>CM017771.1:12796328-14132578 GCA_008009225.1 Acer yangbiense
AAGTTCACAGGCAAAGCATTCTGTGCACCTGCATTTCTTTTTCAACTTCCTTCCTTCCACCTGCCTTTCTAGTTACTGCATTTTGGGAAGTTGTGGCTTGTGCCTCTGTTGACAAATTCAGACCCAGACAGTGCCCATCCTGAATTATATCCAGGTGACATCCACAGAAGACAGAGGTATGATTTAAAAGTAAGAAAGCATGAAGACCTGTATGATTCCATAATATGCTAAAATGGTCCAATTGGTTTAAGGAAAACAATTGTATTACAAATCTCAGGCAGAACAGTATAAACATCAGCAGTGTTGAAAAGCATTGTCCATTCACAAATTATGCGTGAAGAACTTAAACAGTTAAACCACTTCAAAATAAGCCAAAAAGAGACAATCAGGTTTTGCAGATTAAATATTGAAAGGCACTTCATCACAGAATTTCCTAATAAGATTTGTATCACTTAGAACCTACGACCCTGGACAATTCTATATATAAAAACAAAACGATGATATCGGTGGTTCCTTGAGTTTCAGACAGTATGGTGTACTGAGCATTAACTTTCCAGGAGTAAATGCTTCACAAATAAGAGAAGGCAGAAAGAAGGCCAAGTTGAATCAAATTTCTTATACTGGACATTTATGATAGTACTTTTTTCTTTTTTATTGATAGGGTATAGCTTTTGGTAGTACATGATAAGAGTTGCCTTAAATGAACAATTAACAAAAATGAAGTCCAGACTGCAGAAGCAATTGGGTATCAAGATAAAAAAGTTAAGGAGGTACGTCACAGTGAAAGAATTTCTGAGAATATTTGGCCAGAAGAGGAGCAAACCTGATCAACTGGGATCATCATCATTGATTTCTGCCTGATCAATGACTCAAAAGCTCCATTCTCCCTTCGTATACTTGCCTCAAACTTTTGCACCTCGGTGGACTCTTCATAGAAAATAAAATAAACTTTCAACTTTATGGATGGATTCTCAGCTTTGTAGACTTCAATTTCTCTCACAAAACTCATATCTGGATGGTAAACAACAACTACAGAGGGTTTTAAAATATCAAGTATAGGCTGGTCACTTTCTAGGGCATAAAAGTGCAATGGTGGCAGTTGCTTGGTATCTTTGAACCGTGTAGCATCAGCCTTTACAGTATGCTCTAGCAGAACCCCTTTATCTACCAGTGCACCTTCAACTGTGCCTTCAGAATAACCTTCAGCAGCACCCGAGTGAATTCCATCCATTTGGCCTTCATTTTCTGAACCAGATATTTCAGGTTTATCTCTTGTTGCTGCTTTGTTATTACTTTCATTATTTCCAGAATGAACATTTGGCAGGATTTTCTTGCTCCTTCCTTTTCCATGTCCTTTTCCATGTCCTTTGCTGCTGATATGAGTCTCAGGATCATTACCTCGGTTCCTTATCTCTGATGCTGCAGTCAACAGTGCATCATTCTCCTGTTTGCACACACTGCTAGCTTCTGCAGTCTGAGCTGGTGTAACAGGAGCAACTCCATGAAGAATGCCATACCCTTTGGGCTCCTTAGACTTTTTTTTCTTATGAGATGTTTGTACAGCACGCAACTCTACTTTACTCAACAAGTATTTTTCCCATTCTTCCCGCATAACCTTACAAAAAAAGAATGTAATATAAGTTGGTATATTAAATACTTTATTTACAGGTGCTCATCTATCATCATAGTATGATATAAACATGATTTCTATATAAAAATAGACTTGACTCACTTTATAAAATTATCTTTGGAGGAGCAACATTTCAGGGTAATTGTTAAATAACATAACAAAGAACATGAACATCACAAAGTGAACATAACATATAAAATTAAAGTCAAAAACCTTCTGCGAGCCGTTCATGATGCAATCTTGAAGCTGCATGCAAGAGCGTTCATCTTTGCATGCCACCAAGACAATGCTATTATCACTTTCTTGAGTTTCAAGCAGAAGTTCTTCCCCTGATGAAGCTTGCTTTTGTCTTTCCTCTTCTATCTCTTCAAGAACCTCCTGAAATAAAATTATCACAATCAAACTTATAACCCAATCGATGGTTTACCAATTCTTGTTATTTCCTCACTACAGAAATCCAATTTAAAACAATAACAATAAACAGACATAGCAATGAATGAATATGGAGCTGAAACATAAACAATGCTTTTAGGGCAACATAAATTAATTTATAAGAAAATATTCTGTCACTACATTCCGAAGCAATTCCATAGACTACACAATTATATGCAAAACAAAACAAATAGATAGCGTAGACAATGGAACTCACTCACTCACACGTAACACCTTCCACTTGGGTGCCTCCTCCAAAACTTCCTCTAGAAGAACTCCACTATTTGTACTCACAGACGAAGTACCTCTATCTGCTAAATACACATCGGAAGGAAAAGAATTTAAGAAACAGTACTTCAAGAGTTTCTCAGTACACCTTCTTTTCATTATCTCCACATATTTAAAATGTCTATCATGCCACACAAGTTAAATTTAAGGTTTAAACAAGAATGAAGTATATGATAGAGCAAACACTCACCTTCATCTTCCTTACCGCCATTTCCCTTAATTTTTCTCTTTTTTCCTGTTATCTTCTTACTTGGGCCGTCCAATTTCAAACCATCTGACCTCACCAAGCGATAAACCCGCTTCTTAGCATAGTCAAATATCTTATAACTGGACTCTGCAAATATCCAAACAGAGCGAAAACTTTCTGACACTCGCAGTGTATCCAAATACTTCAAATAACTCACTGCATCATACCTGCCGGTAAAGCATGCTTAAAGTTAACAGATTTAAGTAATCACCTAATGTCATTACATAGTACCACATCATATTATAGAAAAACTTAAAATGCAATGATACAAATACAAGGTTTCGTGAGATTACCTAACAAGATAGTCCAACAACTTCCTCAGAGTCTTCAAATCTGAAACCAACTGCTTGGTCTTCTTCCCCAAAGTATGCCAGATGGGGTCCAACTGTCTCCTGATAATATCATCAAAGGACTTAAACAAACCATTCTCTACAGTCAAATCCTCCACATCGACCTTATTGGTCTTCCTCATCTCCTTCAAACAAGCATCCATCACTTCAAGAATCGCCTTCTGAATACCCACCATGTACTTGGTCATGGGCACCCTTATATCCACCACAAGCGGCGGGTCCCTCTCCAGTTCCTCCGATACATTGACTTGAAACCTCGGCCAGAGATGGAGTTTCCTGACAAACAAGCTCTTCATTATCCTCTCCGTCTTGGAGAACCCAGAAACCATGGAGTTTGGCTTGTCGGAGAAGGCCCGGATATACGCATTCTTGTTGAGTGACTTGACAATCCTGCAAATAAAAGTCTCGGTAGAGGAATCGGAGAGAGAGTGGGTGTTGAGAATGACGATCCCGGCGAGATTGGAAGTGGGGATTTTGTTGTTGAGGAGGTCAACGATTAAAATTCGAGAAGTGATGAAAAAGACGAGGCCGGAGGAATAGAGGGAGTGGCGTTGGGAAGAGGGGAGATCGGCGGTGATTTCGGAGGGAGGTTGGGGTAGGTGGTGGAGGAGGTGGGATTTGAGGGAAGCGGAGGAGGAGAGGAGGAGGAGAGTGCCCTGTGACGGAGAGTGGAGGAGGAGGAGAGAGGCGATGAGTCTGGGGAGGGAGAGACCGGAGGAGAGAATCACAAGGCCTCCATTGGGCTCCTCCAGGAGCTCTGCGATTATGTGTTGGTGAAATTCAAGCACCATTGATTTTCACACAACAGGGTTCTTCAGGGGTTTTCAACTGTCGTATACTTATATATAAGCGCGCTTAAAACGACTTTGCTTTGCTTTGATTCGAGTAGCATGGAATTTTATTATCAATTTGGCCCCAAACTTATCTGGAAATGTCACATTTTGATATGTTTTTGCTTTTTTAGCTCTCGTGGTCCTAAATTATCGAAAATACATTAATTTGATTTCCATAGAATTCAAAAACAGCAACAATTATCAAAATTGCTTAAAATCATAAGTTTAGTATACATATAAGAAGCTGTAAAGCCATCAATTTGATTTCTTTACCACATAAATATTGTAGGAAAAAAAAAAAAAAAACCAATCTGATTTCACAATTGTATCAAGAGCTTCATGGAAGAAGAAAAACTTCACTCTGATTTCACTTCTTCTGTACTAAGATCTCCATGACTTGTCTTTATTCTTCGGAACATAAAGGGAACAGATTTTTCCAATACACTCACATTGATATTGTTCCAAACATCTAATTTAGTGGGGAGCTGTGCAATTTTCTCAGCAATTTTCATGTCTTCTGGAAGAACAGAACCGAACACCGTGTAGGAATTTTTCCACTCTGGGTGGTTTGCTAGGCTTATGAAAAATTCTGGGCCCGAACCAACCCATGCAACTGAACCTCTTCTTATGCTAGGGCAAACTTCTATCGGAATCTTCTTAAAAGCGGTTCCTTGCGCTTCCAGTATTCCTTGAATCAAAGCAAACGGAGGGCCTAAAGGAGCCTGGGAAATTTACAGAAAAGAGATCCAAATTATGACACAAAACTACTGTAAAGATAGTATTGGAACGGTCATATTTTGGCATGTGCAAAATTTGGTTGAGTACCATGAAAATAGTCAATAGTATTCCTACTATGCACTAATATGCACAAACCCGTATGTGAACATGCACACACACGAAAGTTTTACATCCCTAATGCCCTATGGACCTATTGATATTCAATCCTTTTTCCAACATGCAAGTCTGTTATCAATTGGATGCTTCAAATCTAAAGCGATAGACAACCAAAACCCTAAATAAAAAATATGTAAAGGTTTCAAAAGATATTACAACATCAATGCCATTTAAAGCAAATTTGAAAACTCAAAAGAATATTGACAATGAAGGCTTACATTTTCTATGTGGTTCCCTTCTTGATCCCAAGATTGACCACGACCCTCTGCACGATGAAATTGGCAACCCGCACAATGGCGTAATGACAACAACTCAAGAATATAGGCCACAGAATGTGGAGCACACTCAGGAAAAAGCTGCACCAGACAATGTGACAGTCAACATCAAAAGTAATCTAAATTGCAGTTTGTTGCATAACTAATCAAAAAGTTTATATATAACGTGGGAAGGAAGACAACAATACTGTAAGGGTTGTTTTTCTCCTACAACAAATATTGGATTTTTTTTTTTTTATAAACTGCGAATATTGGGAATTTAATGACCTGTTTACCGTGTAAGAACAGATATAACAATGACGATTTCAGTCTCCACCATGAAATTCACAGACATAATTATTAGATTGTTACATACACTTTAAATTTTTTACTTTCACTCACATTTATGCTAACTGATTCCTCTCAACACCAGTCACAACAGATACAACCAAATTTACCACCATATCAGACAAGGAAAGGAGAGGGTGCAGGATTCATAAATTTTATATCTCACTATGTGCAAATCTAATGGCCTTAGTACTAAATACTAGTATTCTTAACTGGTCGTAAATACATCAAAGCTGATCTAGGATTAGAGAAATTTAAATTTATAATTACCAACAGGAGTATAATACATCAATTACAAGTTGAAAGCAGATACTGCATACCAACAAGTCATTAAATAATTTTAAGGGGGGATAGATAATTGAAGCCAAGGACTTGTAATGATCAATGCATCATCAAAGGCAACTTCCAAGAAGAACTTTGAATAAATCGTGATTTAGATCCTCAACATAGAGACATGTTAAAAGACACTTACCTTTATATGAAGAGTACCATATTTTGTTTCCAAGCCAATAATTCCCTAAAAGAAGGAAACATACGACCATCAACAGGACTGATAAGCCGAACGCCCAAAAACTGATAAAATGAATTAAATCTCAACAGCGAGTAGGTAAAAAATACTAGTATATTGATCTCAAAATATATTGATCTTCATATAACAAAATGTGGAACACACACCTCATGACAATCAATAATCATCAGATCAGAGGGACAGATATAAATTATGGCTTTCTACGGACACTACAATGTCAAGAAATTTCCAGACTTTTAACTCATATTCAGCTTATGACTTCCAATTACATCGACTGTCCTGGTAATATCAACTTCAATCACCAATAAAAAAAAAAAAAGGAAAGTTTAGAGGCTTCCACCAATAATTTTACAGCAGTGATTTTATTTGCGATTGTTTTCATTACCTTTTTTCATTTTATCGTTTACTTCAATAACCAGTTAACCACAAACAGATAAAAGCATATGTAGATGAAGAGGACAGGATACAGTTTAAAAAAATATCAACAGGTGAAAGCCATACAAGCAGAAAATGAAATAGAAAACATTCAAGATCATTCACCAAACTTATATACCTCTCCTTTTCCAAAGATGATCCCGGAAGTCCACAAAACTGTTTTCCCTGCTTCTTGCCGATCAGGAGTCAAGGTATCTTTTTGTTTCTTCAACCAGCACTGCAAAGATTAAGTAGAAAATGGTAAAAACAAATAGTATAATTATAATTCTTGTAATACAAATACTGCATATCATGCAAATTCCTCAATGTACCATTGTTCTATACAAAATATAAATACAGGTAAGACCTATGAATTTATCATATAAGCCTAAAATAGCATTGATTAGTTTGTAATCCAACACTTTAACAAGAATCCTATGAGCATGCATTTGAAATTATATGATATCAACATTGATCAATCAAGTTTTTCAAAATTAAATTCTATAACAAACAGAGTATAGATAATTTGAAATCACATGATACCCAAAATTCAGCATTGTCAATCAAGTCAATTCAGCAGATCACAGCCCAAGATGATCCAACCCCATTAAACAACAAAAAAATAAAGGACCAAATTTGAAGCAGCATACCTCACCAAATTTGGATCCACAAGCGTTCTTGTTGCCACAAAACACCCAAGTATCACACAAACAAGGCCCGTCACTACCGGTACACATAGCCTTACAAGCCTGACAACACTGTTTAGAAGTATTGAACTTAAAATCAGAACCCCATTTCACAGCTGTACCCCACAACTCCAAATTGTCAATCCCTTGACAACACTGACCACTATCGTCATCAACCGACGAAAGGGACCCAAAATCGGGATCCAAAGAGCTCTGGATGGGTCTGAGTATAACAGAGAGGAAAGTGTAGACGAGAGCACAGGAGATGAGACCCACGGAGAGGACGATGAGAGAAGTGAAACGGGGAGAGTCTGGGTCGTTTTGCCTGCGAACCATTTGAGAATTGGAGTGTGATGGGATCTACTGTTTGAGTTTGAGAGGGAAAAAATGGAGGTGTGGTGTTGGGCGTTGACTGAGAGAAACAGTGTATGGAGGAGGAAAATCTGAATCTGATCAAGAATAGTCGTCATTGAGAAAAAAACAAATACAGTATTATAATCAATCAGAGTGACTAGCGAGTAGTGAGAGAATTGTTGCCTGTTGGTGAGTGAATTGACTATTATCAGATGCTTCGCTTTCCATTCCGTCCTTTTTCTCAAGTTGACGGAGGCTAGACTCCGTAGACCGACATAAACGATAACGTTTTTATCGAAGTATTACACATTTTACACTACTACAAAAATACTGTTTTTTAGAAGAGAAGCATTCGAACCTGCAACGGATCTACTACCGGATCAACCCCATCTTATCCAAATTTTATTAATGTTACATAACCCAAAAAAAGTAACTTAAAAATTAAATTAAAAGATTTTTCATTATTTTATTATTTACTGTATCATCGCATGACTTATATGGTAACTGATTAGACGATTTATCTATTTGAGGTCCACATTTCTTATCGTTTGTTTTCGTTTTCGAGCGTGTTTGTGTATATAAAGTGTTTTGTGAGCCATGTGTAGGTATATATTCCCTTTAGATGGTGTTTGAGCTTAAGGGTGCTTTTGATACGCGGGACGGGATAGAACAACGTGGGACAATTTGTTCTTGTCCCACATTTTGTGCCTCCTTAGCATGGGACAGGACGGGACAAGGTGGGACAAAAATCACAAAAAATTGTCCCACCCAAGACCCTACGACAACTTGTCCCATAACATGAGACAAGTGTCAAAAAGACCAATTTACCCTTTAAATTTTCAAACAATTACAATCATGTTTGTGGTAGCCAAAAATGGTCCGTAGGCCTAAATGTAAAAGGGCCCAAGTCTTCACGCTGAAAATGGTCAAGGCCCACATATTTCGGGTCGACCCATGACTTCGTCTACAATACATGCTATTGGAGACCAAGTCAACATTCCATTCAATGGGCAGTTACCACATTAAATGGGCGGTTACCACATTCAATGACCAACGGCTATAACGGTCGACTTGAATAGGAGTAAAACTGCTCCTAAAATATCTCCTACGACCAAAGCACTACCAGATTTTTCCCTATAAATAAGAGGGGCAAGACCACAACAAAAGGGAGGGAATCTCAACAACCAACAAAGCTCTTAAGCATCTTGAAACTTTGCTTGATGTCATTCCGTCCACCGGAATTTAACTTCAAGTATGATAAACGCTCAGCCCAAGCGCACCTAAGGCTATAAACGATCATCCCCACAATTTCTTTACCTCTTTTTAATCAGTCATTCCATCTGTTAACTATTTCTTGCAGGTTCTTGAAGGAGACGACATCCCTCCATTCGACAGGCTAACATCTTTTGCAGGTCTGACGACATCCCCCCACTCGACAAGCTCAACCAAGTTGCCTTGGGCCTAACACAAATCCGACCCGATCCACATCAACCGTAGGTCGACCCCCTACAATGTTTAATATTATATATATATATATATATAAATTATAATTACATATATAATATTATATATTGTAGGGGGTCGACCTACGGTTGATGTGGATCGGGTCGGATTTGTGTTAGGCCCAAGGCAACTTGGTTGAGCTTGTCGAGTGGGGGGATGTCGTCAGACCTGCAAAAGATGTTAGCCTGTCGAATGGAGGGATGTTGTCTCCTTCAAGAACCTGCAAGAAATAGTTAACAGATGGAATGACTGATTAAAAAGAGGTAAAGAAATTGTGGGGATGATCGTTTATAGCCTTAGGTGCGCTTGGGCTGAGCGTTTATCATACTTGAAGTTAAATTCCGGTGGACGGAATGACATCAAGCAAAGTTTCAAGATGCTTAAGAGCTTTGTTGGTTGTTGAGATTCCCTCCCTTTTGTTGTGGTCTTGCCCCTCTTATTTATAGGGAAAAATCTGGTAGTGCTTTGGTCGTAGGAGATATTTTAGGAGCAGTTTTACTCCTATTCAAGTCGACCGTTATAGCCGTTGGTCATTGAATGTGGTAACTGCCCATTGAATGGAATGTTGACTTGGTCTCCAATAGCATGTATTGTAGACGAAGTCATGGGTCGACCCGAAATATGTGGGCCTTGACCATTTTCAGCGTGAAGACTTGGGCCCTTTTACATTTGGGCCTACGGACCATTTTTGGCTATCACATATATATATATATATATATATAATCTTTAATATATTATATATTATTAAATATAATAATATAATATATATATATATGATATATTAAACATTATTATTATTATATATATTAATATATATATATATATATATTGTACATGTAATAATATTTAATATTATATATATATATATATATATATATATATATATATATATATAATAATAATAATAATAATATTTAATATGATAACATGTGTCCAAAGTTTTTCCCCAATAACGCTTGTCTGTCGGCTGGACAGGGTACTTCGCAGAGGAACACCATGAAAACAGATAAGGACCTTAAGCCAATGGAACCAAAATCCTTTTCTGATGTGCAGGATCCTTTAATTAAAGGTAAGCACAGAGCATACTTGGATCATTACAGTCTATGATTCTCAGATTATTTAGAAAAGAAAGGAAGATTTAGGAAGCCATAGAAAGGAAACACACTGGAAATATTTATAAATCGGTTGATGATTTTTACAAGAAGAGGAGGGTCTCTTTTATAGGCAGGAGAGACCGAAAACAAACAAACAACAAACAGTGCCATGCGAAACAGGTGGCAGGCAGCATGATTACAAAGTCGGTTGAAGTGCCGATTCACTATTACAATACTCGAAGTAAAAGCATAAGTAAAACACACCGAAAAACTTTACATAATTAAAGCATAGGCCATGAGTTACGGGGTGCCCAGATTGCATGTAGCATGGTTGTCATCATCAGAATCTTGGGCTCCACATATCAGGCAGGGCCATGTGCTGAAAATGAAAGGGTCTTGGGAGTCAATCATGTGGCTCTGGACCGAGAGAGGATCTTCTGGATCACCGGATTGTCTAGGGACATCAGGAATGATGTAATGTTCATCAGTGAAGTCATTATTGGCGTTGTAGAGGAAATTCAGCAGGGGAATTTGAATGGTCTTCGGATACCATTTTGGGTAGTCATAAGTGGTGTGCCATTCATAATTGATATTCGTGGTCCATAACAACTTTTTATGAGGATTGTACCTGTATGGACGGTGTAAGATCCAAATGCATTGAACGGCTTCGGCCTCATGTTTGGTGAGTTTCCACAAATTGTAGTTACCCATAAGGTGGAGGAGGTCTCGATTCCAAATGGCAAGGGGATTGAACCATTGGAGGAAAGTCCACAGGAGAGAACAGCGTAGGCTGGGATCATTGAGGTATGTTGACATAGCCTGTAAAGGGAAAACAAAATCAAAGTGATGTAGAACAGACAAGCACCATAAATACCAAAGAAGGTCTTGGGAGAAATAGAAATATGGCGGCATGATGAAAGGGTCAAGAAAGGGTTTGTTGGGGTTGGAGACGTCACATTGGACACCTTGGGATTGGATCCTGGAACGATAGATTAGGAGATAGTGTCTGGCGAAATCAGTGATCTGGTCAAGAGAAGGTGCACGACCATGAGAGGTAGAAATTTGTAATTCTGGAGGGAAATCCCCGACAGGTGGGTTCGAAGGTGGTGGTGTGGTAGAAGATGAGGCTGAGGTGGCCATGAAGACAAGGGGGATTTTTTTCACGGAAGAGAGTAAATGGATAGTGGATGGTCGTGAAAGCATATCTGCTATTATATTATGATGACCTTTCACGTGCCTAATAGTGAAGTCATAGCGAGCAAACCAATCTTTTAATCTGAGGAGTTGTGGATTAGGAGGAATCTTATTTCATAATTCAAGAACTTTAGGAAAAGAGGAGTTGTCCATTTCCACAGTAAAGTTCTGTGTCCTCAAGTAGAAGTCAAATTTTTGGATGCCGTGTTTGACAGCAATGATTTCTTTGTAGACTGTGTGGTAATGTGCCTGGGAAATTTTGAATTGTCCACTAGCATGTCCACAATAGGACCGGATACCTTGTCGTTCTTCAAGGAGGATAGCACCCCAGTGAGAATCACTGGCATCTGTCTGGAGGATAAGGTGACCGTCAGAGGGAATAGTAAGGGCTGGTGGAGATTGGGATAGTTTCTTTAGCTCAGTGACGGCATGTGTATGAGCTTGTGACCATGGTGGAGGAGACTTTTTTAGCATTTGAGAAAGGACCGAGGTGTGTTGGCTGACCTGGGGGAGGAAGTCCCTGATAAAATTGATAATACTGAGGAACTGTTGGACTTGTTTGGTGGTCAGGTTCGAATCTGGGAAGTCAAGGAGTTGTGAGGCAATATGAGGACCTGGGCAGTACTGGCCTTGAGAAATTTTCATGCCAAAGAATTCAATTTGAGTTTGGCCAAGTGAACTTTTGTTGTTGGATAGCATGATACCATGGTGGTTTATGAGCGCGAGGAACTGTGTAAGGAGCTGAGAATGAGAGGTTTCAGTGGAAGAAAAAAGGAGAATGTCATCCACGTATATGAGAGCGGAGTAAAGGATAGGGTAGAAGATTCTGGTAACGGCCTTTTGGAAAAGAGATGGAGCCGTTTTGAGACCGAAGGGTAAAACTTTCCACTGGTATTGGGCATTGGGAAGACAGAAAGTTGTTTTGTATCTGTCACTAGGATGTATACCGAGTTGCTAGAAAACACCTTTGAGGTCAAATTTAGAGAAGATAGTTGCTTTGGAGAGTTGAGCAAATAATGTATTCGTCCTGGGAACTGGGAATTTGTCATCTCGTAAGAAGAGATTCAATGGTTTGTAGTCAATGACAAGCCTTTTTTTTCCCCGACGTAATTCAGACCTTTTCTCTACATAAAAGGCTTGGCAGGCCCATGGAGAGGAAGTGGGTTCAATGAGGCCTTGTTGGAGTAAAGTATCACATTCATCTTGGGCCAATCGTAAGTCAGAGGGAGACATCCCAGAGTGGGTGGCTTTGGTAGGATTGACGTCTTCATTAACTTTGAAAGGAAGACGGATGAAGAAGTCAGGATTTTTCCATAAAGGGGAGGGATGATGGAAGTCTGAGTGACTGTCTACGCAAAACCGTAGCAGTTTCCGTTGGATATGCTGGAAAGTCGGGTGTATTTCGGAAAGTGGAAATATCTTGGGGAGAAGGGCAAAAGGCTTAAAATCTCTTTTGTATCGGATTCCGTTAGGGAGGATCCGGAGGGCTCCACATTTGCTGTAGACATCCCAACCAATGAGGATATCTTTGTCTGGGAGAGGAGTGCCAAGGATTCGGGTCCAATAGGTGAAAGATGGGAAGAGTTTGATACCAATTTTGGACTTTGATATTAGATGAGTAGCAAAAATCTGGCCATCGGCAGCCCTGAAATGTCGGACGAGTGGGGTCCATGCATGGGCTGGAAGGACTTTGGGGTTCATCATGGGGGTGTGGGCACCAGTGTCGAAGTAGACAATAACATTGATAGGTTTGGAGTATTTGGTTTCAAGAATTTGGACATGGGCTTGTGGTCCAGTCGGTTCAACAGAGGGAAGTGGCTTGGCCACTTGGGCTTGGAGGACATCTGGGGTGCCCGTAACACCTGAGGAATAGTAATGGTCAGTATCAAGTTCTGAAGTCGGGGCACCAGTGTCATGAATGACGAAGACTGTGTCGTCAGTAACTTCGTCTTGTTCTGAGAAGACGGATTCAACATCAGCATCGGAAGGAATAAAATCTGCAAGTTGGGATATCTGCTGGACAAGCTTAGCAGACTTGATTTTCTTGTTCGGACAACGTCTCGCATAATGGCCTAGTTGTCCACAAATGTAACACCTGGTGGACTTGTTCTTTCCACGTCTGACTTTTCGTCTGAAGGATCTGAAGCGGTTGGAATGTGATTTGTCTTTGAAATGCCGGAGTTTAAAGTGGTGTTTCTTTTTTGTCTTGCAGGTGCACTGGTCTGTAGATTTGCATTTAATCTGGAGAGATGGTTGCCGGCATTGAGACTCATATTTCTTTCCTTCTTTGATCATTTTGCAGAAGATTTCTGAGTTGCACAGAGCTTTTCGAGAGAGGTGAGTGTGAACATGTGGATTTCACCAAGAGTGATGTCCGGTATAGTTCTGCCGGAAGATTCTATTTTCCTGTGGAGCTCATCTTAAAGCTCTGAAGGAAGGGAATTGAGGTAGACGTGTTTAAGGCTGGGATCATTAATACCACTAAGGACATGGTATCGTTCTGACATACGATAGTAGTGGTGCTGGATGTCTTTCTTCTTTAAAGAACAACATTTCATCTCAAAAAATTCTTGTTTTGTCTGAGTATGAAAGTGCGTAGGATCACCAAGGAATTCTCTTAAAATAAGACCCATAGCTTGGGATGCCGAGTCAGTACGGACAAATTGAAATTGTCTGTATTCACCGAGAGCTTGGTACCAGTCTCTGAGAGAACCAGTGAATCTTGATACAAACTCACGGAGAGCTGATTCAAGATCATGTTCAGGTTTTGAAAGTTGGAGATCAAGCCGGGCTTTCATTTCTGAAATCTTTTTTCTCCATGTGTCTGGAGAGGCATTGTCAAGAGTAAACCAGGGGCCATAAGTAGGTCTTGCTGGGGTAGAATGGGTTGGAAGAGGATGATCAGCAGGCTCTTCGACATATGGAATATTAGAAGCTTCATCAGGAGATTCATATGTACGAGTGGAAGGCTGAGGATCAGTCCTGGAAGCCATGAGAGTTTGGCGGAATTCTTCTGCCAGTTCAGGTTCTAGGTCTGGGGACAGTACTGTGTCGTCGGAGAACTGTGTCGACTGAAGGGAATGAACATCAGAATCCTTATCAGAGTGAAAATGACGATGTATTGAAGCATGTAGGACAGGGTCAAATGGGTCTAAAACAGGTTGTTTCTCCTTTTTGGAAGAAGATGGAGTGAGATCTTTTTTGGACCGGGCTGGTTGTGACCGCAAGGGAGGATATCGTTTGAATAATTTTCCAGTGGATTTGAAGAATTGTGAGTCATCTGGGGGAGGAGGAGAATATGGTGGAGATGTAGAAAAGAGTGAACGAGTATAAGGCTTGTGGTAAGAGGAGATAGAAGCAGAGTGCAACTTATCTTTGTTCATTTGTTCTAGCTGAGCCTTGAGCTGTCTGATCTCTCTTTCTTTTTGGTTGAAATCTGGGCCAATGTATCCTTGGTTGATGTAGCTATGGAGGTCTTTGTCCATAGACAAGAAACGTTGGTCTTGTGTTTTGACATGGTTGTTGACCTTATCAATCTTTTGATCGATGGAGAAGAGAACTTTGTTTTGAGCTTCTGCATTTTGAGTGTGCCAATTGAGGACCTATTCTGCTTGGGATGGTTTTTTGAATGTGCCATCAGGTTGGACTTCAGAAGTTTGGATATAAGGTTTGGAGTGAAGATTCTTGTCTGAAATAGACCTGGGTTCTAGAGGAGGGAAGTTAGCATCGTATTTGGATGCCATGAAACAAGGGATTGGTGAGGGGATAGGAGTCTGATGCTGGACATCAGGTAGGAGGCCTTCAGATCGAAGGATCTGTAGCGCTCGGTTATAGATGGGTAAAGGCGAATGTTTGACGGGTAGAAGACCTATCCAAGGCTTGGATGACCGGTCAGGTCTATGTGGTTTGATGGCTGGTTTGCAAGGGATGGAAAAAGCCGAAAGGCATTCTCTGCAATCACAGTTAGGATCACACATAGAAGGGTCATCATCCCAAATGAAGTGGCCGTTGATTTTGTCAGTAAAGATAGGAGTTCCGTCAGCTTCAAAGCTGTGTATGGGGATATCATCTTCAGTGGTGACTGGTTTGATCATAAGAGCTTGGAAGATGGGAGGAGCTGTCGGGGGAGTGCTAGAAGAGGTATTGGAGACAGGTTTGAAAGTTGTCAAGATGGAGCCATCCTCACGTCTTCTGTGGGAGGACTCAGATGCGATGACCGGAGTGGGGTTTTGGAAGGCTTTTTCGTAGTTGGATATCCATTCCAAAGGCATAATTTCAAGAAGTTTTTCTTTAGGAAGCTGCTTTGGGATCTGAATTATAGTGGGGATATCGTTTTCTCTTTCTGCCTTGATGAAGAGGGTATCACCGGTATGGCCGGGGATGGGAAGATCAAGGGCATGATCCTGGAGGCGGTAAGCGTATGGTGGTGAAGTGTAGCCATGAAGGAATCTTGTTGCATATCAGCACCAGTGATCTGGATCTGGATCTGAACTTTAAGGCAGGTGTGCAGATTTGGATCCCGAAGGGGGATGTTGAAATTCGAGTAGTAAGTCAGGGAAATACTACCAGCATGAAGGGTGGATAAGCAAGTACCAATGACTGCTTGTTCATAGCTTTTATAGATGGTGTTGAGTAAAGCTATCTTTGTAATGACTGGAATACCTTTGCGCTCATGGAGAGTGAGAATAAGGCGTACAACACCAATATGAAGATGAGAGTAGCCTTCATTGATCCAGTGGTCGATCATAGGTTGACCAATCTCAAGATCAACATATTGTTCAGCAGGTGAAGAAGGGATAAGACAGTTATCAAGACCTGTGGACTGAACGTATTCCTTAACTGGAAGAGGCCTGTGGGCAACAAGTCGAGTCATGCGGGAGACCATGGATTTGTGTCTTTTGAAAATATTGTAGGGGTTGAGCAAAGGGACAGAAGTGTCTGTGATCTGGGCATGTTGAGGAATATGAGAATATTCCACCAAATTTTCTATCCGACTAGAAAGAGTACGACGTATGGAAGGGGTAGGGGTGATAGATAAGGAAAAAGATAATCTGGGAAGAGCAAGGTTGGTATTGTTAGCCATAGTATAGGAAGAATCTGTTCTAAATGAAGCAGAAGAATCAAGATAGACTAACTCATTCGTCCTGGACTCCAGAGAACGAGGCTCTGATACCACGGCGAGGGCAGGGAGCTTTAAACTGTAAACATGTGTCCAAAGTTTTTCCCCAATAACGCCTGTCTGTCGGCTGGACAGAGTACTTCGCAGAGAAACACCATGAAAACAGATAAGGACCTTAAGCCAATGGAACCAAAATCCTTTTCTGATGTAGTATTTCCCTGACTTATTACCCGAATTTCAACATCCCCCTTCGGGATCCAAATCTGCACACCTGCCTTAAAGTTCAGATCCAGATCACTGGTGCTGATATGCAACCAGATTCCTTCATGGCTACACTTCACCACCAGATCGCTTACCGCCTCCAGGATCATGCCCTTGATCTTCCCATCCCCGGCCATACCAGTGATACCCTATTCATCAAGACAGAAAGAGAAAACGATATCCCCACTATAATTCAGATCCCAAAGCAACTTCCTAAAGAAAAACTTCTGAAATTATGCCTTTGGAATGGATATCCAACTACGAAAAAGCCTTCCAAAACCTCACTCCGGTCATCGCATCTAAGTCCTCCCACAGAAGACGTGAGGATGGCTCCATCTTGACAACTTTCAAACCTGTCTCCAATACCTCTTCTAGCACTCCCCCGACAGCTCCTCCCATCTTCCAAGCTCTTATGATCAAACCAGTCACCACTGAAGATGATATCCCCATACACAGCTTTGAAGCTGACAGAACTCCTATCTTTACTGACAAAATCAACGGCCACTTCATTTGGGATGATGACCCTTCTATGTGTGATCCTAACTGTGATTGCAGAGAATGCCTTTCGGCTTTTTCCATCCCTTGCAAACCAGCCATCAAACCACATAGACCTGACCGGTCATCCAAGCCTTGGATAGGTCTTCTACCCGTCAAACATTCGCCTTTACCCATCTATAACCGAGCGCTACAGATCCTTCGATCTGAAGGCCTCCTACCTGATGTCCAGCATCAGACTCCTATCCCCTCACCAATCCCTTGTTTCATGGCATCCAAATACGATGCTAACTTCCCTCCTCTAGAACCCAGGTCTATTTCAGACAAGAATCTTCACTCCAAACCTTATATCCAAACTTCTGAAGTCCAACCTGATGGCACATTCAAAAAACCATCCCAAGCAGAACAGGTCCTCAATTGGCACACTCAAAATGCAGAAGCTCAAAACAAAGTTCTCTTCTCCATCGATCAAAAGATTGATAAGGTCAACAACCATGTCAAAACACAAGACCAACGTTTCTTGTCTATGGACAAAGACCTCCATAGCTACATCAACCAAGGATACATTGGCCCAGATTTCAACCAAAAAGAAAGAGAGATCAGACAGCTCAAGGCTCAGCTAGAACAAATGAACAAAGATAAGTTGCACTCTGCTTCTATCTCCTCTTACCACAAGCCTTATACTCGTTCACTCTTTTCTACATCTCCACCATATTCTCCTCCTCCCCCAGATGACTCACAATTCTTCAAATCCACTGGAAAATTATTCAAACGATATCCTCCCTTGCGGTCACAACCAGCCCGGTCCAAAAAAGATCTCACTCCATCTTCTTCCAAAAAGGAGAAACAACCTGTTTTAGACCCATTTGACCCTGTCCTACATGCTTCAATACATCGTCATTTTCACTCTGATGAGGATTCTGATGTTCATTCCCTTCAGTCGACACAGTTCTCCGACGACACAGTACTGTCCCCAGACCTAGAACCTGAACTGGCAGAAGAATTCCGCCAAACTCTCATGGCTTCCAGGACTGATCCTCAGCCTTCCACTCGTACATATGAATCTCCTGATGAAGCTTCTAATATTCCATATGTCGAAGAGCCTGCTGATCATCCTCTTCCAACCCATTCTACCCCAGCAAGACCTACTTATGGCCCCTGGTTTACTCTTGACAATGCCTCTCCAGACACATGGAGAAAAAAGATTTCAGAAATGAAAGCCCGGCTTGATCTCCAACTTTCAAAACCTGAACATGATCTTGAATCAGCTCTCCGTGAGTTTGTATCAAGATTCACTGGTTCTCTCAGAGACTGGTACCAAGCTCTCGGTGAATACAGACAATTTCAATTTGTCCGTACTGACTCGGCATCCCAAGCTATGGGTCTTATTTTAAGAGAATTCCTTGGTGATCCTACGCACTTTCATACTCAGACAAAACAAGAATTTTTTGAGATGAAATGTTGTTCTTTAAAGAAGAAAGACATCCAGCACCACTACTATCGTATGTCAGAACGATACCATGTCCTTAGTGGTATTAATGATCCCAGCCTTAAACACGTCTACCTCAATTCCCTTCCTTCAGAGCTTCAAGATGAGCTCCACAGGAAAATAGAATCTTCCGGCAGAACTATACCGGACATCACTTTTGGTGAAATCCACATGTTCACACTCACCTCCCTCGAAAAGCTCTGTGCAACTCAGAAATCTTCTGCAAAATGATCAAAGAAGGAAAGAAATATGAGTCTCAATGCCGGCAACCATCTCTCCAGATTAAATGCAAATCTACAGACCAGTGCACCTGCAAGACAAAAAAGAAACACCACTTTAAACTCCGGCATTTCAAAGACAAATCACATTCCAACCGCTTCAGATCCTTCAGACGAAAAGTCAGACGTGGAAAGAACAAGTCCACCAGGTGTTACATTTGTGGACAACCAGGCCATTTTGCGAGACGTTGTCCGAACAAGAAAATCAAGTCTGCTAAGCTTGTCCAGCAGATATCCCAACTTGCAGATTCTATTCCTTCCGATGCTAATGTTGAATCCGTCTTCTTAGAACAAGACGAAGTTACTGACGACACAGTCTTCGTCATTCATGACACTGGTGCCCCGACTTCAGAACTTGATACTGACCATTACTATTCCTCAGGTGTTACGGGCACCCCAGATGTCTTCCAAGCCCAACTAGCAAAGCCACTTCCCTCTGTTGAACCGACTGGACCACAAGCCCATGTCCAAATTCTTGAAACCAAATACTCCAAACCTATCAATGTTATTGCCTACTTCGACACTGGTGCCCACACCTCCATGATAAACCCCAAAGTCCTTCCAGCCCATGCATGGACCCCACTCGTCCGACATTTCAGGGCTGCCGATGGCCAGATTTTTGCTACTCATCTAATATCAAAGTCCAAAATTGGTATCAAACTCTTCCCATCTTTCACCTATTGGACCTGAATCCTTGGCACTCTTCTCCCAGATAAAGATATCCTCATTGGTTGGGATGTCTACAGCAAATGTGGAGCCCTCCGGATCCTCCCTAACGAAATCCGATACAAAAGAGATTTTAAGCCTTTTGCCCTTCTCCCCAAGATATTCCCACTTTCCGAAATACACCCGACTTTCCAGCATATCCAACGGAAACTGCTACGATTTTGCGTAGACAGTCACTCAGACTTCCATTATCCCTCTCCTTTATGGAAAAATCCTGACGTTTTCATCCGTCTTCCTTTCAAACTTAATGAAGACGTCAATCCTACCAAAGCCACCCACTCCGGGATGTCTCCCTCTGACTTACGATTGGCCCAAGATGAATGTGATACTTTACTCCAACAAGGCCTCATTGAACCCACTTCCTCTCCATGGGCCTGCCAAGCCTTTTATGTAGAGAAAATGTCTGAATTACGTCGGGGAAAAAAGAGGCTTGTCATTGACTACAAACCATTGAATCTCTTCTTACGAGATGACAAATTCCCAGTTCCCAGGATGAATACATTATTTGCTCAACTCTCCAAAGCAACTATCTTCTCTAAATTTGACCTCAAAGGTGCTTTCTGACAACTCGGTATACATCCTAGTGACAGATACAAAACAACTTTCTGTCTTCCCAATGCCCAATACCAGTGGAAAGTTTTACACTTCGGTCTCAAAACGGCTCCATCTCTTTTCCAAAAGGCCGTTACCAGAATCTTCCACCCTATTCTTTACTCCGCTCTCATATACGTGGATGACATTCTCCTTTTTTCTTCCACAGAAACCACTCATTCTCAGCTCCTTACGCAGTTCCTCTCTCTCATAAACCACCATGGTATCATGCTATCCAACAACAAAAATTCACTTGGCCAAACTCAAATTGAATTCCTTGGCATGAAAATTTCTCAAGGCCAGTACTGCCCAGGTCCTCATATTGCCTCACAACTCCTTGACTTCCCAGATTCGAACCTGACCACCAAACAAGTCCAACAGTTCCTCGGTATTATCAATTTTATCAGGGACTTCCTCCCCCAGGTCAGCCGACACACTTCGGTCCTTTCTCAAATGCTAAAAAAGTCTCCTCCACCATGGTCACAAGCTCATACCCATGCCGTCACTGAGCTAAAGCAACTATCCCAATCTCCACCAGCCCTTACTATTCCCTCTTACGGTCACCTTATCCTCCAGACAGATGCCAGTGATTCTCACTGGGGTGCTATCCTCCTTGAAGAACGACAAGGTATCCGGTCCTATTGTGGACATGCTAGTGGATAATTCAAAATTTCCCAGGCACATTACCACACAGTCTACAAAGAAATCATTGCTGTCAAACACAGCATCCAAAAATTTGACTTCTACTTGAGGACACAGAACTTTACTGTGGAAATGGACAACTCCTCTTTTCCTAAAGTTCTTGAATTCTGAAATAAGATTCCTCCTAATCCACAACTCCTCAGATTAAAAAATTGGTTTGCTCGCTATGACTTCACTGTTAGGCACGTGAAAGGTCATCATAATATAATAGCAGATATGCTTTCACGACCATCCACTATCCATTTACTCTTTTCCGTGAAAAAAATCCCCATTGTCTTCATGGCCACCTCAGCCTCATCTTCTACCACACCACCACCTTCGAACCCACTTGTCGGGGATTTCCCTCAAGAATTCCAAATTTCTACCTCTCATAGTCGTGCACCTTCTCTTGACCAGATCACTGATTTCGCCAGACACTATCTCCCAATCTATCGTTCCAGGATCCAATCCCAAGGTGTCCAATGTGACGTCTCCAACCCCAACAAACCCTTTCTTGACCCTTTCATCATGCCGCCATATTTCTATTTCTCCCAAGACCTTCTTTGGTATTTATGGTGCTTGTCTGTTCTACATCACTTTGCTTTTGTTTTCCCTTTACAGGCTATGTCAACATACCTCAATGATCCCAGCCTACGCTGTTCTCTCCTGTGGACTTCCCTCCAATGGTTCAATCCCCTTGCCATTTGGAATCGAGACCTCCTCCACCTTATGGGTAACTACAATTTGTGGAAACTCACCAAACATGAGGCCGAAGCCGTTCAATGCATTTGGATCTTACACCGTCCATACAGGTACAATCCTCATAAAAAGTTGTTATGGACCACGAATATCAGTTATGAATGGCACACCACTTATGACTACCCAAAATGGTATCCGAAGACCATTCAAATTCCCCTGCTGAATTTCCTCTGCAACGCCAATAATGACTTCACTGATGAACATTACATCATTCCTGATGTCCCTAGACAATCCGGTGATCCAGAAGATCCTCTCTCGGTCTAGAGCCACATGATTGACTCCTAAGACCCTTTCATTTTCAGCACATGGCCCTGCCTGATATGTGGAGCCCAAGATTCTGATGATGACAACCATGCTACATGCAATCTGGACACCCCGTAACTCATGGCCTATGCTTTAATTATGTAAAGTTTTTCGGTGTGTTTTACTTATGCTTTTACTTCGAGTATTGTAATAGTGAATCGGCACTTCAACCGACTTTGTAATCATGCTGCCTGCCACCTGTTTCACATGGCACTATTTGTTGTTTGTTTGTTTTCGGTCTCTCCTGCCTATAAAAGAGACCCTCCTCTTCTTGTAAAAATCATCAACCGATTTATAAATATTTCCAGTGTGTTTCCTTTCTATGGCTTCCTAAATCTTCATTTCTTTTCTAAATGATATGAGAATCATAGACTGTAATGATCCAAGTATGCTCTGTGCTTGCCTTTAATTAAAGGATCCTGCACATCAGAAAAGGATTTTGGTTCCATTGGCTTAAGGTCCTTATCTGTTTTCATGGTGTTCCTCTGCGAAGTACCCTGTCCAGCCGACAGACAGGCGTTATTGGGGAAAAACTTTGGACACATGGTTACAGTTTAAAGCTCCCTGCCCTCGCCGTGGTATCAGAGCCTCGTTCTCTGGAGTCCAGGACGAATGAGTTAGTCTATCTTGATTCTTCTGCTTCATTTAGAACAGATTCTTCCTATACTATGGCTAACAATACCAACCTTGCTCCTCCCAGATTATCTTTTTCCTTATCTATCACCCCTACCCCTTCCATACGTCGTACTCTTTCTAGTCGGATAGAAAATTTGGTGGAATATTCTCATATTCCTCAACATGCCCAGATCACAGACACTTCTGTCCCTTTGCTCAACCCCTACAATATTTTCAAAAGACACAAATCCATGGTCTCCCGCATGACTTGACTTGTTGCCCACAGGCCTCTTCCAGTTAAGGAATACGTTCAGTCCACAGGTCTTGATAACTGTCTTATCCCTTCTTCACCTGCTGAACAATATGTTGATCTTGAGATTGGTCAACCTATGATCGACCACTGGATCAATGAAGGCTACTCTCATCTTCATATTGGTGCTGTACGCCTTATTTTCACTCTCCATGGGCGCAAAGGTATTCCAGTCACTGCAAAGATAGCTTTACTCAACACCATCTATAAAAGCTATGAACAAGCAGTCATTGGTACTTGCTTATCCACCCTTCATGCTGGTAGTATTTCCCTGACTATATATATATAGTTTTTCTATTATCAGTTCGAACTAACAATAAATGTATCAGGACGAAGAATGTGGACCACAGATTATGGAGAAGTTTTGACAAGTACATACACTTTGAGTCAAAGTATGTAAATCTAGTGGTCCACATTCTTTGTCCTAATATATTTATTGTCAGATTGAACTGATAATAGAAAATCTGTATATATATATTATATTTTCTATATGTACTAATATTTAATATTATATATATCTTATATATATTATTATATATATAATATATGTAATATTCTATATTAATATATAATAATATCAAATAATAATAATATATATATAATATATAATAATATGTTATATATTATTATATATTATATATTTTATTATTTAATATTATTATATATTATATTTTTTTTATTTGATATTATTATATATTAATATATAATATTATAATATATGTTGTTATATATATATAAGAGGGGTACTCTGGTAATTTGAACCTTTTGTCCTGTCATGTCCCAGTCATACCAAACACATAATAGTATAGTCCACAGTTCTGTCCCAGACCTTCCAATCACAATACAGAACAACCTGTCATGTCCTGTCATGTCCCATGTCCACGCCAAATGCACCATAATTGAAGAGTTTTGGAAGCTTAATGGGCTGAAATAGTGAATGCCCACGCAAAACACCTAAATTTCGAGCGTCATATCTCCCTCCTCAGATTGAACCAAGTTGTATCAACATATATTCGGAAATCCCTAGATGTCTAATTTCCATAAGTTTTTACGGAATGCGATTCCCAGTTTTCTAGAGAGAGTTATGCCCATTTTCATAACGGTACACGAGGCTGGAAACACAACCGCGGCAGAGAGCTTTATGCAAAACACCCAACTTTCAGAGGCCATATCTCCCTCCTCAAATCGAACCAAGTTTAGATCCACACATATTTGGAAAGCCCCAAATGTCTACTTTCTACAGGTTTTTACGGATTACTATTCCGAGTTTTCTAGAGGGAGTTATGCTCGTTTTCGTAACGGTGTGCGAGACTTGAAACCTGATCGCAGCGATGACCATGGCAACTACAATGATGATGATAGCGGCACTTAAACCACGCAAATGTCTGCCATGGTTGTACCATCGACCCAGGTCGCGGCACACCTTCAAACCAGACCGCGGCAAAGCCATTTCTAAAAGGCAAATGTGTCCTTTCGCACCCAATTTGAGCCATAATCTTCCCTCACTATATTACATATTCTTTTTCTCTTCTCTAAAAAAATTACAGCAGCCCACACTTCATCCCCTTCACCCCTCCACAAGAGAGAGAGAGAGAGAGAGAAAGAGACACTTTCAAGCTCCCATGGAGGTTCTCCTCTATGGGAAGCTCACCACATCCACCTTCTACACATCTTCCACCTCTTCTTAGAGTAGATTGTATGGAGAAAGGAGTGGTATTGGACCAATTTTGAGCTAGGAATTCATGGAGCTCATAGAGGAGGTCACCTTCAAGGGTTGTCTTCTTTTTACTCTTCTTTTTGTATTTCTTGTTTTCTTTGATGTGTAAACCCACTTGGAAATATTTGTAAACATATATCGTGCTCATTTATGTGATGTTTGTTCTTAAATCCGAATTTGGTTTTGATTCATTCTTGTTGTTATTGAATAATATCTTATCTTGATATGCATGTGTGTGGAGATTGGAAATTGTGTGAGTAGATTAACTTAAATGTAGGAGTAGTTGTAATCAAATGTCCCATTTGTATGTGTATGTTAATGGAATATCGAAATGCCTTGTTTAGAAGGGTTCGAGTGTATATGGGTTTCAGTTGTGCCCAGAGACAGAGCTAGGGTTGGGCCAAAAAAAATTGAAAAGTAAAAAAAAAAAAGAGAAAAGAAATAATTAATATATATATTTCTCAATCTAAACATTTAAATCTGTAGGAGTAAGATTGTAGAAGACTAGAAGAGTGTACCGTTAAACTTTTCTTTTAACTGACTTCACGACTCACGAGGCATGAGCTATTATTATTTTTTCTTTTCTTTTTCATTTTAATAATTATTATATATCTCAACATTTCCTAAATTTACTTAAATTTGGCACAATCTCTTTATCAACATCAAGAATTGATTTTCCAATTAGATATGTTTTTATAAATATTGTGAATTTAAAAATTTTGTTTTGTGTTGAAATTTTAGGATTTCTTTAATTTTTAGTCTATAAAAATTTAGGAGTAATCTAATTATAGGTTATTCTAATTTTAAATTTATAAACTAATAATATTATTTAATGAATTTCTTTTTGTTTTGGTTGAAATTTAGATGTGTGCTTGTTAAGTTAATTTTTTTTTTTTTTTTGGTTTTTAATTATTCTTTTGTTTTTAGATTTGTTAGTAAATGGTAATGTAAATGTTTATTTATTTTCCTATGTGATGTGAATGCTCCATTATAACTAATCTAATATAAAAATCAAATAAATTATAATATTTAAGAAAGTAATAAATTAGATTTATTTTAATACTGTATTTTTTAGAATATAAATTTATAGGGTAAGCCTTGCTATATCTTCTTGACTAGGAGTATCTTTATTTTTAATTAATACAATTTTCTCGTATTGTTAATGATCAATAAAAAAATTATTTTAGCCTATCCTAATGTTTAATCATGGTTATGTCCCTGGTTGTGCCTATGGAGGACCAATCCAGGTATAACCTAGACCACTTAGCTCTATAGAATGGGTGAAACTTGTTCTATGCATGACCTTCGCTAGAGTAGGTTTTGGTTATATGTTCATGTGCTTAATGGTGGGACTAGTGGCACAATTGCTCTATCCATGACCTTTGGGGAGTGATAAGTGTTCTCGAATCCCTTAATCAAGAGAACGAGCCCTTAAATTGAATTGGATGAACTTCATTATCTAGCAACCCACTAGGTGTGCATTTATGTATGGTGAATTTATCTACCTTGTATGACCATGATACTACATCTCTCCTAGCAATCATTTTATTATTTGTCTCTTTAAACATTATACTATTCTCACCCTTTTATATTTTCTTGTTTTCATTTGCATTATTTACATTTCCTTGCACGCTCTCATTTCCATTCACTTTCTCTCTCACACACACCACTCTCACCACATCCGCATTCTTATTTACATGTTTTCAATAAACACTAAAATTTGAGACGGTTGACGGATGACACCCTACGGAACAATACCCTTACTTGTTGCTATACTAGTCTCTTGACTCGTGCACTAGCGAGGTAGAATATAAAATATAAATCTTTTGACATACGCACAACGACGTGTTGTCAAAATGGACTGGTGGCACAATTGCCCTATCCATGACCTTTGAGGAGTGATTAGTGTTCTCTAATCCCTTAATCGAGAGAACAAACCCTTAACTTGAATTGGATGAACTTCATTGTCTAGCAACCCACTAGGTGTGCATTTATGTATGGTGAACCATTACAAAAAAAATGGTCTTTTTCGACGGCTAAATACCTTTGGAAAAGACCATTTCCCGATGGAAATACGCTTTTTCGACGGGAAAAAGCTGTCGGAGACCATCACAAATACACTTGTCAAAAATAACTATTCACTGATGAGCTGTCACAAATACTACCATTTCCGACGGCCATGGCCGTCGGAAAAAATGAAAATGCCGTCGGTAATAGTGATTCAAGGTGGTCAAAATTACTTGTATTTCTGACGGCTTTAATTTACTGATATTTCCGACAGCTTTTCACCGTTGGAAATAGTCGAATTATTAAAAAAATAGCGTGACTCGACTTGATAGTCGCCACGTCACTTGTCACGTGCCATGTCACCGCCACATCACCCAGCATGTGGCAATATAAATCCTTGAAATTCATGTGGCTTGAACCCTTGACCTGGATGACAGTTAGGGTTTCCCTTACCATTTTGCTATAACCTTATATCTGATATGTTTTGCATATTATTTATATATAAGCTATTGATATGTTTGTATACTATGTAATTACAGTAAATATATTTTTTTGTATACTATTGAGATATTGTTTTTTAAAATAATATTTTATTAAAATTATTAGAGTTCTTGTTGACAGTGAATTTTGGATACATTTAACACATATAGTGATACATTTAAAATATTGACCTACAGGTCACATTTTTTGTGTAGTGTTATATTACATACATTCCATTATAATTTATTAATTAATATTATAATAATAAATTATTTATTTATTCCATGAAATTGAGGTTAACAAAGCAAAGACTATTTCCGTCGGAAATAATGTATTCTTTTTTTTCTTTTCAAATGGAACAAGACTATTTTCGACGGCAATAAGGCCGTCGGAAATAGTGTATTCCTTTTTTCTTTTCAAATGGAACAAGACTATTTCCCAAATGGAACAAGACTATTTCCGACGGCATTTAAGCCATCGGAAATAGTGTATTCCTTTTTTTCTTTTCAAATGGAACAAGACTATTTCCGACGGCATTGAAGCTGTCGGACATAGTGTATTCCTTTTATCTTTTCAAATGGAAAAGACTATTTCCGACGGTATTTAAGCTATCGGAAATAGTGTATTCCTTTTTTTCTTTTCAAATGGAACAAAACTATTTCCGATGGCATTGAAGCCGTCGGAAATAGTGTATTTCTTTTTTTCTTTTAAAATAGAACAAGATTATTTCCGATGGCATTGAAGCCGTCAGAAATAGTGTATTCCTTTTTTTCTTTTCAAATGGAACAATACTATTTCCGACGGCACTTTTTGTGTGTCGTTAGAATTGAGAATAAAATTGACGCTTTTTTCGACTATTTCTGACGGCCGATGGCCGTCGGAAATGTGGTATCATATTTTTACTCATTTCCGACGGCACTGAAATGGCCGTCGGAAATAGTTCGTCACTGATAGGTTTTTTTTTTTTTTTTTTTTTTTGGTAGTGAACTCATCTACCTTGTATGACCATGATACTACATCTCTCCTAGCCACCCTTTTATTATTTGTCTCTTTAAACACCATTCTCACCCTTTCATATTCTTTTGTTTTCATTTGCATTATTTACATTTCCTTGCACGCTCTCATTTCCATTCACACTCTCTCACACACACACCACTCTCACCATATCCGCATTTTTATTTACATGCTTTCAATAAACACTAAAATTTGAGACGGTTGACGGATGACACCTCCCTGCGGAACGATACCCTTACTTGTTGCTATACTAGTCTCTTGACTCGTGCACTAATGAGGCAGAATATAAAATATAAATCTTTAGACATATTCACAACGACGTGTTGTCAGTAACTGTAGACCCAAAAAATCCACAGTTGAATTTGGTAGAGCGGAAGGCAACACAGAGTTGGGGTGATCCCTTTGTGGGACTCTCTGACGCTCAAGTTAGGTATTTATAGGAGAAATCATTTGTATTGATAAAACTTAAATATAAGCAATTTCAACAATTATATTGAATTACTAAGTAATAAAAATCAAACTGTAAACAAGACTGGTTGAGTCTTGGGTGGTATCGTTCGAATAGTCTTATGTTCAATTTAGTTGAGCGTAGAGTTAGGAATGCAATTGACAAACGTAGTACGCTCGTTGATCCTGTCGAGTTGCTCATAGAATTGAATTAAAATTGTTGAACGTGACTTAAGAGTGTGGGGTTGAAAGGCTGGCGGAGGGTGAGACAAGACCATTGTCGAATGAATTTTACATGATGTAGAAAATAGGCGTTGGTTGAATGGTCTTGTAGAATGGGTGTTGGTCAAGTGGTCTTGTAAAATGTAATATAATTGTATTATATTGAATTGAGATGACTTCATCATGCTTTTTGTTTTCTTGTGTGGGAGTCAAAAGATTCTCTCCCTTTAAATGAAATGGTGAGGACTTTTTATAGCTGATGGGAGGTGGAGCAACTGAAGAGTGTCCTGATATTTCTCCTTTGATTTCGGCCTTATGTCGTGGAATTATATATTTATCCAATTCGATATTCTTAGGAAGATTTGAAAACCTCCAAGTTAATAACGTGTGTTGCAATATTGCAATATTGACTTGGTTTTTAACTGATTGGGTCAAAGTTTGCTTCTTTAGATTGGGCATATGTTTGGCCGCTTGGGCCTGATTCATATTAAGTATGATGACTTTTAGCTGTCTAGATCAATAAAAATTTGGTTACTACTTAGGCTCAAAAATTGGCCCGTATGACGATTTTTGGCTATCACAGTAACGACAATTCAATTTACACTAATTTGGGTTGATTGACAAGATGAGATTGACTTAGTCATAAACATCTCACACCTACATCTAAGAGATTGTGAGTTTAAATTTGAACTCTCTTCTTATCTCGAAATATTGTAATAATTCAAAATATAAATGTATTGGAATTTGAAACTGCAAATTGTAACTATATCACTTCTCACTTTTAGTTGTATTTAATCTGTGTAATAAAATGAATCTCAATTTTAGTTGTATTTTTCCTAATAAAATGAACGGTAGAACATGTCTCGATTTACAAAACAAAAATCTAAAATTGCAATGTTGGCGACTAAAATTTATCCATATATACATGATTCTTACAATTCACAACATATGACACTATTAATCAATTATATATTTAATTATTATAGTGTGACGTAATATGAAATGAAAGGAAGAGATACCAGAGAAATTACTCTGAATTTTTTCCAAATCCACAATCATAATTCGTCGACAGTCTATTTAATTATTCTCTTGTGGAAACGATATGTAATTATTGCGTTGACGAGGGTCTACAAGAAGTCAATTTGAATTGAATCAGGCACTGAGAACTGAGAAGTCGTATGGATGTCGGATGATACAAGCTTGTTAAGCACTCAATCACCAAAGCTAATTACAAGAATATTAATTAATGAACAGATGGATATCATGGATTTTATTATTAATTTAAAAAAAATATCTAAACCAATCTTATCTTGTCAATGGATATCATATCACGATTCATGGATTTAAAGGTAAGGATTTTTTATTTTTTAAAAGGGAAAACTATGATAAAAAACACAAAGCAAAACGTTAACCTGGACAACGGCCAGAAGCACGCAGAAACCTCAGGATGGCAAGGACTTGTAATTATAAAATTCAGAACTCAGTTTTATTTATGTAAATAATCTAATACAACTTAATTATAATATAAATGACGACTATAGATAATTTTAAAAAGCTACATCATAGATCGCAATATTGTAAAAAAAGGCAGCAACATTGATCACTTTCATGGAGTTGTGATACCTATATAACAAATTACAAGAAAGAATATTAATGTCAGCAAATTAATTAGATAATAATAATGCATGATATATAAGGACATAAAAGAGTATATACAAATTAATTAAGATTACAATCATATATAAGTAGGAGATGAGGTGAGTTTAATTACTTCCACACTTGAAGTGGCGAGGGACTCGTCGACCGCAACCTTCGATGAGGCGGATGGCGCGGTTGAGATCGATAAGAGCAGCCAACTTGGGCGTAACAAGAGGGCAGACACATTCGACATGGGTGACCCTCAGACGCTCGCAGCAAGACGGGGAGGGAAGCTTGCCATAGAGCACAGGCTTGCACTCATTGAGACCAATCCTCCTCTCTTCCTTGCACTGGGCTGCACTAAGTGTTGCACCTGCCATCTTCACCTCCCAATTTCCCACAGCAACTACAACAACTACTAAAACCATCAAACCCAGTGATGTTCTTCCCTTGCTGTTTCCCATCTTTAATTTCTTTCTCTTCTCTCACACAAATACAATGCCTGTCTGCATAACATATTATATATATACTTATATAGTGGATGGAGCTTCGTAGGCCCGTGGATACACTTCCCTTTTTCATTTATTCGTCGCGGTGTAAGACTTTAGTGATGTTTTTCTTTGACTTTTCAATAGTTTTTGCCTTTTGGCCTATAATTAATCAGCTTACTGCTTCATTTTTAGGTCGTTCTTCTTCGAGGAGTTATGTCATGTCCTTAGCAACTTTTAAGAATTTGGATTTTGGACCACGCATGTACGCATCCATGCATGGTAATTAACTTTCATTTTTCTCTAGGAGAAATAATGTTTAAATATTCGTACTGAATCGTAATATTTCAATCATCGAAAAATATCATATCATCATATATATCGAATCGTAATATTGCGATAATTGAAATCATATCATATCATGTAAAATATATAGAAGTAGGGTTCAAAAATTAAATGGCACATTTTCAAGGTGTAGTTTAAGAGTGTCACCGTTTTAATAATTTAAGTTTAAATAACACCTAAAGTATGGATCGAACAAAAATACCCTTAAAACACACTCACAAAAATAAGTCTCTCCCCTTTTTGTGTTTCCGAAACTTTTTTCGAGACTTATTTTCTAATTACTGACACTTTTCAGTTAGTTTCCGAGACTTTTCAGGTAGTTTCCGAGACTTTTTTATAGTTTCCGAGACTTTTTACAATTTTCTAGACTTTTTGGATAAAAATGAATTTTTTCGAGAATTTTTATTTTTTTTGTCATCTTCTTCCTTGAAACCTCCATTGGAGGTTGAATCGACTTCCAATGGAGGTATTTCATTTCCATTGATGGAGGGAGGATTTTGAAAAAAAAAAAAAAAAAAAAACCCTAACAATGACACAAACGTAATAAAAGAAGGGGAATAAGGTATTTTAGTCCTTTGGTGCCATTTAAACTTAACTTATTAAAATGGTGATACTCTTAAAATTCAACCGAGTGTTATTTATACCATTTCCACTATAAAAGTAACCCTCTAATACTGATGTATGACAAAATTTTACACCCCTATATATGAGCCAATATATTGACCATAAGTTAAGATTATGTTAGAATATAACAAGTAAATATATACTATCCGAATCAGGCTCTTTTTTTTTTCTTCTTATTATTATTTTTTTTATATCTATTTATTCACTTATCTAGATTAGTTATTTTTTTTGAAGTTATTTTTTTTATTGGTAAGATTCGAGCCGCTGACTTGTGAGTCATTTACCTAAATTCCAAACTCATATATCTACCGGTTGAACTACACCCCTTGGGAGTCATTGGCAGTATCTCCAAATCAGGCTGTTACTTTTAGATAAATATGGCAGTTTATGTTACCGTGTGGTTGAGGAAATTTGAACCAGACTCATTAAATTAATGTTAATTGTTTAGTTTGAAAATGTTTATGACACAAACCATAACTACATTGGAATTGGAAAAGTAATATATGTTGGAATAAGAGTCTATTTAATTAATTGACTGATTGATAAGGGGAAAAAATTCACATGAAAAATAGTACTCGTTTTATTATAAATAAGATATATGGAGAAAAATAAATTAACTTATGAGAGAATTAACAACTCTTGAAATTCCTTTAGTCGAATTTATTGTAATAATTAAAAAAAAAAAAAATTCTTAAAACCCTGCGGATGGCAGTGGTGGAAGCCAGGAAATTTCCGTTGTGGAATTTGTTTATAAGAAAAATTGAGGCATGTGATGATTACATGAATACCAATAAAGTTTGAATTATATGTTGTCACTTGTCCGCATATATATGTTAGGTTAGGTGGGGATGGAATTTAGGCGAAAGAATTGACCCCTCGATCATCTAGAATAATAATTGGTTTTATTTGATTTGACTAGCTCCATCGTCTTTTACTCAAATCCATCCATAGAAACTATAGAAACTAGAGAAAAAAAACTTGGTGAAATTCTTGTTGCATTCTATAGCTTGAATAAGTAATGTTGCACTACGTAGACGCAATACGGGGATCAAGTTCTCCGATGAGCTTATAGAGGTTTTACCCCACATGGTAGGAATGACAATCAGAGAAATAGTGATGGATATCAATTCCCTCCCCATCCCTCCCTGTTTTCCCATTTGGGAAAAATTGGGATATGGGAGTTTTGGGGAGGTATGAGGTATCCCCCCATATACCCCTCTATGTTTCCTTCATTTCCCACATTTCTCCCAATCCTCAATAATAATGTGTTATGAAACCTAAATCAGTAATGTTGCATAAAGCAAACGCAATACGAGGGTTGAGTTCTTCGTTGAGCTCGTAAAGGTTTTACCCCTAAGGGTAGAGATGACAATTGGGAAAATGATGATGGATATCAATTCCCCCATCTCTATCCAGTTTGGGGGCGGGAGGTATCCACATCCCTCATTGTTTCCCTCATTTCCCACATTTCTCTTGATCCTCAATTTTTCCTTATTTGATTTTGTTTAACTAAAAATATTTACTAAAACTTACTCATTCAAATAAATTTAATAGTTACGAATGTTATAAATTTAAGAGTTAATGAGGTTGGCTCGATGGTTTGCCCTTCACACCTGGGTTCAAATCTGTCACATTTCCTAAATCCTGAACTATTGTAATATAAAAAATAAAAAATAAAAATAAACCCTAAACCAATTAGATTATAGGTTTGAATTATCCAAAGTTGTAATATTTTTTTTTTTGAATAATTTGTAATAATTCAAAATATAAATGTATTGGAATTTAAAACTGCAAATCGTAAATATATCACTTCTCGCTTTTTTCTATTTTGAAGTATTACATAAATTATGGTTTTTTTTTTTGGGAGGGAGGAGGACTCGAATCTACTACCTCATGGTGCAGTGGTGAGTGGTTTACGTACCACCTAATCAACCTCATCTCGTCACTTCTCGCTTATAGTTGTATTTAATTTATGTATAATAAAATGAGAGTGGTGCTATTGGCACACCCACTACTGAACTATTTATATCCTACTTTTTAAATTATTTAGTATTCTTTTTTTTTTTCCTTTATCAAATTACTTAAAGAGACATACAATTTTTATTAAAAAAATCTTGTACAAAGTAAAACTAATAAAACCTCACTTTCCTTATTTCAAAACCTTAATGACAAAAGCTTTAATGACATAGATTATTTCAATGTTTACTATTTTTGTTTATATTTTCTTTCAGATCTCGATTTCATGTTTCCAATGTTTAGTATTGATTGATTTATTACTATTTTTGTTTATATTTCTTTCAGATCTCGATCTCATGTAAACCATGTTTAGTATTTATTGATTTTATTATTTCACATGTTTGTTTTATTTTTCTTCTCAAATTCTAGATCCATGTTTGCTATTTTTATTTTCTCGGTTTATTTTCTTTTGGATCTTCTAGGTATATTATAATTTGTATCACTTCTTTTATAGATTTTATTCCGGATCTTCCAAAGTTAGTTTAATGTTATTTACAAAATAATAATAATAATAATAATAATGAAATCATACCAAGAATCGCAACCAATAAAACCTAATCTCTAACAAAACAAAACCACACCAAAACTCTAATTTAATCGTTCAAAAAAAAATCATCAGACGATTAATATCACAATCACAATCTACCATCAACAATACAATCAACTACAGGAAAAAAAAAAATCAAATATAATAAAGATGATTTTACCATGAAATAAGAAGAAAAAACAAGTCAAGCGAATGGATGTAAGAAAACTATATATAAAGATTAGAGATGAAGTCTATTTTTATTTTTATTTTTTTGAAAAAGATATGGGGTGTATTAAGTTTGAAAAATAAGTAAAAGGGTAGTCCTGGAAATAAATCAAAAATATTAATAAAACCATTTAATTTTATATAATTAAATCAAAATTTTAAAAAGTGGGGCATAAATAGTTCAGTAGTGGGGGTGCCAGTAGCACCTCTCTAAAATGAATATCCCCGTCAACGGTATATTTAATTTTAGGATTTGGATCATCTCTTTAATTACCTTATCTTTTTTCTGACATTTTTAAAACATATGATTAGTTGTTGATAAAGTGGTTGTGTAAACCAATCACATTTTCACCATACATTCATTGCAATACCTATATGTCATGAGATTATGTGAGTTTGACAAAAAGACGAGAGAAGTAGAGAATCCAAATCCTTAATTTTTCTCTTGTGAAACTATATACAATTATTGCGTTGACGAAAGTCTTCAAGAAGTCAAATTGAACAGAATCATGCACTGAGAAGTCGTATGGACGATTCAAGCTTGTTAAGCACTCAATCACCAAAGCTAAATACAAGATTAATTAATGAAGAGATGGATTTAAAGGCAAGGACTTGCAATTATAAAATTCAGAACTCAGTTTTATTTATGTAAATAATCTAATACAACTTAATTAAAATATAAATGACGACTATAGATAATTTTAAAAAGCTACATCATAGATCGCAATATTGTAAAAAAAGGCAGCAACATTGATCACTTTCATGGAGTTGTGATACCTATATAACAAATTACAAGAAAGAATATTAATGTCAGCAAATTAATAAGATAATAATAATGCATGATATACAAGGACATAAATTAAAAGAGTATATACAAATTAATTAAGATTACAATCATATATATGTAGGAGATGAGGTGAGCTTAATTACTTCCACACTTGAAGTGGCGAGGGACTCGTCGACCGCAACCTTCGATGAGGCGGATGGCGCGGTTGAGATCAATAAGAGCAGCCAACTTGGGCGTAACGAGAGGGCAGACACATTCGACATGGCTGACCCTCACACGCTCACAGCAGGACGGGGAGGGAAGCTTGCCATAGAGCACAGGCTTGCACTCATTGAGACCAATCCTCCTTTCTTCCTTGCACTGGGCTGCACTAAGCGTTGCACCAGCCATCTTCACCTCCCAATTTCCCACAGCAACTATAACAACTACTAAAACCATCAAACCCACTGATGTTCTTCCCTTGCTGTTTCCCATCTTTAATTTCTTTCTCTTCTCTCACACAATGCCTGCCTAACACATTACATGAATATATATTGTGGATGGAGCTTCGAGGCCCGTAATTTATTCGTAGGTTTGAAGACTTTAGTAGTGTTTTTCTTTGACTTTTCTATAGTTTTCGGCCTATAATTAACCATCTTTCTGCTTCATTTTTTGGTTGTGTACAAAAAAAATGGAGATTACTTTTGCTCACCCCCCTTGAATGGGGGTGAGCATTACCTCCCTCCCCAACACTTGACATGTGTCAAGGGAGGGGTATTTTTATCCAAAAACTGTCATGTGTTTAGACAATAATACCCCCTCCCTGGACACATGTCATGTGTTGGGGAGGGGGTAATGCTTACCCCCCTTGAAGGGGGGTGAGGAAAAATGGACTCAAAAACAATGTGCCCCTATTCCCTCATACATTGGCGCCCCATAAGTTAAGGTTATGTTATGAATAAATTAAACAAGTAAATATATAGTTATATAATCTCCAAATCAATTTTGGATCCTCTGCTGATTTGATCTTTGTCCTGATCTATGTAAGATCTAGTGATATGTGTAATAAATGGCTAAAATTTATTTACTCATTTATTTTATTTCTATTATCTTTAAACTTAGATTATTATCTTCAAGTATTTTAGGTCATGAAATCAGATCAGTAAAAGATACAGATTTAAATGTGGCAGTTTATGTTACCTTGTGGTTGAGGAAATTTGAACCCCCGACTAGTTAAATTAAAGTTAAGTGTTTATTTTTAAAATGTTTTTGACACACCGTAGCTACATTGGAATTAGAAAAGTAATGTATAGTCACATATCTGCTGGAATAAGATTCTATTTAATTAATTGACTGGTTGATGAGGGAAAAAAATTCACATGAAAAATAGTAATCTTTTTATGAAAAATAAATTAACTTATGGGAGAATTAACAACTCTCGAGTCTCGCCTCTAGGGGCGTAGCTTGGTTGGTAGATGAACGAGCTTAAAGCTTGAGCAAATGACTTCTAAATCAATGGTTATAATCCTACTAATGGCAAAAGCTTAAAAAAAAAAAATTCCTTGTGTAAATAGATGGATAAATAGATAATGTAACTTTTGAAATTCCTTCACAACTACATGCACAGTAAGTTTGTACGTAAACCATTAGTTTAGAATCGAATTTATTGTAATAATTAAAATATGAAAATATATATATATATATCTTGAAACCCCGCGGATGGCAGTGGTGTAAGCCAGGAAATTTCCATTGTGAAATTTGTTTATAAGAAAAATTGAGGCATGTGATGATTACATGAATACCAATAAAGTTTGAATTATATGTTGTCACTTGTCCCAATATATATATATATATATATAAAAGTTCGTCATGACAATAAATATATCAGAACGAAGAATGTGGATCACTAGATTTACATATTTTGACTCAAAGTGTATGCACTTGTCAAAACTTCTCTATAATCTATAGTCCACATTCTTCGTCCTGATATATTTATTTGTAAGGACGAACTGACAATAGAAAGACTGATATACAGATTTTCTATTATCAGTTCGTCCTGACAATAAATATATCGGGACGAAGAATGTGGACCACTAGATTTACATACTTTGACTCAAAGTGTATGTATTTGTTAAAACTTCTCCATAATCTATGTTCCACATTCTTCGTCATGACATATATATATATATATCAGTCTTTCTATTATCAGTTCGAACTGACAATAAATATATCAGGACAAAAAACGTGGACCACAGATTATGGAGAAGTTTTGACAAGTGCATACACTTTGAGTCAAAGTATGTAAATCTAGTGGTCCACATTTTTCGTCCTGATATATTTATTGTCAGTTCGAACTGATAATAGAAAATTTGTATATATATATATATTAGGTTAGGTGGGGATGGAATTTAGGCAAAAGAATTGTCCCCTTCGTTGTTGCTCGATCGTTTAGAATAATAATTGGTTTTATTTGCTTTGACCATAGCTCCATCCTCTTTTACTCAAATCCATCCATAGAAACCATAAAAAATAGAGAAAAAAGAAAGTCGGTGAAAATCTTGTTCGATTGTGTAACCTAGATCAGTAATGTTGCACTATGTAGACACAATACGAGGGTCGAGTTCTTCGCTGAGCTCATAAAGGTTTTACCCTACAAGATGGAGCTTGGTTATATTCCCCTATCCTCCTCCTCAAACACACACACACACACACACACACACACGGAGTTATCCACATCCCTCCCCATTTCCCACACACACACACACACACACACACACACACACGGAGTTATCCACATCCCTCCCCATTTCCCTCATTTCCCACATAAATTTTTTTTTAGGATATGGGAGTTATCCACATATAAAATTATTTTCAACAAAAAAAGTACGTTCTTTATTTCCAGAACACACACAAGAAAAAATCGATTTAGAAGATCGAATACTAATTTTAAAAATTTTATTCAATGTAGTTATAACGGATCCCAACAACCAAAGAATTAGAAAAAACTCTATTGTAATAAAAGAAATTAGTAAAAAAGTTCCTTGCTGGTCATACAACTCAATTACCGTTTTAGGACAAAAAATGAAAAACAGGGGCGAAAATGTAGCAGGGGCAATTCGTTCAAGAAAGTTCAAACATGTCGTTATTTTTACTGATAACCAGCCAAAGCCAAATACAACCCCATCCCCCCCACACACATACACACACACACACACAATTTTTTATTTATTTATTAGGATGTGGGAGTTATCCACATCCCTCCCCATTTCCCTCATTTTCCACATAAAATTTTTTTTAGGATGTTATCCACATCCTTCCCCATTTCCCCACATTTCTCTCGATCTTCAATTTTTCCTCCTTTTCTCACGTTTGACTCTATTTAACTAAAAATAATTACTAAAACTTATTCATTAAAATAAAATAAAATACATATAAAAATTCATTAATAGTTACAAATGTTATAAATTTAAGAGTTAATGAAATATTTATACCTAGCTAGCGTTAAAATTAGGAAATGGGAAAAATGAACGATTATTAAAAATAAAATAAAATAGTTTTGGGGGAAATGGGGAAATGGTCCATCCCCATTTGGAGATAACTTTTTTTTTTCCCTAAATGGGAATGGGGATTTGGGGATTTTGAGGACAACTATCATCCCTACCCAAGGGTTCTATAATTTATTAATCTCTTGTATTTGTAGGGTGTAGAGGATAAGAATATGGAGAGCTGAATTGAAATTGAGTGAGGGTGTACTTCACCATCATAAACAACAGTTTGATGTAGGAATTATCACATTGATTGTCGAACCACGTAAAATCTTCCATCTTCATTACTATTATTTCTTTATTTTTGTGTGATTGTAATTTGATTGTCGTTAACTTTTTTTTTTTTTCCTAAAACATTGGATTTATTTATTTCTTAACAAATCTTTTTTTTTTTTTGAACTGCAAGATATTATTAAGCCAAAAGGCAACAAACAAACAGCGGGCAAAGCCCTAGGCACAACGCCAACCAACAACAAAAGACCGACCCAAAACACAGGACCAGAAAACCACTGGCAACAGAAACAAAAAACACAAAACCCCCAAGCAAAAAGCCAGCAAAACGCAAAGGCAACAAAACACAGCGCCAAGGGCACCCAGAAACAGAAAACAGAGACGAGAACATAGAGACACAGAAAAGCAAGGATCAGTCCACCTCCCACAATATCAGCGAAACAATTGGAAGATCTTGGATTAAAGGTGACAATTGTTCTTCCCAAAAAACTCCAAATAGACCGAATATCGTAAATGAGGTTACAATAAAAGGGCATCACTGGCTAGCTTTGATGTAACTATTAAGGGCTATCGTATATGGACTTGATAGTTGATTCTATTACAACTTGGAGTCTTGGGGAGTCTATAGCATATTGGGATCATTGATGTACATGTATTTATTCAATAGAATTATATAAGACAAGAGTTTACTTGAATTTCAATAATATATCTTTCACCTATTTAAACAATCAACACTTATATGCTTCAAGAAATAGAGAATGGTCACTCAAGGAATTTAAATATTTAAGCTTATATATAAGTATTTAGCTTTCTCTCGTTAATGAACTTGTTTGTCATTTATGATCAAGGAGTACTGGCGTTTGGATCTTTCTATGAATTCCTACCTAGCTCTCTATATATCTATATCAGTGTTGTTTGGAATTTTCTATACTCTTATCTCTATGGACTTGCAAAAGAGAAAGAGAAACTTGACGTGTACGTAGTTAATTACTAGCTAGGTAATTAGTTATTATCGAAATAAAATTAACGCGGCACATCTCTACTTATAGCACATGTGACCACCCCTTCCACGTCAATGGTGGACTGGTGGTTGACCGGTGGTTGGTCTGTGTACAAAGTCCATTTTATAAATACGTGTGATAAGTTTTCTTTCTAGTGTTGTCGGAATATAATAGATATATAGATATATATAAATGGTTCGAAAATTTAATAGCACTCTTTAAAGAGTGAGTTTTAAGACTATTACCAACTTAATAACTTAAGTTTTAATAACTACTAAAATGTGGATCTGACAAAAATACCCTTAAAACACACTCACACAAATAAGGCTCGCACTTTCTTTTTTTTTTTTCTTTTTTTTTTCTGAAACTTCTTTCGGTGTTTTTGATATTTATTTTGGTGTTTCCGAGACTTATTTTGTATTCCCGAGACTTATTTTGTAATTTCTGAAACTTATTAGGTATATTTACAATTTTCGAGATTTATTGGACAAAAATGAAAAATTTTAAATTTTTTTTGTTCATCTTCTTCATCGATTTTGATCTCCAATAAAGGTATTTAGAGGGTCTGTTCCATCTCGATTGATGGAGGACCTTGAGGTTGAGGTCCTCCATCAATGGAGGTTTTCGAAAAGGAAAAAAAAAAACCCTAAAAATGGCAAAAACATAATAAAAGAAGGAGATGAGTATATTTTTTGTCTATCGGTGCCATTTAAACTTAACTTATTAAACTAGTGTTACTTTTAAAAGTTCACATAAAAAGAGTGTTATTTCCCCCTATTTCCACTATATACAAACTAGTTATGGGAGTAGATATCTCAGTCACGCATATAATGTTTCATCTCAATAGGTCTCAACAAACCCTTGATCCGTTCGGTGCCAAATTTTAAATAAAAATTATTATGCTCCATGTGCATTTAGGATTTAAGAGCAAGTTATTGATCGTAACTTAACTAACTATATGTTTAGGATTAAATATTATTCTTAGGGTGCGGATATTGCCATCCATAAATATGATAAGCACACCCATATTTATAAGTACACCCGTGTCTAAAATTTAAAATTAAATCATTACTATAAGCACCCATCTTAATGCCAATAGTACCCTTATTTAAATGAATGTATTCATTTTAATACAATTTATTTATAAACCCTCTTAAGTTATTAATACACTCAATTTCACAAATGATAAATTCTGAAGTTCTCTAAGATTGAAAACATTATACGGTCGTAGTAAGTTCATTGTCATCAACAATTGCATCAGATATCTTTTCAACATTTATAAATCTCAAGCATCGTCCATGTTGATAATAATCAAGTTGTTGATATCTATTACAACAGATTTCACATTCTCATACCACTATTGATCTCCTGGATACACAACGATATGTACTACTGTCTTTTTAAAAAAAAAAAATTTACTTCTTACTTTTTGTTTATCGATTGAGTTCATAACAAAAAAAAAAAAAAACGTACCACTATATGATCAGAGTCCTCTGAAAATTCTTTTTCTATTACTTTGTTATATGATAATGATAGATTTTAATACTTAAAATAGAATTAGGGTTTAGTTTTTTTTTTAATAAAGAGATATGAGTGCAATTAATTGGTGTACATAGTGTTTGATTTATTTTTAATTAAACTATTTTGTCCTTATTGATAAATTTCTTTTGGGATATTTTTTTAATTAAATTTTTTATTAAATTATGGGTGTGTTTATCATATTTATGGGTGACAATTTCTTAAACCCTTTTAACCACATGCAAAGCTTAATTAAAAATAATTTGTATTTAATTAATTAAGTGAAAATGCCTCCTTAACATGATATGCGGAGTTAAATATATCTAAAAAAAGCTTTATTATTTAAAAGTCGTCACTTGGTATAATGATATCATATATAAAAAGTTTTATTTATTTATTTATTACATAGAGTAAATTACCCTGGTGACCATCACTTTTAGGCAAAAATACCAGTTTAGTAACCAACAATTCCAAACGTACCAAAATTGCCACTATTGGCACACATATTGTTAACGGTAGACATTTTACCCAATTTCCGTCCAATTTATAATGGAATGGCTGATGTAGCAAACAGAATTCCTTATATCTACATGAAAAACCATTTTTGCCCTTACCAATTAACAAAAGCCAATAGTGTTCTTACCATTTACACGGTTTCAAATTATGGCTCAATTTTGGCTCCACTTTGGGAATTAATTGGTTTGGTTTCTTGAAAGAATTAGGGCTCAAATTTCTTCTTCTCCGATTTCTTCTTGTCGATTTCTTCCTGTTATGACTTCAAGGCATGTTAGGGTTCCTTCAAGCTCACAAATTTCTGCCATGAATGCAAGTTTTCCGAATGGTGATGGCGAGGACGTGAGCTCTGGTTCGAGGAAGTGCGATTGTGGGCTAGATGCTAGGTTAAAGACTTCAACAACTGTTCGAAACCCATGAAGAAGGTTTTATGGTTGCCCTAATTTTGTGGTAAATTTCAACTCATTTTTGAAGCTTTGCTTCAATTTCTTCATTTCCATTTGTGTTCAATTTCTTTGTTTAACTTTGCAGAATGGAAATGTTAAGGGGTGTGGTTATTTCGAGTGGGTTGACAGCAGTAGTTTCGAGGTTGCAAGGGAGGAAGTCCAATGGAGTTGCATTGTTTAAGACTTGGTGAAGGCATTGGAAAAGAAGGAAGATGATATTCGTTATCTAAGATACATTTTGGGTGTTGCTATTATTTTCAGTGTAATTTTTGGATTTGGTTTAGGATGTTGTTGTTGTGTAAAAGACAAGAACTATTAAAGGTGTGACTGAATGTAAGAGATCATGTATGAAAAAAATGTCTTTTTGTAAGAGGTTGTTGAATGAAAGAGGTTGTAAGATAATGTTCTGTTGAATGAAAGAAGTTGTTGAATGCCAATTGTTTGTAAAAGGTTCCATTTATTCCATAATGACATGTTTGCAACAAATTTGAGATTACAAAAAATAGCTTTGATTGAGAACCAACAAAAATAGAGACATTTCAAGCATAAGCAAACAACTTGAATTCCATAATTTGATTGCAAATATTACTGTGATCATTAACAAAACATATTCCAAACATACCAACCAGATAATCTTGTTCACTTTGTACATCAACAAGACACAACTTTAACAAAACACCACAAAAACAATTGGCATTGTTCCAATTTAATTTAAACATCTTCAAAAAATCCCAAGTTGACAGTAATTAACATCATATTAATATGTTCAAAATCTTCATTGGCACTTCACTGGGTCTTCTTCTTCTTGTTCTTCACTGCCATTTCTTTGTAGGTCTTCAAGATTGACAACATGGCCTCATTTTGGATAGTAGTTTGACGAATCATTTCAGTGAAGAAATCTTCATTCCGAACCTGCACCTGAACCAGATACTTCAACTCAACCAGATTCATTTTAAGCAATTTATGATGTAGTCTTAGAAATTTACCTTAGCATCATCTTCGCCATGGTCTATTTTAGGGGCATTGCTACCTTCGTTTGGAGATAAATGGCTTCTGCTAGTCTGGGTTGTTTGGGTTGTTTTTTGTGAAATAGAAATTGGTTAGAAAAAAATGAGTTTGGAATAGCAATAAAAGAGTTTACAATTTAGGACTTCACATTTTTGTTGATTGTTGCTACAAGCTCAGCATGCTTGGAACAACTCTTGTGGTTGTCCATGTGTATGACTTGTGCACTTGCTTGAACTTTCTCTGACTTGGTGGTATTTCACCAATCTCTCTAATCCTCAACTTCTTCGGATGACCATGTTGTTTAACAATCCTGGGTGGTACTAATGGTGGCCTGCATGTTTTAGTCCAATACTTCTCCATGTTGATCCCATACATAACATCACCATAACACTTCATTTGGCTCTCTTTGTGGTAACAGATGTCCACATACTTCATTGGATCTTCATATTCACTATAGATGGATGCAATTGCATGTTGACAGGGTATCCCAATGAGATTCCACTTCCTGCATGTGCAATTTTTTCCCTTCAAGTTCACCATAGCAATAGATGTTTGGTTGATGCTCACTTGGTAATGTCCCTGGCCTCCCCAATGAGCCACAAAATTCCCAAATTTCTTTGCTTCCAAGTCCAATATTTTTAAAATTTTAGGGCCAATGTCTTGATACCACCTCTTCAAGTCTGCTTTTCTACTTGCCCTTCGATTCATGATCTTGATACGAAGCATCTTCAACAATGAGTATATTGGAGAACTCCTAACTTCAAATACCTCCATGTCTCCATTTACAATATCATAAAGATTGTTAAGTGTCATGTCACACTTAGAATGAACCGAGAAAAAGCTCTTTGACCACTGACTTGGAGAAATTCCATTCAACCACTTCCATGCATTCTCATTCAACTCCTTGATTTCTTCCATACAGGTTTGGAAGTCTTCAACTTTGGTTGATCTTGCTGCCTTCCGCACTTTACCCCCGATTGTCATCCTTGAACTTCTTCTTGAAATTAGCATACATATGCCTAACACAAAATCTGTGTTCACAAGTAGGCCATATGTCACCAATTGACTCAATAAGACCCTTTTGTTTGTCAGTCATGAATGTGATGCCTAAAGAATCTTCCAAATTCAGATCCTCCTTCAATAGCTTCAAAACCAACTCCAACTCTCATACCATTCTTTCTCAACTACAGCATAAGCAATGGGATAGTACCCATTATCGGCATCAATACCTATAGCTCATAGTAGTTGTGCCTTGTGATAAGACTTCACATGACAAGCATCCAACCCAATTATCTTCCTACACCCATGCAACCAACCTTGCTTACAAGCATTGAAGCAAATGTAAATTCTCTTGAACTTAGTCTTGTCATTAGGCACCAATTCTGTGTCAATCACAACAGTAGATCCGAGATTTGTTTTCTTCAGTTCTTTAGCATAATCCCATAATTTTGAATACTGAGTAGATAAGCTACCTTCAATAATCTCACCTGCCTTCAACTTAGCCCTGTAAACTTAAGTTTTAGAAGGCTGCACAACAAAATCTTTCCTCACTTGGCCTAAAAAATAACTCATTTTGAAGTTTCCTTTGGGCCTTAATTCTTTAGTGTACCTTCTAGACAACCAAGCTGAATTGGCATGTCTGTTTTTGTTAATCCGTGGGCATGTATGCTTGTCATTCGGGGTCTTAATCATGAATGCGTATGAATTCTTCTCATACTTTGAAGCCCAAATAGATCATGGGCATTTAGTATTCTTCCCCTTACAAATACCTTTCACCCTCCTATTCTTATTGCATGGAAACTAGATCACTCTTCCATACCTAATTGCATATTCCTTAGCAACTTCCTTAAACACTTTTGAACTTGCAAGAACCTGACCCACCTCCAATTTAACATCTTTCAACTCAGAAACACCATCATACAACTTATATTTGGGCCTCAATTTTGTCCTCTGACTTTTCTTCTTTCTATTAAGTCTTCTCAGCTCTCTCAAAGCTTGCTTCTGTTCATCATCCAATTCTGCATCATTAACAAATGGCTATTTATTCTGTTCTTCAACACTAGCATTTGGCTCATCAAAAATAACACCCTCAACTTCCACTTCTTCGTCTTCAAATGTCTACGTGTACTCAGGTTCCTCAAAATCATCATCAAAATCTGTGGAACTATCACTGTCAGAACTCCATGCATCTTCATATAGTACATCTTCAATATGAATGGTAGCTTCTGTTTCTTCCACCCCTTTCTGTTCACCTAAACCCTTAGAACCAACAGCTACCCCTCCCTGTTTAGCCAGCACTTCTTCTTCTTCAATTGGAACATATGACCCTTCACCAGGAGCTTTCCTTCTATTCACACCACGGAAATGTTCAAATAAAACAATTACCTTTCTGTCTCTAACTAACTCCTTCAACATTCTAGTTATATCATCATGCCCTTTAAGCTTGACCGATTCATTTTCAATTGACTTCCCAAGAGTAACATACCAATAAAAAGCATGTTCTTCATAACCAAGCTTCTCACACAGCTTATCCAAATCCATAATGGACATGACTTCAGCATCCTTGAAAATATCATATAAGCCTTCTGTGTAGCCCACTATGTTGTCATCAGCATAAATAAACATCCCACCATGATACACAACCATGGTGTAAGGATCGAAGAATCCACTGGCTGCATAAATACAACACAAACATGGTTCAATGTTCCAAAACAAGAACTTAAAAATTAGCATTTCCAAATCAAACAATAACTTAACAAACTTATATATAGCACATTCATCTAATTATGTACAAGTGTCAAAGTTGCAAGAACAAGTTTGTGTATAGCACATAGCATTCCAAAAGTGATTTAATTTGAACCAAAATCAGACTACCCTACCCCACCAATCTTACCTCTTAGGGTGCGTTTGGTACGGACATGGGACAGGACAAGGTGGGACAGGACAGGACAGGACGGGACGGGACGGGACAGGACAGGACAGAACAAGAGGTTCAAATGACCAAAGTGCCCCTCATGTCATTTCCAATGTTTAAAACAATTTTATTAAGTTTGAAAAAAAAATATTTGAAAAATATCAAATATTATTGAATTAAAATTAATTAAAAATCATACAAAATTAATATTTTCTTTCATTTTCTCACCTCCCAAACACTAGTTTCAGATTTCAAAATCATATTTTATCATCCAACACATCATCCAACTTCATCTTCATCCTCATCCTCTATACATCACTGATTTTCATCAGTAATCACCCAAACATATCCATACAAAAAGAACAAATAATTAAAAAAAAAAAATCGATCATCACTTCATCTTCATCATCGATCATCACTTCATCACTTCATCTTCATCATCGATCTTCACGGCTAAAAGAAAATCGATCATCACTTCATCTTCATCATCGATCATCACTTCATCATCTTCACGGCTAAACCTCATCAACGCCAAATACAACATAATCCCTCATCACCCAAGAAAATCATGCCCATGTCTGTCAAAAAAAAAAAATTCAAACCGAAATCCCCAATTGGAAACCCTAAATCAAAAACCTAAAAGAAAATTCAAACTAAAATCCCCAATTCAAACCGAAACCCATTACCATTATCAAACCATCGAAGCCTAATCGAAAACCCTTAATTGAAAACCTTAAATCGAAATCAAATGCCGCTGAATCTGCTTCTATGGTGTGCCTGCGTCATTCATCGGGGTCCGCTCCTCGCCGGCGGCCGTTGCAGCAACGGTTGAGAGGGAGAGATGAGTTTCGTTGAGAGAAAGAAGGAAGAGAGAGAGAGAGACGAGAAGGAGAGAAGGAGAAAAAAAGCTTTGAGATTTATTTTATAGTTGGTAATTTTGTAATTTTTGAAAGATTTGAGGGCAAAATTATCTTTTCCAGACTTGTCCCATGCATGGGACAAGTCTGGCTACCTATTTGGGTGGGACAAGTTTTTGGGTTTTTTTGTCCCACCTTGTCCCGTCCCGTCCTGTCCCATGCTAATAGCGCGCCAAACGTGAGACAAGAGAAAGTTGTCCCGTCTTGTCCCGTCCCGTCCCGTCCCACGTATCAAACGCACCCTTAAAGCCCTCATGTCTGGTGTCCCAATTCTTTGAGACATCTCTCGAACCAGCCGTCCCCGTCCATTCGATAGCCCTACCCCACCATGTCTTTAATTTTTCAGACAAGAAGAAATCGACAAGAAGAAATGGAAGCCTAATTTCAAGAAACCAAACCAAATTAATCCCAAATTTCAACCCTAATTCTTTCAAGAAACCAAACCAATTAATTCCTAAAGTAGAGCCAAAATTTGAAACCATGTAAATGGTAAGGACACTGATGGCTTTTGTCAAATGGTAAGGGCAAAAATGGCTTTTCATGTAGATATAAGTAATTCTGTTTGCCACATCAGCCATTCTATTATAAATTGGACGGAAATTAGGTAAAATGGCTACCGTTAACAATATGTGTGCCAATAGTGGCCATTTTGGTGCATTTGGAATTGTTGGTTACTAAACTGGAATTTTTGCCTAAAAGTGATGGCCACTAGGATAATTTACTCTATTACATATAATTAACTAAACTATTAAGTCGGCGCTTTAATATTTTCCCTTAATTTAAGGGATAATTACCCCGGTAGCCATCGAATTGATGACAAACTATCAAAATGACCATTGAATTGGAAAGTTGTTCCAAAATGGCTATTTTTGGTGAACTTTGTGACACTAATGGTCATTCCATTCAATTCCATCTAATTCCATCAAATGAGTGGCATTTTGGTAAATAAGGGGATGACATTAATTTATTTTAGATGTTTTTTGGAAATCAATATTTTCAATGAGTGACATTTTGGTAAATAAGTGGATGACATTAATTTATTTTAGATGTTTTTTGGAAATCAATGTTTTCAATGAGTGATATTTTGGTAAATAAGTGGATGACATTAATTTATTTTAGATGTTTTTCGGAAATTAATTTTTTCTTTTGTTTTTTGAAAAGAATAATTATATTTAGTGTATGTATATATATATATACATACACTAAATATAATTATTCTTTTCAAAAAACAAAAGAAATGGTTTAGATCAATACACGTGTCTCTTTTTTGTCTTTTTAGATTTTGTAGTCTTAATCTTCTTAAAAAAGAAATATATATATATACATATGTGTGTGTGTGTGTGTGTGATATATAGATATAACATTTGAACTTATTAAAACATGTGGTTGTGGTTGGACGTCATGACTAGATAACTATAATATATATGGATAATTGGCATAGATGCCCCCTGAACTCTTTAAAAATTTACACTTTGCCCCCTATACCTTTTTTTTTTTTGGGCACTAAACCCCCTAAATTCTCGTAAATTTGCAAAAACTAATGGATTGGCAACGTAAGTCACATTTCGTCTGTTTTCAAGTCACGTGCGTCCCATAATACAAAATTTTGAATAGTTTAGGGGGCATTGGTGCCAATTAGCCTAAAAATAATTATATTAACAAAAACTAATTACACCAACCTCCCCTGAGGTTTGCCCTAATAGTTTTTTTTAAAGAAAAATAAATATTTTTTTAAAAGAATATAATTAAATTTTTTTAATTATTTTCAATAAATAGATTTTTTTTTTTTTTTTTTAAGAAAGATTGATCTCTACCGTCCATCACCATGATGAACGTTGGAGATCAAATTAATTAAAAAAAAAAAACAAATAAAAAAATTTAAAAAAATCATATTATATAGATTAGATTAAATTAAAAAAAAAAAATTAAAACAATAAATTAAAAAATAAAGATCATATCATATCTTCTTCAATAATTCATATAATTCAATAATTCCAAAAAAAATAAAATCAAAAATCAATTATTAAAAAAAAAAAATCCATAAATCTCATTCAATAATTCATATCTTCTTCCTTCTTCTTCAATCAATTCCAAAAGGAAATCACAAAGATAAAATCCACAAATCTCATCTTCTTCAATCAACTCCAAAAACAAAATAAATGGTAATAATAATTTGGAAAAAATCTCATTCCATAATTCGTTTATTCTCCTCCTTTCTTCTTCAATCAATTCCAAAAGAAAAATCCACAAATCAATCCCAAAAAATCCACAAATCTCATCCAACAATCATTTTTTTTTCTTCAATCGATTAAAAAAAAAATCCAAAATAATTTGATACAATTATGGAACCACTGCACTCTTTTCAAACTTAATTATGATATTTTTCAATGTACATAGGACATTGACTATGTCGATTCTCCTTTCCAACAATTTCTCATAGCAACTCACAGCCACTTGTAGAGTAGACGAAGTACAATCCTTTTTAGCAAACAAATTCTCAGATGAAGACCCAACTCCATCTGAAGCCGACGGAAGGAGCCGTCGATCCAACTGGATGCAGCTCCTTCTCCATCGCAGATGAAGACCCGACTCCATCTGAAGCCGGCAGAAGGAGTCATCGATCCAACTGGATCGCCTGGGCATGCAGCGTCGTTCCATCTGGAGCAGAGACGGGGCTCCATCTAATGCCAGTAGTGGAGCGCCGATCCAACTCATGCTGGCGATGGGGAGGTTGGCCTCCTTTAGCGTCCCCGGTAAACAACTGAGAGAGGGTCGTGTGACCCTCCCAATTATTGGAACAGATATGGTTCTAGATCAGGTCTGGTCTTCGTATCGTATGTGTGTTTTAAAAACAAAACCTTCAATAATCATTTTTTTAAGGGAAATGCAATAATAAAATCTTTTTTTCTAGATTATTATTACCATTTATTTTGTTTTTGGAGTTGATTGAAGAAGATGAGATTTGTAGATTTTATTTTTGTGATTTCCTTTTGGAATTGATTGAAGAAGAAGGAAGAAGATATGAATTATTGAATGAGATTTGTGGATTTTTTTTTTTGTAATTGATTTGTGATTTTCTTTTTCTTTTTTGGGAATTATTGAATTATATGAATTATTGAAGAAGATATGATATGATTTTTTTTTAATTTCTTTTTTTTTTTTTTTAATTTAATCTGATCTCCAACATCCATCATGGTGATGGACGGTGGAGGAAGAAGATATAATATGATTTTTTTTTTTTTTAAATTATTCATTTTTTTTTTAAATTAATTTGATCTCCAACGTCCATCATGGTGATGGACGGTGGAGATCAATCTTTTTTTTTTTTTAAATCTATTTATTGAAAATAATTAAAAATTTTAATTATATTCTTTAAAAAAAATTTTTATTTTTATTTTTAAAAAAAAGTATTAGTGAAAACCTCAGGGGAGGTTGGTGTAATTAGTTCTTGTTATTATAATAATTTTTAGGCTAATTGGATGCCCCATAAACTCTTCAAAAATTGGTACTATGGGACGCACGTGAGGCGCACGTGACTTGAAAACAAACGAAATGTGGCTTCCGTTACCAATCCGTCAGTTTTTGCAAATTTACGAGAGTTTAGGGGGTTTAGTGCCGAAAAAAACAGTTTATAGGGCAAAGTGTAAATTTTTAAAGAGTTCAGGGGGTATCTGTGCCAATTAGCCAATATATATATATGAGATATGCATACACAATTTTTCTATTGTCAGTTCAAACTGACAAAAGATATATCAGTTCCTTGCATGTGAGCCATTAGATTTAAATACTTTGACTTGGCTGCATGCACTTGTCAAAACATCTTTTAAATCTAATGGTCTACATGTAAAAAATTGATATATTTTATATCAGTTCGAATTGATAATAGAAAGATTGATGCTATACATATATACACACTAAATATAATTATTCCTTTCCAAAAACAAAAGAAAAAAGGGTTAATTGCACAAACTTACCCTGTGTTTTGACATTGTAGCAAAATATTCAACAAATGACATTAACTACACAAACAACCCCTACCGTTAGTGGTCAAATGTTAGATTTAACGGTTGACCTTAATGTTTAAGGGTAAACTAGTCATTTTACCTATCAAATAAAACAGAAATGTAAAATAATCTAAAAAACTTTTGTTATTTACATATCTACCTATATAAAAATGATAAAAAGATCCCATAATTTCCTATAATCACATTTCAACCCCAAAATAGAAAACAAATTAAAAACCACAGTATTTTTTTTTTTTTATAAGGCTAAGCAGATCTAGAAATTTCATCACTTTATCTTCCAAACTCAACCCCACCAATTCATTTTCAAATCTGGAAACTTCATCACTACTGGAAACTAATTAATTGATTAATTTAAATTTTTTTAAAAAAAAATTGATTAATTTTTAAAAAATAAAATCGATGGAAGATATCATCTCCTCTATGGCTCTATCCATACAATCGCAATGAACCATTAAAAAAGAGATTGAAAAACCAAAAAACGAATGAGTTGTGGAACTTGACTCTGTTTTCATTTTGTTTTTCTTGCTTGTCGATGGCGTTGCTCTGGGTGTTGTTCCTTCGCCTGTATTATGTTTGTGTTTGTGCTTTTTGCCCTTTTGTGTTGTTGGGCCTTTGTTCTCGGTTCCTAATAAAATTTCTTGCTTCTAAAAAAAAAAAAAAAATTGGATGATATCTAGAAAAGATCTAGATCTTTGCAATCGTCCAAGAGTCCTCATATTCCTCACCCACAACCTCTTCTACTCCAGCTCAACTGTTATGCTTTCACTCCCTCTCCAACTTCTACCATGAACTCTACCGTCTTCTCCGCTTACGCCTCCGCCAAGGCTGGTAGCGAACTTCACAAAAAAGACATAATTGATGAAACAAAGAATAATCGACGAACGCGAGGGAAAGGGAACCGTGGGACAAACACGAAGATTGAGCGCCTGGAGCTGATTTGCTTCATCTCCTATGGAGCGATCTACTCCATCTAGAGCATTTTGCTCCAATTTTCCAGCTTGAAAATCTGGTTTGTTTTATATTTTTTAAAGTTGATGTGGTTTTGATCAGAGAAGATTTAGATTGTTGGAGTCTATTTGGATTATTGAAATCGATTTGGGTTTTTGTTATTGTGGAATTGATTTGTGGATTTGATTGCAGAATTGATGGTGTTTGGGGACTGAGAAAACAAGGAGAAAGACAAAGTCCACGAATGGAGGCTAGGGGATGGATTTTCACTGTTTTATTTTTTTTATTGTTTTTTCAACTTAGGGGCATTTTAGTCTTTTCCAATTAACCATTAAATCTAACGGTTTTCTACTAACGGAATGGGTTGTTTGTGTAATTAAAGCTATTTGTTGAATATTTTGCTACAATGGCAAAACACATGGAATGTTTGTGCAATTAACCCAAGAAAAAATTGATTTCAAAAAAAAAAAATCTAAAATAAATTAACGTCATCCTCTTATTTACCAAAATGTCACTCATTGGATGGAATTGGATGTAATGATCATTAATGCCACAAAGTTCATCAAGAATGGCCATTTTTGAACAACTTTCCAATCCAGTGACTGTTTTAATAGTGTGTCATCAATTCGATGGTCACCGAGGTAATTATCCCTTAATTTAATTTAAAAGAAACATAAGGGGGTGCTGGTGATTGATCCTCTTCGATTTAGAATTATTTCCGTTGATTAATTCGTATATGAGAGCACGTTTTGATGAGCCAATATTAATGTTTAACAATTGTAATTAACAGATTTGCATGATCAGTACAATATTTAAGAGCAGCAGCAGGAAATTGATGTTGGAGTCAATTTATTAATTTATAAAGAAATGAATTGCTATTTGATAGCTTATAATTAATCTTAAAATCTGATTGAAATACACACTGTAGATCCTCGTTGAACAAAAACGACGAAAGCAGCTATTAAAACCAAAGCAAATACTACCACCACCATGCCAGAAGAAAACAAAGTAGGTCAGGCCATGCATGAATCTTCATGGAAAATTAAGACCTGCAATATATTAAGAACAAATAAATATAAGAACCCATCAATCAATCAATCAATTGAATATCATTAAATAGTAGCAGTGAGTGAGAGAGAGATGACTTACTGCCACACTTGAAGTGGCGAGGCACCCTTCTGCCACAACGTTTGAGGAGGTTGATGACACTGTTGACACTGATAAGAGAAGTCAATTTAGGTGTGACGACTGGACACACACACTCAAAGTGGCTGACCCTCACACGTTCACAACATGCAGCCGATGGTGCCTGCCCAAAAACTACGGTCTTGCATGCATTCACACCAAGCCTCCTCTCCTCCATGCACTGGCTTGGGCTCAACACAGCACCACTCACCACCTCATTCATTACTACTAATACCACCACCACCAACACCATCAAACTACTTCCCTGCTGCTTCATATTTTACACTCTTTTGTTTTTCTCTTGCTTATTCACACTACACAACTACGTACTCAACAATATTGATGATAAATTATAAAGGACACCATAATTATACATATAGACAGGAAAAAGAAGAGCACATCTTTAGTCCTAATTAAATAATTCAATTTGATTAGAACGCCGATATTGACGAGACTCGAGATTGATTAGAACGCCGATATTGACGAGACTCGAGAGGAATATAGCTATTTAGTACACCACCCAAGGTGCCTTTCGCAGCTGTTTTCACACTATATATTAGGGGTTAATGAAACTACCAAACCAATTTTTTAAACTAAAAGAGTCCAGCTACTAGCTAATAATGTGGATAAACGCTTTGTTAATATAATTTTGATATGAATCATATCGATGACTCAATTTGTTGTTAGGGGTTTTTTTCCCATGTACATCAATTAATCAGTCAAGACTAATAAATAATATAATCATTAAATAGTTCACACAAATGCTTACATAGTAGTGAGAATGTGAGATAGAAAATGTAGTTATTTTTTGTCAAGTTAAGCGGCCAACTGGCCAGCACTAGTTAATGGAACACACTAAAATCAAGGAAAGATTCGGGGCTGCTTTGGTTTGTGAAAGGGATTAACAACTTCAAAAATTTAGGTGACGACTTTAGACTAGTTGAATTTTTTGGGTTGTAAAGTCGTTGTTGTGCTGCGTTGACACCGCTCCACATGGAGTCAAGCTTAATTATTAGAAGAGTCTGCTTCACCGTTGTAACACTAAATTTAGGGATGGCAAAATTCCCTGTGGGGACGGGCCCCACGGGATCCGTACTTTTGGGATGGGGATAAGTTTTAATTTGGTAGGGATAGGGTGAGGATAGGGTGAGATAGTCTAACCCGCAATGGGTATGGAGCAGGGATGAGTTTTATACTCCCCACCCCGTCCTGCCCCGCTAAAAATAATACTTAGTTAAACTACGTAGTTTTAAAGAAAATAAATATATCTAAAAAAAGAAGAAATATATATATATATATATATATATAAATACATTAACCCTAACTTTACATCTCTTCATTATTACTTAACATAAAGTGACACAACAAAATACTATTAAAAAAACCCTAACCGCTAACTTCAACTATAAGTCTGTAATCCTCAAACAACTCAAAGTTCACCGTTCAAGCTTCAACCCCAAACACAAGAGGACATGTGGTAAGTTTCTTTCTGAAATAACTTTTAAAACTAAAAATTTAATAACGGTTTTTTTTTTTTTTTTCAAGTTTATTACTTTAATAATTCTCAACTCTTGAATTAAATTTAATTCGTTAATCACTACTTTAGGTAGGCACAAATATGTCTACAAATGCACTAGAAAGTGAAGATCCAATACTGGTGTTATCAAGAGAAAATTGTGTAAACATACAAGAACAGCATGAGGTGGAAACAAACTAAATGAGATCGAACTAGAGAAATAAATGCAATTATTAGATGATTATCGTTACGATTTTCGAACATTTTGACTTCATACTTTATGTTTATGTTTGAAAATGATTGAATTTACTTGTGAGAATTATGTTTATAAGATGTTTTTTAATAGTTTCTTGGAATTATTTACTACTTTATATATTATATCATATTGAATGGTTATATATTTATTATTTAAATAATTAAAAAAAAAATTATAAATGGGGTAAATGGGTGGGGATGGGGAAAGCACTTCCCGTTGTACCCCGCCCCACCCCAACCCACTCCATCTATGGTGGGGTTTTATGAGGGGATGGGTTTTCAAAAAATAAATGGGGTGAGGTGCGGGGAAGGCCATCCCGCCCCGAACCCGCCCCATTGCCATCCCTAACTAAATTAATAGTAAAAGATAAATGTGGGGGTACTCCATGAATATAGACTTAGAGCATCTCTAATGCCATGCCAAATAATTATGCTAATGCCAAAATTTAGCACAGGGTGTAAAAATCGTCCTCCAATGCAGTGCCAAATGATGTGCCAAATTTGACATATTCTATATTGTGTGCCAAATTTGTGTGCCAAATTTGGCACACAATATAGCATATGCCAAATTTGACACAGCAATAAATGCTCCCTTTTTAATTACAAAAATATCATTATATATATATATATTAAATGAAATAATTAATGCATTAATGAAACTTTACATTGGAACATTAAAAAAATAATAAATGCATTAAAGGTAAGTGTTTACTTTTATTATTTTAATTAATAAAATAATAAAAATAGCATTTTAAATAGGATTGTGCATTGGAACACAATGCTAAATTGATGTGCAAAATAAAGCATTTTACTCTTTTTTATGCCAAATTTGGCATTGGCATTGACATTGGCATATGCATTGGAGATGGTCTTATACCAAACCACGTACATAAGATTTTAAATCTCTTATTTATTTATTTTCGTGTGGGATTGCTTTTTGAATTTACATATTTTGTAAGAGCATCCACAATGGTTGCAAAATGAGACCCACTTTCACTAAATACACTTTGGAACCCATCAAATTCTTCCACAATGGTGCAAAAAGGGATCCAAAAAAAGGGACCCAAATGTGGGGTCCACCCAAGTAGACCCAAATTGGGTTCCAAATTTGGAACTCAATTTGGGTCTTGCCCAATGATTGGGTTGGGTTCCCAACACTTCCCAATCATTGGGTTGGACATATATATATATATATTTATATAATTTAAATTAAAATATATAACTATTGTGGTAGCCAAAAATTGCCCAATTGCCCAATGGCCCAATATGCTAAAGGCCCAATCTTCGTAAATACAGAATCCAGCTCAAGCCCATTGGGTTGGACCGACCCAACATAGTAGCCAGACCTGTTCAAAGCGTCAGTTACAAACTAACTTGTAAACCGCAGGTAACAGCATTTATGGAGAGGATATTGCTCCCCAAATCTCGCCCACAATCAAGTCTCTAAAAGGAGACGTTGGAGACAGACCTCCTCCTATAAATGAGAGGGCTCATTCACTTGATAGCTCTCTGAATTCTCTCAACTAAAGCTCACTAAGAAGCGTATTGAAACTCTGATTCGAAGCATATTCCGATCACTGGAAATCTATCATAGTCACCTGACTACATTGCTCAGCCCAAGCACACCTAAGGCTATAATCCAACCCCCCATCTTTCTTTTTTCTCTATATTATCTCTGCTTACAGTTCTTTTTCAGGTTCAATTAAGTTCGGACGACCATATATAGAAATCAGTCGACATCAACCGACCAACCCCAGCCTAGTTGCTTTGGGCCTGATAAAACCGACCCACTTGACGTACCAAGTCGATCAACCACTTACAGTTTGGCACCCACCGTGTGGCCCATTACAACTATCTTCAAGTTCAAATCACTCTACTCCAACTGCAACTCAACATGGCCGGAAGTGGATCTAACCCAACCGTGGAAGAACAGATTGCTGCGTTAACCGCCCAAATGACCGCCAGTGCAGAGAGGTTACAAGCGCTTGAAGCAGAAAATGCAGCAATCCGAGCGGCAAATGAAGAGTTGAGAACGTTGGTCGACGGGGTAGTTCCCGATTCAGCCACTTCGGAGCATCCAATTACGACACCAAACAGCGAACAGGATGTCGATCGACCTGCTCCAAGAGCTCCAGGCAACCCTGTCGTACCAGAGGCAAATTCGGTCGACCACCAAAATCAACCAGCATTTCAGACGGCGAGGGTTGAGATCGACCTCAACAACGTACCCGCCAAAAACGATGCTTTGAACGACCAAGATCCGACAGTAGATCGCCAACCAGACAACATCCCAAAGACGATTATGTCTCTCCAGTCGACTCCCGGATTGGTAAAACCCGGGCCAAATTTACATTTATCTACTAATCTAGAATTCACTCGCAGGTTTGCAGAAATGGAGGCTCTCATCCAGAGAATCCCAGGAGTCCCAGCTCCCATCAAGAAAAGTACAGCCAACAGCTTCGCCGACTCACCTTTCGTCGACGCAATTGCTCTCACCGAGATGCCAAAGAAATTCAACTTCCCAAACATGAAACAGTACGAAGGGAGGACCGATCCGGACGACCATATAGCATAATACAAGCAGAGAATGTTCACCGCTGCAATCCCGCGCGACCTTAGAGAAGCGTGCATGTGCAAGGCCTTCGGATCAAGCCTAAGTGGTCCCGCATTACAGTGGTACATAAATTTACCTAACAACTCCATTGATTCTTTCGCGCAGTTGACGGACACCTTCGTGGAGCAATTTGCAAGCAGCCGCAAGCTGGAAAAACTGTCGGACAACCTCTACACTATAACGTAAAGGACTGGCGAAAACTTACGAGTCTACGTCGGGCGTTTCAACAGAGAAAAAGTGCAGATCCCACATTGCAACCAGGCTACTGCCATCTACGCCTTCAGAAAAGGTCTCAGGTTTGATTCTGATTTATACAAGGAACTTACAAAATACCCTTGCAGGACAATGGAAGATGTATTGGCAAAAGCATGGGCCCAAATCAAATGGGAAGAAGATGAAGCAAACTTTGTTGGAAAAATTCAACAGTAGCTACTATGGAAATCGACGAAGCGATCGCGTCGACAGGAGGTCTAACGACAGACGATCAGAACCATATCCGACAAGCGACAGAAGAAATGTCCAGTCGCGACACGAAAGTTCTGGCGAAAGAAGCACCTACGGGCGTGGTACTCAAAGGTCGAGTCGATCAAAGGTGGAAGCACCAGAATACAACCTCAGCATCGAACCAGTCGACCTCGTCGCAGTTATAAGAGAAATGGGTAAAACCATCAAGTGGCCGCGAAAAATGAACGCACTTCCCGAACATCGGGACCCAAAACTACGATGCGAGTTCCATGGCGACCACGGCCATCGCACGGAAGATTGCATCGCCCTAAAATTTGAGGTCGCCGAGCTGCTGAAACAAGGGCATCTATGGGAATTCCTAACGGATAAAGGAAAACAAACTTATGCAAGACGAGAAGACCAAAGAAAAACCGGTGCAGTCAACAGCCCTCCAGAACCTCCTAGGCAAGATAGGGTAATCAATTGCATTTTCGGTGGATCTGAAGTCAGTGGCGTAAGCTACTCAGCAGCCAAGAGGCACACACGACAAGTGTTAAACACAGAAATCCAGCCAAATCGAGAACATAAATCAAAAGTCGACGAAACTGTCACCTTTCGGTCGACAGATAAATTAGATTTGTTCTCTCCCCACCATGATGCTTTAGTCATTTCACTACATATTGCTAACTGTTTAACCAAACGCATTTTAATCGATAATGGCAGTTCATGCAATATTCTATTTAACAGTGCTTTGAGAGAAATGCAGGTCGACGAGTCAAAGCTTAGTCATCGAACGACCATGTTAACTAGATTCAGTGGAGAACAAAAAAGTACACTAGACGAAATTGTGCTACCAGTCTACGCTGAAGGAGTCAACCTGTACATCAATTTCCTTGTGCTCGACTGCCAATCTCCTTACGACGCCATACTCGGCAGACCCTGGATACACGAGTTGAAGGCAATCCCGTCGACATATCATCAGTTGATCAAATTTCCAACCAAGTGGGGAGTAAAGGAAATTAAAGGAGAACAAAGAGCCGCTAGGGAATGCTACCAAAATGCCATGAAAAAGAAGCAACAAGATTTATAGCAATTACAGGAAACCAAAGTCGAGTCGACGCAAAACGGACCGAACATGGAAGAACTCGACGAAGTGTCTAGAACATAAAGTCTACATCGGGTCCAGATTACCGGACGACATCCGGAACCAGTTAATCACATTTCTCAAGGAACGTCGTAGCAGCTTCGCTTGGTCACATGAAGATATGATCGGCATCGACCCAAACGTAATAGTACATCAACTATAGGTCGACCCAGATCATCAACCAGTAAAACAGAAACGAAGAAAGTTCGCTCCAGAGAGGAATAAGGTGATCAACGACGAGATCCAGAAATTGATCGACATCGGTTCGGTAAGAGAAGTAAAATACCCCGACTGGCTAGCAAACGTCGTGGTCGTTAAAAAGAAAAATGGAAAGTGGCGAGTCTGCATCGACTTTACAGATCTCAACAAAGCCTGCCCCAAGGATTCTTTCCCACTACCTCACACATGTTAGTCGACGCGACTGCAGGGCACGATCTACTGAGTTTTATGGATGCATACTCCGGCTACAACCAAATATTAATGCACCCGGACGACCAAGAGAAAACGGCCTTCGTCACAGAACGAGGTACATTCTGTTATAAGGTAATGCCTTTTGGTTTAAAAAATGCAGGTGCGACCTACCAAATATTGGTCAACAAGATGTTCGCAAAGATGCTTGGATCAACAATGGAAGTCTACATCGACGATATGCTGGTCAAGTCGTCAGTCGCACAACAACATATCGACCATTTGAGACAGTCGTTCGACGTCCTCGACAAATATGTTATGAAACTAAATCCCACTAAATGCTCTTTTGGTGTGTCATCAGGAAAATTTCTAGGATATCTGGTCACCCATAGGGGGGTCGAAGCAAATCCAGACCAAATACGGTCAATTGAGAACATCGAATCACCTAGATGCATCAAAGACGTACAGAAACTTACTGGTCGCGTGGCGGCACTGAACCGGTTTATTTCAAAATCATCCGAAAGATGTCTACCATTCTTCAACACCCTCAGAAAAAACAAGGCATTCGAGTGGAACAACGATTGTGAGAAGGCACTACAATAGTTAAAAATATACCTGAAGTCACCACCATTGCTGTCGAAACCAAAGGACAACGAAACGCTATTCGTATATCTAGCTGTATCCGACACAGCTATCAGTGCAGTCCTCGTCAGAGAGGAAGAAAACAACCAACATCCAGTCTACTACGTAAGTAAAACATTACTCGACGCAGAAACCAGGTATAGTCGACTGGAGAAACTCGTATTGGCCCTCGTCGTCGCAGCACGCAAGCTCAGGCCATACTTCCAATGCCATTCCATAAAGGTACTGACTACTTACCCTCTTAAAAATATCTTACATAAACCCGAGCTTTCAGGTCGATTGACAAAATGGGCAGTAGAACTAAGTGAGCACGACATCAGCTTCCACCCAAGATCAGCAATGAAATCACAGGTATTGGCTGATTTTATCGCAGACTTTACTCCATGTGAAAATTTACAGGCTGAACAGGAATTAGTAGCACTCACCAATGACACCACTGTTGAAAAATGGACTTTGCGGTCGACGGTTCTAGCAACATCAAAGGAAGCGGGTTAGGTCTGGTACTCAAATCCCTACAGGGGGACATAATAGAGCAATCGATCCATTGTGGCTTTCGTGCGACAAATAACGAAGCAGAATACGAAGCTCTAATTGCCGGACTTGACCTCGCAAAAAGCCTAGATGTGAAAAGCATCAAAGTACTAAGTGATTCCCAGTTAGTCGTGCGACAAATGACCGGCACATATGAGGCAAGGGATCAGAGAATGTCGGCCTACCTAAACAAAGCCAAACAGCTCCAGTCGACCTTTGACGAATTTTCAATCGAACAAATTCCTAGATCCGAAAACACACGAGCAGACGCATTGGCCAGCCTTGGATCGACAACGACAAACGGTTTAAAGTCGGTTCCTATAGTTCATCTTATGTCTCCTTCAATTCAAGAAACGGAAGTATTGGCACCCGTCGACAACAATAGAAGCTCGATAGAGCCAATCTTCAACTACCTCCAGGCAGACATCCTTCCCAACGACAGGATGGAGGCAAAGATAATCAAAGCCAAAGCAGCTAAATTTTGCATTTTGTATGGGAAACTCTACAAAAAGTCATTCACCGGACCCTACTTGAGGTGTGTCACCAAACGAGAGTCGTATGACGTTTTAAAAAGTCTACACTATGAGGAATGCGGAAATCATTCTGGCGCCCGTAGTTTGTCGAACAGAGCTATCACAGTAGGGTATTATTGGCCAACCATGCGGACTGATTCTTAAAATCACGTCAAGTCGTGCGACAAATGCCAACGCTTCGCACCAATTTCACATCTCCCCCTAGGTATGCTGAATTCAATCTCGTCCCCTTGGCCTTTTATGAAATGGGGGATGGACATTGTAGGTAAGCTGCCGGCTGCACCTGGTGGCGTCATCTACATGTTGGTCCTGACGGACTATTTCTCCAAATGGGTCGAAATCGGGGTGTATCAGCAAATACGCGACATTGAGGTACACAACTTCGTTTGGAAAAATATTATTTACAGGTTTGGAGTACCCAGGGAAATAGTGACCGACAACGGGTCCCAATTCATTTCATACGACTTCAAGAACTTCTGCGACAAGTACGGAATCAAACTAAGTTTCTCGACTCCACGATATCCCCAAGCAAATGGACAAGCTGAGTCGACTGACAAAACCATTGTTAATACATTAAAGAAACGACTCGAGGCGGAAAAGAGCGAATGGGTAGAAAAACTTCCAGAAATCTTGTGGTCATACAGAACTACCCCACGACGGTCGACAGGAGAAACCCCCTTCTCACTCGTCTATGACTCAGAAGCAGTCATCCCAATAGAGACCAGGATGTCGACCACCCGTAGCAAAAATCCGAATGAAGAACAAAACAACTTGGAACTCAATTTCGAGCTTGACCACCTCGACGAACGACGAGATCGTGCTGCTTTAAGAATCCAGTCGTACCAACAACAAGTCGCTCGACACTACAATAAAAAAGTAAGCGTCAGAGTCTTCAAACTCCACGACTGGGTATTGCGACGAGTATTCCAAAACACAAGGGAAAAAGGCACCGGAAAATTGGGACCAACATGGGAAGGACCATATCAAATTACAGATGTCGTCGGGCGTGGAGCTTACAAGCTTAGAGGACTCGACGGACGAGAAATACACAACAGCTGGAACGCTCTACATCTAAAAAAGTACCATTTCTAAACTATCTTTTGATTTCATTATTTTTTGCTTTTCATCGACTTTTCATTTCTAACAAATCGACCAGAGAAGAGCAATGATGACACCTTAGTGCAACTAAGTGCAAAACTGAGCTACAAGATTCATCTTCCATCCTATAACGCTGTCAACATCGACAAGCAAACTTTCTATTTTGGATATATACAGCTTCGACGACATGCACTCACCACCAACGTTGACGTCAAACTCCCAATATCCTCATTCAGAACAATCGCATATTAAGAGTGGGGGAACAACACTGGGGGCAGGCGACCATATATAACGCATGTACGCGAATGCAATTGAAAACCATGTATAAACGCATGTATGCGAATTCAATTAAAAAAGTCTTGTCGACCATATATAACGCATGTACGCGAATCCGAATAAATAGAAAGTATCTTTTTTCGACTATTTCTTTACACGAAGCGTTAAAAGAATCCTAGTAACTCTTCACGAAAATTACAATCCTCAATAAACGCGTGTAAAAGATCTCCATACGACAATCAACGTCGTCCAACTTACGAATGTGCATGAGTTAACAGGCTCATTACATTCAAAATTAAATCCTTTCTACGATTGAGCATAAGTTTACAGGCTTATCTTTTTCGTTTTCCGTTGTTCGACCCACGATTGATCATGAGTTATTTTTAGACATCTCTTTCAAACTATAATTTACCCTTGTGTAAACCCCATTTATTCGATGGTCGTACGTTCTATCTTCACAAAATCAGATCAAAATAAACAAAAGAAAAGTCGATCCATTCAAATAAGCAAAATATTCTATTACAAAGCAAAGTCAATCAAGATTTATCTAGCATTACAAAATAAAATTTCAGGGAGCATCACTAGGAGGAGGAACGACAGTAGCAGCAGCACTCTCTTCATTGTTGTCATGGCGTTCATTAGCCCCAGGGCTTTCGTCGACATCCATAGCGCCACCTCCAGCAAGGGATTCTTCGAGCTTCAGGCGCTCCATCTCCTCGTAGAGGTCAATTTCCTCTTTCATATGTTGAGGATCCCATTGGACGCCCGACAAGAACTCTTTAAAAAGCTCCGCCCTAGCCTTGCAAACAGCTTCCACCGCTATCGACAACGCCCGCTCCTTTAGAGCCTCGACCGTTTTTTCTTGTTGGTCAGCTGCTTCTTTAAACTTTGCCTCCTCAGCTTGGTGTCGATCCCTTAAAATTTTTAACTCCTCCTCCAGGGCCATTTTTTGGTGCTCCATTACACCCTTCTCCTTGGAGAGCTTTGCATTTTCTGCCTTAAGAGCGTCGGCCGCCTTGCGATGCATCACACTCTTGTCATTTACGGCCTTATATCGACCGTGTAAATGTAGCGTCGCCTGGTAGGCCTATATAAACGAAATATCAAATCGTCAAAAAATACATGAGAATACCAGTGAAAACAAAAATCTTTCTACCTGGAAATTCGACAGCAGCAACGTATCAAAAACTTCCTCCGTCTTGACGTTCTTCAAATGCAAGTCGTCGTGAGCAAGAGTGAAGTCGTCCGACCTCTTCAAAAATCCTGCAGGATCCTTGAATGACGAGAGCCCAGAAGCAAGGAGCTTCATTGGCGAATCAGGCTCAAAAACTTCCTCAGCCGACTTTTCTTTTGAGCTGGTCGCTGCTTTCTTCTGTCGATCGACGATAGAAGCCCTTTTTTGCCTCTTATTCAGCAGACTCCTTTCTGGCTACGAATCCAGGATTTGGTCCGCTGCGGCTGAAGCATCTTCCATCGACTTCCCTGCAAGCCGTCTCTGTTTGGCTTGAGATGCCGCCCGCTTCCTGGCAATTTCATCTCTAAAACGCCTCATAGTTTCAGCATTGTCGGCAAAGTTAATCTCTGCGCTCGCCATCGTTGTCACTGCGAAACGACGTTCAACATCAGTTAGAGGCGGTAAAAAAGTCAAATTGTACCGAAGAATCTCAAAACTCCTCCTAATCCACATGTACGACAAGAAATCCTTCACATGAGGATAAGGTCCGCGCGACCTATTTAATGTCGACCACCTCCACAGTCGACTTGGCCTAAAATTACCTTCCGTTAGCAAATTACTAACACTCCTTTGGTTAGCAGGGATCTCTAACAAAGCCCTGGTACGCTCAGGGGCAACTTCACACGACGGAGGTTTTACCGTCCCCTTGATCTCTGCAAAGACAATGAAATGATCAAAACAAGCAACTTACAACGAACACATACTAATATATCAGTCGATGGTTTACGAGACTTACCATATCGATTCCAGATCCGTCGATATTGATACTCCTCCTCACCTCTCCTCCATGGGCCATCGACCGGAGGCCCCTTCGCGAAAAAGAACGTATCTTTCCAAAGTCTGTCGTTCGTCTTAGTGTCGATAATGAGTTCCTTCTTTTTATTTCGAGGCACTAACGAATAACGACCAGTGTCGATCAGATGCACTTTCAGATAATAATTATGGAGGAGGCACCCCAATCCGAATTGTACATTATGCCTCTCACTTAATATTCCTAGACCCAACAGTATTCTCCAGGTGTTGGGCATCAACTGACCAGGAGCTAGATCATAGTACAACAACATTCGTCGAACGAGCTGAGGGACAGGAAATCTAAAACCTAAACGGAGGGTGTACTCATAAAAACACGTCCACCCAGGAATATCCCAATCAACACATTCATGTTCCCTTGGCGCACGTAATTCAACGTCGTTAGGAATACCGTAAATCATCCTTATGCCGGGCAACATATCCTCTGTGATCAAGCTCGCCGGACTCTCTCTCAATATACCTAAAGGTCGACCAGATGTCGACACCTCAGGAACCTCAATATATTCTGGTTGCTCGACAGCCGACGCAATAGCATACACAGCGCCCAGCTCTAGCATATCCCTAGCATTTATAGGGACAGTCGTCGACGAATCTTTAACTGTGACTCGTCGATCGACATCTTGAGTCCTACTATCGACTCCATCATCATCAGCTTGAGTCCTACTATCGACTCCATCATCATCAGCTCGAACCCTACTATCGACTCCATCATCATCACTGGGAGTCCAGCTAATTCCCAAGTCTGAGATTGTGTCGTCGTTCGACATCGTATCTCCAAAATCTGACATGCAGAAAATGCACAAGTCAGACAAAAGCTAAACGCTACAATCACAACCTAAGGACTTTTTGACCAAAAATCTAAGGTTGGGTTTCCTAACCTCTACTTGAAAGCTGACCTAGATCCTAGGATGAGGAGTCTACCTACTGTCGAAGGCTTCCAAGTTCTAAACGACTGTTCTCATCACAACGACACGACAACACGTAAAAAACAATACTTTGCAGATAAAACCAACCCGATGTGAATCAAAAACCGCAGAATCTAGCAGATATAGTGAAGAACATGCACTCCCAGAAGAATAAAGGAAACATATCAAAGCAAACATAAAGGAAATATATATATCTACTCGTATATATATCTACTCGAATAAATGGTGAAATATATGTAAATAGGAGTAGATTTCACCAACCTGAAAGAGATTCAAAGGAGAATATCGTGAAGAAATCCCACGAAATGAGTATGGTGCGCTTCAGTTTCAAAGTCCCAACGAAGAAGATGAAGAGATAAGTTTCAGTCTTTCCAAACTTTCAGTTTTCCCAAACTTTTCGTGTGCAAAGTATTGAATGAAACAGTTTGGGTTTTATAAAGCCAAAACAAACCCTGGTTGACACGTGTCGACGCCCCTTCAACTACCGGTTAACCCAAGTAAAACTCACCGGTTAACTTAGGTAACCTATCCAGTTCAAAATTCGAAATAGCTATAGCTTATCTTGAAAGCTGCGCGTGAAATTAATGCAGCTGACGCCAGCATAGAAAAACGCTTCCATCACATCAGCTTGCCATCAATGATGACAAGAGACTACCGTCTAACGACGAACGTTAAATCAACATTAAAAACGTCGTTCATCCAATGAAGGTATCAATTAAAACATTCAAATAGATATTGATCCCTTTCGACGTGGAGTCGGCCGACTATGATCAATTCAAAGAAAAAATCTTTGATTCAACTCAACACAACTCGTTCAGCAATGGCGGATCCGATAAAGGTCGACCCGACGGAAATCACTCTCTAAATCATAGATTCTTCTTCAGAGAGTGGGGGACAAACTGTGGTAGCCAAAAATGGCCCAATGGCCCAATATGCTAAAGGCCCAATCTTCGCAAATACAGAATCCAGCTCAAGCCCATTGGGTTGGACCGACCCAACATAGTAGCCAAACCTGTTCAAAGCGTCAGTTACAAACTAACCTGTAAACTGCAGGTAACAGCATTTATGGAGAGGATATTGCTCCCCAAATCTCGCCCACAATCAAGTCTCTGAAAGGAGACGTTGGAGACAGACCTCCTCCTATAAATGAGAGGGCTCATTCACTTGATAGCTCTCTGAATTCTCTCAACTAAAGCTCACTAAGAAGCGTATTAAAACTCTGATTCGAAGCATATTTTGATCACTGGAAATCTATCATAGTCACCTGACTACATTGCTCAGCCCAAGCACACCTAAGGCTATAATCCAACCCCCCATCTTTCTCTTTTCTCTATATTATCTCTGCTTACAGTTCTTTTGCAGGTTCAATTAAGTTCGGACGACCATATATAGAAATCAGTCGACGTCAACCGACCAACCCCAGCCTAGTTGCTTTGGGCCTGATAAAACCGACACACTTGACGTACCAAGTCAATCAACCACTTACAACTATTAATTTTAATAATTATATATAATGAAAAAATATAAATAAATTTAATATATATATTTCAATTATTTAAATTTAAATATATTATTATTAACTTCAATAATTATATATATAATGAAAAAAATATAATTAAATTTAATTTCAATTATAAAATTTTAGTTCAATAAAATTAAAATAATTTGAATGTGAAACCGAAATCGAAACCGAAACCGAAACCGAAGCGGAAGCGGAGCGGGAGCCAGAACTGGAACCGAAACCGAAACCGAACCCGAAACCGGAACCGGAACCGAACCATCGAAACCGGAACCGGAACCGAACCATCGAAACCGGAACCGGAACCGAACCACCGAAACCGAAACCGAAACCGAAACCGAAACCGGACTGGAACCCAACCGAACTGAACCGAACTGAAACCGGCATTTATTTTTATTGTTGATGTAATTCGGTTGTGAAAAATTATTTTAAATTAATCATAATTTGTTAAATAATTATTGAATATATATATATATATATATATATATATATATATATATATATATATATATATATATATAATATTTTAAAGAAGAGTAATGATTGTTTGGAAAAAAGTTAAAAAATTGGATCCGCTTTTACTTTTTCAATTGAACACCATTGTGGGAAAATGAGACTCAATTAAATAGGACCCAAATGAGAAGACTCATTCTTTAAAAACAAGACCCATTTTTGATGATGTGGCATAAATGGGTCTTGTGTTTGGGTTTCCACCATTGTGGATGCTCTAAATAGAACCAGAAATATAGGAAAAAACTGTAGTGCCTGCAATTTTTTTAAGTCAATCCATTCACCTACCTTAAACACCTCCCACGCACTTGAAAATGGAGGGACCCTGCTACAGCCTCACAAGTCACAATTAGCTATTTAGCTTTGCAACTTGTCCATACTCCATATATAATGCAAGTTTGCCAAACACAAGTGGCTTGAAGCAAATCCTATCAATCTCTTTCATGCACCATTTCTATGAGGGAGAAATTTAAACGGTGGGAAACTCATAGAAATGGTGGGAGATAACGCTCTTTTTATGTTGAATTTTGAAAGAATCACTAGTTTAATAAATTAAGCTTAAATGGCACCAATGGACTAAAATACTCTTATCTCTTTCTTTTATTACATTTGTGAGGTCAGTTAGACCTCCAATAAAGGTCTCGATAAAAAAGATGACCGATTTTTTTTGTTTGAAAAATTCTATTTTTACTCAATAAGTCTCAGAAATTACAAATATACCTAATAAGTTTCGAAAATTACAAAATAAATCTCGAAAATATAAAATAAGTGTCGAAAACACCAAAATAAGTTTCGGAAACACTATTTTTTAAAGGAATTTTTGCCGGATCACACTTTAGGCTATTAAAACTTAGTTATTAAGTTTATGATAAGTCTTAAAACTCACTCTTTAAAGAGTGTTATTAAATTTTCGAACCTTTTACGAGCCACCATTTCAAGTCAAATCTTGAGTTCAATTTCGGACATGGTTGAAATCTCATCCTGCACTTGTCTTATTAATTTCAAAGCTTACATAAAAATCTGACTAGATAAATTGCCCACTTAGCTTCAACACCATCAAAAGTTTTAATTTCGTTTACTGAAAACAGTAAATGAAACATTTTATGGAGAAGGGGGTTTGACAACTTTCTACCATGAACATACAAGTAAAAACAAAAATGTCCAGAATGATAAGAAAATTTATAAGCAGCTAGTAATGATTACCCGACTCAGCGAATTGTGCAATTCCAAATTGCTATAAGAAGTCTACAATTCGATATACTGTACAGCATTGTCAACAGAATAAATGATTATTAACATTCAAGTGATCGAAGATGCTTAAATCTCAAAACACAAAGTCTCTTGATCTGATTTCTACTTTCATACTCACAGATCAGCCAGATAATCACCACTGACATCCACCTCAGATTCTATGTCACCCTCTAGATCATCAAATTCTCCGTCACCAGCTTGACCACCAACTTTGGCTCCTTCACCTGGTATCTTCGCCTCTTGTATGATGCGCATTACTTCTTCGACACTCTGAGTTGGTTGGTCGCGGTCTGCTTCCTTATAGTTTGTTTTCTCAATTTCAATGAGCTCTTTTGGCAAGTTTTTCAGAAACCAAGGATGCTGCTTGATCTCTGGGATAGTAATCCTCTTTGCGGGATCAGCAACAAAAATCCGAGAAAGCAGATGCCTGCAATCTGCAGACACGCGTACATAGTCGGGTATGGAGTACTGGATACTCCTGATTCTCTGTTAAGATGAACAAAAGATTAAACTTCATTACGATTAATAACCACAAAAAAAAAAAAAAAAAAAAAAAAAAAAAAATGTTGGAGAAAGTAATAAGATTCTTAAAATTGTTAAAATGTTGTGTAGTAAAGACTCACCTCAATTGTCTTACGGAAATTCCTAGGATCTTCAGGATCCTCAAAGGGATATGCTCCCACCAACATCACATATAGAGTCACGCCACAGGACCAAACATCTGAAATCTGAAATACAAGAAATATCGATGGACAAGAAAATTATAAGATGAACTCACTATTATCACTGAGATATGAATCAATTTTCCTGTTTAATTTAATTTTGTCTGGAATGTTAGTGAATTTTTAAATAGTCAAATGCAAACATTCTGCAACGGACTTGGGAGGTACTGGTATGCAAAGCACAAACCAAAAGCTGAATTTTTGTAGCATTAGAAAAATATATAGCACACATACATACATGATACACCACAGATATACAGATAAGTATATATTGCATACAGAGCCCCATGGAGCAGCAAAAGAAGATGCACGGTATACGATACTATAAGTATAACCGTCCCAATACCAAATGCATATGATAGCATTACCTAAAATGATAGGTGTCTAAGCTACTAGATATGAATCCCAGCAAATAGTCTAGAGGGGTGGCTTAGGGGTGGGAAATGGCTATTCCCCATTGAGTAACCCAACTATAGAACCGGAAAGAAACACAGTTCCCTGCATTTCATTTAAAAATGCTTCTACCATTTTATTTATTCTTGGATAATAATTCCATGTTCTCATCAAAGATAATAACCTATCAAGCATCGGCCAAGATATAGATTATAGATTGAGCTAGTGTCAAAAATGACAAGAATTCAAACAAAAGAAACTATTCATGAAACTCATAGGCTTCCATGCCAATGGAAATGCCTCTTCTATGAACGGGAAAAAAAAAATTACATAGGATGCAGTCAGGCTAATGACAAGTAAAATCTAAAACCCCCAGACTACACTTAGGATAATAGTTTTCCACCGGCAATGAGGATGGGAACAACTAACCACACAATCACAAACCTTTAGTTTGTATGCAATTCTCAACAAATATCGTCAAACCTAACAGCTACAGCCAATGCTAAAATGGAACAACTAGTCTCTGACATCATTACAAGATAAAATACCAACAGCTTCATTTCAGACAACTTCAATGGATGTAGCAGACACACTACAGACAATTAAGATAAAGAAACAAATTGATAACGTTGTCATGGTAACAAGAAAAAATCCATTCGATATTGAATAATAATAATAATGGATTAAACCATTGTGCATTAACCATAACTACAATGCACAATGTATCTATATGGAATGATTAGACAACCAGAAACAATAATTTGTACTCCATTGATTTTTATTTTAAAGATGTTCTCCAACAATTTATAAAATGGAAAATACAAGAAGACTTCTTAGCTGTCAGTTGCAATGCGGGAAATTAAATACCTTGCCATCATATTCTTTTCGTGACAGGACCTCAGGAGCAATGTATGCTGGCGTTCCAACAGTTGATTTTGGTGTTGAGTGCAACAATCCTGACTGAAGGACATAAAGAAATAAAAAGATAAAATTTAAAAACTAAGAACTAAACTTTAAAATATAAATTTATGAGCCTCCAGCTTGCCAACAAGGCGTAGCTCTAGCTTAAAAACATTTTATGTTTTATTATTATAAAAAATAAGTCAAGAAAGAACAAAGAAGAAAAGATAAAAAAGAAATAACCAAAATGTTATGCCAATTATCAAATCAACAAAGCTGAATTTCAACTAGACGCATTAACCTTGGAGTAACCGAAGTCACATATTTTAAGACGGGGTGTTGGACTGCCATCCAATAGCGTGTTTTCCAATTTCAGATCCCTGTGACAAATTTCCTGCAGTAAGAGAAATGGTGTAAATAAAGGCTAAGATCATTTATCACAATGAAACAAAACTCAGATATCATACCATGGAATGGCAGTAGCTGACTCCAGATATTAGCTGCTGCAAGAAAAATCTAGCCTGCAGTGAAAATAATCTTTCAGCGAAAAAAATTCATAAAGGAAACATCAATTTGGATGACTTCTATATCCATTAAACTAAACGAAAATAACCGAAGGTGTCAAATAAAAGATGAAAGCTCTATATTACAACCTCATCTTCACTAAATCGACCAGCACTGCATATTCTTGCAAAGAGTTCGCCACCAGCTGCATACTCCATGACAATAGCTAAATGTGTAGGAGTCAACAAGACCTGCAAGCAGAAAAGATGTCTCCCTTTTTATATGCAACTCACAAAACCTTATCTGAATTCCTTGGAGCCGGTATAGCTATTCAGTCACCATGTAGGTACAGATTTTGCCCGTATTTACTATTTAGTCCAGAACGTTTAATGTTAGAGGAACAAAAAACATATACAGTTTCATAACATTTAATTATTAAATTAACATGGATTATATTATAAGTCAATGTCAAAAATTGAAGTATATGATACCAGATCTACAGTCCCAATTGTTAAAGGGTTTAAATACTATTGTTGAGCTTTTTCCTAACAGCTTAAGCTTTTGGGTCTGTTGGTTACTAACATGGTATCAGAGCCTTGGTTGTCCCAGGAGTCCTGGGTTCACCTCCCCCCACATGATTGCATTTGCATTTGTTATTTGTTATTTGAATGTGTTTGGGCTTGGACCACATGCCAAGCCATTTGGTAGGTTAAGCTTTTGGGTATGTTGGTTACTAATGGGTGTTAAAATAAACAAGTATCAATCACGCATTCCCCAAATTTGATCTGGGTATATGGGTACACAATCAATGTCAACCCTCTTACCTCTTTGAACCTGATGATGTTTGGATGCCTCAAAGATCTGTGATTGATGATTTCCCGCTGAACATTCTCATCAATCTGAAACCAGAAACATAAGCAATATCATTCGTGAAGTAGCTCCATTGCAAACACCGAATACTTGATATTTCTTACTCCATTCCAAACAATCTAAAAACCACAACGCGTGCTTAACTGTGAAGTAACCCAAGTTTTTAAAAAAATTAGTACATGAACAGGTACAGGCATGACATTAGAAGCTTGAACACAACATTCCAGTGTGGTGAAGTAACTTGATAAAAAAAAAAATCGAACACCACAAACCAACTAGCTCTAGTACTAAGAAGAAATCCCTGAATTATCTCCTTTTCTATGAATGAACAACTAAGACAAGCAAGCAGATGCAGCAAAGACACAACCAAGCAAAAACACACAAAAAGGAAAATATATGATTCTCCAATGCTGATAATTTATAACAAAATAAAAACTTTAGAGTATTTTTTCTTCTAAATCTACAAATCCACCACCCTGCTCTGCCTCAAATTCTCAAATATAGATTTTTTTTTTCAACGTAAAATCACAAATACTACATTAAGGTGACATTTTACAACACATTAACTTCAAACCAACACCAACACCAACACTTGCTAGAATATATGAAAAAATGAGCAAAACAAATCTTCAAAACTTGCACTTTTGAGTTGCCTATAGTTTACAAAACAAACGATCAATAAATTTCCAGAATGCTCATCAAAAACAGAGTAAATCTTCGAAACAGAAAAACGTTGAAAAACCAAAAACATCTACCGAGTAAATTTAGTCAACAAACAGCAAATACCAAAAAAAGCTTGAACCAAAAAGCAAACAAAAAAATCAAAGTAAACTTTAGAGAAACAACACAAGAATCAGAAAAGAAGATTATACCTTCTTCCCTCTTTCTATGTATTTGACAGCAACAAGCTCTTTTGTCTTCTTATCTCTCCCCAACCTCGCCACCCCAAAATTCCCAGACCCAAGCTCCTTCAATGGCTCATATTTCTCCTCCATCACAAAAAGAGCAGAGACCACTAACTCCGAAATCGAAAAGGGACCCAAATCGTTTTTCAAAAGACAAGAGAGATTGAAACAAGAAGTCAAGAACAAGTGATACCAAGTAACCGATGACGCTACAGAAAAAAGAACGAGTAAACTAAAAAGAGTAATTGAAGATATAAATGGAGAGAGAAGAAGAAGACCGCCTAACAAGACTAATAACAAGTAACAACCCCCCAATAGACAATTTTCAGAATTATTTAAATTCAACAAGACAATTTTTAATTCTTTAATATATTTTATATTTATAGTAAAATATTCCATATAAAACAAATATACGTGCGAGGAATCTTTAATTAATTTGCTACGGAAGATACATTGAACATCTCTATAGACCTTTTGGTTTTAAACTTAATAATAACTATAATGATTTCAATTTCAAATAATATAATTCCTCAATATCTCATCAAAGTTAAACATATTGAACTATAAATAATTTTGTTACCCACATCACATCTCCTCTTATTAGAGATGGTATTGTATTTTCTCTTCCATATTCTTGTAATATTTCAAAAAAATTATATCATCCATGTTTTTTTAAAACTATTATATTTAATATTGGTTTCAATATCAAACCAATCTCGTCTTGTTTTATGTTATATATGTTAATAATCAAATCTCATCATATTTTCTAGTTTTGTAAAAGATTTGTAATATATGAAATTGGTCTGATGATAAACCCATTACACACATACTATAAGATTTTAAAATACTTCGAATTTATGTAACAATATAATACTTTAATAAATAAAATAAAAGACTTGCAATACATAAACGACTATACGGTGGCGATGACATACTGAGATCTAGAGGGCCAAACCTTTCATCACCAAATTGTTTTTTTTTTTTTCTTTATAAAAAAGAAGACCCAAATTGTTTTTTTATTTAATTTTTATCCTGAATTTCTTTATATTTAAAATTTTCTTTCAAAAGTTATGTCCCTAATTTTTTATATTAAAATTTTCTTTCATATGCTCTCAATTGTGATGAAGTCAGTCTATACTCTATACAACATATATAATGTTATATAATCGGAAAAAAACTAATCTTAAGTAATATTTACAATTAATTAAAAAAGAAATAGCTTTATATATAAGAATAAAAAATAAATAAATGAAAAAGTGAGAGTTGTGTCAAATCCTCTAAATCCTCTAAATCTAATAGACATGGAGTTTGTGTGTAATAAATTGGGAGAGAGAGAACTGAAGTAGACAAAAGAAGTAAAAAGCCAAGAGAGCGTTTAAGAAATGTAGAAAGCAGTGGTGCGGACACGTATGTTGTAACTTAAAAGGTGTAGCTTCAAAGTTCCAAGTGTCGGCTCATAAAGACAAGGAACAAAGACATGTTAAACTGACAAATTTGATTTTGTCCACGTGTTTGGACGGTGGTCTGGAGCTCCGGATCCGTCGCTTTCGGGTGTCCAAATATATAATCATTACTAAATTTCTTTTCTTTGTGCAGGTCCCACCTCAAGCGCGTTTTATTCGGTTACTTATCCACTCTCTAAGTCGGTTATTAGTTATTACGGTTACTCGTCTACTTTCCTCATGTCACGCGTTAGGGTCATACTACATTACTGGACAAATAATGTTATTGGACTTAACAATTACCATTTGATTGAATAAAAGCAAATTCAATAAATGTTATTAAAATTTGAAAAAAATGTCTTTTATTACAATAAAAATTTAAAACCTTTTCAACCGGTTTCCTTCCTTTTATTTTTCAAATAATTAATAATAGTAGAAGATAAGAACGTATATTAGGTGATATAGGATTAATTTATTTTATTTTTTGAAAAAGGATTTAAATTACTTAAAAGAAGAAAAGAAAAAGGATATAATTTAAAAAAAAAAAACGGATTTCTCTAAAAAATATACGATTTTAACATTATGAAAAATAGATAATAATAAAAAAAAAAATCAAAGTAATGGAACCCTAAACCAGATTGTCTTCATGATTCTTTCATCTTCATCTTCATCTTTTTATTTTTTTTTTATTTTAAAGGAACCTTATGCCAAATTTACATATTCACCCTCGTTTAGTATCCTAAAGAGAGTTATGAAGGTTGTGTTTGCTCATAGCTTTATTAGAGAATATTCATTATTTTTCTCTCACTATGTGTGGCTTCAAAAAAAAAAAAGGTACTTTATCCATCTCTGTTACAAAATATGAGTTCTAAATTTATAATGGATTTTTTTAAAAAAAATTTGATAATGGAAATCATGTGATAGTTTTTAACTACAACTTTCTATGTGAAACTTGTTACAAAACACATATATTTTGTTACACATATAAATAGAGTTGTTACATGCTACGTCAAAGTTGTTACAACTTACAACTTTATTGTTACACATCATATCAGATTTGTTACTACATTAAATCGTTACCACATACATCTTAATTAAAAAAATTTATGTAAAACTTGTTACATAGTACGAATATTTTATTATACATATAAAATGAATTGTTACATGATACGGCAACATTGTTACTAGGGATGGAAATTTGACCCGCACCTGTAGGCACCCGACCCTGTAGGGTCGGGTTTGGGTGGTGAATTTATGACCCGTGAACCCATGAATCTGTATAAATAAAAACCCATCGGGTTCGGGTGTAGGTGCGGGTTGGGAAAATGAACCCATGGGTGAACCTGCGAACCCATATAAATAAAAATTATATAATATTTATTATTTAAAATATTATAAATTTAAACTCCATTTGAACCTTTTTAACCATATAGATAATAAAATATAAAAACTCCACTAATTCTAAGTTTGAGAATTACAATTCTCAACTCTCATTTATATATAACTAATGATAGGTTACATTTGCTGGTTTTACTCTTATGATATGTTGTGCTTGCTTATTTGTTTTGTCTTCGGAGATCCATTTGGAGTTTTACTTGGTAGTGCTTTATATTATTGCATTTGTAATTCTCTATGATATAGTATAAATAAAGAGGAGATCTGTATTGTATATATAAAAAACATATAAAAAAATATAATTAAATATTAAATATTTATAAATTAGTATATTTTACGGGTTGGTGGGTGTGACTCGTGAACCCTAAAACCCGAACCCGAACTCGTTTATTTCGTGGGTTCGCGTGCGTGAGGAAAATTTTCACGGGTGCGGATTTGGATTTTGCAAAACCCGCCCAAACTCGACCCGTTGCCATCCCTAATTGTTACAACTTACAACTTTTTCGTTACACATCAAACTAACGTGAAATTGTTACCACAAATATTTTAACTACAACTTTCTACGTGAAACTTGTTACAAAACACATATTTTGTTACCCATATAAATCAAGTTGTTATATGCTACGTCAAAGTTGTTACAACTTACAATTTTATTATTAAACATCATGTCAGATTTGTTACAACATTAAACCGTTACCACGTACATTTTAATTAAAAAAATTTATGTACAACTTGTTACATTGTACAAATATTTTGCTACCCATATAAAATGAGTTGTTACATGATACGACAACGTTGTTACAACTTACAACTTTTTCGTTACACGTCAAACCAACGTGAAATTGTTATCACAAATATTTTAATTACAACTTTCTATGTGAAACTTGTTACAAAACACATATATTTGGTTACTCATATAAATCAAGTTGTTACATATTACGTCAAAGTTGTTACAACTTACAACTTACAACTTTATTGTTTCACATCATATCAGATTTGTTATAATGTTAATTCGTTACCATATACATCTTACTTAAAAAAAAAAAAAATTATGTAAAACTTGTTACATAGTACATATATTTTGTTACCCGTATAAAATGAGTTGTTACATGATACACAACGTTGTTACAACTTACAACTTTTTCATTACACATCAAACCAACGTGAAATTGTTACCAAAAGCATTTTAACTACAATTTTCTACGTGAAACTTATTACAAAATACACATATTTTGTTACTCATATAAATTGAGTTGTTACATGTTACATGTTACATGTTATATCAAAGTTGTTACAACTTATAACTTTATTGTTACACATCATGTCAGATTTGTTACAACGTTAAATCGTTACCACATACATCTTACTTAAAAAATTTATATAAAACTTGTTACATAATACGGATATTTTGTTACCCATATAAAATGAGTTATTACATAATATGATAACGTTGTTACAACTTACAACTTTTTCGTTACACATCAAACTAACGTGAAATTATTACCACACACATTTTAACTACAACTTTCTACGTGAAACTTATTACAAAACACATATATTTTGTTACCCATATAAACCGAGTTGTTACATACTCTGGTAAAGTTGTTACAAGTTACGAATTTATTGTTACATATCACTTAAACTTTGTTACAAAATTGGAATTTAAAAAAAAAAATTATTACCACACACATTTAAATTACAACTTTTTATTCAAAATTTGTTAGATTGTACAAAAATTATGTTACTCGTAATTTATCATATAAAAAATAATAAAAATAATTTTAAATATTTAAAATGAAATTTTAATTCAAAAATTATTATGTTACAAATATTTTATATAATTAAATCAACTAAATATTAATTTCAAAATATAATACATCAAAAATATTTTAAAAATTAAACAATTTTTTTTTATTATTTTCTGAAAATAATAATAGTTAAAAAAAAAATAATTTTGACTATTTTAAATCTGTTATATTATAAATGTTTAATTAAATTAAATACAAATTAAATAATAAAAAATATCATATATGTATTTAAATCATAGAAGATTATTATGAGGATATGAATAATCCTTATCTAATTATTATTTAAAATTATTTAACACAATTATTTAAATTAAATTAAATTAGATTATTACATTTTTATAATAAAATAATTTGAAAGTAATAAGTTAACCAGTTATAACTAGTTACTCATTTTTTTAAAAATGTTTGGTTGCCACATGTCAACAAAGTATTGAAAAAATCTTGTAATAAAATTCTAATAATGTTATTCGGGATTTAATCTCCCAACAATGTAGCCATACCCCATGCATTAATGAGTTTTATCTTCATTTTTTTATTTTTTCTAATCTCAAAATATTAAAATAATTAATTGCTAATAGAGCATGTTAGATTGGGTTTGGGCCCTGTCCTCAAATATTGGGTCCTACATAGCTACAGTTGGGTTAGTTGGGAGGCAGCCCTCTGATACCTTGAAGCCATCCATGATCCACCGTTGGATTGTCGTGGTTGTTAAGTAATAAAGATAGATTTCGTGAAAAAGAAACAAACTCATCACACTTTTCCAATGTTGATCCAGAGGGGTTGACTTGCGTGTCCATTAGTCCATATCTCTCTATTAAACCCATAGTCCAAACAGCCAAACTTTAGTTAGTATTTATCTTTTAGTCTTTACCATCTAAATAAGATCACCGAAAGGAGAAGTTCTTGGCCCACCCAGATGTTGCCACGTGAACAACTTTACTCACGTGGCAATATCTGGGTAGGGGATGTATGGTGCATCTCACTGTATCCAAGTTTTTTTCCACCGAAAGAGATATAAAGATAAAGCAATTGATAATTTTTTTAATTATATTTTTACGTGTGGGTTAAGGCAATAATATCGTTGTTCAACTCTATTCAGCAATAACTTTAGGCCATTTTCGGCCCAAATTTCTTGATGTTTTCGGCCCAAACTTTTGGAAAGTTGTTACATTAGTTTTTCATTGCCTAGTACAGTATTTTGGATGTTTTTTTTATTATAATTTAAGAGTTTAGAAAGACGTACTTCAACTCACAACTTTATTAACGTAAATATGACAGGTCAATCACTAAGTCCAATTTAGTTGGCTGAGCTTCTTTACTCGCATGTTATCATCGGATTTGGATCCTCTACTGATCTGATTTTTTTTCCTGACATGTGATTGGTTGCTGATAAAGTGATTGTGAAAACCAATCACATCTTAATCACCCATTCATTACAATGTTTATGTGTCAAGAAATTATGTGAGATCAGAAAAAAGATCAGATCGACGGAAGATCCAACTTCATTATCATCAACATGCACATTTTGAAGTTTCACGCAACCTAAAAATATCACTGTTTGATCACTTTGATGCAACCAATGACTCAAATTTGTTTTTCCTTAGTCCTTAAGAGTGTCTCTTGTTGAACAAAAAAAAAAAGACAAAACAAACAAACAAAAACAAAGTTTTCAACTTTCGTTTCCCTTCGTTAAAATTCTAGAGAATAAATTTGTCACTTCACATGTATTGACTCGAGAAATGGAGCTTTATGTTTATTTCATCGCATTCTCCTACCTTCTTCTTATTCTCAAGTCTCATCGCAGAAAATTTGTGTCACATTTAATTGCAAAACTCAATCATTAAGATAAGAAGAATCATGCACATCTCCTTCTCCTCTTCGCACGTAGTGCACCCCTCCTTCTACGTTATAAGTGGTGGAGAGTTCGAGTTTCACTCTATGTATTTTAGAAGTATGATTTTTTCTATGATGTTGAAAAAGTAGATATTCGAACCGACATTTGTATTGTTTGATTTTAGTATTGAAATTTATTGTAATATTTATAAAAAAAAAAAAAAACAAACAAATTATCCACAATTTCAATTATTTATTTATTATTTTTGTTAAATTTGTAGGTACCGGGTAATTCATTTGGTAAAACTTCTTATTCTCATACAAGAAGTCTTTTGTTCACACTTGCATTGGATGAGAAGAGAATTGGTATTCTATTTATTGTAATAAAAATCGAAAAATGTTAAACCCATATTGGAATTAATGACTTAATCCATATATATTAAATCGAAAATTCTTTTTTTTTTTAAGAATGAATTTTGAGAATATATTGTCGGTTGTTTATGGAGATGTTGTCGAGACAAAAGGATCACACATAGCAAGTTTTAAAGATACTTGAAAAGAAATTAGACCAACTTAGAATATTTAATCAACATGGAGATAAATGCAAATTCTATCTTCGCTCCGTTGGTGTGCACTTATCCTTACATTGTAACAATGGGGCTTAGAGTCATATTATGAGCATTTTAATTTTTACAAACTTACATGGAGAATTTACTCCTCGTGTTTTGAGAGTAGAAATACAAAACGTTTATGAAGTGATTGATCTCATATCTGTTCCGTGTCAAATTATTATTATTATTTTTAAATTTTTTAAAAATGGAGAGAAAGGTGACAATGACAAGTAATTATTATTATTATTTCTTTTTTGAAGAGGAAACAAACATTACAAAGGAACACGGCATTCAGCCGAAATAAACGAACCCATTATTATTCCAAAGCAAATGTATCTACATTTCAAACCGAAAAAGTAATACCCAATTAACATTATAATATGAAAAAAGAAACATAAAGTAATACAAGATAAAACTCTTCTAGATCTAAAGCAAAAATATAAATAAATATTTAATTGGAAGTAATGAGAACAAGAGTCAGCAGGAAGCATAATCCTACCTGATTAACAGTTTAAACTCTTAATTTATTCAATTAAATACATAAATCACATGGATTTTGTCTAATGTGTCGAACTCTCCGTTTGACGATGCCTGTGCTTCCATTTCCTCCAACTATATATGCCATAATGCCAACGCAAAAGATTTTAGTATTAATTATTTATAGAGTCAATGTGACGATCCAATTGTGCATGAATGATATTGCGACAAGTCAACAACCCATCAACATTTCTAACACTTAAAAAATATCAATTTTTTTTTTTCTACGTTATAATAACAAATTATTTATAACAATTGACATTTTCGGCTTCCATATTTCGTTACATGTGATAAAATTAGTGATAATTTATTTTAATGGGATTTTTTTTGACAATATGGAGTAAGAGAATCTGCAAGCAATCTTTTGGGAGTTGAATATTGAAGAAGAAAAAAAAGATAGGTGAATCTCTAGTTTTCAATTTTTCTTGGGAAAATATGTCAACTTTAATGTCCCCGGCATATTTGAATTATTGGGGAGTTGGGTTTTTGTTTCATTCATGATAGTTCTTTTCAATAATTTTTTATTATTTTTATTTTTTAAATTGGACCAATGTAATAGAAAAAACATCACAAGAGATCATACGCTGAATAACCCCTAAAAAGTATCCACACACACATATATGTCAAGCAAGAACGCCAAGGGTACACAGACCAAATCAATAATATTACAAACAAAAAGAAAAAAAAAAGGCATGCAGGCCACGATAAAAAGTGAAAAGAAAACATTTAACGGAAACGGAAAGACTTTCGTCTCGTGCAATCATTACCAACTAAAGAATAACAGAAAGCTGGGGTAGTAAACCACCAAAAAGCAACATGCAAATCTACAACATGCTTAGAAAGAGCGTCTGTCACCTGATTATCTTCCCTGAAAATATGAGAAACCTGAAAGTCCATAAGAGAAATCTAAGAAAGACACATCTACTAAGCATGTCGAACATACCAAGGAACCTAATCGGAACGAGCTGAAAGCAACCAAACCACATAGGAAGAATCACTCTCAAGCCAAATACTACGCCAATCATTAATCCAAGAATAGTTGATAGCCATCGACACCGCAAGTAATTCGGCCTCTGAAGAGAACACTTAGCCAAGTGGAGCAGCAAAACAACTTTTAACAAACGAGCGACAATTATGAAATACGCCTCTGCAACCCCCAAAACCAGGAGAACCTAAAGCAGCCCTATCCGTATTAACTGTGACCAACCTTGAAGAATGAGGCGACCAAACCACACTTTTTATGACAGGCGCACAAGGAGGGCGACCCCATAGACCAAAATGCTTAAGGATCAAAAGATTGTTCACACTATTACGCATACACCCAAGCCCTAAACGATTCGCACCCGAAACAGCACGCTAGACTAGAGACAAAGCAAACAGGAGAATAATAGGCTTATCATCAAAGATCTTCCTGTTACGAGAAAACCACACACTCCACACCATAACATGAAAAGTAGCCTTCCATAAAATGCAGATTTGGTCATTGAACAAAACAGCCATGGCTTTCAAAAAGAACTCTTTCCAAGAATTAGTAGAAACCCGACATTGAAAAGAAGAAAAAAACTACCTCTTAGAGAAAGTTAGCCAGGGTGAAATGAAGAAAACGATGCTTAGCTGACTCATTACTGCTACCACAAATGCTGCAACGGGAAGCTAGGTGACTGCTTTACACAAACGATCCTCCATGGGAAATCTATTAAGCAGCAGACGCCACAACAAAGATGACCAAGAAGGAGGAATAAAACTAGACCAAATATCCCTCCACTAGGAATTCTGAGGAATCTCCTAAATCATCTCACAATAAGTAGCCTTACAAGAAATTGAGCCATCTCTAGAAATAGACCAAACAAGCAAATCCTCAACTGGAGAAATTGTAATCTATTCAATCCTAAGGTAAATATCCAGAAACCGAACATCCTCTTGAAGTACCCAACTACCATAAAAAATAAAGTCAAACTTTGGCATGAAGAGAAGTAGCCAAGTAATCTGGAATGCCTAAGATCTCTAAAATCGGCACCTCTAACTAATTATCATGCTAAAATTTTTGTTGAGAGTTAGCCTTAAAAAGCCAAATACCCTCTCTATGAAGATCCGAATAATGAGCTCAGAGAAAGGACCAAATGGAAGAAAAATCATAACCTCCCAAAGGCTTCATAAGCTGCTTAAGATAACGCTCTCGAAGAAAGGAATAAGCAAAACCTTCAGAAGTCATAAATTTCCAAGTGAACTTCTTCAATAATAAGGAATTCAATAACCGAAGATCATTTAAACCCAAACCACCCTGAGAATAAGGCTGACAACATGTATCCCAAGAAACCCTGACCTGACTAGTTTGGAGTTCTCACGACCACAGAAAATTCATGATTTTACAGTTAACAAAATTCAACAACAAAACCAGCCATTTATAGATCATGAAAGAATGAACAAATGACCTAGTAATAACCAATTTAATCAAAGCGGCTCAACCAGCCAAAGTTTCATTTTTCAAGCAAAATAAATATAAATTTAAAAGCAAATTTAATATTTTAATTTCTTAATTGAACCAATTAACAATTTTAAATCTAAACAAATTATCATTTTATTTAGGTGAATCTCATACTTTTAAATTCGAATATGAATTATTTTATAATGGGGTATTTACAATTTGGTCCCATTCTAATTGGGAAACGTTATTTTTTTACTCCTTAATTGAAATTTCATCAATTTGGTCCTTGCATAATTGAAAATCAATCAAATTAGTCATACGGTCCTACCGTTAGTCAAAGTAATGGTTTTGATTAACGGTATGACTAATTTGATTGATTTTAAATTATATAATGACCAAATTGATGAAATTTCAATTAAGGAGTAAAAAAATAACGTTTCTCAATTAGATTGAGATCAAATTGTAAAAACACCTAATAATTATATGTTATATGATTTTTTTTTTTAAATAGTATCATTTATTACATGCCACGTGTCGTGACCATGGCAAAAGTATTTATTTTTATTACATATAATTATTTAATAAATATTATTAGTATATGCTAAATTGTATAATTAGATATATTATAATATAGGAATTATATAAATATTTTTTAATATGATCGTTATTATATATATGCTTATTATTAATAGTATCATTTAATACGTATGTTGCTGACTTTGTGAACTCTAGAAGTTGTGACTATTGTATATATTAGAAACAGGAGATATATGATTATTATTATATATATTTTTAATTATTATTATTATTATTATATGTTATATTGTATAATTAGATATATTAGAATATGGGGAATTTAAAAAAAATAAATTATATGATTGTTATTATATATATGATTATTATTAATAGTATCATTTAATGAGTATGTTGCTGATTTTGTGAACTCCAGAAGTTTAAACTATTATATATATCATAAATTTTTAATAAATATTATTAGTATTATATGTTATGTTGTATAATTAGACATATTAGAATATGGAAAAAAAATTCTTTAAAAAATTCTTAAGAATATAGTATCATTTATTGCATGTCATGTGTCGTGGCCATAACAAAAGTAACTATTTTTATGTTATATGAAATATATATATATATATATATATACAGAAATTCTATTATCAGTTCGAACTGACAAAAGTTATATCAGTTCCTTGCATGTGGGCCACTGGATTTAAATACTTTGACTTGGCTGTATGCACTTGTCAGTCAAAGTATTTAAATCCAGTGGCCCACATACAAGGAACTGATATTAGTTTTGTCAGTTCGAACTGAAAATAGAAAGACTGTATATATATATATATATATATATATATATATATATATATATATATATATAGTATCATTTAATGTAGGCATATCTAATAATAAGGGGTATTTATAATTAGGTCCCAATCTAATTGGGAAACGTCACTTTTTTACTCCTTAATTAAAATTTCATCAATTTGGTCTTTACATAATTGAAAATCAATCAAATTAGTCCTACAGTTAGTCAAAGTAACGGTTTTGACTAACGGTAGGATTAATTTGATTGATTTTCAATTATGTAAGGACCAAATTGATGATATTTTAATTAAGGAGTAAAAAAGTGACGTTTCCCAATTAGATTGGGGCCAAATTGTAAATACCCCTTTTATAATTTGTCAAAATCAACCATAGGTCAATTTTGATTAGCTTAATTGATTCGTATTAATTAAATTAGATTTTATGTTTACATATTAGGATTAGAACTTTATTATATGAATAATGCTAGATATCACAACTAAAATCATAACTATTCCAACACAACACATGTGGCACATGAGGTGTCAATTGGTGAGTGGATACACATTAATAATGATTTATCTCACCTATCTATGTATCCACTCACCAATTGACACCTTATGTGCCACATGTGTTGTGTTGGAGTAGTTGTGATTTTAGTTGTGATATGTAGAATTACTCTTATTATATTTATTACATTTTTTTTTTTTTTTTTTTTTTGAAACTGAGAATTAAATATAAGTCAAGATATATCAACTTAAATTCACCAATTGAATATTTTGATTTTGTGATTAAAGGGTTGTTGAATTGATATCCATTTTAACTCTTTCATCAAGAACAAATGGATAATTAACTCGATATTCATATTAGGAATTTATTAAGAACATTGTTTCCTTTTGTCTTCGTGGATTATTTTCGAAGAGTCTAAAAAACTTGTTGAGATTTGTCTAAAATAAGAAAAACAAATCATACAATTTTGGAATTAGATTAAAGCATTTTTGCAGTTAGTCAAAACTCTTTAGCATTAGCCAAAAAAAAAAAAAAAAAAACCCCTTGAATTGTAGGAAAAATTGTTCTTAATTATTTTTTCGATTTGGATCAAATATCAAATATGAAAAATAATTTTTTTTTTTTTTTGAAATCTTCTAATTAAATTAGTTATAGCTCATTTCCTAATAAAATCCCACTAATTAAGTTGAGGAGCGCTAGATACACTCTCCCAACTCACTCTCTCTTCTCATTTTGACACTTGTCATTTATTGACTTTTTAGAAATAAATTTTAGAGCCATCAATGCCCATCATTAATGAATTATTGTTTGCATGTTATTTAAAATTCAAATCATCCATATCTTCCCAAATTGCCCTTTTTTTTTACACCAAATTGTCATTTCCAAATATGTGAGCAAAAATCTTCAAAGGTAAAATGGGTTGAATAATATTTATTAAATTTATTTTATATTTATTTTTTTTAAAAGTAGCAAATATATTATTAACAATATTCAAGTTATTAAAATACAATAAACATTGGTATCTTGCGTTTTTTAGTATATTTGAGTTTTGATATTATTAATGAAATTTTAATTATTTTTTTAACTATATTTTCAAATTACGTAAAAATAATCACTTTATAAAATATGATGAATTTATGATAATATAGATAAAAACGATAATTTTTCAAGTATAAACTATGTTTGTTATGATATTTTAGAAAATAAAAATGAGGTATATAAAATAATAATGATGGGCACAAAACACTTTAAAGAGTGCTATTTAGTCCCAATTTTTCTATCATGAGTATGAAACTGTGAGCATATTTTAAGCATATTAATAAACATCACCATAATTTTGTCATGTTAGCAACATAACATCAATTATAATAATAAACATGGCAAAAGTGTGGTGACGTGTATTAGTATGCTCAAAGTATATATTCATGAGAGAAAAATTGATTTAGTCCTATTTCCTTTAAAGAACATAACTAAGTTCAAATTATAACTAAAAAAAAATTGGATAGATATTAATTTTATACTTCCAAAACTATCCTCACAAATTTAATAAATTTCTAGTTTTGTCTTCTCTCACAAATTTATATAAAATAATAACAATAATAATAATAATATTTAAGAAAAGAACTATGACAATTAGGTGTAAAGAAAAAGGGCAATTTGGGAAGATATGATGGTTTGAATTGTAAATAACATGTAAAAACAATTCATTAATGATGGCTCTAAAGTTTATTTTTAAAAAGTAAATAATGGACGAGTGTCAAAAGGAGAAGAGAGAGTGATTATAACACTCCTCAATTAAGTTTTGTGCTCCATTTGTTTTTAAGAATCCACCAACAGATTTACAGCCTACGGTTTTGTACAAGAGCCAATCATAAAGAAATGGAGCATGGAAGAACCCAACATTATTGTTATTAAAATTGTTGTTGGGAAAGTTTTATTAAATTTTGGTCTATATACATGCAATCCCAGGAAAATTGATGAGCGCAACTGTTTTCTGCTTCTAAAAAATAATTCAATTCAATTCATAAATGTTAAGCGATTGAAACCTGATGTCAATTAAGTTAAAGATCTGTCTAGACATAATGAGATTAATTGTTACAAACTTGTAAACAGTAATTGGAAAGCAACTTCAACTATCAAGAATGAATCTATGATTTAATTTGTAGACAAAGGTGAAACTCAAATCCTCTGATGTGAAGCCAAAGTGCACAACCACTTAAACAGACGTGCATTATTTGTTTCTATTTTAATCCCCAATACATGTGCTTCTCTATATAATCAAAACATGAAAACAAGGGCATGTGACTGGTTGGAGCATCATAGAGCATAAATGCACAAACTTTGCCTTTAATTCACATGTAATGCTTAATCAAATGTATTAGAGATTTGGAAGTTTATTAAAACAAGGATTCTTTTAACCAAAATGCCCATTATTGCTGCCTAACCTCTGTCGGAACTTTTTTGTTGTTGTTGTCAATTTTCTTGTATTACTAAAGTTCTAAACAATATGATATAAAAATGGTAATAATGGTATCGTAATGCTCCCAAGTCCCATCATATTGTCAAAACGTGACATGATCAAACTACGAACAAAAATATGAATATGAATATTCTATACTGTCTTTGATGTGGGTGTAGCTTAGTTGGTAGATGGATGAGCTTAGGGTTTGGGTAAATGACTCTCAGATCAGCGGCTTGAATTCTACAAATGGCGAAAGCTTTCAAACAAAATACCTGGTTAAAAAAATAAATAAAAAATTTACTTCAAATAAAGTAGAGTAATTTTTGAAAAAAGATTCAAACTTTACGAAATTTCGTGTTTTAAAGTAATTTATGGGCAAGAAATTCATTAATAGACAACCGTTTACATTTGACAAACAATGACTTATTCTAAGGGACTGAAGAGTCATTAAATTCCAACCCTATTTTGAATCCCTATTAAGGTTAAGTTTGACACATTTACTAATTGCCTTGTTTGGAATAAAAATCAAGAGAATTAAGTTTCATTGCTAAAAAAAAAGAAAAAAAAGAAAAGAAAAAATAACTTAATTCTATAGTTGGAAGGGGAAATTAAGTCCACTTTCCAATCGAAAGTAATTCTTGATTTTTGTACGAGATCTATGTAACATAATTCTTAATAGATTTTAGGGAGAATCTTAAATAACCCTATGACGTTATCAAACCCTCTAGTTTGAACGATAAGCAAAAAAACCCTATAATTACTTGAATGTTAGTTAACCTTCTTGCCGTTAATCAAACTTGATCACATTTAACTATTGAGCAAGTTTAATTATGAAAATACCAAAATATTCCTGAAAATTCTTAATTTAAAAACAAAATACAGTTTTGTTTTTGTTTTTGTTTTTTGTTTTTTGTTTTTAATTTAAATGAATCTCCACCATCTATCTAAAGAGATCCATACATTATAGTCGTAAATCATGAATTGATTTTCCTCTCTCTTATTAGGAATCCCAAATAATAAACATGCAACTTTAGATAGTAGTCAAAAGAACGAATTACACCCACCTCCCCTGAGGTTTGCTAAATTACAGATGAAAACGATTTTATCATTAACTAACACTCACCTCCCCCGCCGTCAGTCAACGTCCGTCTAATCTAACCGTTGACTTGGTGAGGAAGGGTAATTTCGTCCTATCATAACTTATATACTGTACACGTCAGATTAAAAAAGAAAAAACACTGATACAAAAGGAAAATAAAAAAGAAAATATATTGATATAAAAATATATATATACAGAGGCAAAATATTTAAAACCCAAATGTTATCTTCTTCATCATCTTCTTCCGGTCAACATCTTCTCCATAACCCAAACCCTTGCCGCCACCACCACCACTCAAACACCAAACCCACCGAAATCACACCAATCTCGACCTCTACAAGTGCCGACCTTCTCCCGATCTCCTTCTTACCGCCGCTCGCCGCTCACCGCTGATCTCCTTCTCTATTCCCTCGACAGAGGGGTGGCTGCCACCGCGAGGTGAGGGAATGACGTCTCTTTTTCTGGACTTCGTCTCCTTCTTTCTTCTGCACCCATTTTCTTCGTCTAGGCTTCATGATCTTCATTCTTCTGCATCTTCATGATCTTCGTTTTTGGTTTGATTTTTCTAGGTTTTATAGGGATTTCAGGTTTTGGTTTCGATTTTCTTTGGTTTGGGTTCGATTTGTATTTTGATTTGGATTTCGATTTGGGTTTCGATTTGAAGATAGGATTTGGGGGTTAGGGATTTTTTTGGTTTACTAGATCGATTTGAAGAAAAGGGAGTTCGGTTTGGATTTGGATTTGGGAATGTGCAGGGTTTTGATTCGGCCCTTAATATGTTTGTATTTGTGATGGAATTTGATTTCAATTTGTATTTGTGTTGGAATCTAATTTCAATTTGTATTTGTGTGGGATGATGAGGAAGATGATGGTCGATGATGAGGAAGATGATGGTAATGGTCAATGATGATGATGGCTATGGGATGATGATGAAGATGATAAGGCTGTGGGACGATGATGAAGAAGAAGAAGTTTTGATTTGGTATGGTATGGTTGTATGAACTGGGATTGCACAGATGAATGGATGGAGAATATATGATTTGGTTGTGGATTTTTTTTTTGTAATTGATTTGTGATGGAGAATATATGGTCGATTTTCTGGAAAATTGAAGAACTGAACTTCTGTATTTATTTTTTAAATATTGCTTTATTTAATTAATAAATTTCCTTTTATTTGTAATTTGATTTTTTTTTATATATAGTTTTTGTCTTTTTCTGGGGTTATAAAAGTAAACAGACATAATTAGGGGTATTTTGGACTTTTACACGGTCTGACAAGGTCAAAGGGTTAATGTAACGGACGTTGACTGACGGTAGAGGAGGTGAGTGTTAGTTAATGATAAAGTCGTTTTCATCTGTAATTTAGTAAACCTCAGGGGAGGTGGGTGTAATTCGTTCTAGTCAAAATTCAAAAGGGTCACCAAATATTTCAATATATATATATATATATTTTACATGGAATTACACCTCAATTAGAAATAAAAGTTAATTGTAAAAACGAATTAGTAACACATTGTAGAATTATTATCCTGTATAAGTGTGATTGAGACACTATATTAAAACAAAATGGTGAGATTGAGATACCAATTAGAAATTGACATTCAATTGAAAAAAGAAAAAGAAAAAAAAGGCAAATATCTCTATCTCCATAGTTTGTCTTGTTGAATAAGGTAAAGAATCTGATGGACATCAAACATTACCAAATAGAACACTCTCCACACAACAATTCAAACAAATCAAACTTTCAATTCCAGTACCTAACCAAAAAAAATCAGTTCAAAATCTCTGACCAAAACAATATTCAAAAAAATATAATCAAATTAAGAGAATCAAACCGACCAACGAGCACCCAATCACACAAACAGGCAATTTCCTATTCTATCCCGAAGAAAGAAGAATATTCCACAATAGACAACTAAAGATTCGAATCACGTGCATCTAAATATATATAAATACACGTGACATGTTGGTTTGTTTTCCGTTACCATGTTGTTGATGAAACATTTTAGACAAGACACGAGAGACAACAAGAGACAGCTTCTTGAAACAAATTTTTGAAAAACAATCTCCACCGTTGGATCATTTACTTTGTAACGAAAACGCGCTCTCTCCGTCAGTTTTCACACCAGCCAAGCACTTCTTCTAATTAACTAACCAGACCTCTTTTCTCTCTCTAAAACCCCCTCTCTTTTCTCTCTCTCTCTCTCTCTCTCTCTAGAAGTGTCCGTCTTTTTACAGTCTATTATCATTGTACGGGCTCTCCATTTCACGGCCAATTCTTTTGGTCGGTAAGTGTTCTTTTTCTTCGTTGTTTGATTATTTTTCACCTTTGTATATTTCTATTTCGTTCGATTTCTTATTTAATTACGACAATTGACCTATTGAGGGATTTGATTTTGCGATTGTTCTTTTTTTACGTGATTTCTGAAGTTTTGGTTTTGGTATTGTTTTTTTTGTTTATTGGATCTTTGCTTCTGTTCTTTTCTTTTCCTCTGTTTGGAGGAAAAGAAAAGGAAAGAGAAGATGGTAAATCTTCCCTCTTTTTATTTATATTTATTTTTGATTGTTTACTGTCTCAAAGTGTTGAAAACATTTGGGGACAGAAAATTAGAAAACGAGCTTAATTAATTGTCAAAGCAATCAAACAAGGTCCTAGTTTGATTAAATTCCCATTGATATATATTATATTATCCAATTTTTTCTAAATTTTTGTCAGGATTGATTCAATTTCACATTTGTCAACCATTGCTGTGTGTATTATTTAATTTTGACTTGGTGTCGTTTTCAAAGCTTATCTTTCAAAATAATTCAATTATTATTATTCTTTTTATTTTGGTTGGGGGCTATTTATTAGTGAAATTCTAACGTGTGGTTGTGTTTGAATATGGGGTTTTCTGGTGTGAATTGAAAATGATTATAGGTGGATATGGTTTTGGAAATGATTAAAATCTGTGGTAGTAGAACGAGTTTGGGAGCCTAATTCTGGTGGGTTTGGTCTACTTTTGTAGTCAGTCTTCGTAGCGACATTGTTACTGAAGATAAATGGGCTGTTTTCATTCTAAAGTAACGAGACAGTTCCCCGGACATGAAGATCCAGTACTGCTTGCTTCCCAGACTGCTTGTAAGTAGTTCTCTTGCACTTACTGTTTCATTCCGATGTAATTGTTGTTTCGACTTTTAATTAGTGAAGGATCAATATTTTCTTTGACTGAAAGCAAAATCACAAAAGATTACTGATTGCAGCTTGGAAGATCAGGATCATGCTATTTCTATTGTCGATTATTATCTTGAGTTGTGATGAATAACACGGATATGTTTTTTCCGGGTTTTTAATTTACGGTGAAAGAGAAAACAGAAGGTGGTGATGATAATTCTAGATATAGGCTGGCTCGGTGTTTTATTGAGATTTTGTTTTGAGTTTCAATGAATCTGGCTTTTGGTAAATGGGAATTGTGTACAGGAAGAAAAATGATTTCAACAAAATGGTCATTATTTTTTATTTTATTTTATATTTTTCTGGTCAACTGGTAATCATCATGTGCTTGAACTCTATTTTGATTCCTTAATTCAGTATCTGAATATAGAATTACATATGTACCGTTATTCTTTCATCCATCTCTGTATCACTTGTCAATCCTCCAATATCAAGTCAATTATGCATTTCATTATGTTTTATGTCTTTTTTTGACTATCTTCCATCCCTTGTGTTTGTGTTTTAGTTTGCACAAATTTTCATTATAGAAAGTCTGTTACTCATTCTGTGCTAATTCTGATCCACAGTTAGTGTTAGTGAAGTTGAAGCACTTTTTGAAATGTTCAAGATGATCAGCAGTTCCGTGGTTGATGATGGGCTAATTAGCAAGGTATCTTATGCACCAGCTCGTGACTAAGACTTTTTCCCTTTTCTTTCTTTCTTTCTTTCTGCTGTATTATTATGTATATGTAGACTTTAGATATGCATATGCTCACAGACAGAGGTGGGGCCAAAGTGTTTTACCCTTTTAGCCATGTTTGGTGTGACCGTAGGCTGTAGCATAACATTGTTTTGGCATTGGCTTGGTCTCATTCATAGTGCTTCTCTAGTACTTGTGTCATAGCACTCAGGCATTGTGTGTGCTTTATGCGTTACACAAATGCACACTCACACTTTAAAAGTTAAATAACTAGACTAGTCCAAGCGCTGTAAATTCATGCATTATAGACTAGTCCAAATGAACACATTTGGTGAATGTGTTCTCATGGGTTTGGGTGCTGTTTGGGAAAGAGGTTTATGCAAACTTACCCTTGTATCAACTATACGTTCTAAAGATCAATAAATAATTGATTGTTGGTGAAGAAACTAATCAGCACAACACGTAATGTGGCGATGTTGTCTGACATTATAAATTCATTGAAAAGTGTCACTAATGCGTTTGCATGCAGGTAGATTCTAGGATTCATAATATTGGTTTCAAACTATTTCTTTTTGTGAACTGTACCAATAGTATGCGAGCCTCATATAGAACTTTTTCAATATACAAGTTACAAATTATGTAGCAGGGATACTGCTGATAGTTTGTCATATGAAGACTGCATAGGTTCTCTAGTATTTAGGTTGCCTATGTTGTACATAAAACTTAGTCATAATGTGGTGTTGATTTTTTTTCCCCCTTTATTGTGTATGCAGGAAGAGTTTCAATTTGCTCTCTTCAAGAACCGAAAGAAGGAGAATCTCTTTGCTAACAGGGTATCTATGATAACTCGAACTGAAAAATTGTTCTTATCATCTTCCCAGTCATTTGTATTTTCTCTGAGTTTCTGAGATGGACTATTTTTTTAATGCAGATCTTTGATCTGTTTGATGTTAAGCGGAAGGGAGTCATTGATTTTAGTGACTTTGTTAGATCACTTAATGTCTTCCATCCAAATGCCCCTCTAGAAGACAAAATTGATTGTAAGTTGACTGGACATGATACGTGGACATTCAGTTCATAGACTATGAGTATTGTGCCCACAAGACTTGTACTTTGTATATTTGTAACCGTAAGTAATTTTTGGATTTTATTTTGCAGTTTCATTTAAGCTTTATGATATGGATGGTACTGGGTTTATTGAGCGCCACGAGGTATGTTGGTATCTTTTTTTTTTCCCCCTTAATCTGCTCTATCAAACCAGTTTTTGGATCCATTTTATTTTTGTCCATGGAATGCATTTGCTGGCGGAATGATCAGTGGCTTTTATGTTTCCTTGATAAGCCTTTCTTTGGGCCATGTCCAAATCCATGATGGGGATAATCGACCCATTTGCCTCACTGTACTAGAACTGTAGCTCGTATATGTGGTGTTCATATCATGTAAAACTAGTTATCATCCTCCAATTTGGATTTTCTAAACTTGAACATGTAGTTTTTCTCCTAATACGAAATGACATAAGTCTTTAGAAAAAAATTATCATTAGGAAATCAGTATAGCTCTCCGATCAAAAAGTTCATTGTTATAAGTTGTTCAATTCCTTTTCTGTTTCCCATTGTTATATTATTGGATCTTTATGTTGTTGCAAGACTTAGCAAAAGTAAAATTTGATTGTGTAGTATTATATCTTTTTGGAAATAATATGTTTCTTTTGTATAATGATGGTTTTCTTTCCCAAACTAAAATGAGCATGTACCTTGAGCTAATAATAGTTACCCGTTTCATTGCGACTTTAGTAGTTTAAATTTCATATCCAGATGTTGGTGAGTGATGGGAAACAAGTTGCTATACGTCTTCCTGTCAGTTTTGTTGATTCAGTTATGTTTTATTTAAACATCCTTGCAGGAAATTTCATTGTCTTGATTTTGGCAGGTCAAGCAAATGCTGATTGCACTTCTATGTGAATCTGAAATGAAGTTAGCGGATGAAACCATCGAGATAATACTTGATAAGGTAAGCTGTTAAATGCCTTAACCCATCCATGCATGTATAGGCACAGACATGCAAGACTTGTGGAAAATATTGCCATCAACCATTCACAACCAAGATATCTAATTCTAGCACTTGTATGTCATAGACTCATAGTAGAGCTAAAAATTTCGACTGAAAGAAATTAAAGATTTCCGTTTGTATGAGACACTGATTTGAGTTTATGAATGTATATGGCTATTGCAAGTTTATGATCATGCCTATAAGTTATATTAAATTGTTTAATGGTTGTATGAGACACTGATTTGAGTTTATGGATGTATATGGCTATTGCAAGTTTATGATAATGCCTATAAGTTATATTAAATTGTTTTTGTTTTTTGCGGATAGACTTTCATTGATGCTGATGTGAACCAAGATGGCAAGATAGACAAATCCGAGTGGCAGGCCTTTGTTTCTAATAATCCATCATTGTTAAAGATCATGACCCTTCCGTATTTGAGGTATGTAAAGAGTGTAGTTACGTCTCTTATATTATTATGTACTGATATCGTGTATGTCTTGTCTGATTGATGTCATCTTCATAATTTTGATTGCAGGGACATAACTACGACTTTTCCCAGTTTTGTTTTCAACTCAGAAGTCGATGAGATTGCTACATAAACAAAAACAGGAATTAGGTTAGGAATTAGTGCGAATTAGTGTGAAAAAACTTTTTTTTTTTTTTTTTAAATTCTTGAGATTGGCTAGTGAAGATGGGAGCGGTGCTTTGATGTAAGGCTTGAGTATAATCAGTTTATGATTACTCAAATCTGTCAGTTATAAAGCTCAGCCAACCCAATTACATTTTCTAGTTCTTTAGCCTATGTGATAGTGTACTTTTTTGAGTTGAGTAGATTTTTTATTTCTTTTTGTTTTTGTTTTTTAATTTTTTTTTTTCTGCATTAATTTGAATAGAAGTGATTTCTTCCATGAGAGCCATGATGGTGCAAGGTCATACGTTCAAATGTAAAAATGTGTACACAGTATCTTTGTTCTACGACTGTTTTCATGTATGTGAATAAATCAAAGGCTTTTTTTTTTGTTTTTTTTTTGTTTCCAATGATCTACCATAAATGATCTTCAAATGTCTCTTAACATCTAGTTGTAATCTTCAATCAAATTGGCATGCAAATTTTAAGGATTATAATATATTTGAGTGGTTATTTTCATTGTTCGAGAAATCGGCCTAGTTGTCTGCCTAGGCCTTAGGTAGCCGGGCACTTAGTCGCTCGGCTAAGTGGTTTTTATTTTTATTTTTTCATTTTCTTAATTAAAACGGTGGCCGTTCTGATCTTATTGGAGCTCGTCGGAGAAAATAAAAGAAATGAAAAAGATGGAGTGAGAGATGGAGAGAGAGTGTGAAGAGTTGCGGAGAAAATAAAAGAAAAGAAATGAAAGAGAAAGGAGTCTGGAGAGAGAGAGAGAGAGAGACTGTGTTGATATGAGAGAGAGTGGATGCGTTAATTGAGATGATGAGTGTAGTAATAGAATAGAGGTAATTACACCAAACTCCCCTTAGGTTTGCTCTTTTACACACGGAAACAACTTTACCGTTAATTGACACTCATCTCCCCTGCCGTTAGGGTTTGACTGTTAAGTGTGTGAGTTGACCGTTACAAAATGATAAAAGACAAAAATACCCTTGATTCATCAAAATGAAAAAATAGAAAAAAAAAATCTAAAAAGGAAAAAACCCAAAATCTATTTACAAAAAAGAAAAATAAATATATATTTTTTAAAGAATATAATTAAAAAAATTTAATGATTAGATCATCTGATCTTCATCTCATGATCAAATCAACTCAAATATTTATAAATAAATTAAAAAAATTGACAATAAAATAAAGCACACACAATAAAAGCCAAAATAAAATAAAAATAATTCTTAAAAAAAAAAAAAACAAAAGAAATATTCAACTCCAAATGGAAAAAAGTCTCCGGATGGCCAAGAAAAACGGATGGATCTGATGGTGTCCGACGAAGAAGATTATTTTTCTGTTTTTTTTTTTTTTTTTTTACTTTCAATAATCTCTCTCTCTCTCTCTCTCTCTCTCTCTCTCTCTCTCTCTCTCGTAATCATCATCAAATCCACTTCTCTGCTAAAAGCACCCAACAATTCCAACCCGACTCCCCAGTCTCTCCCTCTCTCTCTCTCTCTCTCTCTCTCCCTTTTTCTTTTTTCAGTTCAAACAGCTTCGCAGATCCGGCACATTTTTTTTTACTCGACCCAACAAATCTGTGATCGTTTTCGTTCTTTTAGAATCAATCCCATGTTCATTTTTTGACGTTGTAGCCTTTTCTTTTCTAGGCTTGGATTTTTTTTATTTTGTTTTTTTGGATTAGATCAGTCAACACTCAACTGGGATTTGCTTGTCCTTAAAGTAAAAAAAAAAGAAAGATTTTATTTAATTAGGTTTTGTTGTTTTTAATTCTCCAAGTTTTAGATCGGTTTATAGAACAGGAATTGCAGATTGTTCTTTGTGCATCACCTAGTTGATAAATCAATCGGTTGGATATATGAAAATCACTCATTTTTTTTCATTGTCGCAATGATTGTTTTATATATGTAAATTCAAACATTTTTTTTAAGTGTTTTATTGAATCGATTGGAGGTGACCTAGACTTTATCAATGGAGATGGATCTCCATTGATGGAGATCCAGATCCAGATCCAAAATTTGTTTTTTTTCGTTTTCTTTTTTAATTTTGAGTAATTTTTCGTTTTTAAATGGATGGTCTTTGAGTTTGTTCATCATGAAGAAAAAGACCAAAAGATCTTGTGTTGAATTTTGTTCGATCTGGATTGTTGATGTGTTTGATTTCCATATTGAAGAAAAAAAATGATGAAAAGGAAGAGTGAACTTTATTTTTTCTTTTTTGTTTGAATTTCCAGATTGAAGAAAAAAAAGTCTAACGAAGAAAAAAAGAATTCAGATCAACAATGTAGGAATCTCCTGTTCAATTTTTTTTTTCAACTACTCATTTATTTGTATATTTTGATTAAAAAAAATCAGGTGTTTTTAAAATGATTAATGAATAAATCTCCACCATCAATTTGAGGGTAAAAATGACAATATTACCCTTAAATGTATTAAACTTAACAGTCAACCATAGTTAAACCCTAACGGCAGGGGAGTTGATTGTCAATTAACGATAAAGTTGTTTCTGCGTGTAAAAGAACAAACTTGAGGGGAGTTTAGTGTAATTACTTCAATAGAATAAGAATAGTAATTGGGTACTGATTAGTCGGTATAGTCAATACCCAAGGTACTGACCCCATCAATGGGGTGTTGCCTTGTGGTCTTTTTCTTTTCTAGTACGTGATTCAATTTGTGAGATAAATGTAAAAAGTAAAAGAAAAAGGGTCACGTGCTACACTCCCATTGAAGGGGTCAGTATTAAATATAAAAAGTAAAAGAAAAAAGGTCACGTGCTATACTCCCATTATGGGGTCAGTATTTTTGGTACTAACTTACCCTATAAATGGGAGTATAGCACGTAGTCTTTTTTCTTTTACTTTTTATATTTATCTCATAAATTGGACCACGTGCTATATTCCTATTGATGAGTTCAGTATTTTAGGTACTGACCCCAATCAGTATCTAAGCATTATTCGTGATAATATGCTGTATGGATATGTTAATTGAAAAAAAAGTCAGATGATTGTGGTGCTGTAGTCAAAAAAGAAATAATAAAAAAGAAAAAATAAAAAAGGAAAGTAGACATTGCAAGTAGACAAGCAAGAACAAAATAGAGGAGAGAAAAAAAAAAAATTGTTATCCGCTGCCACCTAAACGGTATAGGCGTCGGTTTATCGTACAATTGGCCTCAAGCACCTGTTAAAACGAGTGCAATTTTGCTCACCCACCTTAACTAAAGGTAACCATTACCTTCCTCCCTAAATGTTGCCACGTGTCGCAAACTTAACCCAAAGTCCAAAGTTAACCCAAAGTTAACCAAAGTTTGGGGACACGTGGCAACATTTGAGGAGGGGGGTAATGGTTACCTCTAGTTAAGGTGGGTGAGCAAAATTGCACTCTATTAGAACAATGGTTGTTTTTAGAACAATTCATCCTTGATTTATTGTTCAAGAGATTCGTCATTAATTCGTAAAGTAGAACAAAATATAGGCTTCATTTGTGATGAGAATCATCCAACAAATTGTCTCTTTTTTCATAGCTTTACTTTACTATTACTAAAAATGTATGATGATTATATTTATTAGAACAAATTGTTTCTAATGATACCGTTAACTATTTATAATTTATACAGGATTAGCATTACCATTGGATTTTTTTTTATTTTTTATTTTTACCTAATGATCTTTATTTTTTTAGAGTAATACTTATCCAAATTTGATGTCCAAATAATTTAGTATCTCTAAAACCTAATAATTTCAATCATCTAATTCTAATACAAAGAAATCAAGATGCCACATTATTTGAGCACCAAATTTAGATAAAGTAGTATTATTGTCTTTTTTAATTTTTGAAGTATCACTATAAATTTTGATACCAAACGGGTCGGGACATGTTGAGATCTAATGATATATGTGCAGTCCAAATATCTACTCAAAACTCCTCATATAATACTTGTAAAATATGTATAGCGAAATTCAAACAAGGACCTCTAAAGTGGGAGATGATATGCATTACTACATGTGCTTAGATGTGAAACTGATGAGGGCCCTTATTTTGAAGAAACCGACCTTATGCTAGTTTCTCAGTTGACTGAGAAAAAAGGGCCGACATTTGCAACTCGACGATAAAAAAGAAAAGATTAGTTTAACAAAGCCAACATTTCTACACAACTACACCCTCTCTCTTTATATATATAGTAACTTTTAAGTGAGGGATTCGTTACTTTAATTTCGGTTCACACATTAATGAAATCACATCAATTTGTATAAATTTTGATATGAATTTTTTGTGTGGATGATAAGTTCATTGAAATATATCTATAAATAAAATCTGAGAATTTTTCAAGTACTAGAACTATTTATCCCGATTTTGTTAAATATAAAGGTTTCGGAAAAATGGGAGATATATAGGAAAATTCAAAAAACTAGTTCTAATTCCCAAATTTTATTTATAGGTATATTTCAATGAATTTATCATTTACACAAAAACTCATATCAAAATTCATACAAATCGATGTGATTTCATGAAGGTGTAGAGCGAAATTAAAGTGAGGGATCGATCCCTCACTTAAAAGTTACTCTATATATATAGTGTCTTAACTTACATGTTATCATTGCCAACAACTTGAACCGGTGGTGGTAGACTCTACATCGGAGGAAAGGAATGTATTGCTACATAGACTTAAGGTATGGCCTCCCACTATTAATAAACCTCATCAACTCTCTCTTTGTAAGAAGTGATTTTTGGGATCAAGAAAATGATTTTAGTAAGATTTTAGAGTATCCCATTTTGATGATACCTTTGTCGATTTTTGCTGTTATAATAATACTAGTCCTCTTCACTTCTTTCCAACTCCCTCTCAATGTTGATCCAGTACTCCGTTTACAAGTCGGATATTTGAATTTCTCAGGTTATTTTGCAATCTTGTTGTGTGTCTCCATCGTTTTTCCACCACAAGTGTTGTTTTTAGTTTATTTGATTATGGTGATCATGTCTCCTTGGCATCACTTCTTTTCCGACCTGTTCAAGTGCATTTTTCGTGTGTTACGTTACATCCTACAATCAATCCGTACTCTTATCATTATTAGCATCAGCCAACTAATTAATGAACATGAAGTTGAAGATGATGCTCACATGAACCCGGCCGGGCTAAACGATGGTTCAAGAAATGAATCCGGTGACCTCAATCATGGGCCTGATTTAGTATAGGTTCGATTATAGATGGGCTTTCTTAGCTATAAATAATGTCAAAATCAGTTTGTTCGGAATTTTTCGAACATCCATACCCACAACACCCGTTTGTAAAACTGTATATAGCTGGACTTGAGGGACTTGAACTCCCATCCACTAAAGTGGAAGGGATGGTGCATATAGCACATGACCTGTGATAAAAGGGGACGTGCTTCTGTTAGTTGTTTTATATTTTCTTTTATAAATTTATAAATCTTATTAGTGTGAATGTTTGGATTTAAATATTTATTTAATGGAATTACACAAAATAATAATAATAATTTTTTTGACATACCACTTGGAATTAGGGACAGCAAAAATCCCCGATCCGCCCCAAATCCATTGGGCCCCGGTCCGTTTGGGGTGAGTTTGGGGTAGTAAAAATGGGTAACAGGGTGGGTTTAGAGTACATTTCTTGACCCGACCGGGTTACCGGGTCGGGTATGAGACGGTCCCTTTTGACCCGACTTGTCCCGTTTGACCCGGAATATATATATTTAAAAAATAGATATTTTAAATATAAAAGGAAATGAAAGAAGGAAAGTAGAAACCCTATGTTGGCTGAAAAGAAAACAATTTGGAAGAAAACAATATGTAATAATGGTAAGAGTGAAGTATATCTCTCAGACATTTCATATTTATGTAATAGATAGAAGTATAAGCAGAAAATGTTATACTAAAGTAATGTAGTTGTGTTGCCATCTAAAGCAACTTGATCACTAGGAATCAGATGATTAACTGTGGTTTCTTATTTGTTTTTAATTAAATACAACTCCTTAACTGTCTTCTATATTGTTACTGTTTCCGTGGGACCAGATTTTTTCAAAAAAAAAAAAAAAAAAAAATATATATATATATATATTATCTTTGCTATAGTGTCTAAGCTTGTTAATTATGTTCTTAAGAGTGTTAAGGTGGGTGAAATAGTAATTGAAATGACCTAAGTGACCATATTGATTGTTAAAGATAAAAGATAACTTCATGAACCATAAGATTCGTGTTTAATAATGTCATTTAATTAATTTTACTAATTTTATTTTATTTTGCTATAGATTCGTGTTTGAAAAAATCATGTTTATTTTCAAGAAGACAGAGTGATGGTGAAGATGTTAGATGGATTTTATTATTGGAATTTTTTATGTTTAAATTATTTTGGTGAAGATGTTGAATGGATTTTATTGATACCGAAAATGTTGTATGTATTTTATATTTTTGCTCAAATCATTTTTGGGATTTGTATTTTGTACTTTACGGATGAATTTAATGTTTATTAAACTTAGTTATCGTGTTATATTAAATTTAAATTTACGTAAATGAATCGGGTTATTTGGGTTGGGTTTGGTTGACCCAAATGGATTGGGTTTGGGGTGGAAATTGAAAACCCGTTCGGGTCACGGGTTGGGTTTGGGGTAACCATTGAAAACCGGGTTTCGGGTTTGGGGCGACCTTGACCCGCCCCACCCCGCCCCATTGCCATCCCTACTTGGAATGCCGTGACTTGAACTTAAGGTATTGTCGAACAGAGTGAATGCTCTTAACACCAAATCACAAGGGGGAGTGTTGTGAAATAATTGAGAAAAAAAATAAAAAAAATGAAAAAATAAAAATCCATGACCATACAAAATAATTTAACACCCAAGAAAAAGAAACAGAACATTGAAAAAAAAAAAAAAGAGCAGAGGGTTACTGAAGGTTATTTTCATGTTTGTCGGGCACTATATCACATTACTCTATTTTTGACCAGATATTTTTTTTTAAAGCTTTTGTCATTAGTAGGATTCGAGCCGTTGACTTGAGAATCATTTATCCAAACCCCAAACTCGTCCATTTACCAACTAAGATACGCCCTTGGGCATGGGGACAATAACATTACTCTATTAAAACTTAAAAGTAATGATGTACATGTGACCCATTCAACAAGTTTCACCAATAACCCGTAGGTCCCGCCAGCAAGTCCTTTTTCCCTCTTTCTGGTACATTATCTTATAATATAAAGTTGGTCCTATTAAAAAAAAATGACTTGAAATTTACTAATAGATGTCACCTGGATCAGATGTCACCTTAGGGTGTGTTTGGTAGGGAGTAAAGGGGAGTGGAAAGAAAAGGGTGGAGGGAAAAGGGAGAAGAAAATGGAGAACTATGTATTTGGTATGGAGAGAAAAGTGGAAGAAAGGGAAAAATGGGAGGAAAGATTTGTGGGTGAGACCCACTAATTTTAATCCTCCCACTTTGGGAGGAAATGGGAGAGAGGATGGAATTTTCTTACTTTTAATTAAAATTACCAATTCATCCATTTTTTTTAATATATAAACTATAATGCAATGGTAAATTAGTAAAATTGATAAAGAAGATCCCATCTTTCCTTCATGTTTACGGGAAAATCATTTTCTCTTATGTTTTCTATCCCTCCAAATCTTTCTATCCTTCCTATTTTCTTTCCTCCCTACCAAACACACCCTTAGGCCTTATCTCAAATGAGAAGGGACAATTAATCAGAGAAGATTCTGACCATCTTATGGATTGATCATTATATGTACAGTTTTGAGAGTAGATATACAATCTAACTTGTAAGAATAGATATTCGAGTTACGTGTACAGTGTTTGATCTTAAAATAATGTTCCAACAGGTAATATATATCAAAGTCTTTGTCTATGCACATATATCAAAGTCTTTGGCCATCTTATGGATTGATCATTATATGTAAAGTTTTGAGAGTAGATAAACATTGTAACTTGTAAGAATAGATATTTGAGTTACGTATACAGTGTTTGATCTCAAAATAATGTTCCAACAGGCAACATATATCAATTCCTAGAAAATGCATGAGTCCTGCTTGTATTTCTATTATTATTTTTAATTCATAATTTAAGAGTTGACCTAACGGACTAGCAGATCAAAGAGACAAAAGAACCTGATAATTAAAGCTAGATTAAAGTTGAGAAATCAAAAGGTGGTTTGTGGATGAAATGTATAGAAATTGGTATAGGATATGGATCTTATAAGCCACATTCGGTCCTAATAATATTAAAAAATTTACAACAATTTTTTTTTGGAAACCCATCTATACACTACAAAAAAAAAAAAAAAGGGCTATTGGGACGATTTTTTTTTTTTTTTTTTTTAAATAAATTAGTTTTTTGCTTTTAAATGACACCCACCCACGACCCAGCACCCACCCAAATCACAAATAATTTGTGTTATCACGGGGCGTTGAACCCAGCTCGCCCTCACCCACCCACTAGGCTTATCCATCTTACTGCTGCTTTGAATGTGCTAATAAATACATAATTTTTTATATATAACCTCTACTTGTTATTAAATTTTTATTGATTTTTCTTTGATCAAAATTTTATTTGTAGATCGATTCCACTAATTTAAATTTTATTTTTATATGACAAACAAATTGATATTAAAAAACATTTATTATAACATTTAATTAAACTATTTTGTTAAAATAATATATTGTCAGATCAAAGAGTCAATCGTTAGTCATACTCGGAATTAGACATGACCCCGGTTCAGGTTTTCGATTCGGAACCAACGGTTTCGGTTCTAGTTCTGACGGTTTGGTTCTTTTTTTTTTTAAATAATAAAAAACCTCTCAAGACTAATATTTATTGATCTTTATGAAGAACTTATTGGGAAGAAACAAAATTCATCTCGATAGAGAACCACTTTAGACGAACAAAATGATCCATATTGCATAATTTTCTAATTTATATGGTAATTTAATTATTAATCTATCTTTAAGGAAAAAATTTCAAAAAAAAAATCAAGAATTTTTAACAAAATTAATTAATTATTATAATTTTAAATAAAAAGAAAACCTCTTGGGACGAAAATAATTTGTCCCAATAGATAGTCTATTGTGATGAATTATGTATTTCGTCCCAATAAACCTATTGGGACGAAAACAATTCGTCCCTAAAGGTCAAAAAATTAATTAATTATTATACTTTTAAATAAAAAGAAAATCTATTGGGACGAAATAAATTTCGTTTTAATAGGCAGTCTATTGGGACGAATTATGTATTTCATCCCAATAGACCTCCTATTGGGACGAAAACAATTCGTCCCTAAAGGTCAACAAAATTAATTAATTATTATAATTTTCAATAAAAAGAAAACCTATTGGGATGAAATAAATTCATCCCAATAGGCAGTCTATTAGGACGAAATTTATTTCGTCCTAGTAGACCTCTTATTAGGACGAAAAAAAAAGCGTCCCAATAGATTTTCGTCCCAATAAGCCTTTTTTCTTGTAGTGATGTACTGATGTGATGTTATATATTATTGCTTTTAGATAGGGCTGAAAATTGTAAGATATTTGTGTATACAAATTCAGCAATAATTGGGTACTAATTAAACATTAATAGGGCTGAAATATTCAATGATTTTAAAAGGAAAAATATTTCAATTAATAATATATATATATATATATATTTCGTTTTATTTAGTTCAAATAATAATATATAATATTAATAAAATAAACCAGACTAAATAGATTTAGTCTAATTTTTGAAGTACAATCCCTTCATTATTTAAGAAACCTTCATTATTTAGATTTAGTCTAATATTTTATAAATTAAAGAAGGTTAAAATTCCTTTCACATTACTTGTCCAATTCCCCAAGTTTGCAGAAAAAAAAAAAAAAAAAAAGAAGATTTGTAAATTTAAGTTTTATTACAATATAAGGTGCTTAGTTTTCTAATTGATCTTTAAATATATATATATATATATATATATATATATATATATATATATATATATATATATATTAGTATCTTTCTAGTGCGGGATCCATTACAAATTTTTCGTAGCACTCGATAATAATTATATATATTATTGTAGGGTGCCGATATTGACACCCATAGATATGATAAACATACCCATATTTTAATAAAAAGATTAATTATAAAAATATTCCAATAGAAATTTACCAATAAGGACAAATTAGTTTAATTAAAAATAAACCAAATACTATGTACACCCCACACCCATATCTCTTTATTAAAAAATAAAAAATAAAAAATAGCCCTAATTCTATTTCAAGTATCAAATCTCCCATTATCATATAAAAAAATAATATAAAAAGAATTTTTAAAGGACTTTGATCATATAGAGGTACGTTTTTTTTTTTTTTTTTTTTTGTTGGCTATGAACTCTATCGATAAACAAAAAGTGGGAAGTAGATTTTTATATATATAAAAAAAGAAGATAACCGTACATTTCATTGTGTATCCTAGGAGATCAACAGTGGTATGAGGATGTGAAATTTGTTGTAATAGATATCAACAACTTGATTTTTATCAACATAGACAATGATTACAATTTGTAAATGTTGAGAAGATATTTGATGTAGTAGTTGAAGGCAAAGAACTTACCACGACTGTACTGTGTTTTCGAGCATGAAGAACTTAAGAATTTATTATTTGTAAAATTGGGTGTATTAATAACTTAAGAGGGTTTATAAATAAATTGTATTAAAATGGATACATTCATTTAAATAAGGGTACTATTGGCATTAAAATGAGTGTTCATAATAATGATTTAATTTTAAATTTTAGACATGAGTGTATTTATAAATATGGGTGTATGTGCTTATCGTATTTGTGGGTGTTAATATCTGCACCCATTATTGTATCTTGTAAGTTTAAGATTTCAGTATTATAGAAATGTTCTTATAATCCAACAAAAGTATTTTAACAAATAAAATTAGAATGTTTTTCCACTTATATAGTACGGATTAGACCATGCAAGAAGAAACAAACAGCACAAGTGATATGCCAGTTTCCACAACCCACACTGATTATTATTTAGCTACATAACTTCTGACTTTCTTCCTCGGTCGAAATTAACAAAGTTGCACATAACTAGTGATCGATCACAAGTACAATGTCCTGTCCAAGTACTCCAGGCTGATGATTTTCAATGTGTCTACCTTCAATTTCAACACTTGGAATATGTTCAACTTGATGAGAAGCTGCTGGTTCTGATGGGTTCTGTTGATTTCGGGTGAAGCAGATGATGAAAATAGTGGGAGTGGATTGTAAAGTTTGACGAAACCAGTTGAACAAGTGCTTGAACAGATTCTACAGAATTCCATATAAGGGAAACATGACTATTAGAAACAAATAAGCGAGCCAGAAAAGTGATGGTGGCAAAATGATTGAGGCCACTATGGCCATAGCCAAGAGAGCTGAGAATCTTCCGGTGCTCAAGCGGATAGGTTTGGCAGTGAGAGGGAGTTTAATGGATGTGAAGAGGATGATTAGCAACAATAAAATGGAAAGCATCAAGAATGGCAGTTTTAAAATTGGATATTGAAGAATCTCATCTTGATCCCAATAAGACTTGGCATGGTGGGATGTTAAGAAAACGAATAAGATAAGATTTACAAGTGGTGGAAATAGAAACCTCAAATCTATGAAGAAATGCATGGTTAATAATTATGAGATAAAAGATCTCTATAATTAATATTTTGTCTTGAATTAATCTTGAGTAATTTGTTGATATAAGGTGGTCTCAGTGAGAAGTCAAGTGTCTATATATAGCGAGATGGAGAAAGAATGGAATGCAAAAGGATTGCTGTAGGTCAAGGAGGACAATACATATATATATATATAAATGGGTCCCAACAAGGATTATGCTTTGCTTCACTATGATGGCACAAAATTATAATTATATCTTTGAAGTACAGGACCTATATGACGAGATCTAAGTTTGGTAAAGTAAGATATAAGGTTGGTACGGTATGATTCAAGTTGTGGTAGCAAAAAATGGTCCGTAGGCCCAAACATGGAAAAGCCCAGACCTTTATATTGAAACCAATCCAGGTCCACGTGCAATGGGCCGACCCAGGGCTTATACCACTAAGACTTGGTAGCATGAAACCAAGTCAAACATCAGTTACCTAAAATCAAGTCAAAAACGTTAGTTTCATAAAAACAAGTAACAACTGATTCAAAGAGGATTTTCCTCCGAAAATCTCTCCTACAATCAAACCACTACCAGGTGAACGTTGGAGAAGTGATCCTGGTCTATAAATAAGAAAGCTAGAGTCACAGTGACTCTCTCGGAAATTCTTAACAAAACAAAGCTTACAAGCGTACTGAAATTCTGATCACATTCTCTCCGGCTACCGGAATTCGATCCAAATCACGATCGCGATTGATCGTCAACCATTTGCTCAGTCCAAGCACACCTAAGGCTAAGAATCTAACCCTTATTACCATCTTTTCTTTATCTTTGCTTTTCTGTTACTTCTTTTGCAGGTTCGACAAAGAAGACAGCCACTCTAGGTCGTTAGACTAACAACTTTGCAGGTTATTAAGGAGACGACATCCCCTATTCGACAGGTTCAACCAAGTTGCCTTAGGCCTAACTCAAATCCGACCCGATTCACATAATTTTTAGTTCGACCCCCTACAGTTTGGCGCCCACCATGGGGCCCATTACAACTTTACAAACGAGCTAGTCAAACCAATTGAACAACTTATCAACATGTCTAGAGATGGAAGTATCCCAACTGTCGAAGAGCAGATCGCTGCATTGACTGCCCAGATGACTGTAAACGTAGAGAAATTATGGGCGCTCGAAGCATAAAATGTTGTGATCCGAGCGACGAATGGCGAGCTACGAGCCTTGATCGACGAAGTAGCACCTGAACAAGCGACGTTGGAGTGCCCAATCCTATAACTTCTAATAGAGAATATGAAGTTGATCGAATAGCTCCGATCGCACCGGTTGACCCCATAAGACTATACATGAACCCCAATGACCAACAAAATCAGCGAATACCCTAGACAGCTTGAGTCGAAATTGACCTCAACAACTTGCCGATCCAAAATGAAATGCCGAATGGGCAGGACCCGGCCATGGATCTGTAACCTGAAAATGATCTAAGAACGCCCATGTCGTTTCAGTTGACACCGGGATTGGTAAAACTCGGATCTGACTTACCTTTATCTACTAACTCAGAATTTTTCCGCAGGTTTACAAAAATGGAAGCCCTTATCCAAAGGATTCTAGGAGTCCCAGCTCTAATAAAGAAAAGCACAGTGAATAGTTTTGTCTACTTACTTTTCGTCGACGTAATTGCTCTTGTTGAGATACCCAGAAAGTTCAACTTTCCAAACATGAAGTAGTACGAAGGCACAATAGATCCAGACGACCATATAGCACAATACAAACAAAGGATGTTCACTGCAGTAATCCCACGTGACCTAAGAGAAGCGTGCATGTGCAAAGCCTTCAGATCCAGCCTTAGCGGCCTAGCTTTACAATGGTATACAAATTTACTTAACAACTCTATTACATCTTTTGCGCAGCTCACAGATACATTCATGGAGCAGTTTGCAAGCAGTCACAAAGTAAAAAAGTAGTTAGACGATCTATATACCATAACGCAGAGACACGGTGAGAATGTGGGGACTTATGTCGGACGCTTCAACTGAGAGAAAGTGTAGATCCCGTATTGCAACCAAGCGACTGCCATTTACGCCTTTAGAAAAGGCCCCAGATTTTACTCCGACCTTTATAAAGAACTCATTAAATATCCGTGCAGGACAATGAAAGATGTGCTAGAAAAAGCATGTGCCTTAATCAAATAGGAAGAAGACGAAGCCAATTTCATAGGAAAGGCCAATAACTATGCGAATAGAAGAAACGATCGAGTCGACAGACGGTCGAACGATAGGAGATCTGAACCTTACACGACCAACAACAGACGAAACACCCAATCAAGACACGAAGGCTCAAGCGATAGACGGTTGTACGGGCGTGACCATCCAAGGTTGAGTCGACCACATATCCAAGTACCAGAGTACAATCTCAGCATCGAACCGGTCGACCTTGTAGTGGTGATAAAAGAAATGGGAAAAACAATCAAGTGGCCACGAAAAATGATTGCACTCCCAGAACATCGGGATGTGAGACTTCGATGCCAGTTCCACGGGGATTACGGCCATCGAATGGAAGATTGCGTCGCCCTCAAACTAGAAGTTATAGAACTTCTAAAGCAGGAACATCTGCAAGAATTCCTGACGGACAAGGGGAAACAAACCCTCACCCGATGCGATGACAAGAGACAAACCAGCGCGAACGACAATCCACTAGAGCCACCTCGACAAGATAGAGTGATCAATTACATTGCGGGAGGATCTAAAGTCAGTGGCGTAAGCTACTCTGTAGCAAAAAGGCACACACGTCAAGTGTCGAACGTAGAAATTTAACCTGATAGGGAACACCCCTCGAAGGTCGATAAGACCGTCACCTTCAAATCTACAGATAAATCAAATTTGTTTTCTCCCCACCATGATGCACTTGTTATTTCATTACGTATTGCTAACTGTCTAACAAAACGTATTTTAATCAACTATGGTAGTTCATGTAATATATTGTTTAATAGTGCCTTAAGAGAAATGCAGGTCGACCAATCAAAACTCAGCCGTCGGACGACCATGTTGACAGTATTCAGTGGAGAGAAAAAAAGTACCTTAGGTGAAATCGTACTACTGGTCTACGCCGAGGGAGTTAACCTATACATCAACTTCTTGGTGCTCGACTGTCAGTCTCCATACAATGCGATCTTGGGCAGACCCTGGATACACGAGATGAAGGCGATCCCGTTGACCTACCACCAAATGATTAAATTCCCAACCAGATGGGGAGTACGAGAAATAAAAGGGGAAAAAAGAGCAGTCAGAGAATGCTACCAGAACGCTATGAAGAAAAAAATAGAGCAATTATAGCAATTACAGGAGACCAAGCTTGAGTCGATCCCCAATAAGCCAAGTATGGAAAAACTCGACGAGGTGTCGATCGACCCAGATCAGCCAGAACACAAAGTCTTCATTAGATCCAGACTACCAAAAGAGATCCATGAACAATTGATCGATTTCTAGAAAAAATGACAGAACCTAGTTCGGGCTTTCTATTTTGCATCAGTTCCCCGACTCCAAATTATGTGGGGAATTTTACCTTCAAGGCGTGGGTTGAAGTGACAGCTCAGGCTTTGTTAAGAAAAGGTCTGCCAAGCAAAGCATTATATGGCCAATTATAGATGTCGACTACAACGAAATCCAACAGGATTGTTCGCCTGCATGGCACCGTACCGAACCTCACCGGTAGTTTTACAGTTCCCAAAGATCTTACTTCTGCACCCCCGAAACCTTTCAGCGGTACATGGAAAGGTTCTAGATCCTTCCTATCCAGTCGCAGCTCATCGTATACTCTAGCACTTAGAATATCTGCTGAACTTCCGTTATCAATCATTACCCGAAGGACATCCCTGTGTGCAATTTGAACTCCCACTACAATTGCATCGTTAGGCTTTGCATCGATTCCGTCGGAGTCTTCCTCCGTAAATGTTATGGGGTCATGTCCTTCCCTTTCTTTCTTGGGGTTCCTTTGTACAGAATTAATCTCCATATTTCTGCTGTCATGCATTACTTCTAGGACTTCTGACATCCTTTCTCGATTGCTTCTCCCAGTATGAGGCCCGCCAAAGATGGTGTTTATAGCGGCGTTAGGGCTGTTCCTCCTTGGACTCCTCCTTTCCTGCCCGATCCCTTGGTGGTTATCTTGGCGACCACCTTGCTTATCGCTTTTCAACGTAAAATCTTTCAGGTGCCCGTCCCTGATCAAGCTCTCAATATGATCACGTAACTGGAAACACTTTGAAGTTTCATGCCCATGATCTTTATGAAATCGGCAGTACTTGGTTGTATCTCTCCTGGCGTTAGCTGATTGTTACCGAGGGTATTTGGCGAGTCCTTTGTCTTCTACCACATAAAGTATTTCCTCCTGGTCGCCAGTTAAGGGGGTGTAACGGTTGTACCTTCCTTGAAACCTGCTGGATCGAGCGTTTCCTTTGCTTTCCCTTGGATGTCTTTTTTGGCCTCTTTCGTCTCCCTGGCGATCACGCGACTGTGTCTTCTTGTTGTCCTTATGTTCCGACTTCGAGTCAGGCTTATGGCCATGTACGTAGCTACCCCCTTGTGCTACTTCTTCCTCTTCTGCCAATGCATAATCACCGGCTATTTCCATCATCTCCTCGTAAGTTTCTGGCCTATCCCTTCGCAGATCAAAGGATAGTCACCCACTTTGCAACCCATTGGTGAAAGCGGCGATAACAGCTACGTCACTGGCATCCTCAATTTGGGCAACCTCTTTCCCGAATCTTGCTAGATACTTCTTGATCGACTCATTGCGCTCCTGCTTTAGATTCGATAGATGGGCGAGTGACTTCCTTCTCTGTACGCTCCCCATGAATTGTCTTATGAATGCTTTACTGAGTTTTGAGAAACTACTTATACTTCCGGGTGGAAGTCTTCCAAACCATCTAGAGGCGAGGTCGCCGAATGTCTGTGGGAAGGTGAGACATAGCAGTCCGTCATTGGATGAATACTGGGCCATAATATTACGGAATCGGTGAACATGCTCCTTCGGATCCCTGTTTTCTTTATACTGTTCAATGGTCGGCATTCTGAACCTATCTGGAAACTGGGTGTGAGCAATGTGATCGACGAATGGACTCTCTGATTCATTATCTGAAGATACGTTGCGACCATACCTCCACGCCATTGCTGAAACCTTCCTTGACAACTCTTGTAAGATAACATCTCGATGGCCAGTTGGTTCTCCTGCTGGGTCGAGTCTGCTCTTGATTGTCATTCTCCCATAGTCATCTTTATCATTCAGATTCCTGACGATCTGATCATCTGCGCTTTCAGATCTTCTTCGCCGTACCCTTTTGGATGGTAATTCTCTTCTTTGTCGGGGACTTCTGTATTCAGATGAGATAGAGCGGTGTCTCCGCCGTCTCCTTTGATGCGTGTCATTAGAATTTGTCCCATGTATCTGCCCGTGATTTTGTATTTCCAGGGATTCGTCGTTCATCACAGCTTTTCCCTTTCTATATCTTCTTTCCTCGAAACCTTCAAGGTTGTCCTGGGGAGGTTCTTCGGGGGTCTGCCTCACTCGAGTGTCGGGGGTGGCAATGTGGACTTCTGACCGTAATCTCCCAGGTGGATGGATTCCAGGTGTGGTTAATTCGTAGGGAGAGGAGACTCCCGGGCCTATGGGAAGTGGGAGTCCTATTTTGTTAGCCTCACTGATCAGATTCATCAACGCAGTTTGAAAGTGCTGCAGAGTTTCTGGGTTTGTTGTCCAGGTGGTGACACGGTTCCGGTTCCGGTTCGGAACCGGCGGTTCCGGTTCAGCGGTTTGATGGAATCGGAACCGGAACCGGAACCGCTATATGCCTATGCCGGTTCCGGTTCCGGTTCCGATTCCGGAACCGCCGGTTCCGGTTCCGGTTCCATTGGAACCGGCGGTTTTGAACCTTTTTTTTTTTTTTTTTTTTTTTTTTTTTTTTTGTTTTTACAAAAAAAAAAAAAAAAAAAGACTTCTCTAATAAAATAAAATATATAAATGACAAATTACAAAATTAAATTAAATTATAAAATAAAATTACAAATGACAATTTATGGGTTCTTATGGATGCTTGAACCATGGTTGCAAAAGAAAAACACAAACTAAACTAGCCACTAAAGCCACATTCAATACTTGTATAATATTTCAAACAAAAACTATAAGTAGTATAAATGATTTTTTAAAAACGTGTACATTTACACAAAGCCTGATGTTAAAGTAATTCTCCGGACCAAGACGAGCACAGATGTGGTGTGGGATCGGGAGGAAAAGGTTTCTTACTATGTTTAAACGAGATTCGAAATAGACACAACACTTAAAAACACTTTTTTTTGATGAAAAAGGGGTTTTTAGGGCTCGAAAAGTGGCCACAAGCCCTTTGCTCCCATCGCATTCCTTGCATCGTTCTATATGATTTCAAAAAAAAAATTACCTGATTCGGACATCCGAGCACAAAGTTATGGCCTTTCAAAGTTTAAGGCATATATAAATACATTTTACCGCAATTTTTTTTTTTAAGGCAAATTTTTTCTATTCTCTCATTGGAGAGAAATTAGAATTAGAGAATTCAGAAGAAATTGGTGTGAGGAAAAATGAAAGGGGGTTGGTATTTATAGAAAAAAAAAAAAAAAAAAAATTATTGTGCGAACCGGAACCGAAACCGCCGGTTCCAATCCGGTTCGAACCGCCGGTTCGACCAAACTCTTGAACCGGAACCGGAACCGGTCTCCGCCGGTTCAGGTTCCGGTTCAAGAACCGGAACCGGAAAACCGGTTCCGGTTCTGGTTTTTCCGGTTCCGATTCCGGTTTCGGCCGGTTCCGGCGGTTCCAACCGGAACCGTGCCGGGTCTAGTTGTCCTAGCTCCTGGCGTTGCTGCAGATTGTTCTCCGATCATCGCTGCTCCATCACCTGTTGGCGCAGTTATTTCAACAATCTGATCTCCACTGGAGTTGCCTTCCTTGTCGCTGTTCATGTTTTTAAGTCACAAGGGTTCTTCGAAGTTCTTGTTCAAATTACCCCTTCTTCTAGCGCCAATTGTTGACAGTGATTTTTGGATTATCACAGAGTCAATAATTAAATCAAAACAAATGTCAAACAAGAAAGAAAATTAGAACATGCAAAAGACAGATTTACGTGGAAAACCCTTGAATGGGAAAAAACCACGGCGTCCCGGAGGACAGGAAAATATCACTGAATTACTTGGTTTTGTTACACACTCAGATCTCTCGAATTCTTGCTTTCTTTCTCTTTTGGTTTTTTCGACCCCTTCCTCGTGGGATGGGTGGTTCTATTTATACATGATATTTAGGGTTTCCCCTTGATTTTAGGCGTGTTTGTAGTAGGACTTCCTCTTGGACTTGTATTGGGAATCCCATGTTGTTCCGGATTAGGATAGTTGTTCCGGATTAGGATAGGCTTTCCTGCCTCTTTATTCTAAGACTCCTTGGTGTAGAGGGTTTTCCGTGAGTGGGGGTTTTACCATTGTGCTTCTGCGGGGTCGGTTCATGCTCAATAGGCTGATGCAGCGAACACCCCTGCTTCTGGGTTTTATCCTTTGGCGACTACATTTCTGACTTTGGCGAGTATATATTTGATTCTGGCGACTACACCCTTGACCTATTAACTGATCCATGTTTTTCCCCTTTGAGTTGGTCAACGAGTGACGTGGCATCCCTTCTTTCAGCACTTATTGGCTTTTATGATGACGTGTCCTGTTTGGCGAATTTGTACACACAACAATACTTTATATCATTCAAGCTGAACATAAAGAAATCTGTTTAGATCAAAGACTTATAACTTTATTAATGTCATATTGAGACCATGAATAATAAGAATGTTGAACATCTGTGCGTAATTCAAGCCAGAAGCTGATTATAGAAAAGCTACGTTTTTTATCATCCGGATTATATTATTGATCAGAAAAGGGATGTATGTAGATATATTCATCCACCAAATAAACCATATTATTCTAAAGTTGGCTTTGAATCCCTATCATTCAAAGGGGTATATGTGGATATATATATTCATCCACCAAATGAATACTTCCATTATTTTATGGTACCGATTGATACATTTATGTGATGGTCACATGTTTGTGTATTATCAAACGTCTGTAGTTGAGATCGATGTTCAACATCCATTTTTCGCATGTACTCATGATTAGAATGGATCAACGGAATCACTTATCAAACGTTTCCAGGTAATTACGATAACTTTATTATTTCAATTCAATTACCAATTTCTATATGGGATGTTCTATTACATGTTGATACATTCATCTATGATCACTACTTATCATCATTATTTACCATTACAACTTGTAATTGGTCATTGTCTTGCTCACATATTTAAGATATTTGATTGTATAATATATCTCCTTATTTCATCTCTGGCATGATCTAAGAAAAGAATTCTATATCATTATGAGATTAATATTAATTTTGATTAATCTTCTATTAGATCATTTAAACTTCTGAGAGTTTATATTTTTACGCATAATCTGTATATTATCATATTGATTAATTTCAAAATGGAAAGTTTCTTCAGAAAGAGTAAATGAAAAGTTACTATTATACAAAATAGAGATACCAGTTCGATTCTCTATATATAAATATGTCTCATTTCAATCTTTGTATCACTCAAATACGAAAGATAATTGATCATCAGATAATTATTAATTTGTTACTTGATATATTAAAGGTAACAAAATTTTATAAGTTGCCATCTCATAAACCTCGGCCGGGTGATTGTTCTTAAAGAATGATCAGAGTAGATGACAACAAATAAATCATGTAATGCAAGCTTATGAACCCTTTTTGAAAGGTATTGTTATCAGGATTCTAATGTAAACAAAACTCAAGTTATAAATAAATCCACTTTCTCTAAATCAACTCTGTAAGAGTCTGATATATCTAATGAGACACAAGTCTATGAAATGACTAAATTCATTATAATGGAAGAAATCTCAACAGAGATACAAGTATATTAAAATTGAGAAAATTTCTATATGAGTCTATGAAATGACTAAATCCATTGAAATGACTAAATCCATTGAAATGGAAAGAAATCTCAACAGAGATACAACTATATTGAAATTAAGAAAATTTCTATAAAGTCCATATAGTGACTAAATCCATTGAAATAGAAAAAATCTCAGCATAGATTCAAGCATATTGAAATTGAGAAAATTTCTATAAATCATAGAAGAGAAATGTGGAATCATAAAGAAACAATCATTGATGATATATTTTTATACACAGTAGCGCTACTGAAATTATAAATGATAATTATGATATTCATAAATATCAATGATTGTATACAAAAGGCATGATTGGCCTAAGTGAAAAGAAGCAATTCAAGAAGAATTGACTTCATATGCCAAATATAAAGTATTTAGACCAATAGTACTCCAGACACCTGGAGATATGGTATAGCAGAAGCTTATACGAGAAAAACCTGCAAACAAACAATCAGAAAACAGCATACTGATAATGTTCGACTTTGCGCACGAAGGATTCGTTAACAGACTTCAAATACTTCAATCTTCGCAAAGAGTGTTGTATATGGATTTAGAGAAACAATCTCTGATTTTATTAATAAAACAACCAACCTTTTTAATGAAAATACAAGAATATAAATAGGCAAAAATTAAACCAACGAAAACTCAAACTCTAAATCCTAAACAAATTCATGAAACAAATCCTAAAATAAAAAGAATTTCGTTGCAACTAAAACTGACTAATCCTGGACTCTTTACTCCTGCACCAACAAGGACTCATTCGGCCATCTCATGAGGTCTGCCACGCGCCAGCTGTCAGCTCGACCTGCATCCCACATCATCACATTTTGTCCAGCTCAGGCCTGCTTCTAGTTGAACCCTCCGCATTGCATCGATCCTTGCTTTACAAGTAATTAGACATTGCTGTCGCTGCATCATCCCCTCCAGGTTGAAGAAACATCGACCTCGACGTGCAATCCGTATCCCCTCCAGAGGAGTCAGCAAAATACGGTATCAAGTGCTTCACATTAAACACGTCCGCCGTACAATGTGGCTAGGGAGCTGCAAACGATAAGCATTCGGATTTATCTTCTCTAATACTTCCAATGGGCCAATTTTCTTTGCAGCCAGCTTGTTGTATTCACCAACAGGGAAGCGATCCTTAGTTAGGACAGCCCATACAAAATCGCCAATCTCAAATTCCAACAGTCTCCGTTTCCTATCAGCAGCGAGTTTGTATTTTCCAATGGACCTCCCTAAATTTTCACACACCTGTGCATGGGTGTTTTGTAAGTTTTGCACAAAGTCTTCAGCCTTCCCATGAACCCCGTGTTTTGCTTGGTAGGGGGAGTAGATCCAGCGGTCCACGAGGGACTACTGAGTATACGACCTGAAACAGAATAAACCCCGTGCTGCGATTCAACGTATGATTGTGAGCAAATTCCGCTTGACTAAGCTTCTAGTCCCAGGCACAAGCATTGTCACCAACTAAACATCTCAATAAGTTTCCAAGTGATCGATTCACCACCTCGGTCTGACCATCCGTTTGCGGGTGATATGCGCTACTGAATTTCAATTGTGTATTCACCAACTTCCACAGGCTTCGTCAAAAATGACTAAGGAACCGCATTTCACGGTTGGACACAATTGAGTTTGGAAGTCCATGAAGACGATAAATGTCACGAGAAAAAAAAAGTTGCGCTACTTTCACTGCATCTGTCGTCTTTTTACAAGGAACAAAATGGACCATCTTGGAAAATCTATCAATGAAGTCCATACTCAGGTCTGTATACGGCTGTGTTGGTATAGGAAACGGCATGTACAGGCCCGCATTTGTCGCCATGCCTTTAGAAACTTGGCACACATGACAACGCACCACGTAATGCTCCACTTCACGCCGAATTGTTGGCCAGAAATAATCATCTCTGACCAGCTGCAAGGTGCGGTCCCTTCCCACATGGCCTTCTCCATGCAGTTCTTTTATAATCTATAGGCGCAAACTACTGTCAGACACACATAGTTGATTCCCACGAAATAAAAATCCATCCACCACTAAGAAATCTCTGTTTTCAACTGCACTTAAATTCAACATGATAGCTGCGAAATATGGATCAATTTTTAGCAAATCTCGGAACGTTTCGAACCCCGGTACTGCGACTGTCATTGTGGATAATAAATTGCTCAGTTGGCTTAAGGCATCGGTGACTCTATTTGACGTACCTACCTTGTGTTTCAACACAAAAGTAAATTGTTGTAGATACGCGGACCAAGAGGCATGACGGGCTGAAATTTTATCTTGGCTATGGAGATGTTTTAATGCTTCATGATCAGTGTAGAGAATAAACTCACGATGAAAAAGATAATGCCTCCAATGTTTCACGGCTTGAACCACCGCGTAAAATTTGATGTCATATGTATTGTACCGTGCTCTTGCTCCTGTGAGTTTTTCGCTAAAATATGCGACTGGCTTACATGCTTGGCTCAACACAGCCCCTATTCCCACTTTCGAAGCGTCACTGTGCAGCTCAAAGGGTTGGGAAAATCTGGTAAGATTAGTATAGGAGCAGTAGTTAAACGTACCTTGATAAGTTGAAATGTACCCTCTGTGCCTTTAGGCCACTGAATTTTTTTTTCTTTTATGCAATCGGTGATTGGAGCCATGATACTACTGAAGTGAGGTATAAATCATCTATAAAATGCTGCCAATTCGTGGAAGCTACACACCTCAGTTATGCTTGTCGGTTGTGGCCACTGTCTTACGGCCTCAATTTTCGTATCATCCACCTCAAGACCCTTTCTTGAAATTTTGTAACCCAAAAATAACAACTTTGAAGCCATAAATACACATTTGTGTACTGCAGCAAACAAATTTTCTTTTTGAAGCACAGTTAAAACCTCACGAAGGTGCTGCACATGTAGGTCTTGAGCGGCACTATAGATTAATATATCGTCAAAGTAGACGACGATAAATTTCCCAATAAACGGTCGTAAAGCTTGGTTTATCACACGTATAAAAGTACTTAGTGCGTTGGACAAACCGAATGGCATGACCATCCATTCATAGAGCCCCTCTCGCGTCTTGAACACAGTTTTCCACTCATCCCCCAGTCGAATTCTTATTTGATGATAACCACTCTTTAAGTCAAGTTTTGTGAACACTGTCGCCCCACTGAGTTGGTCTAAGAGATCATCTAGTTGAGGAATCGAAAATCTGTACCTCACCATAATTTTATTGATTGCATGACTGTCTACGCACATTCTCCATGATTCATCCTTTTTTGGGATTAAAAGTGCGGGTACCGTGCACGGGCTAAAGCTCTCACAGATATGACCCTTGGTGAGTAAATCTTCCACCTGTCGTCGCAACTCCTCATGCTCACTTAGGCTCATACAATAGTGTGGCCGGTTAGGCAACATAGCCCCCGGCTTGAAATCAATATGGTGCTGAATATCTCTCAATGGTGGCAGCCCTTCAGGTAAATCGTTTGGAAACAAATCCGTAAACTCCGCAAGTAACGGAACTGCAGCCTCAGGGACCTCAACCTTGGCGACCACTTCTTTGTTCAGTAGTAAATATACTGTATTGGCATCTTCCATCTCTAATTCAAGCTCAGAAAAAGAAAGGAGATTGGATCCTTCGGCCACTGTAGGCTTGTCTCGTGGCTTACTTGGTAACAATACAATACTCAATTTATCGTAAAGGAAAGTATAAGTGTTTTGAAAGCCATCGTGTTTTACCTTACGATCATACAGCCACAGTCGTCCGAGCAATAAATGACACACGTCCATACGAACAATATCACACCATACCTGGTCCTTGTAATGCTTGCCAATAGAAAAGAATATCAGTGCTCGTTGCGAAACCGTTACCTCTCCACCCTTTTGAAGCCAAGCCAATCTATACGATTTGGGCTGTTGTCCTGTCTTGATCTCCAATTTTTTAACCACCTCTATCGACACAATGTTTTCACAACTGCCTCCGTCAATAATGAAGTGACATACTTTCCCTAGAATGGTACAAGTTGAATGAAATACATTATTCCGAAGCCAATCGCTATCATCCGCGCGTGGAGCTAAGCAAGTGTGCTACACCACCATGGCTGCCCCTTGGTCAGCTGTGACGTCCTTGCACCTTGTGCCACCCATGTTGTCGAGCGAGCAAGGAGGCACGTCCATCATATCACCTTTTTTTGGTTCAACAGTCTCAACCACTGTGTCATAAACTTGGTGTGCCATTAATAAGGGTCCAATATCGCCTTCCACCCAATCTTCACCAACCTCAGCATCTTCGTCGAATTGTGGCTCCTCTTCAATGACAGCCTCGTCTTCGTTCCCTTCATCCGTTTCGGTGAAGAAGACTCGCTTGCCAGGTTTCTTACACTCAGATTGACGATGACCCACCTTTCCACAATTAAAACATTTAAAACCACCTGTTGTCCTAGGCTGTTGGTTCGGGTTGTTGAGGGATTGCACATTGTTGCCGCTGCTGCCCACTGCCTCTGGTCGGCTGGCAGAATTGCTGCCGCTACCCCCAAATCTTCCCGCTGCACCTCCACTGCCCAAAGACAGTAGTCCGCCCCCTCCTCTTCGTGCCACAGATTTTTCTATTTGCACAGCCCTTTGATGAGCTTCAGACACCATGACCGGATCAAAGAGGTTCACCACCTCTAGGATTTACGCTCGCAATCCTCCGTAATATCTGGACACAACTTGATCTTGAGTTTCTTGGATGTCATTGTGCACAAGTAATTGGTAGAATTCCGTTGTATAGTCATCAACCGAACATGACCCTTGGCGTAAATTTTGCAACTTCTGATACAATAACTTCTGAAAATTATAAGGTAAAAATTCAGAGCGTATTTTACGGACCATCTTCTCCCAATCCGTGAGTTTCGATTTTCCCATTCGAGTTCATGTGAGCTTAATTTGCTGCCACCAAGCTGCGGCTCGTCCCCGAAGCCGAGTTGCCACCAAGGCTACCCTTGCATTCACCGGTACGTCTTTAAACTCTAAGATCTCATCTACTATTCCAAGCCAATCAAGGAATTCTTCATGCAAAAGATTACCCTAAAATTCTAGAATTTCTGTTATCATGCCAGATTCCCACCGCCGGTTGTCTTCACGCTCTGGCACTTGACGATGCTGCTGTGGAGCCTTTACTTGAGCTTCACTCTCCTCATCACTCTCATCCTCAACGTCACCACCGTTAGGATTTAAGGCTTGGAAAGGATTTTGGTTGGCGATTAACGTCGCGAGTTGCTCCGTTATTTGCACTATCTACTGTTCCAACTGTGCCACACGGTCACGTTCGTTGGCCTCTTCTACGGGAATCCGGTTAGGTAGTCGTCTCTTCAGTGGCATGTTGATGTCCCGAACGAACATGGCTCTGATACCAACTGGTGTAGCAGAAGCTTATACGAGAAAAACCTGTAAACAAACAATCAGAAAATAGCCTACTGATAACGTTCGACTTCACGTACAAAGGATTCGTTAACAGGCTTCAAATACTTCAATCTTCGCAAAAAGTGTTGTATATGGATTTAGAGAAACAATCTCCTATTTTATTAATAAAACAACCAACCTTTTTAATGAAAATAAATATAAATAGGCAAAAATTAAACCAACGAAAACTCAAACTCTAAATCCTAAACAAATTCATGAAACAAATCCTAAAATAAAAAGAATTCTGCTGCAACTAAAACTGACTAATCCTGGACTCTTTATTCCTGCACCAACAAGGACTCATTCGGCCATCTCATGAGGTCTGCCATGCGCCAGCTGTCAGCTCGACCTGCATCCCACATCATCACATTTTGTCCAGCTCACTCCTCCTTCCAGCTGGACTCTCCGCATTGCATCAATCCTTGCTTTACAAGTAATTAGACATTGCTGCCGCTGCATCAAGATGTCAAACTAGTTGGATACTAATGGGTCTTTATACGGAAACGTAATGAGAAAAACGAGATCATGAGACATGAGGCACGACTCGTAATACAAGATTTCTTACAAAAACTTGGTATTCACTAGTGATGAATATGATTACGTTCCGAATTTTTGATAAAATTGGCTGCCTTTGAAGGCTTGAAATGCATCTTCAGACGTAGTAATAAATTATCTATATGATTCATTCAATGCAGATATTTATAATCCCGAAAGGATTTAAAATGCTAGAAGCATGTAAATCAAGATCTCGTAATCTGTATTTGATGAACATACAAAAATCCTTATATGGATTAAAAACAATCTGGACGGATGTGGTATAACCGTCTCAGTGAATATCTGATAAAATAAGGGTATAATAATTATATTGTATACCCAAGTGTCTTCGCAAAGAAATCCGAATCCGAATCCGAATCCGAATTTACTATATTCACAACATATGTTGATGATATGAATTTAATTGGAACTCCTGGAGAGTTCTTGAAAACTCTTGAAATTTTGGTAAATGAGTTTAAAAATGAAAGACATGGGAAAGGAAATATTGTCTCAACCTAAAGGTCGAGCATGGATCAAATGGAATGTTTGTCTATCAATCAGAATATGTTGAAAAGATTCTGAAAAGATTCCATGTGGATATTACTCTATAAAGCAAGTCTTTGCTTGTACTCCCCTCCAATCATTTATGATGTTATTTCATTTCATGAAATAAACATCTATATACCTCAGTTTAGGAATCTAGAAGATTGCTTCAAAAGAACTTTTATCAGGGGGAGCGTCCCATCAGAGGGAGCATATCAAATGTAGTATATTAATCATATTGGGAAATATGTGCATTATACTCTTTTCCCTTTCAATCAAGTTTTTCGTCCCATTGGATTTTCCTGATAAGGTTTTTAATGAGGCAATTCTCTAAGCACACCCAAAAATCATTTGATCCACAAAATCATCATAAATATTACATTGATTCAATATATCATCGTATATATATTATCTTGATCAAAAATATCATTGTAAATATTACTTTGATCTTGCAAATCATCGTATATATATTACCTTAATCCAAAAGATCATCATAAATATTACTTTGATCCGACAGATCAATGGATATATTTGCTCAGATTTTTATCCCACTGGGTTTTTCCTAGCAAAGTATAAATGTGAGAAATGCTTTGAAGAAAACATTAACTATTGTTATATTTGCATTATAATCTTTTTCCCTTCGATCAGGTTTTGTCCCATTGGGTTTTCCTGACAAGGTTTTTAACGAGACAATCAGGGGGAGCAAAGTTCAGAACGAACATATGTGCACTATACTCTTTTTCCCTTCGTTCAAGTTTTATCCCATTGGGTTTTCCTGACAAAGTTTTTAATGAGATAGTTTTTAATGTCCAACCCCATTAAATCCAGGAGACCATTGTATACTTTTTACCTAGGTTTTATCCCATTGGGTTTTTCTCTAGAAAATTAATACATATGGTATAAATCCAAGGGGGAGTGTTATAATATATGTGGCTTTTACCACATGTCGCTACAACAAATATCACATATAATAGCGGAAGAAAAATGCTATCAAAAGTAAATAATAGCATTCAGTTACATGCCATGATAGCCAATATGATTAAAAGTTTTATCTTTTCATAGCATTATTTGCATGCTATAAATTCAGTTTTTTTTAATGCTTTAATTATTCTTTTATAGCATTTAAGTGATGTTATATCTTTAATAAAAAAATGTTATTATTGTAGTTATTATAACTTTTTAAAAATGCTATTGTAATTGTACCCAATATAAAAACTGTATATTTTTTATTTTTACTTAATTACTTGTTTAAAAAGTTTAATTGTGCTCAAAACAAAAAAACAAAAAAAAAAATACAAACATTAAAGGAAAAAATATAAATATTTATTAATGAATCAAAATAATTACATGATTCACAAAACATATCAAACGTACAAGGAAATTTCTATATACAAAAATTTGAATTTAGTTTTATAAGAAAAAAAATTACAAGAACATGATTTTTTTTAGCTAATTACAACAACATGATTGCTCCACCAATCTTCATCTTCTGCTTTTGATAAAACACGGAAACCTTTATCTTCATAACATGAAAGACATCAATAAAATAGAGAGAAAACCAAAATTAGCCATCCAAAATATTAGAATTTTGTTTTTAACCACATATGAAATTTTAATCGTTAATAACCACATTTTTGAGAAATTACTTGAATGCCCTCATATAAAAACCATCCCTAAACACACACACTCTCTCTTTTTCTCTCTCTCCCCTCTCCTCTCTCTCTCTTCTCCTTTCTATCCCATCAAAATCTTCACCTGGTTCATGATCAAATTCTGATCATTGTTCCTGCAAATCGAACACCAATGATCTAATTTCGATGGTTCCTCTTGCTTCTTTGTTCGTTCTTCCTCTTGCTTCTCTATTCGTTCTTCATGATCGAATTCCAATCGTTGTTCCGATTTGCTCTAAATCTGTTTAAGTTGTGTAAATATCATTCATTTGTTCATTAATTGAGTTACAAACAGTTACTTTAACATGGTTTTAGCGTTATTGGATCACTTTTGTGTGTTTTTATGAAGAATTAATTTCAAAAAAGTTTACAGATTTTTCCAGAAGATTTCAAGGTTCACAGATTCGATAACTTGAAATCTTCTATTAAAACTTGTTGACAAAACTTGAAATCTTGACGAAAAACTTGAAATTATGAAACTTGAAATTTCAATCACGAACCAGAAGAGTTTCAACATTTCAAGTTTTTATAGAAGATTTCAAGTTTTGTTAATAAGTTTTAACAGAAGATTTCAAGTTTTCAAACCCGTGAAACTTGAAATCTTCTGGAAAAATCTGTAAACTTTTTTGAAAACGATTCTTCACATAAACACACATAATTGATGCATTAAAGCTAAAACCATATTAAAGTAACTGTTTGCAACTCAATTAATGAACAAATGAATGATATTTATCGATTTAAAGCAAATCGGAAAAGTTTTTCTCATTGACTTCGTGAAATCCACAACAAGATTATGAAGAACAAAGAAGAACGATGATGAAGAACAGGGAAGATCGAAATCTTAAACAATGGTGCAGCCATTGGTGTTCGATTTGCAGTAAGGTGATGAAGAACAGAGAAGCAAGAAGAAGACAGTGAGAAAAATAAACAAAAGAAAATAGAAATATTAATTTGGGGGCATCTTGGTAATTTATGGACACCCACTGAATTTTTTTTCAAAACATGGTTATTAACAATTAAAGTTTCGTATGTGGTTAAAAACGAATTTCCCATGTTTAGAGTGGTTATTTTTAGCAATTTCCACAATAAAATAAAGTTATATTTAATAAAAAAACGAATAAACATGAATTTACATAGCCATTACAATTATGAAATAGAGATTGTTGAGATTGTAACTAAAATGATCTATGATGGAAAAGAAATCAAATATTGAAACTAAAAAAAGAAAAAGTCTCTTACCAAGAAATATAGCTTCACAATGGAAGACATGTAATACTTCCACATGTAGATTCATAACTAGATTTTCTAACTGAAATATATATATATATAACCAGATCTGTAGCTAATCAAATAATTAACAAGAATTAAACATGAGTTTTCAAAAAAAAAATGAATGAAAGAGAGAACAACTTACCAAAAAAAATTTGAAGTTTTAATGAAAATAGAAGATAAAGACAGTTATTGATGCTTGAGAGATTTGTGGTAAAAGTAGGGATTTTGAGTGGATGGTTTGGTGGCAGTAAAACAACTCTAATAATAGGTGAAAAGAATATAAAGTAAAAGTTAGGGTTTCAAATTTTGAAAAAGGAAATAAATTTGTTTTCCCTCATTATCTTTGAAAAAAAATAGAGGGATAAGAATTCATTTTCCCTCCTTATATTTAGAGATATTTTGAACATGTATTATAGCATTCTTAAATGCTATATAATTAGTTTTGTAAATTACTTTACTTTTTTTTTAAAAAAATTGATATTTTATATTTTACGTACGTTAAATTGCGTTTTTGTTAATAAAAATTTAAAGCACACAATAATAATAATAATAGGTTGAAATTTTAAAAAATAAATTATAATAGCTTATATGATTTCTTGACATATCATAGCAAATTTAAAATGCTATTAAATTATTTTCTTAAAAAAAAAAAAAATTAACATTTGAGCTATATCGTTTAATAGCATTAAAAGTGTTATATTATTGAAATCAAAATGCTATTTAAACTAAAGTGTTATCTATTAACATCTTTTTATAGCATTTTGTTATAATATGTAATAATATAGTTACATTTGATAGCATTTTAAAAAAGAATGCTATAGTGCAATGCTATAAAAAGTCATATTTGTTGTAGTGTGTTATATACACAAATATCACACAAATATCTCCCATAAAATCTCACATAATATCTTCATAAATATCTCCCTAAATATCTCCCACTCGCATGCTTCATCAAGTGTCATCACCTCTTGCAAGCCACCGCCTATTGTTGTCTATAAATGTAGGCATCCTATTGTTTTGTTCGGCTTGTGTTTTGTAGGCCAGTTTTAGGTCCGCTACTTGTTTGGTTTTATTTTCATTGGGCTTTTTAGTCCCCCAATAAAATTCTAACCGCTAAAAAAAAAAAAAAAAAATTAAATCTATAGAACATCGGTGTATGGTGATTGGTGCACCAGAATATTTTTGTATGTGATTGTATATAAGTAATATGTGATTACTTGTATTATCGCATATAAATTATATGTGATCACGACAAAACAAGATTTAATTTAATTTTTTTTTAAGAAAAAATAAGATTTAAATTTTAATATAGTCGCATGTGAATTGTATATGATTACATATAAGTTTTTAAAGATGTATCATACCGGATGGATATAAATATATATATTATTAGATGTAAGAATCTCATACATTTTCCCGTGCAGAAAGCAGATTAATATTCATGTAAAATGATAAAAATAAAGAAAATTACATTTTACTCCGAAACCAACAAAATCTCGCACGGAAAGAACCACCGTATCTCACTTGAACAGTTCTTCTAAGACTTTTTCTACTAAATCTATCTCGTCTGTTTGAGAATTTTAATAGTCAAATACCTAAAAGAGAGTCAAGACGAACGACTTGACCGATAAATTCAAACAAAATCTCTATCGCAAAGACCTTTTATTCAGACAAAGGGTGTTTTTTTTCATTTGCCTTTTTCTTTGTTTAATATTGTAAGTGTAAGTGTGAGTGTGTAACTACTACGAGAATAATATTAAGATGATCATTTAGTCGACCGGGATCCTACTGCATGCGCTCGCGAACAACCTCTTCCCATGTGTAAGGGGATCGACATCAGTTATTATTATTATTATTATTAGACTAATTGACACATATGTCCCCTGAACACTTTATAAAGTTGCATATTGCCCGCTATACTTTATTTTTCGGCACTAAACCCTCTAAATTCTCGTAAATTTGTAAAAACTAACGGATTGACAACGGAAGCCAGATTCCGTCTATTTTCAAGTCACGTGCGCCTCACATATCACACTTCCCATCCGGTGTCAAATGGGCCGGGCTCAAGCAGCCCGGCCCATCTAAAAATTATCCATGAGGGTTTGCGGGTCGGGCAAAGCCTGGCCCTCAACATTGAGGGCCAGGCCTCAAGCCCGGCCCGCATACATATTTAAAAGCCCTGCCCGGCCCAAGGCCCAAGCCCATTTGAGGGCCGGGCGGGTACGGGCTTTGCGGGTCGGCCCGTCAAAAAAATATATTTTACATCACAAAAATAAACTCCATATTTGAATGGAATAATATGCTTACAAATTCAAATATCAAATGAATAAAGTCACTCATCAAAATAAATAAATCACTGTTATTATTTAGTTAGCAAATATACTACAAACATTCATAAAATAAATTACATGGATATTGAATAAACTAGGAATAAGTCCTCATTTAGTTGAATTATAATGTCCTCATTCATAAAATATATTACAAAAATTATTTTAATTGAATAATAATGTCCTCATTTAGTTTATGAATATTTAGTAATAAATAATCTTATTAAAAAATGGGTGTAGAAATTTTTTTTTTTTTTGGGTGGCAATAACTCACCCTATCCGACGGGCTTGACGTGCTTTAGACTATAAGCCCAATCCGACCCTCACTCTCGGCCCTCCGGGCTGACGGGCCTAATATATATGTCCAAGCCCACCCTCTTACCCGGGCTCGGGCCAAGCCCGGGCCCTCAATGTGCCGGGCCGGGCCGGGTGGGCTTGTACGGAAACGGGCAAAGCCCGCAACAGGTACGGGCCGGCCTGGCCCGGCCTTTTTGACACCTCTACACATGTGTCCCATAATACAAAATTTTGAAGAGTTTAAGGGGCATCAGTGTCAATTAGCATAAAAACTATTATATTAACAAAAAGAAATTAATAAAATACATTAATTTTAAATGCATTTAAATTAATAAATTTAATTAAATTAAATAATTAAAACAACTAAAATTTTCTCTAGAACAACAAAATATTAAATAATTATAAAAAATAGAAGAAAAAAATTTGGCATCAGTAGAAAATTAATAAAAATATAAATAATTAAATTAAATAATTAATATTAGCCATCAAAATAAATTCATATATTATCCTTTCTTCTTCAATCCACAAACCAATAATCCCAAAATAAATCCAAAAATTAATAATCCGAAAAAAAATCCATCAATTCATGGAGATCAAATTACACAAATTTGTAATCTGGAAAAAAAAAAATCTAATATCTTCATCTTCATTCTTACAACTCATATTCAAAAACCCAGTTTGCACTGTAATCTCCAGATTCAACAACCCAGATCACTTAACAACCCAGTTCTTACAACCCAGATTCAACAACCAGTTCATTCTAATCACTATAATCTCCCTACACAATTCACAAATATATTGGTACAAAAATAAATTGTAGAGAAAGCGAGAGAAAGTGAGAGAACTAGGTTCTGATGCAAAATAGGAATCTTGGTAAAAAAAAATTATTCAATACACAATTGTTCATGGATCTCATTTTTTCAAGGCGTGGGGAATTATGTGGGGAATTTTACCTTCAAGGCGTGGGTTGAAGTGACAGCTCGGGCTTTGTTAAGAAAAGGTCTGCCAAGCAAAGCATTATATGGCCAATTATGGATGTCGACTACAACGAAATCCAACAGGATTGTTCGCCTGCATGGCGCCGTACCGAACATCACCGGTAGTTTTACAGTTCCCAAAGATCTTACTTCTGCACCCCCGAAACCTTTCAGCGGTACATGGAAAGGTTCTAGATCCTTCCTATCCAGTCGCAGCTCATCGTATACTCTAGCACTTAGAATATCTGCTGAACTTCCGTTATCAATCATTACCCGAAGGACATCCCTGTGTGCAATTTGAACTCCCACTACAATTGCATCGTTAGGCTTTGCATCGATTCCGTCGGAGTCTTCCGCCGTAAATGTTATGGGGTCATGTCCTTCCCTTTCTTTCTTAGGGTTCCTTTGCACAGAATTAATCTCCATATTTCTGCTGTCATGCATTACTTCTCGGACTTCTGACATCCTTTCTCGATTGCTTCTCCCAGTATGAGGCCCGCCAAAGATGGTGTTTATAGCGGCGTTAGGGCTGTTCCTCCTTGGACTCCTCCTTTCCTGCCCGATCCCTTGGTGGTTATCTTGGCGACCACCTTGCTTATCGCTTTTCAACGTAAAATCTTTCAGGTGCCCATCCCTGATCAAGCTGTTTTCTGATTGTTTGTTTGCAGGTTTTTCTCATATAAGCTTCTGCTACACCACATCTCCAGGTGTCTGGAGTACTATTGGTCTAAATACTTTATATTTGGCATATGAAGTCAATTCTTCTTGAATTGCTTCTTTTCACTTAGGCCAATCATGCCTTTTGTATACAATCATTGATATTTATGAATATCATAATTATCATTTATAATTTCAGTAGCGCTACTGTGTATAAAAATATATCATCAATGATTGTTTCTTTATGATTCCACATTTCTCTTCTATGATTTATAGAAATTTTCTCAATTTCAATATACTTGAATCTCTGTTGAGATTTTTTCTATTTCAATGGATTTAGTCACTATATGGACTGTATAGAAATTTTCTTAATTTCAATATAGTTGTATCTCTGTTGAGATTTCTTTCCATTTCAATGGATTTAGTCATTTCATAGACTCATATAGAAATTTTCTCAATTTTAATATACTTGTATCTCTGTTGAGATTTCTTCCATTATAATGAATTTAGTCATTTCATAGACTTGTGTCTCATTAGATATATCAGACTCTTACAGAGTTGATTTAGAGAAAGTGGATTTATTTATAACTTGAGTTTTGTTTACATTAGAATCCTGATAACAATACCTTTCAAAAAGGGTTCATAAGCTTGCATTACATGATTTATTTGGTGTCATCTACTCTGATCATTCTTTAAGAACAATCACCCGGCCGGGGTTTATGAGATGGCAACTTATAAAATTTTGTTACCTTTAATATATCAAGTAACAAATTAATAATTATCTGATGATCAATTATCTTTCGTATTTGAGTGATACAAAGATTGAAATGAGACATATTTATATATAGAGAATCGAACTGGTATCTCTATTTTGTATAATAGTAACTTTTCATTTACTCTTTCTGAAGAAACTTTCCATTTTGAAATTAATCAATATGATAATATACAGATTATGCGTAAAAATATAAACTCTCAGAAGTTTAAATGATCTAATAGAAGATTAATCAAAATTAATATTAATCTCATAATGATATAGAATTCTTTTCTTAGATCATGCCAGAGATGAAATAAGGAGATATATTACACAATCAAATATCTTAAATATGTGAGCAAGACAATGACCAATTACAAGTTGTAATGGTAAATAATGATGATAAGTAGTGATCATAGATGAATGTATCAACATGTAATAGAACATCCCATATAGAAATTGGTAATTGAATTGAAATAATAAAGTTATCGTAATTACCTGGAAACGTTTGATAAGTGATTCCGTTGATCCATTCTAATCATGAGTACATGCGAAAAATGGATGTTGAACATCGATCTCAACTACAGACGTTTGATAATACACAAACATGTGACCATCACATAAATGTATCAATCGGTACCATAAAATAATGGAAGTATTCATTTGGTGGATGAATATATATATCCACATATACCCCTTTGAATGATAGGGATTCAAAGCCAACTTTAGAATAATATGGTTTATTTGGTGGATGAATATATCTACATACATCCCTTTTCTGATCAATAATATAATCCGGATGATAAAAAAACGTAGCTTTTCTATAATCAGCTTCTGGCTTGAATTACGCACAGATGTTCAACATTCTTATTATTCATGGTCTCAATATGACATTAATAAAGTTATAAGTCTTTGATCTAAACAGATTTCTTTATGTTCAGCTTGAATGATATAAAGTATTGTTGTGTGTACAAATTCGCCAAACAGGACACGTCATCATAAAAGCCAATAAGTGCTGAAAGAAGGGATGCCACGTCACTCGTTGACCAAGTCAAAGGGGAAAAACATGGATCAGTTAATAGGTCAAGGGTGTAGTCGCCAGAATCAAATATATACTCGCCAAAGTCAGAAATGTAGTCGCCAAAGGATAAAACCCAGAAGCAGGGGTGTTCGCTACATCAGCCTATTGAGCATGAACCGACCCCGCAGAAGCACAATGGTAAAACCCCCACTCACGGAAAACCCTCTACACCAAGGAGTCTTAGAATAAAGAGGCAGGAAAGCCTATCCTAATCCGGAACAACTATCCTAATCTGGAACAACATGGGATTCCCAATACAAGTCCAAGAGGAAGTCCTACTACAAACACGCCTAAAATCAAGGGGAAACCCTAAATATCATGTATAAATAGAACCACCCATCCCACGAGGAAGGGGTCGAAAAAACCAAAAGAGAAAGAAAGCAAGAATTCGAGAGATCTGAGTGTGTAACAAAACCAAGTAATTCAGTGATATTTTCCTGTCCTCCGGGACGCCGTGGTTTTTTCCCATTCAAGGGTTTTCCACGTAAATCTGTCTTTTGCATGTTCTAATTTTCTTTCTTGTTTGACATTTGTTTTGATTTAATTATTGACCCTGTGATAATCCAAAAATCACTGTCAACAATTGGCGCTAGAAGAAGGGGTAATTTGAACAAGAACTTCGAAGAACCCTTGTGACTTAAAAACATGAACAGCGACAAGGAAGGCAACTCCAGTAGAGATCAGATTGTTGAAATAACTGCGCCAACAGGCGATGGAGCAGCGATGATCGGAGAACAATCTGCGGCAACGCCAGGAGCTAGGACAACAAACCCAAAAACTCTGCAGCACTTTCAAACTGCGTTGATGAATTTGATCAGTGAGGCTAACAAAATAGGACTCTCACTTCCCATAGGCCCGGGAGTCTCCTCTCCCTACGAATTAACCACACCTGGAATCCATCCACCTGGGAGATTACGGTCAGAAGTCCACATTGCCACCCCCGACACTCGAGTGAGGCAGACCCCCGAAGAACCTCCCCAGGACAACCCTCAAGGTTTCGAGGAAAGAAGATATAGAAAGGGAAAAGCTGTGATGAACGACGAATCCCTGGAAATACAAAATCACGGGCAGATACATGGGACAAATTCTAATGACACGCATCAAAGGAGAAGGCGGAGACACCGCTCTATCTCATCTGAATACAGAAGTCCCCGACAAAGAAGAGAATTACCATCCAAAAGGGTACGGCGAAGAAGATCTGAAAGCGCAGATGATCAGATTGTCAGGAATCTGAATGATAAAGATGACTATGGGAGAATGACAATCAAGAGTAGACTCGACCCAGCAGGAGAACCAACTGGCCATCGAGATGTTATCTTACAAGAGTTGTCAAGGAAGGTTTCAGCAATGGCGTGGAGGTATGGTCGCAACGTATCTTCAGATGACGAATTAGAGAGTCCATTCGTCGATCACATTGCTCGCACCCAGTTTCCAGATAGGTTCAGAATGCCGACCATTGAACAGTATAAAGAAAACAGGGATCCGAAGGAGCATGTTCGCCGATTCCGTAATATTATGGCCCAGTATTCATCCAATGACGGACTGCTATGTCTCACCTTCCCACAGACATTCGGCGACCTCGCCTCTAGATGGTTTGGAAGACTTCCACCCGGAAGTATAAGCAGTTTCTCAAAACTCAGCAAAGCGTTCATAAGACAATTCATGGGGAGCGTACAGAGAAGGAAGTCACTCGCCCATCTATCGAATCTAAAGCAGGAGCGCAATGAGTCAATTAAGAAGTATCTAGCAAGATTCGGGAAAGAGGTTGCCCAAATTGAGGATGCCAGTGACGTAGCTGTTATCGCCGCTTTCACCAATGGGTTGCAAAGTGGGCGACTATCCTTTGATCTGCGAAGGGATAGGCCAAAAACTTACGAGGAGATGATGGAAATAGCCGGTGATTATGCATTGGCAGAAGAGGAAGAAGTAGCACAAGGGGGTAGCTACGTACATGGCCATAAGCCTGACTCGAAGTCGGAACATAAGGACAACAAGAAGACACAGTCGCATGATCGCCAGGGAGACGAAAGAGGCCAAAAGGGACATCCAAGGGAAAGCAAAGGAAACGCTCGATCCAGCAGGTTTCAAGGAAGGTACAACCGTTACACCCCCTTAACTGGCGACCAGGAGGAAATACTTTATGTGGTAGAAGACAAAGGACTCGCCAAATACCCTCGGCAACAATCAGCTAACGCCAGGAGAGATACAACCAAGTACTGCCGATTTCATAAAGATCATGGGCATGAAACTTCAAAGTGTTTCCAGTTACGTGATCATATTGAGAGCTTGATCAGGGACGGGCACCTGAAAGATTTTACGTTGAAAAGCGATAAGCAAGGTGGTCGCCAAGATAACCACCAAGGGATCGGGCAGGAAAGGAGGAGTCCAAGGAGGAACAGCCCTAACGCCGCTATAAACACCATCTTTGGCGGGCCTCATACTGAGAGAAGCAATCGAGAAAGGATGTCAGAAGTCCGAGAAGTAATGCATGACAGCAGAAATATGGAGATTAATTCTGTGCAAAGGAACCCCAAGAAAGAAAGGGAAGGACATGACCCCATAACATTTACGGTGGAAGACTCCGACGGAATCGATGCAAAGCCTAACGATGCAATTGTAGTGGGAGTTCAAATTGCACACAGGGATGTCCTTCGGGTAATGATTGATAACGGAAGTTCAGCAGATATTCTAAGTGCTAGAGTATACGATGAGCTGCGACTGGATATGAAGGATCTAGAACCTTTCCATGTACCGCTGAAAGGTTTCGGGGGTGCAGAAGTAAGATCTTTGGGAACTGTAAAACTACCGGTGAGGTTCGGTACGGTGCCATGCAGGCGAATAATCATGTTGGATTTCGTTGTAGTCGACATTCATAATTGGCCATATAATGCTTTGCTTGGCAGACCTTTTCTTAACAAAGCCCGAGCTGTCACTTCAACCCTCGCCGCGCTAACCTTTCAATCTTTAAAGATAAAGCGGGAATGGAGACCTTAAACATATTCGAAGTGAATAAGGTGGCACGGGAAGAAAATCTGGAAGCATTCAAATTGGACCCAAGGGACAAAGCAAGCAGAGAGAAGGAAGAGCCAACTGAGTCCATTATTCTGGATGAAGCAGAATCGAATAAAACAGTCAAGATTGGAGCCAGGTTGGCTGAACGAGTCAAGAGAGATGTAACAAGCCTGCTGAAAGAGTACAAGGGGATATTCGCTTGGAGCCATGAGGACATGCCGGGAATTGATAGAAGTGTTATTTCACACAACCTGGCTGTGAACGAAAAATGCAAACCAGTGGTGCAAAAAAGGAGAAGCTTCAACCCTGAGAGAAGTGCGGCGATAAAAGAGGAGGTATCCAAGTTGCTCGCCGCAGGGTCCATCAGGGAAGTTAAGTACCCAGAATGGGTGGCGAATGTTGTTCTAGTGAAGAAGAAGAATAATCAATGGAGGATGTGCGTCGATTTCACCGACCTAAACAAGGCCTGCCCCAAGGACAGCTTCCAGCTACCAAGAATTGACCAATTGGTCGATGCGACGGCAGGACATGAGACATTGAGCTTCATGGATGCTTACTCGGGCTATAACCAGATAAAAATGCATGCGCCTGATGAGGAAAAGACGGCATTCACTACAGACCAAGGGTTATACTGTTACACAGTCATGCCGTTCGGCCTGAAAAATGCTGGAGCAACTTACCAGCGTTTAGTCAACAAGATGTTCGCCAGACAAATAGGAAGAAATATGGAGGTCTACGTTGATGATATGCTAACAAAAAGTATCACAGCAGATAAACATATAGATGACCTGAGGGAAACATTTGATGTGTTGGTAAAGTACAGAATGAAGTTGAACCCCGCAAAATGCGTGTTCGGCGTACCATCAGGAAGATTTCTCTGGTATCAAGTACATCAAAGAGGAATGGAAGTGAACCCGGAGAAAATCCAAGCATTAGCAGAAATGGTTTCGCCAAGAACTTTGAAGGACGTCCAAAGGCTCATAGGGTGCCTGGCATCGCTGAGCAGGTTCATAGTTAAATCGACAGACCGATGCCTACCATTTTTCAAAGCTCTAAAGAAAGGAAAGGGAGTTGAGTGGAATGAAGACTGTGAAAGAGCTTTCTAGGCCCTGAAAGATTACCTTGGGAAGGCGCCGCTACTGTCAAAACCAGAAACAGGAGAGACGCTGTATATGTATTTATCCGTTTCTGAAGCAGCCACAAGTTCCGTGCTGGTAAAACAGGAAGAGGGAATCCAGAGACCAATATACTACACCAGCAAGGCATTGTTACCAGCCGAAACTAGGTACTCACCGGCTGAAAAAATGGCACTCGCTCTAATCACAGCAGCAAGGAAGTTAAGGCCATATTTCCAGGTTCATAAAATCGGAGTATACACCAATTGCCCACTGAAACTAATTCTGTAGAAACCAGAAGTATCCGGTCGATTAACGAAGTGGGCGATCGAGTTAAGTGAATTCGATGTAGAGTATCTGCCAAGGACGGCAATTAAAGCCCAAGCAGTGGCAGACTTTGTAGCAGAGTTCACCGAGCCAAGTGTAGAAGTGGCAAGAATGATGGTGAAGCAAAATAAGAGAGTGTTCAAATGGCAACTCCACGTTGACGGGTCGTCAAACACGCACGGCAGCGGGGCAGGGGTAGTAGTGTTAACCCCGGAAGGAGATTCAGTCGAATGTGCCTTGCGTTTTGACTTCAAAGCTACTAACAATCAAGCTGAGTATGAGGCACTCATAGCAGGTTTAAAAGTTTGCACAGTCCTAGGAGCAGATGAGGTAGAAATCTTCAGCGACTCTCAAGTTGTTGTCAATCAGGTATTAGATGAATACCAGGCAAGAGATGAAAGCATGATCACCTACCTAGAATTAGCGAGAGAGATACTAGAAAGATTTAAAGAATACAGAATTATTCATATCCCCAGAGAAGAAAACGAGCAGGCTGATGCCTTAGCCAAGCTAGCATCTGCCACAATCAACATCTGGCCCAAAACTATCTCTATGATCCGCCTATTGCATCCAAGTATAGTAAAAACAAAGGAAGTTGGGGTAATCTTTGGCGAGAGAAACAGCTGGATCACACCCATCAAAGAGTACCTCGTCAATGATGTACTCCCAAGTGATTCATTAGAAGCAAGACGATTGAAGTACAGAGCTACGAGATATTCAATACTCAATGGAGAACTGTACAAAAGGGGGTACTCGAGAGCACTGTAGAGATGTGTCGGGTCTGAAGAAGTAGAAGGTATCCTGAGAAGCATACATAGTGGGAATTATGGGAATCACACTTGGGGTGTCAGCCTAGCCCACAAAACATTAAGGCAGGGTTTTTACTGGCCAACACTATTCACCGACGCCAAAAGAGTGGCAGCGAGATGTGAGGCATGTCAAAAGATTGCCAACAACATTCGCCAACCACCTGAACTCTTACAGAGTATTACCTCGCCTTGGCCGTTCGCCATATGGGGAATTGACTTGATCGGCCCAATGCCAACAGCAACCGGAGGAGCGAAACACGCTATAGTAGCTGTAGATTATTTTACAAAATGGGTAGAAGCCGAACCATTGGTACATATAACAGAAGCCAATACTATAAGCTTTGTGAAGAAAAAAATCCTGTACAAATTCGGGATACCCAACACTATCATCACTGACAATGAGACCCAATTCGACGGAAACAAATTCAGGGAGCTATGTGACAAGTATGGTATCAACAACTACTACGCCTCCCCAGTGCACCCGCAGACAAACGGCCAAACTGAAGCAGTGAACAAGATCATAAAACACAACCTGAAAGCCAAATTGGCAGCAAAAAAGGGAAGCTGGGCAGAGAAATTACCATAGGTACTTTGGGCATATCGAACCACAGAAAGAGGTTCAACAGGTGAGACCCCATATTTCATGGCTTACGGAGTTGAAGCAGTCATCCCCGTAGAGACGTCCTTCTCTTCACCAAGAGTACAAGTCTTTCAACCCGAACTCAATGTTGATATGTTAAAATGCGGTCTGGATGAATTAGAAGAGAGAAGAGAACGTGCACAGATAAGAAACACTGCATACCAACAGAGGTTAGCCAGGTATTACAATTCACATGTGCGTGAAAGGAGGTTCGCACTCGGCGACTTGGTGCTGAAAAGGGTGAACCCAGGAACTAGAGACAAGGCTGCAGGATCACTCCCAGACAAATGGGAAGGGCCTTATCAAATCACGGGCATAGCTGGCCACGGGGCATATCGCATCACTCGAGAAGGTTTCGGCGAACTACCTCGGCCATGCAATGCGCAGTACCTGAAGATATATTACCCTTGACTTTTTCATTATCTCTAAAGATTTAGTTCACAGTTTTTTATTCATAGGCAGTTTCCGTTTTAGCATTTTTTCTATGCTACTGTTTTGACAAAAGTTGCAGGAACTATCCAAATAAAGAGTAATTTATTACTGAGAATTCGTGACTTGACTCGCCAGTTACAAAGGGCATTCGCCGTCTTATATCAATACCATTGCGTAAAGACGAGTTTCGTACTCGCAGCAATGAGAATAAGTGGCGACCCAACGAAACTAAAGCAAGCCAAAAGCGATTACGTCGCCATAGCCCAAGCTACAGAAATTGGGGATCGCCACTACTAGGAGAATAAGATCTCCAGAGAAAAACTTGGTGTGCGCAAATACGCCCTGAACAAGCACCAAGTACGCCAAAACTCAGCAATGGCAGCTGAATAAATAAAAGCATGTTAAAAACTTGGTGTATGGTCGGATACGTCCTGACAAACACTGAGTACGCCAAAATCCAGCAATGGCAGCTGAATACAACAAAATATGCTAAAAACTTAGTAAAACACTAAGTACGCCAAAATCTAGCAATGACAGCTGAATAAAAACTTAGTAAAACACTGAGTACGCCAAAATCTAGCAATGGCAGTTGAATACAACAAAAATGCTACAAAGTGAAATACTGAGCAAAAATTTAGCGAATAGCAGCTGAATACACAAAAATATGCTAAAAACTTGGTGAAATACTGAGTAAGCCGAAAAGTCAGCAAAGGCAGTTGAACAAAGAAAAAGTTTATAACTTTTAATAAATAAAGTCATTTACAATTAAAGAATTAAGAATGAAGATACAAAAAGAGAAACTGAAGATATAAATATTTACAATCCTTCAGTATGAAAGACACAAAAATTCAACTAGCTGCAGGAGGGCCCTCGCTATCTTCCTCATCTTTGATCTCCTCGTCTGAAGGCCAGGTAACTTCCTCATCCCCTTCTGGCATAAAAGGCTCATAATCCCTTCCAGCAACAGGACCCAAGTCAGGCTCAGCGCCAGAACCAGAAAAGCTGCCCTTCTGACCCGAGTAGTAAGTATTGAAGACACGCTTGCTAGGGATTTCTAAATGCATAGGGTGAGGTTCAGTCGTGTTGTAACGACAGTGGGCTTTCCAACGTTTTATCTGCTCTTTAATTGACTCCACCCCGCTGGCCATATGCTGTTGAAAAGACCGGTCGAAACGTTTCAGAGCCTTCTCATTTGAGTGATCCTTCATGGCGAAGAACTTCTTCGACTGCCTCAAGCCTTTTTCAAATTCACACAATAAAAGCGCATCATAGGCAGGGGATCTCTTAAAACGATCAACCGCTTCAACCTCCAGCACAGCCTTGAGATCGTTCAGAATAACTTCATGCGAGGACAACTGGTTACGCAAGTCCAAAGCCTCACGCTCAGCTTTCTCCTTTGCCTCCTCAGATAGTCGCTCAGCTTCAAAGCGTGCTGCGAGCGATTCTTGATTAACAGAAGGTTGCTCTCGCAGCAAACGCATCTCCTCCTCAGCAGCATCTAATTTCTCTTCAGCAGCCAGTTGGGCTGAGAGATAACCATCTGCGGATTCTCTCAACTGAGCAAGTTGCTGAGCATAGGCTTCCTCAGCAGAGAGTTTCTCAGCTGCCAAAAGGGAGGTTTGTTCTCGCAGGCGTCTCACGTCCTTTGAAAGAAAATTTCCTCGCCTATAATAATCAGCCAACTTGGACAACATCTGAAAAAAAAAAAATAGAAGTCAGGATATGTGCAAATAAAAAATACATGGGCAAAGCAAGAGGCCCACCAGAGAGTGGCAGTCGAAGAAAAATTCCATTTTCCTGTTGCAGGACCCTCTCTTCATCTGCTCCCAATCCTCATCAACATAGACATTGTTGTTCATTATATATGAGCAGATTTCTGCAGCCGTAAAATCTGAAAGGGAGACAGACCCGACTCCCTCACTAGCATTAGTTGGATCAGTGGGAGGAGCTTCATGAGCGACACCGGAACCAGACGCAGTAGCCCCAGGCTGTCTCGACGACCCCGGCTTATCAGTTGCCCCTGGTCGATCAGCTGACCCTGGCTGGCCAGCAAAAGAGGTGTCCAGCTTATTCGCGGCTGCCGGAGGAGGAGTTGAACCGGTTGGGGAAATGGTAGGAGCATCAAAATTGTTTACCCCCTCCGGAAGAGAAGGCTCCGTTAAATCTGGTCCCTCAATAGAAGCTCTAGGGACAGCCGTTTCAGCGGAGGGAGCCTCGGCGAGCACAAGGTCTTCAGCGACCTCATCATCTGAAGAAACAACATATTGCACGACCCTTGACGCCGGTTTCAGAGGTCGAGCAGCATGGTCAGGCGTACCCTCAGCCGGACGTTTACCTCTATCGGTTCTGGGGGTCAAATCGCTTGAAGGATCCCGGGGAGTCTCAAGAACATCCGCGTCAAAAATAGGGATGTCACTAGCCACACTTGAAACCCCCACCTTCTCCTTTCCCATACGACTGGAGGCACTCGCGGTGGCAGTCGCAGCGGTAGAAGTCGCAGCAGTACTCGCAGCAGATGTACTCGCAGCAACCTCCGGGCGAACAGGGGATGCCCCCGACTCGACACGCCCCCCATCAACATCACCAACTTCCTCATCATCTGAGGGATCGCCACCATCCGGGCTAGCAACTCCCTACTTAGCCAAACCAGCAGCTTGCCTTTTACTGGCAGCCTCAGAATTTTTAACTGCCCGAGCTTGCAGATCGCAAACTGTGTCAAAATCATGTACTGCAGAAACTCACCAAAAGTTAGCAAGTGGAGACAGGAAAACTATAATACTAAAAGAAAACAGATAGAACTTACAGCGAGGAAGCCTGGCGGGTAGGCGCGGAAAAAGCCCCTGGGAGATCATTTTATCCTCGTCCAAAAGAAACGAGCGACCCCTTTCATTCAAAGGAAGGACAGCTGCAGCAGCAAGGTGAGACACCTCCTCATCCAACAAAATAGGGGCAGCTTTGGACCAGGTATCAGGAAAGGTAAAATGCCTAGGAACCTTCTTCGCCGCAAGATTTAGGCGACCATTGGCGGACACATCTCTACCCCACTCGCCGCCAACAAAGTACCAGCTGTTCTTCCATCTCTTATTTGAGGTAGGAAAGCCCCAAATAAAACCCTTCTTCTTCTCATCACTGTAAACCTCCACTTGCCCAGGGTTCGCCATACCCTCAGGGATCCAGTTCTCCACGGGCGAAGAGAGAAGAAAGTATGTCCCGCTGTTGCCAGCCTACCTTAAAGTGTAAAAATGACGAATCTCACGAGGCATGGGGGGTTCATAACCTTTCAACTTCAACATTAAACCCAAACACATGAGGATCCTATAGCTGTTCGGGGCAAGTTGAGCAGGTGCAATTTGAACCTCCGCGAGGAACCTGGCAATAAAAGGTTGAAGAGGAAGGGTAATCCCGCAGCTAAGCATGGCACCATAAATGGCGACCGCATTCTCAGGAGGATTCCACGCTGCTCGGCTACCAAGCAACATCAAAGTCACTGAGTCTGGAATCCCAAAGCGACTCTTATACTTACAGAACTCACCCTCACCAACCACATTAACTTCAGTATCAAAGGAACATGGGCGATCAAATGAAAAGTTCAGCCTGTTCCGTTGATGGTCCTCAACATCAGAATCAACAGTCGTTTACCCATCCAAAAGGGACCCCCGAGGAATCCTAGAAGCGCGTCGTTTGTTTCCACTTGGTCTAGAAGATCTCGGCATTTCTAGAGACTCACTTTTGGAAGACGAAGAAGGATAAACATTAGGAAAAAAGTCATCATCAGAAGGCGGAATATAAACAGAAATGGGGACCGGAGAATCGGGTGGAAATTACGAATCAAAGATTCGATTTTGTCTGCAGTACCCTTATCACCAAGTTCTAAGGCTTGCATCATCTGATTAAAAAGAGAAGAACGTAAGGAAGGATCCATGGGAACTCACCAGAAAACCCTAGGTTCGGAGGATGAGCAAGAGGTTTGGGGGCGTCGAGAAATAAGCACGATCAATTTTCGTAGCAAGCCGTCCAGACCGCAAAGTAGAATAGAAGGAATTCGTGGCAGAGATTTCTAAAGAAGACGAAGAAGCTCTGTTTTGAGAGAAGAACAAAGGAGAAAATAGAAAAATAAATGAAAAGAGCAAAGTGAGGAAGAAGGAACGATTGGGCCTTAAAAAGAGGGAACTTTGAAATTCAAAAAGAAAATCAAATAAAAGATATGCAATTAATATGAGTGACAGCCACAGTAACTAGCCGCAATAGTCACCACCAGGTAATGGACATGTGGCATCTCGGGGATCACCAAGCAGTCAGAATATCCCCTCACCTGTCAAGTAAGTGGAAGCGCCAGAAGTTGTGTGGCTGAAATTAAAAACTTGCACCGGAAGAATCAACACAATACACAGTGAAAAGAAGAGAGAGAGTTAATTACAAAAATACGTCGAAATTCTGAAGGCATAGATATAAATACTACTCGCAGAGGCAAACGAAGCAAAGCCATTCGCCCGGCTCAGAGTATTTATGGGGGTATTATTGTGTGTACAAATTCGCCAAACAGGACACGTCATCATAAAAGCCAATAAGTGCTGAAAGAAGGGATGCCACGTCACTCGTTGACCAAGTCAAAGGGGAAAAACATGGATCAGTTAATAGGTCAAGGGTGTAGTCGCCAGAATCAAATATATACTCGCCAAAGTCAGAAATGTAGTCGCCAAAGGATAAAACCCAGAATCAGGGGTGTTCGCTGCATCAGTCTATTGAGCATGAACCGACCCCGCAGAAGCACAATGGTAAAACCCCCACTCACGGAAAACCCTCTACACCAAGGAGTTTTAGAATAAAGAGGCAGGAAAGCCTATCCTAATCCGGAACAACATGGAATTCCTAATACAAGTCCAAGAGGAAGTCCTACTACAAACACGCCTAAAATCAAGGGGAAACCCTAAATATCATGTATAAATAGAACCACCTATCCCACGAGGAAGGGGTCGAAAAAACCAAAAGAGAAAGAAAGCAAGAATTCGAGAGATCTGAGTGTGTAACAAAACCAAGTAATTCAGTGATATTTTCCTGTCCTCCGGTACGCCGTGGTTTTTTCCCATTCAAGGGTTTTCCACGTAAATCTGTCTTTTGCATGTTCTAATTTTCTTTCTTGTTTGACGTTTGTTTTGATTTAATTATTGACTCTGTGATAATCCAAAAATCACTGTCAACAAGTATCATTGATACATAATTGAATACCATCTGGTAATAAGATTGTGGCTCTTCTATAGCCTTTAATCAAATCCATCAGATCCGCTAGATTTGATCTGGTATTAACTTTAAATGCCTTTGAACTAAGCATATTATTTTATGTTGTTCTTTGAATAATATCAAGTATCATTGATACATAATTGAGTATTGTTTGATAACAACATCGTGGCTCTTCCAGAGCTTTCTATCAGATCCGTTAGACCTGATACATAATTTAGTATTGTTTGATAATAATATCATGGCTCTTCCAGAGCTTTCTATCCGATCCGTTGGACCTAATACATTAATAACATTTGCTCTCAGCAAAGTCGAATTCATAAAATATTTCTGACTCCGCAGAATTATATGAGTCATTGCACTCTCGGCAAGATATATATTTTTCCTTCTAGAAATTTTATAGACATTCTGTGTAATGTCATTTTATATCTCATCTGAAATGATAATAATTCCCCCTCCTTTTATATATATATAATAAATTTTTTAAAAAGAGAAATTACAAAACTGCCCCTGATTTGGTAAAATTACGGAAAGGCCCCTCAAAATTTTTATTAATTATAAATCAGCCCAAAAACTCTTTGAAAATTGCAAACTGGACCAATAAGTTTTGGTAATTATAAATTGATCTAAAATTTTGTCAAAATTACAAAATGGCCCAAAATAATTGCAAAACAGTCCATCAAGAATATCGAATTCTCCAAAAGTGGCCCAGAGCAAAAACGAGCTCTGTGATTGATCTGGACCAGATCGTGGGCCATGATCCATGATCTCTAATCATCACCGTAAAATGCACTGGGCTGGTGCGAAAACCGATAAAGCCCACCGACGAGGTGGCGTTGATCTGAGGAGGCGATGGGTCTAGGTTGAAACCCACTAACCTAGAAGCAAACCCAGATCGGGGTTTGGTGATACCAAAACAGATGATGTGATGATCCAACACCCATCACATTCACATGTTCATCAAGTTCATCTACTGTCAAGTAGACTACTGATCTCATAATTCCCTTTTTTCAGCAACTCTAAATTTTGCTCTCTAGGAGCATCACACACGAATGAAATGGATAAAATATTACATCCAGTTTCATTATACGTTAGGATCTTAAATCCTTTTATGTGATACTCACATCATCCTGTTGGATGTGTATGAAATGGATAAAATATTATTTCTAATTTCATTATACGTTAGGATCTTAAATCTCTTTTACAATACTCATAGCATCCTGTTGGATGTGAATGAAATGGATAAAATATTATTTCCAATTTCATTATACGTTATAATCTTAAATCTCTTTTATGAAACTTACAACATCCTGTTGGATGTGTAAATCTTTTTTCTCAAATGAATGATATGTAAACATATCAATTTATAAATATAAGATAAAATAAAATCATGGGTCATAATGATTTTTTGAATTTCCGGTTCGACCATGAACTATAAGTTCATATATTAAATCTAGAAAACTTCAGATTCTGAGAGGATTTGAAACTCCAAGTTCCAAATAATGAAGTATGACATTCATGAATATAACACTAGATCCAGAACTCCAAGTTTTCATCGATTTTCAAAACCGTGCCATATGGCATTCATGTATATAACATTGGATCCAGAACTCCAGGTTTTCATCGGTTTTCAAAATTGTGCCGACTTAAATATCATAATTCTAGAAACTTTAAGTTCTGGTTCGTCGATCTAGCCAATCTCATATATTTCGTAAATAAACAGTTCTAGAACGGTATATATGTTCTGTAAATAAACAATTCCAGGAGGTTGAGCTCACCTGTTATGTTCCGTAAATAAACAGTTCTAGAATGGTATATATGTTCTGTAAAAATAATTCCAGGACGGTATATATGTCCTGTAAAAACAATTCCAAAGCGGTATATATGTTCTATAAAAACACCAAAACGGTATATATGTCCTGTAAAAACAATTCCAGGAGGCTAAGCTCACATGCTATGTGCATAAAAAATAAATCCAGAACTATATATAGATGATCCGTTGACGGCATAAGCCATCTTGTATACAGAACTATAAATAGATCCAGAATATTGGGATATAAAGAGAATGAATGAATAAATTCAGAACTATCTATATATATATGTTCCGTTGACGGCATAAGCCATCTTGTATACGGAAATATATTCAGATTCAAAATATTGAGATGTGAGTAAATCACTCATCAGGGGATCCTTTTTACTTACATACGTTCGTGCTGATAACGTGCTGTAAATCAAAGAATAATAAATAACAAAAGAAATAAAGATAAGAGAGAGACGTCAGAGAAACGAGAGAGAAGCCAGATATAAGAAGAGAGATGAGAGAACATATAGCATTTTGTATTGAATTATCAGCTCTCTATACAAATGAAATGATGCCTACATTTATAGACAACAATAGGCGGTGGCTTGCAAGTGGTGATGACACTTGATGAAGCATGCAAGTGGGAGATATTTAGGGAGATATTTAGGAAGATATTATGTTAGATTTTATGGGAGATATTTGTGTGATATTTGTGTGTATAACACGTGGTAAAAGCCACACATATATTATAACATTAACATGTATTATTTATATATATATATATATATATATATATATATATATATATATATATTATTGATATCGAGGATCCTGGACTTGGGAATCATTTACCTAAACCTCAAACTCGTTTATCTACTAGTTGAGCTACGCTCCTAGGGACAGTTTATCAAAATTCTTTGAAAGAGCCAAGAGGGGTTTATGATAAAATTTTATATGATCTTTTTTCCTTTTTTGAAATCTAACACCAATCAAGTTAATGGTTTGCCAGGATCAGGTCAAGCGAGATCAATCACTATAAGTATAGTCCGGAATACAACTCTAACTATGATTTAATAAGCAAATGTGTGATTCACCCTTATCAAAGAAGTGAATGAAGGAAAAGTGCAAAACCATTCAATATACAAATTTCAATATTGGGACAAAGAGAAACATCTATACGTTCGCGTTGAAATTTACTAATAGATATCACCTCTGGATCAGATGTCACCTTAGGGTGTGTTTGGTAGGGAGGAAAAGGGAGAGGAAAGAAAAGGGTGGAGGGAAAAGGGAGAAGAAAATGGGGAAATATGTGTTTGGTATGGAGAGAAAAGTGGAAGGAAGGGAAAAATGGGAGGAAAGATTTGTGGGTGGGACCCACCAATTTTAATCCTCCCAAAAGTGGGAGGAAATGGGAGAGAAAGGATGGAATCTTCTTACTACTATATTCAAGATGTTCAAGATGATCATCAGTTCCGTGGTTGATGATGGGCTAATTAGCAAGGTATCTTATGCACCAGCTCGTGACTAAGACTTTTCCCCTTTTCTTTCTTTCTTTCTTTCTGCTGTATTATTATGTATAGGTAGACTTTATATATGCATATGCTCACAGACAGAGGTGGGGCCAAAGTGTTTTACCCTTTTAGCCATGTTTGGTGTAACTGTAGGCTGTAGCATAACATTGTTTTGGCATTGGCTCGGTCCCAGTCATAGTGCTTCTCTAGTACTTGTGTCATAGCACTCAGGCATTGTGTGTGCTTTATGCGTTACTCACACAAATGCACACACACACACTTCAAAAGTTAAATAACTAGACTAGTCCAAGCGCTGTAAATTCATGCATTATAGACTAGTCCAAATGAACAAGTTTGGTGAATGTGTTCTCATGGGTTTGGGTGCTGTTTTGGGAAAGAGGTTTATGCAAACTTACCCTTGTATCAACTACACGTTCTAAAGATCAATAAATAATTGATTGTTGGCGAAGAAACTAATCAACACAACACGTAATGTGGCGATGTTGAAAAGTGCCACTAATGCGTTTGCAGGCAGGTAGATTCTAGGATTCATAATATTGGTTTCAAACTATTTCTTTTTGTGAACTGTACCAATAGTATGCGAGCCTCATATAGAACTTTTTCAATATACAAGTTACAAATTATGTAGCAGGGATACTGCTGATAGTATGTCATATGAAGACTGCATATGTTCTCTAGTATTTAGGTTGCCTATGTTGTACATAAAACTTAGTCATAATGTGGTGTTGATTTTTTTTCCCCCTTTATTGTGTATGCAGGAAGAGTTTCAATTTGCTCTCTTCAAGAACCGAAAGAAGGAGAATCTCTTTGCTAACAGGGTATCTATGATAACCCGAACAGAAAAATTGTTCTTATCATCTTCCCAGTCATTTGTATTTTCTCTGAGTTTCTGAGATGGACTATTTTTTTAATGCAGATCTTTGATCTGTTTGATGTTAAGCGGAAGGGAGTCATTGATTTTAGTGATTTGTTAGATCACTTAATGTCTTCCATCCAAATGCCCCTCTAGAAGACCAAATTGATTGTAAGTTGACTGGACATAATACATGGACATTCAGTTCATAGACTATGAGTATTGTGCCCACAAGACCTGTTCTTTGTATAATTGTATCCGTAAGTAATTTTTGGATTTTATTTTGCAGTTTCATTTAAGCTTTATGATATGGATGGTACTGGGTTTATTGAGCGCCACAAGGTATGTTGGTATCTTTTTGTTTTTTTACTTAATCTGCTTTATCAAACCAGTTTTTGGATCCATTTTATTTTTGTCCATGGAATGCATTTTCTGGCGGAATAATCAGTGGCTTTTATGTTTCCTTGATAAGCCTTTCTTTGGGCCATGTCCAAATCCATGATGGGGATAATCGACCCATGTGCCTCACTGTACTAGAACTGTAGCTCGTATATGTGGTGTTCATATCATGTAAAACTAGTTATCATCCTCCAATTTGGATTTTCTAAACTTGAAAATGTAGTTTTTCTCTTAATACGAAATGACATAAGTCTTTAGAAAAAAATTATCATTAGGAAATCAGCATATGGTGTAGCGGAAGCTTACGAGAAAAACCTGCAAAACAAAATAAGAGACAACCTACTAATAATCTGTTGATCCGCGCACGGATGCCAGAATATTAGGCTACTGATAACATTCAACTTCGCGCACGAAGGATTGTTAAAAGGCTTCAATTACGAATAGTAACTGGAAATTGAGAAACAATTCTCTGGTATTTTTTTATTAATCAAAAGCTGAATGGCCAATTCGGCCTACATCAATATTTAAAGCAAATGAATCCTAACCCTAATCGAATTCCTTGGAAAGCAAGAAAAACGAATTAAAAACGGAAAAATACCAAAAAAAAAGGCAAAAACGAGTATAAAGCAAAAACTAATTCTACTGAGAATTCTAAACACTCCAGAATTGACGGAAGTCGATTCGGAATTGGAAAACTCAATTTAATGCGAAAACGATACTTTCCTAAAACGGCAAAAACGGCAAAAACGGCAATTTCAAGGCCTAAACGATGGAATTCGCCTAAAAAAGGACGTGCTTACGCAGCAAAGCTGCGTAGTAGTTCCAGAAACGTCGAAACGCAACAGCTGTCAAAATATCAAGTCATTCTGATTCCGTCGCCCGGGTTTGGTCTTACTTGGTTTGTTTCAAATCCCACCCCTCCATGTATTCCATAGCCAAGGCTGCTGCATCAGTCCCTCCAGGGTAGAAAAACGTCGACCACGACGTGGCATCCTCCTCCTCAGAATCATCAAAATAAGGCACCAAATGTTTCACATTAAACACGTCAGCAGTGCGAATGTGGCTAGGAAGTTTCAACCGATAGGCATTTGGATTTATCTTCTCGAGAACCTCAAGTGGACCGATTTTCTTTGCTACCAGCTAGTTGTATTCACCCCCTGAAAAACGGTCCTTCGTCAAGACAGCCCACACAAAATCCCCCACTTCAAACTCTACCAGACGGCGTTTCTTGTCAGCTGCCGCTTTGTATTTGGCTGTCGATTGTAGCAAGTTCTCTCGCACCTGCTTGTGAGTTTCCTGCAGATGTTGCACAAAATCCTCTGCCTTGCCATGAATCCGAGTCTTGTTTGGAAGAGGTAGAAGGTCCAGCGGACCGCGAGGGATTGCTGAATAAACCACTTGAAAGGGACTAAAATCGGTACTCCTATTTATCGCATGATTGTGTGCAAACTCGGCCTGACTGAGTTTTTGGTCCCAAGACCGAGTGTTATCTCCCACCAAACAGCGCAATAAATTTCCAAGTGACCTGTTCACGACCTCTGTCCGTCCATCCGTTTGCGGATGATATGCACTGCTGAAATCAAGTCGAGTGTTGACCAATTTCCATAGACTGCGCCAAAAGTGGCTAAGAAAGCACGTGTCTCGATCGGACACAATGGAATGTGGCAGCCCATGCAAACGATACACCTCACGGAAAAAGAGCTGAGCAACACTAACCGCGTCCGTTGTTTTCATGCAAGGAATGAAGTGGACCATTTTCGAAAATCTGTCAACTACCACATAAATTGAGTCAAATCCGCGTTGAGTTCTTGGCAATCCGAGGACAAAATCCATGCTTACTTCTGTCTAAGGAGCAGTTGGCACAGGTAGTGGCAAATATAAACCCGCATTAGTCGCCTTTCCTTTAGAAACTTGACAAACCCGGCAACGCCCCACGTATCGTTCTACTTCTCTCCGAATGGTCAGCTAATAATAGCTCGCATTAATCAATTGGAGTGTGCGATCTTTGCCAACATGGCCTTCACCATGAAGTTCCTTGACAATCTGCAGTCGCAAGCTGCCGTCAGGAATGCACAGCTGATTTCCTCGAAACAGAAACCCATCTACCGTCAAAAAATCAGATTTCTCACCGGCTTGCAAGGCTGTCAGAATGGTTGAGAAATAAGGGTCCGTTGCCAGCAATTCACGAAACAGTTCGAAACCTGGTACCGTAAGACTCATTGTGGACAGCAAATTACTTCGTCGACTTAAGGCATCCGCCACTTTATTAGAGGTGCCCGTTTTATGTTTTAGGATGAATGTAAATTGTTGCAGATAAGCCGGCCAGGACGCATGTCTAGCCGAAATTTTATCCTGGCTGTGGAAATGCTTCAGGGCTTCGTGATCCGTGAAGAGGACGAACTCACGATGAAAAAGGTAACGTCTCCAATGTTTCACGGCTTGTACCACTGCATAGAACTCAATATCATATGTGCTGTACCGCGACCTCGCTCCTGATAACTTCTCACTAAAAAATGCCACCGGTTTACTAGCTTGGCTCAACACCGCCCCTATGCCTAGTTTGGAGGCATCACTGTGAAGCTCAAATGGTTGCGAAAAATCTGGTAGGATCAAGATGGGGGCTGTTGTCAATCGTAACTTGATGAGTTTGAAGGCTTCGTCGGCCTCCGGAGTCCATTCGAACTTGTTTTTCTTAATACAGTCAGTTATGGGTGCCATGATACTACTAAAGTGAGAGATGAAACGCCTATAGAAGGCTGCTAGGCCATGGAAACTCCTTACTTCTGTGACAGTTCTTGGCTGCGGCCATTGTCTGACGGCATCTATTTTTGACTCATCTACTTGTAATCCTTCCCCTGAAATTATGAACCCTAAAAATAACACTTTGTCTGTCATGAAAACACATATACTTGTGGCTGCGACCAATTTTTGTTCGCTTAGGACAGTCAATACTTCACGAATGTGATGTTTATGTTGTTCGCGGTGTGCACTGTAGATCAATATGTCGTCAAAGTATACGACGACGAATTTTCCAATGAATGGCCACAATGCTTGGTTTATCACTCGCATGAATGTGCTCGGTGCATTAGATAATCCGAAGGGCATGACCATCCACTCATAAAGACCCTCTCGCGTCTTGAACGCAGTTTTCCATTCATCTCCGGGTCGAATTCTGATCTGATGATATCCGCTCTTCAGGTCCAATTTGGTAAACACAGCCGCTCCACTAATCTGATCAAGTAGATCGTCCAAACGAGGAATAGGAAATCGATACCTCACCGTGATTTTGTTAATTGCGCGACTGTCCACGCACATTCTCCAGGACCCATCCTTTTTTGGGATTAGAAGGGCCGGTACCGCACACGGACTCGGACTCGGACTCTCTCGGATGTGACCCTTAGCCAGCAATTCTTCCACCTGTCTCCGTAACTCCTCATGTTCCACGGGACTCATCCGGTAATGTGGACAGTTAGGTAGCATCGCCTCTGGTTCTAAGTCAATCTGGTGCTGAATGTCTCTTAGGGGTGGAAGTCCCTCAGGTAGTTCGTCAGGAAACACCTCTTGAAATTCTGACAGTATCGGAACTGCCTCTCGGGGAATATCAACCTTGGCTGTCTTTTCTTTGTTTAGCAACACAAAGATGGTTTCTGCCTCCTCCATCTCGATTTCAAACCTAGCAAAAGAAAGTAAATTCGTATTGTTGGGTAATTTGGGTTTCTCTGACGGATTCTTACCAGGTAATAGCACAATGTTGGTGTTGTTGAACCGCAGAGTGTAGGTGTTCAGAAACCCATCATGTTTCACCTTCCGATCATATTGCCATGGTCTTCCGAGCAGCATGTGGCATGCGTCCATGTTGACCACATCACACCAGGCTTGGTCCTTGTAATTCATCCCCATTGAAAAAGAGACGAGCACTCTCTGTGACACCATTATCTCCCCTCCCTTTTGTAACCAAACTAACTTATACGGTCTTGGGTGTTTTTCTGCTTTCAACCCTAGCTTTCGAACCGCTTCAGTCGCCACAATATTCTCACAACTTCCCGCATCAATAATATATCTGCACACCTTTCCTAAGATCGTGCAAGTCGAATGAAACACATTGTTTCGGAGTCAATCACTCTCCTCAGCTCGTGGTGTTAGGAATGTGCGTCGTATTACTAATAACGGGCCAGAGTCGCCCTCTACCTGATCTTCTTCGGCCATTAATTCTTCGTCAAACTCTGCCTCTTCTCCAATCTCTACATCTCCTTCTCCACTGTCATCCGTCTCATTGAACAAGGTTGGTTTCTTTCCCATTTTTTGGCACTCTGATTGACGATGTCCCTCTTCTCCACAGTTGAAACACCTCACCCTTCCTGCTGTTATTTTGGGTTGGAACTGATTGGTCAATGGTTGGACCTGATTGGTGGTTGGACGTGGAGCGCCTCCGCTGCTGCTGGCCACTGCCCTCTGTTGCCACCCCGAATTGCTACTGGTTCCTGTCCTACCCATTGCACCAGTGTTATTGCCGAGAATCGAACCACCAGTTCTTCGTGTCGCCATCTTTTATACCTGTAAAGCCCGTTGGTGTGCCTCTAAAACCGTAGCTAGGTCAAAAAGATTTACCACGTCCAAAATTTATTGACGTAATCCTCCACAATACCTTGACACCAATTGATCCAGGGTTTCTTGAATGTCATTGCGCATTATTAACTGATAAAACTCCGTTGTATACTCATCAACCGTTCGCAATCCTTGCCTTAAATTCTGCAATTTCTGATACAACATTCTCTGAAAATTATGGGGTAAAAATTCAGACCTCATCTTCCTCTTCATCTTCTCCCAATCAGAAATTTTTGGCTTTCCAGTACGATTTCGAGTCAGTTTGATCTGCTGCCACCACGCGGTTGCTCGACCCCGAAGCCGGGTCGCGACCAAGGCTACTACTGCATTATTCAAAACGTTTTTGAACTCCAAAATTTCTTCCACAACCCCAAGCCACTCTAGAAACTCCTCCGGTTGCAAGTTTCCTTGAAACTCCGGGACTTCTGTCTTCATACCTGATTCCCATCGACGGTTCTCCTCTGGTTGCGCTGGTCATCAGAATTGCGAAATTCCTTCCTCCTGATATCCCCGCGCATGTTGCCTTCTCGGCGGAACTCCTCCATCATGTTCCTGCGCTTGTCGCTGGCGCTGCGGAACTTCTTCCTCCCGGTCACTTTCCTCATCGCTTTCCTCCTCATCTCCACTCACTCGAGGGTTTTGAGTTGGTAAGTTTAAGGTCTCTAGGTTGGCGATTACCCTAGTCATCTGCTCAGTGAGCAGGGCGATCTGCTGCTCTACTTGTGTCATACGGTCACGTTCGATGGCCTCTTCTACAGGGATCCGGTTAGGTTGTCGTCTCTTCGGCGGCATGTTGATGTCCCGAACGAACCAGGCTCTGATACCAACTGGTGTAGCGGAAGCTTACGAGAAAAACCTGCAAAACAAAATAAGAGACAACCTACTAATAATCTGTTGATCCGCGCACGGATGCCAGAATACTAGGCTACTGATAACATTCAACTTCGTGCACGAAGGATTGTTAAAAGGCTTCAATTACGAATAGTAACTGGAAATTGAGAAACAATTCTCTGGTATTTTTTTATTAATCAAAAGCTGAATGGCCAATTCGGCCTACATTAATATTTAAAGCAAACGAATCCTAACCCTAATCGAATTCCTTGGAAAGCAAGAAAAACGAATTAAAAACGAATTAAAAACGGAAAAATACCAAAAAAAGGCAAAAACGAGTATAAAGCAAAAACTAATTCTACTGAGAATCCTAAACACTCCAGAATTGAAGGAAGTCGATTCGGAATTGGAAAACTCAATTTAATGCGAAAACGATACTTTCCTAAAACGGCAAAAACGGCAACTTCAAGGCCTAAACGACGGAATTCGCCTAAAAAAGGATGTGCTTACGCAGCAAAGCTGCGTAGTAGTTCCGGAAACGCCGAAACGCAATAGCTGTCAAAATATCAAGTCATTCTAATTCCGTCGCCCGGGTTTGGTCTTACTTGGTTTGTTTCAAATCCCACCCCTCCATGTATTCCACAGCCAAGGCTGCTGCATCAGCATAGCTCTCCGATCAAAAAGTTCATTGTTATAAGTTGTTCAATTCCTTCTGTTTCCCATTGTTATCTTATTGGATCTTTATGTTGTTGCAAGACTTAGCAAAAGTAATATTTGATTGTGTAGTATTATATCTTCTTGGAAATAATATGTTTCTTTTGTATAATGATGGTTTTCTTTCCCAAACTAAAATGAGCATCTACCTTGAGCTAATAATAGTTACACGTTTCATTGCGACTTTAGTAGTTTAAATTTCATATCCAGATGTTGGTGAGTGATGGGAAACAAGTTGCTATACGTCTTCCTGTCAGTTTTGTTGATTCAGTTATGTTTTATTTAAACATCCTTGCAGGAAATTTCATTGTTTTGATTTTGGCAGGTCAAGCAAATGCTGATTGCACTTCTATGTGAATCTGAAATGAAGTTAGCGGATGAAACCATCGAGATAATACTTGATAAGGTAAGCTGTTAAATGCCTTAACCCATCCATGCATGTATAGGCACAGTCACAGGAGCGTACCCAAGATTTTTTATTTGGGTGGGCTAAAACAAAACTATATATAGATATATATAATTTCAATAAAATAACATTGTTTTAACTCCATTGAAATGAAGGAGACAAAGTTGAACCCCCTGTCCCCGACATTACATGAAGAACTTGATCCACTCCAACCAGATAATTGATTGTTATTTTTTTCCCAAAGTATGAATATTTGATTGTTTCACATTGTATCATAAATTATCAAAAAAATTTGGTTAAAGTGGTACTTTAAAAATTATAATATAACACTATAAATGATAAATTGCTATCGGATAATAAATTCATTAAAAAAATAACAAAACACTAACTTGAAATTATGAATAACAAATCCAAAACTTTAACTTGTAAATTTGAAAAAATTAAATTTTAACTAAAAAACACATGAAATGAAGAATATAATATGATTATTATTTTTTTTGGTTAAAAAAGAAAAAGAAAATATTTTTATATACATTGAGATTTGAAAGAGAGAGAGAGAGAGAGAGAGAGAGGGTATTGGTGTTGGGAACTTGGGACTTGGGACATGAGAATTACTTTGAGAGAGAGAGAGAGAGTTGGTTAGGCGTGTGATGTGATGCAGCAGAGAGATAAATGATGGATGTTGACTGTTGAGATGAGAGGTGAGAAAAAATTAATATATTTTTTTTTTTTTACAAATGGCTGAGCTGGCTACAGCCGGGTCAGCCCTCCATTACAGCCCGCCCCTGGGCACAGAAATATGCAAGACTTGTGAAAAATATTGCCATCAACCATTCACAACCAAGATATCTAATTCTAGCACTGGTATGTCATAGACTCATAGAGTCATAGTGATAGTAGAGCTAAAAATTTTGACTGAAAGAAATTAAAGATTTCCGCTTCACCATTAATGGTTGTACGAGACACTGATTTGAGTTTATGGATGTATATGGCTATTGCAAGTTTATGATCATGCCTATAAGTTATATTAAATTGTTTAATGGTTGTATGAGACACTGATTTGAGTTTATGGATGTATATGGCTATTGCAAGTTTATGATAATGCCTATAAGTTATATTAAATTGTTTTTGTTTTTTGCGGATAGACTTTCATTGATGCTGATGTGAACCAAGATGGCAAGATAGACAAATCCGAGTGGCAGGCCTTTGTTTCTAATAATCCATCATTGTTAAAGATCATGACCCTTCCGTATTTGAGGTATGTAAAGAGTGTAGTTACGTCTCTTATATTATTATGTACTGATATCGTGTATGTCTTGTCTGATTGATGTCATCTTCATAATTTTGATTGCAGGGACATAACTACGACTTTTCCCAGTTTTGTTTTCAACTCAGAAGTCGATGAGATTGCTACATAAACAAAAACAGGAATTAGGTTAGGAATTAGTGCGAATTAGTGTGAAAAAACTTTTTTTTTTTTTTTTAAATTCTTGAGATTGGCTAGTGAAGATGGGAGCGGTGCTTTGATGTAAGGCTTGAGTATAATCACTTTATGATTACTCAAATCTGTCAGTTATAAAGCTCAGCCAACCCAATTACATTTTCTAGTTCTTTCGCCTATGTGATAGTGTACTTTTTTGAGTTGAGTAGATTTTTTATTTCTTTTTGTTTTTGTTTTTTTTTTTTTTTTTTCTGCATTAATTTGAATAGAAGTGATTTCTTCCATGAGAGCCATGATGGTGCAAGGTCATACGTTCAAATGTAAAAATGTGTACACAGTATCTTTGTTCCACGACTGTTTTCATGTATGTGAATAAATCAAAGGCCTTTTTTTTTTTTTCAATGATCTACCATAAATGATCTTCAAATGTCTTTTGACATCTAGTTGTAATCTTCAATCAAATTGGCATACAAATTTTAGGGATTATATTATATTTGAGTGGTTGTTTTCATTGTTCGAGAAATCAGCCTAGTCGTCTGCGTACGCCTTAGGTAGCCGGGCTCTTAGTTGCTTGGCTAAGTGGTTTATTTTATTTTATTTTTAATTTCTTAATTAAAACGGCGGCTGTTCTGATCTTATTGAAGCTCGTCGGAGAAAATAAAAGAAATGAAAAAGATGGAGTGAGAGATGGAGAGAGAGTGTGAAGAGTTACGGAGAAAATAAAAGAACAGAAATGAAAGAGAAGGGAGTCTGGAGAGAGAACTGTGTGATGAGTGTGTTGAAATGAGAGAGAGTGGACGCGTTAATTGAGAAGATGAGTGACGTGAGTGATGAGTGTGATAATAGAATAAGAATAGTGGTTATTATAGTCAATATCCTGATTTAGTGTACCGATTAGTCGGTACCGATCCCATCAATGCCTTTTTCTATGGGAGTGTAACGTATGATTTTTTTTTTTTTTTACTTTTTATATTTAGAGCGACTATATTGACAACTTTAAAAAACTGTATGTACATCCTTTTTATAAGTACATCACTAAAATATTTTAAAAATCTTTGGTTCATAAATAAACCCTACTTAATACCAAAAACACCATTTTTTTAATTTTATTGTATTACATTTTTGTTAGCACACCCCACTATTTTGTTATCTAATTAGATTTATTTAAAATTTTATTATTTTATATCTTTTTATTCAAATAAATAATTTCTTAAAAAAAATAATTTCTAACTCTTGCAAAAACATTTGATGTCACTAAAAATTGTATGAAAAAAATTTCTTTTCATTGCATTAATTTTTTTTTTTAATTTTAATTCTTTATGTAAAAAGAGACTCTCAGCACACAATAGTATATCCCAATTCATTTGTTCCTAAGACTTTTTTTAAAAAAAATTTTATTAACAATTGTTCATAGATAGTTTATTATTGTTATTGATTTTTGTTTCACTCAATTATAACAGTAAATTGTTTGTCAACTTAATCAATTTGTATTCCTTAAAAGAAATTGAAATTAGTATTTGTTATACCTTAAAAACAGGCCAAAATCTGATAACAGCCTAAGCCTCAAAGAAGAGGCCCACTAACGAAGGAAACCGCTCCGGCCCATTTAAAAGAAAGCCCAACAGACCCTCGGGATTTCCAGTCTCAAAAGAGCCTCATTCGGCCGGAGAAAATGAACGCCTTCAGACATATCACTCGGGTGCATTCATATATTAAACTAAGTCTCCACCGCCTACATCGAATGAAGAGCTTTTTCTCCTTGACAACACGCCAAAATCTTCAAATAAGAAGGTGTCAAACGGTCATTCGATACAGAATAGGCCCCCGCCCAAGCTACCTAAAATCTGTTAGCCTAGGATACTCAAGTGTGGTTATTCAAGCACGCTTTCGAAGAGTATAAATACATGGGTGAAAACCCAATAGATGGGGAGGATTTTTTCCAGTTTGAAGACAAGTTTATATTTAAGCTCTGTATCCTCAGTACTCGGAAAAATCAATTTCAAATCAAATATAGATCGCATGAATATTGTTCATTAATTGTATGTTCGACTTCGACTTTCAATTACTAAATTCGATCGAAAACAATTGGCGCTAGAATGAGGGGGCTGAATCCAACTCCGAGGAAATCTTAAACACAAAGCCCATGAATCCGTCGGACCACGTAAGTAAGGATCCGAGGGGTTTCATCACCGTCACCACCGACCCAGCTATCGAAGACCCAGCCTTTGGGCCTTGGGAATCCAATGTTTCGCAGGTCACTCTAACTCCACCACCATCCGATACACAGACCCTCCCGAGTCTTTCACCACAAGGACTGCAGGAAGCAAACACACATCTACAGCAGCTCATGAAAATCATGGGGGGAGTTTTTCAAGTCCCTCATCTCGTCTATCACACCCCGAGGAGCCAGGTGATTTTAGCTCCATATGGCGTACAAATCGAGGACCCTTCCCAAGGAGACAGGATAGACAAAGGGAAAGCAGTGGTAGAAGAGCGTAGCAAGTCGCAGTCTTGGTTCGGACACTTGGATGAGGAAAGCTCCCGTTCGACTCGGTCAAAAAAAGATCAAAGAAAAACCAACGAACAGGAGGAGGAGGAAAGTGTCTCCCACAAGCAATACGATGGCCGACAAGGTCGATCGTCCCGAAAGACCAGAACCCCACCTAGAACCAGCGGGTCTCCACTCAAAGCAAGTAGAGTCCCAGAAAATAGAAAAAACCCTTCCGCTCGTCGACGCCTCCATTTTGATCGATCGGCCGAAAAGGACCCGGAATATGTGTAGGAAATACGACAAATTAGAGACGACATGCAAAGAATGGAAAGAAATCACCGCGAGATGCGAGGCTCGATACGATCACCTGGCACCCACCATGGACCGTTCACGGAGGAGGTTTCAGAAAAGTCTTTCTCAAGGAACTTCAGAATGCCAAATATCGAACAATACACGGAGGAGCGAGACCCAATAGAGCATGTTAGCCGGTTTGTCACCTTAATGGCCACTCAAACTCGTGACGATCGCCTATTATGCCAAGCATTCCCAGTCACCTTCGGAGATTTAGTGGGAAGTTGGTTCCGACTATTACCTCAAAATAGCATCAGCAGTTTCAGTTGACTCAGCCAGGCTTTCACACAACACTTTATGGGAAGCCTCCAACGAAAAAAATCTTTGGCTAATCTTTCGAGTTTAAAGCAAGGAAAGAACGAGACAATCCGAGAATACCTAGCCTATTTTAACAAAGAAGTGGTTAGGATAGAAGATTTCAATGACATAGCAGTCGTCAATGCCTTCACCAATGGCCTTCAGAGCGGTTCCTTTTCGTTCCGATTGAGACAACAGAGGCCCTCTACGTATCCAGAATTAGTCAAAATAACGGCTGAATACGCTCGGGCTAAGGAGGAAGAGGTAGCCCAAGGTGGGACTCTGGTACATGGTGCACGTCCCGAAAGTGGAGAAGGATTGAGAATCAATGCGGCCAAAACAGGACAGAAGGAAAGACGTCCTGATCGAAACAAAGGGAGTAGGAGGTTCGACACACGGGATGGAAGAGATTACTTGAGAAGTAAATATTCGGCATACACCCCACTAACACGGGATGTAAAAAGCGTATTCACAATAGCCCAAGAGAAGGGGAATACTTCGCTGGCCTCAGAAGATGAGCACCCCCCACACAAACGACTTTCAGAAAAGTATTGTCGATTCCACCGTGATCATGGTCATGAAACGTCGAAATGCTTCCAACTAAAAGAACACATTGAAAGTCTAATTAAAGAAGGACATCTGAAAGATTACTTGATTAAGAAGGATGATGGCCGAGGATTGAAAACAGACGAAAGAAGAGATCTACCTCAGAAAAGCCCCTAAAAAGGAAGTCCGATTCACAAGATTTTGGGAGGACCAAACACTGGTCATAGCAACCGGGAAAGGAAAGCTGAGACAAGGGAGGTTTCGGGAAAAGAGATCAATTTCACAGAGCATACCCGAAAGAAGTCAAAAGAAGAATGGAGCCCAATCTCTTTTCGGCCCGAGGATGCCGAAGGATATGACGCCCGTCCCAATGATGCTATAGTTGTTGAATTACAAATTGGTCATAGAGATGTCCGAAGAATCCTGATCGATAACAGTAGTTCTGCAGATATTCTAAGCGAATTGGTTTTCCAACAACTAGGTTTCACGGCTAAAGATCTCGAACCATTCGATGCTCCACTTAGGGCCTTTAGATGATCCAAAATACGTCCGCTCGGAACGGTGAAACTCCCAGTAGGGGTCGGTCATTACCCCACTAGGCGAACAGTGATGATTGAATTCGTAGTGGTCAACATCCCTAAGTAGTGGTCAACAACGCCCTAATGGGAAGGCCTTTCCTTAACGAAATAAGAGCGGTTACAGCTACCCACTGTCTTAAAATAAAATTCCCAACTGAGTTCGGGACGGGTGAAATCAGGGGCTGTCAGGAAACCGCTCGAAAGGTGAACCTTTCAGCATTCACCACTAAAAAAAAAACTAAAGAAGTGCTCCAGCTAGACGAACCATCAGCCACTGGGGGGAAGAAGCAAACGGTAAAAGAATTGATCAAGCGGGGTATGCCCATCGAAAATACGGCCGAGACTCCAACGGAATTCGCTTTAGATCCAAGAGAGCTAGCCAACAAAGATCAAGAAGAGGAAATTGAGCCAACAGACAATATTGAACTCAATCAAAGCATGCCCGAGAGAGTGGTTAAAATAGGGAGCCATTTGAGCCCCCAATTGAAAGCTAGACTCGCAGCCTTCCTGATAGAATATGCCGACGTCTTTGCTTGGGACCACAGGGATATGACAGGCATTGATCCAAGTATAATCACCCACAGTTTATCAGTCAGACGAGACGCTCGCCCAGTGACCCAGAAAAGAAGATGTTTTAACTCAGAAAGAAACACAGCAGTTAGGGAAGAAGTAAAAAAGCTATTGGCAACCGGATCTATCCGAGAAGCAACATATCCAGAATGGGTTGCCAATGTCGTCTTGGTAAAGAAAAAGAACGAAACTTGGAGAATGTGCGTAAATTTTATGAATCTTAACAAAGCCTGTTCGAAGGATGGTTTCCCTCTCCCAAGGATTGATCGATTAGTAGATGTTACCTCCGGACACGAATTGTTAAGCTTTATGGACGCCTAGTCAGGTTATAACCAAGTAAAAATGAACGGCCCGGATGAAGAAAAAACAACGTTCATCACTGACCAAGGGTTATACTGTTACAGAGTCATGCCCTTCGGACTTAAAAACGCGGGTGCGACATACCAACGGTTGGTAAACCGGATGTTTGCTGACCAGATAGGTCGGACGTGGAAGTTTATGTTGACGACATGTTATCAAAAAGCCTGACGGCCGACGGACACATCAACGCACTCCGAAAAATGTTCGCTACCATCAGACAATTTGGGATAAAATTAAACCCGGTCAAGTGCGTTTTTGGTGTCCGAGTAGGAAAATTCCTCGGTTTCGTCGTACATCAACGAGGCATCGAAGCAAACCCAAACCAAATAGAGGTTCTGATTACAATGAAGCCTCCTCGGACTTTGAAGGAATTTCAGCGGCTGACCGGATGTCTCGCTGCACTGAGCCGGTTCATATCGAAATCAACAGATAAATGCTTGCCCTTTTTCAAAGCCCTAAAAAAGGGCAAGGCAATAGAGTGGACACTAGAATGCGAAGTAGCATTCCAGCAGTTGAAAATATACCCCGGCACGATACCACTACTGTCAAAACCAATCACGGGAGAAAACCTTTTCCTGTATCTATCAGTTTCCACAACCGCGACAAGTTCGGTCCTCGTCCGAATAGAAGAAGAATCTCAGAGGCCAATATATTATACAAGCCAAGCATTAACTGTTCCTCAGACAAGATATTCGGAGGTAGAAAAAATGGCACTAGCACTGATCGTGTTTTCCAGGAAACTTAAGCTGTACTTCCAGGCTCATCCTATCACAATCCTAACCAATTGCCCACTACGGTAGATTTTACAAAAACCGAAAGTTTCTGGCCGACTGACAAAATGGGCCATAGAACTGGGAGAATTTGATATCGAATATAAACCAAGGTCATCTATCAAGGGACAAGCCGTATCCGACTTCATAGCAGAATTTTCAGAACCTACAGTCAATATGAGATTGGCCGAGTCCGACGATCTACAAAGTAATTACCCGTGGAAACTCAACGTTGACGGATCGTCGAATACACATGGAAGTGGGGCAGGAATGGTAGTAACTACCCCTGAAAATGATCAGATAGAATGTGCTCTCCGGTTCGATTTTAAAACAACAAACAATCAGGTCGAGTACGAAGCACTTTTAGCGGTAATGAGGGTCGCCACGGCATTGAGGGCCGACCGAATAGACGTGTACATCGATTCTCAACTAGTTGTCAACCAAATCCTTGACAAATATGAAGCCAAGGAAGAAGGAATGATAGCCTATCTAGCCTTAGCAAAACAAGCCATCAGATGCTTCAAAACTTTCTAGATCACCCAGATTCCTAGGGCTGAGAACAATCATGCGGACGCACTCTCCAAACTAGCCTCCGCCATTAATGCCATTATCACTAAAATAATCTCAGTAACGCACTTACAATTACCAAGCATCCACTCCGACAATCAATTGATAGTCTTCGAAATCAACCCGACAGAAATGAATTGGATGACACCGATCAGATCTTTTCTAATAGACGGTCGAGTCCCAGAGGACAAAATTGAAGCTAGAAGACTCAGATACCGATTGGCCAGATATACAATGATTTCTGACGAATTATACAGAAGAGGTTTCTCAAAAACATTGCAGCGTTGTGTGGGACCAACGGAGGCGGAAATAATTTTAGGTGAAATTCATGCAGGCATATGTGGCAACCACACGGGCCAACATAGTTTAGCTCACAAAGTAATGAGACAGGGATTCTACTAGCCAAAACTATTTGATGACGCGAAAAGGGTAGCAACAAGTTGTGAAAAATGTCAAAGGATAGGAGATAATATCAAGCAACCACCTGAATGGCTCAGTACGATGGTATCGGCACACCCTTTCGACTGTTGGGGAATTGATCTAATTGGCCCAATGTCAACAGCCAAGGGCTGGGCAAAATATGCTATCGTGGCGGTAGATTATTTTACAAAATGGGTTGAAGCAAAAGCACTTGTCCGAATAACCGAGGAAAAAACCACGGACTTCATTAGAAAATCGATCATTTACCGGTTTGGTGTTCCAAATGCCATAGTCACAGATAATGGAACACAGTTCGATAACGCTAGTTTTCGAAAGTTTTGTGACGAGTGGAATATCAACTGCCTGTTCGCCACCCCGGCACACACACAAACCAACGGGCAGGTAGAAGCAATAAATAAAATTATCAAACACAACATCAAAGCAAAGCTAGATGTCAGGAAAGGATGTTGGGTAGATTTATTACCCGAAGTTTTTGGGCATATAGAACGACTTTAAGAACGTCGACTGGAGAGACCCCATTTGCAATGGCGTTTGGAGCCAAAGCGGTCATCCCCGTCGAAACCGAAGTAGCTTCACCTCGGGTCAGATTTTATGATCAAAACAATAATATTACTCTTCTTACCTCGGGCCTCGATGATCTAGAAGCACGAAAGATAGGGCCTAGATCTGAATGGCCACCTATCAGCAACGCATTGCCCGAAATTATAATAGCAAAGTAAAACCAAGACAATTCCAAGTAAGCGACTTAGTTTTATGAAGGGTAATGCCCAACACCCGAGATAAGGCTGCTGGGATACTCGGTGATAAATAGGAAGGGCCTTACCAGATAATCGCCACAGTCGGGCACGGGGCTTACCGACTAGCAAGACCAAATGGGGGAGTCATACATCGCCCGTGGAATGCCTAGTATCTGAAAATTTATTATCAGTAAAAGGATACGTGTCCGAAGAAATAGCTCGTATACTATCTTTTGATTTGATAGCCTTCCCGCGTCAAATTCTCATGTAACCCACAGGCACGAAATTATCAAATAAAGTACTATTTAAAAGTTTTGTGAGAATATTTTATTATTCAACTCAAAAGCATACAAAAAATATGCGAACTTGGCTTACGCGGGCTATCGTTGATCGGATCATTACCGAGTACCTTAAAGCCGGCAGAAAAAGACCAAGTAAAAATTTGATTTCCGAAGGTTACGGCAATACTGGATCATAACCAGGAGCTAAAAATCCATCAGATTAATCAAATAAAAATCCCAAAATAGGATTAAATACAAAAAGGATGATTCTCATAAACATATGGGAAAGGTCCCAACACATTTTATCAAAAGATCGAAATACTTAAAGGAACACATGAGCATACGTCCTCGCCCGACTGTCAACACAATCAAATACAAAACACAGTACAAAAGTTCAACTTTAAAGAAACCAAATACTTGTCTTGAACTATCTAACTGATACAAAGAAGTTTCGCAAAGATAACAAAAAACACTCAGCTATCACCACCGGTATCTCCTTGGAAGTCTTTATCAGCAACTTCAACTTCTCCCTCTTTTTCCCCTTGATCTTCCTCCTCTAGGATTTCATCCCTAAAAAATGGGTCATCTTCAGACTCGGAATCTGGACCGTAGTCAATAAGAGGGTTAAGCCACAGATTGCCCGGGCACGAACTCCCAAAACATTGACGCACCTGAGCCTCCAGATCAGTATGAACGTCTAACAGTGGCATCTTTTTTCTTTTTCTATCAGACTCCCACCTTGAAACTTGCTTTTTCAAATCTTGATCGGCTTCCTGCAGATTAAGCCGCATGGACTCATCTATTTGGTCGGCCACATCAGGATAATCCAAAGAGCGAACGAGGGTCTTACACGCATCAACTCCCTTCACAAACTCTTTATGAGCAAACGCCTTAAAAGCGGGAGAACGCTTGAAAAGACTAATAGCCCGAACACCGAGTTCGGTTTTCACCGTGTCAAAATCTCTCTCATACTCCCTAAGATGAAAGTTGAGAGAATCCCTTTGTTTCTCTAAAGCAGCAATTCGACGACCACCTTCTTCGTTCTTCTTTTTTTCAGCGGCTAGAGCCTTTTCATGACTGGCCAGTAGCTTGGCATTGTCGGCTAGAAGCTTCGTTCTCTCTTCTGCCAAATTCTTCACCTGGTTGGCCAATTTATCTCTATCTTTAGCCACCAAATCGCATTTCCTTAGAAACTGAAAAAACAAAAAAAGAATCAATCCAAGAGCTAGGGTAAGACACTATAGAATAAAGATCTTACCATAGTCATAAAATGAAGGCTTCGTTGTCACTGATCCGTTAGGTCATCTTTGATAAAAGACTCAAAATTCCCAGTCGGCCCAAAAGAAAGCTCTCTAATCATAGCCTAACGCAATGCAACCGAAGGATCCAGGGAATCAGGGTCGGGCAACGACGGTCCAGTCGCTGAAGCCGGTTTGGGGTGCGTTAACCCCTCACCACCAAAGAAGCCAGAAAGATTGGCCGAAGGGCGTGGTACATTATGATCCAAAGACTGATCAGGTAAAATGGGAAAATCACCATCTTGAAGAATGGGTGGAGGGTCAGCCGTGACATTTTTTGGAACCCTTTGCTTAGGAAGAGGACCGAGATCTCTGAAGACACTATCAATGGGTTCACTCCCAGTCAGCTCGCTGTTTCCCTTTTTGGGGTGTAGAGGAATGCTGAGGGTTTGCGATGTTTTTGGACCCTAATGAGAAGAAAGCTTCTCTCATTTTCTTTTCCCAAGATCTCCGGCCTGAGTTTTTAACCCCCGTGTGGGACCACCAACTTTAGTTTTAGGGATAGGGGCCGTAACATGAGAGCTGGCTGTCACCACATTCGGAGTTGGCATGGGAAAATCTAAACCGTCGGCCACTTCAGGGTTGTCAGGTGGTGCAATACCTTGTCTTTCGGCCACCCTCGCATCTTCCTTGCTAACAACTTTTACGCTTTTCAACGCGTGTATAGTTTTTCCAAGAATTGGGTCCAAGTCTAAAACTACACAAGAAATCATTAGAATCATCAAAAAGAAAAATGGAAGACTACGCACATAAAGGCGCGTACTTACTATGATTACGATCATTAATCAATGCTTGAATTAAGCCAAAAGTCTTCAGTTTTTCCGCGGTCACCAGAGTCTTAAAATTCTGACTACCCATAGCAGTTTGAACCGCATGTGAGACTCTGTTCACTTCATCTTTGGTCAGTCTCGATTGATCAGTATAGGTGCCTGAAAATAGGGAAAAATGGGAATCAAGTCAATCCAAAATTCTATACTCAACTCTAGCATTCTTTGGACATAAAAGCAAGAATGAACGATAATACTTACGGGCTTCACAAAAATGACGAGGGATATCTAAATCCATCCCATCCGGGTTATCTAAGGGTTTCCTTCCCCAATTCCCTTGGACGAAAAACCAACTTTCTTTCCAGTATTTGTTAGAACTCGGAGCACCCCAAATTAACCCATTCTTTTTCGGAACATCTTCTTTGATGGGCAGATCCAATTTTCCTTCCATCCGTTTCCCATCTTCACCAATGGGCATCCACCTGGAAGGATGGTAAGAACCCAAATAGTATGAACCTGTCTCGTTCATAGATTTTCGAAGGATCAGACAATGTTTAATCTCATTAACCGAAGGCTTTCCAAAATTCAAGTCACGCTAAAGGCAATAAAGTCCCATCAGATTGCGATATGCATTCGGGGTCAACTGCGTTGGTGCACACTTTACCAAACTCAAGAAACGGGCTATAAATCCCGGAATGGGCAACATCACACCACAACAAAACATAAAGCCATAAATTGCTACATAACCAGAGGGAGGATTCCAAGCAGCATTTTCCCCAGGCAAACGAAAAACAACTTCAGACGGAATACGGAAAAAGGTCCTGTACTCCCTTAGACACTTTTCATCAACATCATTGTTTTCACAGTCCACAAAAGAAGGATTCTCAGGCGAATATCGAACCTGAATGCCACGATGGTCCTCGACATCAAACTGAGTAATCTCTCCTTGATCAATGAGCAAGCAAGGCCCTTTGAGCGCTTTGTTCACCATGGCGTTAGGATTCAAACAAGCGGGAAAAGAATCTGAGAAAGAAAAATTAGGGTCAGAAAAAGGCAAAAAAGGACACACGTGAATGCAAGAAGTGGGAATCTTTTAAAAATTATCAAAAGCCCTCTCCTTGGTCTCCTTGTATAGACCAATCGAAGGAGAAATCTCCAAAATTGTGCAAAGGAAGGATTCATGAAAGAGTTTCAAAACTCACCAAGAGAAACAAGATGGGAGGTCAGCCGTACAAGAACGGACCGTAAGAAGGAACGCCCAGGTCGCTGGCGGCCGAATTTCGTCAGAAAATAGAGAAGATTTTCTCTTTTCCTCCACCTCTTTTCTTTCTTCCCTCCTGGTTTTGTTTTCTTCTTTTTGTCTCTCACCGATAAAGAAGAATAAAAGCAAGGGTTTTTTGGATGAATATAAACAGTATTTATAGGAGAGAGATAACATAAATAATGCACATATATGAACACCGGAAATCGAAGCACTATTCGGCGCAAGCATTAAAAACGCATGGGAGAACAGAACGGGGAGGCGTTGCATGCTTGACACGTGGACAGTGGGAAGCGCAATCGTCAAATCAAAACTTCAAATCAGACTTCATATGAGATCAACTTGCATGCAGAACAAGAAATCCACTCCACCAGGTCCCTTTGCTGATTGCTCAAATTAGTTTCAAACCAGTTTTGGCCGAATCTTTGAAATAATGAACTCAGTCCTAGGGGTTGGCCAATGAATATCCAAAGACGGGATTCCTCTTGGGCATGTCCGAGTATTTTCTTATTCATGTATTAAATAAATAAAAAACTGAGGGCCAGCTGTTATACCCTAAAAACAGGCCAAAATCTGATAACAGCCTAAGCCTCAAAGAAGAGGCCCACTAACAAAGGAAATCGCTTCGGCCCATTTAAAAGAAAGCCCAACAGACCCTCGGGATTTCCAGTCTCAAAAGAGCCTCATTCGGCCGAAGAAAACGAACGCCTTCAGACATATCACTCGGGCACATTCATATATTAAACTAAGTCTCCACCGCCTACATCGAATGAAGAGCTTTTTCTCCCTAACAACACGCCAAAATCTTCAAATAAGCAGGTGTCAAACGGTCATTCGATACAGAATAGGCCCCCGCCCAAGCTACCTAAAATTTGTCAGCCTAGGATACTCAAGTGTGGTTATTCAAACACGCTTTCGAAGAGTATAAATACAGGGGTGAAAACTCAATAGATGGGGAGGATTTTTTCTAGTTTGAAGACAAGTTTATATTTAAGCTCTGTATCCTCAGTACTCGGAAAAATCAATTTCAAATCAAATATAGATCGCATGAATATTGTTCATTAATTGTATGTTTGACTTCGACTTTCAATTACTAAATTCGTTCGAAAACAACATTTAAAATAGAAGTTGAGGTTTGATAAAATAGAAATGTTTTTATTATCATATCAAACAATTAATAGGAAACTTCCTTTTTCTTTTTTTTACGAAGAATTGATATAAAACCAATTAATAATTATGGGTGTGTACTTACAAACTATTTAGTCATTTAAGTAATTTTACTTAAGGATAATATTGGGTTTTCAAAAATATACTAAATTGGGGTGTACATACAGTTTTTGAGGGGTGTAAATATCATCACTCTACATTTATCTCACAAATTGGGCCACGTGCTATACTCCCATTAATGGGGTCAGTAATTTGGGTACTAATCAGGTCAATATCCAAACATTATTCGTGATGATATGCTGTATGGATTAGGGATGGCAATTAAACCTGAGCCCGTGGGACCCGCCCGAACCCAACCCGCTTAAAGAGGGTTTGGTTTGGGATAATTGTACCCGTGGGCGGGTTTGGGTTTGAAAATTGTACTCGTCACAGTTTCTAGTTCGAGTATGGATTTGGAAAAAAAACGATACCCGAACCCGCCAACCTGTTATTATGTATGTGTAATTTTAATATTGTGTTTTTATTTATTTGTGTTTGTGTGTAATTTTAATATTTTGAACTTATGGATTATGGACTTGTGTTGTGTTAGAATTCAGAACTTGAATTTACGGATTATGTACTTATGTTAGAATTTTAGAACTTGAACTACATTTTTATTATTATTATTATTATTATTATTATTGTTATTATTTTTGCTGTTCTAGTTTTTTTTTAAACTATTTATATTTTTAAGCTTAAAATGATAAATGTTCACGGGTTCGCGGGTCCACGGGTGCCACACCCATCCACAAATTTTCTAAAAGGGTAAATTACACTCACCCTCTTAAGGTTTGAGGCAAAAACACTTAAATGGAAAAGTTTAGTTATTCTACACTAACACCCCTATGTTGTCAAAAATGCCCTTGTATAATAATAAAAAATAAAAGTTTTTTTACACCAACACCCAAGGGCATTTTGGACCTTACCATGATCAAATAGGGGTGTTAGTGTAGAATAACTAAACTTTTCCATCTAAATGTCTTTGCCTCAAACCTTAAGGGGGTGAGTGTAATTTACCCTATCTAAAATTCACGGGTTCATGGGTGGGTCTGGATGTTGCTTAAATCCATGGGTGAAACCCGAACCCGAACCTACTACATTTCGTGGGTTCGTGGATGGGTTTGGATATCATTTTCTTACGTGAGTTTGGGTTTGGTTTTTTAAAAAATCTGCTCGAACCCAGTTCATTGCCATTCCTAGTATGATATGTTAATTGAAAAAAAGTCAGATGGTGGGGTCTAGAATGATTGTGGTGCTATCGTCAAATAGAAATAAAAAAAATAAAAATATATATATAAAAAGGAAAGTAGACAAGTAAGAACAAAATAGAAGAGAAAAAAAAAATGTTATCCGTTGCCACCTAAACGGTCTAGGCGTCGGTTTATCGTACAATTGGCGTATAGCATCTACTAGAACAATGGTTGATTTTACACCAATTCATCCTTGATTTATTATTCAAGAGATTCGTCATTAATTCGTAAAGCAGAACATATTATAGGCTTTATTTGTGCTGAGAATCATCCAACAAATTGCTTTACTACTACGAAAACAGTAATGCTACACATCCCACCTTAAATCCCACTTTTTTCATCCCATTATATGTAGTATGTGAGGTGTCAAATTATGAGTGGATATATGGGGTATGTGTCATTAATGTGCATCCATTCACAATTTGACACCTCATATGCCACATGTAGTGGGATGAAAAATGTGGGATTTAAGGTGGGATGTTTAGCATTATTGTTACTAAAATTGTTTCTAATGATACCGTTAACTATTTATAATTTATACAGGATTAGCATTACCATCGGATTTATTTATTTACCTAATGATCTTTAATTTTTTTTAGAGTAATACTTATCCAAATTTGGTGCCCAAATAATTTAGTATCTCTAAAACCCATTAATTTCAATCATCCAATTTTAATACAAAGAAATCAAAGATGTTACATTATTTGAGCACTAAATTTGGATAAAGTAGAATTATTATATATATTTTTTAATTTTTGAAGTATCATTTTAAATTTTGATACCAAACAGGTTAGGAGTCTATCAGGATATGTTAAGATCCAATGCTATATGTACAATCCAAATATCTACTAAAAACTCCTCACATATAGTGAGATTCAAACACGGACCTCTAAAGTGGGTGATGATATACATTACTGCGTGTGATTAGATGTGAAACTGATGAGGGCCATTATTTTGAAGAAACCGACCTTATGCTAGTTTCTCAGTTGACTGGGAAAAAAGAGCCGACATTTGCATCTTGACGATAAAATGAAAAGATTAGTTTAACAACTAACAAGGCCAACATTTCTCCACAAATTCATCCTCTCTCTCTCTCTCTCTCTCTCTCTCTCTCTCTCTCTCTCTCTCTATATATATATATATATATATATATATATATATATATATATATATAGTAATTTTCAAGTGAGAGATCTCTTACTTTAATTTCGGTTCACATCTTGATAAAATCATAACGATTTGTATGAATTTTTTAAAGGATGATAAATTCATTGAAATATTCATATAAATAAAATTTGGAAAATTTTCAAGCACTAGAACCAGTTTTTTTTTTTTGAAATTTCCGATATATCTCCCATTTTTTTGATGCTTTTATATTTAACAAAATCGGGATAAATAGTTTTAGTGCTTGAAAAATTCCTAAATTTTATTTATAGGTATATTTTAATGAATTTATCATCCACAAAAAAATTGATATCAAAATTCATACAAATCAATGTGATTTCATGAAATTGTGGACCGAAATTAAAGTGAGTGATCCCTAACTTAAAAGTTACTCTATATATATAGAGTGTGCGTCTTAACTTACATGTTACCATCGTCAAGAACTTGAACCGGTAGTGGTAGACTCTGCTTCGGAGGAAATTAGGAATGTATTGCTACATAGACTTAAGGTATGGCCTCCCACTATTAATAAACCTCATCAAATCTCTCTTTGTAAGAAGTGATTTTTGGGATCAAGAAAATGATTTTAGTAAGATTTTAGAGTATCCCATTTTGATGATACCTTTGTCGATTTTTGCTGTTACAATAATACTAATCCTCTTCACTTCTTTCCAACTCCCTCTCAATGTTGATCCAGTACTCCGTTTACAAGTCGGATATTTGAATTTCTCAGGTTATTTTGCAATCTTGTTGTGTGTCTCCATCGTTTTTCCACCACAAGTGTTGTGTTTAGTTTATTTGATTATGGTGATCATGTCTCCTTGGCATCACTTCTTTTCCGACCTGTTCAAGTGCATTTTTCGTGTGTTACGTTGCATGCTACAGTCAATCCCTACTCTTATCATTATTAGCATCAGCCAACTAATTAATGAACATGAAGATGAAAATGAAGATGATGCTCACATGAACCGGGCCGGGCTAAACGATGGTTCAAGAAATGAATCCGGTGACCTCAATCATGGGCCTGATTTAGTATAGGTTCGATTATATATAGGCTTTCTTAGCTATAAATAATGTCAAAATCAGTTTGTTTGTTCGGAATTTTTCGAACATCTATATCCACAACACCCGTTTGTAAAATTGTATATAGCGCGACTTGAACTCCCATCCACTAAAGTGGAAGGGATGGTGTATATAGCACATGACCTGTGATAAAAGGGAACGTGCTTCTGTTAGTTGTTTTATATTTTCTTTTATAAATTTATAAATCTTATTAGTGCGAATGTTTGGATTTAAATATTTATTTAATGGAATTACACAAAATAATAATAATAATTTTTTTGATATACCACTTGGAACGCCGTGATTCGAGCTTAAGGCATTATCGGACAGAGTGAGCGCTCTTAACAACATATCACAAGGGGGAGTGTTGTGAGATAATTGAGAAAAAAAAAAAATGAAAAAAAAAAAAATACATGACCATACAAAATAATTCAACACCCAAGAATAAGAAACAGAACATCGAAAAAACAAAAGAGCAGAGGGTTACCGAAGGTTATTTTCATGTTTGTCGGGTCACTATATCACTTTACTCTATTTTTGATAAGATAATTTTTTTAAAGTTTTTGTAATTAATAGTATTCGAGCCACTGACTTGAGAGTTATTTATCAAAACCCTAAACTCGTCCATTTACCAACTAAGATACGCCCTTAAGCCTGGGAAAAATAACATTACTCTATTAAATCTTAAAAGTAATGGTGTACATGTGACCCAGTCAACAAGTTTCACCAATAACCCGTAGGTCCCGCCAGCAAGTCCTTTTTCCCTCTTCGTGGTACATTATTTTATAATAGAAAGTTGGTCATATAAAAAAAATGACTTGAAATTTACAAATAGATGTCACCTCTGGATCAGATGTCACCTTAGGGTGTATTTGGTAGGGAGGAAAAGGGAGAGGAAAGAAAAGGGTGGAGGGAAAAGGGAGAAGAAAATGGGGAAATATGAGTTTAGTATGGAGAGAAAAGTGGAAGGAAGGGAAAAATGAGAGGAAAGATTTGTGGGTGGGACTCACCAATTTTAATCCTCCCACTTTGGGAGGAAATGGGAGAGAAGTGATGGAATTTTCTTACTTTTAATTAAAATTACCAATTTATCCCATTTTTTAAAAATATATAAACTGTAATGCTAGGGTAAATTAGTAAAATTGATAAAGAAGATCTCTTCTTTCCTTCCTGTTTACCAAACAGCTTAAGGGAAAATCATTTTCTTTTCTTTCCCTCATGTTTTCTATCCCTCCAAATCTTTCTATCCTTCCTATTTTCTTTCCTCCCTACCAAACACACCCTTAGGCCTTATAAGGGACAATTAATCGGAGAAGATTCTGGCCATCTTATGGATTGATCATTATATGTCCAAATACGGGCATTTTAAAAGTATGCCCGGACAGTTTTGGGAGATATACATTGTAAGAATAGATATTTGAGTTACGTATACAGTGTTTGATCTCAACATATCCAATAGATGAATAGATCCTTACCCTTTCGGTGACTGTCATTTATTTATTAAAAGAAACATTTCAGAGCTAAACATTGCCGCAATATGAGGTTTCAGGTTCGATAATTATGGATCCAAAATAATGTTCCAACAGGCAACATATATCAAAGTCTTTGTCTATGCACATAATTCCTAGAAAATGCGCTTGTATTTCTATTATTATTTTTAATTCATAATTTAACAGTTGACCTAACGTATTAGCAGATGCAAAGAGACAAAAGAACCTGATAATTAAAGCCAGATTAAAGTTGAGCAATCAAAAGGTGGTTTGTGCATGAAATGTATAGAAATTGGTATAGGATATGGATCTTATAAGCCACAGTCGGTCCTAATAATATTAACAAATTACAAAACAGAGCCACAGTTAGGAGTAGACCTGGCACAGTTCCGGTCCGATTCCAGTTCCGGTCCGATTCCAGTTCCGGTTCGAAACCAGCGGTTCCGGTTCTAAGGTTTGGTGGAACCGGTTATCCGGTTCTAAGGTTCCGTTAACCGGTTCCGGTTCAGGAACCGACGGGCGGAACCGACGGTTTTGAACCATTTAAAAAAAAAAAAAAAAAAAAAAAACCCATATCTGATCTCTGGATCAGTCATAAATATGAAATTCCAACCACAAAATCAACCACAAATCAACCCAAACCACCCCTAAACCACTCCCAAATCAACCCCAAACAGCCATGGCACCACCAAATCAACTTCGTGAATCGAAGATGAAGATTAGAATCGAAGAAGAAGAGAAGAAGAAGAGAAGAAGAAGAGAATCGAAGAAGAGAAGAAGAGTCGAAGAAGAAGACGAAGAGAAGAAGAAGAAGAAGAAGAAGAAGAAGAAGAAGAGAAGAAGAAGAAGAAGAAAAGGAAAAAGAGAAGAAAGAGAGAGAGAGAGATCAGAAATTAGGGATTAGGTTTAGGATTTAGGAATTTAAGATTTATATATATATATTAAAAAAAAAAAAAAAAACATGAACCGCCGGTTCGGATCGGCCGGTTCTGCGAAAACTGGAACTGGAACAGGAACCGGAACCGAAAAATCCGGTTCCGGTTCCGGTTCAGGTTCAGGTTCCGGTTCCGGTTCTGGTTCTGATTTTTACGGTTCGGTTTCGGTTTCGGTTCGATTCCACGGTTCGAACCGGAACCTTGCCAGGTCTAGTTAGGAGGATTTGAATCCAACCAAAGGAACTCCCTACAAGAGAAAAAAGCTGAAAATGCAAGCTTAAGAGCTAAGGAATTTCCTGACTTAGAAACAACTAAACTCTTAATAATGCCAACATCTGAACACAACGCTTTAATATCGTTCATAACGAATTTAGATTCCCTTACAAGAGGGATGGAATCGTTGAGGATGGAAACCACTATAGGAGAAAACCCCTCTGCATAATCCACTTTCAGGTTATAGAAATGAGCAAGGAGCAGACCTTCCCTAAGAGCTATCAGCTCACCAATTTTTGCTTTAAATTTACCTTGACTCTGATTTGATCGAGCAGCTATCACCAACCCCTTATCATCTCTAATTGCTGCTCCTGCACCTATTGTCATCCCTTCCTTGCTTAATGCCACTGCAGTATTTAGCTTAAGCTTGCCAGGAAGAGGGGCTAGCCAATCAGGATTGCTCCTAGACTCAACTGAGACAAGCTGCGAGGAAGTGGCCCTCTTGGACATCTGAAATTCTGACAAAAGAGATAAGGCACCCGAAACCACCAACATAGGAGGCTTACCTTTCCCACTTTGAATGAGTAAATTTATGTTATTCCAAATTGCCCAGGCTGTCATGCAAAAACTGCACAAATCCTCTACAGAAAGGAAAAAAGTGACATACATAAAAACATCAATAGCAGGGAGCTGATTCACTTCATCAAAAGGGCAAACAATATCCGTCATTCTCCAACATTTCTTAGTTGCTTTACACTAGAAAATAGCATGGGTTGAGGTTTCAATAGGGTATGAACAAACATTACACCTATAAGAATCCACAACATTTCTTTTCCAGAGATTATGTAAAGAAGGGAAGGCATTCCAACAAAATTTTTAACTTTTGGAGGTAATTTCAGACTCCACATCTTCTTCCACCAAATCTGCGACACTTCAGAATTTGATTCAGTAGCAGAAACCTTATGTGAGATACGATTACTATCAAGAAGATCTACCACTTGAAGATCAATCCCCAGATCAGGCGTAATTGTCATAAAAGTATTAGGACGCGGAATCCATCTATCCTTAAAAACTCTAATCTTTAAACCATTCCCAACCACCCATTTCAGCCCCTTAGAAAGCAACTCTCACCCCCACAAAATACTCCTCCATATATGTGAGCTGCCATTTTTTACAGCCACTTCCAAAAACTCTTCATTTTAAAAATATTTAGCCTTCATTAGCTGTGCAACCAAAGATCCAGGATTATTCATGATCCTCCAAGCTTGCTTTGCTAGAAGCGACTGATTAAAAGAAATAAAATCTTTAAAATTCAATCCTCCTTGGCATTTAGGCTTGCAAATAGTACTCCACTTCACCCAACTAATCTTCATTTTTCCTTCCCTAGATCCCCACCAAAATTTGGAGAACATGGCACTTAACTCCTTACAAAGTGAAGCTGGAAAATGCTCATTGCATAATTAGGAATCGCTTGAGCTACTACCCTAATCAATACCTCCTTACCACCGAAAGAAAAGTAAATATCCTTCCACCCTCTTAGTTTCTTCCAAACCCTATCTCTAATATCATCGAACATTAATCTCTTATTTCTAACCACCATTGATGGAAGCCCAAGATACTGATCCTGAAAGTTACGATCCTCTATTTCATTTCTAGTATAATCATCAACGTTAGAACTATACGTAACCTTGCTTTTCTGAAGATTAATTTGCTGGCCAGAACCACATTCATACACTTTCAGAATCTCCCTATACTAGAGCTACATTCTTTCGAAGCCCTACTAAAAAGGATACTATCATCAGCAAAAAAACATATGACTTATATAGGCCCACCCCTTACACATTTGACACCCAAACCCCTGCCATTATTTTCTCCTTTCGTAATCATACAAGAGAGAGCCTCAACACACAAAATAAATAGATAGGGGGAAAGAGGGCACCCCTGTCTAAGACCTCTGGAAGGCTTCACCTAACACTTAGGATTACCGTTAAGTAAAAAACTGAGAGAAGTAGTAGATATACAATCCATAATAAGCTCAATCAAACTAGTAAGAAAATTCATCTTAGCCATCACTGCTCCTAGAAAATTCCACTCAACTCTATCATATGCCTTACTCATATCCAATTTGAGAGCCATTAAACCCTTCTTACCAGTCTTCTTCCTAGCTATCGAGTGAAGAGTTTCGAAAGCAACTAATACATTATCAAAAATTTGCCTCCCGGGTACAAAAGCTGACTGATTAGGGGATATAATGTCTTGTAGAAAAGGTTTTAATCTAGCAGCTATAACCTTAGTAACTGTCTTATACATCACACTACACAAAGATATAGGCCTAAAATCTTTTGAGGAGGTAGGATTATTAATTTTTGGAATTAAAACTATAGAAGTATAATTAAACTCCCTAATAGATGTATGACCATTCAAAACACTTGAGCAAATTCACTCAAAATATATTGCTTTTAGATCATATCCCGGCGTTCAAAAATTGTAAGATATTTGTGTATACAAATTCAGCAATAATTGGGTACTGATTAAACATTAATAGGGCAGAAATATTCAATGATTTTAAAAGGAAAAATATTTCAAATAATAATATATAATTTTTTTCGTTTTATTTAGTTCAAATAATAATATATAATATTAATAAAAATAAATAGACTAAATAGATTTAGGGGTCGTTTGTTTTTTTGTCCGAAGACTGAATAATTCTGAATTTTACTGAAGACTGAATAGTGACTGAAACCTGAATCTGAATGGCATGTTTTTTTTTTTTTTTTTTTCCTCACGTCTAAATGTATTGTCAATATGTTTGTTTTTTAAAAATAAAATTGTTTGAAAATAAGTAATTTTACATCTATACCCATACTAATTAAAATAAGTAATTTAACATGCAACACTTTTTATAAGATTTTGCATGTTCTTCCGCAAACAAAGTTTAATTTAACAAAACAAAAAATTCATCCAGGAATATAATTTTGCATGTTATTCTGCAAACAAAGTTTAAGTTCAATTTATTGTAAAAAAAAAAAAAAAAAAGTTCAAATTCAATTTTACATATTGTCCAAATATCCAGTATATAATTCTAGAAACCATTTTATTTATTTATTTATTTTTGTTTCTTGGATCATATGCAAACAGAAACCATTTTTTTTTTTAAATAGGTCCCTAAATTATATACACCGGTATATATATATATGTATATATATATAAATATATATAAACAATTATTCTACAACTTCTTTAAGCAACAAAATCTACTTAATATCGAATGCAACCACACAAAGAATATTTGATAAATTATATAACTGCAACTATGACAATCATAACAAATTATCATTCTAGATTATGTTTAAAGAGTTCTATAACTGCCACTACACGTAGATTAAAAAAAAAAATAATAAATTTTAAAGAGTTCTTACCCGGATTTGGTAGGAGAGAAATTCAATTGTTTAATCCCATGAAGATTTCAATATGAGAAGTGATTAGGGTTTTTTTTTTTTTTTTTTTTTTTTTTTTTTAAAAGCCTTTTAAAATAAAAAATACATTAAAAGAAAGAATTTTACACCATATCAAATTAGGATAAATTTAGAAATATATCTTTTTGTGGAGGATAGACTTGGAAGAAATATTTTAATTATAATTCAGTGATTTGGAATTAAGTTAAAAGTCAGGATTTCTTGGGTAATTTGTTTTTTTGTCTGAAGACTGAATAGTCCTGAATTTTACTGAAGACTGAATAGTGATTGAAACCTGAATCTGAATGACATGTTTGTTTTTTTTTTTTTCTCACGTCTGAATGTACTGTCAACATGTTTGTTTTTTAAAAATAAAATTGTCTGAAAAGAAGTAAGTTTACATCTATACCCATACTAATTAAAAGAAGTAATTTAACATGCAACACTCTTTATAAGATTTTGCTTGTTCTTCCGCAAACAAAGTTTAATTTAACAAAACAAAAAATTCATGTAAGAATATAATTTTGCATGTTATTTTGCAAACAAAGTTTAATTTAACAAAACAAAAAATTCATGTAAGAATATAATTTTGCATGTTATTTTGCAAACAAAGTTTAATTTAACAAAACAAAAAAATCATGTAGGAATATAATTTTGCATGTTATTCTGCTAACAAAGTTCAAGTTCAATTTATTGTTAAAAAAAAAAAAAAAAGTTCAAATTCAATTTTACATATTGTCCAAATATCCGGTAAATAATTCTAGAAACCATTTTTGTTTTCTGTTTTTTGTTTTGGTTTATTTTTTTGTTTCCTGGATCATATGCAACCAGAAACCAATTTTTTTTTTATTTTTTTTAAAGGTTCCTAGATACCTTTTTTTATTTTTTTTTATTTTATTTTTTAAATAGGTCCCTAAATTATATACACCGGTATATATATATAAACAATTATTCTATAACTTCTTCAAGCCACGAAATCTACTCAATATTGAATGCAACCGCAAAAAGAATATTTGATAAATTATATAACTGCAACTATAACAATCATAACAAATTATCATTCTAGATTATGCTTAAAGAGTTCTATAACTGCCACGACACGCAGATAAAAAAAATAAAAAATAAAAAATAAAGAGTTCTTACTAGGATTTGGTAGAAGAGAAATTCAATTGTTTAATCCCAGGAAGATTTCAATATGATAAGTAATTAGAGTTCTTTTTTTCTTTCCTAAAAGCCTTTTAAAATAAGAAATACGTTAAAAGAAATAATTATACACCATATCAAATTATGATAAATTTAGAAATATATCTTTTTTTGGAGGATAGACTTGGAGGAAAATATTTTAATTATAATTAAGTGATTTGGAATTAAGTTAAAAGTAATGATTTCTTACTTTTTTTTTTAAAGTTGTTTTTTGATATTTTTAAGTTGTTTGACCACTTAAAAAATAAACAAAACAACTTAATGAGTTCAATTCAGACCCATTAAGTCTTAAGTGGAAAAAACAAACGACCCCTTACTTTTTTTTTAAAGTTGTTTTTTCATATTTTTAAGTTGTTTGACCACTTAAAAAAACAAACAAAACAACTTAATGAGTTCAATTCAGACCCATTAAGTCTTAAGTGGAAAAAAACAAACGACCTCTTAGTCTAATTTTTGAAGTACAATCCCTTCATTATTTAAGAAACCTATTTTTTTCAACAATAATATTTTATAAATTAAAGAAGGTTAAAATTTTGCAGAAAAAAAAAGAAGATTTGTAAATTTAAGTGTTTTTTTTTTTTTTTGAAGTATTACAATATAAAGTGCTTAATTTTCTAATGGATCATGTACAAATTTTTTGTAGCACTGGATAATAATTATATATATTATTGTAGGGTGCCGATATTGACATATATAAATATGATAAACATACCCATATTTGAGAGCTTCTTTTGACAATCCAATTTTTTCTTTTTTCACTTCTTTTCTAAAAACACTTCATTCTCAAAATTTAAATTTAAAAAAGTTCTAAAAACACTTCATTTTGTTACAAGATTACCCTTTTTATATTTTTTGAATTAAATTATTAAAAAAAGAAATTATCTCTCCTAAATCATTAGATTAATTATTACATATTAAATACTCTCCCCTAAATTTTTAATTACCATATTAAAATCTCTCTCCTCTAATACATATCTCTAATTTTATATCCCCATTCTTTTTCAAGTAAGACTAACGGTTAAGAAAAAAAACTTACTAATAAGTTTGATTTTTAGGAACCGTATGTATGTATATGTTTAAAAAAAAAAAAAAAAACTCAAAAAGCAAGTAGCTTTTTTTTTTTTTTTTTTTTAAATTGAAATATGAAAATGCTTTTTGTTACCTCTTGTAGGTATTTGATTGCCTAGAGAACTTTAATTCTTTCATTAGTCTTAGAAATTCTGAGTTTAATCTAGTTGCAACAATTCAAGCTTTCATATATCTTTTTTTTTTTATATTTTTTTTTTGAAAATTGACTTTTTAATATATATATATATATATATATATATTACTGTTAGTAAAAAACTAAAATATTCATAAGTTTTTTTTTTCTTTAACTATTAATCAGAGATTGATAGAGAAAGTATGGAAATATGATTTTTTTTTTTTTAAATGTAGAGAGATTAATTAGGAGAGAGTGTTTAATATGGTAATAACATATTTAGGAGAGAGAGTTTAATACATAATATTTAATATAATGATTTAAGAGAGAGATTTTTTTTTAATTTTTTTATAATAATTTAATTAGTTTGCAGTGTCTTTAAATTATTTTATCTTGTTTAGTAATTTTTATTTAGGTTAAAATTGTCATTAATAAAAATAAATAAATTGGATTGTGAATAGATAATTTGTGGATTGTAAGGAGAAGCTCTCCCCATATTTTAATAAAAAAATCTAATTACAAAAATATCCCAATAGAAATTTACCATAAGGCAAATTAGTTTAATTAAAAATAAACCAAATACAATGTACACCCCACACCCATATCTCTTTATTGAAAAAAAAACTAAAAAAAAAAAAAAAAAACTAAATAAAAAAACTAAACCCTAATTAAACCCTAATTCTATTTCAAGTATCAAAATCTCCCATTATCATATAACAAAGTAGGAAATAATTTTTATTTTTATTTTTATTTTTATTTTTATAAAAGAAAAAGATAACCATACATTTCAATGTGTATCCTAGGAGATCAACAGTGGTATGATGATGTGAAATTTATTGTAATAGATATCAACAACTTGATTATTATCAACAAAGACGATAATAATGATTTGTAAATGTTGAGAAGATATTTGATGTAGTAGTTGATGGCAAAGAACTTACCACGACTGTACTGTGTTTTCGAGCATGAAGAACTTAAGAATTTATCATTTGTAAAATTGGGTGTGTTAATAACTTAAGAGGGTTTATAAATAAATTGTATTAAAATGGATACATTCATTTAAATAAGGGTACTATTGGTATTAAAATGGGTGTTCATAGTAATGATTTAATTTTAAATTTTAGACATGGGTTTATTTATAAATATGCAGTGCATGTGCTTATCATATTTGTTGGTGTTAATATCTGCACCCATTATTGTATCTTGTAAGTTTTAGATTTTAGTATTATAGAAATGTTCTTATAGTCCAACAAAAATATTTTAACAAATAAAATTAGAATGTTTTTCCACTTATATAGTACGGATTAGACCATGCAAGAAGAAACAAACAGCACAAGTTATATGTCAGTTTCCACAACCCACACTGATTATTATTTAGCTACATAACTTCTGACTTTCTTCTTTAATCGAAATTAACAAAGTCGCACATAACTAGTAATCGATCACAACTACAAGGACCTGTCCAAGTACTCCAGGCTGATGATTTTCAATGTGTCTACCTTCAATTTCAACACTTGGGATCTGTTCAACTTGATGAGAAGCTGCTGGTTCTGATGGGTTTTGTTGATTTCGGGTGAAGCAGATGATGAAAATAGTGGGAATGGATTGTAAAGTTCGACGAAACTAGTTGAACAAGTGCTTGAACAGATTCTACAGAATTCCATATAAGGGAAACATGACTATTAGAAACAAATAAGTGAGCCAGAAAAGTGATGGTGGCAAAATGATTGAGGCCACTATGGCCATAGCCAAGAGAGTTGAGAATCTTCCAGTGCTCAAGCGGATAGGTTTGGCAGTGAGAGGGAGTTTAAGAGATGTGAAGAGGATGATTAGCAACAATAAAATGGAAAGCATCAAGAATGGCAGTTTTAAAATTGGATATTGAAGAATCTCATCTTGATCCCAATAAGACTTGGCATGGTGGGATGTTAAGAAAACGAATAAGATAAGATTTACAAGTGGTGGAAATAGAAACCTCAAATCTATGAAGAAATGCATGGTTAATAATTATGAGATAAAATATCTTTATAATTAATATTTTGTCTTGAATTAATCTTGAGTAATTTGTTGATATAAGGTGGTCTCAGTGAGAATTCAAGTGTCTATATATAGCGAGAGTGGCGGGCTGTAATGGAGGGCTGACCCAGCTGTAGCCGGGTCAGCCATTTGTATAAAAAAAAAATATATATATATATATTAATTTTTTCTCACCTCTCATTTCAACAGTCAACATCCATCATTTATCTCTCTGCTGCCTCACATCACACGCCTAACCAACTCTCTCTCTCTCTTTCAAAGTAACTCTCATGTCCCAAGTCCCAAGTTCCCAACACCCAATACCCTCTCTCTCTCTCTCTCTCTCTCTCTCTTTCAAATCTCAATGCATATAAAAATATTTTCTTTTTCTTTTTTAACCAAAAAAAATAATAATCATATTATATTCTTCATTTCATGTTTTTTTTAGTTAAAATTTAATTTTTTCAAATTTACAAGTTAAAGTTTTGGATTTGTTATTCATAATTTCAAGTTAGTGTTTTGTTATTTTTTTAATGAATTTTTTTTCCGATAGCAATTTATCATTTATGGTGTTATATTATAATTTTTAAAGTACCACTTTAACCAAATTTTTTTGATAATTTATGATACAATGTGAAACAATCATACATTCATACTTTGGGAAAAAAAATAACAATCAATTATCGGGTTGGGGTGGATCAAGTTCTTCATGTAATGTCGGGGACGGGGGGGTTCAACTTTGTCTCCTTCATTTCAATGAAGTTAAAACAATGTTATTTTATTGAAATTATATGTATCTATATATAGTTTTGTTTTAGCCCACCCAAATAAAAAATCCTGGGTACGCCCTTGAGTGAGACGGAGAAAGAATGGAATGCAAAAGGATTGCTGTAGGTCAAGGAGGACAACAGGTCAATACATGTAAAAAAAAAAAATGGGTCCCAACATGGATTATGCACTTCACATGGCACAAAATTATAATTACATTTTTGAAGTACAGGACCTATATGACGAGATCTAAGTTTGGTAAAGTGAGATATAAGGTTGGTACAGTATGATTCAAGTTGTCTAGATAGAGGAAAGCTTCAGGGATTCAGGTGTAGCCGTAATGGACCGACTATCTCCCACCTTTTCTTTGCGGATGATAGCCTTCTTTTCGCTAAGGCTACTGTCTCTAACTATGTGGTGATTAAGTCAATTTTAAGCAATTATGCTAAGGCTTCCGGTCAAGTAATAAATTATAGTAAATCGGCTTTTGTGTTAGTCCCTCTATGTCTTTGAATGACCGGGCATTGCTGGAGGCTGTGATTGGTATTGGTCCAGTTGATTACCATGAATGTTATTTAGGGTTACCTTGTTTTACAGGGAAAAGGAAAAAGGAGATATTTTCATATATCACGTCCAGGATTTGGGACAAGATTAAAGGCTGGTGGGATAAGTTTCTTTCGGCTGGAGGAAAAGAGATTTTAATAAAGACAGTTATTCAAGCCATATCTTATTATACGATGAATCTCTTTCAGCTCTCGAAGGGTCTTTTGAATGAGATCTATCGTCTCTGTGCGCATTTTTGGTGGGTTCGAATGGAAATTTCAGGAAGATACATTGGTGTAAATGGTCAAGATATATTATGTGAGTCTAAAGAGAAATGAGGAATGGGTTTTAAAGATTTGGAGATCTTTAACAAAGCCCTACTCGCTAATCAATGTTTGTGTATTATGTCTAATGGAGAGTCTCTAGCAGCTCGTGTATTAAAAGCTTGTTATTTTCCAGATGGTGAGTTCATTGATGCAGAATTGAAGTCTATGGCTTCTTTCATGTGGAAGAGCCTGATGTGGGGAAAGGAAATTATCTGTGCAGGTATTAGATGGAGAGTGGGAGATGGTACAAAGATCCACATTTATAAGGACAAATGGATTCCGAGACCTTCCACTTTTAGTCCTGTTTCTCCTCCTTTTTTGGGCATGAATGCCACTGTAGACCAGCTGATTTCTACCTCTGGTGTATGGAACTTGGAACTGATAAAGAGTGTGTTTTGGGAAGATGATGTGTCAGCTATTTTGAGTATTCCTATTGGGAAAAGCCGAACAGCTGACTCTTTACAGTGGCACTTCGACCAGAAAGGCTCCTACTCTGTCAAGAGTGGATATAGGGTTGGCTGCTCTCTTCAATCAGATACTGGTTCTTATTATTCTAATGTATTCTCTAGTGTTTCCAGTTCTTGGTGGACTTCTCTATGGAAGCTTCATATCCCCTCAAAGATTAAGGTTTTTTTTTTTTTTTGTGTGGAAGGCTTTTAATCATATGGTTCCATCTTATGAGATGTTGGCTAGACATAAGGTACCAGTTGACGTGCGATGTCCTATGTGCAAATGTAAAAGTGAATCCATCCTTCACGGGCTCTAGACTTGCAGCTGCTTGAAAATGGTACGTGCTTTTTGGTAGCCCAAACTGGCTGATAATCATTTTTTTGATTTTATTCTCGACTGTTTTTTGCTGCCGAACTCGGAGGATTTGGGGTTGTTGTGTGTTTGCTTGTGGAAAGTGTGGTCCATAAGCAATGCTGTGATCCATGATATTGTAATTGACAGGGAGGTGGATTTAATGGAATGGGCATGTTGTTTTATCAAGGAGTTTAACAGTGTGAATCTGTTGAAGGAAAGAAGTACTGCTCTGTTAGAATTCCTGTTTGGAAACCCCTTGACCCGGGTTTGTATAAAATTAACTGTGATGCAGCTCTTGATGGTGTTGGTCGGCTGGTAGGCATTGGGATCGTTATTCGCGATTCGGTTGGTTTAGTCATGGCCTGTAGCTCTCAAAAGATTGAAGCCACGTTTTCTCCGCAAGTGGCCGAAGCGATAGCTATCCTTTGTGGCCTCCAACTGGCTTGTGATACTGGCTTAAGACCGTGTAAAACTGATTCTGATGCTAAAGTAATAGTGGGCTGGATTAATATTGGTAAGCCTCTTGAATATGAGATTGGGGATGTCATTGCTGATATTCATGTGTTGCTAAAGCAGGCCCTTTGTGTATCAGTTAACTTCGTTCCTAGAAAGGCTAATTAGGTAGCTCATGTGTTAGCTAAAAACGGTCTCTCTGTTGTTGAGGATTTGTTTTGGCCGGAGGAATTTCCTTCGTGTGTTGGTTTGCTTGTTTCGGCTAAATACCGGGTTCCTTTGTAATGCTTGTTTCCGTTCAAAAAAAAAAAAAAGGTTGTGTCATCGTCTCTAAAATCCCAAATTTATTATAATATTTTAGATTTTAAAAAGTACAAAATTTATATCAAAATTTTATTGGATAGAAAAATATTTTGATATACTATTTATTGAAATACATGTGTATTAGCAATTATGTTATGTTTTCATATATTGTATAATAATAATAATAATAACTGATGTCCCCTTACACTTGGGAAGAGGTTGTTTGCGCACATGCAGTAGGATCATCTTTGTTGTGAATCTAGATCTACGACTAGATTCTAGACTCACTTTGGATCTATCTTAAAACCTGTAAGATTCACTTAACACAAAAATAAGATAATAACAAGATATACCAACAGCAGATATAAAATCAAAACAGGAAATAGAAGAGAAAGAACATGAGAGCTTTTTATCGTGGTTCAGCTTGAGAACAAGCCTACATCCATGTAAAGCCAAATAGAGAGGCTCACTCCACTATATGTAAGTTATTACACAATCCAGAACTACACAAGACTCAACTTGAATACCCTCAAAAAGGAGCCCAGAAACTCTCAAACAACAACGCTCAACACCTGAGACCTATTACACAAGCTAAGCCTCAGATCACAACCTAGAAACTCTCAATAGTTACATCAACAGAATCACCACACACAAATCTTACTTTTTCTCTCTTAACTCTCTCACAAATTCAAAGCAGAGAAGCTTGATATTCAAGATGAATATCAAGAACACCAAGAACAAATACAAAGAAAAGGAATCTGTAGAACAAACGAGAAACCCTAGAAATCAAAAAGTAGTTTCTCTCTCTATTGCTTCACATTATATAGCCTCCAGAAGATAAGGCCCAGCTATGCCAAGTGAAACAAATTATCTGTTGCCATGTCACCAAAGAATCCTGACTCATCATTATTAACTTAATATCTAGTAAGCCAAAACGCAACGTTTAGGTAAGTGAGGCAGATCAACTATTGGAGCATTGTTGTTGGGCTTCTGATGGCTACAACTCTTCCTCATCATTGGGCTTCAACTGGATTTGGGCCACAGATGATTTAAGATGGACTAAATCATCACAAATTCCACCTTAGTTCATCTGAAATCATATAGCAGAGCAAGCTTCTCTAACCTGGCTCAAAGACACACAAATAAACAAGTTAACCATAATCACTTATTTGTAGTAAGTTCAAGCAGTGCTTAAGCTTACTATAGGGAACTACCTTGGTTCCCATATCAGATGGATTTTATTCAGTAGGAATCTTTTTTTTTTTTTGAACGGCAAATTTATTGATAAAAAGCCAAAGCAGGCAAAGATAACACACAAAACAGGCCAGCGGAACGACCAAACAACCGCTAAATATACCACACATCACAGCAAACACCACAGCAAAATAGCAAAAAATACATTGCAGCACAGCAAAAAACAAACACAAACTGCAAGGAAAGCAAAAGAAGAATTAAGACATCAAGTATCTCCCCATTCAAGTCTGTCACCACCACTATTCGAGCCAGCTTTAGCTAAACTATCCGTACATGAGTTTGAAGCCCTAGGCATGAACTTGATATCAAAACCATCCGAAGACTTAAGGAACTGACGAATATCATAAACAAAGTTAACAAGCTGCAAGTTGCCGAAATCTGAAATCCAATCCACCACAGATTTTGAGTCACTAAAAATAGTAACATCACACCGAGCAATAGAAGCCTTTCCAGAAATCAGTTGGCAAGCCCGGTGGATGGCCATAACTTCAGACGAGACAGCATCAAGCACACCCATATGAGATGAAAATAAACACAGAGTTCTACCACACGAATCACGAAGAATACCACCTATACCAGCCACCCCCGGATTGCCCCTTGCGGAACCATCCACATAAAAACTTAAGTCGCAACCTGCTGAACACTCAACAACAATAGTCTTTTTACCTTTTGCTGCAGAAACGTCTACACACCTATCTTTTAAGTCAAGAATGAGATATCTATCTCAATGCTACCTTCAGAGATTTTATCTCTAATGAAGTGATATTTAACTTCTATGCGTTTTGTTTTCTCATGAAATACATGATTCTTGCATAATTGTAAGGCACTTTGGCTATCAGTATATATGATGGCCTTACCACTAAATACATTGATTTCACCTAAGAGGACTTGAAGCCATATGGCTTTCTTAATTGCCTCTGTGACAGCTATATATTCTGCTTATATTGTGGACAAAGCCACAACAGATTGCAGCTGGCTTTTCCAGCTCACACGGCAGCCATCAATGGTAAAGAAATATGAGGAGGTTGATATCCTTTTATCTCTATCTCCTGCATAATCTGAGTCTGCATAACCAATAAGATCTATAATAGAATTAACATAGTCATACACAAGCCCAACTGAAGTAGTAGAGCTAATATATCTCAAAAGCTATTTCATGGCATTCCAATGGACCTTTCCAGGATTTGCCATATACCTAGATAAGACACTAATAGGTTGTGCTAAATCTGGTCTAGTGCTAATCATAGCATACATAATAGACCCCACTGCACTAGAGTAAGGAATACTCTCCATAAATCTGCTCTCCTCAATGGATCTAGGAGATATGGTAGAAGAAAGGACAAAACTTGGAGATAGAGGTATATTGGCAGGTTTACAATTCTTCATTGCAAACCTGTCAACTAACTTGAACAGGTAGTTTTCTTGTTTAAAGCACAGTTTAAACTCTTCCCTAATTCTCATAATTTCTATCCCTAAAATCCTTTTAGCATTTCCTAAATCTTTCATATCAAACTCAGTTTTCAGTTTCTCTTTTAATTTTCTGATCCTAGGCATACTCTTACTAGCTATTAACATATCATCAACATATAGCAGTAAATATACAGAATTAGTTATATCTTTACTGGTGAAGTAAAAACATGTGTCATAGTTACTTTTATTAACACCTAAGCTAGTAATGAAATTATCAAATTTCTTATACCACTACCTAGGGGCTTGTTTCAGCCCATACAGAGACTTATTTAAGAGACACACATGGGAAGGTTTAGATTTAGACTCAAAACCTTCAGGTTGAGACATGTAAACTGTCTCATCTAGTTCCCCATGTAAGAAGGCAGTTTTGACATCAAGCTTTTCAAGCTCTAAATCATAAAGGCTAACCTAGGCTAAGACAGCTCTAATAGTTTTATACTTGACTACTGGAGAGAATATCTCATTGTAGCCAATCCTTTCCCTTTGGGTGAAGCCCTTGGCAACTAATCTAGCCTTATATCTAGGTGGATCATTCTGCCCTAAACTTTCCTTAATTTTGAATATCCATTTGCAGTCAACTACCTTCTGTTTTTGTGGTTTCTTTACAAAAGACCAAGTCCCATTTTTCTCAAGAGATTCCATCTCTTCTCTCAAGAGATTCCATCTCTTCTCTCATGGCATCAAGCCATTTTAACTTATCTGTAAGTGCCTCATATTTTGATTGGTTTATTTCGTTGACAAACCACACTTAGGGATGTCTATGTAATGGGTATCTTAGGTTCCATTGGCAAGCTTCCAAGCATCTCCGTGACTTCAAGATTAAGTGCAAGAGCGAAAAATATTCACTTGTTAAAGAGATTAGGTGCACACACACACACTTACATGCATTCTCATATTACTTTGCATTTGTGTTTCCATGATTGTGTGCATTTATGTTTCAACTCACACGAGCACTTCTATGTTTGTGTTTGTTTTGGTATGGTTGGTAAAATCTCATTATATTTTTAAAGAAATATATTTTTGAGATTTTTTGTATTTTTACGAGTCTAACCGTGTGTGGATTTGTCCCTAGATGAGTTCCGAGCGATTCGGAGACTTGTCTATATGTTTCAGATGATTTCCGAGACATTTGAAACATTCCGTGTTTTTATTGGAAACTGGAATCTAATTCTGAGCTTAGAGTGAAAAGTTATGTAATTTTCCGTATTTGTGACTGAGTCCGGATCTATATTCCAAAGACAGAATCGAATTCTGAGTTCCGAGATCAAAACTAGATCGAAAAACGCTCGGAACGGAAGTTGGCTTGGTTTGGCATGGCATGAAAGCCACACCAAGAGAAGCTTGTCGTGAAGGGCGCGCGCTGCTCACGCCCAACTTCTCTCTCGGCCACGCGAGCCTCATGCCAACACCTGATTTCAATTTGATTTTTGTTTTGTCAAGGTCATTTTATTGAGTGCTTCACTTCCACATGCAACCTCTTGTGTAATGATTCTTGTGCTGCACACATTCACTTGACATGATCTTTTATTGGTTTGCTTGGGTTCCTCTCACGTAAGCAGACCTCACTGGATTATTTTTAATTGATTTTTTCTCAAATGTCTAAAACGGTGCAGTATTATAATCACCTAATATATATATATATATATATATATATATATATATATGTGTTTTATTCTCTTCACTTCGTGAGACAGATAAAATATTATACACTTTTGAGAGACAAAAATAGTTTGAAGTGAGAAACTCCCAAGAACTTTTCTTTAACTCTCCAAACTCATTTCCTTATACATAAATCATCATCTAAGCATCATCTAGGATCATCTAGTATGTGTTAATGCATGGGTCTTCTTCAACACACATGTTATGGTAAGTTAAACACTAATTTCATCTAATCTTAGTGTTTTACTTAGCAATTTATCTCATTTATAACTTGTATGCTCTTAGATTAATTTCTACTTACAAGATTGAGATTATGTGTTGAATGTTTGAGTTCTTGTATTGTGATAGCTAGGGTTTCATGAATATTTAATTTCTAGCTAATTAATCTCTTTGCTTGATTGAGATTGTTTTTGATAGCTATTGTCTAGGATTGTCATATACCATATAGCTATGTTGTATGCCATGTCATATAACAATTAATATCTATGATTGATTTAATTGATATATTTTAAATCCTAGATAAGCATTTAGTGTAACCTAGCATTAATTGCATATTGGATATCCTTGCATATTCACATAGGTTTTTATTGATCTCTTCTTGAGAATTAAGTCTTGTGTGACTAAGTTGCTTAGTGCACAAGCAATTGGACTAGATTCACTTTTAAAGGCTTACGAGTAGTAGTGGTGGGTTATAGGCCGAGAATGGTTGAGGTCAAGTTAGGATGTAAACACCATTACAATTAGTGGATTCGAGGTTCATGTGTGGCACACATAACAGCTCGTGGTTTTTCCCCATTAAGGGTTTCCATGTAAAAATCAAGCGTTTTTTAATTTCTGCACTATTATGCTTGATTTATTGAATTGACTAGATTGGGGTATTTTCGTAATATTAACTAAATGCAAATATTTGGTAATAACCGGTTAAAATCTATTCACCCCCTTTAAATAATTTTAGAACATACCATAATTCGTTTCAATTGGTATTAGAGCGAGTTCCTAGATATACTTAGGTGATCATTTGCTCATTTTGATGTGTTGTGCATTTTGTGTGATTTTTGGTCATTCATACATTTGCATTCATTTGCATCCATTTTACTCAAACACTATGAGTGGATTTGAGAGGCTAGAGGGTGAGTTACTCTCCGTACTGCAATTGCTCACCAAGGAAAACTATTTCTCTTGGAAAGTAAGAATGAAATTCTTTTTGATGGACTTTGATGAGCATGTGTGGATGTGTGTGGAAGAGGGATACTCGCTTCCCACAGAGAGATTAGAAAATGGGGCTTCTGTGCCTAAGCCCAAGTCCAAGTGGACAAATGATGAACTCGAGGCTGCAGAATGGAACTCAAAGGGCATCCGTGCCTTATCTTTTGTAGTGAATGAGTTTCAAGCCAAACTCATTCGAACCACTCGTGATGTTCGAGAAGCTTGGGAGATTCTAAGAGTCACCCACGAAGGTAACTTGAAGGATATAAGAAAAGGAATGGCGATAGCCACCTCATGTAGTGAGAGTGAGAGTAAAGAAAATCCTTTAAGTGATAATGAGATTGCCATTAACTACACGGTATTTGGACCCACTCGTGTAGAAGTTGAAGTAGATGGCAAAGATCCCTTGTTTTGTGACCTCAAAGTAGGAATAAATGATGTAGTAGCTAGTGAGGTGGTTTGTGTAGCTATTCATGGGGATATAGCTCATATAACATCTAGTGACCAAAGTAAAGGTCTTGATGAGAAAGATGACCCGGTTGGTGAGAGGGAAAGTGTATGAGATAACTTTAGTGATGAGAACACTTCATCCTAATCCAACGGACGATTTATTGACCATATGGATCTTAAAGACTACGTTAAAAGATTTGAAAGCTCTAGGATAAAGAATGAGAAGGAGATTCAAAGATTAAAGGAGGAAAATCTTGAGCTTTCAACAAAGGTGACTCATTTGAGTGAAGAGGTAGTAAGATCCAAGGAAAGTGAAGTCTTGTTGAAGAAGGAAAACCTTCAACTAAAGGCTAAGGTGGATGACTCCTTGAAGGTAGGCATAGTTGATGTGTCTAAGTATGAAAAGGAGATTATAGATTGCCATGAAAGGATTAAGGTAATGAAGAATGAGATTGCTAGCAAGGAAAATTCCTTAAGAATTGTTAAGGATAAAGAGAAGAGGAACCTTCAAGACTTGAAGAAGGGTAAGACATTGCAACCTCAAGCTCAAGGCAAATGCAAGGCTTCACCTCCTCATCATCCTAGGAGGAAGATTGATCTTGAAGAATCTTTCAAGAATGGCCAAGTGAAGATGCCATCAAAGGGCGTTGCTCAACCTCAACATCCAAGAGCTCTATGCCCAAGCCTTCCTCAATCATGGTCTAACCAACCAAGAAGGCAAGCTATGCTACCTCAACCAATGAGGTAACCCAATCTGGTTCAACAAAGAAGATGTGAACCGGTTCAACACCAAAGGAGATATCAAATGCATGATAAGTCTCCAACGACCTCACAAGGATAGGGTATGACTTCTCACTTTATACCAACTTGTCATTATTGTGGTGTTTATGGGCATATTAGGCCTAATTGCTTTAAGTACATTAAGCTTTGTAGGGTTGAAAGCATGATGAAAAGAAAGAGGCTTAGAATAGCCAATTTGCATGTGCCTAGGAAATCCTTAATAAATAATCCTAGGAACTTAAATAACATGCAAACTTTGACCACTATGATTGAAAATGTGTCACCTAAGTGGATAAGAAAAGATGAACTCGCCTTCTATGATGCTAACTTGTCTCTCATAGGTTCAACTAAGTCCAATGGACTTGGTAGGTCTAGAGGACCTCATTACCTTCATTGATGAAGTGTGGTATTGACCCCATATGGGGAACTCAAGCAAAGAGAGCAATTGCATACTTGTTGCATGAAAAAATTTGAAATTTTTTATGCTTTTTTATTAATTGCTTGAGTATCTTGGTTGCATATGCTTATATGTTTTTTTTTTCTTTAATAAGTGTGAACCATGCTTGTATTGCAATCCATGTCATATTTATATTCAAACATGCATTTTTGGATTAGGAGATTCACTTAGGAAGTACTTTTTGAATAATCTATAATGATCTCCATGACATGATGATTCTTTAAATGACATGCTTAAAAAAAAATATATGAAAAAGCATGAATTGATGATTGCAATTCTTAAATGCAAAACAATGTGTGAAAAGCTAATAAGACTCAAATGAATAAAGGATCTTGTGTTCGTTCTAAGGATTTTAAAATCCAATTGTCTCTATTTCTTTATTGGTTGAACATGGCTACTATCATACGAGTATCTTACCCAAAAAAATCAAATAGGGTGCAAAGACGCTCATGCCATGTTTCGCTTATAAAGTTGGATATAGTTGCTCAAAAATTGATTTCAATGAAATTTCTATATCCTTACTTTGATTCATGACAAATGGTGAAATTAGTTTGAATTCTTTAAGTAAACCTTTGTCATTTGCTTTGCCAAATACCATTGATTTTTGGACTTGAATGTAATATGTCTTGCATGCAAAGCAAATTAATCACACGTTTTCAATAAAATAAATCTCATTGTTTCTCTCCAATTAATTGAGTTGCATAAATTGCATTATATGATTATGCAAATTACTTGTATGCTAATCTCTCTTTGCTACAATGACCTGGTTGGGGATACTCATTTGCCTATATCATGACAAAAAGGGGAAGTAGTATGTGGTAAGGGAGAGTGCTAATTGAGAGTAGCTAATTCACATTGGGGAGAGTGCTTAATTGAGGGGGAGTAACCCGTTGAGAGGGAGCATTGCATTGCACATTCATAGCATGTTGTTGCTTATTTTCTTCAATGCAAATGCTTGTTTTTATCTTACTTGATCACCTCACATACACTTGTCTGGAAAGTATACTTCTTATTTTACAGGGATGTTTTATTCTATGAGAGATGGAATGCTTGAAGATCTAGTTTGATTAGGCTTCTCTTTGTAATGTAGAATTAACTATTGTTGACCCTTAGATTTTAATTCTTGTGAGGATCAAATGTGAGAGGTGGTTTTGTCACGAAATAGCCAAATGGGGAGATTGTAAGTGCCTCATATTTTGATTGGCTTATTTCGTTGACAAACCACACTTAGGGATGTCTATGTAATAGGTATCTTAGGTTCCATTGGCAAGCTTTCAAGCATCTCCATGACTTCAAGATTAAGTGCAAGAGCGAAAGGTAATTCACTTGACTTGATTCTTGAAGAGATTAGGTGCACACACACACACACACTTACATGCATTCTCATATTATTTTGCATTTGTGTTTCCATGATTGTGTGCATTTATGTTTCAACTCACACGAGCACTTCTGTATTTGTGTTTGTTTTGGTATGGTTGGTAAAATCTCATTGTATTTTTAAAGAAATATATTTTTGAGATTTTTCGTATTTTTACGAGTCAAATAGTGTGTGGATTTGTCCCTAGATGAGTTCCGAGCGATTATGAGACTTGTCTATATGTTTCATATGATTTCCGAGACATTTGGAACATTCTGTGTTTTTATCGGAAACCGAAATCCAATTCCAAGCTTAGAGTGGAAAGTTATGTAATCTTTCGTATTGGTGATTGAGTCCGGGTCTATATTCTAAAGACGGAATCGAATTTCGAGTTCTGAGGTCAAAACTGGATCGAAGAACACTCGGAACTAAAGTTGGCTTGGTTGGCTAGCCTCTTTAGTGACACTCGCAATAGGACAAGGTCGGAGAGTAGCACAATAGTAAGTAAAGTTCGTTCCCACAAGGATCGAGTGATCGATTACCAAAATTGACTAGACTACTTGCTATTCAAACAATCAATAATGAGGGTTTTCAAATTAAACAAATTAAACTAAGTAAAGGATTAATGCTAATGCAAAAAGAAATAACATAGAAATAAACTCGAATGTGATAATGGAGAGAAACATGCTAGGACTTGACTACACCCCACCCTATATTGACTTCCGTTCTAGACTCAATTATTCACCCAAAACATGCTCATGCAATTCATAGATTCATGCACCATAATATTAACCTACAATCTCGATCGAGTAGAGTAGGTTACACCCAAAATCATACCCAAACCTATCTTTCAATTACTCAGAATATATGAATGGGTTCGTTAAGGTTGTTGGCGCACTAACGAATCCTATACGCTAGCCTAAGTAGATCTACTTTTCTAAACATGCATAGAGAACATTTCGTCGAGCACGTGGTGTGCGTCTCCGGTTAGTACATAACAAACCACAAAAGAACAATTAATAGGAGATCAATCCATTAATATAACATTAAGCATACTAAAACATCCATATAAACTACAAGTTGCACATAAAGGGTAAATAAAGATCAATATAAATATATAGTCATGGGTGGGGTTTCATCAAATCCTAACACTAAATGTTTAGCTCATATCACAAAGTGTAGCCATACAAAGAATAAACTCAAATGGATACATGGCTAACATAAAGAACATGAAAGAGAAAGAGTGATAGAAGAAACTATGTAGAGTAGCTCCTCTTTGGCTTTGCTCTTCTTCTTCCAAGCTTTTTCTTCAACTCTCTTCCGCCCCGAAAGATGAAATGATGGTAGTGATGGTAAGGAGAGGTGATTGGTGTAATTTGAATGCTAGGGAGATATGGAATCTAGGTGGGTTACAAAAGTTGGAAGAAAATGTAAAGGTGATACCTTGGTGTATTTTTGGGAGAGAGGGTTGGTGTCTTTTGTAGAGAAAAAACTTCAGAATAAATAGGGGAGTTGATTAGGTCAGGGGCAAGAGAGTAATTTCCATGAAGAAAAACAAGATCTGGGCAAAAGGCGAACTTGGGGAGAGTTTGGGGAGAGCTTGGTAAGCTCGCCCTGGGGTCGCTGAGAAGGATTGATATCCTGGACTCGAGAGGTTAGCGAGCTCAAGGCGATCTTGATGAGCTCGCCCTGAGCTCGCTTGACTTGCTATTTTAATCCCCAAACCCGAGAGCTTAGCGAGCTCGAGGCGACCTAGCTGAGCTCGCCTTGGGCTCGCCTTTCTGAATGATGAGCAGAGCTTGAACCGAAAGCATAACGAGCTTGAGGTGACTTGGCTGAACTCGCCTTGGGCTCGCCTATGTGACAATAATACCATCTTGACCTTCATTGTAGCTCATTTCAAGACAAAAGACCAACAAAACACTTTGACCTTGCACAACTTATTTAAAACGTTAGAAACCCGATTTTACCCGAGAAACGAACACAAAACGATATGGAAATTGGGCTACACTTTGTGTAGAAGTGAAGCAATCACCTCTGCTGAGGTGGTAAAAGATAACCAGATATGCACCGTCAATGAAGAGCTAGCAGAGACAGAGAAGGTATGGGAGATGGTGTGGAACAACAAAGATAATGAAGACGAGTGGTTATCGAAATGTGCTATTGGTGTTTTAAAGGAATTTGCTAATGTTTCTAGTGTGAACCATCGGTTAAGCTCAAGAGGTATCTCTTTTTCTTCCAATTATCTAGGAGACAAATGTATTCTTTGGATTTTTGTCTCAGAAGTGGAAAGGGATGGTTTTGTTCAGAGTCAATTTCTATGGGATGATAAATTTATTTCAATGGTTAAGGGCTCATACCCTACTACACCTCATGCTCGTATGGTGTGGATTAATTGTGAGGGAGTTCCTCTAAAATTCTGGAAAGCTACGTTTTTTATGAAGTTGGGTTGGTTAATAGATGAACCAGTATTGGTTGAGCAAGAAACCTTGCTAAAGGAGAGGTTTGATAGAGGTAGAATCCTTGTGTTAATTCCTTTGTTTCAGTCCTGCCCAAGTTTCATTAAGGTTTCGATTTGAGATGTCCCATTTTTTGTCAAGGTTTCTGAAGAAGCAGCTCCGGTGGAACCAGCTTGGATGGAGAGCTTCTTAGGCTTGTCAAAGTTGCCTTCTCAGGCAGTTCGGAGTTCATTGCTTCTAAAAAGGGAAGGTTCAACTCTTGTCGTGGATCGTGGAAAAAAGGCTTTGGGAAGAAGAAATGATAATGGTCAAAAGGGTTGTACTCAGATATCAGTGTTGACAGGTTTGGACCATCAGCTTAAGCATTTTTTAGTCAGTGACAAAGTCATGAAGGAGGGAAAGGCACTTAACTTTAACCATTTTGAGGACTTGGGAGATAAGGTGGTTGGGGTGAATCTTGATAAAGCTGTCAATGATAAGGTTTTTCAAGTTCCCAAAGCCAAGTTGTTTTCTGCCCATCAAATGCATAATCGAGGCAAGGACAGTGAGGTTTGAGGAGTGGTGTCTGATTTCTGTAGCTATCCTAAGCTAAAAGGGAAAAAGGTGGATGGGAAAAGAGCTGTAAAAAAAAAAAAAAGGTGGTCAAGGAAGTGAGGTCTCCAATGCTTTTTGATAGGTGTAACCTGTCTTTAGATGGTGTCAGTGTCACAGACCCGCCCTCTTTCTGCAGCTCATTGGAGGTGGGGTCTTTTTTGAATTTCAAAATTTTTAAAGGGAATCGGTCTGGTTTGTTAACTCAGCATGGGCCAAGAAATATTAGGCCTCTGAAAGAGCGAACATGCTTCAGGAAAGAGGATGACAAGTCTTTTGAACTTTCTACAATGAAGTTAGGTCTCATGTCCATATTTTCGAAAGTAGGCAAGATATCTTCTTGTGACAGTGGGCTTGGGAGTAAAGAGAAGAGTAAAGAAGAGAAGGATTTAGACAGTACGAAGCATCTAACCTCTATTTTAACTCTAAATTGGACCTTTTGCCTAGCAGTTAAGGGCCATGTTAAGAAGGCTAGGAATCCCAAGAGTAAGTTTTCTCGGAATTTTGAAGAGGAAATTTCTAGGATTATAAGGATTGGAGTAGCTCTAGGGTTGGATTTCGATGGCAAGTTAGTGGGGATGGCTGAGGTTTTCGCAGAAGTGAAAAGGAAATTGAAGTTGGGTGGCTTGAGAGAGTTGAAAGTTCAGTAGGTTTTTGGTTTGTGGTTGTGTTCTGTTGTTTGTGTTTGCTAGGTTGTGGGTTGTTTTTTTGGGTGGCTTGGCCTTGGTTGGATCTTAAGTTGCTTGTTTTGCGTTTGTTGGTGGGTTGTTTTTGTGTCTTGTTTTGTTGGCTGGTTGTGCGTATTAGTCTGTATGGGGGGCTTTTGTGGTCGTGTGTTTTGTTGTCTTGTGGGCGTGTGGTTTGTTTGTAGCTCTTCGGCTTGTCCGTTTTTGAATAAACTCTACCATTCAAAAAAAAAAAACTTATGTACGTATTTTCTTCTAACCATCAACTTTCTCTCTAACAACAAAGCTATTTTCTCCTCACCAATTTTCTACTACAAATTGATAAAAAAAATAAAAAAAAAGTTTAATATTTGTAGCAAGAGGATGGTGGATTGATCACAAACAATAAATTTATATAAAAGAAAAATATTATATGTAACACCAAATCTTCTCTTATAGTTTTCAAAAAAAAAAAAAAAAAACTCTTTATGTATTCAATTCTCTCTCTTCTTATTTTATTTTCATATTTCTCTAACTGTTCAACTCTCTCTCTCTCTAACAACAGTAGTATTCTCTCTATGGTCTACACCATGTTTTTTTTTGTCATAAACTTTTATGGATGATCATAGTTAAAGCTCTAAAATCTAAAATGACATAGTTTCATTTCATCTCTATCATTCCTTTTTCATAGAAATAATATTAAAATACAAGACATCTTTGAATATATATTATACGGAGAGAGAGTTAAAAAAAAAAAAAATTAAAAAAAAAATTATGATCTGGTATGGTAAGTTTTTGATGATCATCCATGGAAATAGAGGAGTGTATGATGAACTCTAAACAATCAGCAATGCCTTCGAAGTCTCAACATGCAATTATTGTTTGATGATGATGAATTCACCACCCTCCTTATGAAAATATTAAAATTAATTTGTTTTTTTTCTTCTCAATTTGTAGTAGAATTTTGGTGAGGAGAAACTAGCTTTGTTGTTAGAGAGAGAGTTGATGGTTAGAAAGAATAAAATACATACATAATTAAGTTTTTTGTTTTACCATTTTTTTTTAATCTTGTTGATAAGGTAAAATTTTTAAAAGGATAATATATATCTTAAATAACCAAATCGAATCATTGAATGAATCTAACACTTAGATTTGAATGTACTATGTTTTCTTTATATCTGTGCGCATTTATAGGAAACCATTATATATGTGTGTGTGTGTGTGTGTGTGTGTGTGTGTGTGTGTGGGTGGGGGGGGGGGGGGGGGGGGGGGGGGGGGGGGGGGGGGTGCCTCGTGGGGGGTCCGGCCCCATGGGGAAACGTCCATCTGTAAATATTTTATAAAATTTATAGACTAAAATAGAAAATTAATGAAGAAAATGAAAAATAAATAAATAATTTTTTTTTCAGCCACAGTAAAGCAAAGTGTTCGACTGGATCGTTCGGCCGTCGTTGTCACCCTGATCTCGTCACTGGCACTTTAGTTGCTACCTGTCTTTGATCGTTTCCTCCCTATCACGTCTCTCTACCTGTCTTTGATCGTTTCCTCTCTCTCTCTCTCTCTCTCTCTCTCTCTCTCTCTACACGACCAAACCATTTCCTCTCTCCACCGTTGCCAACAATTTAGGTTTTATTAGAAAAAAATTGGGGGTTTTTTTTTAGGGTAAATTACACTCACACCCTTAAGGTTTGAGGCAAAGACACTTAGATGGAAAATTTTAGTTATTCTACACTCACACCCCTATTTGACCATTGTAAGGTCCAAAATGCCCTTGGGTGTTAGTGTAAAAAAACTTTTATTTTTTATTATTATACAAGGGCATTTTCGACAATACAGGGGTGTTAGTGTAGAATAACTAAACTTTTCCATCTAAGTGTCTTTGTCTCAAACCTTAAGGGTGTGAGTGTAATTTACCCTTTTTTTTATTTAAAAATTTTAAAATAGGGGTATTTTAGACAGTGTGACTTACACTTGGTTAAAAACAAGAGTTAAGAGCACCAATGCCTCCTAAATTATACACGAGGTTGCATGTTGCCCCTAAACTTTTTTTTTTCTTGGCAGTAAACCCCTTGAACTTTTATTTATTGGCAACAGGTGATGGAAGGGAAATGGATGTCTAGGGAAAATTTCACTTAAATACCCTAATTATATGCATAATTGCATTAAAATTGGAAAAATATAATAATAACACACACACCCCCTTTAACCGGTTGATTAATGTCTAAAAAAATAAAAAATATTAATATTAATAATATTAATAATTTTAAATAATAATAATAATAATATTATTATTATTATTAAAAATGATAATAACATTAATATTAATAAATTTTAAAAATAATAATATATGAGAAATGCTAAACTTTGTGGATCCCCACTTCCAAACAAGTGTTCGGAGGCTAAAACACCAACCACCATCACACACTGTAATGGTAACGAGTAGGGACGTTAATAGATAATATATATATATATCATTTTATATAATTTTATCTTAATTTAATTATTTTTGATAATATAATGAGATTTTCTCCATCACTTTGTTTTTATTTTTCGATTAATGAAATTTTCTAGTACTGTTGATTTATTATTATTATTATTAATTATATATATATAATTTTTTTTAACCCACCCTATTATTATTATTATTATTATTATTATTATTATTTCTAATTAAATTTTATTAATATCATCATCATCATCATCATCATTATAATGAATAGTATTAAAATAAATTAAATGCTTATTTGGTTGGGCTTTCTACTGTCTCAAAAGCTCTACACACCTCTATTTGAGTTTTTTTTTTTAGAGTTGTTTGGTTTGGTTTTTTAGATTGTCTATTTTAAATTCAGAAGCGGCTTTTAGAGTTTAAACCTCTACTACATAAAAGCTCATGTGGAGGAGCTTATCAATATATATATATATTAAAAAAAAAAGTCTACCAACCAAACAATTATATTATTTTTTTTTCCAAAAGCTCTATTTATAATAAATCTATAACAAGTAGACATTTTATAAATAGAGGTTTTTCAAAAGTCCAACCAAATAAGCTCTAATTTTAAAATGTTTTATTTTTGTTTTTATTTTTTAAATCTGATATCGAATAAGTCGAGACCATCAAATATTAAACACAACATGTATGGTACATATATTCCCACAGTACATCACATATGCTCCCAAAATCCATCGAGAAATTCATCCACACATGAAGGTAAGTGCCAATAATTGGAGTCACAGTGTTTTATTTTTGTTAATTCATCCACCGATGAAGGTAAGTGCCTATGGTGGGACTCTGCATGTTTTATTTTTGTAAACCCTTAAAATTGGAATCTAATGATACCATTAAGTATTATGAATTGGATTCAAATAACCTGTCAAAAAATGGTGTCCCGATTTGTGTCTAACCAACTAAATTGTGTCATATGTATACAATCATTTACATTTAATTATTTTAAAAAAAAACGTGAACACATGGCCCAATTTGGTTGATTAGACACAAATTAGGACATCATTTTCTGACAGGTGATTTGAATCTGAAGTGGATTTATACGGGATTAGCATTACCATTAGAAATTTATTTTTTCTTTCTTACCTAATGACCTTTATTTTTTATTTTTAAAATATCACAATAAATTTTAACACCAAACCAGGGGCAGAATTGGGCCTAGCTAGTGTGGGCTATAGCCCGCCCTAGTTTTTATTTTATTTTTTATTTCTTTTTTTAATTAAAAAAAAATTAAGTTTTTGACTTTTTTCAATAGTTTTATATATATCCCATTCAGTTTTAAGTACACCCTAGCCCAATTCTAATTCTAACTTAACTTACTATATTTTTCCATATCTTAATAACAACCAAATAACTTAAAATTAATAGATTTAAGTGTTTGTGTAAAATAATGCCTATTTTGATTCATTGATATGAAGAGGTATTTATACATATTACACCTGACAGTATTGGAAGTTAATTTAACCTAAACACATAAGGAAAACAGATCACAATTGAGAATATATAATCCTATATGTACACGGCAACTGATGTAGCAGCTATGTGATGTCATGTGTAATTCTATTACTAATATGCCCCCGCAAGATATAGCTTTCGGCGAGGATGCCTATCTTGGAACGATGATCTTGGAATTGTCTACGAGAGAGAGCCTTGGTAAGAGAATCTGCGAGCTAGTCCTTTGTATTGACATGCGCGACACGGAGTTGCTGACGAGCTACCTGATCACGCACAAAGAAAAAATCGATAGCAACATGCTTCATGCGGCTGTGGAAGATGGGATTGGCACAGACATACGTGGCACCAACATTATCACAGTAAATTACTGGAGTGAGAGGCACTCGCACATGGAGTTCAGTTAGCAGTTGACCGATCCAATTGAGCTCAGCTGCTGTGGAGGCTATGGCGCAGTATTCGGCCTCAGTGGACGACCGCGCAACAGTATGCTGCTTCTTGGAGCTCTAGCTGATAGGTGTGGAGCCAAGGAAAATAATGAAGGCTGAGGTGGAGCGCTGATCGTCAGGGTCCCCTGCCCAGTCCGCATCAGCGAATGCATGGAGGTGAAGAGGTGTGTTGCGAGAAATGAGCAAACCATGATCAAGGGATCCATCGAGATACCGAAGCACACGTTTCACCGTATTCCAGTGGTTTGTGGGCGGGCGATGCATAAACTGGGAGAGTTTGTTGACTGCAAAGGAGACATCAAGACGAGTCAGAGAGAGATACTAAAGGGAATCGAGAACTTGCCTGTACTGAGTGGCATCTGTGGGTGCACTACCATCATTAAGCTTCAAGGATTCAGTGACAGAAAGAGGCGTTGAAACTGACTTCGACTCAAGCATATTTGTTTTGATTAGAAGGTCTCTGATATACTGTTGCTGAGAGAGAAAGAGGCCACATAGAGACCGGTTAGCTTTAACACCAAGTAAGAATGAGAGCAGATCCAAATCTTTCAAAGAGAACCTGTGAGACAGAGTGGAGATGAAGTCTTGGACATGTGAGGCTGAAGAACCAGTGACAATGATGTCGTCGACATATACGAGGAGATAGAGTGTATGCCCTGGGCGACGGTGAATAAAGAGAGAAGCATCACACTTTGAATTGGTGAAACCGGCAGCCAAGAGGAAGGTACGAAGCTTGGTGTACCAGGCACGCGGTGCTTGGCGGAGACCATAGATTGCTTTCCGCAATTTGCACACATGTTGCGGCTTGGTGGAGTTGGCGAAGTCGGGTGGCTGCACCATGTACACGTCGTCTGTCAGAGTTCCCTGCAAAAAAGCATTGTTGACATCTAGTTGGCGTAAAGGCCAACCGTTAGTAATAGCAATGGTTAGTATGAGACGAACAGTAACAGGTTTTACGACAGGACTGAAGGTCTCATTAAAGTCAATCCTAGGGCGTTGATGGAACCCTTTCGCCACAAGTCGGGCTTTATACCTAGCCACTGAACCATCAGGATTACGTTTAATCCGAAATATCCATTTACAACCCACAACATTTTGAGACGAATGAGATGGAACCAAGTCCCAAGTGCCGTTCTTGACTAGAGCATCATATTCTGCACTCATGGCCTGTCACCATTCCACGTGCTTTCGAGCCTGAGATAATGAAGTAGGTTCGGACTGTGGTTGTTTGTGAGAGGTGACATGAAGGTCAAAGATAGCTTTTGGTTTAAAAATCTGGTTCTTGGACCGTGTTTGGATAATTCTTGTGGGAGAGGTGATGGTCGGTTCAGATAGAGGCGGTGGTAATATGGTGGGTGCTTCACATGTGGTCGGCTGGAGTGAGAGAAGTGGGTCACTCGGTGATGTGGTATGAGGCGAGTGCTCTTGGACAGGTGTGGGGAGGGAAATTTGGGTCGGTGCAGCTGATTGCAATGAGGAGAAGTGGGTCGGTGCAGTAGGTATGTGTATGAGGTCATGTAGGGAGGTATCTTGAGGAAAGGGAAATTGCGATTCTTGATCGGACCTGACAGCGGGGGGTGGAGGCTGGCACCATGTGTCGACGGTTGGCAACCTAGAGGAGGACATACGGCTGACAGTGTTGGCGAATGGAAATTCTGCCTCTACAAACACTACATGACGAGAGACAAAGACACGGTTTGTGAGACGATCTAAACAAAGATACGCATTATGTTCAGTGGAGTATCCTACAAAGACACATGGTTTGGACCGAGGTTGCAATTTGTGTGACGTATATGGACGTAGCCAGGGGTAACAGAGGCAGCTGAATACACGAAGCTTACGATAATTCGGTACATTACCAAAGAGAAGACAGAATGGACTATTGTGACCAAGGACTGGGGTGGGCATGCGATTAATCAAGTAAGTCGCAGCTTGGAAGGTTAAGGACCAATATTTGAGAGGCACAGACGCGTGGTGAAGTAGGGTTAGAGCCGTTTCCACTACATGTCTATGTTTACGTTCGGCAGTGCCAACATGCTCAGGTGTGTGTGGTGGAGACTTTAGGTGTTGGATGCCAAAGGCTCTGAGGTCAATTTCGAGGGATTGAGCCTCCTCGCTACCATCAGAGTAGACAGTTTTGATGCGAGAATTGAAAATTTTTTCAACTAGAGCCTTGAAACGTCTAAAAATATGCGGAACTTCTGATTTATTTTTGAGGGGATATAGCCATGTGTATTTGGTGTAATAGTCCACAAAAATAACATAATAACGGAAATTATCAAATGATGTAATATGCGTAGGACCCCACACATCAGTAAACAAAATCTCTAAAGGTTTATTGCAGGACAATGTAGATTTACCAAATGGTAATTTGTGACTCTTATTACATAGGCAAGCTGAACAATGAGAAAGATTAGACTCAGACTTGGTGACCGGAAGTTGGTGTGACAGGATGAGCTTTTGGAGGATTTGTGGGGATGGATGACCTAGACGACAGTGCCATGCTTGAGAGGAGGCAGTAGGAAGAGTTGACGCGGAATTGAAGTAGACTGTTGACGATGGCTGACTGGACTGACTGGACTTTGGCCAAATATAAAGATTACCCTTATTCAGGCCACGGACCAAGGATACCCCCGTGATCAGATCCTTCACAAGAAAGCAGTCAGGAAAAAATTCAATGGAAGTGTTATTATGTGAGCAAAATTGAGATACAGAAACCAGATTGTGAGAGATATTAGGGGAGCACAAAACATGCTTAAGATTAAAAGAATTATCACAGGCAGTTAAAGAGGTAGAGCCAGTATGAGTAATAGGGATTGTTTTACCGTCCCCAAGCATGATATCTTCTGGACCACCATATTCTGAATGAAGTTACAAGTTTTAAAGATCCGATGTCATGTGGTGGGAAGCACCAGAGTCAAGAATCCAGTTGTCATTGCGGGAACCATGGTGCTCAGAGGTCATATTGTTTGCATGTGGCCACTGCTGGAATGATGGTGGTGGACGAGAGCGACATGTGCGAGCTGTGTGGCCCACCTTGTCACATAATTGGCAGACTGGCCGTGAGTTATGAGAAGAGGTAGGGGGTCGCCAGTGGTTTGAACTTGAGGAGTTTTGCGGCCGATATGAACTGCCATGATGGAAGCCACGATTGCTGCCATAGGTACCTGTCCCTGAGTGTTGCGGCTGGTTGTGGTAATTGCCTTGACCACTGGTTTGATGATTCCCCATATTATTTGTATAGTTACCTTGTTGGCCATAGCCTCGTCGATTGGTAGTTCTTTGATTAAATTGAGCCGTGATTGGTGTGCCATTTTTTTTCGTTTCATCACGACGAAGGAATGCCTCATGATCAAATAACTTATCATATAATTCTTCAAAAGATATTGGGGTGTCTCTGGCACGGATGGCTGATGCGAGAGGCATGTAGGCTGTTCCCAAACCGTTCAATGTGTGTATGACAATAGCACCTTCATCGACGGAATGGCCAATTAATTCTAGATTGCCAATAATAGTCTTGACCCCTTGCATGTAGTCCGCTACGGACTTGTCTTCCAGGCTGACATTGGTGAGTGAATCAAGGAGACCAAGTTTGCGAGTATTTGACCGGTTGGTATAAGCAACTTCAAGTTTCTCCCATGCTTGGACAGAGGTAGTTGATCGGGTGACAATGGATTGTGCCGCTCCCATGCATGAGACTTGGATTGCATGAAGGAGGAGTTGGTCTTGACGAAGCCAGAGTTGATAGTCTGGGTTGGCAGTGGTTTGGTCGAAAGCTTGACCAGTAGTGTTGTCAGCTGCGGCTGGAATAGATGCAGAGGGACACGGTTTTGTACCGTCTAGGTATCCCATAAGGCCATAGCCGAAAAATAGGTTTTCGAACTGAGATCTCCAAGCTGCATAGTTTCCTCCTTTTGTCAGTTTGATGGGAACTTGAGTGGAATTAATAGCTATGAGTGACTACGGTTGATTGATGTTATTGTTGGATGTTCCTGTAAGAGTGACTTGAGGACTGGTGGCGGTAGAGGAGGAGGACACGGTGGTGGGGGTTGAGTTTGTCATGATGAACGGCTGTTTAGAGGTGAGAAGAGAAGAAAAGAATTTTAGGGTTTTGAGATCTTAAGCTATTTCTTAGCTTTGCTCTGATACCATAATAGATTTAAGTGTTTGTGTGAAATAATGCCTATTTTGATTCATTGATATGAAGAGGTATTTATACATATTACACCTGACAGTATTGGAAGTTAATTTAACCTAAACACATAAGGAAAACAGATCACAATTGAGAATATATAATCCTATATGTACACGGCAACTGATGTAGCAGCTATGTGATGTCATGTGTAATTCTATTACTAATAAAAATTTATGCATCAAACCCATTCAAGCCCATTGGATTTCCTTAACCAAGTGAAAAATCAAATTGTAAATTTTAACCCTTTAATAACTCAAAAATCAAATGGGAAATTTTAGGGTATGTAATAAAATATGTATTTGAGGGTAATGTTCATTATGTCCCATGACTAGGCGTATATATTTTTTTAATTAATGAAAATTCTCTTGTATCGTCAAGATTTGCAATAAAAATGATTTATTTATTTATTTATATATAGTATAAATTTTTATCTATATGAAATTGTCTACAACCCACCCATAAAAAAATTCTGGTTTCGCCCTTGCACCAAACGGATCAGGAGTCTGTCAGGACATATTAAGATCCAATGCTACATATTAGGGACGGTCCTTCAAATTGAAAAGTTAAAAAAAAAAAAAAAAAAAATTAATAATTGACATCAGTGAATACCGTGTTAGTGTAGGACTAGGAAAAGCAACAACTATATATACTTGGTAGTTGGTAGCTGGTTTGAAGACTTTACTTTTTACCAACTTCAATAGTTTAGTACTTCTCTTCACAACTCACGAGGCATAAAGTGAGGCAACAACAATCAGGTCATTAATATCAATTTTGTTTTTCTTTTTTTTTTTAATAATTCTTTTCTCTCATATTTTTTCAAATTTTAGTCCAACTTCTTTATCAACATTAATAATTCATCTTCCAATTAGGTAATATTTTTATTAATATTGTAAATTTAAATATTTTGTTTGCAATTAAATTTTAGGATTAATCTAATTATTAGTTATTTGAATTTTAATTTACAAATTAACATTATTGTTTAATAAATTTCATTTTGTTTTGGTTGAAATTTAGATACATGCTTGTTAATTTTTTTTTTTTAATTATTCTTTTGTTTTTAGATTTGTTAGTAAATAGTAATATAAATGTATATTTGTTTTTGTATTTGACGTGAATGCTCCATCATAACTAAACTAAACTAAACTAAACTAAATTATACTTTTTTTAGAAATTAATGAATTAGATTTCCTTTAATATTGTATTTGTATATTTTGAATAAATCAACTAATATTATAATATAAGAACATTATATAGGTAAATAATTTCTTATTTCTTGATGTATATAGAAGTAATAAAATAATAATTAATTTAATGACTAATTTTTGTGTCTTTTTTTTATTTATATAGGTCGTAATGCAAAAAAGAAACTTATTCCATTATTTCGATAAAAAAGATGACGGTGAGTCATCAAGTAGGCAAAATGGCCCATGTGATATTCACACTTCAAATTCAAGATCCACCCCTAGACTAAAAGATTCAAAATTCCAAATGATGATACTCAAACTCCATCTCACATCAATACTTCTCATTATGAACGTGATCCCAGAAAACGTATTCCAATATGGCAATATCCAGTTGACAAGCTAGATGAGATTAGAAGAGCCTATGTTAACATGGGACCATTTCAACCTACTTATGACTATCCACTCAATCCATGTGGCAGTCAAAGTCGTCGGTTTCAACAATCTTGGTTCATAAAATTTCTATGGATTGAGTACTCGGTGGAAAATAATAGTGCATTTTGTTTTCCATGCTATCTTTTTGATAGTCCTACATCAAGGTATCACTCATTTATTGTTGAATTTTTAACAAACTCCATGGTAGTCTACATTGAAAGAGAAATTGCTGGTGCTATTGATCTTGATTTCATAATTGATAAGTTTGATCTTTTGTAAAATGGTAGGATACAGCTTAATTAGTATTTGATTGTATTTGCATTTCATGTTTATTTTATAATTTGTTTTGACATTATTTTTTTTTATTAAATTTTTAAATGTATTTATTTAGAATATACATTTATAGAGTAATCCCTACTTTGTCTTCTTAATTGGGTGTATCTTTATTTTTAATTAATACAATTTTCTCATAATGTTAATGATCGGAAAAAAAAAAATTATTCTAACCCACCCTAGTGTTTAATCCTGGTTACGTCCCTGTATATATGCAGCCCAATTCCCTAATATCTATTCAAAACTCACACACAATACTTGTATAATACATGGTAAAATTCAAACCTAAAACGGCCAGAGACAATCATTCTCTCTGAACTGACTATCATTTTTAGACATGGGTTGAGAGAGAATGAGAGAGCATTCTAGAGAGAGACATTCTCACGCTAGAGACCATGGTAGGTTTAGGTCATCCGAAAACTACAAGCATATTAAGAGGAAGGATTTTAGAGATAATATGGTTTCTGTGTTCATTGGCAACCTTAATCCCATAGTTGACACAGCAGGGTTATGAGGCATCTTCAAGGTTTTTGGGAAGGTTAGAGATGTCTTTCTTTCTCCCAAAAAGAGCACCAGCAGGAATTATTTTGCGTTCATCATATTCGGGACGCTGGAGGAGGCAGGCAAGGTGGCTCTGAGGGTGAACGGAATGCATGTCTACGGCTAGCCGATATCTGCAAAGGTGGCAACGTATGACTGGAATCAACGACGGTCTAATGAAGGTCCAATCTCCAGTAACCATAAAAGGGAGTATAATAGGGTAGGGGGTAACGTCAAGGATTGTTTTAAGCACAAGCCTTACTCAAAGGCAGGGCAATCTTATGTTGTTGTGGTAAAGAATGACAAAACTACAGAGGAAAGACTCGTGCAGGGTAAGAGTTTGGCATTCATGTCTTGGACTAGTTCTGAAGAAGCAGATGAGGCTTTCCAGAAGTGTCATTGGGGTGCTAAAGAAATTTGTTAGCACAAAGCCGGTCAATAGGAGATTGGAGGAAAGGGGTTTTGTTTTTGAATCAGTTCACATGGGAGGGAAAAACATAGTTTGGACCTTTGAATCTAATTACGAACGAGATGGTTTCATCAAGAACAATTTTTTTTTGGAAAGATAGCTTTACTTCTATGGAGGCCTGGAGGGAATTCCATCATCATCAGACTAAGCAGGCGCTTTCCAAACTGTGTTGGGTTGATGTTTATGGTGTTCCTCTTAACTACTGGTGTAAGACTTTCTTCAAGGTTGAAGGTCTGGTAGGAGAAGCTCTTTGGATCGAAGAAGCCACTGAATTGAGACAAATGCTGGACAGAGGAAGAATGTTAATCCTTGCTCCAGCAGAACATCAGTTGTCATGCGAGGTCTCTGTGAAGGCCAAAAAATGGTGCTTTCCGGTAAGGTTAGTGGAAAGGTTGGAACCGGTGTCCAATGAGTGGATTGCCAAACATCTGGATTTGCAATCTTTGAATTCAAATTCAAATTGGCGACTGGAAAAGGAAATTTTTGACCCTATTCCCTCGAAATTAAGTTAGGAAGAGTTCTATGATGAGGAAAGTGGGACTAATTGTGACAGATGGGGAGAAAATGAGGGTTCAAAGACTAACAGGAGCTGCGGGATGTGGAACCCCATGCATCGGCAGAAGGAAGTAGGTGGGGAAATGGTAGTTTTGGACAAAGGCAAGAGCAGATGGATCCAAAGATCAAGGCCTAGAACCATGTCTCATATATGCAATGGCACTTTGAGGATAGAAAAGCAGAGGTGCCAGGGTGTGGTGAAAGGAAGGGTTGCATCTGAGTCAACGGCGACAGATTCAGTGTTTGACATTCGGTTCAATTCTAACTTCCAGTTACTAATAGGTGACTGCTCTAAATCCAGCATGAAGGAAAGACCCAAACCCGGTGGGCATAGTGACAGTTTCATAAATGGGCCTGTTGCTATTGGGCTCACTAAAGGAAATGTTAGTATCTCGGGCAAGAAGGTTAATAAAAAGCAACAAACCCATTTAGGCCACTCTGATAAGTCTTCAAGTGAATCAGGGGAGGACTCAAGTATGGAAGCAGACGAGGTTTAAAGTTCGCCAAATTTCAGAGGAGTGGCAGTTGATCAGATGGTGGATAACCAGGGTCTAGAGATTATGGTAGACTTAAGAAATCAAGCTTCCGATCAGCTCATTTCGATAGCGAAGGGGGATTCCTTGTCTTATAATAATAATGACGTGGAATCAAGTGCCAATCCTATACAACAAAGTGCTGACAAGAGTCCTACTATAAGGAGATTGCTGGAAAATGGGGAGGTGAGAAGTCCTAAGCCAACCGCTATTCTGAAACCACCTAGAGGTAAATGCACTGAATCTTCTCTAAAAACTCATCCCATGAAAACTAGAGGCTGGGTTAAGGCTAATAATTGAAAGGTCATTTGGAATTTGGAAGAGGAAATAACAAAAGTTATTGAGAAAGGGGTGGCTTTGGGGGTTGACTTAATGAATAAGAGGAACTAAGAGGGAGAAGGTGAAGTTGATTATGGGAAGGATCTGGTGACCGGTTGGAACTTGTAGGAGGAGGTAGCAAAGGTTTTGGAGATAGGGGTAGCCCTGGGGTTTGAGTTCGAAGGAAACGAGGTAGAGATAGTGGAATATGTATCAGCCAGGGAAAGGGAGGACGAAGCTAGAAGGAAAGTCTGAGTCAATTAGTTTGTGTTATTGGGTCCGTTTATTGTGTTTTTAATGTTAGCCTTGTCTTGGAATGTGAGAGGTTTGGGTAAGGAGGTCAAAAAGAGAAATGTGAAAAGTGTGGTCTTGAAACATAATCCGACAGTTTATTTTTTTTAGGAATCAAAGCTTGGTTCGTTTGACAGTAAAATCATTAGAGGCCTAGGAGGTGTACAATCAATAGAGGTGTGGCTGTGGATGCTGAGGGTTCAGCAAAAGGGTTAATTACTTTGTGGAATGAGGATTTGGTGTCTGTTACAGATTGTATATCTAACAAATGGTGTATTATACTGGTGGGGGTTATCAAGAAAGTGGAGAAGGAGGTGGTTCTATGTAATGTGTATGCTTCTAATTTGGAAAGTGAGAGGAGAAAGTTGTGGGGTTTCATTCTAAATGTTCAACTATCGTATCCTATCCTTTGGTACATAGGTGGTGATTTTAATACAGTTTCGTTTGCATCTGAAAGAAGTGGGGGGGACTTCAACAAATGGTCGATGAGGGCCTTTAACAGTTTTATTCTTAAGGTAACAGTTTTATTATTCAGGTTAAAGTGGTGGACCTTCCGTTGAGTGGGGGAGCTTTTACTTGGTCTAATAACAGGGTTGGAGGAAGTTGAGCGAGACTTGATAGGTTCTTGGTCTCCCCTATTTTGCTTTCCTGGTATCCCAATTTAGTGCAAAAAGGTTTTCCGCGCACGATATCGGATCATGGAGCTATTACTTTGGGAGTTTCGATGGTGGATTAAGGTCCAAGACCCTTTAGGTTTGACAATGTTTGGTTGGAGGATAAAAAGTTAATGGCTAAGGTTAAAAAGGAGTGGATCGACCAAAATGTTTTTGGATTAAGCAGTCACACCTTGCATTCAAAACTCTGTAGGTCAAAGAAAAGTATCAAGAGTTGGGCATTGGCAAAGATAAAAGATATGGCCACCACAAAGGACACAGAGGAACGTTTGGCTAAAATTGACGGAAAGGCCGCCAACATTGGGTGGTCTGATTCGTTAAGGAAGGAGAGAATGGAGACACTTATCGAGTTATGGAAAGCCATTAGATTAGAGGAACAATGTTGGAAACAAAAGTCCAGGGTGAAATGGCTTTTGGAAGGAGATAGAAACACAAAATTCTTCCATTGTGTGGCAGGTGGGAGAAGAAGACATAACTTCATAGAGAGTATCTCTTTCAACGAGGAACTAAAATCTGATTCGGTGGAGGTAAGAGATGGCGAGGCTGCCTATTTTGAAGGGCACTATAGGAATGTTCCATGGGATCGCCCTAGAATCAATGATCTCCCTTTGAAGAAACTATTGAATTTTGAAAGGGATTTCTTGGAAGAAGAATTCAACAAAAAAGAGGTTTTGTTAGCCTTATCTAGTTGTGATGGCAACAAGGCGCTGGGGCCGGATGGGTTCAATCTTAATTTTGTCAAGGAAAATTGGGAAGTTATTAGCGAAGATTTTATGAAGTTTTTGGAGGAATTCCATCGGGATAGTTCGGTTGTTAAGGACCTAAATATGACTTTTATTGCTCTAATCCCTAAACGGGCTAACCCGGTGACCATGAAGGACTTTAGACCAATAGGTTTAGTGGAGTCCTTATACAAAATCTTGGCTAAGGTCCTTGCAAATCGCATGAGGAAATTCATGAATTCAGTGATAGGCGACTCCCAGATGGCCTTTATAATGAATCGCCAGATTCTAGATAGCATCGTGATAGCAGAAGAAGTTATTCACTCTTGGAGAAAGAGTAAGGAGGGGGGCCTCATGGTGAAACTCGATTTTTGAAAAGACTTATGATAGCCTTGATCATTCCTTCTTGGATAATATGATGAGTGACATGGGATTTGGGAGCAAATGGAGACAGTGGATTAGTAACTGCATTAGCACTTCTAAGCTTTTCGTTTTAGTGAATGGGTGTCCTACAAGACAATTCGGTATAGGGAGGGGTCTTCGTCAGGAGGATCCTTTATCTCCACTTTTAATTGATATGGCAGTGGAAGGTTTGAGTGCCTTACTTCAGAAAGCGGAATCTCTAGGTTTGTTGAAAGGAGCCATTTTTGGAGAAGTAGCTATTCACGTGTCACATTTTCAATTTGCAGATGACACTATGTTGTTTATTCAGCCTAGAGAGGATTACCTTATGAATGCTAGACGTATTTTACGTTGTTTTGAAGTGGTGTCAGGATTACGCATCAACTTTGCTAAGTCTTAAGTGGTGACAATTTGGAAAGGTGGGAGAGGGGTTGTGAATTGGGCGGCAATTTTCAGATGTGCTAATGCCTCCTTACCAATTTCTTATTTGGGTTTGACTTTAGGTGGCCGTCCGCACTCCAAACCTTTTTGGACAAATTTAATTCTTCACATTCAAAATCGTCTCGCTCCTTGGAAGAGAATGGTCCTTAATAAGGGAGGGAGATTAGTCCTCATAAAAGCTATAATGTCTAGCATTCCTATTTCCTTTATGTCGATGTTCAAAATTCCGGTTAGTATTGCCCAAAGAATTAAAGGTCTTCAGCGTAGTTTCTTTTAGGGTGACGGGAACGAGAGGAGGAAAATGCATACAATTAAGTGGGAAACTATCCGTCAAAGCAAGAGCAACGGCGGCCTTGGGATTGGCTCTATCTTGGACAAGAATAAAGGTCTTTTGACGAAGTAGATTTGGAGATTTGGGAAGGAAGAAAGGCCTTTTTGGAAAAGAGTTATTTGTGCCAAGTATAGGGTCCCTTCGGATTCTTTAAGGTGGAGTTGGAATGGTGGTTCTTCAAGCTCTTTGTTTGTAAAGGATGTTGGTGGTTTGCTTGAGCAGGGCAATAAATCAGCCTTAATTCTTGATGAAGGCATGAAGGTTGTCTTGGGAAGGGGTGACAGGGCTTTCTTCTGGACTGATGTGTTGATAGATGGTGTGCCTTTGAATTTGGCTTTCCCTCGTGTCTTCTCTCTTGCGAGAATTAAGGATGGTAGAGTTTGTGATTTTGGCAAATGGGTAGATAATGTTTGGGTTTGGGTTTGGGACATCCCTTTAAGAAGACCATGCTTCAATTGGGAGCTAGCTCAATGGGATTGTTTCAAGAATTGTTTAGACAGAATCAAAATCTGAAAGTCTATTCAAGGTTCTATTGTTTGGTCTCATTGTTCTGATGGTCAGTTTTCTGTTAAATCTTTTTGGCAAAAGATGGAAAGTGAGTATAATGGTGATCCTTCGATCTTTAGGAGGACAAGGATTTTGTCCTCCTCGTTTGGAACCTCTTGCATGGAAAAGTGATGGTTAAAGATGTGATGAGGAAGTTTAGGCTATTGACAGATAACAATTTGGGCTGTCCTCTTTGTAATGATTTTGAGAAGTCTATTGACCACCTCTTCTTGCAATGCAAATGGTCTTGGGAAATCTGGACTAGCAGTATGAAGGGGTGGGGAGTTAGTCACTATCCTCCGGCCTTTTTGATTGATTGGTGGAACGGTTGGAGTGGTTTGTGTCCCAACAAGAAGTCTGAAAGAGCTTGGATTTCCTTATTTTTCGCTGTTACTTGGTCCGTTTGGGAAGCAAGAAATTAGAAAGTGTTCAGAGATGTTGAAGCCTCGCGTGATCAAGTTTTGGATATGGTGAGTTTTCGTATTGCTTGGTGGTTCAAAAACTTAGGGAAGGGATCAAAAGATCCTGTCACGCATATCCTTCTAGACTTAGCGGAACGATGTGTGGACAATTCCAAAGTTAGAGTCTCAAAGTTGGAAGATTTGATTCCTTCGGCTTAGGATTCTTTATGTTTCAATGTCGACGGGTCGGTAAGGGGTTCCTCGGGTCAAGCAGGGATAGGAGGCGTCCTTCGCGATCAGAAAGGTAAAGTTTTGTGTGTTTTTTCTTATAGTGTTGGCATTCAAGAGGCTATCTCTAAAGAACTTCTTGCCATCTCTAGAGCTTGTGAATTGTGTACTTCTAGACCAGAATTGGTGGGCTTTAGTATTGTGATTATCAGTGATTCTAAAACGGCAGTTTCGTGGATCAATAGCAGCAACTTTGGAAGTATTAAGCACCTGCAGCTGATTCTAGATATTCGCAGTTTTCTGGGTGTTTGGCATGATGCAAGAGTGGAATTCAGGTCTAGAGCATCCAATTCCTTTGCTGATTCTTTGGCTAAAAATGGTTCAAAGGGGGATGGGGATCTTCTCAGTTGGAGCTTGTAGTTGCTGGTTGCTGTTTCTTCGTTTTTGGGGGCTTTTTTTTTGTTTTATCTTCCTGCTCTGTTTTTAGCTCGTTGTTGTTGCTCTTTCGTTTGTCTTGGGGTTGCTTTATGTTGCTTTGTTCCCCTGTGTTTCCTTGTTTTCCCTTTGTTGCCTTTTTGGCTAATAAATTCTGCCTTTCAAAAAAAATAAATTCAAACCTAAAACCCAACCTCTAATGTGTAAGAGGATATGCACTGCTGCATGTACTAAAATGTGATATGAATAATGGGTAATGAATTTTGAAGAAACCTACTTTGAAGAAGCCGACTTTATGCTAATATGTGATATGAATAATGAGTAATGACCTTTATTTTGAAGAAGCCGACTTTATGCTAGGTTTTTTTAGTTGACTGGAAAAAAAGAGTTGACATTTAACTTACCGATAAAAAAAAAAAAGACTAGTTTAACAATGCCGAAATTTCTCCACAAATACATCCTATAATATATTATTATTTTATATATGACGTCTTTCCTTGCATGTTATCATCGTCAAGAACTTGAAGTGGGTACGTATTGGTAGAGTGGTAGACTCTTCAACGGAGGAAAGGTGTATTTCTACATAGACTTGAGGTATGTCCTCCCTGTACTACTTATAAACTTGATCAACTCTCTCTTTGTAAAAAGTGATTTTTGGGATCAACAAGCTGATTTTGTAGCTATTTCTATGATTTTTGAGTATCCCATTTTGATGATACCTTTGTTCATTGTTGTAGTCATCATAATATTACTGGTCCTCTTCACTTCTTTCCAACTCCCTCTCAATATCGACCCAGTACTTCGTTTACGAGTTTTTTTTTTTTTTTTGAAAATTAAACTTTATTCAAAAGGCCAACAGAAACAACAGGACACCACAACAGGGGAGATCAACCCCACGAGACCCAGCAAAACAAACAGCAACACTACACAAACAGCACAACCACAAAGCTAACACAGGGGAAACGAAACAAAAAAGAAGAGACCCAAAAAAGACCCCACAGCCTAGAAACACAATCAACTCAGACCCCATTCCAGTGTATCTTCCTCACCACCAGCTCCTTTTTTAGCCAGAAAATCAGCAAAACTGTTAAAATCTCTAGAGCAAAACTCCACATGAGCTTGAGTCATACTTCTCAGCAGATTACGAATTTCTAAAATCTGATGCAGATGAGACCAACTACCAACACCACTGCCATTTATCCAAGACACCGCTGTCTTGGAATCACTAACCACCATGACTCTTTTATCCTTCAAAAACAGACTCGAAGCACAGAGATGACAAGCTCTAGCAATTGCCATAATCTCAGCCGAAATGATGTCTTGATTCCCCACATTCTCTGAAAAAATGCACAAAACTTTACCTTTACTATCTCGCAGCACCTCCCCTATACCAGCCATGCCCATCGAACCCCTTACCGATCTGTCATAATTATTTCTTAGGTTGTTTTGCAATCCTGATTCCTGTTGTGTGTCTCCAGCATTTTCCCACCACCAGTCTTGTTGACAGATTCTGTTGACGGTGATTTTTCGATGGTCAACCGGTCAACGATTTAGGTTGGAGAAACCTGAAGATAAACGTAATGAAAGTAGGAATATAAAAGATGAGCAAGCATAACAAATATTTTACGTGATAAAACCCCAAGGCGGGGAAACATCCACGGTGCCGGTGCCGGTGACAGCAAGAAGTGATCCACTATGAATATAAGGATTACACACTCAATACTCGCTTTCTCTCAAATAATTGCTTATGATCATACCCTTGATATAATGAATACATTGATGTATTTATAGGGTTCGATCTAGGGTTGCCCTAGTTTCTGTCATATAAACGGTGGACTCATTAATCAGAGTCTTTGTAGGATTCTTGTAGAGTAGACCAATTAGGACTCGTTTCCCATTTAGTGTTTATCCTTTTGGAGGCTTAGAGTTCTTTCATGATTAGACTTTTCTGGTACTGGAGAGGAAATAGGGATATTTCCTTATTGGAATATTATCCTAAGATTTCGTATTTGTGCAGATCTCTTCCTGATGTGGCGTATCTTGGTAAGGTTGTATTTCTCATTTTTAGCTAAGTACTGATTTTTGGCCGAGCAGAGCCGAGCAGAATCTTGGCTGAGTAGACTCTTGGCCGAGCAGATTCCTTTGGCCGAACAGATCTTGGCCGAGCCGACTTGGCCGAGCAGACTTGGCCGAGTAGAATCTTGGCTGAGTGGACTTCTGGTTGAGTGGAATGTTGGCCGAGTAGAATCTTGGCCGAGTGGACTTCTGGCCGAGTGGAATGTTGGCCGAGCAGATTTCTGGCCGAGTGGAATCTTGGCTGAGTGGACTTCTGGCCGAGTGGAATGTTGGCCGAGTAGAATCTTGGCCGAGCAGATTCCTGGCCGAGTGGCCGAGCATGTTCTTGGCAGAATAGATCTTGGCTGATTGAAACCCTTGGCCGAACAGGTCTTTAGCCAACCAGATTCCATCTGCAGATGGCCTCTCATATGGTGATGTCACGCATTCATGTTGACCCTTTTGATAACGTGTCTCACATTTGACTTTTGATGACGTGGAATCACTATATTTCCACATTACCCGCTATCTTCGCTGACGTGTCATGCTGACGAAAAACACCTATAACAATACCCCCTCAAATCTGCGAGATGAGTTCTTGGTGACTCATCGAAGGGGATTTGAATAGTTCTTCTCTGATTTTTGTTGCTCGTCTTCAGCCTAAGTCCAAGTTACTACCCAACTGATGTTTGAACAATTGTCTGACATTTGTTGAGCCTCTGGTTGCTCTTTAACTCCTCTTGTAATTTTTGCCTTGTATACTTCTGTGATGCCTTGGTGCGCACTTGCACTATATATATTTGGTATTTGGTATACCTTTCTTCTTCAAGACCTTGTAGCTAGTATTCCTGCAATAAAGGAAACTTTGTTTGTATAAACATAATCGTAAATTCTTACTTGCATTTGGTTCTGGTCGCGCTCGATAAACTTCCTTGTCTCCTCAAGCTTTGATTATTGAGATCTTTTTCGCTCACTTGGGCGAATGTGAAACCCCTTTATAACTTTGTTCGGCTTTCCTCGGATCCTTTTCTCCGCTTCGTTCTTACTAACACTCAGATCCTCTTTCAGCCTGGTTCAGCTTTGCTTGGATCCATCTTTAAGCGGATCTTACTAACGCTCGGATCCCCTTCTCGGCTTCACTTAGACCCTTTACTTTGAGCAGATCTTACTAATGCTCGGATCCTCTTTGTACTGCTGCTGCATGTCCGATCTTCCTTCTATAATTCCTCTTAAACATGCATGAATTAGGTCTCCTCTTAGTTCCATAATCAACCTCCAATAAGGCTAATCCAATGTGACTCAAAGTAGGAAGCACAACCCTTCTAATCTTTAGGAATTTTTAATCCAATCTCAACTAATCCGAACATGGAAAGCTTAGGATCAACTAAAACTGAGTTAAAGTAACTTTTCAGCCTTCATTAATCTTCCAAAACATAGCAAATTCGCCTACGACCTTCGTTCCCGAATAGGCAGCCCGTAATGCTTTATTTTCAAAATCCCGTGGAGAAATTCTGGGCTGACCTTTGGGTAGTAAAATGGTCATAACTCCTTCTAGAAAACTCGAAATCACAAACCGTAAAATTCTACGGAAAGCTAACGTCCGTACCTTTCCAACCATATAAGGCTCGAAACCCATTTCTCTCTGAGATGATACAGTTTAATTCTTGAAGTTGACCCATCAACAGATGCTTCCCGCGTAGAAATTCTAGGCTGACCTTTGAGTAGTAAAATGGTCATAACTCCTTCTAGAAAATTCGAAATCACAAACCGTAAAATTCTACGGAAAGCTAACTTCCGTACATTTCTAACCATGTAAGGCTCGAAACCCAGTTCCCTCTGAGATGATACATTTTAATTCTTGAAGTTGACCCATCAGCAGATGCTGTTTTCACGGGTTTGATCAAGAAATCTTCCAAATTGCTTTCAATTATCTTCTAGGACTTGAATAGCTGAGAATGCTTCTATCCGAAACATCTTTTCTTCTTGTCGTATCCTTTAAAGGCAAGTTCTAACGATCTTTTGAAGTTTTAGGGCTCAAGACAGCTTGAAGATGTCGAGGTTGAATATCATAAGAGGAACTGATTAAGGTTTCCCTGAGCTGTGTCTTTCCTCACAATCTGAGAAAAATATGGTATATGTCGTCGCTCTTGGCAAGGTAAGATGTCGCTCTATAGAGATCGTGTTTCAAAGCATCCACCCCCTGAGACCACTACCATATATATATATATATATACATGCTCATGGCGAGTTGGGGGCTTTTGTTCTCCAGGGGTTCATGTTGCTTGGAATCTACCCCCTAGCATCATTGTTATTCTTGAGTTGATGCTGACGTGCAGGGTAGGAGCCACGCTTTTGACACATTGTCTGGGTAGCCATTCTTTTCTTCTTTGGTCGGGTCATTTCAAGCGTTTGGCATGGATCTTTCTTGTCCATTTGAACTTTTTCTCGGCTGATCTTTTTTGTAGGTTTGATTCTTCCTTTTGGCCGATCTTTCTTATAGATCGGTTATTTATTTTTTTATTTTTTTATATACCTTCTGTCTAATACTCCTGCAAAAAGAAAGCACTTTATCTATATAAATACAATTTTGACTTATAACTTACTTGCATTCGACTTTGTTCATTATTGTCTCTTTTGCAATTGCTCATTGGCTTTTGTACTTCTTGCAAATTGTTCCAGGTGTTCGCTTATGGCTTCAAGGCAACTTGAGCGTTTATTTTACCCCACGGGGGGTCCTGACTCACTGTATCTAAGTTTCAACCTACTTTCGGGGTTTTTACTTGATTTTTAGCGAACCAAGCTAACCTCAAGGCGTCCGGCTCAGGTGGCCTAGATCTTGTGTTTGAAAGCTTCCTGACTGTTTTTATGTGCACTTGCCCATTGGAGCTTTGTACCTGCATATTTTAAACTTAACATATGCAATATAAGCGGAAAAATCTTTACCCCTTTCCACAAGGCCGGATCGCTGACAGTGCTTTATTTACACCCAGTCAGTTTTTGAGCTGACAGCGCTTTATTTGCACCCAGTCAGTTTTTGAGCTGACAGTGCTTTATTTACACCCAGTCAGTTTTTGAGCTGACAGCGCTTTATTTGCACCCAGTCAGTTTTTGAGCTGACAGCGCTTTATTTGCACCCAGTCAGTTTTTGAGCTGACAGTGCTTTATTTGCACCCAGTCAATTATTCTTTTTGATCAATTTGGTATACCTGCACACTCGTAAACGTGTAAAGAATAAAAATATTTTGTTTTATTTTTACCCGAGTGTAACATTGGTTTCTTTGTTTAAGCTGAGTAACTCATTTAACCAAGTATCTCATTAACTGGCATTAAGTTTGAGTAATCCATTGGTTTTATTGGGTCAAGTTTTTGTTATACTTGATTGGTTTATCCAAGTATCTAGTTACCTTGGTCTGAACAAATATATTATCTTTAGTTTGGCTTTAAGAATGATCAAGTATCTCATTAAACTGGTCATCTTCAGACTGACCAAGTGTCTCATTGAACTGATCAGTTTTTCTTCAAGAATGATCAAGTATCTTATTAAACTGATCATTTCCAGACCGACCAAGTGTTTCATTAAACTGGTCAGTTTTACCCAGGTGTTACGTCGAGGCTCACCACGACCATACACTTAGGTCCCCTGCACAAGTCACCTAGGACGTCTCCTGGTTTTGTCTGCTACAGGGGTTTGCCGAATCGTTAGGGTAGTGTATACCGGTCAACACAGCTGTGCATCTCACCAGACATATTCCGGCGGCGCCCCGAGCAGTTTTCTAGGTATCCTGTTTTCCAGGTATCCTAGTGCCTCGGGTTTGCCTTTTCACTAAGGATACGTTCGTATCTGATTAGCTCAGCGGGCATGCTATTTCAGCTTCTCCGCCCCTCGGACACTATCCACTCGCTCTTCGCGGTTTCATGGCACCCGAGTACTATCTTCGGGCTTTACGCTCCAAAGATGACCCCTTCGGCCTATGTTAGTGAAGATTTTGGCCCCTTTGGCCTTTTCTTCTAATTTCTACATACGCCGAGATAAAACTCGTTTTGCGTGTATTGAGACTAAGCTCAATTAAAGTTTTCAGCTTGTCTTTCTCTGTCAAACACGTTAACATTTGCGCACAAATATATTTTTTAATAATGCTGAAAAAATAGTTGGATCCCTGCACGTTATTGGTGTTGGTTGATGTTCGGGATGAATACTTGTGGACTTGCTAGATGTTCTGCATACAAAAACCATGTAGTATGCTAATAAAACTAGTATATGTTTTCGCAGGTATATACACGCATAGTATTTATTATGTATGAAAGAAACATAGAGATAGCATATGTAAGTAGGGTGTAATACTAGAATAAATACACATACTACATGTGTTGTGCATCATGTTAAAAGTGCACTAAAGAATTTCAATAAACCAGGGTGAAAAAAATGTTTTCCCACATTTTACCTCCTCGTCAACGTACGGTTATGAAATCCAAGAAGATTTGATTTATAGGCCGAATAAAAAGTAACTAAGCGATAATTTAGATTTTACCTTTAACTCTACTTGATGAGGTATCCGAAATTGGTTACCTTTTCATTCTGAGTCTCAAATCGCAAGTCGTTCTTTCCTTGTGCTTTTGTATAATACTTTGTCTTATGTTTCCCTAGATCACTTTTATCATTTGACGCTCTCATCCTCAATATTTTCCTCAAGGTCTTCCTCCTAACATGTCCGCTCAAGAAGATTTTCAGAAAGCATCCTTATTTGAGTCACCGAGGGATAGTCGGTTGTTGGTTGAAGTTTGAAGTGCGCCGGGATGGAGTTTGTTCCTGCGCACAGAGGTAAAGCTCGATTTCTAAACCAAGGTTTTTACCTTGACTTCCATACCCAGCATGTGAGTGAAATTTTCACATACAACAATAGTTACGTTATAAGAAGGCCAAATTAAATAAAAACAACTAACTCATATAAAATATTATTGATGATTAGTGTTTGAATTTTGGCATCCAAGAATATATGTTAGGGAAAAATACAGAGGTAATATGTGAGTGCAATTTATTGAGGAGTACACAAATTTATACAATATGTACAGTGTACTCGCATGAAAATAATACATGAAGAAGTGAAAATATCTTAACACATATTGATCACAAAAACTCAACATTTCACACCTCATAATTTTGTTTTGATTTTGCTGTTTAGGCAAATCAAAATATTTGAGAGTGTTTAAACTTAACCAAATTCATGCTCATTTGATCTAAAGAACAAATTGGTCAACATGATTCGCACAACAATAAAAATTATGTGACGTACCTATTACTGGCTGAATTTGCTCGGTGATGCGTTTCCAAATCAAGGTGATTTACGCACCGCTTTAACACGAGTATATATTTTGATAGAAAAGCATACAATATGCAACTCATGATTTTAATAAATTAGTAGCAGGTTCTCAATATAAAAATAAGAACCACAATTTTCTACCAAGTTATTGACTGAGTTGCAAGATTATGTCAACAATAATAATTAGTAATAATATAACATTTAAACAAAGATGTACCTTCAACTTCGACTGATTTCAACAATGTCGTTAAATGCTTTCGAAAGTGATTTTATCAAGATCACAGTCTTTGCCACTTACGAACCTGAAGTTAAGGCGTATTACTTTGGATCCTTTATTGTTGGACATGTCGGTAATGAAAAGCCGAGTGAGCTTTAGCCAAGTGGACCCCTTTTTCTTTATTAAGATATGCTGGATTAATGAAGGTAGTTGGCAATGTGAGGCCAATGCTACTCTTCCCTCTCCGATCGGGTCACCAAGGCTATATGGTCTCTCTTTTTTGAAACCTTTAAGCGCGTTGAGATGAAATTCAATTCCCGCGCGCAGAGGCAAGACTAGATTCCTGAGCTGGCACTTTCAACTTGTTTTCTATACCAAGTATGTGAGTAAATTTCGCACAAGTAATAATAATCATGTATTTTAATGAGACCAAATAATTGGAAGCGATCAACTCATACATGGTACTATTAATGATTAGTGATTAGTGATTAGTGTCGAAATTTGACACATGTATGATAGACAATATGCGCATAAGAGCCATAAAAGTTGCCAGACATAGTAATTAAGCATGTATTACATGTTTATAGACTGATGCGCACGTATTATGTATTGTATACAAGAAACATGCATAGATAACATGTGAACGCAATATAACATAAAGAGAATTACACAAAAGTTATGTGTGTTGTGTATTTGCATGTGAAAATTTAACGATATGAAGAGACGGATATAATTTAATATATCTAGATTACATATATTCAATGTCTCAAGCATACCATGTACTTCTAGTCACATTTTTCAACATTCATGCTTATTTGATTTAAAGAACAAATTGGTCGAACCCAATATCGTTGAGCCCAACCACTATCATGAAAATTTAAACATCAATAACGATGTCATATTTTGTCTGAAAAGTAACAAAACATTGTGACACGTACATGTTACATGCGTCTCCGAATCAATTGTGATTCATACACTGTTTTATCAGTAGGAATTTCTATAGAAAAACATGGATTATATACTTAGAGATTCCAATGCTAAATTCATAATATTCCAAACAGAAATAATCAGTATGATACCCTTCTATATTATCGATTTAAGATGCAACATGATGCCAACGATAATAAATAACATAACGATTACGAGAGATCGTACCTTTTTATCCGAACGCCTTCGGTACTGCTTAAACGCTTTTGGAAGCATTTCTCACCAAGATCAAAGTCTTGATCAATTTTATTAAATAACACTTACTCGAAAGATATTAAAAAAAAAACTATAATTACTCTCAAACATCGTAATATAACAAATCACAACACTATTAATAGCATGGAGTCAGCTTTTCCACAACATTTAAATGAACAACCCATCACAAGTGAAAAAGCATTACACATGGAGGGTGCATATAACAACTAGTGCGATTGCATCTAGGCTCTAGCAGTGTTACTCACCTCATTATTATTTAACGAGTTAAATTAATGACACAGACAACCATGTAGTATTCGTAATGTATTATTTGCCCAAAACAATTATATGCTAAATAAGGTATGTATGTCATGAGCTTGGTAATTTTTATTAGACAATGAATATTCAATCGTTTTTTTATCAAGATCAAAGTCTCAAATAAACTCAAGCGAATTATTGTTTGGTTAATCAAAGTATCACAAATATTAAACATCAATCAGTATGTTTTACTCTTATTAATCTAGAATAATAATAATCATGTTACATACTTGCTGCCGACTGAATCTATTCGGCAATGCACTCCCAAGTCAAGGCAATCCATGCAAATATTTTAATAGAAAACCACAATATGCAACTTCTAATTTCAACAAATTAGGAGTGTATTCATAGTATAAGATTTAAGCATCCTGATATTCTATACAGTTATTGATGCAAGACGATATCAATAATAATAATAATTAAGTGAAAACATACCCCCGAATCTGAATGATTTTATCAAGATCGAAGTCCTGATTAAATCTTGAATAATCATTATTTGGTCAGTTTTCACTTTTATTTATGTAACTATGCATATTAGTTTGCACAATGTAGATAAAATCATAAAATTAGACTGCAAATTGACTAACCTCAGCCACTTACCGAACCTGGAGTAGTCGTTTTACCATTGGATCATTGATGAAGGGCTGAGTGGGCTCAGTTGAGAATGGACATTGGGTGTTTTATACCAAGATGGGCTCGGTTTCTAACACGTTAAGGTAAACTTTATGCTGAACTGCAATGTTCCGGAACTCGTCAAATATTTCTCGGAATGAATTGTGTTGAGGCCCACATATCCTCAGAAAGATCTATACGTCTATTTTACAGCAAAATTCGCGGTTTATGATTCCATGCTCTCTGGAGAGAGTTATCTCTGTTTTAGCGTCTGGTGGTCAAGTTGGAAAATCCTCAGCGAATCACTTCCTTCAATGTTTCGGGGATCATAAAATATTCCACAGGTTGAACCAGATTGCGAACCTTATATTTCTGAAAAGGTCCAGATGTGTAGTTTCTGATGGTTTTTACGGCTCGCATTTTTGACTTCTGTAGAGGGAGATATGCCTGTTTTAGTGTTCGATGGTCAGATCAGAAATCTGTGCGCGATCTGGTTTCTTCAATATTGCGGGAGCCACCAAATATTGCTCAGATTGAACTAGGATACGAACCATATATTTTTCAAAAGCCTTGGATGTCTAGTTTCCAATGGTTTTCACAGTTCATGAATCCGACTTCTGTAGAGGGAGATATGCCCGTTTTAGTGCATATTGGTCAACAATTCCGCGATTCTGGACAGCTCTCCTCTTTTCTTTTGCAAGCTGTCAGAATGCGAAAGCAATTCCTCGGACGGATTCTTGATACTTTGAAGCTCTGAGTATTGCTTTCAAAATATTCTTCCTCTGGAATTGGTCACGGCTGCGGCTCCTGCTACGGGTTCTGTAGTTAATCCACTCCCTAGCACTTCCAATAGTCGTTTGTTTGGTGCTTCAAGTGTTGGATCTTCATCAGAGTTCCTTCTGTGGTCTGTTCATGAGGGTTTCTCGAAGTTGAGTTCTCCACCCCCTCCTTCTAGCGCCAATTGTTGACGGTGATTTTTCGATGGTCAACCGGTCAACGATTTAGGTTGGAGAAACCTGAAGATAAACGTAATGAAAGTAGGAATATAAAAGATGAGCAAGCATAACACATATTTTACGTGGTAAAACCCCAAGGCGGGGAAACATCCACGGTGCCGGTGACGGCAAGAAATGATCCACTATGAATATAAGGATTACACACTCAATACTCGCTTTCTCTCAAATAATTGCTTATGATCATCCCCCTAATATAATGAATACATTTATAGGGTTCGATCTAGGGTTGCCCTAGTTTCTGTTGTATAAATGGTGGACTCATTAATCAGAGTCTTTGTAGGATTCTTGTGGAGTAGACCAATTAGGACTCGTTTCCCATTTAGTGTTTATCCTTTTGGAGGCTTAGAGTTCTTTCATGATTAGACTTTTCTGGTACTGGAGAGGAAATAGGGATATTTCCTTATTGGAATATTATCCTAAGATTTCGTATTTGTGCAGATCTCTTCCTGATGTGGCGTATCTTGGTAAGGCTGTATTTCTCATTTTTGGCTAAGTACTGATTTTTGGCCGAGTAGAGCCGAGCAGAGCCGAGCAGAATCTTGGCCGAGTAGACTCTTGGCCGAGCAAATTCCTTTGGCCGAACAGATCTTGGCCGAGTAGAATCTTGGCAGAGTGGAATGTTGGCCGAGTAGAATCTTGGCCGAGTGGACTTCTGGCTGAGTAGAATCTTGGCCGAGTGGACTTCTGGCCGAGTGGAATGTTGGCCGAGTAGAATCTTGGCCAAGCAGATTCCTGGCCGAGTGGCCGAGCATGTTCTTGGTGGAATAGATCTTGGCTGATTGAAACCCTTGGCCGAACAGGTCTTTAGCCAACCAGATTCCATCTGCAGATGGCCCCTCATATGGTGATGTCACGCATTCATGTTTACCCTTTTGATAACGTGTCTCACATTTGACTTTTGATGACGTGGAATCACTATATTTCCACATTACCCGCTATCTTCGCTGACGTGTCATGCTGACGAAAAACACCTATAACAAGCACAAATATAAGTTTACAAATATTCCCAAGTGGGGATTACACATTTAAGAAAACAAGAAATACAAAGAGATGAGTTAAAAGAGACAACCCTTGAAGAAAACCTCCTCCAAGTCCTCCATGTCCTCCATGAAACCCTAGCTCGAAATTGGTCCAAAGACCCTCCTTTCTCCTTGCAATCTACTCCTAAATGGATGGATGATGGGTAGAAGATGAAGTGGGGAGCATCCATAGAGGAAAACCCTCCATGGATGCTCTTGGAAGCTTCTCTCTCTCTCTCTTATTAGGTGAAAGAAAATGAAGAAGAAGAGGAAGTGTGTGGGGGGTGGATTCTGTTGGGAGAGAAGAGAATAAGGTGTTTATATAGTGTTGGGAGGTTAGGGCACGAATTGGGGATGAAAGGACGAAACTGTTCGTGAAATTCACCCAAAAAATGACTTTCTGGAGCTGATCGGCAGTTTCGTTCTGCGGCCTGGCCGCCGTTTGAAGTAGCCGTTTAGACCTGACGCCATTTCAGCATTTCAGTATCTTAGTATCGCGCACCGTTATGGAAATGAGCATAACTTTCTGCAGAAAGCTCGGAATCATAATCCGTAAAATGTTGTGGAAACTAGACTTTCAGGGCTTTCCGAATATATAAAGATATCAATGTGAGTTGAACTGAGGAGGAAGATATGACCCTTGCAACTTGACCATTCTGCACGCGTATATACAATTTCAGCCATTTTTGCTCCATTTTGCCTCCCCAACTAATCTTTAAACTCAAATACCTGTTGTAGGGAATATGTACCTACACAAGGCTTAAACAAAACATTATATACAAAAATACGCTAAAAAAAGAGACAAACGATCAGAAATGGGGGACCTCAAATAAGTATAAAATAGTTCGATTAGTAAGGTGAATACAACCTAATCCTGGTATAACTCACCACCACTACCTAATCTCAGTATAAGTGAACCTAGTTCAATTATTTGTGATTTAAGCAACCTAATCCCAGAAGCTACACAAGACTCAGTTCTCAATGAAGAGATAATAAAACCTATATGAATATATGAGATACTCAATATGCAACAAGAGCTAGGGAACCATATATGCTTATCTAAGATGATAATATGACAATTAATACAATCTTAGATATCAATAGTTGAATGACATGTCATAAAGCATAGCTAAACGACATGTCATAAAGCTTAGCTAAACATAGATTAAATAAACCTAGATAGCTATCACAAAACAACACTCAATCAAATTAATACAACAATCTCTATCTTGAATATTAGAAAATAATCTAATAACATGCAAGTAATTAAAGAGATGCCTTGATTAATAAAGCACTAAGATTAGATGAAATTAGTGAAGAACTTATCAAAGCAAGTGTGTTGAGTAAGACCCATGCAAACAAGCATCCTAGATATGTTAGAAGATGCTAGATGAAGTTTAATGCATATGAAAATGGTTTTGAGTGTTTAAATAAGCAATCTTGATTGCCTTTTATCTCACAAATATCTCTATAGACTTTAGGGTTCTTGTATTGAAAGAGTTAGGTTCAGAGAGATGAGAAAGTGATGTATTTATAGACATAAAAAATAGGGCATGTGAAAAGACAAGGTTGCCCCTGAACCGCACGATCGGCGGTTTCTAAACCGCCGATCCAACCACCGAATTGATCCCGAGAGAACAGGGGAACATCGACGGTTTCAATCGGCGGTTTCATAACCGCCGATCACAACCGCAAAACAAGACCCAAGAGATTAAATCGACTAGGTCTGATCAGCAGTTTCGAACGGCGGTTGTGGCCGCCGATCATAACCGCAGAAATGCTCTAGAAACTTTTGGACATAAACGGCGGTTTCATTCGGCGGTCAAGGTTGCCGATCAAACTGTCGTTTCACCACTTTTGGTAAAACCAAAGGAGAAATCAAGGGCAATCTCTAAATGCAATCATCGCGCTAACTAAGCACACCAATGTGCATATGCGGACGTTTCCGAACAACATTCGGGAAACGAATTACTAGACACACTAACACACAACAAATACAACAACAACAACAACATGCAAGTGTGAAATGTGACATGTGAAGAGAATGCACACAAAAGTGAAGCATACATATGCAAACATTTGTAGTGTGTGTGTCTGTGCAACTAAATCTCTTCAATGAAAACTAAGCACTAGAGATTATACCTTTAGCGTGCTTATCACCTTGAGGTCTTGATAGCTTGATCATCATTCACTTAAGCTACCCTTACTATAAAAGCCCCAATTGTGTTTTGTCACCGAAATAAGCCAATCAAAATTTGAGGAACTTACGCACATCTTTCCTAGCATTTCTCCAATGCTCCATAAGAACTCAGAATCCAGCCATTCCAGAGGAATTCTGGACAATCTCACCTACGGGTGGGCATGGGTTGGTTTGGGTTAGGTTTGACTATACCTAGACCAAACCATTATTTAATTGGTTTAAGTTTTTGTAACCCAAACCAAACCATTTATAAAGTAAAACCAAACCAAACTAAACCGATAAAAATTGGTTTGGTTTACCGGTTTAAGAAAATAATTATATTATTTTTTACTTGAATAAATTTGATAATATCAAATTATCAATATAAGTAGTAAAACTAATTATCATTAAGATAAACAATAATACTAATTTATAATACTAAATTTGACTCAAGTGCAGAATAATAATTGTTAACCAAAAAAAAAAAAACTCAAGTGTAGAATGCCTAAACCTTACAAAAAATTTAAGCTTCCAAATTAATAATATCCACCACCATCCAAGTAACAACTTTGAAGTTTTGAAGTTCACTTCTTGTTGCATCGGGCTAACTTTAGTTTTTATTTTTTGTCTAATAATTTAATTAATAATAATAACAATATATATATATATAATTGTTCAAGTCAGTGTGCACTGATATAACTTCATCAGTGCATTGGATATGGACTATTAAATTTACATACTCTGACTCAAAGTGTATGCACTTGTCAAAGCTTCTCCATAATCAGTGATCCACATGCATTGGTACTGATGTAGTTACATCAGTGCGCACTGACCAGAACGGGACCGTATATATATATATTAAGTATGTAATGGTTTGGGTTGGGTTATGCGATTTGATAAAACAGAACCCACAAACCAACCCAAACCAATTAGGTTGCTCAAAAACAACCCAATCGGTTTATTTTTTTTAACGAAACCAAACCAACCCGCTTAAATTGGTTTGGTTTGGGTGGGATGATCAGTTTGACAGTTTGGGTGCCCACCGTTAATCTCACCCAAATAGATATACTTTGGATTAAATCTTCACCCGGAACGAAGTTCGGTTTCCACCTTTGCACCACTAGATATTGGTTTGCAGTGACCCAGGGACCACTAGTGAGAATGTAATCAAGATCATCCTTCACCTGGAAACGAGCAACAAAATATCCCTCGCCTAGGTCCGTTAGTTGCCATTGCCCAATAAGAGATCACTTTTGAGTTAATTTCAACAGCATGAAATTCAAAGTATGGGCGCGCCCCATATTATTCAAGATCAAAGCATTCGCCCAAGGTTTATGCAATTGATCCATCAGTTTGTTAGAAAGTTTCATTCTCGATCCATCAAGACCTTCAGAGATCAGAATATCCTCCTTTTCAAATTTGAGTTTTTCTTTGGTGGAACCCAATCCCGACCAAGAGCAAGGGCTAGACATATTCATAAGTTTAGACTTGAAACTACCCATACCTTCTTTAACTGAATCATCGACAGTAATATCATTACGCCCAAAAGAATTTGATTCTGCCCTAGCCCGTTTTGCAGATACACTGGTCTCCAAGCGATTACTCAAATCGGAAGTCAAATCCATAGAAGAAGAATGCTGGGCCGTGAAACGAAGGTCTCCGGTGACTTTTCCATGCCCATGCAAGAACAAAAAGAAGAAAGCAAGGTAGAAGAAAGGGAAACAGAGGAGTGGTGGACAGAAGAGAAACACCACTGAAATCGCACCTAGCACGTACAAATTTTCAACCCTACGCGCCCATTATTTCGATCTCAAAACTATTCTAATTCGTCTATATTAAACTGTGTTAAGTACTTTGATCAACTTAATTATTGTATAGAGAAAAGTTGTGTGAGAGGATTGTGGTAGCCAAAAATAGCACAGCCCAAACACACAGGCCCAATTTTAGAAATCCAAGAGAGGAGCCAGGTGGTTTGCTGAAGCAAGCATGATCTGGCCTAATGAAAGACAAGCCCAATGTTGGCCCAAAGCAAATTCAAACCTTGACCAAGTCTATTGAGACTAAGTCATTACTTAAACACACGTTACTGACTCGATCAAAAATCTCCTAAAATCTCGAGATTTTGGGGATTATCTCATCCCACGATCTCAGAACGATATTAGTGGGAAGATATCAACTGAATCATTTTGAGTACAATCTACAACTATAAATAGGAGGGTCCCTTCATTGTAAAAGGGGGGCTTTTTCACCTGACACACATAGAGAAAGGCAACAAGTGCAATTCATGGCATAAGTTGACTTTATTGCTATTTGCTGTCTACATCTACTATCTATTTACATGTATTGCTTTAGCTCAAGGCTGATCAACAAACATCCAAGCCATCACAATTCAAGTATAATAAACGCTCAGCCCAAGCGAACCTAAGGCTAATAAACCGATCCCCACCTTTCCATTTTTCTACATTACATTTCTGTTTTAAGTTTCTTTTGCAGGTTCATCGAAGTTCAGACGACCATATCCAGACGACAGTCGACATCGACCAATCGACTATTAGCTAAGTTGCTGGTTCATCAAAGTTCAGACGACCATATCCAGACGACAGTCGACATCGACCAATCGACTATCAGCTAGTTGCTGGTTCATCGAAGTTCAGACGACCATATCCAGATGACAGTCGACATTGACCAATCGACTATCAGCTAAGTTGCTGGTTCATCGAAGTTCAGACGACCATATCCAGTTGACATCGACCAATCAACTATCAGCTAAGTTGCTGGTTCATCGAAGTTCAGATGACCATATCCAGACGACAGTCGACAGTCGACATCGACCAATCGACTATCAGCTAGTTGCTGGTTCATCAAAGTTCAGACGACCATATCCAGACGACAGTCGACATTGACCAATTGACTATCAGCTAAGTTGCTGGTTCATCGAAGTTCAGACGACCATATCCAGACGACAGTCGACATCGACCAATCGACTATCAGCTAAGTTGCTTTGGGCCTGATACCACCCGACCCATTTGACGTACCACGTAGTTCGACCACCTACAGGTGTTGAGTCGACTCCTACAAGACACTCCTTTTAGCTTTGTTCTACAGGGAATCCAAAGCATTCGACAAAGAACCATTCATAGATTGCTGGTGCCCCGAGTATCACGATTTTGACCGAATTTTGACCTTAGGATTTTCTGGTTCTACAGTTTGGCGCCCACCGTGGGACTCAACAATCATTCTTGCAAAACTAAATCGAGCATGTCTAGCTCTAGACCTTTGCTTTATTCTGTCAAAGATTCATTACGATAACACCAAGATTCGTCACCGATCTTTCTTCAAGGTTCTTTTCACTAGATCTCGATCTTTTTAGATAATCAATTTTAATTTTGTTTTCTTCGATTTTGATGCGTTATGTTGCCTTGGTGTGTTCATTTTTTATCTGATTTAATTGAAGTCATTTATCAGACTTTGCCTATTAGTGCTAACTTTGTTTTCATGATGAGTTTTGGTGATGCGATCGAAATTGCGTAAATCATACAAATTAATTGTTTGAGAATATTTGATTTCTTATTATGACTCTGTAGTGTTATTTTGGCCATTCGAAAGACAAATTGGGAACTCATTTTTTATTTTATTTTATTTTTAAAAAAAATGCTGATCTAGAAGACTTGGTCTAACGACAAATTAATTATATTAGTGATTCAATTTATGCATGCTAATCTTGACATGGTCGAATGACAAATGCATTATATTAAATTTGCCTAATACTTCATGCATGTTGATCTATATCAATTTATGCATGCTGATTTGTATGGTCGAGCAACAACTGAAATTATAATGACTACATGCACGTTGATTTGTATGGTCGAACGACAGTTTATATTACAATGACTATACATGTTGAACCGTATGGTCGAACTACAATTTATTTTATAATAATTCAACTACATTATCAAAATGTATGGTCGAACAAATGCATGGTCGAATGAAAGGAATGATGTACACCACTTTGTCGACCTACCACGAGCGTTCTACAAATGTCGACCTACAAAAAGCATTCTACAAATGTCAACCTACAAAAAGCGTTCTACCAATGTCGACCTACAACGAGCGATAAATTTCCCTCTACATCAAATATTTTACAAAAAAAATTTCGCTCTACCACAAGCGTTCTACAAATGTCGCTCTACCACGAGCATTCTACAAATATTTCTCTGTCAAGTTACATTTCGTACTCCAAGTCGAGCCAAAATTCATAAAAATATCGCGCTCCGTCGAGATACATGTCGACTGTAGACGTCGACTGTTGTCGAACTACCTCCGTTGACTGTTGAACTATCTAAGCTATATGTCGACTGTCGAACTCTCTCCGTCGAGCTACAAATAACACTATGTTGAGGTATGTCTACTGAATTATTTCATTGCTTGTTTTTAATTTTGAACTGATCGACTTCAGATTACATGTTTTTAGTTTCATAAAAATTCAAGTTTTTAGTGGAACATGTTTTTAGTTTAAAAAAAAAAAAAAAGCATGTTGATATACAATTGTCGATCGACATATGAGTTATATTATATGGTTCAATTACTTTATCAATTGCATGCAAATACTATAATTGTCGTATGACACGTGAGTTATGTTATAATGATTCATATCAAAACACAAGAATTATATTGGATTATTTTTTCATATGCATGCTGCTCCATATATTGTCTTCATCTTTGTCCATTTAAAGAAAAAAAAAAAGGGCGCTCGGTTGAGAGCCACAAAAACGCTCTACGGAGCATAAAAAAAAAAATTTCTAAAAAGAAATAAAAAAAAAATGCATATTGATCTATATTGTAGAAAGACAAAGGAATTATATTAATGATTCGATTGCTTTATAAAATGCATGGTCGGTCGACCGACAGAAGAATTGTGTTATTATGATTCTGCTTTTCATATGCTTGGTCGAATGGCAAGAATTTTATTGATTCAACTACTGATTGCATGCATGCTTGGTCGAACGACAATTTATATTATAATGCCTACTTAATGCATGTTGATCTGCATGTCGAGCGACATGTATACAGATTCTACAAGTGTTCCATGTGTTTAGATTCAATAAAATTTCTACAAAGCAAGCATGAAAATTAAATGTCTTCATAAAACCACTCAAGACAATGACCAGTTATTGATCTATATTGTCGAATGGCAATATACAATTGATCCAACATACACGAGCAATTATTTTTGTGCAAAACTAACGAATTTGCAGGACCATACGCCAAACGAAATGGCACGAGCATCCCCTTGACGAACGAATTATGGCATCCGATCAACCAAAAAAAAATAAAAATTCACGATTCTGCAAGGCTACGATATGGACAACTGTTTTGTTCTTCTCCAAGTCAATAACTTGGATATGATGTCATATACCATAGGCTCCACGCAGAGCGTTCTACGAAATTGGATCAAGTGACGATCCTTAGAAGGAAAAAAAAAATCGCTTTCCAAATTCAGCTCTACGCCGAGCATTCTACGAAATTGGATCAAGTTATGATCCTTAGAAAAGAAAAAAAAAAAAGCGTTCTACAAATTTCGCTCTACGTCGAGTTGAGCTCTCCAAATTTAGCTCTATGTCAAGCTCTCCAAATTTAGCACTACGGCTAGCTACAAATAACACTATGTTGAGTCGAACTAAAATTCATAAAAATATTGCGCTCCGTCGAGATACATGTCGAGTGTAGAACGTCGACTGTCGAACTCTCTCTGTCGAGCTACACATCGACTATCGAACTCTCTCCGTCGTGCTACATTGCTTGCTTCAAGTTGAGCCACAATATTCTAGGAAGTATCAGCTATAAAATTACAAATTGGAATTATAAGTTGGCTCAGACAACCGTCGTCGGTGGAGATTTTGCCTAAGATTACTGATTTCCGGTACGTTTCACGATTTTTTCTCTCCAAATTGCGTTCAATTTACATAAAATTTATCGTTTTTGATATCATTTTGAGTATTTTTATTGACATATCAACATGTTTAAAGGCTTTAAAAATCGTTCCTTTAAAATCAATTACAACTCTGTATTGTCATTAATTTGCAATTGTAGCCTGAGTAAAAATATATATATATACAAAAATTAAAGCTCGAAATTGCAAACTATGTTTCAATGGTGTTCGGTTGCCTATTCATATTCGTATATTTACTAGGGATACTGCGAAAAATTCTATCTATCTATATCTATCTCCAAACATATATCTCATTCTCTGTTTCTTGCTTTTGTCGAATTAATAAAAACATTGTTACATACTTGCATTTTAATGATCTATAAATGTCGCTCTACCACGAGCATTCTACAAATGTCGCTCTACCGCGAGCGTTCTACAAATGTCGCTCTACCACGAGCGTTCTACAAATGTCGCTCTACATCGAGCGTTCTACAAATTTTGCTCTACCGCGAGCGTTCTACAAAAATTCGCTCTACATCGAGCGTTCTACAAATGTCGCTCTACCACGAGCGTTATATTAATGTCGCTCTACCACGAGCGTTCTACAAAAATTCGCTCTACATCGAGCGTTCTACAAATGTCGCTCTACCACGAGTGTTCTACAAATATCGCTCTACCACAAACGTTTTACAAATGTCACTCTACATCGAGCGTTCTACAAATTTCGCTCTACCGCGAGCGTTCTACAAAAATTCGCTCTACATCGAACGTTCTACAAATGTCGCTTTACCACGAGCGTTCTACAAATGTCGCTCTACCGCGAGCGTTCTACAAAAATTCGCTCTACATTGAGCGTTCTACAAATGTCGCTCTACCACGAGCGTTCTACAAATGTCGCTCTACCACGAGCGTTGTACAAAAATTCACTCTACATCGAGCGTTCTACAAATGTCGCTCTACCGCGAGTGTTCTACAGAAATTCGCTCTACATCGAGCGTTCTACAAATTTCGCTCTACCACGAGCGTTCTACAAATGTCGCTCTACCACGAGCGTTCTACAAATATTGCTCTCCGTCGAGCTACATTTTGTGCTTCAAGTCGAGCAGAAATTTATAAATATCGCGCTATCGAGCTACATGTCGACTGTAGAATGTCAACTGTCGAACTCTCTCTGTCGAGCTACATTGCTTACTCCAAGTCAAGCCAAAGTTTTGGGCACACTTCAACTCCAAGTCAAACGACGAATTATAACAACTCCGAGTTAGCATACTACCGCCAAATTGGAATTATAAGGTTCTACAAATTTCGCTCTACAATGAGCAGTCTACAAATATAGATCTACAACAAGCAATAAATTTCGCTCTACATCAAATATTTTACAAAAAATTGCTCTACAACGAGTGGTCTACAAAGGTCGACTCCATAACGCATGTACGCGATATTCTATGTAAGGAAGGACTTGTCGACCCAAAAAAAAAAAATAATAATAATAATCTTAATGATCGAATGTGCACAAGTTTACAGGCTTGTTTCATGTCGACTCACAACGCATGTACGCGATTTTGTGAATAAAAAGGTCGTGTCGACCCCACAACGCATGTACACGAAATTTGTGAATAAAATGGTCGGACCGACCCCATAACGCTTGTACATAACTTCCATAAAACATTATCATGTCGATCGAATGTACACAAGTTTACAGGCTTGTTTCATGTCGACTCACAACACATGTACGCGATTTTGTGAATAAAAAGGTCATGTCGACCCCACAACGCATGTACGCGAAATTTGTGAATGAAATGGTCGGATCGACCCCATAACGCTTGTACGCGACTTCCATAAAAAAATATCACGTCAATCGAATGTACACAAGTTTACAGGCTTGTTTCATGTTGAATCATAACACATGTGCACGAATTCAATGTAACAAATGATCGATCGACCACCGCGCTATACTCGATAAATCTATGTCGTTCGACTCAAAAGATCGATTGAAACAAACTACTCTCTTGACTTGAAGGCTTCAACTCAGAGAGTGGGGGGCTAACTGTGGTAGCCAAAAATAGCACAGCCCAAACACACTGGCCCAATTTTAGAAATCCAAGAGAGGAGCTAGGTGTTTTGCTGAAGCAAGCATGATCTGGCCTAATGAAAGACAAGCCCATTGTTGGCCCAAAGCAAATTCAAACCTTGACCAAGTCTATTGAGACTAAGTCATTACTTAAACACACGTTACTGACTCGATCAAAAATCTCATAAAATCTCAAGATTTTGGGGATTATCTCATCCCACGATCTCAGAACGATATTAGTGGGAAGATATCAACTGAATCATTTTGAGTACAATCTACAACTATAAATAGGAGGGTCCCTTCATTGTAAAAGGGGGGCTTTTTCACCTGACACACATAGAGAAAGGCAACAAGTGCAATTCATGGCATAAGTTGACTTTATTGCTATTTGCTGTCTATATCTACTATCTATTTACATGTATTGCTTTAGCTCAAGGCTGATCAACAAACATCCAAGCCATCACAATTCAAGTATAATAAACGCTCAGCCCAAGCGAACCTAAGGCTAATAAACCGATCCCCACCTTTCCATTTTTCTACATTGCATTTCTGTTTTAAGTTTCTTTTGCAGGTTCATCGAAGTTCAGACGACCATATCCAGACGACAGTCGACATCGACCAATCGACTATCAGCTAAGTTGCTGGTTCATCGAAGTTCAGACGACCATATCCAGACGACAGTCGACATCGACCAATCGACTATCAGCTAGTTGCTGGTTCATCGAAGTTCAGACGACCATATCCAGACGGCAGTCGACATTGACCAATCGACTATCAGCTAAGTTGCTGGTTCATCGAAGTTCAGACGACCATATCCAGTTGACATCGACCAATCGATTATCAGCTAAGTTGCTGGTTCATCGAAGTTCAGACAACCATATCCAGACAATAGTCGACATCGACCAATCGACTATCAGCTAATTGCTGGTTCATCGAAGTTCAGACAACCATATCCAGACGACAGTCGACATTGACCAATTGACTATCAGCTAAGTTGCTAGTTCATCGAAGTTCAGATGACCATATCCAGACGACAGTCGACATCGACCAATCGACTATCAGCTAAGTTGCTTTGGGCCTGATACCACCCGACCCATTTGACGTACCACATAGTTTGACCACCTACAGGTGTCGAGTCTACTCCTATAAGACACTCCTTTTAGCTTTGTTCTGCAGGGAATCCAAAGCATTCGACAAGGAACCATTCATAGATTGCCGGTGCCCCGAGTATCACGATTTTGACCGAATTTTGACCGTAGGATTTTCTGGTTCTACTAGGATCTAATCACCAAATTCATTTATTGTGTCAGTTATAAAAACTTTTAAAGTTTTAAATTATATATGTTGTGTGTACAAATTCGCCAAACGGACACGACATCATAAAAGTCAATAATTGCTGAAAGAAGGGATGCCACGTCATTCATTGACCAAATCAAAGGGGAAAACATGGATCAGTTAATAGGTCAAGGGTGTAGTCGCCAGAATCAAATATATACTCGCCAAAGTCAGAAATGTAGTTGCCAAAGGATAAAACCCAGAAGCGGGGGTGTTCGCTGCATCAGCCTATTGAGCATGAACTGACTCAGCAGAAGCACAATGGTAAAACCCCCACTCACGGAAAGCCCTCTACACCAAGGAGTCTTAGAATAAAGAGGTAGGAAAGCCTATCCTAATCCGTAACAACATGGGATTCCCAATACAAGTCCAAGAGGAAGTCCTACTACAAACACGCCTAAAATCAAGGGGAAACCCTAAATATCATGTATAAATAGAACCACCTATCCTACGAGGAAGGGGTCGAAAACCAAAAGAGAGAAAAACAAAAACTCGAGAGATCTGAGTGTGTAACAAAGCCAAGTAATTCAGTGATATTTTCCTGTCCTCCGGGACGCCGTGGTTTTTTCCCATTCAAGGGTTTTCCACGTAAATCTGTCTTTTGCATGTTTTAATTTTCTTTCTTGTTTGACGTTTGTTTTGATTTAGTTATTGACTCTGTGATAATTCAAAAATTACCGTCAACAATTGGCGCTAGAAGGAGGGGGAATTTGAACAAGAACTTCGAAGAATCCTTGTGACTTAAAAACATGAACAGCGACAAGGATGGCAACTCCAGCGGAGATCAGATTGTTGAAATAACTGCGCCAACAAGCGATGGAGCGGCGACGATCGAAGAACAATCTGCGGCAACGCCAGGAGCTAGGGCAACCAACCCAGAAACTCTGCAGCACTTTCAAACTTCGTTGATGAATCTGATCAGTGAGGCTAACAAAATAGGACTCTCACTTCCCATAGGCCCGAGAATCTCCTCTCCCTACGAATTAACCACACCTGGAATCCATCCACCTGGGAGATTACTGTCAGAAGTCCACATTGCCACCCCCGACACTCGAGTGAGGCAGACCCCCGAAGAAACTCCCCAGGACAACTCTGAAGGTTTCGAGGAAAAAAGATATAGAAAGGGAAAAGCTGTGATGAACGACGAATCCCTGGAGATACAAGATCACGGGCGGATACATGGGACAAATTCTAATGACACGCATAAAAGGAGACGGCGGAGACGGCGGAGACACCGCTCTATCTCATCTGAAGACAGAAGTCCCCGACAAAGAAGAGAATTACCATCCAAAAGGGTACGGCTAAGAAGATCTGAAAGCGCGGATGATCAGATTGTCAGGAATCCGAATGATAAAGATGACTATGGGAGAATGACAATCAAGAGCAGACTCGACCCAGCAGGAGAACCAACTGGCCATCGAGATGTTATCTTACAAGAGTTGTCAATGAAGGTTTCAGCAATGGCACGGAGGTATGGTCACAACGTATCTTCAGATGACGAATCAGAGAGTCCATTCGTCGATCACATTGCTTGCACCCAGTTTCCAGATAGGTTCAGAATGCCGACCATTGAACAGTATAAAGAAAATAGGGATCCGAAGGAGCATGTTCACCAATTCTGTAATATTATGGCCCAGTATTCATCCAATGACGGACTGCTATGTCTCACCTTCCCATAGACATTCGGCGACCTCGCCTCTAGATGGTTTGGAAGACTTCCACCCGGAAGTATAAGCAGTTTCTCAAAACTCAGGAAAGCGTTCATAAGACAATTCATGGGGAGCGTACAGAGAAGGAAGTCACTCGCCCATATATCGAATCTAAAGCAGGAGCACAATGAGTCGATCAAGAAGTATCTAGCAAGATTCCGGAAAGAGGTTACCCAAATTGAGGATGCCAGTGACGTAGCTGTTATCGCCGCTTTCACCAATGGGTTGCAAAGTGGGCGACTATCCTTTGATCTGCGAAGGGATAGGCCAAAACTGTACGAGGAGATGATGGAAATAGCCGGTGATTATGCATTGGCAGAAGAGGAAGAAGTAGCACAAGGGGGTAGCTACGTACATGGCCATAAGCCTGACTCGAAGTCGGAACATAAGGACAACAAGAAGACGCAGTCGCGTGATCGCCAGGGAGACGAAAGAGGCCAAAAGGGACATCCAAGGGAAAGCAAAGGAAATGCTCGATCCAGCAGGTTTCAAGGAAGGTACAACCGTTACACCCCCTTAACTAGAGACCAGGAGGAAATACTTTCTGTGGTAGAAGACAAAGGACTCGCCAAATACCCTCGGCAACAATTAGCTAACGCCAGGAGAGATACAACCAAGTACTGCCGATTTCATAAAGATCATGGGCATGAAACTTCAAAGTGTTTCCAGTTACGTGATCATATTGAGAGCTTGATCAGGGACGGGCACCTGAAAGATTTTACGTTGAAAAGCGATAAGCAAGGTGGTCGCCAAGATAACCACCAAGGGATCGGGCAGGAAAGAAGGAGTCCAAGGAGGAACAGCCTTAACGCCGCTATAAACACCATCTTTGGCGGGCCCCATACTGGGAGAAGCAATCGAGAAAGGATGTCAGAAGTCCGAGAAGTAATGCATGACAGCAGAAATATGGAGATTAATTCTGTGCAGAGGAACCCCAAGAAAGGAAGGGAAGGACATGACCCCATAACATTTACGACGGAAGACTCCGACGGAATTGATGCAAAGCCTAACGATGCAATTGTAGTGGGAGTTCAAATTGCACACAGGGATGTCCTTCGGGTAATGATTGATAACGGAAGTTCAGCAGATATTCCAAGTGCTAGAGTATACGATGAGCTGCGACTGGACAGGAAGGATCTAGAACCTTTCCATGTATCGCTGAAAGGTTTCGGGGGTGCAGAAGTAAGATCTTTGGGAACTGTGAAACTGCTGGTGAGGTTCGGTATGGCGCCATGCAGGCGAACAATCCTGTTGGATTTCGTTGTAGTCGACATCCATAATTGGCCATATAATGCTTTGCTTGGCAGACCTTTTCTTAACAAAGCCCGAGCTGTCACTTCAACCCACGCCTTGAAGGTAAAATTCCCCACAGAATTTGGAGTCGGGGAACTGAAAGGGTCACAAGAGATGGCTCGCCGCGCTAACCTTTCAATCTTTAAAGATAAGGCAGGAATGGAGACCTTAAACATATTCGAAGTGAATAAGGAGGTACGGGAAGAAAATCCGGAAGCATTCGAATTGGACCCAAGGGACAAAGCAAGCAGAGAGAAGGAAGAGCCAATTGAGTCCATTATTCTGGATGAAGCAGAATCGAATAAAATAGTCAGGATTGGAGCCAGGTTGGCTGAACGAGTCAAGAGAGATGTGACAAGCCTGCTGAAAGAGTACAAAGGGATATTCGCTTGGAGCCATGAGGACATGCCGGGAATTGATAGAAGTGTTATTTCACACAACCTGGCTGTGAACGAAAAATGCAAACTAGTGGTGCAAAAAAGGAGAAGCTTCAACCCAGAGAGAAGTGCGGTGATAAAAGAGGAGGTATCCAAGTTGCTCGCCGCAGGGTCCATCAGGGAAGTTAAGTACCCAGAATGGGTGGCGAATGTAGTTCTAGTGAAGAAGAAGAATAATCAATGGAGGATGTGCGTCGATTTTACCGACCTAAACAAGGCCTGCCCCAAGGACAGCTTCCCGCTACCAAGAATTGACCAATTGGTATATGCGACGGCAGGACATGAGACATTGAGCTTCATGGATGCTTACTCGGGGCTATAACCAGATAAAAATGCATGCACCTGATGAGGAAAAGACGGCATTCACCACAGACCAAGGGTTATACTGTTACACAGTCATGCCGTTCGGCCTGAAAAATGCTGGAGCAACTTACCAGCGTTTAGTCAACAAGATGTTCGCCAGACAAATAGGAAGAAGTATGGAGGTTTACGTTGATGATATGCTAACAAAAAGTATCACAGCATATAAACATATAGATGACCTGAGGGAAACATTTGATGTGTTGGTAAAGTACAGAATGAAGTTAAACCTCGCAAAATGCGTGTTCGGCGTACCATCAGGAAGATTTCTCGAGTATCAAGTACATCAAAGAGGAATCGAAGTGAACCCGGAGAAAATCCAAGCATTAGCAGAAATGGTTTCGCCAAGAACTTTGAAGGACGTCCAAAGGCTCACAGGGTGCCTGGCATCGCTGAGCAGGTTCATAGCTAAATCGACAGACCGATGCCTACCATTTTTCAAAGCTCTAAAGAAAGGAAAGGGAGTCGAGTGGAACGAAGATTGTGAAAGAGCTTTCCAGGCCCTGAAAGATTACCTTGGGAAGGCATCGCTATTGTCAAAACCAGAAACAGGAGAGACGCTATATATGTATTTGTCCGTTTCTGAAGTAGCCACAAGTTCCGTGCTGGTAAAACAGGAAGAGGAAATCCAGAAACCAATATACTACACCAGCAAGGCATTGTTATCAGCCGAAACCAGGTACTCACCGGCTGAAAAAATGGCACTCGCTCTAATCACAGCAGCAAGGAAGTTAAGGCCATATTTCCAGGCTCATAAAATCGGAGTACACACCAATTGCCCACTGAAACTAATTCTGTAGAAACCAGAAGTATCCGGTCGATTAACGAAGTGGGCGATCGAGTTAAGTGAATTTGATGTAGAATATCTGCCAAGGACGGCAATTAAAGCACAAGCAGTGGCAGACTTTGTAGCAGAGTTCACCGAGCCAAGTGAAGAAGTGGCAAGAATGATGGTGGAGCAAAATAAGAGAGTATTCAAATGGCAACTCCGCGTTGACGGGTCGTCAAACACACATGGTAGCGGGGCAAGGGTAGTAGTGTTAACCCCGGAAGGAGATTCAGTCGAATGTGCCTTGCGTTTTGACTTCAAAGCTACTAACAATCAAGCTGAGTATGAGGCACTTATAGCAGGTTTAAAAGTTTGCACAGTCCTAGGAGCAGATGAGGTAGAAATCTTCAGCGACTCTCAAGTTGTTGTCAATCAGGTACTAGATGAATACCAGGCAAGAGATGAAAGCATGATCACCTACCTAGAATTAGCGAGAGAGCTACTGGAAAGATTTAAAGAATACAGAATTATTCATATCCCCAGAGAAGAAAACGAGCAGGCTGATGCCTTAGCCAAGCTAGCATCCGCCACAATCAACATCTGGCCCAAAACTATCTCTATGATCCGCCTATTGCAGCCAAGTATAGTAAAAACAAAGGAAGTTGGGGCAATCTTTGGCGAGAGGGACAGCTGGATCACACCCATCAAAGAGTACCTCGTCAATGATGTACTCCCAAGTGATCCATTAGAAGCAAAACGATTGAAGTACAGAGCTACGAGATATTCAATACTCAATGGAGAACTGTACAAAAGGGGGTACTTAAGAGCACTGCAGAGATGTGTCGGGCCTGAAGAAGCAGAAGGTATCCTGAGAAGCATACATAGTGGGAATTGTGGGAATCACACTGGGGGTGTCAGCCTAGCCCACAAAATATTAAGGCAGGGTTTTTACTGGCCAACACTATTCGCTGATGCCAAAAGAGTGGCAGCGAGATGTGAGGCGTGTCAAAAGATTGCCAATAACATTCGCCAACCACCTGAACTCTTGCAGAGTTACCTCGCCTTGGCCGTTCGCCATGTGGGGAATTGACTTGATCGGCCCAATGCCAACAGCAACTGGAGGAGCGAAGCACGCTATAGTAGCTGTAGATTATTTTACAAAGTGGGTAGAAGCCGAACCATTGGTACATATAATAGAAGCCAATACTATAAGCTTTGTGAAGAAAAATATCCTGTACAGATTCAGGATACCCAACACCATCATCACTGACAATGGGACCTAATTCGACGGAAATAAATTCAGGGAGCTATGTGACAAGTATGGTATCAACAACTACTACGCCTCCCCAGCGCACCCGCAGACAAACGGCCAAACTGAAGCAGTGAATAAGATCATAAAACACAACCTGAAAGCCAAATTGGCAGTAAAAAAGGGAAGCTGGGTAGAGAAATTACCACAGGTACTTTGGGCATATCGAACCACAGAAAGAGGTTCAACAGGTGAGACCCCATATTCCATGGCTTACGGAGCTGAAGCAGTCATCCCCGTAGAGACGTCATTCTCTTCACCAAGAGTACAACTCTTTCAACCAGAACTCAATGTTGATATGTTAAAATGCGGTCTAGATGAATTAGAAGAGAGAAGAGAACATGCACAGATAAGAAACACTGCATACCAACAAAGGGTAGCCAGGTATTACAATTCACATGTGCGTGAAAGGAGATTCGCACTCGGCGACTTGGTGCTGAAAAGGGTGAACCCAAGAACTAGAGACAAGGCTACAGGATCACTCGTAGACAAATGGGAAGGGCCTTATCAAATCACAGGCATAGCTGGCCACGGGGCATATGGCATCACTCGAGAAGGTTTTGGCGAACTACCTCGGCCATGCAATGCGCAGTACCTGAAGATATATTACCCTTGACTTTTTCATTATTTCTAAAGATTTAGTTCAAAGTTTTTTATTCATAGGCAGTTTCCGTTTTAGCATTTTTTCTATGTTACTGTTTTGACAAAAGTTGCAGGAACTATCCAAATAAAGAGTAATTTATTACTGAGAATTCGTGACTTGACTCGAATGTTACAAAGGGCATTCGCCGTCTTATATCAATACCATTGCGTAAAGACGAGTTTTGTACTCGCAGCAATGAGAATAAGTAGCGACCCAACGAAACTAAAGCAAGCCAAAAGCGACTACGTCGCCATAGCCCAAGCTACAGAAATTGGGGATCGCCACTACAAGGAGAATAAGATCTCCAGAGAAAAACTTGGTGTGGGCGAATACGCCCTGAATAAGCACCAAGTACGCCAGAACTCAGCAATGGCAGCTGAATAAATAAAAGCATGTTAAAAACTTGGTGTATGGTCGGATACGTCCTGACAAACACTGAGTACGCCAAAATCCAGCAATGGCAGCTGAATACAACAAAAATGCTACAAAGTAAAACACTGAGCAAAAATTCAGCGAATAGCAACTGAATACACAAAAATATGCTAAAAACTTGGTGAAATACTGAGTAAGCCGAAAAGTCAGCAAAGGCAGCTGAACAAAGAAAAAGTTTATAACTTTTAATAAATAAAGTCATTTACAATTAAAGAATTAAGAATGAAGATACAAAAAGAGAAACTGAAGATATAAAGATTTACAATCCTTCAGTATGAAAGACACAAAAATTCAACTAGCTGTAGGAGGGCCCTCGCTATCTTCCTCATCTTCGATCTCCTCGTCTGAAGGCCAGGTAACTTCCTCATCCCCTTCTGGCATAAAAGGCTCATAATCCCTTCCAGCAACAGGACCCAAGTCAGGCTCAGCACCAGAACCAGAAAAGCTGCCCTTCTGACCCGAGTAGTAAGTATTGAAGACACGCTTGCTGGGGATTTCTAAATGCATAGGGTGAGGTTCAGTCGTGTTGTAACGACAGTGGGCTTTCCAACGTTTTATCTGCTCTTTAATTGAATCCACTCCGCTGGCCATATGCTGTTGAAAAGACCGGTCGAAACGCCTCAGAGCCTTCTCATTTGAGTGATCCTTCATGGCGAAGAACTTCTTCGACTGCCTCATGCCTTTTTCAAATTCACGCAATAAAAGCGCATCATAGGCAGGGGATCTCTTGAAACGATCAACCGCTTCAACCTCCAGCATAGCCTTGAGATCATTCAGAATAACTTCATGCGAGGACAACTGGTTGCGCAAGTCCAAAGCCTCACGCTCAGCTTTCTCCTTTGCCTCCTCAGCTAGTCGCTCAGCTTCAAAGCGTGCTGCGAGCGATTCTTGATTAACGGAAAGTTGCTCTCGCAGCAAACGCATCTCCTCCTCAGCAGCAGCTAATTTCTCTTCAGCAGCCAGTTGGGCTGAGAGATAACCATCTGCGGATTCTCTCAACTGAGCAAGTTGCTGAGTATGGGCTTCCTCAGCAGAGAGTTTCTCAGCTGCCAAAAGGGAGGTTTGTTCTCGCAGGCGTCTCACGTCCTTTGAAAGAAAATTTCCTCGCCTATAATTATCAGCCAACTCGGACAACATCTGAAAAGAAAAAATAGAAGTCAGGATACGTGCAAATAAAAAATACATGGGCAAAGCAAGAAGCCCACCAGAGAGTGGCAGTCGAAGAAAAATTCCATTTTCCTGTTGCAGGACCCTCTCTTCATCTGCTCCCAATCCTCATCAACATAGACATTGTTGTTCATTATATATGAGCAGATTTCTGCAGCCGTAAAATCTGAAAGGGAGACAGACCCGACTCCCTCACCAGCATTAGTTGGATCAATGGGAGGAGCTTCATGAGCGTCACCGAAACTAGACGCAGTAGCCCCAGGCTGTCTCGACGACCCCGGCTTATCAGTTGGCCCTGGTCGATCAGCTGACCCTGGCTGGCCAGCAAAAGAGGTGTCCGGCTTATTCATGGCTGCCGGAGGAGGAGTTGAACCAGTTGGGGAAATGGTAGGAGCATCAAAATTGTTTACCCCCTCCGGAAGAGAAGGCTCCGTCAAACATGGTCCCTCAACAGAAGCTCCAAGGACAGCCATTTCAGCGGAGGGAGCCTCGGCGAGCACAGGGTCTTCAGCGACCTCATCATCTGAAGAAACAACATATTGCACGACCCTTGACGCCCGTTTCAGAGGTCGAGCAGCATGGTCAGGCGTACCCTCAGCCGGACGTTTGCCTCTACCGGTTCTAGGGGTCAAATCGCTTGAAGGATCCAGGGGAGTCTCAGGAACATCCGCATCAAAAATGGGGATGTCACTAGCCACACTTGAAGCCCCCACCTTCTCATTTCCCTTACGACTGGAGGCACTCGCGGCGGCACTCGCAGCGGAAGAAGTCGCAGCAGTACTCACAGCAGGTGCACTCGCAGCAACCTCCGGGCGAACAGGGGATGTCCCCGACTCGACACGCCCCCCATCAACATCACCAACTTCCTCATCATTTGAGGGATCTCCACCATCCGGGCTAGCAACTCCCTCCTTAGCCAAACCAGCAGCTTGCCTTTTACTGGCAGCCTCAGAATTTTTAACTGCCCGAGTTTACAGATCGTAAACTGTGTCAAAATCATGTACTACAGAAACTCACCAAAAGTTAGCAAATGGAGACGGGAAAACTATAATACTAAAAGAAAACAAGTAGAACTTACAGCGAGGAAGTCTGGCGGGTAGGCGCGGAAAAAGCCCCTGGGCGATCATTTTATCCTCGTCCAAAAGAAACGAGCGACCCCTTTTATTCAAAGGAAGGACAGCTGCAGCAGCAAGGTGAGACACCTCCTCATCCAACAAAATAGGGGCAGCTTTGGACCAGGCATCAGGAGAGGTAAAATGCCTAGGAACCTTCTTCGCCGCAAGATTTAGGCGACCATTGGCGGACATATCTCTACCCCACTCGCCGCCAACAAAGTACCAGCTGTTCTTCCATCTCTTATTTGAGGTAGGAAAGCCCCAAATAAAACCTTTCTTCTTCTCATCACTGGAAACCTCCACTTGCCTAGGGTTCGCCATACCCTCAGGCCTCAGGGATCCAGTTCTCCACGGGCGAAGAGAGAAGAAAGTATGTCCCACTGTTGCCAACCTGCCTTAAAGTGTAAAAATGGCGAATCTCACGAGGCGTGGGGGGTTCATAACCTTTCAACTTCCACATTAAACCCAAACACATAAGGATCCTATAGCTATTTGGGGCAAGTTAAGCAGGTGCAATTTGAACCTCCGTGAGGAACCTGGCAATAAAAGGTTGAAGAGGAAGGGTAATCCCGCAGCTACGCATGGCACCATAAATGGCGACCGCATTCTCAAGAGGATTCCACGCTGCTCGGCTACCAGGCAACATCAAAGTCACTGAGTCTGGAATCCCAAAGTGACTCTTATACTTACGGAGCTCACCCTCACCAACCACATTAACTTCAGTATCAAAGGAACAGGGGCGATCAAATGAAAAGTTCAGCCTGTTCCGTTGATGGTTCTCAACGTCAGAATCAACAGTCGTTTGCGCATCCAAAAGGGACCCCCGAGGAATCCTAGAAGCGCGTCGTTTGCTTCCACTTGATCTAGAAGATCTCGGCATTTCTGGAGACTCACTATTGGAAGACGAAGAAGGATAAACATTAGGAAAAAAGTCATCATCAGAAGGCGGAATATAAACAGAAATGGGGACCGGAGAATCCGGGTGGAAATTACGAATCAAAGATTCGATTTTGTCTGCAGTACCCTTATCACCAAGTTCTAAGGCTTGCATCATCTGATTAAAAAGAGAAGAACGTAAGGAAGGATCCATGGGAACTCACCAGAAAACCCTAGGTTCGGAGGATGAGCAAGAGGTTTGGGGGCGTCGAGAAATAAGCACGATCAATTTTCGAAGCAAGCCGTCCGACAGCAAAGTAGAATAGAAGGAATTCGTGGCAGAAATTTCTAAGGAAGACGAAGAAGCTCTGTTTTGAGAGAAGAACAAAGGAGAAAATAGAAAAATAAATGAAAAGAGCAAAGTGAGGAAGAAGGAACGATCGGGCCTTAAAAAGAGGGAATTTTGAAATTCAAAAAGAAAATCAAATAAAAGATATGCAATTAATGTGAGTGACAGCCACAGTAACTAGCCGCAATAGTCACCACCAGGTAATGGACATGTGGCTTCTCGGGGATCACCAAGCAGTCAGAATATCCCCTCACCTGTCAAGCAAGTGGAAGCGCCAGAAGTTGTGTGGCTGAAATTAAAAATTTGCACCGGAAGAATCAACACAATACACGGTGAAAAGAAGAGAGAGAGTTAATTACAAAAATGTGTCGAAATTCTGAAGGCATAGATATAAATACTACTCGCAGAGGCAAACGAAATAAAGCCATTCACCCGGCTCGGAGTATTTATGGGGGTATTGTTGTGTGTACAAATTCTCCAAACGGACATGACATCATAAAAGTCAATAATTGCTGAAAGAAGGGATGCCACGTCATTCATTGACCAAGTCAAAGGGGAAAACATGGATCAGTTAATAGGTCAAGGGTGTAGTCTCCAGAATCAAATATATACTCGCCAAAGTCAGAAATGTAGTCGCCAAAGGATAAAACCCAGAAGCGGGGGTGTTCGTTGCATCAGCCTATTGAGCATGAACCGACTCAGCAGAAGCACAATGGTAAAACCCCCACTCACGGAAAGCCCTCTACACCAAGGAGTCTTAGAATAAAGAGGCAGGAAAGCCTATCCTAATCCGTAACAACATGGGATTCCCAATACAAGTCCAAGAGGAAGTCCTACTACAAACACGCCTAAAATCAAGGGGAAACCCTAAATATCATGTATAAATAGAACCACCTATCCCACGAGGAAGGGGTCGAAAACTAAAAGAGAGAAAAACAAGAACTCGAGAGATCTGAGTGTGTAACAAAGCCAAGTAATTCAGTGATATTTTCCTGTCCTCCGGGACGCCGTGGTTTTTTCCCATTCAAGGGTTTTCCACGTAAATCTGTCTTTTGCATGTTTTAATTTTCTTTCTTGTTTGACGTTTGTTTTGATTTAGTTATTGACTCTGTGATAATCCAAAAATCACCGTCAACAATATATATTATTGTTTTCCCAATACAAACTTAATTTTATTTAACGGTTTCACAATCACCGCTGACATGGTGAGATTATCCCAGATAAATTTCTCTCCATGGTATGAATATGATTAGGAAACTGCATTGCAATAAATTAAAGAAGTAGCATATATCACATCAGACGAATTCATAGTGTGAGTCAGCTGATCGACTTGCTTTTTACCTTTGATGATGTAAAACACACCGGACTTGAGTGCTTTCCTTTAGATGTATAAATCGTGCTTCAAGACAATGCTGTCAATTAGTCCCACGCTGGAATCCCACCATTAACGAGGGGCGGTTGGCGGTTCAGGCAAATGAGGCGGTTGCATAAGGTCCCACAAAACATTAATGTCTACAAAATTTGTGAGAAATATTGTACCATTCGAAAAAGAATAATGTTTGGGTAATACTGACCCATTAATGGGAGTGTGTATATGGTATAATTTGTGAGATAAATATAAAAGTAAAATAAAAAAGGTCATGTGCTACACTCCTATTAGTGGGGTTAGTATTTTGGGTAATGATCGGTCGGTACCTAAGCATTATTTTTCAAAAAAATCAATTCAAGTAATACGTTAGATGAGTAGTTCTTATGGTATAAATTATGTGACATTTTATTTGAGTTTATTTTCGGGTTATCTAGCATTAATGAAAATTTATTATATATTTAATTATGAGTGAATAACACCCAACTCCTTCTATTGTTAATCAAACTTAATGGTTACTAAGTTTGAGAGTTTTTCTCTCATGGGCACACATTATAGTTATATCTATAGCATATTAATACACATCACCAAAATTTTACCATGTAAACAACATAATTCCAATCATAATAATACACATAACAAAAGTGTGGTGATATATATTAGTATAGTATAGATATGCCTATAATGTGTGCTTATGAGAGAAAAATTGTCAAGTTTGAATATTAAAAAAAATACCAAAATGCTTCTGAAAAATTTTAATTAAAAGAAAAAACTTCTTTTGTTAAAAAAATATTTTTTTTAAGAGACCCATTAATCGTTCTTCTTTTAAGCTGTAATAATAAAAAAAAAAATTCTCATTGTAGTTGTAATTAAATAATAAGTGAAAACCCAAACAAAATCTTCCTTAGCATAACGAAAGCTAGATCATGTGTTTATTCTTATTATTATTATTTATGAAATGTGTTAATTATTTCAAGACATAAAAATATCAACAGTACTATATATTCCAAAATCCAACTTATATCTCAATTTACATTATAATTTGTGAGGTGTCACTATAATTCAATTGACCTGAAGTAGTTAAATGCCCTCAGGGCCGTAGCTCAATTGGTAGGAAGACAAGATTAGGGCTTGGGGTTTGAGAAATGATTCCCAAGTCAACGGCTCGAATCCTACCAATGATACAAAAGCTTCAAAAAAATACATGGTCTACATAAGTGGATAAGTATATACTGTTAAAATATATATATATATATATATATATATATATATATGAAGTAGACACCTCATCAAATTGGGATACACAGTGAATATAGATTTGATTAGTTGAGTCTTTGATAGGTTTAAAAGGTTAATCATAGGAAATTTGAAGGTAATTATGTTGAAACCGACGGGTGGACGTACGGTTCAAACAGGAAGATTGATAGATTGAACGAGAGGCGCTCTTTAACATCAAACCAAAATTGGGCGACAATGGGGCTATAACTTACTGAAATGTGAAATATGAGATTCCAAACATCTGAAGATTTATTCATGTGATCATGTCTCATCTAGTCATCAACTGATCGAGAAACGCAAATGGTCCAATTTTGTGGAAGATTTTCAAAACAATCCATGGATGATCGAGATCAACCCATTCTATTATTATCACTCTTTTTTTTTTTTCTTTTTCTTTTTTAATTATACTGGACCACACGGCACACGGCAAACGGCAGACGCCTCCACCATATGTTAATTTTCCACGCACTTGTTATCTTGGTTCCCCAGCCCATTTATATATTCTACTTGTACAGACACTCGACTTCCCCTTTCAAGCACCCAAAAGTCCAGACTCAAGCAGAGATTATATATAAATAAAAGTATAGTATTGTAGCGATTAAAATGCATTTCTTCATTGATTTAAGGTATTTATTTCCTCCATTTGTAAATCTTTGCTTATATCTTTTCCTAACCTCCAAAGGCGACGGATCTTATTATTATTGGGGCCAAAATGATGTGGTGGATTTCCTTCAATATCCAATTTTAATATTCTTGATACTTGCCATTTTGTTACTGCTATTCCTACTCTTCACGTCCATTAAACTCCCTCTCACTGCCAAGCCTCTTCGCTTGCGTGCTGGGAATTTCTCAGCTCTCCTGGCCGCGGCGTTCTTAGCCTCGATCATGTTGCCACCATCTCTTTTCTGGTTTGCTTATTTGCTGAACTTTATGCTTATTAGCGTTCTTAGCTTATTTGCTGAACACGTCAAGGTAAACTTTATGCTGAACTGCAACGTTCCGGAAATCGTCAAATATTTCTCGGGATGAATTGTGTTGAGGCCCACATATCCTCAGAAAGATCTATACGTCTATTTTACAGTGAAATTCGCGGTTCATGATTCCATGCTCTCTGGAGAGAGTTATCTTTGTTTTAGCGTCTGGTGGTCAAGTTGGAAAATCCTCCGCGAATCACTTCCTTCAATGTTTCGGGGATCATAAAATATTCCACAGGTTGAACCAGATTGCGAACTTTATATTTCTGAAAAAGGTAAAGATGTCTAGTTTCTGATGGTTTTTATGGCTCGCAATTTCGACTTCTATAGAGGGAGATATGCATGTTTTAGTGTTCGATGGTCAGATCAGAAATCTGTGCGCGATCTGGTTTCTTCAATATTGCGGGAGCCACCAAATATTGCTCAGATTGAACTAGGATACGAACAATATATTTTTGGAAAGCCTTGGATGTCTAGTTTCCAATGGTTTTTACAGTTCGTGAATCCGACTTTTGTAGAGGGAGATATGCCCGTTTTAGTGCGTATTGGTCAGCAATTCCACGATTCTGGATAGCTCTCCTCTTTTCTTTTGTAAGCTGTCGGAATGCGAAAGCAATTCCTCGGATGGATTCTTGATACTTTGAAGCTTTGAGTATTGCTTTCACAATATTCTTCCTCTGGAATTGGTCACGGCTGCGGCTCCTGCTACGGGTTCTGTAGTTAATCCACTCCCTAGCACTTCCAATAGTCGTTTGTTTGGTGCTTCAAGTGTTGGATCTTCATCAGAGTTCCTTCTGTGGTCTGTTCATGAGGGTTTCTCGAAGTTGAGTTCTCCACCCCCTCCTTTTAGCGCCAATTGTTGACAGTGATTTTTCGATGGTCAACCGGTCAACGATTTAGGTTGGAGAAACCTGAAGATAAACGTAATGAAAGTAGGAATATAAAAGATGAGCAAGCATAACACATATTTTACGTGGTAAAACCCCAAGGCGGGGAAACATCCATGGTGCCGATGACGGCGAGAAGTGATCCACTATGAATATAAGGATTACACACTCAATACTCGCTTTCTCTCAAATAATTGCTTATGATCATACCCCTGATATAATGAATACATTGATGTATTTATAGGGTTCGATCTAGGGTTGCCCTAGTTTCTGTCGTATAAACGGTGGACTCATTAATCAGAGTCTTTGTAGGATTCTTGTAGAGTAGACCAATTAGGACTCGTTTCCCATTTAGTGTTTATCCTTTTGGAGGCTTAGAATTCTTTCATGATTAGACTTTTCTGGTACTGGAGAGGAAATATGGATATTTCCTTATTGGAATATTATCCTAAGATTTCGTATTTGTGCAGATCTCTTCCTGATGCGGCGTATCTTGGTAAGGCTGTATTTCTCGTTTTTGGCTAAGTACTGATTTTTGGCCGAGCAGAGCCGAGTAGAGTCGAGCAGAATCTTGGCCGAGTAGACTCTTGGCCGAGCAGATTCCTTTGGCCAAACAGATCTTGGCCGAGCCGACTTGGCCGAGCAGACTTGGCCGAGTAGAATCTTGGCCGAGTGGACTTCTAGCCGAGTGGAATGTTGGCCGAGTAGAATCTTGGCCGAGTGGACTTCTGGCTGAGTAGAATCTTGGCCGAGTGGACTTCTGGCCGAGTGGAATGTTTGCCGAGCAGATTCCTGGCCGAGTGGAATCTTGGCCGAGTGGACTTCTGGCCGAGTGGAATGTTGGCCGAGCAGATTCCTGGCCGAGTGGCCGAGCATGTTCTTGGCGGAATAGATCTTGGCTGATTGAAACCCTTGGCCGAACAGGTCTTTAGCCAACCAGATTCCATCTGTAGATGGCCCCTCATATGGTGATGTCACGCATTCATGTTGACCATTTTGATGACGTGTCTCACATTTGACTTTTGATGACGTGGAATCACTATATTTCCACATTACCCGCTATCTTTGCTGACGTGTCATGCTGACGAAAAACACCTATAACAGATTCACTACAAGAAATTTAGTCTACGGCAACATTCAATTAACAACATACATGAGGTATATGTTGCGAAAAGTCACCTACCGCAACACACATAAAATCTGTGAAATTTCCCTTAAGGAGTAGTGTAGAATATACCTAGGGGGTGGGTGAATAGGTATAGGCCCAATTTATTCCAATATTCAAAATAATGCGGAATATAACAAAGAAAATGCACACTTGATAAGATTCAACAAATGAATTGATTTAACTAAGGCAAGAGTAAATCAATTTACAAGATATGCAATCAATGTAAGATATGGAAGATAAAGAAAAGTAAAGCGAAAATTGGCACAATGATTTTTACGTGGTAAAACCTCAAAGAGGAAACATCCACGGGTTGATACAACAACTACCGACAAAGCAATCCACTATACGAAAAGGATTTACACACTCAAGCTATCAACACAAGATATCCGCTCAAGCTATCACCTCCTAATCTACCCTCGAGCAAGTGAATTACCAAGCCTACTTCCTATCCGAGATGTGTCCTACACCTCTAGAAAGCAACTTCCTATCCAAGACACTCACGTCTCTAGGAAGATTTCTTACTTGTCTATCCGGATCATCCCAACCCTAGACAAGTCTCCTTGCTTGACTATCCGAGTCCTCCCCGACTCTAGTCAAGACTTCTTTGCTCTATCCACAAAGCTTCACTCGCTTTGCTAAAGACTTCAACCTAATGCAAGGCTATGATCTAAGTGATGCAAATGATGCAAACACAATCAAATAAAACTAGATGATCAATCAAGCTAAATGTACATGTTCAATGATAATCTAGAATATGCTTTCAACAAAATAATCACAAAAGTATCTAGAAATCAAGACATGTAAATCAATAAGAACAAGGTATGAATATTCAATATATCACACTAAAAACCTAGTTCTTAGATCATGAAATTAAACCTAGAAAATAACATGAGGTACATCATATTTACCTTTTCTAGAATCAATTTCAAGTTGAATCAAGTTTAGCAAATATATGTTCAAGAGAAATCACAAAGCTAAAACTCAATTAACAAATGATCAAACACCCCTAGCATATGATCTAACATTCTTCTCAACATATTTCATCAATCAAATAGTAAGATTAAAAGAGATGATCAAAGATGAAATGAAAAAGAAGAAGTTGAACATACAAAGTTGAACCACGTACTGAAATCAGTCCACTGAGAAACATGACGAAGTCAACTACCTCTAGAAATACTTGGGGTTTGTAGCTCTCATCAAGACCAACAATTGTAGTTTTTGGATCAATCAATTTCGAGTTCGTATGAGAAAGTTATGATCAAAATACTAAAACTAAAATGTGAAGAATTTCTGCAGAAAATTTCTTTGAAAGGTTTCTTCAAGTTCTATGTTTGGAGGGAAGGATAGGTGTTTAAATGGAAGAGAGAGAGAGGATTTTTGGCCAACCAAAGGAGGCCAACTCAACCTAGGCCCGTGTGGGGCGCGTGGGCCACATGGGACCAGAGGGCTGGTCTGGCCATGGGCCCCATGGCCTCCACACGAGGTGGCCAAGCTTGGCCACTTGGCCTCGCTTGCTCTCCAGCGCACCTCTCACGGTTTTCAACCGTTCTTGGGCCTTCGAACTCCGATTTCAAATCCATTTTGGATTACAAACCGTGACCTCCTCACGCAAGACAAAGACTAAGAAACTTTGACAAAAGGTTGAGAAATCATCTCAGAAAATGACGATGAAGTCAACTCAACGAATGAGAACGCAAAGTAGCCTAACTAAGTCGTTTGGACTTGAAACCTTATGAATGAGTAACCGAAACGACCAAAACTCAATAAGGAATCAAATACGAACATATTAAAGTCCAAAATACAAAACACATAAACAAACAAATACAAATTCACACAAGCATGCCATATCAAAGAGATAGTCACAAAGCATGCAATTCTACAATGTTTGTCTATAAAAGACCAATGCATGAGCATACTAAGAAGTGTGTGAATATGTTATACCAAATGTTTGAACTATGATGCAGGGACACACGTGTATGAATTGTGTGTGTGTGCTCTAACGCCTTGCAAGAGGATAGAAGTCGAAGTATACCTTTGATGTTTTCACCTCTTGAAGACGACATTTGCACTAGACGTTGCTCTTCACCTTTTAAGCTTCTTTTCTTCCAAGAACATCCTAAGCAACAACTAATACAAATATGGAGCGTTTTGCAATGGAATCAAGCCAATACAAATCATGAACCTTACAATGTGTGTTGTATAAGTGATTTACGGCAACACGCAAACGTATGTTATCAATAATAAGACACATACGACAACACACAATCTATACATGTTGTGAAAAGTCACTTATTGCAACATACATTATACGTTGTTAAAAAAACATAATATATAACAACGCACAAACTTCACTTGTTGTGTTGTTAAAAAGTAAGTATTTAGCAACACGTAACTTCGTGTGTTGTTAAATTACTGGGATTCAGCAACACACATCTTTGTGAGTTGTTAAAAAGCTAGTATTTAGCAACATACATCTTCGCGTGTTGTTAAAAAGTTAGTATTTAGCAACGCACGACTTTGAAAGTTGTTAAAACTTTAGGATTTAACAACGCACATTTTCACATGTTGTTAAAAGTCATGTATTCCGCAACATGCTATTATTGTATGTTGTCGTAGAGATATCTTTAGCAACATGCATTTTAGTATGTTGGTGTAAAGATATCATTAACATCATACATTTTTGTATGTTGTTGTAGATATATCTTTAGCAACATGCATTTTTTTTTTGTATGTTGTCGTAGAGTGACAATTAACAACATACAATTTTTGTATGTTGTGGCAGAGATAACATTAGCAACTTACAATTGTATGTTATCAAAAGTCTATTTAAAAAAAAAAAAAACTAAATCTATTGTTTTTTTTAATAACATTTTATCCACATTAACAAAGGTCTATTAAATTATTAAATTTATTTAAACGTTAATTTAAAAAAAAAAAAAAAAACTGCGTTGTTATCACCTATAAAATTATTTTCTACAATAATTTAATTTGACCACTTTAATTTAAAAATTAGAAATTCATTTATAAATAGAAAACTATGTGTGTATTAACAATATATAGAAAGATATATAGCAATAACTAAATTATTATATTCTAATTTATTATTTTGATTTTTTGGATCTTTAAATCTATTTAATCTCATGTATTCTTGTTCATTGCAGAATATATATAAACATTTAGGGAGTCATGAAATTAGAAGCTGAACATTCTATTTTGATGTTGTTGTATGTGTCTTGTTATTGCCAACAAATGTTTGTGAGTCGATGTAAGTCACTTTCACAACACACATTTTTTACGCATTACGGTAGGTGACTTTTGACATTATGCATTTTTATTAAGTTGTCAAAAGTCTTATTTTATTTATTTATTATTATTATTAACATTCTTTTCATATTGACAAATGTTTTCTAAATTATTAAATTTATTTAAATATTAATTTTTAAAAATAATGGTGTTTCAATCCCTTGTAAAATTATTTTCTACACAAATTTAAGCTGGCCACTTTTTAAAATTAGAACAATTTGTATCCAAAAATATTACCGGAAAAATAATGCTAGAGTGCAAAAAATAAAATTAAAAAAAATAAAAAAAAAATTGTGCAAATGATGAGGCATGTGAGATGCCAAGATTCTGAAGATCATGAAATTATAGTGTGAGTGATATGATCTTTCTATTTTTTGAAGTATTACAAAAATTCGGAGTTTTTTTTTTAAGAAGTGGAAGAACTCGAACCCACAACCTCGTGATACAAGTGTGAGAGGCATATCATTGGACCATCTTCATCTCATCGAGTGTATGATATGATCTCGAAAACTCATATGTCATATCTTTTGGACATGATTTTGAACAAATATTTTTGATAGTCTAGCATCACTCATTATCAGAATGGGTTTAAATTTTTAAGTAATAAAAATATTAAGTTGTTAAATAAAATATTAATTAAAAAAATTAATAAAAATTTAATAACTATATAGGTTATATATAATTAAGTTTATAATAATAACAAAGTCAAGCTTGCAGTGAAATGGTAAGGCATCCACTCTCATTTATCAAGACCATGGTTCAATACTTCTCCCATGCAAAGTTAAATGTGTCATTATCAATTGGGCCATAGGTCCAATAGTAGTTGGTGGGGTGTATGAGGTAACCCAATTTTTTTTTTTTTTTTCATGGGCTACGACAACGCACAGGCAACATATAGTGCGTGTTGCTATAAATGTTTAAGACAACATCTACGAACAAAGCCAACGCATGTTGTCTTTTATTTACCACAACTCACTCAGTGAGTTGTCTTAAATGTTTAAGACAACGTCTAATGTGTGTTGTCTTTTATCTATCCCAATTTTTTTTTTCATGGGCTACGACAACGCACAGGCAACATATAGTGCGTGTTGCTGTAAATGTTTAAGACAACATCTACGAACAAAGCCAACGCATGTTGTCTTTTATTTACCACAACTCACTCAGTGAGTTGTCTTAAATGTTTAAGACAACGTCTAACGTGTGTTGTCTTTTATCTATCGCAACACACATAGTATGTTGTTGTTGTGCTAAGACAACTCACGCTGCACATTGCGAAAAGCTTTTGGACTTTTGGCAACAGGCGCATCAGCAACATACAGTCGCGCATTGCGAAAGGTGTTAACAACATATTTTGCGTGTTGCCATAGACCAAATTTCTTGTAGTGATTTCGCAAGTGTACGAATCAAACAAATAGTTTAGAAGTAAGTAAAGTATCGTTCCCACGAAGAGTGATTAATTTATTAATTACCGATTATAATTAACCCAAAACTTTATTTGAACAATCAAATGTTGAGATTTGAGATTTTAATTAACTAAAGAAAATAAATAAAAGAAGCAATCAAAGATGTAGAGAAATTCAATAGATTGAAGTACTAGAGCTTTTGATTTCACCGTAGTCAATTCCACTCAATTCCTTTAGCATGTTAATCCTAATTATTCTGCATGTCGACAGTCGATTTTCCCTAATTTATTCAATATTCCATTCCTGGAAATATCGAAAGTATTCCTAATTACCAATCCACTCTATTGCTAGCAATGGAATTAAGATAATAAGAACCCATTAAATTCTTTGGAAAACCTTTAAGAAACCACACAATTCATGCTCGTACATTCCTTTCAAGTCATGTAAATTATGGTATCTATTACAAGAAGTAACAATCTAAATTCCACATTCCTGTCAAAATCTAGCATCAAATCAATTAAATGTTGGCCAAACATTCAAAAGCATTAAGCAAAGTGATAGACACTCAACATGGAAAAATATGAATTAACATTAACTAAAGTAATTGAGCATTCATGGCTAGGCTACATCATACCCTAGCAAAGAAAGTTAGTTCCTCATAGTCATGGTTACAATCCTATGAGAAAACATAAAAGAAAAAGAAAGATAAAACCAGGGAAGTGCTGCCCAAGAAAGTGTTCAATTCTTCAATCCTCTGCCTCTCTATTCAATGATAAATTTCTGCTGGAGTTTTCTCTCTTAAATAGGCATAAGTTAGGTCTCCTTGAGGTGTCCTAATCTGCCTCCAATAAGTCCAAGTTAAAGCGATCTCGAATAGGAAATACAATCCTACTAGTTTCAGGAATATTAACCCAATTATAACTAATCCTAGAGTGATTAGGATCAGCTATTTAATTGAATTAAAACACAAATTTAGGCATTCATTAACAGTCAAAACACAAAGAATTCGTCCAAGGCCTTCTCTCCAAGAGTGGCAGCCCGTAACAGATGGTTTCTCGAATTCGCGCGTAGAATTTCTAGACTGACCTTAGGGTAGTAAAATCATCATAACTCACTCTAGAAAACTCGAAATTGCAAGCTGTATTCTTCTAACTTGACTCATCTGCAGAGGTTGACTTTTCAGGATTGATCGGAAATCTTCCATTTTCTTCCATTTAGCTCCTAAGACTCGATTAACTGAAAACTAACAAAAGACACATAAAAAGCACATTTAACTCAAAACAAAGCAAGAAACTACGAAAGAAAGGGTATAAAATATATGCAATTCTAACGTTATCAAGTCTTCTGTTTAGTTTACTTTATTCTCATCATCATATCTCCATGGCATCAATTCTTTTCCAACCTGTTCAAGTGTATTTTTCGTTGGTTACATCACATACTACAATCAATCCCAACTCTTATCATTATTTGCATAAGCCAACGCAGAGAAAACACGAGGCTCGACTTGGGGAACAAGAACAACTAACCGAACTTGAAGAAGATGATGACGCCCACATGAACCGGGCCGGGTTGCTAAACGGTCATCCAAGAAATGAATCAAGGGAGCTCAATCATGGGCCAAATTTAGTATAGGTTCCATTATCGAGAGTGAAAATTACCAACAATGACCACATATATTATAGGAAATTCGTTTTTAACCACATGCATACTTTTAATTGTTTTTAACCATGTTTTTGAGAAATTACTCAAAAACCCTCATATAAAAACCCCCCTCAAAACACTCTCTCTCTCTTTTCTCTCTTTTCTTTCTCTCTCCTCTCCTCTCCTCTCTCTCACCGATCTCTCTCTCTCCCTCAAAGCCACCGCCGGCGTGGCCGTGCGGCGTCACCGAGGGCCGACGAAGGCCGACGAAGGCGTCGCAGCGGGCCGGTGCCCTTCTGGGCTGCACGACAGCGCCGTCGTCGTGCAGCTGGGTCGTGCGAGCTGCTCCTTCGCGAACGAAGGGGTTGGCCGTCGTCATGCAGCGCCGTCATCGTGCAGGTGGGCCGGCGTGGTCGTCGCTGCTGCTGCCGTCCTTCTGCACGATCGCCGGCGGACAGATCTGTGAACCAAACAAAAAACCTAAACCTAATCTGAATTTGGGGAAGAAGAAGAGGAAGAAGAAAGAGGGAAAAAAAAAAAAACTTTTCATAATTTCAATTTAGTCCAGATTTCAAGTTTGAATATTTCTATTTTAGGCATGATTTCAAGTTTGAATATTTCCATTTAGGCAAGATTTCAAGTTTTTGTATTTCAATTTAGTCTTGATTTCAAGTTTGTTTCGAGGTTTAAAGAACACTATTTTCAGGGGTACTCTGGTAATTCATGGTACTAAACTGAATTTTTTTTAAAAAGGTGGTTATTAACAATTAAAAATTCAAAAGTGGTTAAAAACAAAAGTATAATAAGTTAGATGGCTAGTTATGGTTTTCTCTCTTATGGATAGGCCTAAGAAATAATTATGTCACAATCTGTTTGTTGGTGACTTGGTTCCAAGCTTGTATTTACTTTTTATTTATTTATTTTAGAAATCTTGTATTTACCTATTTAATCATTATACATACCTATTTGTAGGGGTGGGCATAAAATCGGGAACTGAACCGAGAATTTGGATCCTCTACTAATCTGATTTTTTTTACTGACCTCATCTAATCTTATGACACGTAAGCATTGCAATGAATGTACGGTTAAGATGTGGTTGGTTTCCATAACCACTTTATCAATAACCAATCACATGTTTTAAAAAGGTCCGGAAAAAAATCAAATAAGGATCCAAGCAATTTTATTATTAAAAACAAACAAATTAAAAGTTAGAAACAAACAAGCCATCCAGTTTCAGGTTTTGGTCCATATTTAAGTTTTTAATAAAATTCAAGATTGTTCGATCTTTGTATAGAAAAAACAAACCAACTCAAACATCATAAACAGAACAACGTTTAAATCTTACAAATTAAACATCATTTAAGCATAATTGTTTATAGTCCTAATAAAAATATTTCACACTTTATCAAACTTTTTTTATTTTTATTTTACAACACTTGGAACTTGGAAAGTTATCTCAAACGAGTACATCTTATATATGATAGAGCAGATGCTTCATTGAAAAATGGGTTCGAATGATAAAACAAGTAAAAGGAACTGAAACATGTATGCATGTATATGACCGGTTAGCTTCTTAGCTTCTGCTTCAAATTGGCCATATTCACAGCCAACAAAGACATAGAGTCTATCTTTTACGTCGTTTAAAAACCTGAAACTCCCCAAAAGCCTATAATGAATCTAAGAACCAAGCTGACATAGAAACCGGCCTAGAGTTACAAATCCATCCTCGTCCTCATGAAAAGTAATGGCTGGAGATTGATCATCAGGAGGTTCGTTGCCAGGATATTTATCTGGAAGGGGGTCCCCACAAAGCTCAGGATTTCCCATATACGCAACAGCATCAAAACTCGGTAGTTTATTGTCGAGTGGAATTTTTCCTGACAAGTTGTTATATGAAAGGTTCAAGACACCAAGAAGATTCAGCTGAGAAAAGCTTTTAGGAATTCACCGGTAAGTAAGTTCCTGGACAAGTCAAGTGAATTCAACCAAGTTAACTGACCAATCTTTGGAGGGATTTTTCCAGTTAAACTGTTTCTAGAGAGGTTCAAGGAGATTAATCCTATGAGATTTGTAATTTCTTTAGGATTCCCTAGAGAGGTTGTTGCTTGAAAGATCGATGCTATTTACAAGCCCCAGAGTACTTTTGTACTCAGAATCTATTCCTTTCCAGACCAACCATGCATTGTCTTGAAAATTCACATCATCACCACCACCCATACCGCTTGTCAAAGAAAAAGGAATCAAATATGTGATGAAAGCATTCGAACTCTCTTTTTGAGCCATTATAGTTAAATTGTCGAGACACTTGGGTATGCTTCCTGAGAGATGGTTCTGTGAGAAGTCCAAGACTTGAACTTTTCCCAGATTGTAGAGTTGTACAGGAAGGCTTCCATGGAACTGATTGGATCGAAGACTGAGAATTGCCAATTCCGGTAGGCTGTCACCTATCCATGCTGGTATTGTCCCAGAAAATTTATTATTTCCAAGATCAACAACTGTCAGTTGCGTGCATTGATTCAGAGATGAAAGTAGCTCTCCGGTGAAGCTATTGTTGCGTAAATGCAGTGAATTGATCATGAAATTTGTATCAGTTGAGTTTGGAAAGTTCCTAGAAAGCTTATTGTTAGCTAAATTCAAAATGGTTAACTTCTGCCGATGCATCCAACAGTTGGGAGCTCTCCTAACAATTGGTTATCTGAGAGGTCAAGATAGCTAAAATAATCACTAGTTATTGCACATACAAAAGAAATTGACCCTGAGAAGTTATTTTTGGAAAGAACTAAAGAAGTAAAGATGTCATATTGGCAGGAACTGGCGGTATTGGACCCTCAAGGTTATTATAGTTGAGATCAATTCCAGGATATCCGGAAAACTTCAATGATAAATCTAGCAACATTCCACTAATGTGGTTATGTGAGAGATTTAAATCATTCAAATTTGGAGACAGTTCCTAGAACCAAAAGAAATATACGTTGAGTTTGAAGCCATTTTGGGATATGAGGCCCCTGTTTACAGGCTCCCAATCTAATGGTTTTGAGTTGAAATGGAGGAACCCAGTCAGAGCTAAAGTTCAAAGTCAATAAGTTATAAGAAAAGTCTATAAATTCCAATCTTGAGAGATTTGACATGTGGGTTTCAGTGATCATACCTTCCAAAATTTTTGAAGAGACATCCAAATCCCAAAGTGTGGAAAGTTGTCCAAAACTTTCAGGCAAGCTTCCATTTAACCGGTTGCCGCTGACATCTAGTGATACTATTGAAGTTAATATTGCACTGAAACCATCAGGAAATGAACCCACAAGTTGGTTTCTACTCAGATCCAACGTGGCAAGATCTGAATGTTGTGCAAAACTATTTGGGAAAGAGCCATTTAGTCTGTTCTCGTAAAGGTACACTTCTCTCAATGATGAAAATAGTGTAAAATCAGGCAACGGACCACTAAGCATGTTGTTGTTCAATCTCAAAACTTGTAGTGTATTTTTGGTGCAACCAGACAAGTTGAGAAACAGTTCTGGAAGTTGTCCAGTGAGATTGTTACTGTCTAGAAATAAAGTTTTTAATCCACACAAATTCCCAAAGGATTTTGGAATACCATTGATTCCATTTCCAGTGAGATCAAGATACAACAAAGAAGACATGTTCCACAAGGCATTGTTGGAAAATATGAAACCTTTCTTGAAGTTTTTGATGATGTGGCTCAATGACTTGGCTCATGACATAGCTTATGACATGGCAAATGAGATAACTTAACCTTGGTTTATATTCTATGTTTAACCATGGTTAAATGTATAAAATGATGATGTCATGTAAATGATGCAATATGAAGATGTCATTCATGATGTAATTTGTGTAGAGATGTGAAGAGTATAGTTCCAAGTATGGGCCAAGTATGGGTGTGCATGTTTCTTGTTATCTTTATGTCTATATAAACCCCATTTGGGGCATTGTTAAGTAGTGAAGCCATCACCACTACAAGATGGCGTGGGATGTCAATATTAGTTATAAAAAATGTTTTTTTTTATAAACATTTCTCTTATGCTTCTCACTTTCTTATTCATGTTTTTATGAATGTTTTTGATAATATGTTCTATATGTTTCCATGTTATGCTTTTATGAAAATATGGTTTTATGCTTCCTAAATCTCTACACCCATAATATGTTTTTCAGATTTTATAAAGATTTTTCAACATAGTATCAGAGCCAGGTTCTTATGGGACTGTGAATTTTGTTTCCAATTTATGGAGTGCTTAGTGAGGTTTAGATCACCCATGAGTGCTAAAATGGTTTCATGGAGTGCTTAGTGAGGTTCAAACACTACAAAGTGAGTGTAATCACCCATAAGTCACTACTACAAAAAATGCAAAAGAAATCGGTTTTTTTATATGGAAGAAATCGGTTTTTGAAATTTTTAAAACCGATCTCTTTTTGAGTGATTTAGAAAAAAAAGCGCAAAAGACATCGGTTTTTAACCGATGTAAAACAAGAGAAAAGAAATCGGTTTTACTTAAAACCGATTTAAAAACCTAGTAGAAAAGAAATCGGTTTTACTTAAAACCGATTTAAAAACCTAGGAGAAAAGACATCGGTTTTAGTTAAAACCGATTTAAAAAACCTAATGTAAAATTGATGAATTACAAAAAAAAATCCCACCGTCGCCGGCCACCGACCAGCCACCACCTCCGGCACACCCCACCTCCGGCCACCGCCGCCGGCACGCCCCACCTCCGGCCACCAACCGGCCAACCCCACCTATGATAATAATGACAATTAATTGTCATTATAAGGAATCAAACTCGCAACCTCAAAGTCAAAGTGGTAAGCCTTTACCGCCTGACTACAAGATTGAATATGTTAACAATTGCACAATATATATATATAACCTATATGAATTGTTAGAAAAAAAAAAAAAAAAAAAACTTGTTTGATAAATTTAAATTTACTCAACTAATCAAAATTCTAATTTCTACTACAAACATACATATATTAAATAAATTTTATTGGTGGGTTTATTTTTCATTTCATTTTTTATTGTGTGGTTTTGTGTTCTGCTAGAGATATTTTTATGCAAACTTTTTCCCTAAAACTGTATCTTTTGGCAACGAAATAATTTTTTTCATCCATGCTAGATTTTTTGATTTTTCGATACGAATCCAACGGTATAAGGAACGTAAAATTATGGGCGGTATTTTGAAAGTTATGATCAATTATTCAGTCAAAGGTCAGAAGCAATTAAAGATATTTTTGTGCAAACTTTTTTCTTAAAACTGTATCTTTTGGCAACAAAATAATTTTTTTTGTCCATGGTAGATTCTTATATTTTTTGATACGAATCCAACGGTATAAAGAACGTAAAATTCCGGGTGGTATTTTGAAAGTTATGATCAATTATTCATGAGTACTCAAAGGTCGATCGATTGGAGATATTTTTGTGTAAAATTTTTCCTTAAGAAATAATTTTTTTTTTCCATGATGGATTCTTCGATTTTTCGATACAAATCCAACGGTATAAAGAACGTAAAATTCCGGGTGGTATTTTGAAAGTTATGATCAATTTTTCAGTCAAAGGTCAGAATTGGAGATATTTTTGTGCAAACTCTTTCCTTAAAACTGTATCTTTTGGCAAGGAAATAAATTTTTTTGTCCATGTTGGATTCTTCAATTTTTTGATACGAATCCAACGGTTTAAAGAACGTTAAATTCCGGGCGGTATTTTGAAATTTATGATCAATTATTCATGAGTACTCAAAGGTCAAGCGATTGGAGATACTTTTGTGTAAACTTTTTCCTTAAAACTGTATCTTTTGGCAAGGAAATAATTTTTTTTTTCCATGGTTGATTCTTCAATTTTTCGATATGAATCCAACGGTATAAAGAACGTAAAATTCCGGTTGGTATTTTGAAAGTTATGATCAATTTTTCAGTCAAAGGTCAGAATTGAAGCGATTGGAGATATTTTTGTGTAAACTCTTTCCTTAAAACTGTATCTTTTGGCAAGGAAATAAATTTTTTTGTCCATTTTCAGTTCTTCAACTTTTCGAGACGAATCCAACGGTATAAAGAACGTAAAATTCCGGGCGGTATTTTGAACGTTATGATCAATTATTCATGAGTACTCAAAGGTCAAGCGATTGGAGATATTTTTGTGTAAACCTTTTCCTTAAAACTGTATCTTTTGGCAAGGAAATAATTTTTTTTTCCATGGTAGATTCTTCAATTTTTTGATACGAATCCAACGGTATAAAGAACGTAAAATTCCGGTTGGTATTTTGAAAGTTATGATCAATTTTTCAGTCAAAGGTCAGAATTGAAGCGATTGGAGATATTTTTGTGAAAACTCTTTCCTTAAAACTGTATCTTTTGGCAAGGAAATAAATTTTTTTGTCCATTTTGGGTTCTTCAATTTTTCGATACGAATCCAACGGTATAAAGAACGTAAAATTCCGGGTGGTATTTTGAAAGTTATGATCAATTATTCAGTCAAAGGTCAGAAGCGATTCGTGAATCCGCGAGTGAGCTGTTTTCATCGCTCATTTTCTCACTTTTCCAAATCGATTTTTGGAATATTTTCTGATTTAAAAGTGTTTGTTTGCATGTCTAATTTCTTGTGTCAAAAGTTGAGCAAATAACGTTGAGTATTTTTAGAGATGTGCCCATGAATGTGGACATAGGTCAGATTTGCATTGCAGAATTTTGCTTTTGAATCTACATCGGTTTTTATAAAAACCGATGTCTAAACGCTTGCTTTTAATATCGGTTTTTATAAAAACTGTTGTCTTTTCAACGCAAAATTTAAGACATCGGTTTTTTATAAAGAACCGATGTCTAAACGGTTTTTTTTAATATCGGTTTTCTTAAAAACCGATGTCTTTTGAAATTGTAATTTTTAAGACATCGATATTTATAAAAAACTGATTTCTAAAAGCTTTTTTAAAATCGGTTACCAAAAACCGATTTCTTTTAGTGATTTCTAGTGATGTCTTTAAGCATTTTTGTAGTAGTGAGTACTGTTATGGATGCTGGAAACAACATGTTATGCTAGCAAGTTCCTGAATGAAAAGCTCAACAAAAGCTCAAATTGATCAACATAAGGAGGAGCTACTGATGAAGAACAATGGAATGGAAATTTTTGATGTTTAATGGTTCCAATATTCCTCCAATGGTAGCAAAAATGGAAGTCTTCAAGAAAAACTTCAAGGAGGAGTGTTGGAAAATATGAAACCTTTCTTAAAGTTTTTGATGATGTGGCTCAATGACTTGGCTCATGACATAGCTTATGACATGGCAAATGAGATAACTTAACTTTGGTTTATATTCTTGGTTATGTTTAACCATGGTCAAATGTATGAAATGATGATGTCATGTAAATGATGCAATATGATGATGCCATTCATGATGTAATTTGTGTAGAGATGTGAAGAGTATGGTTCCAAGTATGGGCCAAGTATGGGTGTGCATGTTTCTTGTTATCTTTATGTCTATATAAACCCCATTTGGGGCATTGTTAAGTAGTGAAGCCATCACCACTACAAGATGGCGTGGGATGTCAATATTAGTTATAAAAAATGTTTTTTTTATAAACATTTTTCTTATGCTTCTCACTTTCTTATTCATGTTTTTATGAATGTTTTTGATAATATGTTCTATATGTTTCCATGTTATGCTTTTATGAAAATATGGTTTTAAGCTTCCTAAATCTCTACACCCATAATATGTTTTTCAGATTTTATAAAGATTTTTCAACGGGCATAATCAGGAATGTAACCTTGTATGGTGTTGTAAGAGAGGTCTAACGTGACAAGGCTGCTACGTGAGTTGAACAAAAAAGGGTTTATCGAATTAGACAGATCGTTCTGGGAAAGATCAAGAAGAGTGAGAAATTTAGAAGAATTAACAAATGAAATTGGTGATGAAGACATTACTGATGGAAGGTTGCAACCTCCTAACTGCAATGTTGTTAAGTAAGGAAGTTTACTGCAATGTTGAAGTCAATCTACTGCGTTTGTAAGTTTGACATAATCTAGGTGGAGATGCTTTAGATTGGAGAGATGTGAAAGCCACTCAAGTTTTTCAGCATACATGCCAAAGTTAGTGCTAAGATCAAGAGATTGCAATCTTGATAGATTCCCAAGTTGGTAAGGAATTCTACCACTGAAATTAGCAGCAGAAAGGCCAAGGTGATTTAATTTGTTAAGGGATCCAATGAATTCTGGGATCTGTTGTCCTCCAAAATTATTGAAACTCATATCTAGAAAATTCAAGTGTTGCAACTCAACCAAGGAAGAACTAATGTTACCTTTTAAAGGCTTGTCAAAAAAGAAAGATGTGACTTGAAGATTGAGCTTGACCACGTTGCCGGTTTGGTTGCTGCAGCCGACACATCTCCATTTGCAACAATCTTTTTTGTCTTGTTCATTTCCCCATGAAGAGAGATGATCATATTCATCGATGAGGCTTTGTTAGATCATCAGGAGAGCATGTCTTTCCCTCTCTATGCATTTTATAATTTGACCATGATCACCAACCTCTGAACTCAAAACAATGGCAGATTTTGTGTATAGTGAAAGCAAAATGAACAAGAAAGCTAGTTGGAGAGACCACCTTCCACTCATGATTGCAATCATGCCTATCTTTGCAGCCTTGTTTGTGTTGCAGTTTTAAGCTTTCAAAACACAGAGCATTAACTATTAAATTATTATACTCATAACTCATAAGGTAGTCTATTGATAAAATTCCAAGTTGCAAATAGTAAATTCTTTGAAAATTTTAAATAATATATAGTTGACTTAATTCATTTGAGTCTTCTTCAGGAGAAGAGTTATTGTGCATCATGATGCATTGCATCCCTATTACAATCATGCCACATGGTAAAATATGACACACAATGCGATCTCAACGGGGAATCCCAATTAATGTACCCAAGTTAATTTTTTCCTTTCATTAGAAGCCACCTCCTATACATTCTTCATGAAATTGATGGACAGACGTTGAACAAGAAGAGTTGACTTATTTTGCCAATATAAAACTCCACATTTTAAAAATACAGTCTTCAATTCTATATTGCAAGATGATGCGGCGGATCAACTGGCATTAGATTATTTGGAGGGGTGGGATTTGAAACAAGCCAAGTAAGACCAAACCCGGGCGACGGATTCAGAATGACTTGAAATTTTGACAGCTGATGCGTTTCGGCGTTTCCGGAACTACTACGTAGCTTTGCTACGTAAGCACGTCCTTTTTTAGGCGAATTCCGTCGTTTAGGCCTTGAATTAGGCGTTTTTGCTATTTTAGGAAAGTTTCGTTTTCGCTTTCGCTTTAATTTAAGTTTCCCAATTCCGAATCGATTTACGTCAATTCTGGAGTGTTTAGGATTCTCAGTAGAATTAGTTTTTGCTTTAATTTCGTTTTTGCCTTTTTTGGTAAATTTCCGTTTTAATTCGTTTTCTTGCTTTCCAAGGAATTCGATTAGGTTTAGGAGTTGTTTTGCTTTAAATAAAGATGTAGGCCGAATTGGCCAGACAGTTTTTGATTTATAAAATTTAGAGTTTTCTCTATTCATTCCAATTTCGGTATTCATCACGAATCAACGAATTGAAGCCTAACTTTCCGGTATTTGTGCGCAAATCAACGGAACTTTAGTAGGTTGTTTCTAATCGTGTTACGCAGGTTTTTCTCGACAGAGCTTCCGCTACATCACAAGACGTGCCACATAATGACCATCACGTATACATGTCTTACGTGCTGACAAAACTCTCTGCTTAAGGTCAACAACTTGAGCAAAGTAGCACTCGCAACACAATGAAAAATATTTTATATATCGCAAAAAACTTAAGCTCAATACAATACAGTGAAAAGGAAATTTTAATCATAAAAAACTTACATATAGTAAAGAATCAATATCCGAGCTTTGTGATACTCACAATTTCCTTAAGACAATTTTGCTCCCTCTACGAATGGTGCTCAAGGTTGTGAACAATTGTCTCACAAGATAGAACAGATTTCGTTCTTCAAGTAGGAACACTTTAAATTTAAAGAACCATCGAACGCAATTAAGTGTTTTGTGCTCGAAAAATTTATATACTATTTTTTATATAGAGAGAACAAGAATGCAAAAAATGAATTTCAAATGGCTAGAGGGCATCCATATGTATAGACATTCTCTTACCCATTCGAAAGGACATGTACTATTTTTTAATAGACATATCTTTAAATGAAAAGACATGTCTGTTAAGAAAAGGAAACAACATTTATCAAAAAGGTACAACCTTTATGAAATGACACTATTGTTGTAAATAGTCACAACACTTAACCTATAATTTTCTCATTCAATAAGAAATGATTTTTACAAAATTAATATAAATATTAATAATAATAAACCATTTCCAACGGTGGTTTTATCTGTTTGACTGTTCAAGCTGTTAGCGAACAAACGTCACTATAGGCGCGGAAGCGTTGCCGGATAGAACACAAACAAACACAATAATAAAGAAAAGATAAGATGAAGAGAAGTAATCAAAACCAATCATACACAACATAAGAATTTACGTGGAAACCCAAATCAGGAAAAAAACCACGGTCGTCAGGACGACAAGAAAAAGTTTCAATATATAGTAAATTGTTACAACCACACACTTAGGATCTCTCTCTAAATAATACCCCAAACCCGATTACACCCAATTTTCACTTTGATCTCTCTAGTATTTACTATTTTGCTCCACCACTAATAACCTAGTTATTATGGTCTATTTATATGAATTACAGGGAGTTTAAGATAAAAGGAAATCCTACTCCTATACGTACAAGAATTACTTGCTCAACATAAATACTATTTCCTATTTATGACAAGTCTACTTTTAAGGAGAAATCATATTTCTATAATCATAAGAATTTCTAGAAACAATATATTTCCTCTTCCATGAATATTTCCTGATTCAACACATGCTTGTGATTTACTACGATTCAAGTTGCGGTTGGCCACCCGCTTCCTAAACCGTATTAAACTTGATCACTCAGAAAACTGTGATCCATGCGCCACGTCACCAGGATGATTATCACCACGACCGTTGTCGGTACCGCTGTTGGTGCCTTTGCCTCTGCCGCGATCTACGCCGCGTAATACCTATTGGAGTGTACCGCTCCCTATGCCACGATTGGTGCAGCTTGTCTGCACCGCGGTCTGCGCCATGGTTACCTGCAGAAATTGTTTCTTCAGTTCTTCAATGTCCTTGATAGTGCCCATTTGTACACTCGGTGTAGCCCCCATTTCTTATCAATTGTACTCGTTTTCGAGTGTTTTTGTATATTTAATGTGTTTTGTGAGCTTTTTGTATGTTATTTGCCATAACTACGGTATTTGAGTTTAATTGATGAGTTTTGGAAGTTAAAAGGGCTGAAATGAGAAAGACTTGTGCAGTACACCTATATTTCAAAGGCCATATCTCTCACCTCAGATTGAACTAGGTTTCTTGATACCTATTTTCGGAAAGCCCCGGCTGTCTACTTTCCAAAGGTTTTTACGGATCGTGATTACAATCTTTCTGAAGAAAGTTATGGCCATTTTCGTAACGGTGAACGAAGCTGAAAAGCTGAAAAGCTGAAGACTGATGAAGAAGTGGACCAGTGCCGGACCAGCGCAAATTCAGCAGAAAGTCGCCACTGGTCATGCACCCCACACCTGCACATGACCACCAGCGCCCCACCCACACAACAGTGCTCCAGCTCAGTTTTTTCTTGATTTTTGTGACACATTATAAATACCTCACTTCCTCTCTTTTCTCAACACCTCTCACACGACCATTGAGCTCCAAACACTCCAATATCACTCCAAAAACATCAAAGGACAAATCTTTCACCAAAATCCTTCACTAAATCACCTAAATCCTTCATCAAACCATCATCTAAACCCATTTCTCACTTCACCACCTCATTTCCTCACCTAGATCCACCATAAAAATCACACCTTAGAGCAAAAGAAGTCAATGAGAGAAGAAGCCTAGCATAACCAAGCAAGAGAGGAGGAGTTCTTCACATTAGTTTACTCTAATCCTTTCTTTCTTTACATTTATTTGTCTTCATTTATGGCTTGTGCTTATTACACATCTTTTGTAGCCATTTATCGTATCATGAACTAAAACTTCCTTGGCTAAGGCCAAGATGAAGCCTTTTCCATGAATTATTAATAAAGGCCATCACTTTATCATTATCGCTTGTGTTGTGTATACTTATTTCATGTTCTTGATTATTATTGAATGTCTAGCTAGCATTTAGTAATTGTTTGGTTGTTGTGTGAAGCACCGAGAGGAGAAGCACACAACGTGCTCGATGAAATGAGTGATAGAGGTTGGTAAGATAGAAATACGCGATGCTAGCCTCTATGATTCAATTTGTGTGCCATGAACTTAATGAATTTGTATGTAGTTCGGATAACCATTGAGAAATAGGTTGTTGGTGCATATAAATGTTGTCTTTATCACTTGAGAGAGGTTAGAGACAAATTGAGGGTGTCATGAATCTACACACACACTTGCATACTTTACCTTAATGATGTGCCTAAAATTGATGAGAATTGGATAGGTGGATTCATGGTCTTAGCCTAATTTCCCATAAGAAATACAATCATTTATTTGTGTTTGAAGTGCTTGAGTTTGTTTACTTGTTTAGTTTCATTTATTGCATTACAATTGTAGTTTGTTCTAGTTTATATTAGAGTAGTGTAATTCAATCTTTCAATATTTGCTTGTCTAAATAGTGGTTAATCAATCATTTGTGGTATTCAATACATCAATCCTCGTGGGATGAATTCTATTCATCATTGTGCTACTCCTACGGCTCCGTACTATTGCGGGTGCTCATTTAGGAGTGATCAATTTTTGGCGCCGCTGCCGGGGATTGAGTGGTTTATTGATATCATTACTAGTTCGTTTATTACTAATTTAGATCTTTTACTTTGTGTTTATTTTTTGTGATTGTAGGCGGTTGCTCTTGTATGCATCATCGTACAAGGAGCAACAACTTACAGGATTTGCGCTTTGATCCAGATATAGAGGGGACTGCCCAAAGAAATAGAAGGAACCAGAGGCGAGCCATGGATAGGGACAATTTGAATCAAGATCCAATACCACCCGTAGCCCAAGAGGGGCAACATGGGCAAAATGAGCAACTTGGGGACAATGATAGAGTCATAAAGGACTACGTCATGCCAAGGGTGGACCAAAATATATCACCAATCCAACTCCCAATGATAAATGCAAACAAATTCGAGATCAAGTCTCATGTCTTTCAAATGTTAGCAATGATGGGGCAATTTGGTGGCATGCCTACCGAAGATCCGAACGCGCATTTAAGGAATTTTGACCAAATATGCTCAACATTTAGAATCAACAGGGCTTTGGACAATGCAATTCGGTTGAGGATTTTTCCTTTCTCATTGAAGGACCGAGCCAAGGCTTGGTATGATGGTCTTGCATCAAGGTCAATCACTGTATGGGACGAGTTGGCCCAAGCTTTCCTTAGCAAATACTTCCTTTCGGGAAGGGCGGCTCAACTGATGAACGAGATTCATGAATTCTCTCAATTTGAGTTGGAATCCTTGTATGAAGCTTGGGAGAGATACAAGGAGTTGCTTAGGAAATGCCCATGCCATGGAATGCCGAAGTGGTCAATTGTGGAAAAATTCTATCGGGGTATGAATTTGTCCACTCGTCAATTTGTGGATGCGTCGGCGAGAGGCTCTTTAATTTGATGAACAAGTCGATGGATACGGCGTATGACTTGATAGAAGACATGTCCGTTGCAAATAGTCATTGGGGTAGCAATATGAAGACATCAAAGAAAGCACCCGGTATGTTGGAGATTGATCAAGTGACCGCATTGCAAGCACAAATTGAGGCCTTGACAAGACAAGTTAGAAAGATGGGAGCAAGCTCTAGTGCGGCCTAAGTACAAATGTTGAATTGTGATCTATGTTTGGGGCCTCATGAGAGTGTAGATTGTTAAGCGGGAAACCCATTTGCTCCCGGACCTTCGGAGCAAGTTTCTTTTGTGAACTATAATAGAAACTTTGCCAACCAAAATGCCAACAACCAAAATCCCAATCCAATCAACAATCCATACTCCAACACCTACAACCCCGAGTGGAGAAATAACCCCAATTTCTCATGGAAAGATAATCAACAACCCCCTCAACCACAAGCCAATTTTAAACCACCCAGATTTAACCACCCATAACAAGCCTTTCCCAATCAACAATCCCAATTCCAAAATCAAGCCGAGAGAAAGCCTACACTTGAAGATTTGTTCTCCAAATTCATGACCAAGATAGATGTCCGGATGAAGTTTCAAGATAATTCTTTGAAGAAGCTTTATCCCAAGATAGACCAAGTTACACAACATTCTCAAGCTTCAATCAAGAATTTAGAGGTGCAAATGGGACAATTGGCGAAGGTCATTCAAGAAAGACAACAATGGGCATTACCAAGTAACACGGAGATTAACCCAAAGGAGCAATGCAATGCTATTTCATTAAGAAGTGGAAAGATAGTTGAGCATCCAATGAGGGGTGAGCAAGCGGAGAAAGAGGTAAACAAGGATATGACACATGAAGATTCTACCTCTCAATTCCATGGAGAGAAAGAAAAGAAAGAAGATGATCTACCCAATACATCTTCCTATCTACCTTCTCCACCATAAGTAAAGGCATATGTACCCCCAATCCCATACCTACAGCGCCTCAAGAAACATAAGGATGCTCAAAGCTTCACAAAGTTTTTGGAGATATTCAGAAAGCTACTTATCAACATCCCGTTCGCCGAAGCATTGGCTCAAATGCCAATATATGTGAAGTTTTTGAAAGAGATCCTATTAAACAAGAAGACGTTGAAGGATTGTGAGACAGTAGCTCTCACGGAAGAATGTAGTGTCATTCTCCAAAACAAACTCCCGCTAAAATTGAAAGACCTCGGAAGGTTTACTATTCCATGTACCATTGGGAATTTGGAGTTTGGAGTTTGGAGGAGCATTGATAGACTCGGGAGCGAGCATCAACTTGATGCCATTTTCCGTTTTTAAAATGTTGGGATTGGGAGAAGTGAAGCCTACAAGAGTGACTCTCTAATTGGCGGATCGATCTATTAAGTACCCATACGGAGTTATAGAAGATGTTTTGATGAAAGTGGGTAAATTCTTCTTCCTGATTGATTTTGTAATTTTAGAAATATAAGAAGATGTTGAGATCCCGTTAATTCTTGGGAGACCATTCTTGAAAACTAGTGGGGCCTTGATCGATCACAAAGAAGACAAGTTGATTTTGAGGATTCAAGATGAAAAAGTTGTGTTTGACATGTTTAAGGCCACTGAGAGCCCTTCACTATCCGAAGCATGTTTAAGAGTTGAGGTGGTTGATCCTCCCATTGGGAAAGTTTTCGGAAGAGACATTCCGAAGGAGCTGCCTAAATCTACCTTTGAGCATGGGGTTACAAGAAAGAAGATAAAGGCGAGCCACAAAATAGGTTCACATGGAGTCGTGAACAAGATCCAAGCAACTCCTCCAGTTAAAGATGAAAGGAAAATGGATAAAAGGGAGAAGAAAAAGAAAGCTTGTGCGGTGGAGCAAACAAGAATGGTAAATGGGTTTTGGGTGAGGACGTTTTATGCCTCATATAAGTTGAAAAGGAAATGGGTGTTTGATGAGCCCAAGTCAATGGCCTTGCTTGAGGACACAACTTGAATAATCGCCAAGGGAGGTACAACTTTTGTAAATAATAGTTTTATTTTCATGCTTTTATTGCAATTTACTTTTGCTTTGTAGCCTTAAGTTACGGAGTTGTATTATGCCTAGCTTTTAGGTTTAGTTTGTGTTAGGGTTGCATTTTGGCTTCCTTCCCGCTTTTAAGCTTACATTGTACAATCATTTTTATGTGCAAACATTGGGGACAATGTTTCGTTTAGGTTTGGGGGTGCGGCCAATTGGTGACCATCCTAGGTTGTGTGTGTGTTTTGCATGAGTGTCTTGTGTACTTTATAAAAAAAAAAAAAAAAAAAAAAAGTGTCTTGTGTGCTTTATAAAAAAAAAAAAAAAATTGCATGATTGTGTGGGCTTAGAGCCAAATTTTGTCAATTTTCTACCATTTTGAGTCAAAATCTTGAGTAGCAAGGGCTGCTTGTTGAGATACCTTTGGGTCGAGCCGTTGTAGACACTTTATGTATGCCATGCGTTATTAAGGGAGGCTGTGTTGGTCAAAGTTACATCACATTGCTTGCACACATCCTTCCAGACTCATTTTGTGTTTTGGTGAATGAGGTAGCGCGCTTGAGATGTCTAGATCATTAGTGGAAACTACCCATGTGAGCTTCATTGCCTAAATATTGTGTCCACAAGAGTGAATTTTGATTCTATTCTCTAAACACTCATCATGTAGATATTAGGCATAATAAAAATGACCTCTTTTCATTGCATTGAGAATTAAAGAACAAATCTTTAGCATTTTTGCCTCATGTGTTTCCCTTGTTGGCTTGCTAGACTCATACCTTTAGAGATGACGTAGGCAATGTGTGTTAGTCACTCAAAATGACCCAAACACATCCATAAGCCTTGTGTGTGTGCTTAAATGTCCAAAGAATGTAGACCTACACATTAAACCCTATCACCATATCCACCCATGTTACATCTACACCACATTTAACCCAAACACTAAACCATCCCATAGCAATGATCATGGCTAGAAAATATGAGATGAAAAATTGAAGCCCAAAAAGGAATGTACAAAAATGTATCCAAGTAGCGTGTACTTAGGCCTATATTGTAATTATCAAAAAAAAAAAAAATGATGCCTAGAAAAAGTTGCCAAAATGCTAAGCAACTACAAATTGTACAAAATTCTTAAAGTCAATAAAATGCCTAGACGCTCAAAAAGGGATTCCAAAGTGCACAAAGTAGAAAACTCTAGCATGATCATTAGCTCGTTAATAATTCCATATCCACCCGACTTCTCCATCACCGTCCAACCATCAAACTCACTTGCACTTAAAAAGAAGTCCTAATTGATCTTTAGAAATGGTCTAGCTTGAAAACAAGGGTGTTTTTAATGCTTGATTTCATTCTTGAGGTTCATTTGCATGAAAGTATAAGCGTTCTTAACAACTTTTCATATGCGTTTTATTTTTGAAAATTTCTTTGTGCATAAACTCCAACTCGCATATGTTTGATGAGTGAGCCTAGATTCGGTATGATAAAATAAGGAGAGAACCCAAGAGAGGCTTAGAGTCAAGGCGAAACGTTATCTAATAACTCTTGTGTTCGATGCTTTTGATACTAAGTTCACTAAGAAGTCCGGAATTGCAAGCATTAGTGTTGTAGCACCTTGGCTAACACACCTCTAGATTGCACTCAATGATCTTAGCATGCTTGTGTCTACTTTACGGTTCACCCAATGTCGCATCTCATCTTTCGTTGACTCGGTAGAAAATACGTTTGTGGGTACCGTTCTATAGGCCCTCACGAGACTTCACTCGTCCTCTAGGGATCGCCTAGGGGTTTAAAAGGCTTGTGGCACGTGCCAAGTGCCAAGTGCCATCATGTCACCCACGAAAGTGGTGTTTTCCTTATTTTATTTTTGAGTAGGTTCATCTTAGTTTTGTTTGCTTTGGTTTTGCTCGATGACGAGCAAAAGATAGGTTTGTGGGTATTTGATAGTGCCCATTTGCACACTCGGTGTAGCCCCAATTTCTTATCAATTGTACTCGTTTTTGAGTGTTTTTGAATATTTAATGTGTTTGGTGAGCTTTTTGTAGGTTATTTGCCATAATTAAGGTATTTGAGCTTAATTGATGAGTTTTGGAAGTTAAAAGGGCTGAAATGAGAAAGACTTGTGCAGTACACCTATATTTCCGGGGCCATATCTCTCATCTCATATTGAACTAGGTTTCTTGCTACCTATTTTCGGAAAGCCCTGAATGTCTACTTTCCAACGGTTTTTATGGATCGTGATTCCGATCTTTCTGGAGAAAGTTATGGCCATTTTCATAACGGTGTACGAAGCTGAAAAGCTGAAAACTAATGAAGAAGTGGACCAGCGCCGGACAAGTGCAAATTCGGTAGAAAGTCGCCACTGGTTGTGCACCCCACACCTATGCATGACCACCAGCACCCCACCCGCACAACAGTGCTCCAGCTCAGTTTTTTCTTGATTTTTGTGCCCTAATTTCCACACATTATAAATACCTCACTTCCTCTCTTTTCTCAACACCTCTCACATGACCCTTGAGCTCCAAACACTCCCATATCACTCCAAAAACATCCAAGAACAAATCTTCACTACTACAAAAATGTTAAAAGACATCACTAGATATCACTTAAAGAAATCGGTTTTTGGTAACCGATTTTAAAAAAGCTTTTAGGCATCAGTTTTTATAAAAACCCATGTCTTAAAAATTACAGTTTCAAAAGACATCGGTTTTTAAGAAAACCGATATTAAAACAAAAACGTTTAGACATCGGTTTTTATAAAAACCGATGTCTTAAATTTTGCGTTGAAAAGACAACGGTTTTTATAAAAACTGATATTAAAAACAAGCGTTTAGACATCGGTTTTTATAAAAACTGATGTGGATTCAAAAGCAAAATTCTGCAATGCAAATCTGACCTATGTCCACATTCAAGTGTGCATCTCTAAACATACTCAACGTTATTTGCTCAACTTTTGACACAAGAAAGTAGACATGCAAACAAACACTTTTAAATCAGAAAATATTCCAAAAATCGATTTGGAAAAGTGTGAAAATGAGCGATGAAAACAGCTCACTCACGGATTCGCGAATCGCTTCTGACCTTTGACTGAATAATTGATCATAACTTTCAAAATACCACCTGGAATTTTACGTTCTTTATACCGTTGGATTTGTATCGAAACATTGAAGAACCCAACATGGACAAAAAATTTATTTCCTTGCCAAAAGATACGATTTTAAGGAAAGAGTTTGCACAAAAATATCTCCAATCGCTTCAATTCTGACCTTTAACTGAATAATTGATCATAACTTTCAAAATACCGCCCAAAATTTTACGTTCTATATACTGTTGGATTCGTATCAAAAAATTGAAGAATCCACCATGGACGAAAAAATTTATTTCGTTGCCAAAAGATACAGTTTTAAGGAAAATTTGTACAAAAATATCTCCAATCGCTTCTGACCTTTGACTGAATAATAGATCATAACTTTCAAAATACTGCCCAGAATTTTACGTTCTATATACCGTTGGATTTGTATCAAAAAATCGAGGAATCCGACATGGACAAAAAAATTTATTTCGTTGCCAAAAGATATAGTTTTAATGAAAAAGTTTGCAAAATAATATCTCCAATCGCTTCTGACATTTGACTGAATAATTGATCATAACTTTCAAAATACCACCCGGAATTTTACGTTCTATATACCGTTGGATTCATATCGAAAAATCAAAGAACCCAGTATGGACGAAAAAATTTATTTCCTTGCCAAAAGATACAGTTTTAAGGAAAAATTTTACACAAAAATATCTCCAATCGCTTGACCTTTGAGTACTCATGAATAATTGATCATAACTTTCAAAATACCACCTAGAATTTTACGTTCTTTATACCGTTGGATTTGTATCGAAAAATCGAAGAATCCAACATGGATGAAAAAATTTATTTCGTTGCCAAAAGATACAGTTTTAGGGAAAAAGTTTACACAAAAATAACCCCAGCAGAACACGTACAAAACCACACAATAAAAAATGAAATGAAAAATAAACCCACCAATAAAATTTATTTAATATATATATGTTTGTAGTAGAAATTAGAATTTTGATTAGCTAAGTAAATTTAAATTTATCAAACAAGTTTATTTATTTATTTTTTTATTTCTAGCAACTCATATAGGTTATATATAAATATTGTGCAATTGTTGACACATCTAATCTTGTAGTCAGGCGGTAAAGGCTTACCACTTTGACTTTGAGGTTGCAAGTTCGATTTCTTATAATGACAATTAATTGTCATTATTATCAGAGGTGGGGTCGGCGACGGTGGGATTAATTTTTGTAATATATCAATTTTACATCAGTGTTTTTAAATCGGTTTTAACTAAAACCGATGTCTTTTATCCTGGGTTTTTAAATCGGTTTTAAGTAAAACCAATGTCTTTTCTCTTGTGTAAGTGTGAGGGTCATAGTGTCATACCACTATACAAACCTTATCTTATCAAGATAAATGACAACCCTTAGATTGAGAGAAACTTGGTAGTAATAGATGTTTTTTTTTTTTGAAATATGTAGTCACAATTTTTTATTTTTTTTTATTTTTGATGAAATTGGATTGACCTAAGGGGGGAAAAAACATCACAAGCGATCATATGCTGAAAAACCCCTAGACAGTATCCAGAAATATATAAATAAAGAAAAAAAAAGTAACAAACGTCAAAGCAAAACAACACAAAACAGAGGACGCAGCCCCAAAAAACCTAGAGGCACACAAGCCACACAAGAAAAACAAAGGTAGGAAAACCTAAAAGATTCTCTACCCATACAGTCTCGAAGGACATAACGAAGGAGTGGAGGACCACCAGGAATTAGAAGGAATACCCAAAGTGTGCTTAGAGAGAGCATCTGCCACTTGATTGCCTTCCCTAAAAATATGAGAAACTTGGAACTCAATGTGCGAGATCTGATAAATGCAACACTGCCAAGCTTGACGAACATGCCAGGTAATCTGATCAGACCTATCCGAGAGAAGCTGAACAACATAAGAATCACTCTCGAGCCAGATCCTATGCCAACCCAACTTCCAAGCATAATTGATGGCTAAAGAAGCCGCAAGGAGTTCAGCCTCAAAAACAAAAACTTGACCAAGGGGGACCGCAAAACAAACCTTAACAAAAGATCTGCAAGTCTGAAATAGATCCTCTCTCCACACAAATTTTAACATAATTTTAAGATTATTGTATTTATACATTTTAATACGAGACTCATCTTTGCACAGGAAGAGTTGCTTGTTGAACTGAACAATTTAATGTCATCATCTATCCGAAAGATGTGCCTTTCATTGAAGTCTGCGTAGCTATTTAGATTAATGTTTTAAGGTATGCGCGCCCATCTACTTTCGTTTTTCTTTTTCCTCTCTTTTTTGTTTGTTATTGTTATTATTTATTTATTTATATATATAGTTATGTCTGGGGTTTTTTCAGCATATAATCGTATATGATGTTTTTTCCTCTAGGTCAATCCGATTTTGTCAAAATATAATAATAATAATAATATATATATATATAATATTTAATTTCATAATTCAATGTTTGTTGATCACAAATTATAAAAAGAACCATTGAAAATGTTTGATTCATACCCACTCCCAAAGTAGTAACTCAGTTTTTCCACTATTGGGAGTGAGACCAAATAAGGGACATGAGAAAGTCAAAGTAATAACGAAAAATGCAGTTTACTAATTAAAAAGTGCCAGTTCATATATACTCATCTTTGACAGGAAATTAGTTGCATATCCACTGAAACGAAACATGCAGTCTTTTAACTAACCATCAATCACAACTACAAGGTCTTGTTCTAAACGAGACCGATTCTGCTGGATGAGGTTATCTTCTGTATCAACTACCCTTCCAATGATCTGCTCAATTCGAGTAGCAGCTGGGTCTGAGAAGTTTTCTTGATTTTGGGTGACACAGTTTATGAAAATAGTGGGAATGGACCGTAAGTTTTGACAAAGCCCGTCGAACAAGTGCTTAAACAGACTCCACAGAATTCTGTACCAGGGAGATATAATTACGAGAAGCAAATAAGCAAACCAGAAAAGAGACGGTGGCAACATGATCGAGGCTAAGAACGCCGCGGCCAGGAGAGCTGAGAAATTCCCAGCACGCAAGCGAAGAGGCTTGGCAGTGAGAGGGAGTTTAATGGACGTGAAGAGTAGGAATAGCAGTAACAAAATGGCAAGTATCAAGAATATTAAAATTGGATATTGAAGGAAATCCACCACATCATTTTGGCCCCAATAATAATAAGATCCGTCGCCTTTGGAGGTTAGGAAAAGATATAAGCAAAGATTTACAAATGGAGGAAATAAATACCTTAAATCAATGAAGAAATGCATTTTAATCGCTACAATACTATACTTTTATTTATATATAATCTCTGCTTGAGTCTGGACTTTTGGGTGCTTGAAAGGGGAAGTCGAGTGTCTGTACAAGTAGAATATATAAATGGGCTGGGGAACCAAGATAACAAGTGCGTGGAAAATTAACATATGGTGGAGGCGTCTGCCGTTTGCCGTGTGCCGTGTGGTCCAGTATAATTAAAAAAGAAAAAGAAAAAAAAAAAAGAGTGATAATAATAGAATGGGTTGATCTCGATCATCCATGGATTGTTTTGAAAATCTTCCACAAAATTGGACCATTTGCGTTTCTCGATCAGTTGATGACTAGATGAGACATGATCACATGAATAAATCTTCAGATGTTTGGAATCTCATATTTCACATTTCAGTAAGTTATAGCCCCATTGTCGCCCAATTTTGGTTTGATGTTAAAGAGCGCCTCTCGTTCAATCTATCAATCTTCCTGTTTGAACCGTACGTCCACCCGTCGGTTTCAACATAATTACCTTCAAATTTCCTATGATTAACCTTTTAAACCTATCAAAGACTCAACTAATCAAATCTATATTCACTGTGTATCCCAATTTGATGAGGTGTCTACTTCATATATATATATATATATATATATATATATTTTAACAGTATATACTTATCCACTTATGTAGACCATGTATTTTTTTGAAGCTTTTGTATCATTGGTAGGATTCGAGCCGTTGACTTGGGAATCATTTCTCAAACCCCAAGCCCTAATCTTGTCTTCCTACCAATTGAGCTACGGCCCTGAGGGCATTTAACTACTTCAGGTCAATTGAATTATAGTGACACCTCACAAATTATAATGTAAATTGAGATATAAGTTGGATTTTGGAATATATAGTACTGTTGATATTTTTATGTCTTGAAATAATTAACACATTTCATAAATAATAATAATAAGAATAAACACATGATCTAGCTTTCGTTATGCTAAGGAAGATTTTGTTTGGGTTTTCACTTATTATTTAATTACAACTACAATGAGAATTTTTTTTTTTATTATTACAGCTTAAAAGAAGAACGATTAATGGGTCTCTTAAAAAAAATATTTTTTTAACAAAAGAAGTTTTTTCTTTTAATTAAAATTTTTCAGAAGCATTTTGGTATTTTTTTTAATATTCAAACTTGACAATTTTTCTCTCATAAGCACACATTATAGGCATATCTATACTATACTAATATATATCACCACACTTTTGTTATGTGTATTATTATGATTGGAATTATGTTGTTTACATGGTAAAATTTTGGTGATGTGTATTAATATGCTATAGATATGTCTATAATGTGTGCCCATAAGAGAAAAACTCTCAAACTTAGTAACCATTAAGTTTGATTAACAATAGAAGGAGTTGGGTGTTATTCACTCATAATTAAATATATAATAAATTTTCATTAATGCTAGATAACCCGAAAATAAACTCAAATAAAATGTCACATAATTTATACCATAAGAACTACTCATCTAATGTATTACTTGAATTGATTTTTTTGAAAAATAATACTTAGGTACCGACCGATCATTACCCAAAATACTAACCCCACTAATAGGAGTGTAGCATGTGACCTTTTTTATTTGTATTGTACCATATACTACACTCCCATTAATGGGTCAGTATTACCCAAACATTATTCTTTTTCGAATGGTACAATATTACTCACAAATTTTGTAGACATTAATGTTTTGTGGGACCTTATGCAACCGCCTCATTTGCCGCAACCGCCAACCGCCCCTCGTTAATGGTGGGATTGCAGCGTGGGACTAATTGACAGCATTGTCTTGAAGCACGATTTATACATCTAAAGGAAAGCACTCAAGTCCGGTGTGTTTTACATCATCAAAGGTAAAAAGCAAGTCGATCAGCTGACTCACACTATGAATTCGTCTGATGTGATATATGCTACTTCTTTAATTTATTGCAATGCAGTTTCCTAATCATATTCATACCATGGAGAGAAATTTATCTGGGATAATCTCACCATGTCAGCGGTGATTGTGAAACCGTTAAATAAAATTAAGTTTGTATTGAGAAAACAATAATATATATAATTTAAAACTTTAAAAGTTTTTATAACTGACACAATAAATGAATTGGGTGATTAGATCCTTGTAGAACTAGAAAATCCTACGGTCAAAATTCGGTCAAAATCGTGATACTCGGGGCACCGGCAATCTATGAATGGTTCTTTGTTGAATGCTTTGGATTCCCTGTAGAACAAAGCTAAAATGAGTGTCTTGTAGGAGTCGACTCGACACCTGTAGGTGGTCGAACTACGTGGTACGTCAAATGGGTCGGGTGGTATCAGGCCCAAAGCAACTTAGCTGATAGTCGATTGGTCGATGTCGACTGTCGTCTGGATATGGTCGTCTGAACTTCGATGAACCAGCAACTTAGCTGATATTCAATTGGTCAATGTCGACTGTCGTCTGGATATGGTCGTCTGAACTTCGATGAACCAGCAACTAGCTGATAGTCAATTGGTCGATGTCGACTGTCGTCTGGATATGGTTGTTTGAACTTCGATGAACCAGCAACTTAGCTGATAGTCAATTGGTTGATGTCGACTGGATATGGTCGTCTGAACTTCGATGAACCAGCAACTAGCTGATAGTCGATTGGTTGATGTCGACTGTCTTCTGGATATGGTCGTCTGAACTTCGATGAACTATCAACTTAGCTAATAGTCGATTGGTCGATGTCGACTGTCGTCTGGATATGGTCGTCTGAACTTCGATGAACCTGCAAAAGAAACTTAAAACAGAAATGTAATGTAGAAAAATGGAAAGGTGGGGATCAGTTTATTAGCCTTAGGTTCGCTTGGGCTGAGCGTTTATTATACTTGAATTGTGATGGCTTGGATGTTTGTTGATCAGCCTTGAGCTAAAGCAATACATGTAAATAGATAGTAGATGTAGATAGCAAATAGCAATAAAGTCAACTTATGCCATGATATGCGAAACATTGAAGGAAGTGATTGGTGCGCGATACTAAGATACTGAAATGCTGAAATGGCGTCAGGTCTAAACGGCTACTTCAAATGGCGGCCAGGCCGCAAAACGAAAATGCCGATCAGCTTCAGAAAGTCATTTTTTGGGTGAATTTCACGAACAGTTTTGTCCTTTCATCCCCAATTCGTGCCCTAACCTCCTAACACTATATAAACACCTTATTCTCTTCTCTCCCAACAGAATCCACTCCCCACACACTTCCTTTTCTTCTTCTTCTTCATTTTCTTTCACCTAATAAGAGAGAGAGAGAGAGAGAGAAGCTTCCAAGAGCATCCATGGAGGTTTTTCCTCCATGGATGCTCCCCACTTCATCTTCTACCCATCATCCACCCATTTAGGAGTAGATTGCAAGGAGAAATGAGGGTCTTTGGACCAATTTCGAGCTAGGGTTTCATGGAGGACTTGAAGGAGGTTTTCTTCAAGGGTTGTCTCTTTTAACTCATCTCTTTGTATTTCTTGTTTTCTTAAATGTGTAATCCCCACTTGGGAATATTTGTAAACTTATATTTGTGCTTGTTATAGGTGTTTTTTGTCAGCATGACACGTCAGCGAAGATAGCGAGTAATGTGGAAATATAGTGATTCCACGTCATCAAAAGTCAAATGTGAGACACGTTATCAAAAGGGTCAACATGAATGCGTGACATCACCATATGAGGGGCCATCTGCAGATGGAATCTGGTTAGCTAAAGACCTGTTCGGCCAAGGGTTTCAATCAGCCAAGATCTATTCCACCAAGAACATGCTCGGCCACTCGGCCAGGAATCTGCTCGGCCAAGATTCTACTCGGCCAACATTCCACTCGGCCAGAAGTCCACTCGGCCAAGATTCTACTCAGCCAGAAGTCCACTCGGCCAAGATTCTACTCGGCCAACATTCCACTCTGCCAGAAGTCCACTCGGCCAAGATTCTACTCGGCCAAGATTCTGCTTGGCTCTGCTCGGCCAAAAATCAGTACTTAGCCAAAAATGAGAAATACAGCTTTACCAAGATACGCCACATCAGGAAGAGATCTGCACAAATACGAAATCTTAGGATAATATTCCAATAAGGAAATATCTCTATTTCCTCTCCAGTACCAGAAAAGTCTAATCATGAAAGAACTCTAAGCCTCCAAAAGGATAAACACTAAATGGGAAACGAGTCCTAATTGGTCTACTCTACAAGAATCCTACAAAGACTCTAATTAATGAGTCCACCGTTTATACGACAGAAACTAGGGCAACCCTAGATCGAACCCTATAAATACATCAATGTATTCATTATATCAGGGGGATGATCATAAGCAATTATTTGAGAGAAAGCGAGTATTGAGTGTGTAATCCTTATATTCATAGTGGATCATTTCTCGCCGTCACCGGCACCGTGGATGTTTCCCCGCCTTGGGGTTTTACCACGCAAAATATGTGTTATGTTTGCTCATCTTTTATATTCCTACTTTCATTACGTTTATCTTCAGGTTTCTCCAACCTAAATCGTTGACCGGTTGACCATCAAAAAATCACCGTCAACAATTGGCGCTAGAAGGAGAGGGTGGAGAACTCAACTTCGAGAAACCCTCATGAACAGACCACAGAAGGAACTCTGATGAAGATCCAACACTTGAAGCACCAAATAAACGACTATTGGAAGTGCTAGGGAGTGGATTAACTACAGAACCCGTAGCAGGAGCCGCAGCCGTGACCAATTCCAGAGGAAGAATATTTTGAAAGCAATACTCAGAGCTTCAAAGTATCAAGAATCCGTCCGAGGAATTGCTTTCGCATTCCGACAGCTTGCAAAAGAAAAGAGGAGAGCTGCCCATAATCGCGGAATTGCTGACCAATATGCACTAAAACAGGCATATCTCCCTCTACAGAAGTCGGATTCATGAACTGTAAAAACCATTGGAAACTAGACATCCAAGGCTTTCCAAAAATATATGGTTCGTATTCTAGTTCAATCTGAGCAATATTCGGTGGCTCCCGCAATATTGAAGAAACCAGATCGCGCACAGATGTCTGATCTGACCATTGAACACTAAAATAGGCATATCTCCCTCTACAGAAGTTGAAATTGTGAGCCGTAAAAACCATCAGAAACTAGACATCTGGACCTTTTCAGAAATATAAGGTTCGCAATCTGGTTCAACCTGTGGAATATTTTATGATCCCCGAAACATTGAAGGAAGTGATTCGCGGAGGAATTTCCAACTTGACCACTAGACGCTAAAACAGAGATAATTCTCTCCAGAGAGCATGGAATCATAAACCGCGAATGTTGCTATAAAATAGACGTATAGATCTTTCTGAGGATATGTGGGCCTCAACACAATTCATCCCGAGAAATATTTGACGAGTTCCGGAACGTTGCAGTTCAGCATAAAGTTTACCTTGACGTGTTAGTGTTAAGAATTAATTATTTGTTTGTTTTCTGTTGAATAATATCAAGTTGTAGTTGTCCTATTCTATAGGCACTCTGTTGAAGTCTGTAGTAGTGCTTTCCGATTATCTAGGAATACTCTAGTAGTGGAGAAAGTGTGTCAGTTGTGGAACTAGTTGGTTCCAAAATTTCTGGTCAGTTTGTTTATGGATTTCTATTTAAATGATTATTAGTCAATGAATAAAACACGTTGAGTTCAATCAATTGTTTGTCTATTGATTTTCTTTTACTCAACATATGGTATCAGAGCCCCACTGGGCTTGACCAACAAATAAAAAAAAAATTCTCCAGAAGCAGCAGCTTTTTGATTTGCAGCAGCAAGATCTCATGGCAACCGACAAGGTTAAAGATCAGTATGTGCAGCCAGCCATACCTCGTTTCGATGGTCATTATGATCATTGGAGCATGTTAATGGAGAATTTTTTGAGATCCAAAGAGTATTGGAATCTTATTGAAATTGGATTTGCTGAACCAGCAGAGGATGTAGTGTTGACAGAAACTCAGAGAAAGACTCTCAAAGATCAAAGGCTAAAGGATTTGAAGGCAAAAAACTATTTGTTTCAAGCAATTGATCGTACAATATTGGAGACTATCTTAGAGAAGAACACTTCCAAGCAGATTTGGGACTCCATGAAGAAGAAATATCAAGGTACCACAAGAGTGAAGCGTGCACAGCTTCAAGCACTTCGAAAAGATTTTGAGACTCTCCACATGAAGCCAGGAGAATCTGTTGACGACTATTTCTCAAGGACGATGACGATTGCAAGCAAAATGAAGCTCCATGGTGAGAAGATGGCAGATGTTACAGTTGTTGAAAAAATTCTTCGATCAATGACCACAAAGTTCAACTATGTGGTCTGCTCAATTGAGGAGTCAAATGATATTGATATTCTCTCAATTGATGAATTACATAGTTAACTCTTGGTTCATGAGCAGAGATTCAAGAGTGAAAATACCACTACAGAAGAACAAGCCTTAAAAACCTCAACTCACGTTGAATCTTCAAGTTCAAGAGGCAGAGGTCGTGGCAGAGGCAGAGACAGAGGAAGAGGAAGAGGAGGTCTAAGTAATAGAGATGGGAGCAGGCAACAAGGTCCATTTTTTGAGAAGCCCGATGATTATCACTCTAACTCTCAAAGTAGAGGAAGAGGAAGAGGAAGAGGACGTGGACAATATTTTGATAAATCAAATGTAGAATGCTTCAGGTGTCATAATTATGGCCATTATAATTCAGAATGTTATACTAAATTCCCTAGAGACAAGGAAAGAGGAGAGAAGACAAATTTTGCAGAAAAACAAGAAGAAGAAACACTTTTGATGGCGTATCATGTCAAGGAGGAGGAGCCGCAATTGAAGTTATGGTATCTGGACACTGGCTGCAGCAACCATATGTGTGGCAGTAAGTCATCATTTTCTCATTTAAAAGAAGCTTTCCATACAACTGTGACTTTTGGTGATAATTCAACAGTGAATGTTATGGGAAAAGGTGACATTCAAATCAAAACTAAGAATGATACTCCTGCAACTATTTATGATGTTTTTTATGTTCCTGATTTGAAAACTAATCTTCTAAGTGTGGGCCAGTTACAAGAAAAAGGGTATGTGATTACTATCAAGAATGGTGTTTTTCAAATTGATGATCCTGCGAGATCGAGGAACAATTGCACATGTTGAGATGACAACAAATAGGTTGTTTCCATTACAAATCAAAAGTATCCATGATTGTTTGATGGCCAAGATGAATGATTCAACATGGCTTTGGCATCTTCGCTATGGTCATTTAAACTTCGGTGGACTAAAGACACTTTATCAGAAGCAGATGGTGACAGGTCTTCCTATGATTACTCCTCCCTCCAAAATTTGTGAAGATTGTGTGCTTGGTAAACAACAACGTGATCCTTTTCCAAAACAAAAGGCATGGAGAGCACAACAGCCGCTACAATTAATTCACTCGGATTTATGTGGCCCAATTAACCCAGTATCTAATGGCAAAAAGAAATACTTTGTTTCTTTTATTGACGATTTTAGTCGAAAAACTTGGGTGTATTTTTTGCAGGAGAAATCTGAAGCTTTTAAAGCATTTAAAAGTTTCAAAGCACAAGTTGAAAATGAAGTTGGAAGTACCATAAAGACATTTCGTACCGACCGTGGAGGAGAATTTTGTTCAAAAGAATTTGAAGCCTTCTGTGTTGAGCAAGGTATTCGAAGGCAACTCACTACAGCCTATACACCTTAGCAAAATAGTGTATCTGAGAGAAAAAATAGGACCATTCTCAACATGGTGAGAAGCTTGCTAGCGAAAGGGAAAGTTCCAAAGAGTTTTTGGCCTGAAGCGGTGAATTGGAGCATTCATGTATTGAACAGAAGTCCCACTTTCTCTGTTCAAAACATGACACCTGAGGAAGCATGGAGTGGATGGAAACCAGCCATAGATCATTTCAAAATCTTTGGCAGTGTTGCATATGCTCACATACCTGATGAGAAAAGGAAGAAACTAGATAACAAAGGCGAAAAGTGTGTTTTTCTTGGGGTCAGTGAACATTCCAAAGCCTACAAGCTATTCAATCCTAGTACAAACAAGATTGTTACCAGCCGTGATGTGATTTTTGATGAGGAGAACACATGGAATTGGACAGAAAATGGTTCAACGCAGCAGCAGCAGCACATTCCTGTTAACTTTGATGAAGATGGGGACGATAAGAAGGATGGCCAGTCATATCAACAATATGACCAACAACCGTTACAGCAAGAGCAGCAACATTTGCAGCCATCAATTTCTAGAGAAAACCAGTTAGCAGAAGCTACAGAAGCATCTAGTTCACGATCTCAATGCTCGAAAAGAAGACCAGCATGGATGATGGATTATGAGGTTAGAGGTGTTGTTCAACCTGATGATAATGATGATACTATTGCCCATTTTGGTTTGTTTTCAGATTGTGATCCAATCAGTTTTCAAGAAGATGTGAAAGAACCAAAATGGCAAAAGGCTATGGATACTGAGATCATGGCAATTAAAAAAAATAAGACATGGGAGCTGACAGACCTTCCAGAAGGACAAAAAAAGATTGGTGTGAAATGGGTTTTTAAAACCAAGCTAAATGAGAAGGGTGAGATAGACAAGCACAAAGCTCGTTTGGTGGCAAAAGGCTACAAGCAAGAATATGGTGTCGATTACAAAGAGGTATTTGCTCCAGTTGCAAGGTTAGATACTATTCGGTTAGTGATTTCCATGGCTGCTCAAAATTCATGGCTCATTTTTCAATTGGATGTAAAGTCTGCGTTCTTGCATGGAGAGTTGGAAGAACAAGTGTATGTTGAACAACCTCCTGGTTATGTGCAACAAGGAATGGAAGAAAAGGTACTTAGATTAAACAAAGCACTCTATGGGCTGAAACAAGCACCTAGAGCTTGGTACAATCGCATAGATGCTTACCTTACTAATCAAGGTTTTCAAAAGTGCCCATATGAACATACTCTTTATGTTAAAATAGGAGATGGAAAGAAAATTCTTATTGTATGTTTATACGTTGATGATTTGATTTACACTGGGAGTGATAAGGATATGTTTGATGTTTTTAAAAAATCCATGATGACAGAATTTGATATGTCTGACCTTGGATTAATGCACTATTATTTGGGCATAGAAGTGAATCAATCTTCTGCTGGAATTTTTATTTCACAAAAGAAGTATGTTCAAGAAGTTTTAAACAGGTTTCAAATGAAGAATTGTAATCCTGTTACCACTCCTACCGAGATGGGTCTAAAGCTGGTGAAAAATCCTGAAGGAGAGAAGGTTGATAACACTGGTTACAAGCAGATTGTGGGAAGCTTGATGTACCTAACTGCTACAAGACCTGATTTAATGTATGCAGTTAGTCTTATTAGCAGGTACATGGAAAGTCCCAGAGAAATACATCTTCTTGCTGCCAAGAGAATCTTGAGGTACATGCAAGGCACCATTAACTATGGGCTCTTTTACAAAAAAAGAGAAAAGTCAAGTTTATTTGGATTTACTGACAGCGACTATGCAGGAGATCAAGATGATTGAAAAAGTACTTCGGGTTATGTTTTTATGATGGGGTCAGGGGCAGTTTCGTGGTCATCAAAGAAGCAACAAATTGTGACTCTTTCAACCACTGAAGCTGAATTTGTTGCAGCAACATCATGTTCGTGTCAAGCAATTTGGCTACGAAGGCTACTTGAAGCACTCCACTACCGGCAACAAGGACCAACTTTGATTTACTGTGACAATGTATCAGCAATCAAGCTCTCAAGAAATCTTGTTTTGCATGGGCGAAGTAAACATATAGACGTGAGGTATCATTTTCTGCGTGATTTGTGTAAAGATGGTACCATTGATTTGATTTTCTGTAGAAGTGAAGATCAAGTTGCAGACATTCTAACCAAGCCTCTCAAGTTTCCTATGTTTGTGAAGCTGAGGCAAATGTTGGGAGTATGCTCGTTGAAGGATGTTACTTGATATGAAGGAAGCTTTGTTTTTTCTTTTAAACGGATGTCTGAAGATCATTCAGTTTAAGGGAGGGTGTTAAGAATTAATTATCTGTTTGTTTTCTGTTGAATAATATCAAGTTGTAGTTGTCCTATTCTATAGGCACTCTGTTGAAGTCTGTAGTAGTGCTTTCCGATTATCTAGGAATACTCTAGTAGTGGAGAAAGTGTGTCAGTTGTGGAACTAGTTGGTTCCAAAATTTCTGGTCAGTTTGTTTATGGATTTCTATTTAAATGATTATTAGTCAATGAATAAAACACGTTGAGTTCAATCAATTGTTTGTCTATTGTTTTTCTTTTACTCAACAGTTAGAAATCGAGCCCATCTTGGTATAAAACACCCAATGTCCATTCTCAACTGAGCCCACTCGGCCCTTCATCAATGATCCAATGGTAGTTCGGTAAGTGGCTGAGGTTAGTCAATTTGCAGTCTAATTTTATGATTTTATCTACATTGTGCAAACTAATATGCATAGTTACATAAATAAAAGTGAAAACTGACCGAATAATGATTATTCAAGATTTAATCAGGACTTCGATCTTGATAAAATCATTCGGATTCGAGGGCATGTTTTCACTTAATTATTATTATTATTGATATCGTCTTGCATCAATAACTGTATAGAATATCAGGATGCTTAAATCTTATACTATGAATACACTCCTAATTTGTTGAAATTAGAAGTTGCATATTGTGATTTTCTATTAAAATATTTGCATGGATTGCCTTGACTTGGGAGTGCATTGCCGAATAGATTCAGTCGGCAGCAAGTATGTAACATGATTATTATTATTCTAGATTAATAAGAGTAAAACATACTGATTGATGTTTAATATTTGTGATACTTTGATTAACCAAACAATAATTCGATTGAGTTTATTTGAGACTTTGATCTTGATAAAAAATGATTGAATATTCATTGTCTAATAAAAATTACCAAGCTCATGACATACATACCTTATTTAGCATATAATTGTTTTGGGCAAATAATACATTACGAATACTACATGGTTGTCTGTGTCATTAATTTAACTCGTTAAATAATAATGAGGTGAGTAACACAGCTAGAGCCTAGATGCAATCGCACTAGTTGTTATATGCACCCTCCATGTGTAATGCTTTTTCACTTGTGATGGGTTGTTCATTTAAATGTTGTGGAAAAGCTGACTCCATGCTATTAATAGTGTTGTGAATTGTTATATTACGATGTTTGAGAGTAATTATAGTTTTTTTTTTTAATATCTTTCGAGTAAGTGTTATTTAATAAAATTGATCAAGACTTTGATCTTGGTGAGAAATGCTTCCAAAAGCGTTTAAGCAGTACCGAAGGCATTCGGATAAAAAGGTACGGTCTCTCGTAATCGTTATGTTATTTATTATCGTTGGCATCATGTTGCATCTTAAATCGATAATATAGAAGGGTATCATACTGATTATTTCTGTTTGGAATATTATGAATTTAGCATTGGAATCTTTAAGTATATAATCCATGTTTTTCTATAGAGAATCCTACTGATAAAACAGTGTATGAATCACAATTGATTCGGAGACGCATGTAACATGTACGTGTCACAATGTTTTGTTACTTTTCAGACAAAATATGACATCGTTATTGATGTTTAAATTTTCATGATAGTGGTTGGGCTCAACGATATTGGGTTCGACCAATTTGTTCTTTAAATCAAATAAGCATGAGTGTTGAAAAATGTGACTAGAAGTACATGGTATGCTTGAGACATTGAATATATGTAATCTAGATATATTAAATTATATCCGTCTCTTCATATCGTTATATTTTCACATACAAATACACAACACACATAACTTTTGTGTAATTCTCTTTATGTTATATTGCGTTCACATGTTATCTATGCATGTTTCTTGTATACAATACATAATACGTGCGCATAAGTCTATAAACATGTACTACATGCTTAATTACTATGTCTGGCAACTTTTATGGCTCTTATGCGCATATTGTCTATCATACAAGTGTCAAATTTCGACACTAATCACTAATCACTAATAGTACCATGTATGAGTTGATCGCTTCCAATTATTTGGTCTCATTAAAATACATGATTATTATTACTTGTGCGAACTTTACTCACATACTTGGTATAGAAAACAAGTTGAAAGTGCCAGCTCAGGAATCTAGTCTTGCCTCTGCGCTTGGGAATTGAATTTCATCTCAACGTGCTTAAAGGTTTCAAAAAAGAGAGACCATATAGCCTTAGTGACCCGATCGGAGAGGGAAGAGTAGCATTGGCCTCACATTGCCAACTACCTTCATTAATCCAGCATATCTTAATAACGAAAAAGGGGTCCACTTGGCTAAAGCTCACTCGGCTTTTCATTACCGACATGTCCAACAATAAAGGATCCAAAGTAATACGCCTTAACTTCAGGTTCGTAAGTGGCAAAGACTGTGATCTTGATAAAATCACTTTCGAAAGCATTTAACGACATTGTTGAAATCAGTCGGAGTTGAAGGTACATCTTTGTTTAAATGTTATATTATTACTAATTATTATTGTTGACATAATCTTGCAACTCAGTCAATAACTTGGTAGAAAATTGTGGTTCTTATTTTTATATTGAGAACCTGCTACTAATTTATTAAAACCATGAGTTGCATATTGTATGCTTTTCTATCAAAATATATACTCGTGTTAAAGCGGTGCGTAAATCACCTTGATTTGGAAACGCATCACCGAGCAAATTCAGCCAGCAATAGGTACGTCACATAATTTTTATTGTTGTGCGAATCATGTTGACCAATTTGTTCTTTAGATCAAATGAGCATGAATTTGGTTAAGTTTAAACACTCTCAAATATTTTGATTTGCCTAAACAGCAAAATCAAAACAAAATTATGAGGTGTGAAATGTTGAGTTTTTGTGATCAATATGTGTTAAGATATTTTCACTTCTTCATGTATTATTTTCACGCGAGTACACTGTACATATTGTATAAATTTGTGTACTCCTTAATAAATTGCACTCACATATTACCTCTGTATGTTTCCCTAACATATATTCTTGGATGCCAAAATTCAAACACTAATCATCAATAATGTTTTATATGAGTTAGTTGTTTTTATTTAATTTGGCCTTCTTATATACGTAACTATTGTTGTATGTGAAAATTTCACTCACATGCTGGGTATGGAAGTCAAGGTAAAAACCTTGGTTTAGAAATCGAGCTTTACCTCTGTGCGCAGGAACAAACTCCATCCCGGGGCACTTCAAACTTCAACCAACAACCGACTATCCCTCGGTGACTCAAATAAGGATGCTTTCCGAAAATCTTCTTGAGCGGACATGTTAGGAGGAAGACCTTGAGGAAAATATTGAGGATGAGAGCGTCCAATGATAAAAGTGATCTAGGGAAACATAAGACAAAGTATTATACAAAAGCACAAGGAAAGAACGACTTGCGATTTGAGACTCAGAATGAAAAGGTAACCAATTTCGGATACCTCATCAAGTAGAGTTAAAGGTAAAATCCAAATTATCGCTTAGTTACTTTTTATTCGGCCTATAAATCAAATCTTCTTGGATTTCATAACCGTACGTTGACGAGGAGGTAAAATGTGGGAAAACATTTTTTTCACCCTGGTTTATTGAAATTCTTTACTGCACTTTTAACATGATGCACAACACATGTAGTATGTGTATTTATTCTAGTATTACACCCTACTTACATATGCTATCTCTATGTTTCTTTCATACATAATAAATACTATGCGTGTATATACCTGCGAAAACATATACTAGTTTTATTAGCATACTACATGGTTTTTGTATGCAAAACATCTAGCAAGTCCACAGGTATTCATCCCGAACATCAACCAACACCAATAACGTGTAGGGATCCAACTATTTTTTCAGCATTATTAAAAATTATATTTGTGCACAAATGTTAACGCGTTTGACAGAGAAAGACAAGCTGAAAACTTTAATTGAGCTTAGTCTCAATACACGTGAAACAAATTATAGCACAGTGTGTATAAAACTATCTAGAGGGGGGGTTAATAGATTTTAAGCTTATTACCCAATTTTTCGTATTAAGTCAAATTACGAAATTACCCCAAACTAGATAAAGCAATAAATCAAGTATAATATGCGGAAATTAAATAACACTTGATTTTTACGTGGAAACCCTCACGGGAAAAACCACGGGTTAGTAAGTAAGCCACACTCGAACCTCGAATCCACTAAATGTGTAAAACGATTACAACCTAATCCCGGAAGTAATCACACACCTACCTAATCCCGGTATGAGTGAACCTAGTCCAATTTGCTTGTGTTCTAAGCAACCTAATCCCGGATGCTACACACAAGACTTACTTTCTCTATGAAGAGAATACAATCCTAAGTGAATATATGAATATCCAAATGCAACATAGAGCAAGGGAAACCCTATATGCTTATCTAAGATGATTAATATACAATTAGAACAATCCTAGATATCAAAACTAAATGACATGTCAAATAGTTTAGCTAATCAAGATTAAGCACAAAACTTAATTAGCTATCACAAAAACAACTTCTCAAACATACATCATACTAATCTCAAACTTGTATTCAAAGTATATAAAATAGCATACAAGTAATTAATTGAGATTGCTAGCTAAGAGAAACACAAAATATGTAAGATATTAGTGAAAAACTTACCAAGCAAAGTATGATGAAGAATCCATGCAAGATGACATCTAGAAGATCAAGGATGATGCTAGATGATGATTGATGATCATGAAAAAGTGTTTGAGTAATAAAAAATGAGTTCTTGGAATTTTTCTTCTCTTTGAAAAATATCCTAAGTATGAATTCTGAATATGAACTCTCTTAATTGACCTAAAGACAAAATGGCATATATATAGGGGGCCAAAACAAAGTGTGGTCGTTTAAGTAAGTTTCAAAGAAACGCGTCGATCGGCAGTTTCAATCGACGGCCAGGCCACCGATCATGACAGCCGAATTGAGCTCGTGAAGAACAGAGCATAAACGGCGGTTCATTCGGCGGTTTCGTGACCGCCGATTCCAACCGCCGAATCAAAACAGAGAGATTAAAAACAATCAGTATGAACGGCGGTTTCGAACAGCGGTTTCATGACCGCTGATTCAACCGCCGAATTAGACTGAGAGATAAATCAATCAGGTCTTGAATCGATGGTTTCGAACGGCGGTCGTGACCACCGATCTTAACCGCAGAAATGCTTCAGACCAATCTGGACTGAAACGGCGGTTTCATTCGGCGGCCAGGCCGCCGATCATAACCGCCGATCACCTAGAAAGGTGAAAACCAAGGAGAAGCCAAGGGCATTCTCCATAGGCGGTCCTCACGCTAAACCAAGCACATTCTAGTGCATGCGCGGACGTTTCCGAAAGTTATCGGGAAACGAATTACACGACAACATGACACAATTACACACAACAAAATATGATAAATAAGTGCAAGTGTGAAATGTGACAAGTGAAGAGAATGCACACATATGCAATGAATGTTAAGTGTGTGTGTGTGCAACTAATCTCTTCAAAGAAAAGTAAGCACAAAGAAATTTACCTTCGGTGCTTATCAACACGAGGTCTTCAAAGGGCTTCGAACAATAAGACCGATACTTAGGCTACCTTTACAAAGAACCCCAACATGTGGTTTGTCCACGAAATGAGCCAATCAACAAATGGGAACCTTACAATCTCCCCATTTGGCTATTTCGTGACAAAACCACCACTCACATTGATTCCTCACAAAGAAATAGAAACTACGGGACAACTATGATATTCTACAACACAAAGAGATAAGAAAATAAAACTTCAAGTCTTCAATCTCTTGTAGAATAATCAAGCCCTGTAAATAAGATTTCTATGTTTTCCAATACAAGTGAAATGTGAGATTAATCAAGTGATATCAAAACAAGCATTTGCATTTTTAGAATTTAGGCACAACATTACAAAAATATGCAATGTATGAAAAATGCAATGCTCCCCCTCAAAGGGTTACTCCCCCTCAATGTGTTATCTCCCCAATGTGCACAATTGCAACACCAATTTGCATCTCCCCTTACCATATACTACTCCCCCTTTTTGTCATGATATAGGCAAAGGAGTAGTCCCCAACCGGGTCACTCATAGTAACGAGAGATAGTAGCATGCAAGATTTGCATAATTAATATAACTCACTTTATGCATCTCAATTTAATCGGAGAGAAACAAGGAGATTTATTTGAGAGAAAATGTGTGAATCAAACATGCTTTGCATACAAGACATGTAGCATTCAAGTCCAAAATACAATGGTATTTAGCAAAGCAAATGACAAAGGTTTCTAATAGGAATTCAAACCAATTTCACCAATGTCATGAGTAAAGCAAGGATATAGAATACATTGATTTCAATATAAGAGCAACTATATCCAACTTTATAAGCGAAACATGGCATGAGCAACTTTGCACCCTTTTTGATTTTTTCGGATAAGATATCCGTATGATAGTAGCCATGTTCAACCAATAAAAAAAGAGAGACATTTGGAATATAAATTCCTTTGAACGGATACAAGATTCTTTATTCATTTTGAGTCTCATAAGCTTTCACACAAGTTTTGCATTTTTAAGAATATGCAATCATCAATTCATGCTTTTCATGTGAGCATGTTATATGAATTTCATGCTTTTTCATTTGACATTAGCATGTTATTAAAGAATCATCATGTCATGGAGATAATCATAGGTCATTCAAATCATACTTCCTATATACATCTCCTAGTCCAAAAATGCATGTTTGAACATAAATATGACATGGATTGTAAACAAGCAAGGTTCACACTTATTGAATTGAAAACATATATACATATGTGCAACCAAGCTTACTCAAGCAATTAAAAGAAGAGGCATAAGATATTTCAAATTTTTTGCAAGTGACAAGAATGCAAACTAGCTCTCTTTGCTTGAGTTCCCCATATGGGGTCAATCATAGAACATCACTCCACAAGACATATCCCAATAGATCTACTAAGAGTTTTTAATCAAGTAGCATCTAAGGGTTTAGTAAATAAGTCCGCAAGTTGATCATTAGTACCTACATGTTCAAGTATTATGCATTTATTTTCAACAAGCTCTCTAATGAAGTGATGGCAGATGTCAATATGCTTAGTTCTAGAATGTTGTACCGGATTCTTGGAAATATTAATAGCACTCATGTTATCACAAAAGAGAGTGAGAGTACCTTGGTTGAATCCGTAGTCTACTAGCATTTGCTTCATCCATAGGAGTTGTGTGCATCCACTCCCCGCGGCTATGTACTCGGCCTCGGCCGTGGACAAGGAAATCGAGTTTTGCTTCTTGCAAAACCAAGACACCAAGTTGTTGCCTAGGAAGAAGCAACCGCCCGATGTGCTTTTCCTATCATCACAATTTCCTGCCCAATCCGCATCACTAAAGCCTACAAGACTAGCATTAGTGTCAAAAGAGTACCAAATCCCATAGTTGGATGCCCCATTCACATAGCGAATGATTCTCTTTACGGAAGAGAGATGAGACTCCTTAGGATCCGCTTGGTACCTAGCACACACATCCACACTAAAAGAAATATCGGGCCTACTTGCGGTTAAATAAAGCAAGCTACCTATCATGCCCCGATATAGAGTTTGTTCCACACTTTTACCACTAGCATCCTTGCTTAGCTTCAAAGTGGTACTCATGGGTGTATCACAATGTTTGGCATTCTCTAAACCAAACTTCTTCACTAGGTTTTTGGTATATTTGGCTTGGGTTATGAAAATCTCATCATCTAATTGCCTAATTTGCAAACCTAGGAAGTAACTAAGCTCACCAACAAGACTCATCTCAAATTCATGAGACATGACATCAACAAATTGTTGGACCTTGGTGTTGTTGGTGGAGCCAAACACTATGTCATCGACATATATTTGAGCTATGAAAAGCTTATCATTGTCTCTCTTGATGAATAGTGTCTTGTCAACACTACCTCTTGTGTAGTCATTGTCAACAAGAAATTGAGTGAGGCGCTCATACCAAGCCCTCGGTGCTTGTTTCAACCCATATAGTGCCTTCTTGAGGCGATAGACATGGTTGGGGTGGTGTGCATCCACAAACCCCTTGGGTTGTTCAACAAACACTTCCTCTTGCAAGAAGCGATTGAGGAAGGCACTCTTGACATCCATTTGGTGCAATTTGAACTTATGCACACAAGAAATGGACAAGAGAAGCCTAATAGACTCTAAACGGGCAACGGGAGCAAATGTCTCCTCAAAGTCGATACCCTCAATTTGAGAGTACCCTTGTGCTACAAGTCTAGCCTTGTTCCGCACTATGTTGCCATCCTCATCGGATTTGTTCCTAAATATCCATTTAGTGCCTATGACATTAGTGGTCTTAGGCCTAGGAACTAGAGTCCAAACCTCATTCCTTTCGAATTGGTTTAGCTCTTCTTGCATGGCAAGAACCCAAAATTCATCATTTAAGGCTTCTTCAACCTTTTTGGGTTCAATTTGAGAGGTGTAGCATGTATAGCTAATAAGATTAGCAAGTTGACGTCGAGTCCTAACACCCTCATTTACATCTCCAATAACATCCTCTTTGTTATGGAGTCTTCTAGCCCGTGGAGCGGGTTCATTAGAGTCCAAGAGAGGGACTCTAGTAGTGGGTTGTGTGACTTCATCATTTTCATTAGATGTCCCAACATTGGGAGTCACCACAACCCTCTCCAAAGGAGAAACATCATTAAAAACAACCTCCTCCTCATGATCATTAGACTTAAGCCTAGTATCATCAAATACGACATTGGATGATTCCATAACACTTAGAGTTTTTAAATTGAAAACTCTATAGGCTCTACTATTCAAGGCATAGCCAATTAAAATACCCTCATCACTCTTAGCATCGAATTTGCCAAGTTGATCACGGTCATTTAAGATGTAGCATTTGCTTCCAAAAGTGTGGAAGTAGCTAACATTTGGCCTCTTGCCTTTCCATAACTCATAGGAGGTATTTCTAGTACCGGGCCTTAGGAAAACACGATTCCCTATATAGCAAGCCGTATTGACCGCTTCGGCCCATAGGTTCCTAGGGACATTGTTGCTAAGCAACATCACACGGGCCATCTCTTGAAGGACCCTATTCTTCCTCTCAACAACTCCATTTTGTTGAGGTGTCCTAGGAGCCGAGAACTCATGGGAGATGCCTAAGCTATTGCAATAGCTTTCAAATGAGGCATTCTCAAATTCCCTCCCATGGTCACTTCTAATCCGTTTTATGCTTTTAATATTAGAATTCATTTCATTTTGTATTTTATTACAAAGCATTTTAAACTTATCAAAAGTTTCGGATTTTTCTCTAAGAAAATATGTCCATGTGAACCTAGAGAAATCATCAACACATACAAAAATGTATCTCTTTCCACCCAAACTTTCGGTTTGCATAGGACCCATGAGGTCCATGTGGAGAAGCTCAAGAGGCTCCTTGATGGAGAGATACTTGCCCTTTTTGTGCATGCTTTTAGTTTGTTTTCCTTGTTGGCAAGGTCCACAAATACCATTGGCTTTCTTCCCAAGCTTAGGGAGGCCACGCACACACTCGAACTTTCCAAGGGTTCTTAAATCCCTAAAGTTCATGTGGCCAAGTCTTTCATGCCACAACTTTATTTGCTCATCCATGGACACATTGTTTGAGACTATTCTAGCTTCAAGACAATAGCAATTGTCGCTAGATCTCATACCTTTCAATAAGGTTTGTCCATCGGGCTTTAGGATCGAGCAATCATCTTTACAAAACAAGACGGAATATCCTTCATCACTTAGATGTGAAATGCTTATTAAATTGGCTTTCAAGCCATCAACAAATAAAGCATCGGATAAGGAGGGTAATCCGGGAACGGAAATGGTTCCTTTCCCTACAACTTTCTTTTTGGATCCATCACCAAAAGTGACATATCCACCTTCCTCCATAACAAGAGTCTCGAAGAAACTCTTGTTTCCCGTCATGTGCCTAGAGCACCCACTATCTAAATACCAAAAATTAGAAGAATTTGCCTTCAAGGCTATTTGAGCAACATGGCAAACAATTTCATTCTTTCTAATCCACCTAGAAACAATCTTAGCTTTCTTAGTGGTCTTTGGTACATGGGCTCTAGATGTCCTAGGATCATGCATAATAATATTATCATTCCTAGGAACATGCATCATGGCTCTTTTCTTTTTCTTCTCTATCATGCTTCTAGTTTTGCACATTTTTATATATCGAAAGCAATGTGGTCTAATATGACCATCAAATCCACAAAAGTGACATATAGGAGTAAAATAAGGAATCATACCTTGTCCTTGTCCTTGTCTTTGTGGATGAAAGGGTTCAATCCTTCTTCGTTGTTGAACCGGTCTTGGTTGCTTCCTAGCTTGAGGTTGCATGATAGGTCTCTTTCCTTTGTGAGCCATTTGAGGAGGAATGTTGGCTTGAGGGACCCTAGGAGGTTGAGCTTGAGTTTGCCTTCTTGGCCCCATCTTCACTTGTGCATTTGAACATTGTCTTACTTCTAACTTCTTCCTAGGAATTTGCACATATGAAGTTTCTTCGTTCTTCAAACCCTTGACAAACACAGTCTTGTTAGAGGTTGAGATCTTCTTGTCATCTTCATACCCAAGACCCCTCTTGTCACATGGACTCTTTCCAACACCAAGTATATGGTCAAGCTTCTTGGTGCTAGAATCCATCCTAGTCATAGAATTTCTAACTTCTTCAAGCTCCCTCTTTAGACTTTCTTCATTCCTCCTAGATAAGACTAACTCCTCTTTTAGCTTATCTTCTATCTTCTTGAATTTTTCCACTTGTTCACCTAAGTGGTCATTATGAGATGCAAGCTCAAGATTTTCTTCTCTCAACATCTTGATCTTTCTTGTGCTCTTGATTGCTAAATCATTAAACTCGGCATGGCATTTAGCAAGCACCTTTTTCTCCACAAAACTACTTATGGAGTTAGACGAGGAATCACTTTCTTCTTCACTTGAGTCATTTTCCTCTTGACTCATTTTCTCTCTCTCACTAGCACTTTTGCTTTTATGGGAGGAGGCAAAAGCTAGGAGATTAGCCATGAGCTCTTCATCACTTGAAGACTCATCTCCCTCAATGGAGTCATCACTACTTCCACTCCAAGTGGCGGCCATCACTTTTCCCTTTTTCCTCTCATTGTGATTTGCACATTCGGGGGCAAAGTGACCTATGCCACCACACTCGAAACATCGGACCCCTTTCCTTTCGGTCCTTTCTTGCCTAGGTTCAAACTTCTTGAAAGTGCCCTTTTTCTTCAAATCTTGATCTTTTGATCCAAGGCTCTTTCTTCTAAACTTCATAACCTTGTTGAACCTTTTTACAAATAAGGCAAGGTCTTCATCCGAGTCAACCTTCTTTGCCTCTTTTTCATCCTTGGAGGTTTTTAAAGCAATTCCTTTTTGCTTTTTAGTGGGTGTGGAGATAGGCCCTTTCCTAGACTCATAAGTTAGAAGTCTCCCGATCACCTCACTCGGCTTCATATCCTTATAACCACTATTTTCTTCTAAAGCCATCACCTTCGATTCAAACCTATCGGGTAGAGATCTCATAATCTTTTGCTTGATTCTCCTATCCGAATATGGATCACCAAGTTGATGGCTTTGGTTGACTATATCCATCAACTTGATTTCGAAGTCGTTGAAGCACTCATTCTCCTCCATCTTAAGCATCTCGAATTGAGTTTGGAGGACTTGAAGCTTAGAGTCCTTCACCACTTCGGTTCCTTCATGTGCAATCTCTAGGATGTCCCAAGCCTCTTTAGCTATCCTAGTATTTTGAATCAATTTATATTGATTTTCATCCATAGCACACAAGATGGCATGCATCGCCTTCCTATTCCACTTTGAAGCCTCAAACTCTTGCGCGTTCCATTGCGCCTTAGGCTTCAATACTTCTTCTCCTCCACCATCAGGAGTCATCTTGGGTAGATCATATCCGTCTTCAACCGCCATCCATGCACGGTCATGAATTTGGCATATGTAGGATTCCATCTTCCCTTTCCATTGGGAATAGTTCAATCCGGTAAGAAGTGGAGGCCTTGTGCTTGAGGCACCTTCGTTGCCACCACAATTTCCACCGTTTCCACTCATAGTGTTTATGAATGAATGAAATGAATGCAAATGTATGAATGATCAAAAAACACACAAAATGCAAAACACACCAAAATAAGCAAGGATCACCTATGTATGTCTAGGAACCCGCTCTGATACCAATTGAAACAAATTATAGCACGGTGTGTATAAAACTATCTAGAGGGGGTGAATAGATTTTAAGCTTATTACCCAATTTTTCGTATTAAGTCAAATTACGAAATTACCCCAAACTAGATAAAGCAATAAATCAAGTATAATATGTGGAAATTAAATAACACTTGATTTTTACGTGGAAACCCTCACGGGAAAAATCACGGGCTAGTAAGTAAGCCACACTCGAACCTCGAATCCACTAAATGTGTAAAACGATTACAACCTAATCCCGGAAGTAATCACACACCTACCTAATCCCGGTATGAGTGAACCTAGTCCAATTTGCTTGCGTTCTAAGCAACCTAATCCCGGATGCTACACACAAGACTTACTTTCTCTATGAAGAGAATACAACCCTAAGTGAATATATGAATATCCAAATGCAACATAGAGCAAGGGAAACCCTATATGCTTATCTAAGATGATTAATATACAGTTAGAACAATCCTAGATATCAAAACTAAATGACATGTCAAATAGTTTAGCTAATCAAGATTAAGCACAAAACTTAATTAGCTATCACAAAAACAACTTCTCAAACATACATCATACTAATCTCAAACTTGTATTCAAAGTATATAAAATAGCATACAAGTAATTAATTGAGATTGCTAGCTAAGAGAAACACAAAATATGTAAGATATTAGTGAAAAACTTACCAAGCAAAGTATGATGAAGAATCAATGCAAGATGACATCTAGAAGATCAAGGATGATGCTAGATGATGATTGATGATCATGAAAAAGTGTTTGAGTAATAAAAAATGAGTTCTTGGAATTTTTCTTCTCTTTGAAAAATATCCTAAGTATGAATTCTGAATATGAACTCTCTTAATTGACCTAAAGACAAAATGGCATATATATAGGGGGCCAAAACAAAGTGTGGTCGTTTAAGTAAGTTTCAAAGAAACGCGCCGATCGGCAGTTTCAATCGGCGGCCAGGCCGCCGATCATGACCGCCGAATTGAGCTCGTGAAGAACAGAGCATAAACGGCGGTTCATTCAGCGGTTTCGTGACCGCCGATTCCAACCGCCGAATCAAAACAGAGAGATTAAAAACAATCAGGTATGAACGGCGGTTTCGAACGGCGGTTTCATGACCGCCGATTCAACCACCGAATTAGACTGAGAGATAAATCAATCAGGTCTTGAATCGACGGTTTCGAACGGCGGTCGTGACTGCCGATCTTAACCGCAGAAATGCTTCAGACCAATCTGGACTGAAACGGCGGTTTCATTCGGCGGCCAGGCCGCCGATCATAACCGCCGATCACCTAGAAAGGTGAAAACCAAGGAGAAGCCAAGGGCATTCTCCATAGGCGGTCCTCGCGCTAAACCAAGCACATTCTAGTGCATGCGCGGATGTTTCCGAAAGTTATCGGGAAACGAATTACACGACAACATGACACAATTACACACAACAAAATATGATAAATAAGTGCAAGTGTGAAATGTGACAAGTGAAGAGAATGCACACATATGCAATGAATGTTAAGTGTGTGTGTGCAACTAATCTCTTCAAAGAAAAGTAAGCACAAAGAAATTTACCTTCGGTGCTTATCAACACGAGGTCTTCAAAGGGCTTCGAACAATAAGACCGATACTTAGGCTACCCTTACAAAGATCCCCAACATGTGGTTTGTCCACGAAATGAGCCAATTAACAAATGGGAACCTTACAACACGCAAAACGAGTTTTATCTTGGTGTATGTAGAAATTCGAAGAAAAGGCCAAAGGGGCCAAAATCTTCACTAACATAAGCCGAAGGGGTCATATTTGGAGCGTAAAGCCCGAAGATAGTACTCGGGTGCCATGAAACCGCGAAGAGCGAGTGGATAGTGTCCGAGGGGCGGAGAAGCTGAAATAGCATGCCCGCCGAGCTAATCAGATACAAATGTATCCTTAGTGAAAAGGCAAAACAGAGGCACTAGGATACCTGGAAAACAGGATACCTAGAAAACTGCTCGGGGCACCGCCGGAATATGTCTGGTGAGATGCACAGCTGTGTTGACCGGTATACACTACCCTAACGATTCGGCAAACCCCTGTAGCAGACAAAACCAGGAGACGTCCTAGGTGACTTGTGCAGGGGACCTAAGTGTATGGTCGTGGTGAGCCTCGACGTAACACCTGGGTAAAACTGACCAGTTTAATGAGACACTTGGTCGGTCTGGAAATGATCAGTTTAATAAGATACTTGATCATTCTTGAAGAAAAAATGATCAGTTTAATGAGACACTTGGTCAGTCTGAAGATGACCAGTTTAATGAGATACTTGATCATTCTTGAAGCCAAACTAAGGATAATATATTTGTTCAGACCAAGGTAACTAGATACTTGGATAAACCAATCAAGTATAACAAAAACTTGACCCAATAAAACCAATGGATTACTCAAACTTAATGCCAGTTAATGAGATACTTGGTTAAATGAGTTACTCAGCTTAAACAAAGAAACCAATGTTACACTCGGGTAAAAATAAAACAAAATATTTTGATTATTTACATGTTTACGAGTGTGCAGGTATACCAAATTGATCAAAAAGAATAATTGACTGGGTGCAAATAAAGCACTGTCAACTCAAAAACTGACTGGGTGCAAATAAAGCGCTGTCAGCTCAAAAACTGACTGGGTGTAAATAAAGCACTGTCAGCGATCCGGCCTTGTGGAAAGGGGTAAAGATTTTTCCGCTTATATTGCATATGTTAAGTTAAAAATATGCAGGTACAAATCTCCAATGGGCAAGTGCACATAAAAACAGTCAGGAAGCTTTCAAACACAAGATCTAGGCCACCTAAGCCGGACGCCTTGAGGTTAGCTTGGTTCGCTAAAAATCAAGTAAAAACCCCGAAAGTGGGTTGAAACTTAGATACAGTGAGTCAGGACCCCCCGTGGTGTAAAATAAACGCTCAAGTTGCCCTGAAGCCATAAGCGAACACCTGGAACAATTTGCAAGAAGTACAAAAGCCAATGAGCAATTGCAAAAGAGACAATAATGAACAAAGTCGAATGCAAGTAAGTTATAAGTCAAAATTGTATTTATATAGATAAAGTGCTTTCTTTTTGCAAGAGTATTAGACAGAAGGTATATAAAAAAATAAAAAAATAAATAACCGATCTATAAGAAAGATCGGCCAAAAGGAAGAATCAAACCTACAAAAAAGATCAGCCGAGAAAAAGTTCAAATGGATAAGAAAGATCCAGGCCAAACGCTTGAAATGACCCGACCAAAGAAGAAAAGAATGGCTACCCAGACAATGTGTCAAAAGCGTGGCTCCTACCCTGCACGTCAGCATCAACTCAAGAATAACAACGATGCTAGGGGGTAGATTCCAAGCAACATGAACCCCTGGAGAACAAAAGCCCCCAACTCGCCATGAGCATGTATATATATATATATATATATATATGGTAGTGGTCTTAGGGGGTGGATGCTTTGAAGCACGATCTCTATAGAGCGACATCTTACCTTGCCAAGAGCGATGACATATACCATATTTTTCTCAGATTGTGAGGAAAGACACAGCTCAGGGAAACCTTAATCAGTTCCTCTTATGATATTCAACCTCGACATCTTCAAGCTGTCTTGAGCCCTAAAACTTCAAAAGATCGTTAGAACTTGCCTTTAAAGGATACGACAAGAAGAAAAGATGTTTCGGATAGAAGCATTCTCAGCTATTCAAGTCCTAGAAGATAATTGAAAGCAATTTGGAAGATTTCTTGATCAAACCCGTGAAAACAGCATCTGCTGATGGGTCAACTTCAAGAATTAAACTGTATCATCTCAGAGGGAACTGGGTTTCAAGCCTTACATGGTTGGAAAGGTACGGAGGTTAGCTTTCCATAGAATTTTACGGTTTGTGATTTCGAGTTTTCTAGAAGGAGTTATGACCATTTTACTACTCAAAGGTCAGCCTAGAATTTCTACACCGGAAGCATCTGTTGATGGGTCAACTTCAAGAATTAAACTGTATCATCTCATAGGGAAATGGGTTTTGAGCCTTATATGGTTGGAAATGTACGGACGTTAGCTTTCCGTAGAATTTTACGGTTTGTGATTTCGAGTTTTCTAGAAGGAGTTATGACCATTTTACTATCCAAAGGTCAGCCTAGAATTTCTCCACGGGATTTTGAAAATAAAGCATTACGGGCTGCCTATTCGGGAACGAAGGTCGTAGGCGAATTTGCTATGTTTTGGAAGATTAATGAAGGCTCAAAAGTCACTTTAACTTAGTTTTAGTTGATCCTAAGCTTTCCATGTTCGGATTAGTTGAGATTGGATTAAAAATTCCTAAAGATTAGAAGGGTTGTGCTTCCTACTTTGAGTCACATTGGATTAGCCTTATTGGTGGTTAATTATGGAACTAAGAGGAGACCTAATTCATGCATGTTTAAGAGGAATTATAGAAGGAAGATCGGACATGCAGCAACAGTACAAAGAGGATTCGAGCATTAGTAAGATCTGCTCAAAGTAAAGGGTCTAAGTGAAGCCGAGAAGGGGATCCGAGCGTTAATAAGATCCGCTTAAAGATGGATCCAAGCAAAGCTGAACCAGGCTGAAAGAGGATCCGGGTGTTAGTAAGAACGAAGCGGACAAAAGGATCTGAGGAAAGCCGAACAAAGTTATAAAGGGGTCTCACATTCGCCCAAGTGAGCGAAAAAGATCTCAATAATCAAAGCTTGAGGAGACAAGGAAGTTTATCGAGCGCGACCAGAACCAAATGCAAGTAAGAATTTACGATTATGTTTATACAAACAAAGTTTCCTTTATTGCAGGAATACTAGCTACAAGGTCTTGAAGAAGAAAGGTATACCAAATACCAAATATATATAGTGCAACTGCGCACCAAGGCATCACAGAAGTATACAAGGCAAAAATTACAAGAGGAGTTAAAGAGCAACCAGAGGCTCAACAAATGTCCGACAATTGTTCAAACATCAGTTGGGTAGTAACTTGGACTTAGGCTGAAGACGAGCAACAAAAATCAGAGAAGAACTATTCAAATCCCCTTCGATGAGTCACCAAGAACTCATCTCGCAGATTTGAGGGGGTATTGTTATAGGTGTTTTTCGTCAGCATGACACGTCAGCGAAGATAGCGGGTAATGTGGAAATATAGTGATTCCATGTCATCAAAAGTCAAATGTGAGACACGTTATCAAAAGGGTCAACATGAATGCGTGACATCACCATATGAGGGGCCATCTGCAGATGGAATCTGGTTGGCTAAAGACCTGTTCGGCCAAGGGTTTCAATCAGCTAAGATCTATTCCGCCAAGAACATGCTCGGCCGCTCGGCCACTCGGCCAGGAATCTGCTTGGCCAAGATTCTACTCGGCCAACATTCCACTCGGCCAGGAATTTGCTCGGCCAACATTCCACTCGGCCAGAAGTCCACTCGACCAAGATTCTACTCAGCCAGAAGTCCACTCGGCCAAGATTCTACTCGGCCAACATTCCACTCGACCAAGATTCTACTCAGCCAACATTCCACTCGGCCAGAAGTCCACTCAGCCAAGATTCTACTAGGCCAAGTCGGATCGGCCAAGATCTGTTCGGCCAAAGGAATCTGCTCGGCCAAGAGTCTACTCGGCCAAGATTCTGCTCGGCTCTGCTCGGCCAAAAATCAGTACTTAGCCAAAAATGAGAAATACAGCCTTACCAAGATACGCCACATCAGGAAGAGATCTGCACAAATACGAAATCTTAGGAAAATATTCCAATAAGGAAATATCCCTATTTCCTCTCCAGTACCAGAAAAGTCTAATCATGAAAGAACTCTAAGCCTCCAAAAGGATAAACACTAAATGGGAAACGAGTCCTAATTGGTCTACTCTACAAGAATCCTACAAAGACTCTGATTAATGAGTCCACCGTTTATACGACAGAAACTAGGGCAACCCTAGATCGAACCCTATAAATACATCAATGTATTCATTATATCAGGGGGATGATCATAAGCAATTATTTGAGAGAAAGCGAGTATTGAGTGTGTAATCCTTATATTCATAGTGGATCACTTCTCGCCGTCACCGGCACCGTGGATGTTTCCCCGCCTTGGGGTTTTACCACGTAAAATATGTGTTATGCTTGCTCATCTTTTATATTCCTACTTTCATTACGTTTATCTTCAGGTTTCTCCAACCTAAATCGTTGACCGGTTGACCATCGAAAAATCACCATCAACAGTGCTCAATATATATGATGGTTGTTTTTATATCCAATTTGTGTTTTGATTCATTCTTGATTGTTGTTGAATATATCTCTTATCTTGAAATGCATGTTTATTGATGATTGGAAATTGATATGTGTTCATGGATGGGATTAGGAGTAGATTAATGTAAATTAGGAGTAGTTGTAATCAAATATCCCATTTTGTGTTTGTATGTTGATGGAAGGTTGAAATTGCATGTTCATGGATGGGTTTGAGTGACTTAGTGTTAGGATTGTGCCTTTGAAGGGGCTCTCTGGGCATAGTCTTGGCTAATTAGCTAGGAAGAATGGATGAACCTATTAATTGCCATATTATATGAGGTTTGGTTCTATGTTCTTGTTAACAATTGGACTTTAGCTATTTCTCATTCTAGGGGCTCTAGGTGAGTTATGGTCGGAGATACAATTACTCTTTCCACATTCATTAGACTTTCACGTTGCCATTTTACATTACGAAGCTATCATTGGGGCTCAATGTTGTTTTGTTTGTAGAATTGGTTCACATATGTTGGTTGCGGTTTTGTGTTTGAGAGGTTCTCAACACACTCTTCAATCGTTAGCTCTATGAATGGGTATAAACCGGATTGAGGCAAGAACGAACCCTTAACTAAAATTGGATGTCCTTAATGTCTAACAACCACTATTTGTGTACTTATGTATAGTGAACTTGTTGAACCTTGTGTGACCATTTTCATGCATCTCTCCTATCCACCATTTTATTTATCATTTTAGACACCATTCTCACCCTTCCATATTCTCTTTGTTTTTATTTATTTTCATATCCATTCTCTACACACACACACACACACACACACACACCGCATTGTACATACATTTCACACACACCACTCTCACCTTTCCACATTCTTATTTACATGCTTACAATAAACTCTAGAACTTGAAATGGTTGATGAATCACACCTCCCTGCGGAACGATACCCTCGCTTGCCGCTTTACTAGTCTTTTGCTAGTTTAGAGCACATTGCGTAGGAAACCCCTTTTTAAATGAAATAATCTTTTGATCCTTGCGATTTTTTAACGACGGAAAAAGTGAGTATCACTTACCATTAGTGGATTCGAGGTTCGAGTGTGGCGCACTTACCAACCCATGGTTCTTCCCAGTTTGGGTTTCCATGTACAAATCAAGTGTTATTTAAATTCCGCACTTTACACTTGATTTATTGCTTTAACTAGTTTGGGGTATTTTCGGAATATTGATTAATTGCGAAAATTGGTAATAATCATTTCAAATCTATTCACACCCCCCCCCCCCCCCCCTCTAGACAGTTTTATACACACCGTGCATTATTTGTTTCAATGTGTAAAGTGGATCCAATCACAGTGAATCAAACCCATAGTAGGTTTACCCGTATTTGCGTCGAGATTGATATTTCTAAACCTCCTTTAGGTACTACTCCACATTGAAGACAAAACTATTAGAGTGGAATATGAAAGTTTGGGGATGCTTTGCTTCAAATGTGGGAGATTTGGTTATAGTAAAGAGACTTATAGAGAATGGATGGTTGAACCAATTCATGTTGATGTTGCTTGTGTTGGTGATAAGGAGGTGACATCCGAAAGAGATACTTCTCCTTTGTGGCCATGGCTTTTGGTTTCATATGGTAGGTAGGGTAATTCGAATCATACAGGGAAGAATGGTAGAAGTGGTTTTAGCAACTTTGGGACGACTGATAGTATGGGAGGTGTTGGGAAATCCGGGGGAAATGGTAATGGTAGTGTGAAAAAGGTGAATGGTGTTTCGGTTGAGGTTAATTTAGAGAAGACCACTCAACTGAAAAATGGTGTTAAAAATAACCATGCTAATATGCGCAATAGTACCAGTATTAGTAGAGGTAGTGGATCCAGGTTTGATGTCTTAGGCGAAGAAGATGTTGACTTGATGAAGGTAGGAGAATAGCAAGGGGATACTAAGGTTAATAGCAGTACGATCAACAAAGGTAAAGCTGTCCTTACGGAGATCACCAACTATACAGGTAATCAAGGAAATAAAGCCATCAAATTGCCTACGTAGGGAAGCAAGAAAAACCGTAATAAGGGTGAGTTATTGGCAACTTCGAGTAAACAGGTGACTAAAATGGATGGCTCTCGAGGGTGTACTGTTACTAATAGTCGTGGTATGGATGACACACCTTCTAAAAAAACCCAGAGAAGATGAGGACATTGATAGTGTTAGTGTCCTAAGACACCTTCATAAAGAAGTTACTGATTTTGTTAATCAACCAATTGATCCCATGGAAGCTGCTGAGGTCCTGTTTCAGAAGGAATTAACCCCTTATATGATTTGCATGGATAGAAGCTTTGAATTGGTGGCCTTTGATCTTGAAGAGGCCCTGGCAGTTATCTCTGAATAACAGGTGCTTTTTTTCTCTCCTCTATGATTTGTGTCTAGAACGTAAAGGGAGTTGGCAAAAAGGGTTTTTCTAGGTGCACTAAGGATTTACGTCTAGGGCACCGTTTTGAGGTTTTGACGATCTTAGAACCTAGGATTAATGGCTCTAGGCTAGGAATGTTATCAATAAACTAGGTTTTTCTAATAGTTTTATTGTTGATGCTGAGGGATTTTCAGGAGACATATGACTTCTTTGGAATGAGAATAAAATTAAGCTTCATGTAGTTGCTAGTACTCGTCACAGTGTCATGGCTCTGGTTGAAGATAATAGTACTTTATGGGTTCTCACGGTTGTGTATGCTAATCCTTGTCCTACTATCAGAAGGTTTCTTTGGAACTACATTGATTCCATTAGAAATTGCTTTCGCCTACCTTGGCTCATTACAGGCGATTTCAATGAAATTACTAGTAATGCTGAGAAGAGAGGAGGAAGATTCAAACATTCCAATAGTGGGTTTGCAGATTGGATTGAGAGAAATGAATTGGTTGATATTGGTTTTATTGGTCAAAAGTATACTTGGATGACCAAAAAGGGAATTGGAGAGGAAATTTGGAAGAGACTTGATAAAGCTCTTTGCTCGATGGATTGGAGGATTCACTTTGCGTAGGGTTTTGTGAGGCATTTGCCTAGAATTTTGTCTGATCATTTCGCTATTCTCATTCAACTCCACAGTAGACATATTCCTACTAACAGTAACAAAGCTTTTAGATTCAAAGCAATGTGGCTGAAACATAAGGAATTTGATGATTTGATCATGATGAGTTGGCCTTCTTCTGATTCTCCGGTGGGTGAGAAAATTCTTCATATTACTGACATTTTTAAGAGTTAGAATAAGAACACCTTTGGGAACATTTTTCATAATAAGAGACGAATCATTGCAAGAATTCATGGTATCCAAAAGCGACTTAGTGTGAGACATCACCTGTATCTTTCTAATCTTGAGGAGACTTTCTTGAAAGAATATTAGGAGATTCTTGAACAGGAATAAGTTTTTTGGCAGCAAAAATCCAGAAACAGTTGGCTTAAAGATTGGGATAGAAATACGAAATTTTTCCATCTCTCCACTATTATCAGATGTAGAAGAAATAAGATTGAGGGTTTCAAAACTGAGGATGGTATCTAGATTGAGGATATTGGGGAGATGAAGAATGAAGCTATCAGGTATTTCCTTAATCTTTTTGAGAGGAAGCATAGTCATGGTGAGTACTCTCAGTTACCTAAATTGTTTCCCAGATTGTCTGAGAGTGATATCGCTCATTTGTGTTCCACTGTTTGTGATAATGATATCAAAATGAGCCTGTTTAATATTGGTGGGATTAAAGCTCCTGGCCCAGACGGCTTGCCTGTGATTTTTTTCCAAAATTTTTAGAACAACTACAAAACTGACCTGCTTAAGATGGTGTCTGATTGTTTTACCACGGGAAGTGTCCCAAGAGATATAAACCATACACTCATATCTCTAATACCTAAAGTTCCCAATCCCACTAATATGGCGCACTTCAGACCGATTAGTTTATGTAACACTTCTTACAAGATCTTGAGCAAAATCATGGTGCAGAGGCTTAAAGTGTTGCTTTCTGATCTTGTTACTCATAATCATGTTGATTTTGTGCCGGGTAGGCAAATCCAAGATAATATTGTTATCGCTCAAGAAGTTCTACATAAGTTCAGAACAGTTAAGGGTAAGATGGGGTACATTGCTTGGAAAATTGATCTTGTTAAGGCGTATGATAAACTGCAATGCAATTTTGTTAAGCAAGTTTTAGAGGAAGTAGGCATTGTTGGGAAACTGAATGATCTTATTATGAGATGCATTACCAATGTGAGCTACAAGGTAGTTGTGAATGGTGAGTTGACTGAGAGGTTCACCCCTAACTGTGGTATCAGATAGGGTGACCCCTTGTCTCCATATATTTTTGTGTTATATATGGAGAAGCTTTCACATATTATTAAGCATAAACTTTCTAAGAAGTCATGAAATCCGGTGAAGGTCTCTAAAGGAGGGCTTGATATCTCCCACCTTTTCTTCGCCGATAATCTTATTCTTTTTAGGAAGGCTAGTCCTCAGCAAGCTCAAGTCATGAGAGACTGTCTTGATATTTTTTGTAATATTTCTGGTCAACAAGTTAGCTTTCCTAAATCTTGTGTTTACTGCTCTAGTAACATTGGTTCTAGTAATGCTAAAATTTTAGCTGAGTTATTTGGCTCTCCCATTACTAAGAACCTGGGTTCTTATCTCGGTGTTCCGCTTATCCATGGTCGCATTAAGAGAGATACGTATAAAGAAATCCTTGAGAAGACCCAAAAGAGGCTGGCTACCTGGAAGAGTGCTTCTCTCTCGTTTGCTGGTAGATGTACTCTTATTAAAGCTGTCACTTCTACTATTCTTGTTTATGTCATGCAGTCTATCAAGCTTCTTTCAGCTATTTCTAAAAACCTTGATAAAATCAACAGATATTTTTTGTGGGGGAGTACCGCTAACAGAAAAAATATCCATCTTGTTAACTGGGACACTGTGTGTTTGTCGAAGTATCTAGGTCGGTTAGGCATTAAAAAAACAAAGTTGATGAATCAAGCTTTGCTTGCCAAAGTAGGGTGGCGGTTGGCTCAAGTGGACTCAAGCTTATGGGTTAGTCTTCTCAAGAGAAAATACTTTAAAGGTAGCAATCTGATTGATCTTGATAATTTGAACTTGAAGAACTGCTTGAGTACTTGGAGAGGTGTTCTCTTTGGGGCTAATCTCCTTCTGGATGGTATGACTTGGAGAGTGGGTAATGGGAGCAGAATTAGCTTCTGGTTTGATGATTGGGTGCCTACCTTTGGTAAGCTCCATCGTTATGCTTTTATCCAGCCTTCGAAAGCTCTGTTTCACGAGAGGGTTTGTGATTATTTTGTTGACAATGATTGGGATGTGCAGAAGCTTACCTTTGTCCTCCCTTGGTAGGTTGTCTCTCGCATTGTTAGTATCCATGTTGATAGCAACACTAATTGTGAGGATACGGCTGTGTGGGGTTTAACTAAGAATGGAATTTTTTTTGTGAAAAGTGCCTATGATGGTTAGTTCAGTTACGATGATCATGTTAATTGGAAATGGAACTTTATTTGGAAGCTTAAGCTTCCTCTTAGAGTTCTATATTTTATTTAGACTCTTCTCCATGGGAAGCTTTTGACTAATTGTCAGCAGGTTAATAGGGGAATTACTTCTGACACTTTATGCTTGAGGTGTAATGGGAGTTGTGAAAATGTTGATCATGTCTTTAGAGGATGCTCTGACTCTATTCGAATATGGGAGTATATCTACAAAGGTAGTACTAAAAATAGCTCTTTTCAGGTTGATTAAGATGAGTGGTTGTGCAGTAATCTCAGATGCAATACCTTGATTGTGGGAAAAATTCCTAGTTTTCTTCTCTTTGGTGTGACTCTTTGGTTCATTTGGAAGTGGAGATGTAGCAATGTCTTTAACCCTAAATTCGTTTCTCCTTCTTGTCCTGGTCGGTTCATTTGGAAGTATGTTGAAGATTAGTAGATTTTCATCTTGTATTGTGAGAATAGATTTCTCATCATTGTCGGAGTAGATTGAGGTTTAAAAGTGGCTATTACCTAAAGGCTAAAACTTAGTGAGTTCTTTCAAACACTTGCACTTAAAAATCTTTGGTTTTCAAATGCCAGACACCCCAACTTCCATCCCAATTTGTGAGGCGTCAATTGGTGATTTGATACATGTGGTAAGTGAGATAAATCATCATTAATGTGAATTCACTCACCAATTGACACCTCAAAAGTTGGAATATGAGTTGAGATGTTAAGCATTACGTTTTTCACATTTTGCACTTCAAACACCTCAAGCAAACTTCCAATAATAATTATTGCTTATGCAATCGGCTCGCAAATTGGATATTTGGATTGAAACTAGAAAGATTATTATAACATGTAAAATTCGAGATGAGGTTGATCTGGTGTTAAACCCCCTCCACTACAAGAAATTTTGACTTTCCCTACAAACCATATTCGTCTGGAAAGATCAAAATTCGTAGGGAAAGGTTTTGCCCGACGAAAAATTTTCGTTGACCAATTCGTCGGGACACCATGGTCGGGAAAGGTTTTGCCGGCTGAAATTTTGAGTTTCGTCGGCTAAAACTACTTTAGCCGACGAATACATTCGTCAGCTAAGGTTATACATTCATCTGGAAAGATTTTGGAACTTTAAAAATTAATTCACCTCCAGCCACCCCCACCATCGATCGCCGCCGGCCTACCCTTGATAATATTGACAATTAATTGTCGTTATAAGGAATCGAACTTGCAACCTCATGTCAAAGTGGTAAGCCTTTACCGTTAGACTACAACACTTTATCTGTTAACATTTGCATTATATTTATATATAACCTATATGAGTTGTTAGAAATTAAAAAAAAATATATATATATTAGATAAATTTAAATTTATTCAACTAATCAAAAATCTAATTTGAATGACAAACATATATTGAAAAATATTTATTTGATTGCAAAAAAATAAATTTATTCAACTAATCAAAAATCTAATTTGAATGACAAACATATATTGAAAAATATTTATTGGATTGCAAAAAAATTCGGGTTTGGTGATAATGTTTTTTTTTTTTTTTTTTTTTTTTTTTTTTTTTAATTTGTGTTATTTAATTAAATGATCAATACCTCAAAGTGGTAATCAATTGAGATGGTGCTAATCGAAAATGTGATCAGAGTTAATTAATTAACAATTAAGGACAGATTTAGGGTTGCACATTGGGGAAATGAGGATGGATATATGTCCAACCCCCCCCCCCCATTTGGGGAAAATGGGGATGGGGAATTTTGGGGGCAGGTATCTCCATCCCTAACCTCAGTTCCTCATTTTCCTCATTTTCCCCGTTTTCCCCCATTTTTCCCCGTTCCTCCATTTCCCCATTTGACTAAAAATTATAAATTAACAATAAAAAAACAAATATTCCATATATTAATATATATATATATATATATATAATTAACTTTTCCCTACGAAGTTTGAGTTTTGTGGGGAAAAATTTTGTACCCTTACCCGACGAATTTTGAGATTTGTGAGGAAATGTAACCTTTCCAGATGAATTTTGAGTTTTGTAGGGAAAAGTAACCTTTCCCGACGAAACTCATTTTGTGGGGAAAAGTTATCTTTCCAGACAAATCTTGCTTTGTCTCCTAAAGTTTTGTCTGGAAAGACTAAAATTCTTGTAGTGCTCACACCTATACCATGAGGTTGTGGGCTCGAGTCCTTACCTCAAAAAAAAAAAAAATTCCGAATTTATATAATTACTACATCTATTTGGCGTGCTCCTAGTTATTAGTTAGTGAGTTTTTTTTTTTTTGTTGAAATCGGACTCCAAAACTCCCACATGGTGAGGTCTTCCATACTTTACAATTTAATAGGTAAATGTCTAATGGCATCTCTTGTAACTTTGTTTTCGTGAAAAGTTTGAGAATGTGGAAAGTATTGTAGAGATGGAGAGGACTCTTGCTTATTTCGCCTAAGGATAATTGTATAACCAACAAATTGGACGAGTAAACCTAAAAAAGAAAGAAACAGAACAGGTCGGTGTTTTTGCTAGTCAGTCGTTGACTCGCTGTCTTGCAACTGCACAACAAAGAGGGCGGCCGTTAGGGACTAGGGAGATCACAAGTGAGAAACAACGTCTCTGTTTCTTTATCCCTACAGTTTACATATTCTTTCAGTCACCCAGTATATAAACAAAGTACTACTTTCATTCAAAATCCTTCTAATAATCTAATCCACAGTAAAGATGCGGTTCTACATGGATTTGAGATATTGCCTCCCTCCACTGCTAAATTACCTCTTCAGCTTTCTATTTCTAACACCAGCCGACAACCAATCCTGGGATCAAAATTTTGGTCTTAAAAAGGTTTCTCAGTTTCCCATTTTGTTGATACCGTTGTCAAGTGTTGCCATTTTAACATTACTAATCCTCTTCACTTCTATCAAACTTCCTCTCAAAGTTGAACCACTTCGCTTGCAGACTGGCCATTTGACCGGTCCTGTTGCTATCTTGTTGTTAGCCTCCATCATTTTCCGTCCCCAACTCTTCTGGTTTGTCTATCTTGTTTTCGTAACTTGGCATGAAATGCTTCTAAACCAGTTAAAGAGTTTTATTAGCTGGGTACATCACACTCTATCCCAACTCTTATCATCATTTGCATGACCCAATATGAAGAAAACAGAGGAACACTACCTCCTGTTCAAGTTCAATCAGAAATTAGTGGAATTGGAGACGATGTCGTGCAAGACATGAATCGAGTCCATTTTACTGGTCCTTCAAGAGCTGGTGAAACTGAGCTGGACGGTTAGAATTTAGTATAATCGAGTGTTATAGATACAATTGGTGTATTTAAATAAGGATACATTGTCGTTGTGCTTCTAATAAGGAGTGAATTAATAAGTTCGGTCTACATGTACTGCACGTCTGTATTGACTTATCTTTTCTCTTTCTTCCTGACAAATATGGATTTTTAATGAAAAAATGTTTATATTGTTAAATTCTTTTATAATTTCAAAATTATATTGGAAACATTTATTATTTTGTTAATAAAAATATTATTTATTAAAATTTTTGTATTAATGAAAATAAATATTTTTAATTTATTCATAGTAAGGATATTTAAAATAAATTATTAACTATTTTTTAAATTATTATATTTTTTTTTAAATATAATACAATACGTCGTATACTAAATACAATATAATACAATACATCAGAAAACACATGTTTATATTAAAATGATACAATACAATCTAATAAAATACAATTCAATGCAATCCAATACAATGTGGCATGAGACTACCAAAGTGTTGTGGGTATTAGTATATTACTATTGACCACTACCCGATGTGATTTAATGGTAAGATTGTTCATTGAACTTAAGAATGTGTTAGGTTTGAGTTAATTGCCACCATCATTTGTGGTATATCAACAATTTTTTTTTATAAGTGTTCTAGTAATCAGAAAAATCGGTCAATTAATCTTTGAAAATCCGCTAGGCGACCTTCCACCGTACCGAAAAGTTGAAAATCGGCCTTATTAGGCAAAGGGCGACTAGTCAACGGCTTTGACTCCGCCTAGTCCGCCAAGGGTGACTAGTCGGCCCGACTAGTCGCCTTCGGTAGATTAGGTGGAGATAGATATTTTAAAAATTAAAAAAATTAAAAAAATTAAAAACGGCAGTTGATCTTGCCAGAAAACATCGTTGTAACCCAGAGCGATTAAGAAGATGATGAACCGACCAATAATAAAAAATAAGATGATTGAGAAGAAGAAGATGATGAGTTGTAGATGAAGAAGATGAAACGAAAAAGATGGAGTTTGAAGAGAGAGAGAGAGAGAGAGAGAGAGAGAGAGATGGTCTAAACACTAGACGCCAGTCTACCGTATGACTAGCGCCTAACGCCTACTAGAACACTGATATTAGTATGGGTTCCTATTGGCACCAACACATAATCTAATATAATTTAGAACAATACTTGGGTATTGACCCCACCATTAGATTGGGAGCCTGCAAACAGTGGCTTCATGTCCCAAAATGGCTTCAAACTCAATGTACATTTCTTTTGCTTGACATCTCTAATGCTGGAATTTCAGACACTATTCCTAATTGGTTCTGCGGTCTCCAAATTTGAATGTTTTAAATCCTCGCATAACCACATTAGTGGAATGTTGCCAAATTTATCATTGATGTTTTCCGGATGTCCTGGAATTGATCTCAGCTATAATAGCCTCGAGGGTCCAATACCGCCAGTTCCTGACAATATGACATCTTTAATTCTTTCCAAAAATAACTTCTCAGGGTCAATTTCTTTCTTATGTGAATAACTGGTGAGTATTTTAGCTATCTTGACCTCTCAGATAACCAATTGTCAGGAGAGCTCCCTAACTGTTGGATGCATTTGTAGAAGTTAACCGTTTTGAATTTGGCTAATAATAAGCTTTTTGGGAACTTTCCAAACTCAACAGATTCAAATTGCATGATCAATTCACTGCATTTACGCAACAATAGTTTCACCGGAGAGTTGCCTTCATCTCTGAATCAGTGCATGCAACTGACATTTGTTGATCTTGGAAATAATAAATTTTCTAGGACAATACTAGCATGGATAGGTGATAGCCTACCGGAATTGGCAATTCTCAGTCTTCGATCCAATTAGTTCCATGGAAGCTTTCCTGTACAACTCTACAATCTGGGAAAAGTTCAAGTTTTGGACTTCTCGCAAAACCATCTGATAAGCTCGCTTTTTGTGTCGTTACCAAATTGCGATTATCAAAAGATTAGTTATATTTAAAAAGTTCCTACACAATGTGCTCTAACTAGCAAAGACTAGTAAAGCGGCAAGCGAGGGTATCGTTCCGCAGGGAGGTGTCATCCATTGATCGTTTCGAGTTCTAGTGTTTATTTGAAGCATGTAAATAGAATACGGATGTGGTGAGAATGGTATGTGAGGTGTATGCATATTGTGGTGTGGTGTGTGTGGAAATGTAAAGAAAAGAATGCAAATAAAAACAAAGAGAATATGAAATGGTGAGAATGGTGTTTAAAGAGATAAATAATAAAAGGGTGGCTAGGAGAGATGTAGGATTGTGGTCATACAAGGTACTTATTAGTTCACCAAACAAGTGCACACCTAGTTGATTGTTAGGCATTAAGTTCATCCAATTCAAGTTATGGGCTCGTTCTCACGATTAAGGTGTTCCGAAACCAAATCATCTATTATTACGAATCATTCGTTGATTAAGGAAACCAAAATCTATTCTTGCTCCCCAAAGGCCATGGAAGAGCAATGTGTCTTAAGGCCAAAGACCCATTAAGCACCGGAACATTGAGCCAAAACCTATTCTAGCACGGCCATGCATAAAACAAGTTTCATCCATTCTTTTAGAGCTAAGTGGTCAAGACTATACCCGGAAGGTCATCCATAAAAGTACAATCCTAACCCACATACACTCAAACCCATCAAAACAAGGCATTTCAACCTTCCAAAGACATACACACACAAATGGGATATTTAATTACAACTACTCCTACATATTAAGTTAATCTACTCCTAATCCCATCCATGAGCACACATCAATTTCCAATTTCCACACACATGCTTATCAAGATAAGAGATTATGCAATAATAACAAGAATAAATCAAAACCCAAATAGATTTAAGAACAATCATGACATAAATGCGCACAATATAGGTTTACAAATATTTCCCAAGTAGGGTTACACATTTAGAAAACAAGAAATACAAAGAGAATGAGTGTTAAGGAGACAACCCTTGAAGAAATCCCTCCAAGAGCTCCATGAATCCCTAGCTCGAAATTGGTCATAGACCACTCCTATCTCCTTGCAATCAACTCCCAAATGTGGTGGAGGATGTGTAGAAAATGGTGGTGGTGAGCTTCCCATGGAGGAGAACCTCCATGGGAGCTTTGAAAGCTTCTCTCTCTCTTGATTTGGGGAGAAAACGAAAATGGCTGCTGCTGTGTGTTCTTGTCTTTGGTGGCTGGTTTCTTATCTCAAGAGAGGGCTCAAAATGGTGTATAAATAGGTTGGGAAACTTAGGGCACGATCTGGGTATGAAAGGACCAAAATGCCCTTCTGAATTGGCTTGAAAACTGACTTTTCGCTGAGCTGACAACGGAAGGTCGCTGCCAAGTTCGCTGTCAGGGGGCGACCAGCTAGGGGGCGAAGATCTCTGCCCCTGGTGCTAAAATATTAGGTCGCTGCCAAAGTCGCTGTCAGGGGGCGAACTTGGCAGCGAACTTCTCGCGCACCTTTACGGAATTGCTCATATCTCCCTCTAGAAAGCCCGGAATTGCGATCCGTAAAAACTGCTGGAAAGTAGACTTCCGGGGCTTTCCGAATATATGTAGAGTTCAACGTGGTTCGATCTGAGGAGGGAGATATGCCCCCCGAAAGTTGGCTATTCTGCACAATTGGCTCTGCCGCGGTCATGTTTCCAGCCTCGCGCACCGTTACGGAAACTGCCATAACTCCCTCTAGAAAGCCCGGAATCGTGATCCGTAAAAATCACTAGAAATTAGACTTCCGGGGCTTTCCGAAAATATATGGCACAAAGCCCAGTTCTCAAAGAGGAGGGAGATATAGGCCTCGAAATCTATATGTTCTGCATGGGCATTTGCAATGTCAGCCCATTAACCTTTGGAAAGCAGAGTTGACCAGTGCCGCGGTCTCAATGTCACGTTCTAGCTCAACGACGGATCTATCACGGAAACATGGTTTTGCTTGCCGTGATTGACCATGAATCACGCCACGGTTTGGGTCAACGGCGAGACCGCGACAACTCTGCATGGATTCCATTCTTCACTTTTTAGCTCATTTTTGCCTCCCAAACTTGACTTTATGCTCAACACCAATTGTAGGGAACATGTACCTACACAAGGCTCACAAAACATATTATATACAAAAATGCGCTCGAAAACGAGTACAAAAGCTAGGAAATGGGGACCTCAAATAGGTATATAAATCGTCTGATCACCATCTCTCAGGCAGCATACCCAAGTGTCTTGACAATTTAACTATGATGGCTCAAAAAGAGAGTTCAAATGCTTTCATCACATATTTGATTCCTTTTTCTTTGACGGTGGTGGTGATTATGTGAATTTTCAAGACAATGCATGGTTGGTCTGGAAAGGAATAGATTCTGAGTACAAAAGTACTCTGGGGCTTGTAAAGAGCATCAATCTTTCAAGCAACAACCTCTCTGGGGAAATTACTAAAGAAATTACAAATCTCATAGGATTAATCTCCTTAAACCTCTCTAGAAACAGTTTAACTGGAAAAATCCCTCCAAAGATTTGTCAGTTAACTTGGTTGAATTCACTTGACTTGTCCAGGAAGTTACCGGTGAAATTCCTGAAAGCTTTTCTCAGCTGAATCTTCTTGGTGTCTTGAACCTTTCATATAACAACTTGTCAGGAAAATTCCACTCGACAATAAACTACAGAGTTTTGATGCTGTTGCATATATGGGAAATCCTGAGCTTTGTGGGGACCCCCTTCCAGATAAATGTCCAGGCAACGAACTGCCTGATGATCAATCTCCAGCCATTACTTTTCATGAGGACAAGGATGGATTTGTAACTCTAGGTTTCTATGTTAGCTTGGTTCTTGGATTCATTATAGGCTTCTGGGGAGTTTGTGGTACTTTGTTGCTCAACGGGTCATGGAGATTTGCTTATTTCAGGTTTTAAACGATGTAAAAGATAGACTCTATATCTTGTTGGCTGTGAATATGGCTAATTTGAAGCAGAAGCTAAGACACTAACTGGTCATATACATGCATGCATGTCTCAGTTCCTTTTACTTGTTTTATCATTCGAACCCATTTTTCAATGAAGCATCTGCTCTATCATATATAAGATGTACTAGTTTGAGATAACTTTCTTGTCTTCCAAGTTCCAAGTATTGTAAAATAAAAATAAAAATAAAAAAAGTTTGATAAAGTGTGAAATATTTTTACTAGCTAGGACTATAAACAATTATGCTTAAATGATGTTTAATTTGTAAGATTTAAACGTTGTGTTGTTATGATGTTTGAGTTAGTTTGTTTTTTCTATACAAAGATCGAACAATCTTGAATTTTATTAAAAACTTAAATAGGGACCAAAACCTGAAACTGGATGGCTTGTTTGTTTCTAACTTTTAATTTGTTTGTTTTTAATAATAAAATTGCTTGGATCCTCATCTGATTTTTTTCCGGACCTTTTTAAAGCATGTGATTGGTTATTGATAAAGTGGTTGTGGGATCCAACCACATCTGATGTAGCGGAAGCTATATGAGAAAAACCTACAATAAACAATTAGAAAACAACCTACCAATAATCTGTTGATCCGCGCACAGATGCCAAAATATCAGGCTTCAAATACGACAATCGACTTCGCGCACGAAGGATGTTGCAATTGGATATTTGAGAAACAATTCTCTGAAATTTTATTAAACTGAAAACTAAGAAGCAAAAAGCGGCTTACAGGTCTATTTAAAGTAAACAAACCCTAACCCTAATCCGAAACCTTGTTGAGCAAGGAAACGGCCTAATTAACCTAATTACCGAAAATTACCAAAAATGGCAAATTTGAGTTAACTGCGGAAACAAATAAAGCTACAAAAACTAAGCAAGCCAGAATTGACGGAAGTCGATTCGGACTTGGAAAACTAAAGTTATTGCGAAAACAAAACTTTCCTAAAATGGCAAAAACGGTAATTTCGGTAAAACTTTACTTGTTTTATCATTCGAATCCATTTTTCAATGAAGCATCTGGTCTATCATCCCTAATTCCCTATCATATATAAGATGTACCTAGTTTGAGATAACTTTCTTGGCTTCCAAGTTCCAAGTGTTGTAAAATAAAATAAAAAATAAAAAATATTTGATAAAGTGAAAAATATTTTTATTAGGACTATCAACAATTATGCTTAAATGATGTTTAATTTGTAAGATTTAAACGTTGTGTTGTTATGATTTTAAGTACTTGTACAATTATGATCATCAACAAATTTGAATTTTGTTTTTCTCTGATATGGAATACCATTCCAGGCACTAGCAGCAACCTGACCTTAAGGACACAAGGCATGACAGCTTACCTTATAAACATTACCAAGGTTTAGATAGGCATCAGGAAACGTGGGTTTGAGCTTTACAGCTTCCTTGTAATATTGAAGGGCTCTGTTAAGATCTCCAGTCGAGAGAGGACTATCTAATTAATTTAAGAAGGATCTTGAGGTGTTTTGAGGTGGCCTCCGGGCTGAAAATTTATTTTGGCAAGTCTTGTGTGGTTAAGGTAGGAGATTGTGGTGCTAGGGAAGTGAATTGGACGGATAGATTCAAATGTGCCAAAGGTTTGCTCCCTATTTCTTATTTAGGTCTTCCGTTGGGGGGAAGGCCTGTTTCTAAGTTGTTTTGGAATGAGTTGGTGCTCCGTATTGAAAAGAGATTAGCACCTTGGAAGAGAAGTTTTTTAAATAAAGGCGGTAGAATTGTGCTCATAAAAGCAGTGATGTCAAGCATCCCGATTTATTTTATGTCGGCCTTCAAGATGCCAGTTGGTGTGGCTAAAAGAATCGAAAGGTTGCAAAGGGATTTTTTTTGGGGCGATGGCTTTGAGAAGCGGAAGTTACAGGCTATTAAATGGGAGACTATGTGCAAGAGTAAGGAGTCGGGGGGTCTAGGTATCGGGTCCTTGTTGGACAAAAACAAAGGCCTTTTGGCGAAATGGATGTGGAGATTTGGGAAAGAGGTGTCGTCTCTTTGGAAAAGGGTTATATGTGACAAGTATAGAGTTCCGATAGAGTCGTTAAGTTGGGATTGGAATGTGGGTTCTGGGGGTTCTTATTTTACAAAAGCTGTCTGCAGTCTATTACAGCAAGGAACGGTAATTTCTAAGGTGTTGGAGGAAGGTTTTCAGGTGATTGTTGGAAAAGGTGATAGAGCAAGGCTGTGGGCTGATATAAGGATTGAGGGGATTAGGTTGAAGGAGGCGTTTCCGAGGATTTATACTTTAGCATCCAACAAAAATGGGTGTGTGAAAGATTTTGGAGAGTGGAACGGAAGTAGGTGGTGTTGGTGTATACCGTTGAGAAGACAGCGTTTCAATTGGGAAAAAGAGCAATGGGAAGCCTGTATGAATAAGCTTCATAGTATAACGATGCGGGAAACCACTTCGGACACTATAGGGTGGTCATGGTGTTCGGATGGCCAGTTTTCCGTCAAGTCTGTTTGGAAAAACTTAGAGTTGGGGCAGTCAGGGGATTCGACAGGTTTCAAGAGTATTTGGAAAAGTGTCGTACCCCCGAAGATCGAGGTCTTCGTTTGGAAACTTTTGCATGGTAGAGTGTTGGTGAGGGAGGTGTTGAATCGATTTGGGTTGAATGTTGAGATTAACTTGGAATGCCCTATGTGTGGTGAGTTTGACGAAACTATTGACCACCTTTTCTTGCAGTGCAACTGGGCGTGGAGAATGTGGTCTAGTGGGTTGTCGTGGTGGAACGTTAGCAGCTGCTGCCTGAAATCTGTGAAGCAATGGTGGTTAGGATGGCATGACTTGTGTCCTAAAAGGAACTCGGAAAGAGCTTGGTGCTCTTTGTTTTTTGCCATTGTTTGGACAATTTGGGAGTTTAGGAATGCGAAGGTTTTCAAATCTGCTGAGGCTCATCTGCTCCAAGCCTTGGATATGGTGAGATTCCGGGTTGCTTGGTGGTTTAAGAACATTGGGAAGGGAACTAATGATTCTTTAACTATCATTCTTCTTGATATCGCAAGTAGATGTACGAGTAGCAGAAAGGTGAAAAACTATAAAATTCGAGATTGGATTCCGCCTGCTCCGGATTGCTTGAAATTTAATGTTGATGGCTCTTTTCGGGCAGCGTGTGGCCAAGCCGGCATAGGGGGAGTGTTGAGGGATAGTATCGGCAAGGAGTTGTGTATTTTTTCTGAAAATGTTGGCTGCCAAGACATCATAGAGGCGGAGTTAAGAGCCATTGTTAGAGCGTGCAACTTGGTTCTGTCTAGATCAGAATTGAAAGATAAGAGTATAGTCATTGTTAGCGACTCCAAGATCGCGGTGTCGTGGATTAACAGCAGCGGTGTGGGTAGTTGGAAGTTTCTGCATCTGATTTTGGAAATTCGAAACTTGTTGGGTTCTCTGAGTCAAGTGTTTGTTGAATTCTGTTCGAGAGAGTTTAATTCTGATGCAGATTTGCTTGCTAAAAAAGGTGCTGATGGGGAGGAGAAGGTGGAAAAGTGGAGTTTGTCTTGATTTTGGGGGTTTTGTCTTGGTCAGTCTTGTTGTTTTTCTGCTGGTTGGTTTTGTTGTTGCTGCTGCGGTAGCCTGCTGCTGTTTTTTTTTTTTTTTTTTTTTCTTGCTGTTGTCGTGCCGTTCTGCTGGTTCAGTGTGCTCGGGTTGGTCTGTGTTTCAAGCCTTTTGTTTTTTGGGAGTTGTTTGTGTTTTGCGTGTCTAATGCCAGCGACAGGGGCTCGGTTTGTGCGCCCTTGTCGCAGGTGTTAGACTTTGTTGGTGTGGGTTGCTTTTCCTTTCCTTTGGGGTTTTTTCCCTTGTTTATTCTATAGCCTTTCAAAAAAAAAAAAAATTTGAATTTTAACTAATATTTTGTAAGATTTAAAGATAACAATATCATGATTTTAATTTGGCAAGAGTTTTATTTTGATATTAGCTAGAACTAGAATCAAGCAAATCCAACAGATATTTTTAATTTTCAAAAAAAAAAAAAAAAAAAAAATATATATATATATATATATATATATATATATATATATATATATATATATATTTTTAACAAAATCCAACAGGAGGGGAAAAGCATCAAAGAAAATGTCAAGCATCCCAACTAGATTAGCACCCCAAAAGAAATCCAATCACACTCCTGAAACCCCTTAAGAGGAAAAATTTTATTGAAGAAAAAAGAAGAGAAAAATACAAACAAGAGGGGGGGGGGGGGGGGGGGGGGGACCATGTATCCCGAGCAAAGGAAAGACCATGAAAGGCTAAACTATCAGCAACCTGGTTACCTTCTCCATAACTATGGGAAACAAAGATTTCCATTGAAGAAAGATAAACCAAGCGGCGCCTCCAAGAAGGAAGGAACTGCCAAGGAACAATTGAGGAGAGACAAGATAAAAGAGAGACCATGTAAGAAGAGTCGCACTCAATCCAAAGATTTTAACTGATATTTTGTAAGATTTAAAGATAACAATATTATGATTTTAATTTGGCAAGAGTTTTATATTGATATTAGCTAGAACTAGAATCAAGCAAATCCAATGGATATTTTTAATTTTCAAAATATATATTAACACAACCGGGGAGTGAACAGTGTTTTATGAGATGATAGACATGATATATTTCTAACCTTTCTAATAATTAAAGTTAGTTTGTTTTTTCTATATGAAGACCGAACAATCCTGAATTTTACTAAAAACTTAAATAGAGATTGAAACCTGAAACTGGATGGCTTGTTTGTTTCTAACTTTTCTCACATATGAATGTAGTGTTAATTTGTTTGTTTTTAATAATAAAATTGCTTAGATCCTCTGCTGATCTGATTTTTTCCTAATCTTTTTAAAGCATGTGATCAGTTGTTGATAAAGTGGTTGTGGGAACCAATCACATCTTAACCATACATTCATTGCAATGCTTATGTGTCATTGCAATACATTCATTGCAATGGAGATAAATCTCTAAAAACAAAAGAATTACAAAAAGGCTGGGAAGTAAACCACCATGTCTCTTGAGCAAAGGAAAGGCCATGAGAGGCTAAACTATCAGCAACTTGGTTACCTTCTCCATAACTATGGGAAACAAAGATTTCCATCGAAGAAAGATAAACCAAGCGGCGCCTCCAAGAAGAAAGAAACCGCCAAGGAATAATTGAGGAGAGACAAGATAAAAGAGAGACCATGTAAGAAGAGTCGCACTCAATCTAAAGATTTTAACTGATATTTTGTAAGATTTAAAGATAACAATATTATGATTTTAATTTGGCAAGAGTTTTATATTGATATTAGCTAGAACTAGAATCAAGCAAATCCAATGGATATTTTTAATTTTCGAAATATATATTAACACAACCGGGGAGTGAACAGTGTTTTAGGAGATAATAGACATGATATATTTCTAACCTTTCTTATAATTAGAGTTAGTTTGTTTTTTCTATATAAAGACCGAACAATCTTGAATTTTACTAAAAACTTAAATAGAGATTGAAACCTGAAACTGGATGGCTTGTTTGTTTCTAACTTTTCTCACATATGAATATAGTGTTAATTTGTTTGTTTTTAATAATAAAATTGCTTAGATCCTCTACTGATCTGATTTTTTCCTAATCTTTTTAAAGCATGTGATCAGTTGTTGATAGAGTGATTGTGAGAACCAATCACATCTTAACCATACATTCATTGCAATGCTTATGTGTTATTGCAATACATTCATCGCAATAGAGATAAATCTCTAAAAACAAAAGAATTACAAAAATGCTGGGAAGTAAACCACCATGTATCCTGAACAAAGGAAAGACCATGAGAGGCTAAACTATCAGCAATCTGGTTACCTTCTCCATAACTATGGGAAACAAAGATTTCCATCGAAGAAAGATAAACCAAGTGGCGCCTCCAAGAAGAAAGGAACCGCCAAGGAACAATTGAGGAGAGACAAGATAAAAGAGAGACCATGTAAGAAGAGTCGCACTCAATCCAAAGATTTTAACTGATATTTTGTTAGATTTAAAGATAACAATATTATGATTTTAATTTGGCAAGAGTTTTATATTGATATTAGCTAGAACTAGAATCAAGCAAATCCAATGGATATTTTTAATTTTCAAAATATATATTAACACAACCAGGGAGTGAACAGTGTTTTATGAGATAATAGACATGATATATTTCTAACCTTTCTTATAATTAGAATTAGTTTGTTTTTTCTATATGAAGACCGAACAATCCTGAATTTTACTAAAAACTTAAATAGAGATTGAAACCTGAAACTGGATGGCTTGTTTGTTTCTAACTTTTCTCACATATGAATGTAGTGTTAATTTGTTTGTTTTTAATAATAAAATTGCTTAGATCCTCTGCTGATCTGATTTTTTCCTAATCTTTTTAAAGCCTGTGATCAGTTGTTGATAAAATGGTTATGGGAACCAATCACATATTAAACATACATTCATTGCAATGCTTATGTGTCATGAGATTATATGAGGTCAATAAAAATATCAGATCAGTAGATGATCCAAATTCTCGGTTCGGTTCCGGATTTTGTGTCCACCCCTACAAATAGGTATGTATAATGATTAAATAGGTAAAATCAAGATTTCTTTATAATAATAATAATAATAATAATAATAATAATAAAAGGTGTAAATACAAGCTTGGAAGTTGGAACCAAGTCACAAACGAACAGATTGTGACATAATTATTTCTCAGGCCTATCCATAATGGAACCTATACTAAATTTGGCCCATGATTGAGCTCCCTTGATTAATTTTTTGGATGACCGTTTAGCGACCCGGCCCGGTTCATGTGGGCGTCATCATCTTCTTCATGTTCAGTTAGTTGTTCTTGTTCCCCAAGTTGAGTGAGAGAAAGCCTTGTGTTTTCTCTGCGTTGGCTGATGTAAATAATGATAAGAGTTGGGATTGATTGTAGTATGTGATGTAACCAACGAAAAATACACTTGAACAGGTTGGAAAAGAATTGATGCCATGGAGATATGATGATGAGAATAAATTAAACTAAACAGAGGACTGGTGGTGGGAAAATGATGGAAACACACAACAAGATTGCAAAACAACCTGAGAAATAATTATGACCAACTCGTAAACGAAGTACTGGGTCGATATTGAGAGGGAGTTGGAAAGAAGTGAAGACTGAAGAGTACCAGTAATATTATGATGACTACAACAATGAACAAAGGTATCATCAAAATAGTATACTCAAAAATCATAGAAAAAGCTGCAAAATCAGCTTGTTGATCCCAAAAATCACTTTTTACAAAGAGAGAGTTGATCAAGTTTATAAGTATAGTGGGAGGCCATACCTCAAGTCTATGTAGAAATACATTCCTTTCCTCCGTTGCAGAGTCTACCACTCTACCACTACGTACCAGCTTGACGATGATAGACGCCATATATATAATAATATATTATACGATGTATTTGTGGTTTTTTTTTTATCGGTAAATTAAATGTCGACTCTTTTTTTCCAGTCAACTAAAAAAACTAGCATAAAGCTGTCGGCTTCTTCAAAATAAAGGTCATTACTCATTATTCATATAAAGTTGGCTTCTTCAAAGTCGGTTTCTTCAAAATTCATTACTCATTATTCATATCACATTTTAGTACATGTAGTATTGCATATCCTCTTCCACATTAGAGTTCGGGTTTTAGGATTGAATTTTATCATACATTTTACAAGTATTGTGTGGGAGTTTTGAATAGATATTTGGGAATCGGGCTGCACATATAGCATTGGATCTCAACATGTCCTGACAGACTCCTAATCTGTTTGGTGCTAAAATTTATTGTGATATTTCAAAAATAAAAATAAAGGTCATTAGGTAAGAAAGAAAAAATAAATTTCTGATGACAATGCTAATCATGTATAAATCCAATTCGAATTCAAATCACCTGTCAAAAAATGGTATCTCAATTTGTGTCTAACCAACCAAATTGGGTCATGTGTTAACGTTTTATTATTTTTTATTGTTAAATAATTAAATGTAAATGATTATATACACATAGCCCAATTTAGTTAGTTACAGACAAATTGGGACACCATTTTTTGACATGTGATTTAAATCAAATTCATAATAGTTAATGGTATCATTAGATTCCAATTTGAAGGGTTTACAAAAATAAAACATTGAAAGTCCCACCATAGGCACTTACCTTCATCGGTGGATGAATTTACAAAAATATGACTCCCACTATAGGCACTTACCTTCATGTGTTGATGAATTTACAAAAATAAAACACTGTGACTCCAATTATTGGCACTTACCTTCATGTGTGGATGAATTTCTCGATGTATTTTGGGAGCATATGTGATGTGCTGTGGGAGTATATGTACCGTACATGTTGTGTTTAATATTTGATGGTCCTGACTCATTCCGTATCAGATTTAAAAATTAAAAACAAAAATAAAACATTTTTAAAATTAATCTATTTTAATACTATCCATGATGATGATGATGATATTAATAAAATTTAATAATAATAATAATAATAATAATAATAATAGGGTGGGTTAAAAAAATTATATATATATATATATATATATATATATATATATATATATATATATATATAATTAATAATAATAATAAATCAACAGTACTAGAAAATTTCATTAATTGAAAAATAAAAACAAAGTGATGGATAAAATTTCATTATATTATCAAAAATAATTAAATTAAGATAAAATTATATAAAATGATATATATATATATATATATATATATATATATACAATTTTTCTATTGTCAGTTCGTCCTGATATAAAATATATCAGAACAAAGAATGTGAACAATTATATTACATACTTTGACTCAAAGTGCTTGTCAAAACTTCTTCATAATATATGGTCCACATTCTTCGTTCTCATATATTTTATATCAAGACGAACTGACAAGTAGAAAGACTGTATATATATATATATACTCGTTACCATCACAGTGTGTGATGGTGGTTGGTGCTTTAGCCTCTGAACACTTGTTTGGAAGTGGGGATCCACAAAGTTTAGCATTTCTCATATAATATTATTTTTAAAATTTATTAATATTATTATTATTGTTATTATCATCATCAACATCATCATCAGCATTATTATTATTATTATTATTATTATTATTATTATTGCGATCATCATCATCATCATCATCATCATTATTATTATTATTTTGAAAAAAATTATTAATATTATTATTTTTTATTTTTTTGGACATTAGTCAATTGGTCAAAAAGGTGTGTGTGTTATTATTATATTTTTCCAGTTTTAATGCAATTATGGCATTATGCATATAATCAAGGTATGTAAGTACAATTTTCCCTAGATGTCTATTTCCCTTACATCACCTGTTGCCAATAAATAAAAGTTCAGAGGGTTTACTACCAAGAAAAAAAGTTCAGGGGCAACATGCAACCTCGTGTATAATTCAAGGGGCATTGATGCTATTAACTCTTAATTTTAACCAAGTGTAAGTTACATTGTCTAAAATACCCCTGTTTAAAAAAAACCCAAATTTGTTTCTAATAAAACCTAAATTGTTGGCAACGGTGGAGAGAGGAAACGATTTGGTCATGTAGAGAGAGAGAGAGAGAATTGAACACTATTGTTGTTAGAGAGAGAGTTGAACAGTTAGAGAAATATGAAAATAAAATAAGAAGAGAGAGAATTGAATACGTATTACAATACATAAATATTTTTTTTTTTTGAAAACTATAAGAGAAGATTTGTGTTGCTAAGTTACATATAATATTTTTCTTTTATATATATTTATTGTTTGTGATCAATCCACCATCCTCCTGCTGCAAATATTAAACTTAATTTATATATATATATCAATTTGTAGTAGAAATTTGGTGAGGAGGAAGTAGCTTTTTGTTAGAGAGAGAGAGTTGATGGTTATAGAGAAGAAAATACTACATAAGATTTTATTTTACTTTTTTTATTATTCTTGTTGATAAGGTGAAATATATTTTTCTTTAATATATATCTTCTTTTTATATAAATATTGAAAAGATAATATATATCTTAAATAATCAAATCTAACCATTGGAAGAATCCAATGCTTAGATTTGAATGTACTATATTTTCCTTATATCCGTGTGCACCGATAGGAAAACCACTATATATATATATATATATATATATATATATATATAATTTTATTTTTACTTTAAAAAAAAAAAAAAAAAACTAATATATTAATAGAGATTGGGATGACCGGATTCCAAATTTTGAATTCCGATTTTCAAATTGGAAATTGGGAATTTGAAATTAAAAATAAAAAAACAATGGGAGGAGGGGAAATTGGGTTTGGGGGTAGGGGATGGGGTGGGGGACCTCCTCCCAAACTCCCCCATACCCAGTTCTCACAAATGGATTTTGTGGGAGGGTAGAGGAATGGGGGTTTGGGACTCTCCCCGGCCCCAATGGGCCCCTACGCCCATCCCTACACATTTTTCCTCAAGATTTCACATTTTTTTCCTTAGATTTCATGTTTTCACCAAGATTACACGGTTCATGAATTTATTCTTTCCTTTTCTTTCCCAATTTCCCCCTATCAATTTGGCATAATTTTGAGTTGAAACACTAGCAAATTAGCAATACCTAAAGAGAACAAAATTTCGAGTTTTTCTCTGGTAGACATATAACTATGAGTATACTTATAACACACTTATCCACCTCATTACTTTTTGCTAGAAAAAACAATATAATTGGATCAAATAATGCTTACATGTCAAAAAATGATAGGTGGATAAATGTGTTATAAGTATGCTCACAGTTGTATGTCTACTAGAGAAAAACTGACGAAATTTCATTTCTCAAAGAAATTAATATGGAATTTTTTTTTTTTTTTGAAATATTACAAATTACAACTATTATATATATATAATAGGACTGCCAGGATTTGCCAAAATAAGACAATATATGTGCGATCCAGATAACTACTTCTACAAATCGGGAGAAAACTCTCCACACTAGTAAAATGCATATGGTGGAACTTGAATCCCTCACCACCACTGTGGAAATGAGGTGCACTATAGAGGCATCATCTTGGCTATGGAGACTGGTCTTAGACTAGCGGAGATTGAATCAAGCGCAGCAGTTGTGGTGGGTTGGATTGTTGATTCTAAGCTTTTTGATTATGATGTGGGTTTGGTTATTGATGCCATCAGACTGCTGCTGCGGGACTTATCTGGTTGTGTTATCAAGTTTATTTCTAGAAGAGCAAATAATGTGGCTCATACTTTAGCTAAGCTAGTTTTGTCCATTGTTGAGGACCAAGTCTGATGCGGTAAAAATTACTTTCAATTTAAATTAAGTTCGTTCACTGGGATCGGTGATTCAAATGGTTGAAACTACTTAGTCTAGGGAAAAATTAAATCTAATCTAAGTGCGTGAAAAGTAAATTGCATAATGCTTTGATTTGAAAAGTGATTTTGGTTCTTGAAAATTCTTAAGATGCAAACTTGTAAACTAAAAATGTAAACTAGACACTAAAAATGCAAACTTAAGAGTTGAAAATTAAGCTAAGCACAACACACAAACACAAATGTATGGATATATGGGAGAAAGCACTAGGGAATCAATGCAACCTTCTTAGACCACTCTATGTTCTTAATTAGTCTCATTAAGCACTTCAATCCAATTTTAGAGCTTGTTTTAGAAAATAGATCAATTAAGTTTTATGGTCCTTCTCATTACTTCCACAAGGCCATGTGCCAAGCAATAATCAAAACCCATATTTAATACAAAACTCTAAGCCAAGTTAGTATGACATGGTCATGCACACACCAACCTTCCCAATTACTAAGCTTGGATGAGAGTTAAATGGAATGGTCATCCACATTCAACCTCAAACCCTTAGATAAACTAACTCACACACCCATGTCCCTTGTGGTCACAATAAAACATGAGAAGAGAGATTAGAGAAATTAATTCAATAATTGAGACTAAAATCGAATCGAATTAGAGAATAGACTAATTAATTACATCAAGTAGTCCAATACGGTTACATTAATCCCCTAGATAAAATTAGTTACACATTAATGGAAAATAAACACAAAAAGGAAAGGTGTAGAGAAAACCCATAAAATCCATGTGAGCTTCCTCTTTCTCCTTGTAGTTCCTTCTTCTCCTTCCTTGAATAATCTTCCAAAAATGGGTGGAAATGGTGTGTGAGAGGAAATGAGTGAAGGGAATGGTGGAAGAAAGTAAAAAGGTGGGATCTTGGGTGATTTTTGTATGTATGGAGGTGATGTAGGAGTGTGGAAGGGTTTGGGTGAGTATATTCCTAGATCTAGAGATTAAAGAAGTGAGGTGTGTGTAAAAATGGTGGAAAAATCTGATGTAAAATGTATGGGTGTGTGATGGGTAGTGAAGGGGTGGGAAAATGGTGGAAAGTGTGAAGTGTGTTGTGATGGAATGTGGTGGGTCTTTTTTAGAACAAAGGAAAGCAATATATTTATAGTGGGAGCCAAAAAAATAGGTCTGAAATCGTCCTTGGCTGAGTTGGAACGGAAAAGTCGCCCCCAAGTTGGCTGTCAGGGGGCAACCATGTAGGGGGCAAAGATCTCTGTCCCTGTTGGGAAAATATTTGGTCGCCCCCAAGTTGGCTGTCAGGGGGCGACCATGTAGGGGGCGAAGATCACTGTTTTGCTACAAAAATAAATGGTCGCCCCCAAGTTCGCTGTCAGGGGGCAAACATGGCAGCGACCTTCACTTGGAAAGATTTCAGTCTCGCGCAGCGTTACGGAAACGCGCATATCTGCCTATAGAAACATCGAAATTGCAATCTGAAAAGTGCGCCAGAAACTAGACTTCCGGGGCTTTCAATCCATAGGTAATAGGACACACAATTCAATCGGAGCTGAGAGATATAAGCCCCGAAATCTGGCTGTTCTGCACTGGTTGAAAATCAACTTTCCATGGTTCTTCCAATTTGCTCATTTTCTCCATCTTTTGACTTATTTTCTCCCAAAATAAGATTTAACATCACTTAAATGGAATGGACCTACACATGCTCAACAAAACACATTAAACCACCTAATACACTAGAAAACAAGCTAAAGGACATGATATTGAGGGCCAAAATGTAACACAGTTTTGGCACGATCAAATACCCCCAAACCAAACATTTGCTCGTCCTCGAGCAAACACTAAAAAAATGAAAAACAAAAATAAAAGAAATGATAAAATGACTCTATCTAAAAATTTCCTAGACACCAATAAAGAATTCAAATGGCCACATGTCCAACCGGTGATGAGATACAATGGAGTGTGATAGGGAGAAGTAGACCCATGCAAAAGTTCTAAAGCAACTCGAAGGCACTCAAGGGAACTCGCGCAATCACAAATCCCACACCTAAAAGCGCTCTCATATTGGGAACTACTCACTCTCACACCTAGAATGTAATTCGCTTCGACTCTAGGCCTCACGTGGATTCTCTCTTTTCTTTCCGCGCGGAATCCTAAGTTCACACTCATGCAAGGTATGCAAAGATGGAGTTTATGCATAGAATTCTAATGCATTGCGTACAATTTAACAATGAAAGACAACTAATATCTTTGTGAATTAGCCTAGGAAAGAATCAAATGCCATGGACGTGGAAAGATCATGCTTCAACAAACATTCCCAATCTAGATTTCTTTGAAGGTCAAATAGGTCTTCCCCTAAGTTGTAATGGGGCTATTGGGTGAGATGTGGTGAAAGAAAGAATAGGAATGGAACTCAAATGTCACCAATCATGCTAAGACTGAATACAATACACACCCATAAGCTCTACTTGCTTGCTATCTTTAAACACTAGCGTCTAGGCATCACCTTACATTACACTTGTGCTTTCACATTTGCACTCCAATTTCCTTGAGTACATTTACATTTAATTCTTCAAGATTTTTTCTTTTTCTTTTCTTTTTCATCTTTTGCTTTTGAATTTTTTTTTTTTTTTTTTTTTGAAACTCATGAGTGCTCATTTTAGCACTTTTACATTTTTGAGCCCTTGCTAGCACATTACACTCTTTTGCCTAAGTACACGCTATTTTCACATATTAGAGCTATTTCTTTCAAGACCACAACTACACATCCTAACATAATTGGCAACAAGGGTAGGCATGTGTTTAGGTTTGTGGTTATATGGATATGTTGTGGTTCCAAATGAAAGGTAAGTGTTTGGCCTCAAAGTTGGCAATGGAGCACACATTAAGGACATGGATAAGTGTTTAGGCTAAATTTAAGTGGTTAGTACACACACATTGCCTAAGATCATCTCAACAAATCCATCTATCAAGGGAATGTAAGTGTTCATCAAGCAATCCACAAATATGATGCAATGTCCTATGGCACATGATGCACATGACGAGAAAAGTGTTTAAGAATAGAACAATGATAATCACTCAAAATGCGTTCTTTAAGGCTTGTGTTTGTGAACTCACTAGGTAATCTCCACTATTAGAACAAGGCACTTGAGCACCGAGTCCCTTCAACTTAAACACAAAAAGGATGGGACTAGCCCATGAAAGTGCAAGAGAAACCCTAGAGTGACAACAAGCTACTAATAAGCTCATCAAGCATAAATAAATTCGCCACAAGCACACGCTCAAGGCATCACACCCAAGCTATTTAAAGCTCGAAAATTTGGCCATGCGACAATTTTGAAAAAATTGACACCAAAAAGACTCAAGACTCAAAAAAAACGACTCACCAAGGCATCCACACCCCCAAACCTAAACTCAACATTGTCTCCAATGTCAGAAACAAGAGAGTTCGGTCTAACGGTGTGCACCTAACACGACGCAAAACACAAAAAACACAATGCGAAAGACCATTTCACGTGGAGGATAAACTTCCAAAAAAACTGGTGACTTTTGAAATCGACCTATGTCCGCTCTCTAGTGCATATTTTCAAAACTACCCAATAAAACTTTCTCAAATTTTGGCACAGAAAAATAGACATGCAAATACACACTTTTCATTTAGAAAACATTTCAAAATTCACATTGGCAAAAAGTTTAAACGGACGTCAAAGATGGTTCACGTGCAGTTTTTTCAAAACAGGGCATCGCCCATGACCTTTGGTCGAAGAAACATTCATATCTTTTTAACCCCAGTCCAGAATTTTTCGTTCTTTATACCATTGGAACCGTATCGAAAAATTGAAGAATACAACGTGGACAAAATAATTTATTTCCTCACCAAATCGTACAGTTTAATGAAAACATTTAGCCTCAAAACTTTCAAAACAGGGCACTTTCGCAAAGGTCAAAGAAAAACTTGAAAAAGTAAAATGTAAAATGACTCAAATAATGAATCCACACCCCCAAACCTAATCTAAACATTGTCTTCAATATTTATATGACATGATATGCATGGACAATGAATAAATAAAGCATGGGAGGCGAGAAACATAAACGTCCTAGGTACTAAACACAACACAAAAATCCGCACACTTATTCTAAGCAAAAATGTAAAAACAAAATAAAAACAAATATAACTAAGAAAAGAAATGTACCTAGGTGGGTTGCTCCCACCTAGCGCACGATTTAACGTCTAGGCAAGACATAGTGAGAGCACTACGGCTCTTTAAGAACCAAAACTCGTTCTCCACTTGATTTGAAGCTTTTGTCAACTATGCACGGCTCTCGCTCTTTTTATGAGCTCTCTCGGCTTGCTTGTCCCTCCAAGACTCACAAGTTGTCGGTGTTTCAATCCGAGAGAATAAGAACCTAGCTTCATCAACACGAGCTACAAAAACTAGCTTAGAACCAATAAACTATGCAAAATGTTCAAATTATACAAAAATTAAAATTGGCTCCACAAGCCATGTTCCGAAATATATGCATATGTAGTCATTACTCCAAACACGCTTCCTTTAGAAGACATAGCAACCTTCACAAGCACAAAACACATTAGCAAGTTCAAACAATCAAGGAGGGATTTACTCCACTAGTACTACCGCCATTCATATCAAGAAGTTTAGGACATTCTTTCATATCAAGAGTTTTCTTTTCATCACAAATAGTCTCTTTTACTTGGTCAAGTTTGTCCTTTCGGACCCAAACTTGCCGAATTCTCTTTGGCTTCCCTATAGGCATTCTTTGTTTCTTTTTGCAAACTTCAACAAATTTAGCACAATGGGCTATTTTCTGACCCCTAGTGTGGCAAAAATAACAATTGTAAGGAAAGTAAGAAGGACTACCTTTGGCCTTGTTAACTCTTGCATTCGGATGGCTTGAATTCCCCTTGATGGTGTTGACCTTCAAAGTCTCTTCCTTCTTGCTTGCTTCCTTCGTCAACATTTTGATTGTTCGCTCGGCTCCTTCAAGCTCCACCAAGCAATCACATTCCTTGACCTTTGCCACCTTAAAGGCATTCTCCTTCCAACTCAAATCCTCCTTGATGGCATCAATCGTCTTGTCTTTCAATTCCACTTGCCATTGCAATTTTCTTGTCTTTCAGGCAAAGTCTTCCTCTTGCTCTTCTACTAGCCTTGCAAGATCTTCCGCCCTTTTGTTTGCCTCATCCCTTTCTTTTCTAAGGGCTTCCACTTCTTTCAACAAATTGACATTTTAACTTTTAAGCTCAAGGATTTCCGAGGATGGTTGTTTGTCACATGTATCTTCTTTGTGAACATCTTCCTCACTTTTGTCCTCAAAAAGTGCAAAGATTTCATCTAAATACTCATTTGTGTTCCTTGAGTAGTCCTGTGACAGAAGTGTATCCACGGCAAAACAATCAATTGAGCTAATATCTTGTGAGTTTGTCTTGAAAACTTGAAATTCCACCGTCTCATCCAAGACGGTCATGGAAAGCTTTCCTTCATGTATATCAATGATTGTTCTTGCCGTCTTCATGAATGGTCTACCTAAAAGGATAGGTCTCATATTCGTCTCCCCACTCACGTCATCCATGTCTAGGACTACAAAATCCGCCGGGATGATAAGCTTGTCCGCTTGTACTAACACATCTTCCACAACCCCTCTAGGATATCTCACGGACCCATCGGCTAGGAGTAATGACATGGTGGTCGGCTTGAGCTCATTTAACTCCAATTGCTTGTAGATAGAAAAGGGCATCAAATTGATGCTAGATCCTAGATCCAACATGGCTCTCTCAAGTTTGGTACCCCCGACCGTGATGTTAATACAAAAACTCCCCGGATCCTTGAGCTTGGGTGGAAGCTCCCTTTGTAGCACGGCACTAGCACTCCCTGTGATACATTCTTAGTGGTTTGGCCCAAACTTTTGCTGGTTGGTATGGAGACTCTTGAAGAATTTTGCATATGCCGGCATCTTCTCGATCATATCAAGCAACGGAATGTTGACATTTACCTTGGAGAGGATGTCAAAAATGTCCTTGAAGGATTTGCTCAACTTGTCCCTTGCTACTCTCCCGGGGTATGGAATTGGTGGTATGTAGGGGTTTTGAGATTTGTGTAGAGTGGAGGTCTTCTTAAGGGTTGGTTCAACTACTACTTCCTCTTCCACTCTCGTCTCTTCTTCTTTGGTTTCCTCCCTACTATCATTTCCAAACTCCTTAGGCTTTTTCCTCTTTGGTTCACCAACATCTTCGGTGTCTAGCACTCGGCCACTTCTCAACACAGTCATGGACTTGGCTTGCTCGGATTGGCTCGAAAATCTTCCCAGCTCATTTCGGTGTACTGTGTCGGATATTTGCCCCATTTGTGTTTCTAGCTTCTTCATGGAGGCCTCCATGTTGGTAAACTTCCGGTCGGTTGCTTGTATGAAGTTATTGAGACTTTGATCAGTGGTTTGAGAACTTTGAGCAAGGGAAGTCACCATGTCCTCCAATGATGGCTTCCTTGGTTGATAGGGAATGTTGTCTCGGTTTGTGGAATTGTGCCATTGTTGAGGTGGATTACTTGAACTTTGGCCTTGGTAATTTCCCCGGTAATTCCCTCGGTTGTACTCTCCTTGATTGTTTGGTGGAGTGAGTTGATGACTATTCAAAGCGGTGTTTGGGTCGGAATAGGAGAAATTTGGGTGGTTGCGCAATCCCGGATTGTAGGTATTCGAATAAGGGTCATTTCTTCCCCTTTGATAATTCAAGGCTTGTACTTCCTCGGGCTCCTCTTGCTTCCCACTCCTACAATGATGTCCACTATCACACACATGACTTGCTCCGGCTTGTAGTTGACTCACATTTTTGGCTAGAGCCTCCATTTGCTTTGTCATAGTCGAGAGTTGGATTGCCACTTCGGTACTCCTATCAATGTCATATCTTCCACCCTTTCTAGCCGTTGTGCCTCTATGGTAGGAGTTGAGGGCCAATGTCTCATAGATTTCGGTGATCTCTGCTGCAGACTTCTTTGTGAGCACACCTCCACAAGCGTTGTCAACAAGTGCTTGGGTGAAGGGTGTCAATCCATCATAGAATGTGCGAACCTTGTATTCTTCGGATATCATGTGGGGAGGACATTGCTCTAAAAGCCCCTTATACCTTCTCCATGCTTGATGAAAGGGCTCGCCTTCCTCCTCACCAAAGCTTGCAATTTGTATCCGAATCTCCTTTGTCTTAGGGGCAGGAAAGAATCTACCGAAGAACCCTTGGCACACATCGTTCCATGTTGCGAAAGTCCCGGATCTCAATGACCCGAACCATGTCTTGGCTGCGCCCTTCAAGCAATAGCGGAAACATCTCATCTTCAATTGCTCTTCCGTAAGTCGGCCTATAGGAAAGCTCTCCACAACGGATAGGTAGTCCTTCATGAATTGAAGAGGATCTTCAGTATCTGTGCCACTATAGGTTGGAAGCATGCCCATGTGCATATTCCTCAACTCATAGCTCCTTGCCGCCGCATCAAGTACAATTGGTGACGGTTGGTTTCCAAGCATTGGTTGACCGGACTCCTTCATTGCCCGGATATCATCATCTAAATCTCTTGTAGGAGACCCCGGTGGACTCACTCTAACACCTTGCTCACCATGAACATCTCGTTCCTCTCGCTCACCATGAGCGCCTTGCTCACCTTCTCTATCCATTTCTGTAATAGAGATGTCGAGGTTGCCTAAATCCACAACAATGTCTAACCCCTCAAATTGTCTAGCAAGCTGGCCCACACGGTTGATGTTGTCGTTGGCAGGGAACAGAAATCCTCCTTGCGAACGGCGTCCGTGCATGCACCTGAAAAACCTGAAGCACCAGAAACAAAACTACCAACGAAGTAAAAAGATACAAAAACTAAAATAAAACTAAAAAGTAAAATGACACACACTACCCTAAAAAAAAGAACTAACTAGATTCAACTAATGAATCTATACCGATCCCAGGCAGCGGCGCCAAAATTGATGCGGTAAAAATTACTTTCAATTTAAATTAAGTTCGTTCACTGGAATCGGTGATTCAAATGGTTGAAACTACTTAGTCTAGGGAAAAATTAAATCTAATCTAAGTGCGTGAAAAGTAAATTGCATAATGCTTTGATTTGAAAAGTGATTTTGGTTCTTGAAAATTCTTAAGATGCAAACTTGTAAACTAAAAATGTAAACTAGACACTAAAAATGCAAACTTAAGAGTTGAAAATTAAGCTAAGCACAACACACAAACACAAATGTATGGATATATGGGAGAAAGCACTAGGGAATCAATGCAACCTTCTTAGACCACTCTATGTTCTTAATTAGTCTCATTAAGCACTTCAATCCAATTTTAGAGCTTGTTTTAGAAAATAGATCAATTAAGTTTTATGGTCCTTCTCATTACTTCCACAAGGCCATGTGCCAAGCAATAATCAAAACCCATATTTAATACAAAACTCTAAGCCAAGTTAGTATGACATGGTCATGCACACACCAACCTTCCCAATTACTAAGCTTGGATGAGAGTTAAATGGAATGGTCATCCACATTCAACCTCAAACCCTTAGATAAACTAACTCACACACCCATGTCCCTTGTGGTCACAATAAAACATGAGAAGAGAGATTAGAGAAATTAATTCAATAATTGAGACTAAAATCGAATCGAATTAGAGAATAGACTAATTAATTACATCAAGTAGTCCAATACGGTTACATTAATCCCCTAGATAAAATTAGTTACACATTAATGGAAAATAAACACAAAAAGGAAAGGTGTAGAGAAAACCCATAAAATCCATGTGAGCTTCCTCTTTCTCCTTGTAGTTCCTTCTTCTCCTTCCTTGAATAATCTTCCAAAAATGGGTGGAAATGGTGTGTGAGAGGAAATGAGTGAAGTGAATGGTGGAAGAAAGTAAAAAGGTGGGATCTTGGGTGATTTTTGTATGTATGGAGGTGATGTAGGAGTGTGGAAGGGTTTGGGTGAGTATATTCCTAGATCTAGAGATTAAAGAAGTGAGGTGTGTGTAAAAATGGTGGAAAAATCTGATGTAAAATGTATGGGTGTGTGATGGGTAGTGAAGGGGTGGGAAAATGGTGGAAAGTGTGAAGTGTGTTGTGATGGAATGTGGTGGGTCTTTTTTAGAACAAAGGAAAGCAATATATTTATAGTGGGAGCCAAAAAAATAGGTCTGAAATCGTCATTGGCTGAGTTGAAACGGAAAAGTCGCCCCCAAGTTGGCTGTCAGGGGGTAACCATGTAGGGGGCAAAGATCTCTGTCCCTGTTGGGAAAATATTTGGTCGCCCCCAAGTTGGCTGTCAGGGGGCGACCATGTAGGGGGCGAAGATCACTGTTTTGCTACAAAAATAAATGGTCGCCCCCAAGTTCGCTGTCAGGGGGCGAACATGGCAGCGACCTTCACTTGGAAAGATTTCAGTCTCGCGCAGCGTTACGGAAACGCGCATATCTGCCTATAGAAACATCGAAATTGCAATCTGCAAAGTGCGCCAGAAACTAGACTTCCGGGGCTTCCAATCCATAGGTAATAGGACACACAATTCAATCGGAGCTGAGAGATATAAGCCCCGAAATCTGGCTGTTCTGCACTGGTTGAAAATCAACTTTCCATGGTTCTTCCAATTTGCTCATTTTCTCCATCTTTTGACTTATTTTCTCCCAAAATAAGATTTAACATCACTTAAATGGAATGGACCTACACATGCTCAACAAAACACATTAAACCACCTAATACACTCGAAAACAAGCTAAAGGACATGATATTGAGGGCCAAAATGTAACACAGTTTTGGCACGATCAAAGTCTGGCCGGAGGAGTACCCTCCTTGTGTTAGGGATCATTTACAGTTCGATTTCCCGGGGGGGTTCAAAAATTAAATATCACTTTTTGGGGGAGGGCTTGTGCAAATAGCACCACTTTAATAAGTCTTGTTTTAATAGCACCAAAATAGGTGATGAGACCAAAATACCCCCACTTACTCTTTTCCTTTTTATTTTTTTCTCAAAAATTCGAGACTTATTTGCAGTTTCGAGACTTATTCATGTATTTGGAGACTTAATTCAAGTTTGTTCGGGACTTATTCTGTTCAACCTCCATCAATGGTGACAGTGACGATCCGATGACGGCGCCGGTTGACTTCGAAGGTAGTTGGATCTGGAAGGTTGAAAGATGCTGAGTTCGTTGGCGCCATCGGTTTCGTCAGATTCGCAATGGATCGTCATAGATCAGACGATGAAGATTCACGACGGTTTGGGTTTTGCTTCGTTTCTCTCTCTACACAACTCGAAAATGAAAACGAACACTTCGGTTACAATGATTGGCACTCGACGAATGTTTTCCTGATGGTTTTGCTAGTCAACTCACTAGTCGGCAGTGGCACCTCCATTGAAGCTCCATCAATGGAGGTTTGGGAAAAAGGAAGAAGAAGGTGAAGGACACACAAGAGAAAAAAAAAGAAGCTGGGGGGTATTTTTGTCCAAATTCCATTTTTTGGTGCTATTAAAACAAGAGTTATTAAAGTGTGATAGTTGTACAAGTCAAAATTTAAAAAGTGCTATATACCCCTATTTCCTCTTTCCCGGGGTGTGTTTGATGTTTGTTTCTAATATATTGCTTTTTGTCAAAAAAAAAAATGAGGTGCACTACCATCTCTGTTAAGAAGTGATGTGCAATTAATATGAGAATTTGATTAAACAGATCGGGAGTACTATAGTCTATATGTTGGGTGAAACATTGAGATAGATTCTGATAGAAGAAATCATAATTAATACTATCATTTGATAAAGCAACAAACAGGCAGATGTGTATCTAGCTACATGTATTTGATTCTTGCTTTTGGAAAATTTCTGCCACATTTGATGATTAAGATAGCTTCTCTTTGATCGGGAGTAATAAATTGGGATTTTCTTCAAAGTTGAGGCACACTTAGTTGGACTTTTATAATACTTAATTACCCCACTACCTACTTCCATGCATTTTCTAAAAGCTAGCTCTATGTCACATTATTCAACTTTATAATTACCTCCTCCCAATCTTCTCTTATTGAAGCTAATTACACTCATCTAATTAGCTTTCATCCAAACGTCAGATAAATTAATTGTTGTGTTTTACTTATTAGATAGTAATTGCCAATCATATTTATGTATAGAAATTGCTTGGGTACTGATCAGTTAGTATCCAAGGTACTGACCCCACCAATGGGATGTTGACACGTGGCTTTTTTCTATTAATCTTTTACATTTATCTCCTTGCATTTATCACAAATTGGCTATGTGGCAAAACCCTATTGATTAATCAGTACCTTGGGTATTGATCAGTCAGTACCCAAGCATTTTCCCTTATCTATCTATTAATTAATGTCATCAATAAATATCCTTTTTGCTCCGAATTATAGCAATAAAATACAAATTCTGTCTATGTTTTAATTACTACTCAAATAGTCAACAACATCTAATTAGCTTAACGAAGTTAACATGAATTAATTTAAGCCCTCCTTAAATAATTTTGTGAGGGCAAGATTTATATATATGATTTATAATTCGCTAATGTTTTGTCCTCCATCTAACAGAATCATGATTGCCTATCATTTTATTAAGGGATATTATTATTTTTCCTCATGTAGTTTTTCATATTCGTAACTTTACCCCCTCTAGTTCCAGTAATGGCCGTTATCCCCTCTGAAAATCAAAATATTCAAAGTTTTGCCCCTTGCTATAATGGTTTCCATTAGACTAGCACTTTGACCATCAAACACCAAGGGAAATATTGTAACTGTGCTTAGAGGACATGAATGGGAATTAATTTTGGAAGGGTAAAAAGGTAAAATAATAATAACAATTAATGATTTATTAAAAAAATTAATGAATAAAAAATTTAAAAAAAATTACGACATTAACACCAAACCACAAACATTAATACTAGTTCATCACCCAGAACAACAACAAAAAAGTAAATATTCTGTTAAATTAAAAAAAAAAAAAAAAACTTAAAAACTCCTCATTCTCTCTCTCTCTCAACCCAAACGAAACCTTGTCTCTCTACAAATTCTCTCTGACCTCTCACTTTTTCTACATTATCTCATCGATTCGCCACCGGTGAGGATCGACGACCTCTTACTTTCTCTTCTTTCTCTATCGTTTCTCTCTCTCTTGCTTTTCTCTCTCAATTCGAGCCTACTTGGTTGGCCACCTACGAGGATTCATGGCCAATCTCCTCTTCTAAGAAGAGATCGACACTTGGGGTGGTGGTGGTGGTTTGATTTGAGTGTATTGGTGGCTATTTTAGGGTGGTGGGTTGAATATGGATTGAATTGATTCCATAATTTATTTTTCATTTATTTTTTATCTCCAGCAATGGAGATAAGATGGAGATCCAAATGGTGTTCTGGGTTTGGGTATGGTGGTGATGATGGTGTCATGGGTTTGGTGGTGTTGATGATGATGTTCTGGCTTGGTGTTCTGGATCTCCACCATTTTTTTTTTTTTTTTTTTTTTTTCCTTTTTGTTTTCTTTTTTGCTATGTAAATAATCTTTTAATTTCCACCCTCCATCTCTATCCATTTAAGAATATATATTTTTTATTAATTTTTTTTCAAACCCATTTATTCACAATTAAAATGAAAATAAAAAGAGATCGATGGATCTTAACTATCCATCTCAAAGATAGATAGTAAGATGGATAGTTAAGATCCATCTCTTTTTATTTTTCATTAAACTATGTGTTGGAGGGGAAAATTAATTATATAGGGGCATAAATGTATTTTCACAATAGCCTCTACTATTCAAGGGTAAAAATGTACTTTCTCTGTTACTTTCACGGTCAAACTACTAATCTAACGGAAATCCTAACAGCAGGGGTAAATATTTGAATAATTTGGTTTACGAGGGGAAGACTAACCCTTTTTAGAACTAAAGGGGGCACCACAGTTATGAATATGGTAAACCTCAGGGGGGAAAATAATAATCTCCCTTTTATTAATTTCTACAAGAAGTAACAACAAAGATCCCCCGCCGGCCACGGAATTCTAAAATGTCCTTATTATTTATTTTTATTTTTTAAATTGTCCTAGACTACAATTGTACCACCTTATAACTTATTATTAAATTTCTTGTATAGACCAAAACTTAAAAATTAATTATCATGATAAAGGAGACAAGTCGCCATATATATAAATATATAATCATGAAAAAGAAAGTCACGAGGCATGGGTCAACTTTCTTGGCTTGGAAGTGTTGTGCATGAGCAGGATAAGGTTTATTAATTGTGGAATATTAGTGACATGTTTGTGATGGAATAAAATTACGCCAAGAGTTTACAAAGATGGATAAACGAATAATTTGCAACTTATGAAGAATAAATTAAAAATCTTATCTATGATTTTTGCTCAAACTAATTAAGTTCAAGTGTTGAACAATTATCTACAATATACTACTGCAATATTCATCTTTTGTATAAAAGTTTATAATGAGATTGCGTTTGGACACACATTTAAAAAAAGGGTCCATTAACCCATTATCATTAGTTTAGCGTCTGAATAGATGGACATCACTTGAACTTATAACCTTAATAGTGTAAATGTGATTGTACGAATAATATATTACTATATCAGCCTCATATCTTCATCATTTAAATATTTTAAAACATTAAATTAAGTACGAATTAACTATATGACTGGCATTTTTCTTATAGCAATAAACATCAGAAAAGAAAGTCAAGCCATGAAGTCTATTTATAAACATCGAAATTAAGGAAAAGCAAGTGGCCGGATACACAAAATAGCTTTCTCCCACCATCATGCTATTTTTTAATTTGCCGCATAATTTAGAGGTTCATATATAATTCAATATATCCAAAGCCATAATAATTAACCCATGTCAACGTAAATGCAAAAAATTCTATCAGCAATATATTCTCAGTAGCCACAACGTATGTATGTATACCCAAATAAAACACACTTTTAATTGTATAGATACTAGAGAGGAGCTGAAGTTGTATGTAGAGATACCATCAGTTTTGTGGAAATTTGCTTTTAGCTATGATGTACGCGTTGAACGAAGTATCAAGGAAAGATTTAAGGTGTGCACTTAATTGACTACCGAAGCCGATATTTGGGACTTCCACAATATTTAAATCATAGAATATATTGTGTGTGGATGTGTGGATGTGAAGGTATAACAAACAATATATTTTGCGACACACTTGTTGACCATCCTCCCAATTAATCTTCTGATCTGGCCCCCACTCCTTCATGTATAAATCAGTACCGCACTTTCCTACACATCAAGAATTAAGAAGCAAATTCCTCAATCGCAGTAGATAGAAGATGCACTTGTTTCATGTAGATTTAAGGTATCTCTTCCCACCAATAATAAATCTCATTCTTCTGTGGCTGATTTCGTCTGAAAACGGCAGCAATATATTATTGGTCCTAGTTAATAATTCTTCCAAGTTCGATCAATATCCCTTGTTGAAATTAGCATTCTCGGTTATTGTAGTTTTCTTATTGGTTGTGTTCCTCTTGACATCCATCAAACTCCCTCTCACTGCCCATCCAGTCACTGTGAGAGCCGGACGACGACGTTTCTCACGTCCCTTGGCTTTTACATTACTTGCCTCCATCTTTTTGTCACCACCATTCTTCTGGATTGCATATTTCATTATCATAATCACATCTCCATGTCATAAAATGCTGTGGAATCTGCAAAAGTGCATTTTCAAATGGCTTTGTCAAACCCTGCAGTCCATTCCTACTCTTTTCATTTCTTGCACGTCCCAACAACAAGATGATGATGATCCTGAAGCAGCAACTCATCGACTTATTGCAGTTGATCAATTTGTTGACATGAATCATGATCAGGGAAACACCATGCAGATTAATCAGTCCAGTTTGGAACAAGACTTGGTAGTTGTGATAGATAACTAAGAAATGCTGTTAGATGATCTTGGAAAAGCGTTGGAGTACGTACTGAGAGTGACAAAGTTGTGGTGATAACAAGTACGTTTACAAACATTCTCTCTGTGTAACACCTACAAACAGTTGTATATTTCTTGTCCTAATTATAATATAGAATTAGTTGATTTTCTTTTTTGGTGCTTTTAAGATATATATATATATATATATTTATTAGTATTGACTGGTTATGATATATGTATAAATAAATTATGTACTTCCTCCATAAATCTTTAAATAAAAAGAAGTAATAATACATTTATTTATTTATTTTAAGTAATAATATATTGGTATTGCACAAGCCAAAAATAATATTCCTATAATTGGATCTTATAATTGATTTTATATTATAAAAAGATCTTAATTATAACTAGCGATATGATCCTCCATGGAAGAAAAAGATATATGCTCCAGTTAAGCAGATCTTTCCTTTAATTTGACGGAGGACCAATCTACTCCTTCTATTGGAGAGATGTCCTCCACGATAGACCACTGTTGGTGGCTTCACCGGCGGTGGAGTTCTTTAATATGGATATGGACGAAACCAGAATTTCAAATTTAATCAAATTTTTTTAGGGGGTGTTCAACCAGCAAAATTTTCATTTTTAAAAAAATAAATATAAAGAGTTTAGACAAATATTTGTACTGAAAAGAAATTTTTCATAAGGCTCGACTCCCGGCCAACCAATAATAATAATAATAATGTGTATATATATATATATGTGTGTGATGAAGGTGATATGATATCATTCATCCATTTCAAAAGAGAATAGATCTCTTTAGTTCATTAGTTGTTTAATTTAATTACTTTTAAACAACTAATGATATAGTTTGTTATATTTTAAAGGGTACCCTTTGGCCGTCATCTCTTCTAACAATTGACCACTAACGATATGGGTGTTTGTATAATTTTAAACAAAAGGTCTATCTAAAAAAAAAAAAAAGTGGAATTAGGCATAAAATTGGAGATATTTGTACAATTAGTCCTTTTTAATGGGTAGCTTACTAGGAAATTACAACATATATATATTAAGTATAAATATATGCCAACAAAGCCAGCAATTATGAGTGTAAAGTGCCATTTATTCAAAGATTCGTTTACAATCTACTAAATATTTCTCTAACACTCTTATTTATTTATTTATTTTTTTTTTATTAATAACAATTTAATCCTTAATTAAAATTACTAAAAAATACAAAATAAATTTTAAGGACACTGCATATATACTTTTAGACTACAGTGTTGTCTTTATCTCTTTTATGCTTTGTTATACAATTAATTTTTTCAGCATTAATTAATTATAGGGTACGGATATTGACACTCATAAATATAATAAGTGCACCCATATTTATAAGTACACCCATGTCTAAAATTTAAAATTAAAACATTACTATAAACACCCATCTTAATACCAACAGTACCTTTAATTAAATGAATGTTTTCATTTTAATACAATTTATTTATAAACCCTTAAAAGTTATTAACGTACCCAATTTTTCAAATGATAAATTTTTATGTTCTCCAGACTCAAAAACACAGCCTCAGGAATTCTTAAATTCTTAAATTTCGAGAATCTTTACTTCAAGCCAATTTCCTGCTATGGAGATGTTGCCCAAGAGGACACATAATTATCTCTCCCATAGAAATACAAGTATACAAGTTGGAGTTGCGGCCAAATGAGTAAATATGGAGCAGTGATTTAGGTACTTCGTTCTCACTGATACTTGATCGGATGGGTTTAGAAGCAGAGGAGTGATTTTTGAATCCCACCGTGTCAACATGGCCAAGATTTCATTAGTATGATGCCATGCAATGGGATGTGTCTGATCAGGTGAATTAAGGCAAAGACTGCCTGTTAAAGTAGCAAGCAATTTATAACATAATGAAACGAAGGATTTGTCAGGTGCTATCATTGCTGAGTAAGTGTACTAAAATACACGGCCTGATATTTTTTGTGTACAATTTCAGTTATTAACTACATAATAGAAAGTTCATCTGTCTCATTTTCCTGCTATGTTATCGTCCCCTGCCTCCATGTAACACACCACTATCTTATTGCTTATTGTAGGTGTATGCAGAATTCAGTGTTTTCTTGCAGTAACTGCATATATATATATATATTTGAAAAGCATAGTTATTCAAAGGGCCAGAGGCCAAGCACCACAAACAACCGAAAACACCTGTAAGACCCAACAGAAACAAAGAACCGTGATAGAGCCACTGTCGCTGATCTTTGTCAGGGCAGTAGAAAACAGAATAAACGAAGAGAAAACAACAACCCCTCCAGAAACAAAAACAACCAACCCAACCTGACAAGGAAAGAACCGAACACAAGATCCACCCAAATCACACAAGAAAAGACAGAGCAAGAAAACGTCCCTGCCAAGGAGGCAAAATCAGTCACTCCAATTCACATCCTCACCACCAGACGCACCCTTCTTAGCAAGAGAATCCATGAGAGAATTTGAAGCCCGAGGGCAGAAAACAACCGAAGTCTGCACAAAGGTATCCAGCAGATTGCAAATATGCTACACCAAAAGGGAATGACTAGTGCAACCCCTGCCTCTGTTATTTACCCAATCCACAGCATTCTTACAGTCACTTGCGATGGAAATACTCCTCCATGTAACTGCATATATATATATATATATATATATATATATATATATATATATATATATGATTGGAAAATGATTAATTTGGAAATCAAACCAGCAACCGCCATAAAATATTACGCGTACCATTCTTGTGGGTAATTACAGGTGTATATGGTAAGTGCAAAAGTGCCTCTGGGTACATCATTGTTCAATCCATAACCCTGAAAAGCTTCATTGTTAAATTGAGTATAAAAAGGACAAACCAATTCAATAAACATAAAATATTCAAGATAGTGTTTTAGTACTTGTATTGTATATCCACTGCCAAGAGTAATGTAATTGATGAATTTTCCATAGATGGATGCAGCGACAGTGATCATCCAGGTAGCAACATTCACAACGCTGCATATACGTCTGTCATTACCAGTAGAAGCAACGACAACAATTCCATTCTTAAAGGCATGGTAAGCTACACCTGTTGACAAATTATCGCACAATCTTAAGGTTTAATTAGGGTTTTTTTGTTTTTTTTTTATTTTTTTTTATTTTTTATTATTTTAATAAAGTGAAATAGTTGAAGATATGGGTGTAATTCATTGGTGTAAATAGTATTTTGTTTATTTTTAATTAAACTAATTTGTCCATATTGGTAAATTCCTATTGGGATATTTTTGTAATTAATTTTTTTTATTAAAATATGGCTGTGCTTATCATATTTATGGGTGTCAATATTGGCTCCCTTAATTATAATATAAAATTGTTTATTATAAATGTATAATAGTACGCATATAAAAAGTTGTTGTTAGAAACGCAAGGCTTAAGAAAACATTAAAAAAGAAAAAAAAAATCAACACAATATAATGGATTAAACACGAGATTAATCTTGAAGAGTTTAAATAATTTTTTATAATCAAATTTTTCTTCACTTAATCCCCTCCCATCAAATTTTTCCGGTCTCCTACCAGTCATTTTGGAATCCGAAGCTTTAAATGTTGTTACTGTAGTTGTTTCTAAGTTTTCTCCTCTTTCTGATGTTGGGTTGGTGTTTGAGGATATTCTGCAGCTAGACTTGCTTAGTTGCTTAATTGCTTTGTCTCTTGGTTGTGAAAGAGTTTGGATTGACGATTGTTCACCAAGTGTGGAGAGTCTGGTTTGGGATGATTAATATACACTACAAGAAAAAAACCCTATTGGGACGAAATTCTTTTGGGACGTTTTTTTTTCGTCCCAATAGGAGGTCTATTGGGACGAAATAAATAATTCGTCCCAATAGACTTGTCCTATTCGGACAAATACAGAATTCGTCTCAATAGACTGTATATTGGGACGAATTTATTTCGCCCCAATAGGTTTTTTTATTATTTAAAATGATAATAGTTAATAAATTTTGTTAACCTTTAGGGATGAATTATTTTCGTCCCAATAAGGCATCTATTGGGATAACATAAATCTTTCGTCCCAACGGAATACCTATTGGGACGAAATTATTTCGTCCTAATATGTTTTCTTTTTATTTAAAATTAATAAATTTTGTTGATCTATAGGGATGAATTTGTTTCGTCCCAATAGGACATCTATTGGGACGAAATACATAATTCGTCCCAATAGGTTTTTTAATTTAAAATTATAATGATTATTTAATTTTATTGACCTTTAGGGACGAATTATTGTCGTCCCAATAGGATGTCTACTGGGACGAAATACGTAATTCGTCCCAATAGACTGTCTATTGGGACAAATTATATTCGTCCCAATAGGTTTTCTTTTTATTTAAAATTATAATAATTAATTAATTTTGTTGAAAATTCTTGATTTTTTTTTAAAGTTTTTTCCCTAAAGATATATTAATAATTAAATTACCATATAAATTAGAAAATGATACAATATGGATCATTTGGTTCGTCCAAAGTGGTTCTCTATCGAAATGAATTTTGTTTTTTCCCAATAAGTTCTTCATAAGGATCAATAGCTATTAGTCTTGAAAGGTTTTCTATTATTTTTTTAAAAAGGAACTGAATCATTGGAACCGGAACTGGAACCGCTGGTTCCAAATCGAAAACCGAAACGTGGAAATGGTGGAAAATGTCACCTTTTTAAAGTGGTTTTGTAAGAAAGTCACCACTTTAATAACTTAAGTTTAAAAGACACCTATTATGATGAACGGACCAAAATGCCCTTACTTTACACAAATTCTCTTACTTTGAAGTTTTTTTATTTTATTTTATTATTATTATTCTTTCATCTTCTTCATAGAGGTCTGTTAAACAGACCTCCAATGGAGGTTGAACATCATTGGATAATTAGTTTAGTGGCTTTATGCAAACGCATTTAGAGGTGTGGGGGCAGTGCCCCCGAAGATTTTTTTGGTTTTGAATCTTCCATTGTTGAGCCTTTTCATTTTGTTCTTCGAGTCTTTTGTAAACCCAAATCGAAAATTGAAACCGCTGGTTCCGAATCGAGAACTGAAAGCTGAGTCATGTGTAATTCCGAGTATGATTAACGATTGACCCTTTGATCTGACAAAATAATTTAATTAAATGTTATAATAAACGTTTTTTAATATTAATTTATTTATCATATAGAAATAAAATTTAAATTAGTGGAATCAATCTAAAAAAAAAATTTGATTGAAAAATAATTAATAAAAATTTAATAACAAGTAGAGATTATATATATATTATGCTTTTATCATCACAATCAAAGTAACAGCGTGGTGGATAAGGCACTCATATCATGAGCGTGCCAGGTTCGACACCAAGCAATCACAATTAAAATTGTGATTTCAGCATGTTAGGTGGGGCGTGGGGCGTGGGCATGCTGGTCGGTGGGTCGTGGGGTGTGGGTGTGGGTGTGGGCGAGGGCATGCTGGTGGGTGGGTCGTGGGTTGGCTTTCATTTGAAGGCAAAGAACCAATTTTTTTAATTTTTTTTAATTTTTTTTTATAAATTTCGTCCCTATAGAGTATCTAAAGGGACGAAATATTATTTAAAGGGACTAAATATTTCGTCCCTATAGGTTATCAAAGGGGACGAAAATACAATTCGTCCCTAAAAAATATCTATTGGGACGAATAAAAATCGTCCATGTTTTAAGGGACGAATTTCAATTTTCGTCCCAAAGAAGCTGTTGCGACCCACCTGAGGCGACGGATTTTGGGACGAATTTTATTCGTCCCAATAGACCTCTTGGGACGATATTTTTGACCTATAGGGACGAAAAAAAATCGTCCCAATAGCCAATTTTTTTTGGTAGCGATATTATTCTTTTTTCTTTTTTTTTTTATGAAGAATAATATTATTTAAGAAAAAAAAAAAACACTACAAAAAAGCTGAAGGATAATATTTGCCTGAAGTCTGGTCGAACAAGAAAATATTAATATGTTTTTTTTTTTTTATTGAATTGAATAAATTTATTTTATTTTTTTAGGATAAGGTGTCAAAAGATAAAAATGATAATTCTGTAACAAAATGGATTGTCTTTAGAGGTTTATTATATTTAAAATTTTAAAATGGAGTGTTTTTAGAAAGGGAATGTCAAAAGCTAAAATTAGATTGTAAGAAGAAAATCTCTTATTCAAAATACTTTTCAATAACGAATTTGTAAGAGAAGAATTGGAAATTAGGGGGTGTATTCAATTAGGATTCTAGTGGACATTTAAAGACATTTTTTAAGTGACAGATTTTCATGGATTTCTATAGACTTTTATAAATCCACATGGACTTTCATTGATTTGTTTAGATATCTATGGATTTGTTTAAACATCTATCTCAGACTTTTATGGATTTGTTTAGATATCTATCTCAGACTTTTATGGATTTGTTTAGACATCCATAAACATCCATAGACTTTCATAGATTTTTTATCTTTGACTTTTATTATAGATGGAGAATTATACCACTATATGGCCCAATAACACAATATATACACTCAACCAATATGATCCATTAATACAATTTGCAATAATAACAAAAATCTCTGCTTTCTTCTTTTTCTCTTCTATTACTTTTCACCTCCTTAATCAGCTATTTCCCTTTCCAGTTCTCCATTTGAACTTTGCTTATGGCTTCCTTACAGTTTTTTTTTTTTTCCCATGTATTATGTTTCAATAAAATAAACGTATCAAATAAATATTGATTGATTATTAGGCATTTCTTTTAAAAAAATGTTTGAATATATAGGACGAGCTTGTCATGTATCATATCATCAATATACTCGTTCAATATAATTAGTATATGTAATAAGGTCATGTGGTTGTTAATGATGCAACTAATATATAGCCAATGATGCAACCGATGATGTATTGATGCAAGTGGCTAGAGTGTTTGAAGCCTATATATATGTGATCATTTCTTTATAAAACGTTGATGATTTGATATCAATACATAAGATGTTCTCTCTTTCTCTCGTCTCTCTCTCACTCTTCCTCATCTCTCTTCTTTATTTATATGTACTCAACTTTGCATCAGAGATCACGGTCCAACTTCTGTTGGCTTTTGCACTGATAAATTCCTTTGTTGTTGTAAACACGTATCCTTCTAGTCTACTGTACTTGCTCTTCTACTTCATAATTAATAAAATATTTAAATAATTTCGTTGTTTGCCTTTGTAATTTAAATTTATTCTCTTTGATTTTTGATGATTATGATATAATTTTACAAAAATAAAAACATGAATATTAAATAAATATTTGAGGTGTATTTCTAAATGATATAAAGTTCAATATAAATAAAATTTTAAAGGTACCATGGTTTAATAAATATATCATGAATAGAGATTTTCTTCAATCACATCGGTATCTACAGAGGGACAATCGTCTTGAAGAATAATCTTAAGAACTATAGTGTACCATCGAATGATACACAACTATCGTGTACCAATGTACCATTGAAGATATTTTTCAGACGGCCAAAATAAAAGTGAGATGAAAAGAGAATGAATATCAATTTAGCTATTCATTTTTTCACAGTGTTCATATTTATTTATTTATTTTTTGCTTTTAGATACATAACTAATTTCCTCTTTTTTGTTTTTTTTAATATCTTTTATATCTTTTTTATATATCTTTGATGTGTATAATTTATTCCTAAAAACACATATTAATGGGGCATACAAAATATATTATTAGTTGCAGAAACTGTCTTCAAGTCAAAAATAAATTATATAAATAATTACATTACTTGTTGGCGAACTGATTTTGCATGTCCATTAAAAAAAAAAAAAAATCATGTCATATTTTTTTGTTAAAAAAAATATTAATTTCTATTTTCTCTTTTTTTTTTCAGCTTAAAAAAAGTAAAATAAGTCACGACAGCAAATTGTATATATGTTTCTGTTTTGAGAGAGAGAGAGAGAGAGAGCAAAGTCCACCAAATCTTTGGGGAGAAGGTTGGATATGTTATGTCATTTGATATTTATATCTCTCACCATCAAGTCCACCAAAATCCATGACATAAGAAAGTCCTTTAAAATCTAGTCCTAATTGAATACACCTTGATTCTTGTAGACATTTTTAAAGTTTCAATTAAATACACCCGGATTTGGAAGGATTCTTTAAAAGTCCATATAAATCTGAATTGAATACCACTGGATTAATATAGACTCTTTTAAAATCTTTAAATATCCGAATTGAATACATCAGGATTTATGATGTCTTTAAATGTCCTCAACAATCTTAATTGAATACACCCCCTAAATCTGATGTTTATGAGATTCAAGAACAGTCTTTTAACTTTTTTTTTTTTTTACTTGACGTATGTCAATAGCTATTTTGCATAAGAAGTAGCCCATAATTGTTTGTCCTGATTTATCAAGGTAAGGTTTTTTTTTTTTTTTTTTTCCCTATTAGTTTCGGATAATGTTACACATCCAACCTTTTTGTCCAACCTTTTTGTCCAACCCCTGATGTGTCAGTTGGTGAGTGGATGATTTATCCATATATCTACTCACCAACTGACACATCAGGGGTTGAACAAAAAGTTGGACAAAAATAATTGGATGTCTACCATTGTCCATTAGTTTCTGTGACTGTTGACATAATTCATAGCTCGGCAGCTATCTAATGAAATGAATTCCTGTTTTTAATTATTGTTTACTAGTCTTTTCCAAATAGAAGTACCAACTATGAACTATGACCAAGACAACTGCCAGTTTCTTTCCATGTAAAGCCTACAATCATTCTGACCCTCGAACAAAGCCAATTATTAATTAAGGAGACAGGGACCCATAATTTGAGACAACAAAAGTACAAAACTATATCTGAGGTGATGTTGGACAAGGACCCATAAATTTTACCTTTTGATTTTCTTATTCAAGACTTCAAATATGTTAAATTTTGATAATCTAATGATTTATAGATTGAAGGACGGGTAATAACTAATAATAAGTAATATCATGGTTTATTGAGCAGTACTAGAATGAGTGACCTCCTGGGAAGTCCTTGTGTTACACCCCTTAAAAAAAAAAAAAAAAGTAATATCATGGTTTATTAGTTACTTTGTAAATTTAAAATCAAATTAACCAGTATTTATGTTCACAATGATTTTTGGTCCATAGGCGAACCGAGTATTAACAATGACACATAGGCAATTCGATGCTTAAATTGGCTGTGAAGCTTACAATCGAAACGCCTACTTGCTTCGTGAATGAAATATGTAATGAATAATATGAGTAAAAAGCAATAAACAACACAAGAATTTTTGTACGTGGAAAACCATGAGGTAGGGAAAAAACCATGATCGTCGTAACGATAGGAGAAAAGGATTCCACTATGTAAAAAATGATTACAATTACAAGCTTTATATCTTCTTTCTAGTGTTGTATTGCTCTCTGCTTTTTCCTTTATATGTATTTATAGGGGAACCAAGGTGTTGCCCTAATTCTTGTAAAATTGATAGTGACTTGTTCACTAGGGTTCCTTAAAGTTATCGTTCAATCCCCCCTCCTTTTAGCGTCAATTGTTAACGGTGATTTTTGGATCGTTGAAAAGTCAACTGTCCAACAATAATTGTATTAATGGTGATAATGCATAAATATAAGAAAATAAAGACTAATCACACATAACACTGTATTTATGTGGAAAACCATAAGGTAGGGAAAAAACCACGGTCGTCGAAACGACGAGAGAAAGAATATCACTATAAATAATATTGTTACACACTCAATACTCTCTCTCATAAATTCTCTTTCTCCTTTGTGTAATATGTGAGAATAATCGTCCCTTAACTCTGAATAATACAAGTGTATTTATAGGTGTGATAGGGTGTTGCCCTAATCCTTTGTGTGCAAATAAAGGATTGATTAGATCATATCTTTGCAGGAATCTGATGAGATCATATCTTCGCAGGAATCTGATGAGATCATATCTTCTAAGATTCTAATTTACATGCCTGTTTGGGAGTTAATTTCATGATAATGATTAATCTTCTTGATTCTAGGAATTATTTCCCATATAGGAGCTTTGGAGTGATTATGATAAGATTCCTTGAATTGAGGAATCTCTCCCAATTTGGAAGTTTCTGATTTGGGGAATAATTGTTGTGCTTCCTTGTTGGAGATGACTTGGAGAGATAAATCCGAGATTCTATATCTGGCATGATCTTGAGTTGATATGGTGTATCAAGGTTAGACTTTTGCTTGGCGAATAGGTGTCATGACCTTTAATTGCTTTTGAACGTGGTGCTGCCACGTGTTGTGTGTTGACATGTTGATGACATGACCTAACTTTGATTTTCTGTTGATGTGGATCAATGTCTTCCGTAATTCCTATCTTTTTTAATGAAGTGTCAAACTCTTCAAAAATATCCCTAATAGAGGCATATTGGCAGCAGGCTATGGTTGAGGAACTTTATGCTTTGAACATAAATACTTGGGATTTGGTATCTCTACCTTATGGTAAAATTACAATTAGTTCACATTAGGTTTATAAAATCAAGACAAAGTCTGATGGGTCAATTGAGTGATATAAACACTACAAAAAAAAGCCCTATCAGTGACGAACTCTTTCCAACGGCGCTAATTGCCGTCGGTAATAGTACCTTTTTCGACGGCTATATCAGTGCCGTCGGTAATAGTACCTTTTTCGACGGCTATATCAGTGCCGTCGGAAATGAGTAAAAATCTGATACGACATTTCCGACGGCCAAATGAACGTCGAAAATAGTCTTTGTGCCATCGGAAATAGTCTTGTTCCGTTGGAAATGAGGAAAAAGTAATCCAACATTTCCGACGGCCTAATTGCCGTCGGAAATAGTCACATTTCCGACGGTAAATGGTCTTTTCCGACGACTAAATGCCGTCGGAAAAGATTAATTTTTTTTTTTTTTGGAAAAGATTAAATTTTTTTTTTAAGTGTCAAAAACATATTTTTATATAAAGTTTCTTCAAATAATTTGTATAAATAAAAATTTCATGATTTATTTTTTCTTGAAAAATGAAAAGTTAGATAAAATAATTATATAAACTCTATTTCATAGTAAGCATTTAATACACCTGATTTTCCTTAAATTGCTATCTGGACAATGACATATATGTGCAAAAATCAGGAGTGAACACTTTGATGCAACAGAAATACACAAAACATTTGTCAGGGTTATGATGCAGGGATTTGTGAGATATTGACATCATTCTTTAGGAACTCCCTCTTATTATAAGCAATTTTATCTTGAAAAATTGCCCGATGGCAAAATATCGCCAGTCAACTGTCTAGAAAGTCACGTAGGGATGTCAATAAACATTACGACGCCCTCGTACATGACATCTACAAGATTGATTTGGGTTGTGTCAAGTTGTCGAGTTATGCTGATGACTTGTGGGACTTTTTGTGCCGTCGGAAATTAAAAAAAATAAATAAATAACAGTACTGCATTTCCGACTACTTTTGGGCCTTCAAAAATAGTCAAATAAGCCGTCAATATTACTCACTTTTCTAACAACATAAAAAGTATCATCGGAAATGCTAAAATTTAATTCGAATTACTTTATGGAAACATTTTACTAAATTAACTAAATATAAAATATAGTAAAATTATTAGTAATCACAAGAACATTTAGTTATTTTTAGTTATGTTTAGTGACATTATATCAGATTTTTTAAAACAAACTCTAATAATTTCAATAAAATATTATTTTAAAAAACAATATCTCAATAGTTGTATTTAAATAGTATAAAAAAAATATTTAATTAGATATTTTACAAAAATATCAATAGCTTATATATAAATAGTATGCAAAACATATCAGATATAAAGTTATAGCAAAATGGTAAGGGTAACCCTTATTGTCATTCAAGTCAAGGGTTCGAACCCCATGAGTTTCATGGATTTAACGTTGCTGGGTGCCTGGGTGAGGTGGCGCCTGTCAAGTAGAGTCGCACTATTTTTTTTTTTTTTTTTTTTATAATTCGACTATTTCCAATGGTAATAAGCCGTCAGAAATAGTGGTAAAGCCGTCGGAAAATGCAAGTAATTTTGGCCACCCTTAATTACTATTACCGACGGCCATAGCCGTCGGAAATGGTAGTATTTGTGACGGCTCGTCGGTAAATGGTTTTTTCCGACAAGCGTATTTGTGACGGCCTCCAACGGCCTTTTCCTGTCGGAAAAGTGTATTTCCGATAGGAAATGATCTTTTCCGACGGCATTTAGCCGTCGGAAAAGACCATTTTTTTTGTAGTGAAATCCAGATTGGTTTCAAAAGGGTTTCCTCAACAATATGGTTTGGATTATGAGGAGACTTTTGCTCTTGTTACCAAAATGACTACTGTCCATACCCTTATTGCAGTTGCATCAGTTCGTCAGTGGCATATATCTTAGATGGATGTTAAGAATGAATTCTTAAATGGAGATCTTCAGAAGAAGTGTATGGTACCCCCACTTAATGTCACTCATAACCTTGGAGAAGTTTGTAGACTCAAGAAAGTTCTATATGGTCTCAAACTGGCATCTCGAGCTTGGTTTGAGAAGTTCTATACTATTATTACCTCTCTTGGTTTTTCCTCCAGTAATCATGATTCAGCTCTTTTCACAAAGAATACTAATACAGGTCATATTATACTCTCTCTATATGTTGATGACATGATTATTATTGGTGATGATGTTGATGGTATTGCAGTGTTAAAGTCAGAATTAGCTAATCAATTTGAAATAAAAGACTTGGGTTCTCTATGCTATTTTCTAGGAATTGAAGTAGCATTTTCTCCAAAGGGTATCTTCTCTCTCAGTCTAAGTACATAGTTGATATCCTTAAGCGTGCTTGCCTTACTGATACTACGATAGTTGATACTCCTCTAGAGCTTAATATTATATATTCTTCTTCTGATGGTACTCATTTGTCTGATCCTACCTTATATCGTACTATTGTTGGCAGCTTGGTATATCTCACTTTTACTTGCCCAGAAATCGCATATGTTGTTCACATCATTAGTTAGTTTGTTGCTTCCCCTACTACAGCTCATTAGGCTACCGTAATTCGTATTCTATGGTACCTACAGGGCACTGTTTTTCAGAATCTTTTATTTCCATCGACCTCCTTTTGGAGCTGTGTGCATACTCTGATGCTGATTGGGCTAGTGATCTCGTTGATTGCAACTCTATCACTGGTTTCTATATATATTTGGGTATGTGATTCTCTTATTTCTTGGAAGAGCAAGAAACAGACTGTTGTTTATCGATCTTCCACAGAAGCCGAGTATCGTGCTATGACATCTACTACCATAGAGATAGTTTGGTTACGTTGGTTACTGGTAGATACGGGTTTTATCTTTCTGATCCCACTCATATGTATTGTGACAACAAAAGTGCTATTCAGATTGCTTACAACTCAGTCTTTCATGAGCGGACCCAAGCACATTGAAATTGATTGTCATCTTACTCGTCACCACCTCAAGCATGGCACCAACTCTATACCTTTTTGTTTCTTCTTCCATGGAGATTGCTGACTTGTTTACAAAGTCGCATCCCATTTCATGTTTTCGTTTTTAGTTGGCAAACTCTCAATGCTTCTTGCAGTCGCATCGTGAGTATGAGGGGGGATATTAAAGTTATTTATATTATAATATATTGTTAGTAGTTACTTAAGGGCAACCTTATAATTTTGATATTGCCTTTATATTGCCCTACTTGATATATATATATGCTTTGCTTGCTGCCGACTTAGAAAAACATGTGCATCTCTCTATAAATTTGTATTTTGTTTTAGTTATGCATAACGTTTAGATTTTTACGGATTGTTCAACATTATTTCTCATCTGAATTCACATAGTGATCGTTAAAAAATAAATAAATAAATAAATAAATTAAATTAAATTGTGGTAGTCCATAATTATGCTACTCACACTCATGTCGATAAAAGCTTTGGTTTCAAGTAGTATCATCATTTCCTGAATTTGCAGTGACCAAAAAATATAATAAATAGAGTAATTTTCCGGTGCGGGATTTCCTGTACGATCGAGATCATCAATTGCTACTAGTAATTATTGGATTGTTACTGGTACTTATTTGATTACCATAGGTAGCAATTTAAAAACTACCGGTAGCAATTGACGATTCTGTAAGAAAAATCCTGCAGTTGAAAATTTTCGCAATAAATAATAACACTGTTTCTACTAACTTAGTAGCTACAGAAGCAATATATTGGTATAGTTACAGAAGATTTGTTGACCGAACTCTAGGAATAAGAATAAAAGTTTTCAAATGCTCATAATTACCCATTGATCACAACTACAAGTTCTTGTTCCAGGCCATGGAATCGATTACTTTCTATTTCAAGCCGTCCAATCCCTTCTTCAACATTTTGAGCAGCAGTTGGTACATGTGAGTTTTCTTGATTTTGAGTGAGACAGATTATGAAAATAGTAGGAATAGACAGTAAGGATTGACGAACCCAGTTGAACAAGTGCTCGAACAGACTCCACAGAATCCCATACCAGGGAGATATGACGATGAGAAACAAATACACAACCCAGAAAGCTGAAGGAGGAAGAATGATTGAAGCTAAAATGGCCATAGCCAACACAAGTGAGAAATTCCCAGTATTACTGATCAAGTGTATCGGCTTGGCAGTGAGAGGGAGTTTGATAGTTGTGAAGAGGAAGAAGAGTAATAAAATAATGACAAGTATCAAGAACGGCAACTTCAAAATTGGATATAGAAGAATCACCTGCGCATCACTTTGATCCCAATTATTATAATAAGACCTGCCATGATTTTGGTCTGTTAATATAAGAAACAAGAAAAGATTAACAAGTGGAGGAAACAAGTATCTCAAATCAATGAAGAAATTCATGATGATGCTTCTTATATGTTAATTATGACAAATTGACAACTCTATGATTTTCTGCTGCAGGCGAGGGGATATATATATATATATATATATGGGGATTGAGTAGCCTGAGAAAACAATGCGTGGAAATTTGAGACAAGTTTTTGGTCGGTGGAAATCTATTGAGTTCACACACTACATTAAGATAGTTTTTGACTAAATAATGTTAGAGTGCTTAAATATTATTATCGGTCCATATTATATCGGCTTAAACTTTTAGGTCAGTTTACCAATCCGATATCAGAGCCTTGGTTGTCTCAAGAGTTCTGGATTCGAATCTCCACCCGTGATTGAATTTTATATTTGTTTATATTTAAAAGTTTGTAATCAGGGGGTTGTGTTAGAGTACTTAAATACTATGGTTTGGTCATTTCATTTCCTATCACCTTAACCTTTTGCACTTTTAAGAAAATTTCTACAAACATTTAATAAAGTCATCTTATCATCACCATTAGCGGTTGAAGATGTAGGAGCTCTGCAAACATTAACAATACAACTAGTAAAGAATTAAAAGAAACAAAGCTTTTTCAGAGTCTATAAGCACAAGCTTAAAGATTTGATTGCTAAACCAGCAGTACAGAGAGACACAACCTCCATTAAAGCCATATTAAACAGATTAAGGTTCCATTCAACTAAAATTCCAAATCAACTCCTCCGAACTCTATCCTACTTCTCATATCTATCAATAATTTCTTGCATTAAACCAAAACTTGAATTCATGGAATTTTCATCTTTCTCATGCTCTACTGGTGTAAAAGTCTTTGAGGTATTATTACAAAACGTACGTTTTGATATATGGGCGGCGCCATTGAAGTTTTAGTTTCTTGGTACTCTCTAGTCTCTCCACTGGTTTTGTGTGTTGAAACGGTATTGGATGTTTATATTCTGTGGATTATGGAGCTTTGAAGCGGAGGAGAAGGGAGAAAAACAAGCAGAACAAGAACAGAGATTGATTAATTTTTTTTAGGGGGCAGTTTTCAACTTGAAAGGGGTGTTTACATTAGTAGTTTCATTTTAAAATTAATTTTATGATTCGGTGTACTTGTATTGTGGGTCGCGATAACTGCGCCCACAGGAATATTACGTCAAAGTGTTCCAGTCGCCAAACTCTGTTTATTATTAACAAATTAATGACACCATTTTCAACAAAAAAAAAAAAAAAAAGTTATGCACATTGATTTGCTTGTTAAGGATGATGAAATTGATGTTCACGAAGCTTCTCTGTGGTGGTGGGAGTTGTATTCCTATCTAAATTTTGTCGGATAGACCTCTTACACGCACAACGATGACTTTTCTAAACTTTGAATTAACTACTTTGCCTGGCATTTTCTTATGGTAATAAACAACGAGTAGCTTAAGTTTCATTTCGGAATTCTAACAGCTCAGCAGTCAGTTCTTAATGCAAACAAGGCACAGTCAAGGGGGTCGCCGGTGCCCGGAGGTGTCGGCCAGGACCCTCCAACTCCAACGCTCAAATTAGATTTAGACCTCATATGTGAATATGTGGTTTCCATAAAACAAACACCCAATTCTTCTTGTGTAGTGCAAACAACAAAATGTTAGTGGAAGTTTTTATTTTATTTATTGTTACTAATTGCTTCATATGCTCTGTATTTAGAGAAAATTAGTATAAAACTGCTTATTCAGCCTATCTAATCTATCCTGTATTTGCATTTTGAAGTCCATCAAATGAGAAATCTGGCAAAAAGGTATCAGATCAGGAAACCTTTTTCCAACTATTGCTCATGATCTAAACAAATAACAATGTCAGGTAATTTCTATCTGTTTATTATTGATTGCCCCAGGGGTGTAGCTCAGCTTGTAGATGAGCGAGCATGGGGTTTTGACAAATGACTCCTAAGTTAGTGGTTGGAATCCTACCAATGGCAAAAGGCTTTAAAAAAAGAAAAATACCGATCTAGCTAGGTGTATAGATAAATAGTGTCTTCCGTTTATTATTGATTGATTGTTCATGTTGGTACAAAGATAAGCAAATTTATTACTGCTCACTATTCACTTGCATGTTATTTGTTAATTTTGTTTAAAAAAATTGATGTTAACAACAACTTAGCCAAACCCCTGTTTTAAGGGTTTAATGGACATTTATGTGAGAGAGAGTTATTTTATTTTTGTTTTAATTTTTTTTTTTACTTTTTAAATCCTTAATTTATATGCACTACTCTTGAATTGGAGTCTAAAGGCTGAAAATTGACCCAACAACCATACAATCTTGTATACTAGCTGAACTCATGTTTTAAAATCTATAGACTACAAACATCACGTTTTGTATTACTATATCTAATTGACGGGTTTTGCTAAGTTGTTACTGGACAGTTATATGAGAAATAGTTGATTTATTTATTTTTTTTTTTTCATTTTCAAATCGTTAATTTTTATAGACCTTTAGATTGAAATCTAAAGACCGGAAATTGACTTAGTAATATTGCTGCTAATAGCAATTTGGCCAATCCCATTAAAACATGGATCTTTTTTAACAACATTTAATGGTTTGTAACCACATGACATCGGAATTTACTCATATACCCTTCACTTACAAAACTGATTTCCTTTTCATACGAAACGGACTGCAACGGTTTTAATAATAATAATAATAATAAAAAACGAAATCGGCACATTCCACACGCAGAGGAGAGAGAGAAGTCGACGAGGGAGGACCGCCGACGACGAGGACGGTGAGACGACGCCAGCGAAGTCAGAGGAGTACGACCGGAGGATTGAAGACGGAGAACGGCAAGAAAATCGAAGCAGCTTGAAGAAGAAGTTGTAGAGAGAGAAAGGTGTGTTTTCTCTCAATTTTTTTAAATTTTTTTTGAAGATGTGTTGTTAATTCATGTTTATAGTTTATGGATTGTATGATTGTTTGTGATTTGATTGTGTTTTGGGTAGTGATTTTTGATTTAGAAAATTTTGGGACCATTTAGTTTGAAATTCTAACATTTCTGAAAATTTCTTAACCCTAGAAAACGTGAATTATTTCTCATCAAAACGCGATAAACCGATAAAAATCATAAAATTCGTGCAAAACAATTGAATAATGAAAATAAAAAACGTGAATAATGAATAATAAATGTGAGAAATTGATGAAGGAACCTGAGAATTGCTTTCAAATCGTGACAAATCCAAACCTATTGTGACAAATTAAAAAAAAAAAAAAAACATGAATAATCATTTTAAAAAACGTGAAAAACATATGAAAAATTGGTAGAAAAGGTGAATAACTTTTTGGAAACGTGAAAAAATGTAATTAAAGTTGAAATTAACATAAAGGCCGTGATAAATAATTAAGATTTATAATAATAAAAACGTGACAAAACTAATGTGAAAAATAAGTGAAATACATGAAAAAAAAAAAAAAATTGGCTACTCAAAGCTTTAAATCCTAATTTTATTTTTATTTTATTGTTTCTAATTACTGTATCTAAAATTTATTTGGCTCCATCGAAAAATATCAAAGCATTTTCTGCTCATCCCAAAATGACTTCAATGGTAGACGTAAGCAACTCTGAGCTGCTTGCATCTTATGGTGGAAGGACAGCCAAAATTGACTGTTGTTTCAGCTTTGCTTCTATGGCTTTTGGAATCAAAGAGTAGACGAGCTATCGTTTGAAGTCCACACCCTGAGAAAATCACAACATTCCTGTTTTCACTTTGTACAAGTTGCTCCACAACACATAAAACCATTCCTGCAATTCCATTTTCACTTTCTCTGCAGTTTGGTCAGTGCCTTTGGATTGTTGGCTTTTATTTTGTTAAATTCTTATTATCATCTGAAACAAAATTTTCTATTAGATTACAAATTACCGTCATTTGTATGGCGATAGATGAAGTTCTTTTACCTGTTCATTTTCTCATTTTTTTCACCATTTTTGTATGGTTTTTGAATATATATCATTGTTTAATTTAATAACTTAAAATCAAATTCTATACTTCATCAACTTTTTTATTTATTTATTTTTTATTTTTTATGTGTTTGTGATAAAAATAATGGATGAATATGTTCTTTGTTGTTCAGTTGTTGTCTTGGAAAATCCAAATATCAATTCAACATTTTGAATGTTTTTGCAGCATTATATTTACCATGTACCAGTTGATGTTATGATGGTATGTCTCAATGACTCTAATGTTGACAAGAAGGATATTAGTGCATCTGGGCTTTATCAAGAACTACTCTTCGGGATTCCTTGTGACTTCAGCGATTCAGGAGTCTGTTTTTGTTAACAACAGTTTTGGAAGGTTTCGAATATCAGACGCGTTTTGTAAACAATTTCCGTTTTTGAATTCCCACAACTTCTGTACAGGTAGTGTCTGGCAAGAAAAGTTATGTTGGGAAGGTTCCTCTCAAGGAGTTTTGTTGAGAAAGCTTGAATTGGAATTGAAAAAACATCAATTGGATGAAGCGTGGGGAACTTTTAAAGATTTAAAAAGATTGTATGCTTTTCCTGAGCGTTCTATAGTGAGTAGGTTTATTACTGAATTGTCTTACTCATCAGAGCCTCACTGGCTAAAGAAAGCATGTGATTTGGTTTTTGTAATCTTGAAAGAAAAATCAGATTTACTTAAGCCTGACATCCTAACTAAGTTATCTCTTTCTTTAGCAAGAGCTCAGATGCCCGTTCCTGCTTCAAAAATGCTTAGACTAATGCTTGAGAAAAGGAATCTACCCCCCATGAATATGTTGTGGCTGGTTGTTCTGCATATGGTGAAGACAGAAATTGGGACATGTCTTGCATCTAATGTTTTGATTCAGATATGCAATCAATTCCTATATTTAAGGGAAGAAAGAAGTGATAGTGCGAAGCTTATGAAGCCTGATACAACAATCTTTAACCTCGTGCTTGATGCTTGTGTGAGATTTACATCTTCTTTCAAAGGCCAAGAGATTATGGAACTGATGTCACAAACTGGGGTCATTGCTGATGCACACTCAATCACTATTATTGCCAAGATACATGAAATGAATGGTCAGAGAGATGAGCTAAAAAGATTTAAAGATTACATTGATCAAGTATCATTACCATTTGTTCATCATTACCGACAGTATTATGATAGTTTGTTGAGCTCGCATTTTAAGTTTGATGACATTGATGCAGCTGCTGAGCTTGTGTTAACTATGAATAAATATCGAGATTCTTTTCCTGATAAAAAACTTAGAAGAGACTCTCAAAAGCCTAGTCTTGTTCCAATAGGATCTCCCAACATTAGGAGTGGATTAAAGATAAAGATTATGCCTGAGCTGCTGGAGAAGGATTCTGTCCTTAAAATAGAAGGTAAAGAAGAGTTCATTCTTTTCAGGAATGGGAAACTTCTTATTAGTAGCAAGGCTCTAGCCAAGTTTATTACCGGATACAAGAGACATGGGAAGATCAGTGAACTTTCAAAGCTCCTACTTAGCATTCAAAAGGATTATCGTTCGCTTGGGGAAACCATATTGTGTTCAGATGTGATTGATGCTTGCATTCACTTAGGTTGGCTTGAAACTGCTCATGACATCTTGGATGACATGGAATCTGCGGGGGATCCAATGGGTTCTACCACGTATATGTCACTTATCGTAGCTTATTACAAAGCAAAGATGTTTAGAGAGGCAGAGGTATTAGTGAGGCAAATGCGGAAGGCTGGTTTGGACATAAATATATCTGAAGAGGTGGTTGTCTCTGCATGTCTATCAGAAGTAGCAGATAGAAGTGGTAAATCAGATCTAGCTGAGTCCTTAATTCGAGAAATGAAAGCGAAGGAGAAGGCAAGTCCTTCTATGATCTATGAGCTAAATTCTTCTATTTACTATTTCTGTAAGAGCAAAATGATCGGGGATGCTTTGACGATATACCGAAGAATGCTTGAGATGAAAATGCAACCCACTGTGCAAACTTTTGGTTATTTGGCATATGGGTACTCTTCTTTGGAAATGTATCGTGATATTACGATCTTGTGGGGAGACATTAAGAGGAGCACAGAAGCTGGGATTTTACTGTTGAGCAGGGATCTGTATGAGTTTATACTATTGAACTTTCTTCGAGGTGGTTACTTTGAGAGAGTGATGGAAGTTATTGGTTACATGAATGATAATAGTATGTACACAGACAAGTGGATGTATAAAAGTGAATTTTTAAAGCATCATAAGAATCTTTATAGGAGCTTAAAGGAATCAAATGTTAGAACCGAGGCTCAAAGCAAAAGGATTGAGTATGTTCGGGCATTTAGGAAATGGGCTGGAATTTATTGAAGAGTTAGAAGTTCTGAAGTACATAGGGTATTTTGAAAGCAAAGCTTCTTAATGAAGCAGCCTTTTCAGGTGACAGACTTTTATTGTTGCAACAATTTTTATTAGCCAGCGATTTATGTGAACTGGAATTAACAGTGATAAGGTAAGGAAAATTCCAAGTTTATAACAGTGATACAGAGAAGGAGACTATAGATAGCATTCATGATGAGGTTATTTCTATCTGTCTATGGTATCGGTACATAGGGATTTCTGCCAAATGTTGGGCAAATGGTTTTCTCGTCTCATGTTGAGGCTGATATTCAAATTTTCTTGAAAATTTCAGGTTGCAGAGTAGAGATTATCAAGGTGGGTTTATGGCCCAATTCTCTCACTTATTTTAACAATGTACCTTATTTTTTCCTTTGTGCCTTCTCTCCTGTTAGAGTCTTTGATCATGCCTGGAATCCTATTCTGCTCACTCTCTAATGGCAATTAATGACTTTCTTATAGGAAGTTGATGAAGAAGAGTTTGAAGGGGAGGAAGGTGATGAAGAGGTAAATAAAGGCTTTCTTTTTGTTCTCTATAAGATAATTCAATAAATTGTTTTCTTTTTGGGTTAATATATTGATATAACTATATGTTGTTTTGCGGATTAACATAACTGTTTCCGGTCCTAAACTACCTTTTGTGTTCCCTAGTAGTCTAGTCTATCCAAATCATTCTGTAATGGATGGTGTAAAGCCTTCAAATACAGAAATGGAAAATGAAGTTTGGGATGTGAATGTGTTTGGCACAGTTCAAAGATGGAGATTCATTTTTGCTTTTAGTTAGACTTGTAGGCTCATTGGACACTGCTGAGTGCTGACATATTCGTTAATAGTATGATATAACTGGAGTAAAGCACCCTACGAGCTTTTACTACCAAGGTTTTACTGTCTGGTAGCTGGTAGGAGGCCCCAATATACAGAGACTGCCAGACTGGTAAACAGAAAAGAAAGGTCAAGGGATTTCTAGGTCTGAAAAAAATGATGTCCACATAACAAGAATGAAACGTTGATTGAATTACTGAACAGCCAATGCTAGGTTGCCTGGTTTTGTCATAGGTTTAATTACTCATGCTGGAATTTGATTCTAGTTGACTAATTTCTATGAATTTTAAAATAACATGATCTGAGCTTTGGTAGAAGCCATTTTTATTTTAATCACCTAAGTTTATATCTTCATATTTGTTAGTCTTAATATTAGGTTTATCGAAACAGCCTTGGCAAAAATTGGCATTACCCTGTGAACGAGTTGATGCAAGGAGGGGTAAGCTAGATTGCGAGCAACATGTATGTGACCTACAAGGGACTACAAAGAGACATATTTAAGTAGCAGAGCATGTATGAAATTCGAAATTCAACAATCAATGCAACCTATGCTTGATGAAAATACTGTAGTTATCATATTTATTTGTACGTGTAAATCAGAAAGTAGATATTGATGTGGTTGATGAAATTTCGAATGAGGCAGCATCCACTGATTTGTGGGCGCAACTGCTGCAGCTAGAGCTATGACTGTTGTTTTGTTCACTTATATTAAGCCTAAATTGCCTTCCCTGAATATATTTTGTTTTTACTTGGTATGAACAACTTGTCACAAACATTCAAACATCAACAAGTCTGAAGTAGAAAGACAGTCATTAGTGGAAGAGATGCAACCAGTCTTGAATCTTGATGGATCTGCCCTGTGTGTTTATTCCAAGTTTTGGTTCTATGGATGAATTCAATTCCTATGTCGGTAAAATCACTTGTGACGCATTTACTAATCAAGAATATTGACAAGGGAAATAAAACTTAATTCTTTATTTGTGATTATTGTATTTACTAAAATCAATAGGGAATCAAATTATGTGTCTTGTACCCAAATCAAAATTTAAGTTCTTAAGAGCATCTCCAATGGTATAAGCAAATTTGGATCCTCAAAAATTGCCACCTCAGTATTTGAGGATTGTTTTCGAAGATTGTTAAATTTGATGATTGTATAATCCACAATGGTATATTAGTTTTTTTTGCTAAAAAAAAAAAAAATTACTAAAGACAAGAGAAAGTATATGATATGGGTATTGATCCATTCGTAATGAAGAGATGAATTTTACCTGATTGAAATTTTTAGGGTTGAAACAATGATGAAATATATAGATGATCAAAGAAAAAAAGAGAGAAAAAAAAAAGTCACAGAAGAGAGAGAATGAATAAAATTACAACAATTAATTTGGGTTAAGTTTGTATTTGATGATTGAAAGTCAATCTTCAAATTTGATTATTGAAGAGGCAATTTGATTATTGATAACCGCTATTATTAAATTTTAGTGACTCCATTGGACAGTATTTTTTGGATAAATAATCAAATTTTGATTACTACTTTTGAGGATACCATTGGAGATGCTCTAATGGAAAGAGAACTTAATTCCCTTGATTCCTTTTTCTATGGAATTTGATTCACATTCATTTCATTCCTGATTAGTAAACGCGTTATTGATGTAACTTATTATTACTATTTTTGACCCGAATGCGGCGTCTTAGCAATTAGCAACACAAGCACACTGAATGGACAAGCTTGAGCCTGGCAATGAAGATGGCAAGAAGAAAACCATGGAGGTGATTAACCAAATTTGTTCTCAATATTTTTCTTCTGAACCTACATTTGTATTTAGTCATCTCAAAAGAGAAAACAAACATATCAGGAAAAAAGTTCTGTCCAATGAAATTTCACTCCACTTTGGATGTTTTATTTAAAATGTAAAAAGAGACATTAGACTTGGAATAATTCTCCCAAAATCTCTTTGACTTGCTTTGTTTCTATACTTTGCACACCCAAAAATTTAATTTTTCTTTTTTTGGAATTAAACTTTTACACACTAGCGTTTAAAAACAATACTCAAATTTGAACCGATGTGTAAAATTGAGTTCAAATAGTCAATTTTACATAGAAGTTCAAATTTGAGTATTAATTTTGCACGCTAGTGTTTACAATTTTAATTCCAAAAAAATAAAATAAAAATTATTTTTTATTTCAAATTTTACCTCTAACAATAGAGGTATGTGCACAGATAGAACTCCAATTTTGAATTATTTTTATTTTTATTTTCATTTAAAACTCATTAAGGGCATTTATGTAAGCAAAATAGAAAAACTATCAAAAACAATAAAGTTTTTGAGAACTGATAAATTTAATATTCCATGCACTTGCGTGGCAAGTTTTGTAAATGTCGTTTTAGCTAAAGAACTGATATTCGTTCTAGAAGTCTAGAACTAGCAGAGGAAATGGGGCAGGCTGGCAGGCCGAAGGGCCCCCGAAGTTTTGAAAATTTACAAACTTACCTATGTTTTAATTTTTATAACATCCTTAATTTTCATGTTTTTATGTTTTTATTCTTAGTTTTCATGTTTTTGTGTTTTTATCTTCATTTTTTATTTTTCTAGTTTTCTATAAACGAGACATCTAATATTTTTTCATCAAATTACATTTAAAAATGTCTTTGATTTTATATATTATATTTTCTTTAGATGAAGCTTAAATATAAATGAAAATTAAATCATAACATATATGTTCTATCTAAACTAATATTATTTTCTCATTCAAATAATTTTGTTCTCTATTACAATCTTACTTATCTCATTCACCCTAATATCATATTTTATACTTTTGATGTGTTATTTATTTTTAAATAATCAATGTATTAATTTATTTAATTAAACATGTCAACCAAACATATACATAAGTTAGACAATATGAGGTTGACACAGTGGTATATATGCCCATCCCCCCCCAAAATTATTATAATATTTCAAAAACATATATATATATATATATGTTTAACTATTAAGATATTTTATCAAACAAATGTTTTAATTTTTAAAAATTAAAATATTTTTTGTATGTTAGAAAAATAATACGAGTACAATTTAATTTTTAATAAATTTTCTAACTCCTAAACATTATTATTGAATCATGAATAAAGGGCCAAAAAGTTTTTCTATATTATGTTTAGAGTAATTTTAGACATTTCAACTTTATAAATCAACTTATATTTCAATTACTAATGTGTCAATTAACAAATGAATACGGTAATTTTTATTAATTTTTATATAACTCATTTTACGACACCCCCGCTGGAAACAATTTCTACCTCCGTCCCTGGTTATGGGTACATAAGGTGTGATTTCGGATGCTTTATTTAACAAGTAAGAAGAGAGAAATTTGACTTGGAATAACATTAACTCTCCCAAATCCCTTTGACTTGCTTCGTTTCTGACACAGTACTTGGCCGCCGTGTACGAGTATATATATTGGCACATTCATATTCAGCTATTGCAGCAGAGAAGAGAAGAATGAAGATGAAGCTGAAGCTGAAGCTGAAGCTGTTGGTAGACTTGAGGTATGCCTTCCCATTGTAGTGAATGATAATGTAAGTATAATTTTTTATGATAATGTAAGTATAATTTTTTATGTAGCATCATATATCTATGGGTACCATTAATCATTTAAGCATTGCTCTCGACCCAAATATGAAACTTTATATGAAATAAAATATGAGAGTCTGTACAATTTTTTTAGTTAATATATAACATTACACATTACTTGTCAATTTTAAGTTGACACAACTAACTACAAAAAAATTGACATAGTGACAAAAAATATTTGTCACTATAAGTGAAGAAATTGTTACAAATTCAATATCGTGATAAAAAAAAAGTGTCACTAACAATTCGTCACTTTTGCCCTCATCACTAAAAGTATTTGTGACAATTTTTTGATATTTGTCATAAATCATAACTTTTAGTAACACATTATCATTTGACCTTAATTAGCGACAAAATAAAAATTGTGTCACTAGATTAGTATTTAGTGACAGTTAACCGTTTGAAGATTGTCACTGTACACATTCTTAGTGACAATTTATTGTTTAAAAATTATCACTATTCATAAATCTAGTGACAAATAATCACCTTAAAATTATGTTACTACTGACAAACTTAATGATAATTAAGTTAACCATATAATAATTGTCACTACAACGCAGACTTAGTGACAGTTAACAATATGAATATTAAATCACTATATAGATACTTAGTGACAATTTAATCAATTGACAAAATTTAATATAAATTTAAATTGTATATATATATATATGGGACAATCTATAGAACGCCGGTGTTTCTATACACCTTTAAAAAAAAATCCAGCTCATCAAATCTTGACCCTTGATTTGTCCAACTTTCACATCTAATGGCTATGTTTTAAAGTTGTTGTGATTTCCTATGCATCCTAATATTATCTTCTTAGCTGGTCACAAAACCTAATGACCGTTTGTTCTTCACAAAACCCAATAGTTACCGTTTTTAATTTTCCTCCTTCCCAACGCAATTTTCTTCTCCTTTCCAAATCCAACTCTTTTTATTTAAATGTATAAAAACACTTCTTCTCCTTTGCAAATCCAACTCTTCTTCTTCCCAACGCTATCTTCTTCTTTAACTTTTCTGGTTTACCAACTCAAAAACTGTTGTGAACTTTTATTTGTTACCAGCTCAAACACTTCAATCGAACATTCGTCTTTCTGATTGGTGTTTTGTTATGATGTTCAGACTCAAATGCGTTCGTATTAAAATCTCGTCTACAACCTATTCTTTTACGCTTCATCAAGTTTGATCTCACTGGTAAACATCCACTTCAATCGATCATTCATCTTGCTCACTGGTGTTTCGGTCTGGTGGTCTGACTCGTCTAATTGTGTTCGTATTGAAATCTCGTCTCCAACCTATTCTTTTTTGCTTCCTCAAGTTTGATCTCACAGGTATGTCTCATCCATGGCTTTTTTCGGTTAGCTTCGAATTCAATATGAATTAGCTTATTGTTTGAATTGTTCTTTTTGTCAGTAAGCTTTGAATTCAATATAAAATTACTTATTGTTTGAATCTTTCTTTTTATCTCATCTCTACAATACATCCATACGGTTGTTTTGATTAGTTTCGAAATCAATATGAAGTTGAATTAGTGTTCGAATTCGTAGAATCAATAATGTTTTCCTGTATGTAATTGTTTCTGTATGTTATCTTTATAGTGATATTTCTATAATTTCTATGCTGAAAGATGCATGTTCAAAATATAATTTCTATGCTGAAAGATGCATGTTCAAAATGTCGGTGTTTCCTCGCATCAATATTATTTTCTGTTTGTTATTACTTTCATTATCCTTCGATCAACACATTTTTTTACGATTAAAATTTTACTTATACTTCGATCATCCTGTTTTGACTTTGTATAGTAATGGATGGGAGTGGATCACAAAGTAAGCCTGACAATAAGGAAGGATTGTTTTTCACACCAAATAATATGTGTTCTACTGGGGTGAATTCTGTGCAATTTTCGTCATGGGAAGGCAGTGGCAATCAAGATGTTGATATCAATCAGATCAAAAATATGAAATTTGATTCTGTGGATGATGCAAGGTCGTTTTATCTTGGGGTAATGGGTTTGGTATAAGAGCGACAAACTTGGACCATGACCGTAAAGGTAGAGTATTAAGGAGAAAGTGGGTTTGTGATAAGCAGGGATCAAGAAGAGAGGAGTATTTGACCATTAAAAATAGGAAACGCAACCCAAGGCTGCAGACAAGACAAAATTGCAAAGCTTGTTTCTCAATTGGCCTAGACAGTGATACGTTAAAGTACAGCGTAAGGGTATTCATGGATGATCATTCACACAAACTAGCAACTTTTCGTGAGGTTTCATCCCATCGATCTCACAGAAACTTAGATGAAGGTGACTATGCCCAAATTGACGCCATGGGCAAAAACTGCATAAGAGGTTGTCAAACATTTGAGTACATGGTTGACCAGAAGGGAGGATACTCCAAAATTGGATTCACTCAGAAGGACATGTATAACAAGATTGCTAAGTTGAGACGATCAAAAGCTTTTGAAAGCGATTCACAAGCGGCAATTTAGTATCTCGAGTCAAAGACATTTACTGAAGCAAACTTTTACTGCAGGTTCAACACAGATGATGATGATAGGCTTGCTAATATATTTTGGAGGGACTCCCATTCTCTATTCGAGTACAAGTGCTTCGGAGATGTTCTTGTTTTTGATACCACTTACAAGACAAATGCCTATGGCAAGCCTTTGGTTTTATTTGTCGGTGTCAACAACCATAGTGCAACTTTTGTATTTGGTGCTGCACTTTTGTTAGAAGAGACTTTCACTTCATACAAATGGGCCCTTACTAAACTCATGGATTCAATGGGCAGCAAGCATCCCCTTTCTATAATGACGGACGGAGACGAAGCAATGCGACAGGCAATCGATGAGGTATTTCCAAACTGTCAGCACAGGGTATGCGGATGGCACGTAGCAAGAAACGCATGTGGTCACATTAACGGCACTAAGAAGTCATCGGCCTTTAGATTCTTCATCTTTGACCACATAGACGAGGACAAATTCGATGAATGTTGGAATGAAATGATAAAACAACATGATCTGGAAGAAAACGTTTGGGTTAATATGATGTACGAAAAGAGACATAGATGGGCAGAAACATATTCCAAGGGCCATTTTTTTACCGGAATGTGCAGCACTCAAAGATCAGAGTCAATGAATAATTACATGAAAGAATATGTTTGCAGCCGTGAGAAATTGTTCGACTTATTCCCTCAAATCGACAGGGCACTCATGAGGTTAAGAAACAATTTCTTTACTGACGAATATGCTTCAAACACTAAGAGTTCAGTTATCTTAAGCTATATGAAGGCGTTGGAGAAGCATGCATCTTCCATCTACACTTATCGTATCTAGTGTGACATTACTAAAGAGATCAAAGATTCAATAAAGTATTCACACTTTGCACCATGGAATGAGGAGAATGAAGTCGAATACGTTCTCACCGAATATGATTCTCCATATAAAAAGACTGTGAGTGTTTTTTACTATAGGGACAGAATTGATTTTCAGCAAGTCGTTGAGGATGGTGATTGGGATTCGTCAAAGCACAAGCTGCCAGTACTTTCGTGTGAATGCAAGTTGTTACAAAATAAAGGAATTCCTTGCTGTCATATGTTTTATGTTATGAAAGTGGAGAACATTACAAAGATTCCAGAGTCCTTGATATTTAAGAGGTGGACGAAGTCAGTTGCAGATGACGTTCGTATCCATCTCCAGCCCGACGATGACTGTTCGAAGAGTGTTGATATTGCTCGGTTCACTTCATTGAGTGCAGAGTGCAACTATATCTGTCACCGTGGGAGCCAAACCGAAGAAGGTTTCAATTTGATTAAAAGGGAACTCAATATTCTGAGAAATACTCTGCAAGGGTTGGATGATGAGTTCCGAAATAATTGCAACAAAAATGGTGATGATGCTAGTACAAAGAGCCAAATTTTAAAAGATCCAAATGTTGTGAAGACCAAAGGCAGAACCACTGGTCCGACTACACCTACTACACCAGCAGGCAAGCCGCAGAAGCGTAAAAGACCAAATAAGTGCCGTATATGCAACATTTCTGGGCATGACTGGCGTAATTGTCCAAAAAGAGAATCAGACAGTTAGTCACTTTCATTAGTGTTTTGGGTTGATGATGCATTTGGATTTATTTGGTTGTCACTGGGTTGTTATTTAATTCTCATGAATGTTAGTTACTTTTGTTATTGTTTGTTGTGTTGATAATTCTCTTTGAGTTGTTTGTTGTATGATTTTAATTGACATGTACTTTCTTTGATTTATGGATTTTGAGCTGGACCACAAGGACACATAATTTTCTATATGCAAATTATGTGTCCATGTGGTCTAGATGACTTCCATTGAAATTTAATTGGGCCACTGGGCCACAGCGAGCCATGTGGTTTGCATATTTTGTACTAGGCCACAATGAGCCAATATGTTTAAAGAGGTTGTTCGTAAATGTAAAAGTTTTAAATTATGTTTAGAGAATGACGATCGAATTAAATAATTATGTGTCTAAAGCCGAACAACTGCTTCAAAGACGGCCTAGAAGTTTTTAATGATTATAAAAGTTGCCATATACATAGTTAACCAAAATTATCCTCCAACTGTTTTGTGGTGTTCTCTGCTCGTTTTCCTCTGCTTTTCTTTGTTTTATCATGTTTTGTTTTTCTCCTTTCCCAACTTTGTCTGGTTTTTGCCCGCTTGTGGCGCCCTGTTTGGGCTTTTTCAAAATAAAAAAAAAATTATCCTCCAACTCAAAACCTGGACTTACCTTACCTCTGATTGCAATTAATAAGGTACAACATAAATAACATGTAAGGATTCCCATATCTTGATTGGCTTATTTCGTGGACACACCACGTGTTGGGGATTGTATGTAAGGGTAGCCTAAGTGATTCATAATCAAGCTCAAGACCCTCTCATGTCCTCAAGGTTGATAAGCACCAAAGGTAAACCTCTATGTGCTTAATTGCTTTGAAGAGATAGTTGCACACACTCACAACTCATGCATAGTGTTTTATTCTTGTATGTTGTGTGTCTATATATGTGCATTGATGTTCATTAACATCTCTTCTTGCATGCTTTACATGAGTGCATTTTGTATGACCAAAGTCATGTTCATTCTAGACTTAGGATTGCATTCATGGTGTTGGCGTTGTACCAAGCGCTGTTGAAGGCGCTGTACATACAGCGCCTATATGAGACCTGGTTGAAAATGCATTTTTAATGCATCAAGTCTGATGCAATTTTGGAAGGCGCTGTACGAGCGCTGTACAAAAGCGCTCTACGAACAGCGCCTATGAAGAATGTTCTTCATTTCCCAGGAAGGCGCTATACAAAGCGCTGTACGTACAGCGCCCAAGGCAATTTTGTGTCATTTATCAAAACGCACCACTTTGCTTTTGACACTCTATAAATATGCCTCTTTGACTTTAGGTCAATTTGCTGAGTTCAAAATATCATATTTTACTTAGAATATTTTTCAAGCAAAGAAAAATTCAAAAGAACTCACATTTAACCACTCAAATCAAATCCTTTGTGCATCAAGTTTCATATTGCATCTTCTATGACTATATAGAATGCATCCATGATTGAGTTTGTATCATCACAACTTGCTTGGTAAGATTTTGATTTAGTTAATCTTATTTTAGTATTTTTACTATCAAGCTTTCTCTTTTAATTTACTTGTATGTTTTAGATCATATGCTAAATACAAGAATAGAGAATTAATTGTGATGAATTGATTGAGTGTTGTATTGTGATAGCTAATTAGGTTTTTGCTTAATCTTGATTAGCTAAGCTATTTGACATGTCATTTAGCTCTTGATATCTAGGATTGATTTAATTGATTATATCATCATCCTAGATAAGCATCTAAGGTTCCCTAGCCTTGTTTGTTATTTGAATATTTATACATATTCACATAGATTGCATAATCTCTTCATAGAGAATTAAGTCTTGAGGCTAAGGTTGCTTAGGCCTCAAGCAATTAGGACTAGAGCCACTTTTAAAGGCCCGAGTGGTAGAAGTGGGGGGTTATTGACCGGAGTGTTAGACGAGGTCTACATAGGTTGTAAACTCCATTTCGATTAGTGGATTTCGAGGTTCGAGTGTGGCGCACTAAATAGCCCGTGGTTTTTTCCAGTGGTTGGGTTTCCACGTATACATCAAGTGTTATTTAAATTCCGCACTATATTACACTTGCTTGTATTTTTGACTTGTAGTGGCATTTTCGTAAAATTAACTTGCATGCGAAAATTGGGTAATAATAGTTAAAATCTATTCACCCCCCCCCCCCTAGATATATTTATCATACACACCGAGTATTATTGTATTACTTTCATAATCTAATATGAAGAACACAGTATTATAAATCTATAGAAACAATGCGATCACGTTAAATAAAATGAAATTACAGGAACCATAGTAATTTTACGTTACAGGGTATGTAACATTTGATATTTTTCGATTACTCCACACTACACATTGTATGGGAATTTACAAAGCAGCCAAAGAATGGCAATCGAAGATAGAAATATAAAAGCCCTAGTTTTCTGAATGGTTGCCCTCTTCTTAGCCAAATCAAACTCCAACACCCGAACACGATTTGTTAAGCCCATATTTTTGCTTTCGTAGAACCGATGAAGTCGTTCCGACCTATGAAATTCCCTTTGTAACCTCTGCAATTCTTCATTCAATGAGATATCAGTTGGGATAATTGTAACCGGTACTTCAGGACCCAACCATTTGAAGTAATTGCATCTGAAACAAATTATAGCACGGTGTGTATAAAACTATCTAGAGGGGGGGTGAATAGATTTTACGCTTTTTACCCAATTTTTCGTGTTAGTCAAAATTACGAAAATGCCCTCAAGATAATATAAACAAGCAAGTGTAATATGGTGCGGAAATTAAAACAACACTTGGTTTTTACGTGGAAACCCTCACGGGAAAAACCACGGGCTATGTAAGTAAGCCACACTCGAACCTCGAATCCACTAAATGTGCAAACGATTACAACCTAATCCCGGAAGTAATCACACACCTACCTAATCCCAGTATGAGTGAACCTAGTCCAATTTGCTTGCGTTCTAAGCAACCTAATCCCGGATGCTACACACAAGACTTACTTTCTCTATGAAGAGAATACAACCCTAAGTGAATATATGTAAATATCCAAAATGCAACATAGAGCAAGGGAAACCCTATATGCTTATCTAAGATGATTAATATGCAATTAAGAACAATCCTAGATATCAAAACTAAATGACATGTCAATTAGTTTAGCTAATCAATATTAAGCACAAAACCTAATATGCAAGCACAATATAAAATCTCAAACATACATCATACTCATCTCAATATTGTATCTAAAGCATACAAAATAACAAACAAGTAATTAATTGAGATTGCTAGATAAGAGAAACACAAAACATGTAAGATATTAGTGAAAAGCTTACCAAGCAAAGTATGATGAAGATTCCATGCTAGATGACATCTAGATGATCTAAGATGATGCTAGATGATGATTGATGATCATGAAAAAGTGTTTGAGAATCAAGAATGGAGTTCTTGGAATTTTTCTTCTCTTTGAAAAATATCCTAAGTATGAATTCTGAATATGAACTCTCTTAATTGACCTAAAGTCAAAGTGGCATATATATAGGGGGCCAAATCAAAGTGTGGTCGTTTAAGTAAGTTTCAAAGAAACGCGCCAATCGGCGGTTTCAATCGGCGGCCAGGTAGCCGTTAATGACCGCCGAATTGAGCTCGTGAAGAATAGAGCATAAACGGCGGTTCATTCGGCGGTTTCGTGACCGCCGATTCCAACCGCCGAAACAGAACAGAGAGATCAAAATCAACCAGGTATGAACGGCGGTTTCGAACGACGGTTTCATGCCCGCCGTTTCAACCGCCGAAATAGACTGAGAGATAAATCAATCAGATCTTGAAACGGCGGTTTCGAACGGCGGTCGTGACCGCCGATCTTAACCGCAGAAATGCTTCAGACCAATCTGGACTGAAACGGCGGTTTCAGTCGGCGGCCAGACCGCCGATAATAACCGCCGATCACCTAGATAGGTGAAAACCAAGGAGAAGCCAAGGGTATTCTCCATAGGCGGTCCTCGCGCTAAACCAAGCACATTCTCTTGCATGCGCGGACGTTTCCGAAAGTTATCGGGAAACGAATTACACAACAACAAGACACAAATACACACAACAAAATATAATAAATAAGTGCAAGTGTGAATTGTGACAAACGAAGAGAATGCACACATATGCAATGAATGTTTAGTGTGTGTGTGCAACTAATCTCTTCAAAGAAAAGTAAGCACATAGAAATTTACCTTCGGTGCTAATCAACACGAGGTCTTCAAAGGGCTTCGAACATTAAGACCGATACTTAGGCTACCCTTACAAAGAACCCCCACATATGGTTTGATCACGAAATAAGCCAATTAAAAACAACGGGAATCCTTACAGCATCCACCAAATTCTTTCTGTAGTTTAAAACCAGAAATGTAAGCTCTATTAGTTCATAAATCAATCTATATAAGTATAAATTAAAACAGTCACTTATAGTTCACTAACCTTTCCTTTGGAACACCCTTTGAATAGTCTTTTATAGTTCCAAGGTGTTATGGCTAGATATTCTCTCAATGGTAGCCCACATTTGCATTTTCCCTCCCCATACCCATGTACGTTTGAAGAAGAGGAAGATGACATTAACAAAACCTTTTATTGTGCAAGTGAGAGAATATGAATAAAACCTTCCCCAACTAAACAAACAAATTGCAACTACTACTATTTTTCAATAAAAAAAAAGCTATAATAATATCCAAATTTATCTAATTTTCAAAAATAACAATCTAAAAGTCAGATCAAGTATATGCAAACATTAATTACACAAGTATAATATCGCGGAATAAGATTATATATAAAATTTAAACAAGTTCAAACTTAGCTGCAGCTATAAATTAAGACAATTGTTTTAAATACAACAGTCAGGTTAACTTTAAACAAACTAAAAATCATGAAAACGTGGCTACACCATCTAGGTATGAATGCGATAAACCAACACACCATTATCAAACATAGTCGAGTATAAATTTTCATCTTTGCTTCTTCTAATCAAGGAACGTAATATCGGTATCGGTATCAATATCGGGCTTCTAAATTTACGGAAATATCGGGGATATTATCGATATCGGTGGATATTCCGTCAAAAATTAAAAAAATGATGGATATTTATATCTAAAGTTAGATTTTTTTTGTGAAATTTTAGGACAAGCTTAAACAAGTAATTATACATCAAATGAATCATATTTCAATGATAAATTATCATAGTTATGAGTTTATTATAAATTATAACATATATATAGTCTGTATATAATTTTTAAAATTGAGTATTTAATAGAATAATATTTTGTTTCACTTTTACAATATTATATACAATATAAAGAGATTAAATATTTAATAAACAAAATTATCATTAAAATATATATAGTAATAGTTCCACACTTCCAAGATTCTATCATAAATCATAATTCATACATAATAATCTGAAATTTAAAACCAAAATGAATTCCTTACTGATTCAAATACATAAGATACATTTCTATCTTGATTCGAACAATAATTTTCCCAATAAAACGTGATTGCATAGTTTTCAATATAGTTATTAATATGCCACACGTATGTTGCTTGATCTCTTCCAACTGATCCATGAATTGGGTAGTTTGGATTTACCCAACTTGGTGGATATTGTTGATCTGCACGCATAGGTATTGCATATGACATTTGTGGAGAAGGATAATCAAATATATTACAGCCACCATAACTACCATAATTTGGTACATGAGAACCTAACATTGTTTGCGAATCACCCAAAGAACTGTTTTCTGTGTCTATACTCATTGAGGAGAGAGTCATATTCAAAGAATCTTCAACATTTTGACTTGTTCCTCCATGTTGTCTACCACGATTTTGATCAAAATTACCTGCATGAGCATCCCAACCCGCCACACTAGCATTTCAACCTGTTGCACCAGCATCCCAACCTCCAGCACGAACATCCCAACTTGTTACACCAGCATTCAAACCTCCTACACCAGAATCCCAACCGCTTGCCTCATCTCCATCATCTCCATCATCTCCATCATATTTTCCTCCACTATTTACATCAGAGGTATGTTGATCATCGAAAGAGCTGGTAACAATAACTCCAAGATCTACACCAACTTCTTCTCTAATCATTTGTTCAACATTTATTCCCATGTCTTGAGCATGAGAAGCAATATGTGAATCAGGATTTCCTTCGTCATCATCCAAGGAGGCAAGTCTAACCCAGTTAAAAATAGGATTCTCATTATCGTTTCCTACTTTAGCAACTACTTGAAGTAGATCCATAAAATCAGTTTCATTTACTTTATCTTTTTCAGCTGCCATATCCCTAAGTTTCAACTTCATATTATAATAACAATAAACAAGTTGTTCAAGCTTAAAATAGGCAAGACAGTTCCTTTGTTTTGAGTGGATTAAAGCAAATGTGGACCAATTTCTTTCACATGCAGAAGATGATGATGTTTGTGATAGTATGCGAATTGCTATTACACTCAATGATGGAGCACAATTTCCATACATTACCCACCAATCAGTCGTAATAAAAATTATTAAGTATTATAAGTATGAATATTATTTCAATGATATTATTATTTATTATTAATATGCAAATTTTTGTAATAAAAGTTATATATCTGGTTGCATTTAGCTTCTAGTTGCAATGGCTGCTCGTTCACCAAAACTTTTCTTTCCATCCTTAAAGTATGTGAGCTATATTCATGAGATCAATATGTATATAATATATATTAATATGACACAATACTCACATGCAAAGACTTTATAATATTGGAATTATAAAATTGGTTGTAAATTGTAACTTTTTACCTCATTTCCAAAATTAGCAATTCCTATAGCTTCAGTGTCTAATTGCACATAGACATTATGTACGGCTTTCAGAAGATCCGAATTATCCTCAATATTGTCTCTATATTGGCACTTTGGGTTCAAATAGTAAGTTAGAATAAAAAAAAGAATAATTTTAGTATAAATACTATACTAAATTTTAATTATGAATGACAAACAATCCAAAATAAAATTTACCTGCAGCATGTAGTGGGTGATTGAGCATTTTATCCCATCGGTCTTATATAATGTTTAGAACCCATTTACTCCCTCTCTGTTGTTTTACTGTATCTTTCATCACACGCATTAACTCATACACGATAGACATAGTGGGTACAACTTCTGTATCAACCAATCTCAGAACTTGGTACAATGGCTCATATATTTTAAGATTCTTTTATTTGGAATGTCGGCACAAAGTTACAAAAAAATCAATTCTACATATTTATAAATTGATTGGTACATATTTAATACTATTTGGAATTAGTTTTACACATTTGAGTCACAAACAATTTTTTTTTCAGATTGCTTTCACAAAATTTTACATATTTTACACGTCCACTCTTTGGTTTTTTATCCAATTTTACTTCAAGTATTCAATAATTTTACTATTTACTATTATGTTTGAAATTTTTATAAATTTGTTAATTCTTCTTCTAAAATAATTTTCAAGCTAAATTATTTTAACAATAATTTAATTGTTTAGGATTAAAAAAATTATTTTAATAACATGCAAAATATCCATGGACTTTCGGGGTGAAATTCATGAAATTTCGGGAATTTCGGGATATTTCGGGAATATCGGTGGATTTTTACGGATATTTCGAAATCGGCCGGATATTCTGCAGGATATTGGATATTTGCCTGTTTCGATATCGGTCCCTCCAAAATACGGATATATCGGTGGATATTTCGGTATATCTATCGATTTTAAGTACCCTGCTTCTAATTACATATGAAAACCAATAATCATCACAACAAATTGTAATATATTAAATCGAAATTATTAAATTACAAATATATTAATCCGAAGTTATAAAATAACAGAAAAAAAATGTAACCAACCTGGCGGGTTGTAGATTGTCTGAAGATTGATGGATGTACACAGCAGACGTGAGAGAGAGAGAAAGAGAGAGAGAGATAGATAGTGAGACTGAGAGAGAGAGAGAGAGAGAGATTTAGGGTTTCTAAATGTTTTATTTATGTTGTTTAGAGTTTTAGGTTTTTTTATTGCACCATAAAACATAAAACATAAAACATTATCTCAAATGATGCATTTATTGCACATGTTTATTCCTCTTTCATTTCTTTAATATTCAGAATCCATTTAAGAATAAAAATAAAATAAAATAATGTTTTATCTTCCCTATCATATGACTATCCAATTCTTGTTCTCATATGCAAATAAAATGTTGAATGCACAATCATAGTGTAATATTTATATCAAAGGATATCAATGTTATACCTATATCATATGATTCCCCTCCCACATGCACACAATACTACAAATGACGAGTTAACATATATTAGTTACCGAATTATTCGTACATGTGTACAACAAGTTAAATCATTTTCCCATATAGTCATTCATATTAACTGAAATTTATTAGTTATAACGGTAGTACAAATCGTTGTCCGACTATCCAATTGTTGTCCCCATATGCAAATAAAGTGTTGAATGCACATTCATAGTGTAATGTTTATATCAAAGGATATCAATGTTATACCTATATCATATGATTCCCCTCCCACATGCACACAATACTACAAATGACGAGTTAACATATAGTAGTTACCGAATTATTCCTACATGTGTACAACAGGTCAAATCATTTTCCCATATAGTCATTCATATTAATTAAAATTTATTAGTTATAACGGTAGTAGAAATCGTTGTCCGACTATCCAATTGTTATCCCCATATGCAAATAAAGTGTTGAATGCACATTCATAGTGTAATGTTTATATCAAAGGATATCAATGTTATACCTGTATCATATGATTCCCATTCATAGTGTAATGTTTATATCAAAGGATATCAATGTTATACCTGTATCATATGATTCCCCTCCCACATGTACACAATACTACAAATGACGAGTTAACATATATTAGTTACCGAATTATTCGTACATGTGTACAACAGGTCAAATCATTTTCCCATATAGTCATTCATATTAATTGAAATTTATTAGTTATAACGGTAGTACAAATCGTTGTCCGACTATCCAATTGTTGTCCCCATATGCAAATAAAGTGTTGAATGCACATTCATAGTGTAATGTTTATATCAAAGGATATCAATGTTATACCTATATCATATGATTCCCCTCCCACATGCACACAATACTACAAATGACGAGTTAACATATATTAGTTACCGAATTATGCGTACATGTGTACAACAAGTTAAATCATTTTCCCATATAGTCATTCATATTAACTGAAATTTATTAGTTATAACGGTAGTAGAAATCGTTGTCCGACTATCCAATTGTTGTCCCCATATGCAAATAAAGTGTTGAATGCACATTCATAGTGTAATGTTTATATCAAAGGATATCAATGTTATACCTATATCATATGATTCCCCTCCCACATGCACACAATACTACAAATGACGAATTAACATATAGTAGTTACCGAATTATTCCTACATGTGTACAACAGGTCAAATCATTTTCCCATATAGTCATTCATATTAATTAAAATTTATTAGTTATAACGGTAGTAGAAATCGTTGTCCGACTATCCAATTGTTATCCCCATATGCAAATAAAGTGTTGAATGCACATTCATAGTGTAATGTTTATATCAAAGGATATCAATGTTATACCTGTATCATATGATTCCCATTCATAGTGTAATGTTTATATCAAAGGATATCAATGTTATACCTGTATCATATGATTCCCCTCCCACATGCACACAATACTACAAATGACGAGTTAACATATATTAGTTACCGAATTATTCGTACATGTGTACAACAGGTCAAATCATTTTCCCATATAGTCATTCATATTAATTGAAATTTATTAGTTATAACGGTAGTACAAATCGTTGTCCGACTATCCAATTGTTGTCCCCATATGCAAATAAAGTGTTGAATGCACATTCATAGTGTAATGTTTATATCAAAGGATATCAATGTTATACCTATATCATATGATTCCCCTCCCACATGCACACAATACTACAAATGACGAGTTAACATATATTAGTTACCGAATTATTCGTACATGTGTACAACTGGTCAAATCATTTTCTCATATAGTCATTCATATTAATTGAAATTTATTAGTTATAACGGTAGTAGAAATCGTTGTCCGACTATCCAATTGTTGTCCATGTATGCAAATAAAGTGTTGAATACACATTCATAGTGTAATGTTTATATCAAAGGATATCAATGTTATACCTATATCATATGATTCCCCTCCCACATGCACACAATACTACAAATGACGAGTTAACATATATTAGTTACCGAATTATTCGTACATGTGTACAACAGGTCAAATCATTTTCCCATATAGTCATTCATATTAATTGAAATTTATTAGTTATAACGGTAGTACAAATCGTTGTCCGACTATCCAATTGTTGTCCCCATATGCAAATAAAGTGTTGAATGCACATTCATAGTGTAATGTTTATATCAAAGGATATCAATGTTATACCTATATCATATGATTCCCCTCCTACATGCACACAATACTACAAATGACGAGTTAACATATAGTAGTTACAACAGGTCAATTCATTTTCCCATATAGTCATTTATGTATGTTATCAGTAATGTGTATAATTGTTCAATTCATGCATGGTCCCATGTTAAACTCACAGTATAATATTTTATATTTGCAATCAAAGTTGAATAAGATTGTATACGGTAACACATTACTGAACTATACTCTTAAGTTATATGAAATTATGTCACACCGGTTTGGATTCCAAAGGGTCTGATTGGCACCAAATGCCAACAATTATGACTTATATATTATATATTTACTCTGACCGTTTTGGATTCCAGGTGTTTGGCACCAAATTGAATGCCAAAAATTGTGACTATTCTTTATGTTTACTCTATGTATATATTCACCAAATAACGTTTTGTCTCCATATCTACTCTTTCTCTCTACTCTTTCTCTCTGTGTATTTTAAATCTGATTTTTCTTTGTTTCTCCACCATGGAAAACCCTTCACCAACTTCGACAAAGAAATTGAAAACTGACTCCAACTCCGACCATGATAATCAAGAGAAGATGGTTCGTGACATACAGAAACTGGAACGCGATATAATTACAGTCAACCGTAAGCTTTATCGCCACCCTGCTGTTGATCAAATCAATTTCAAACGTTTTGAAACAAATAATAGCACGGTATGTATAAAACTATCTAGAGGGGGGGGGTGTGAATAGATTTTAAGCTTTTTACCCAATTTTTTGTATAAGTCAAAATTACGAATTTACCCCTAAATAGATAAAGCAATAAATCAAGTATAAAATGCGAAAATTAAATAAGACTTGATTTTTACGTGGAAACCCTCACGGGAAAAACCACGGGCTAGTAAGTAAGCCACACTCGAACCTCGAATCCACTAAATGTGTAAAACGATTACAACCTAATCCCGGAAGTAATCACACACCTACCTAATCCCGGTATGAGTGAACCTAGTCCAATTTGCTTGCGATCTAAGCAACCTAATCCCGGATGCTACACACAAGACTTACTTTCTCTATGAAGAGAATAACAACCCTAAGTGAATATATGAATATATGAATATTCAAAATGCAACATAGAGCAAGGGAAACCCTATATGCTTATCTAAGATGATTAATATGCAATTAGAGCAATCCTAGATATCAAAACTAAATGACATGTCAAATCAAATAGTTTAGCTAATCAAGATTAAGCACAAAACCTAATTAGCTATCACAATACAACTTCTCAAACATACATCATACTAATCTCAAACTTGTATTCAAAGTATATAAAATAACATACAAGTAATTAAATGAGATTGCTTGTTAAGAGAAACACAAAATATGTAAGATATTAGTGAAAAGCTTACCAAGCAAAGTATGATGAAGAATCCATGCAAGATGTCATCTAGATGATCAAGGATGATGCTAGATGATGATTGATGATCATGGAAAAGTGTTTGAGTAAACTAAAAATGAGTTCTTTGGAATTTTTCTTCTCTTTGGAATTTTTCTTCTCTTTGAAAAATATCATAAGTATGGAATCTGAATATGAACTCTTGTGATTGACCTAAAGTCAAAGAGGCATATATATAGGGGGCCAAAATAAGGTGTGGTCATTTTGATAAGTTTGCCTCAATATTGCCTTGGGCGCTGTACGTAGAGCGCCTCTTGTACAGCGCTTGTACAGCGCCCCTACTCTGTTCTCACGGGAAAACAGAGTGGCGCTGTACGTAGAGCGCTTTGTACGGCGCCGAATTAAATCGATCAGGTCTGAATAGCGCTCAATGGGCGCTGTTCGTACAACGTTTCTGTAGAGCGCTTTTGGGAGCGCCCAATGCAAAAGTGCAATCCTAAGTCTAAGCATGACAATGCAATTGGATATGCAAGATGCAATCAAACTAACATGCAAGAAGAGATGTTAATGAACATTAATGCACAAAAATAAGATACACAACATACAAGTATTAAACATATGCATGAGTTGTGAGTGTGTGTAACGACAAGTAAGCACAAAGAAATATACCTTCGGTGCTTATCAATATGAGGTCTTCAAAGGGCTTCGAACAATAAACCCGATACCTAGGCTACCCTTACAAAGAACCCCAATATGTGGTTTGTCCACGAAATAAGCCAATCAACAAATGGAAACCTTACAATCTCCCCCTTTGGCTATTTCGTGACAAAACCACCACTCACAATGATTCCTCACATTAAACTAGAAACAAAGGGATAATATAGATTTTCTACAATACAAAGAGATAAGAAAATAAACTTCAAGTCTTCAATCTCTTGTAGAATAATCAAGCCCTGAAAAGAAAGTTTCTAACATTTCCAATACAAGTAAAAAGTGAGATGAATCAAGTGAGAGCAAAAACAAGCATTTTCATTTTAAAAGTTTAGGCACAACATTATGAAATGTATGTGTATGCAATGCTCCCCCTCAACGGGTTACTCCCCCTCAACGAATGTTCTCCCCAATATGCACAATTGCCTCTATTTTGCAACTCCCCTTACCATATCCTACTCCCCCTTTTTGTCATGATATAGGCAAAGGAGTAGTCCCCAACCGGGTCACTCATAGCAACGAGAGATAAAAGCATGCAAGATATTTGCATATATATATAAGTCACTTTATGCACCTCAATTAATTGAAGAGAAACAAGGAGATTTATTTGAAATAAAATGTGTGAATCAAACATGCTTTGCATACAAGACATGTAGCATTCAAGTCCAAAATACAATGGTATTTGGCAAAGCAAATGACAAAGGTTTCTAAAAGGAATTCAAACCAATTTCACCAATGTCATGAGTAAAGCAAGGATATAGAATATATTGATTTCAATTTAAGAACAACTATATCCAACTTTATAAGCGAAACATGGCATGAGCGACTTTGCACCCTTTTTGATTTTTCCGGATAAGATATCCATATGATAGTAGCTATGTTCAACCAATAAAGAAAGAGAGACATTTGGAATGTAAATTCCTTTGAACGGATACAAGATCCTTTATTCATTTTGAGTCTCATAAGCTTTCACACAAGGTTTTGCATTTTAAGAATATGCAATCATCAATTCATGCTTTTCATGTGAGCATGTGATATGAATTTCATGCTTTTTCATTTGACATTAGCATGTTATTAAAGAATCATCATGTCATGGAGATAATCATAGGTCATTCAAATCATACTTCCTACATACATCTCCTAGTCCAAAAATGCATGTTTGAACATAAATATGACATGGATTGTAAACAAGCAAGGTTCACACTTATTGAATTGAAAACATATATACATATGTGCAACCAAGCTTACTCAAACAATTAAAAGAAGAGGCATAAGTTATTTCAAATTTTTTGCAAGTGACAAGGATGCAAAATATCTCTCTTTGCTTGAGTTCCCCATATGGGGTCAATCATAGAGCATCACTCCACAAGACATATCCCAATAGATCTACTAAGAGTTTTTAATCGAGTAGCATCTAAGGGTTTAGTAAATAAGTCCGCAAGTTGATTATTAGTACCTACATGTTCAAGTACTATGCATTTATTTTCAACAAGCTCTCTAATGAAGTGATGGCGGATGTCAATATGCTTAGTTCTAGAATGTTGTACCGGATTCTTGGAAATATTAATAGCACTAATGTTATCACAAAAGAGAGTGAGAGTACCTTGGTTGAATCCGTAGTCTACTAGCATTTGCTTCATCCATAGGAGTTGTGTGCATCCACTCCCCGCGGCTATGTATTCGGCCTCGGCCATGGACAAGGAAATCGAGTTTTGCTTCTTGCAAAACCAAGACACCAAGTTGTTGCCTAGAAAGAAGCAACCGCCCGATGTGCTCTTTCTATCATCACAATTTCCTGCCCAATCCGCATCACTAAAGCCTACAAGACTAGCATTAGTGTCAAAAGAGTACCAAATCCCATGGTTGGATGTCCAATTCACATAGCGAATGATTCTTTTTACGGAAGAGAGATGGGACTCCTTAGGATCCGCTTGGTACCTAGCACACACACCCACACTAAAGGAGATATTGGGCCTACTTGCGGTCAAATAGAGCAAGCTACCTATCATGCCACGATATAACGTTTGTTCCACACTTTTACCACTAGCATCCTTGCTTAGCTTCAAAGTGGTACTCATGGGTGTATTACAATGTTTGGTATTCTCTAAACCAAACTTCTTCACTAGGTTTTTAGCATATTTGGCTTGGGTTATGAAAATCCCATCATCTAATTGCCTAATTTGCAAACCTAGGAAGTAACTAAGCTCACCAACAAGACTCATCTCAAATTCATGAGACATGACATCAACAAATTGTTGGACCTTGGTGTTGTTGGTGGAGCCAAATACAATGTCATCAACATAGATTTGAGCTATAAATAACTCATCTTTGTTTCTCTTGATGAACAAGGTCTTGTCAACACTACCTCTTGTGTAGTCATTGTCAACAAGATATTGAGTGAGGCGCTCATACCAAGCCCTCAGTGCTTGTTTCAACCCATATAGTGCCTTCTTGAGGCGATAGACATGGTTGGGGTGGTGTGCATCCACAAACCCCTTGGGTTGTTCAACAAACACTTCCTCTTGCAAGAAGCCATTGAGGAAGGCACTCTTGACATCCATTTGGTGCAATTTGAACTTGTGCACACAAGAAATGGACAAGAGAAGCCTAATGGACTCTAAACGGGCAACGAGAGCAAATGTCTCCTCAAAGTCGATACCCTCAATTTGAGAGTACCCTTGTGCTATAAGTCTAGCCTTGTTCCGCACTATGTTGCCATCATCATCGGATTTGTTCCTAAATATCCATTTAGTGCCTATGACATTAATGGTCTTAGGCCTAGGAACTAGAGTCCAAACCTCATTTCTTTCGAATTGGTTTAGCTCTTCTTGCATGGCAAGAACCCAAAATTCATCATTTAAGGCTTCTTCACCTTTTGGGGTTCAATTTGAGAAGTGTAGCATGTGCAGCTAATAAGATTAGCAAGTTGACGTCTAGTCCTAACACCCTCATTTACATCTCCAATAACATCCTCTTTGTTATGGAGTCTTCTAACCCATGGAGCGGGTTCATTAGAGTCCAAGAGAGGGACTCTAGTAGTGGGTTGTGTGACTTCATCATTTTCATTAGATGTCCCAACATTGGGAGTCACCACAACCCTCTCCAAAGGAGAAACATCACTAAAAATAACCTCCTCCTCATGATCATTTGACTTGAGCCTAGTATCATCAAATACGACATTGGATGATTCCATAACACTTAGAGTTTTTAAATTGAAAACTCTAGAGGCTCTACTATTCAAGGCATAGCTAATAAAAATACCATCATCACTCTTAGCATCGAATTTGCCAAGTTGATCACGGTCATTCAAAATGTAGTATTTGCTTCCAAAAGTGTGGAAGTAGCTAACATTTGGCCTCTTGCCTTTCCATAACTCATAGGAGGTATTTCTAGTACCGGGCCTTAGGAAAACACGATTCCCTATATAGCAAGCCGTATTAACGGCTTCGGCCCATAGATTCCTAGGGACATTGTTGCTAAGCAACATCACACGGGCCATCTCTTGAAGGACCCTATTCTTCCTCTCAACAACTCCATTTTGTTGAGGTGTCCTAGGAGCCGAGAACTCATGGGAGATGCCTAAGCTATTGCAATAGCTTTCAAATGAGGCATTCTCAAATTCCCTCCCATGGTCACTTCTAATCCGTTTAATGCTTTTAATGTTAGAATTCATTTCATTTTGTATTTTAGTATAAAGCATTTTAAACTTATCAAAAGTTTCGGATTTTTCTCTAAGAAAATATGTCCATGTAAATCTAGAGAAATCATCAACACAAACAAAAATGTATCTTTTTCCACCTAAACTCTCGGTTTGCATAGGACCCATGAGATCCATGTGGAGAAGCTCTAGGGGCTCTTTGGTAGAGAGATACTTACCCTTTTTGTGCATGTTTTTAGTTTGCTTTCCTTGTTGGCAAGGTCCACAAACACCATTGACTTTCTTCCCAAGCTTAGGGAGGCCACGCACACAATTGAACTTTCCAAGGGTCCGTAGATCCCTAAAGTTCATGTGGCCAAGTCTTTCATGTCACAACTCAATTTGCTCATCCATGGACACATGATTAGATATAATACTAGCTTCAAGACAATAACAATTGTCGCTAAATCTCATGCCCTTCAACAAGCTTTGTCCATCGGGTTTTAGGATAGAGCAATAATCTTTAGAAAACAAGACGGAATATCCTTCATCACTTAGATGTGAAATGCTTATTAAATTGGCTTTCAAGCCATCAACAAATAAAGCATTGGATAAGGAGGGTAATCCGGGAACGGAAATGGTTCCTTTCCCTACAACATTTCTTTTGGATCCATCACCAAAAGTGACATTTCCACCTTCCTCCATAACAAGAGTCTCGAAGAAACTCTTGTTTCCCGTCATGTGCCTAGAGCACCCACTATCCAAATACCAAAAATTAGAAGAATTTGCCTTCAAGGCTATTTGTGCAACATGGTAAACATTTGTATTCTTTCTAATCCACTTAGCAACAATTTTAGCTTCCTTAGTGGTCTTTGGTACATGTGCTCTTCTATTCCTAGGATCATGCAAATCAATATTGTTATTCCTAGGAACATGCATCTTGGCTCTATTCTTTCTCTTTTCTATCATGCTTCGTGTTCTACACATTTTAATATATTGAAAGCAATTTGGTCTAATATGACCATCACAACCACAAAAGTGACAAATAGGGATGAAAAAAGGAATCATACCACGTCTTTGTGCATGTATGGGAGCTTGTCCATGTTTTTGTGGATAAGTGGGTTCAATCCATCTTCGTTGGTGAACCGGTCTAGGTTGCTTCCAAGCTTGAGGTTGCATGATAGGTCTCTTTCCTTTATGAGCCATTTGTGGAGGAATGTTGGCTTGAGGGACCCTAGGTGGTTGAGCTTGAGGTTGCCTTCTTGGCCCCATCTTCACTTGTGCATTTGAGCATTGTCCTACTTCTAATTTCTTCTTAGGAGCTTGCACCAATGAAGCTTCTTTACTCCCCAAACTCTTAACAAAAGTGGTCTTCTTGGAAGTGGAAGTATCCATATCATCTTCAAACCCGAGACCTCTCTTGTCACTTGGACTCTTTCCAACACCAAGTAAATGATCAAGCTTCTTGGTGCTAGAACCTATCCTAGCCAAGGACCCTTTAACTTCTACAAGTTCCCTCTTCAAGCCTTCTTCACTTCTCTTGGATAAGTCTAACTCCTCAATTAACTTATCCTCTCTCCTCTTCAATCTTTCCACTTGTTCACTTAAGTGGTCATTGTGAGCCGAAAGTTCAAGGTTTTCTTCTCTCAACCTCTCAATCTTTCTTGTGCTTTTAATTGCTAAATCATTGAACTCGGCATGGTATTTAGCAAGCACCTTTTGCTCCACAAATTTCTTTATGGAATTAGAAGAGGAGTCACTTTCTTCTTCACTAGAGTCAATTTCCTCTTGACTCATTTCCTTTCTCTCACTAGCACTTTTGCTCTTGTGAGATGAGGCAAAAGCTAGGAAGTTAGCCATGAGCTCTTCTTCACTTGAAGTCTCATCTTCCTCATTGGAGCCATCACTACTCCCACTCCAAGTGGCGGCCATCACTTTGTCCTTTTTCTTTTCATTGTGATTAGCACATTCGGGGGCAAAGTAACCAATCCCACCACATTCAAAGCATCGGGCCCCTTTCCTTTCGGTCCTCTCTTGTCTAGGCTCAAACTTCTTGAAGGAACCTTTTTTCTTCAAGTCTTGTCCACTTGACCCAAATCCCTTCTTCTTCTTGAACCCCATAACCTTATTAAACCTTTTCACGAATAAGGCAAGGTCTTCATTCGAGTCATGCTTTGCCTCATTTGCATCCTTAGATGCTTTCAAAGCTATTCCTTTAGACTTACAATCAAAATTTATCATAAAGAAATGTGTCACTATAGGTCACTTTTTTATAATGACTCTATATTCATGTATCTTTACAGTTTACCAGATAGGGCTCTAGATCGACCCCGATGAGTCCCTCGCTTTGAATTTCAGCTAGTTTCAATTATGAAAATGCATGTCGCATAGGTGCCGTAGGTCAAGTTGGACAATTCCTCGTGTAATCCGTTGCGCGTGAATCTCACAATGTTGCTATCTGACGCAACACACACACACACACACACACACACACACACACACACACACACACACACATATATATATATATATATATATATATATATATATATATATATATATATATATATATATATATACGGTCTCGTTCACATCATCAGTGTGCACTGATGTAACTACATCAGTGCCAATACATGTGGACCTTTGAGACAAAGTATGTAAATCTAATAGTCCACATCCAAGAAGTTATATAAGTGCGCACTGACTTGAACATTATATATATATATATATATATATATATATATATATATATATATATATATATATATATATGATGTGCATAGATTTTCCTTTTATAGTATATAAAATAAAAATTGGACATGACAGCTAACAAACAAATTAGAATAATACATATATTAGAAAACAAAACATACATCATATATGAATATATGATACACCATCTTCTATGGTTGGACATGGGTTGGTTTGTGTTGGTTTTGACTATATTCAAACCAAATCGTTATTTAATCGGTTTATTAATTGAGGAAATAGGGGTAAATAGCACCAAATGGGTTTGACCTTGTGGGGATAGTATCAAGTTTATAATTCTATGTTTTTTAGCACCAAAGTATGTAATGAGACAAAAATGCCATTGGCTTCACTTTTCTTTCTTCTTTTTGTTTTTCACAAAAAAAAAAAAAACAAAAAAACAAACAACTTTTCCCTTCACTTTTTCACATGAAAAAGGAAGAATCTCTCAAGAAAATTGTAGATGAATTGTGATTTTATATCTTTTGTAATTGTTTGAGACGAAGAAGAGGAATCAACAAGAAGAGAGAATAAAAAAAGTCACAAAAGAACATAAATCAAAAGAAACAACGAAAAAAAAAAAACAGATTTGAATTTTTTCCAGAAAATAAGTCTCGGATTCAAGAGAATAAATCTTGGATTCAAGGAAATAACTCTCCGAGATTTTTTTTTTTTTTTTGTATTTCTGACTTTTTTTTTGTTGGGTATGCAACCAAAGTCCCACATTGACTAGACATGAGGATGATCTTGGGTATATAAGTATGGAAACAACCTCCATTGGTATGAGGCCTTTTGGGAAGTGTCCCAAGAGCAAATCCATGCGGGCTTAGGCACAAATCGGACAATATAATACCAATATGAAGAATGTGGGTTCTGTACTTACCAAACTAGGAGGTGGTGGGCACCAGGTAGCTCGCAATAGGTCCATGATGTTAGCTCTCGAGGCAGGAGATGCTCCAAATCTTCACGTAAGACGTGTGATACCAAGCGCGGTGGAGAGGAGTAACCTTGATGGAATGTCCTTCCTAGCATTGATGGATGGATGATAGCTTCAGGGGAGGCTTAGACCGTGAAGATAATGATGGTCCTTTGTTCGAGGGGAGGATTGTTGGATATGCAACCAAAGTCCTACCTTGGCTAGACATGGGGATGATCTTGGGTATATAAGTATGAAAACAACCTCTATTGGTATGAGGCCTTTTGGGAAGTGTCCCAAGAGCAAATCCATGCGGGCTTAGGCCCAAAGCGGACAATATCATACCAATGTGGAGAATGTGGGTTCCATACTTATAACAATGTTGGCTTTTCCGAGACTTATTTTGGTCTTTCTGAGACTTACTGTGTGTAATGCAAAAAAAATAAAAATAAAAATAAAAATTAGTGCCATTAAGTTTCGAGTGACCTACCTGAGAGTCTGAGACTTAATGCCTAAAAAAATTTTAAATTTTTTTAGCATCTTCATCGACCTCCATTGGAGGTTTGTTCTAACTTCTACGTCCATTAATAGAGGTTTATGGGAAAAAAAATCAAAGAAAAAAAAATGATATAGAAAATAATAAAAGTAAAATATGGGTATTTTCGTCCATCACCATATTTTGGTGCAATTTTAACTCAAATTATTAACTTGGTGCTAGTCTCAAAAATGCCTCTTCAAAGAGTGCTATAAATTTAAAGAACCCTTATTAATTTACAATTCAAATCAAAAAAATTATAAGGTAAAACAAAACCGAACGAAACCAATATAAATTGGTTTGGTTCAACGGTTGAGGATTAAACCTAAAATGGTTTAATTTCGGTATGTTTTTCATTTACTTTGAATTTTTCAAGTTATTCTGTTACCAAAAATTTTATAAATTAAAAACTAATAATCTAATAAGACATAATCGCATATTGTTTATTTGAACAAATATAATAATATCTATATAAGTTGTTAAACTCATATATCAAAAGTAACTAATTTAAATTTGTGATAAAAAAAAAAATTGGTAAATGATAATGAAAAACTATGTATGGGTTTGAGTTAAGTTATTTGGTTTGGTAAAACACAAGTCATAAACCAATTAAAATCAATCGGGTTGTTTTTAAACAACCCAACAAGCATATAATTACTTTCTTAAATTGGTTTGGTTTGGACTTTGGACTGGTTGATGGTTTCATATCAGGTGTATATATGTATGTACATGCCTATAAATAGCTTGGTTTACTGTCCTACTATATAACTTTAGTTTATATAAAGATAAGAGAACAATATTTATACTTTAAACATAAAAACTCTTATGTATTTTTTTTTTTTAAAAACAAATAAACTCTAATGCTATTTTAAAACTTGAATTCAAAATTTTAAAATTTCAATTGATTGTTAAGAATTTAAAAAATTGTTTCTTTTAACTTTTAATTGAATGGTATAGTTGAAGTTTTCCTTTGACAAGAAAAAAAAAGTTTTTATTGAAATGAATGACATTAGAGTAACAAAAATTAACTTTTTAATTTGGTTTATTCTTAATTTCAACTCAATGAATTTTCACATTATTAAAGTGACATTTTATGAATTTTTATTAGTATGTGTTGACTTTAACTCAGAAGATTCAACTCATTGGGCTTCAACCATTTTATGGATCCAATTATATGACCTATTTAGCCTCCAAAAAGCCCAAATAGTTGGTAAACGTATCCCAGTTTTATCCCAAGTGATTGTGGTTGTGATTCGCAAATGTTACGGGTACGGTAGGTCTAGCTTGATGTCATTTTGTTTTTCTTCATCTTCTCCCTTCTCTTGGACTCAATTTCCCTTTATTTTCAATTAAAGCTGAGCTATAGTTAACAAGATGAGGTTGGCTCAGTGATAAATTCCTCACACCTATCAGGTCCAGTCCTAGGGGGAGCCCAGTGAGGCAGCCGCTAGGGCCCCCAATCTTTAAAGGCCCCCAAATTGTTAAAAAATTAAATATATTGATTTTAGATATAACCCATGTATGATATTAAACTAACAAACTCATAAATGAGTTTAAAATAGAACCATCAAACATATAATTTTTTAAAACTAAATAACTCATAAATGAGTTTAAAATAGGCCCACTGAACACATTTTTTTTAAGAAAGACCCACAGATTAAAAACTCAATCATCATTCTCAAATTCTTACACCAAGTCAAACGTGGGCTGAATCCTATTCCTAACACTAATTGTCTTTTATATATTTAAAACGGGAATACAACAGTATAACACTACTCATATCACTTATCAGACAACCAGAAGCAGACATCGAACAAAAATCAAAATATCAAATCAAATTAGGGTTCTTCAAAACTCTCTTAAATCTTTCTACGAAAATTCATAATTCAGATATAAAATCTCAACTTGAAATCTCACGGCCCTGTCAATTCATTTTCTATAGTTCGCCTTGAGCCCCGAAAATCTCATAGTCAACTCTGACACCTACATCCAGAAGGTTGTAGATTCGAGTCATGTTCTCTCTCCCAAAAGATTGTAATACTTCAAAAAAAAACCAAAAAAAAAAAAACAAAACAAAACAAAAACTGACCTCCAGTTGATGTTCTACATATTAGTATATCATTATTATGGTATATGAAGTGTAAAACGCACTGTTTTTGAATTCCTGTACTGTTTAATACTCGATAAATGACTTCGTAAGTTAGTGGGTCCATTCCAAATCTACCCACCAAAGATCTTCTTCTTCATTTGGTGCCACAACGAACAGTTCCTCTCCTTAGTATCGATCTATCAAACTCTTCTGATCATTGTCAAAGTCCCTTGATTAGGGCATTTCTTGCTTCAATCTTTTTGCCACCATATATCACTCTTCTGGCTTTCATATTTTATTACCATAATTACATCTCCCTGCCATTAAATGTCTTTAATTTTAAACTGTTTTATTCCAAGTTGATGATCATGCATGACTCATGAGTAGTTTGTTGACATTTAATAAGGAAACCTGAAGCGAAATCAACCAAGTTCATAAACAGGATCTTGCGACATATAGATGGATTAACTGCCAATAGCCCCCGTTTTAAATAGTGTGTATGAAAATTGAAACATAATAATATTGTTTTATAGATGTTGCTGTACTTGTAGAGTTGTAGTCAATGATTAGAAATTGTACAAGGAGACTCTTCCCTTTCTCTTACCTTTAATTCTAGGACTACTTATGTACATATTTTGTTTGATTCCTAGGATCTTCCAAGTAGGATATTTCTCCTCAAGGGTATGGCTATAACTGAAAAAGAGGGTGTGCAATCTATAGAGAAACTCAGACAGGCCTTTCAAGATCCCTTGGTTTCCATTTAAACAAAACGGATTTTCAAATTCCCCCAAAGTCTACGACTGCCTGTTCAAACAGGTCTTACCCATATAGACCACCTGGGAAGTTTTCCAAAAAATCAAAAAATTTTGTTTCCATAAAAACAGGATCTCTACTAAGTGCATTTATAGAAAGAGTTCTTTTAAGAGTTGCAAAACAATTTTTCAAATCTATATTAGGACCGAGTTACTCTAGAAATTTAATACTTTTCTTATGCTTTCGTTAACCTGGCAAGACTTCCTAGTGTTGAAACAGTTAAATAAAAACTAAAAAGTGGGTATACAGTAGAGAGATAAAAACCTTACTTGAAAATATTCACAGCTTTTTTGATTGCTAGTGAGGAGATTGAAAATATTACAAGAGGGAGTGAGAGTGTGTTTGAAAGCTCTAGATTTGCCTGTATTTTGCAAATGAGAGCAACACTTAATTTATACAAAAATGTACAAAGAAAGGGCCAAAACATACGGCCAACTATAATATTTTACAAAAAGTAAATCTGACAATTGAACATATCGATAACTGCTTTTGCTGTTCATGTTGTCAGTCTTATCTTCAAATTTGTCGATCTTATTATTTTGTCTTCTGTCTTCTGACTTTGATTCGATCTTTCTGTCTGACTTTGTCTTCTATCTTCTTATCTTCTGACTTAGATTCGATCTTATCTTCGGACTCGATCTTATCTTGCTTTGAACTATCTTTGTCTTTTTCTACCGACACTTTGTTGTACTAGCTTCTGCTTAAGTGTCTAAATTATGGTAGGCTTCATCATCGAACTGTTCATCTATTTCTTCTTCAGTGAGAAATTCTCGTATCCGGTCTTCCTCCTCTTCCTGGATTTCTCTTAGGTAGTCATCTGTCTCTGGGCTAAGAAATATCCATGGAATAGGGTATTTAGACATGACCTCGTGACTCCTTATGAAGATTGACATGTGAGGAGTCTGTCCTATCAGCTTTGGCCTGGATGAATTTACACAAGTGAAATATTTCTGGGCTCTGTATCGTTGAAGATGTTCAAGACATATGTCTTGACCATAATCATGAGGATAATCTTCTCGTAAAAATTCAACAGGGAAATTGTATGGCACTATCACTATGAAGTGATAAGCTGGTAAATAGTTTGACAACCGATAAGGCTGGTTGACAATCCATTCACAGGGAACTGAGTCAATGTCCAAACAAAAACCATGCTTTCCTCCAAACATCCTGATAGATTGTTGAAGCTTTTCAGGAAGAAAGGAGATTTTTAAAATGTTTGTTGCATGAATCCCGTCAATAATACCATAACTAAATAGTTCTTCAATACTAACTTTATCGGCAAAATCAGGGATTTCAAATTCTAAAGGAAAAATATTTAAATTTATTTGTACTGAAACAAATTTAAAAACAACTTGGTTATTAACTTTTTTCTCTTGTAACCATGTAGTCATACCCTCAGGTAATCCTACACCTACGGCTAAAAACTTTTGGATTTTGAGAAAACGTTTTAAATGTATATTTTGTGCTATACCAAAAATATTTTGCTTTATATCTACAGGAAGCTGTTCTACTGCTTTAAGAAGATTTTTAGCTTGATCCCTCATTAGGGTAATATTTATAATGTCAAGGGGCTTTTCTACTGAATTTGCCTCCTCGTCAGCTTCTGTACTATGCTTTTGGCTTGTTACGCTAATTCTTCGGAGTTGATCCGCTAGCTGTTCAGCTTCTTCTAATTTTTTCTTTAGTATTGTATTTTCATCTTGGATCTTTTCTAAAAGATCATACATATTCTTTTTACAGCTTTCTAGCTCTTCTGATATTCTATGATTTGCTTCATTTATAGTTTTGAAATGATTCATGAAGCTAATCACTTGGTTACGATCATAAATAATTCCATTAAACTCTAAAATTGGTTCAAAGCCATCTTGGTTTTGTAAAAACATATTTAAAGATCTAGTGGCTTCTTCCAATGAGTAAAAACCTTTAAAACTAGGATTTGGAAAATCTTCAACATACATAGAAGTCTCTTGCCATGTTGAATAAATTCCAACTTTTCTTCCTTTATAAACTACATAACATGAAAACTTGTTATTTTCTACAAAGTATTGGCTTAAAACATTTAGAGAATTTAAAAATCCTTTATTATCATTTCTAAAAAACCAAATATTATTGAGCAAAGCTTGTTGAGGTTCGGTAAGCTTATCTTTTAGTTGATTTAGAGGTTGAAAAGAGATTCCAGGGTTATTGCATATTGTAAAAGGTCCTATGTTAAGCTTTTTTGCACTACTGCTTTGAGTTGGGAAAGTAAGGCTTTTTTGAAGATTCTTTGAACTTCCAGCCATATTTCCTGCATTCAAAATTAAATATTTATTAGTCTAGATAATATATCAGCTATAGTATTATCCTTTCCACTAATATGTTCAAATTCTGCTTTATATCCTCTACCAGTTAATGTTTCTAAGAAACTTATCCATCTTTTGCTTATGAAGGAATTTTTCTTTTCAAAATTTTTCTTTTGTACTTTTTTATAAAATTCTACTATATTATTACAATCTGTCCTAATAGTAAAGGATTCATTTTGTATATATATATGAAAATTATTCAGAGTATTTATTATACCTAATAGTTCTAATTCAGTACTTGATTTTCGACTCTCAGGTTCTGTAAACTTGCCGCTGGAATACATCGCTATTTCTTCAGTATCTTTAGGGCTTCCTTTACTAGGTTTTTGAATGAGAATTCCAGCCCATCCTATGCTACTAGCATCTGTTTGAATTATTTTATAATAGCTATCAATTGGGAGAGCTATTGGTCCTAAATTTTTTACTATTTCTTTTATCTTTCGGATTAATTTTATATCTTCATTATTAAAATATCTTTGACCATTTTTGCTAAGTTTATTATAAAGTGGCCTGACTAAGGTGCTTAGATTAGGTATAAACTTTCTACCATAATTTAATAATCCTAGAAACTTTTGTAGCTCTTTGGTCTCTTCTATCTTATCAGGGAAATTCAATATTTTAGTGGTTATATGCGGTTGGAGTTCTACCTTTCCTTTATCTATTTTTAGTCCTAAGAAATCAATTTTGTTTTTAAATAATTCAATTTTCTTCTTAGAAAGTATTATATTATTAACTTTACATAAATCAAGGACTTTATGGACATGTGCTGTGTGAATATACCTATTATTACTAAAAACAAGAATATCATCTATATAGACTATACAAAAACTGGAAAACTGTTTAAAGATTCTATCCATCCTAGCTTGAAATACTTGAGGTGCATTTTTTAATCCAAATGGCATTACAAGCCACTCAAAATGTCCTTCTGAACAACTAAAAGCTGTCCAAGGGATAGATTCTTTATCTAGTTTTATTTGCCAAAATCCGCTTTTACAATCAAATTTGGAGAACCATGTTGCTTTTTGTATACAATTTACTAATTCGTCTTTGTTGGGAAGCTTATAGCTATTTCTTAGAGTATTATCATTTAATCTTTTATAATTAATGACCATTCTACTTTTTCCTCTTTTTTGCTCACTATGGTTGCTAACGATAAAAGCTGGGCTTCTATGTCGACTGGTGCTTTCTCTTATTACTCCTAGTTCAAAGAGTTCTTTAATATGCATATTGCATTCTTTTCTGTCTTCTAAACTATAGGCTAAATCTTGAGTTATTATAGTAATGTCTGGATTTATTATTTCTAACTTATATATTTCTGTAGAGTTTTCATTTTGTGGGTTATCACCAATAATTTTTGTTCTTTCTAAAGCTTCTACTTTATTTTTTACATCTATTGGCCAACTTTTTTCTTCTGGGTTCTCTTGGTTAGACTCTATTCTAGAGATTATACAAAGATCTTCAGTGTAACCTTCTATTAGATATTCGTCTATTTCTTCATAACTTAAAACTTGATCAGATTCTAATTCTAGATTTACTATTGAATCTTCGAGTAAATAATCAAAATATTCTATATTTACTGGCTTTTCTATATTATTTATTTTCTTTATATAAGGAAGGTTATTAGTTTCCAACTTTGGTTGTATAAAGGTGGATTTTTTAAAGAAATTCACACCATTTGGTGTTATTAACATACTTCCATTATTTCCTAATATAAAATTTAATCCTAAAATGAACTTATAGTTACTTACCTGTTTAGATACTAAAGTCTGGGGAAGGTTATGTACTTCTCCATTAATCCTAATTGGTATATTAATTATACAGTCAGTTATTGGTAATAATGATCCATTAAACTGTCTTAATCCTACTTCTGTTCCTAACTTAGTTCTAAATTCTTCTGGAGCTAAACTTTCATGTATAATACACTTATTTGCACCTGTATCTATCATAGCTTTAGTGCAGATTCTTTTGGATTTATAAAGAATTTCGACATCTATTAATATGAGTTCGCTTCCTGCTCGGTTTACTTCTTCTCTTTCTATGCATTTGTTACAATAATATAATTCTTCCTTTTTATAACCTTTATAGAATTCTTTACTGCATTCTTTGCAATTTTTTCCTAAAAAGGAAACTACTTCTTCTAACATATTAATACTATCTTCTGTTCCTGATGTATCATTTTCAAATTGTTCGTCAGGTCCTGATTCTAAACTAGACTCATCGTCTTCTTCTAACATTAATGCTTCGTATTCTTCATGATCTTCATCGTCGAATATGACTATAATATCTTCATCAAGTAATTCTTCGATATTGAATATTTCTTCTAGGTCTTCTAAATAGTCTTCTATTTCTAACGTATTTACTTTATTATTCTTAGCTTCAGGACAATTAGGTTTGATATGCCCCATTTTTCCACATAAATAACATTTACAATCTTTGTGATTTTTCTTTCTAAAAATCCTTTTTCCTTGTTTAAAAGCGTTTTGGATTTTTTGCTTATTATTAGCATAATTATAATATTTTCTTTTATAGGGTTTATAAGGTTTTTTATACTTATCTTTCTTGTATTTTTTAATCTTTCTGGTTTTATTTCTATCATATTTATGCCTGTACTTTTTAGTCTTTCCACAACCTAATGTAGGTACTTCATACAAGTCTACACACATTCTACTAAATTGTTGTTGTGCTTGTCTTCTAAGTTTTTCTTCATCACATAAATCTCTAATTCTTTGTCTAACAAATTCTACTGCTGGTATTAAGGAAATTTGCCAAAATAATCCTTCTTCTTTTCTACTTTTAAACCATTCTGTTAGATCTTTATAAAGTTTTTCTCCTATTTTTCCAGGTAACTTTGTTACAAATTTCATTAATAGTTCTTCATCATAAGGTCTTCCTATTTGACTCCAATATTTATAGAAGATATCTACATAGTAATCAAAATAGTGTAAATCACATATTTTTAGTTGTTCTAAACTTCTTATAGCTCTAATCTGTTTTTGGACATCATCTACTTCTTCCATTGAAGATCCTAGGACACATTTTCTAATTGCGTCTATAAAACTTAAGACTGTTATGTTTATTTCAAATTCATCTAATTCTACTCTTTTTACATCATCCTTTTTCATGTATTCTCTCCATCCTAAATAAATTTGTTTTTCATTATATCCTAATGTGCTTTCTAAATAAACTAACTTATATTTATAATCTATTATATTATTTAATGCTTCCATAGCATGTCTAATTAAATTTCCTTCCCATTTACTAAATATTTTCTTCCATTCACTAGGTCTATGTCCTTGTAGGCTTAAAATTAATATATCCTTTGCTTCTGGTTCTTTTCGCCAGCTTTCTAATTTAGTTTTAGCTCTATAAACTCTTTCTGTGTCTTTTATGTCTCTATATTGTTCTTTTGTATCCTTTATCCCTCGATTTTCTAAGTATTCATCTATTCTGGGTTTAGGAAATCCTTCTGTATCTGGGACATTTGTTCCACTTCCACTACCTGTTTCTAAAGTTCTAGGTTTTTCTTCCTCACCTACAAATATTTCTTCTTCTAGATATATTATATGTAATAAATCATTTCTTAGATTTTCAAAATCTAATTTTTCTAATAAAATATTATCTACATCTTTGTCGTCTAGTTCTATGTTAGTGCAAAGTTCTTCGAATACCTCTTCGTTTAGGTAATTATTAGGATTACTAAAAATTAAATCTATTATTTGGTCTTTATTAGTATTTAGGGTTTTAACTTTATCTATGGGTTGTTCGAATCTTAACATATTGATTTCGTCTTCAGAATCATCTTCAGTTATAGATATATTACCTTGGTTTTTGTAATTACTAAATCTTTGGAACGTTTGGTCTTTGTTATCAGTATAAATCTTACTACTTTCTGGTAATTCTACTAACTGGGTTTTTAATTCTGGTAATTTCCATTCTAATCCCTGTAATTCGCTTTTATTAAGTCTTTTAGGGACTTGCATTTGTACATATTCACTATGAAAATGTTCAACTATGCTTTTGTTAATGAACTTGAACTTTTTATGGTATTTATTATAACATCTTCCTAAAACAAATAGTTTTATTCTTAAATTTTTATATTCTGCATTCATGTTAAAACCTTTTGTTTGTATGCTTAATTTTATCTTACTACAAAATTCTTTTATGTCTATGTCTATGTCAGGGAGACATCCTACTACGGCTACTTTATTTCTGAGGTCTACTTCAGCGGTTGCTAGCTGAGCTTGTTCATGATCGTTAAATCTATCATCATAAAGATACAAATGGGCTTTAGTGTCTAATCCAGCTCTAGTCTGGCTGAGTACTCCAATAATTACTACACCTAAATGTATAGCTGAGTATCCATTTTTCTTTATTTCTTTAGCACTTTGAGGGCTTATTAATGTAATTTCTTCTCTTTTATTAACTACTCCAATTGTAAATTCATCTTTATATACATACAAGCTGCTTTTAAAGCTATCTAATAGTCCTTCTTGATATAGATTCTTTTTCTGAACTTGTCTAAATCCTACTTCAAGCATTTTATTAACATCTTCCTCTTGGATTAAATCTTCTGTTTTTTCGATTATTTCTTTTCCTTTATTACTATAATTTAGGATATTTCTAACTCTACTAGCTACTGGTAATCTTAGGCTAGATGATCTTGTTAGTTCCATTTTTGTTAAAGAGATTAACTTTTGGACCTAAAATATCTTGAATTTCTACTTTTGGTTGGCTAGGAGAAGCTTGAGCTTCTTGCTTAGTTTCTAGTATATTTATTCTGTTAGCTAACCAAGCTATATGGTTTGGATCTACTTGGTTATGGATAATTTTATTAATATTATTTTCTAATTCTTCTATTCGCTCTAAAGCTTTAATTAATAGCTTTATTATGGTATTACACTGTCCTTGGGTGACTGTATTACTTTCTAAGTTGAAAACTTTATCACTTATGCTTATTGGTAAATTATTGGGAGCTTCTATTGTTAATTCGTTAAGGATGTTTGCTAATTGGTTCATTCAGTAAGTCTTTTTATCTGTGATCTTAATTCTTGCTGAGTCTGCTTTATATTTTCTATTTCTAAGCTGAGGCTAGTAACTAGACTTTTTATTTCTAATTCTACAGGTTTAGGAGTTTTTTGGTCTATTAGATTAGCTAATTCTAATATTTCCTTTTTACTGGGAAATCTTTTTATAGTATTATTAAAGTCTCCTATTAATTCTTTTATATAATCTAAATTTTTTCTTAAAGTATTGATCTTACTATTTTCAAAGAAACTTGCTAAATCTGTGATGTTTTTATTAGTCTTATCTATATTTTCTTCCAAACTTTGACCTAAATTAATTATTAAGTCTACGATGAAATTTTGTTGACTATTACTAGTGTGTGGTATATGTTTATACTGGTTATCTAAGTGCTCTACGTTACAATTAATTTTTATATTGTTTTGTAGATTTACCTTTGTTTTTCTCAATCCGGCTATTTCGAGATCTAAATATTCTAATCTCTTAAAGTTCATATGTAAGGTAAAATTCTTCTGTTATCTGCCTTGAGCTTTGCAATATTTAATTCTATTAAATTTATGATATTTCTTCTAGCTAAAATTAGTTTTTCTAAAATAAGTGTTTCTCTAAATGGTTCTCTGTTTTTTATTAATAAGTAATTAAAAATTAGTTCTGCTTCGTGAAAGTTCAAGTTCCTTAAATATGCACTAAAATGATCTAAAGGTCCATAAAAATAAATATTAAGAAAGCAGTAGTTTAAATACATTAAAGCTTTCTGCAACTTTCGTTACAGCTTTTGAATTCAAGTACTCTGTAAAGCTTTTTATTGAGCTAGATTAAAGGGTTCCTTTGCTACACAGGGCTTCTAGATGTATCTTCCAACGATTTTCTTGAATTTTAACTTCTTCTATTCTATCTAGGATAGCTTGTTTTGCTTCTTCGCTTTTAGCTCTTTTTAGTCTCCTTTTATTTACGTTTATTATTCTTTGTTCTAAGTTAAGAGTTTCTCTGAACCACTCCTTTCGTTGACTTATAGGTACTTCTCTATTCATTAAGAATTAAAATCTAATTTTGTCTAAACTAAATAAAGACAATTTGAATGAATATTTATACTAGCTTATTTTAATTATAACTTTAGTAATAGCACATGTTACGGAAGAAAGCAATTCATATCTACTAAAGTTAATATCTAATAAAGTTAAGAAGTACTAAAATAACTAAAGAACAAAAGTGTACAATAATAAGACGATAAGTACAATAGTAACTTTATCTTATCTAAAACTTATATCTATCTAAAACTTATATCTTTAAGCTTATTTACAATTTTATACCAACAAACAAAACATATTAAGTTTGTTACTACACACCACAATAACTTACTGAAACTAAAATCATACAATGATAGTAACTACAAAGCAAAATTGACAAGAGATATAAAGTTAACAAATATAGCATGTAATTTAAGCTGTTGTTTAAAGTATTTGTGAAAACTTAGATGTTGTAATTAGAAGTCTGCCTTTCTGTAACTACTAACACAAGCAAAATATTAAATTTAAAGGTAACTAGGCTCTGATACCAAACTGAAAAAGAGGGTGTGCAATCTATAGAGAAACTCAGACAGGCCTTTCAAGATCCCTTGGTTTCCATTTAAACAAAACGGATTTTCAAATTCCCCCAAAGTCTACGACTGCCTGTTCAAACAGGTCTTACCCACAGAAATATATAAGTTAGAAATAATAAATCCAGACATTACTATAATAACTCAAGATTTAGCCTATAGTTTAGAAGACAGAAAAGAATGCAATATGCATATTAAAGAACTCTTTGAACTAGGAGTAATAAGAGAAAGCACCAGTCGACATAGAAGCCCAGCTTTTATCGTTAGCAACCATAGTGAGCAAAAAAGAGGAAAAAGTAGAATGGTCATTAATTATAAAAGATTAAATGATAATACTCTAAGAAATAGCTATAAGCTTCCCAACAAAGACGAATTAGTAAATTGTATACAAAAAGCAACATGGTTCTCCAAATTTGATTGTAAAAGCGGATTTTGGCAAATAAAACTAGATAAAGAATCTATCCCTTGGACAGCTTTTAGTTGTTCAGAAGGACATTTTGAGTGGCTTGTAATGCCATTTGGATTAAAAAATGCACCTCAAGTATTTCAAGCTAGGATGGATAGAATCTTTAAACAGTTTTCCAGTTTTTGTATAGTCTATATAGATGATATTCTTGTTTTTAGTAATAATAGGTATATTCACACAGCACATGTCCATAAAGTCCTTGATTTATGTAAAGTTAATAATATAATACTTTCTAAGAAGAAAATTGAATTATTTAAAAGAATTAATAGGAGACTTTAATAATACTATAAAAAGATTTCCCAGTAAAAAGGAAATATTAGAATTAGCTAATCTAATAGACCAAAAAACTCCTAAACCTGTAGAATTAGAAATAAAAAGTCTAGTTACTAGCCTCAGCTTAGAAATAGAAAATATAAAGCAGACTCAGCAAGAATTAAGATCACAGATAAAAAGACTTACTGAATGAACCAATTAGCAAACATCCTTAACGAATTAACAATAGAAGCTCCCAATAATTTACCAATAAGCATAAGTGATAAAGTTTTCAACTTAGAAAGTAATACAGTCACCCAAGGACAGTGTAATACCATAATAAAGCTATTAATTAAAGCTTTAGAGCGAATAGAAGAATTAGAAAATAATATTAATAAAATTATCCATAACCAAGTAGATCCAAACCATATAGCTTGGTTAGCTAACAGAATAAATATACTAGAAACTAAGCAAGAAGCTCAAGCTTCTCCTAGCCAACCAAAAGTAGAAATTCAAGATATTTTAGGTCCAAAAGTTAATCTCTTTAACAAAAATGGAACTAACAAGATCATCTAGCCTAAGATTACCAGTAGCTAGTAGAGTTAGAAATATCCTAAATTATAGTAATAAAGGAAAAGAAATAATCGAAAAAACAGAAGATTTAATCCAAGAGGAAGATGTTAATAAAATGCTTGAAGTAGGATTTAGACAAGTTCAGAAAAAGAATCTATATCAAGAAGGACTATTAGATAGCTTTAAAAGCAGCTTGTATGTATATAAAGATGAATTTACAATTGGAGTAGTTAATAAAAGAGAAGAAATTACATTAATAAGCCCTCAAAGTGCTAAAGAAATAAAGAAAAATGGATACTCAGCTATACATTTAGGTGTAGTAATTATTGGAGTACTCAGCCAGACTAGAGCTGGATTAGACACTAAAGCCCATTTGTATCTTTATGATGATAGATTTAACGATCATGAACAAGCTCAGCTAGCAACCGCTGAAGTAGACCTCAGAAATAAAGTAGCCGTAGTAGGATGTCTCCCTGACATAGACATAGACATAAAAGAATTTTGTAGTAAGATAAAATTAAGCATACAAACAAAAGGTTTTAACATGGATGCAGAATATAAAAATTTAAGAATAAAACTATTTGTTTTAGGAAGATGTTATAATAAATACCATAAAAAGTTCAAGTTCATTAACAAAAGCATAGTTGAACATTTTCATAGTGAATATGTACAAATGCAAGTCCCTAAAAGACTTAATAAAAGCGAATTACAGGGATTAGAATGGAAATTACCAGAATTAAAAACCCAGTTAGTAGAATTACCAGAAAGTAGTAAGATTTATACTGATAACAAAGACCAAACGTTCCAAAGATTTAGTAATTACAAAAACCAAGGTAATATATCTATAACTGAAGATGATTCTGAAGACGAAATCAATATGTTAAGATTCGAACAACCCATAGATAAAGTTAAAACCCTAAATACTAATAAAGACCAAATAATAGATTTAATTTTTAGTAATCCTAATAATTACCTAAACGAAGAGGTATTCGAAGAACTTTGCACTAACATAGAACTAGACGACAAAGATGTAGATAATATTTTATTAGAAAAATTAGATTTTGAAAATCTAAGAAATGATTTATTACATATAATATATCTAGAAGAAGAAATATTTGTAGGTGAGGAAGAAAAACCTAGAACTTTAGAAACAGGTAGTGGAAGTGGAACAAATGTCCCAGATACAGAAGGATTTCCTAAACCCAGAATAGATGAATACTTAGAAAATCGAGGGATAAAGGATACAAAAGAACAATATAGAGACATAAAAGACACAGAAAGAGTTTATAGAGCTAAAACTAAATTAGAAAGCTGGCGAAAAGAACCAGAAGCAAAGGATATATTAATTTTAAGCCTACAAGGACATAGACCTAGTGAATGGAAGAAAATATTTAGTAAATGGGAAGGAAATTTAATTAGACATGCTATGGAAGCATTAAATAATATAATAGATTATAAATATAAGTTAGTTTATTTAGAAAGCACATTAGGATATAATGAAAAACAAATTTATTTAGGATGGAGAGAATACATGAAAAAGGATGATGTAAAAAGAGTAGAATTAGATGAATTTGAAATAAACATAACAGTCTTAAGTTTTATAGACGCAATTAGAAAATGTGTCCTAGGATCTTCAATGGAAGAAGTAGATGATGTCCAAAAACAGATTAGAGCTATAAGAAGTTTAGAACAACTAAAAATATGTGATTTACACTATTTTGATTACTATGTAGATATCTTCTATAAATATTGGAGTCAAATAGGAAGACCTTATGATGAAGAACTATTAATGAAATTTGTAACAAAGTTACCTGGAAAAATAGGAGAAAAACTTTATAAAGATCTAACAGAATGGTTTAAAAGTAGAAAAGAAGAAGGATTATTTTGGCAAATTTCCTTAATACCAGCAGTAGAATTTGTTAGACAAAGAATTAGAGATTTATGTGATGAAGAAAAACTTAGAAGACAAGCACAACAACAATTTAGTAGAATGTGTGTAGACTTGTATGAAGTACCTACATTAGGTTGTGGAAAGACTAAAAAGTACAGGCATAAATATGATAGAAATAAAACCAGAAAAATTAAAAAATACAAGAAAGATAAGTATAAAAAACCTTATAAACCCTATAAAAGAAAATATTATAATTATGCTAATAATAAGCAAAAAATCCAAAACGCTTTTAAACAAGGAAAAAGGATTTTTAGAAAGAAAAATCACAAAGATTGTAAATGTTATTTATGTGGAAAAATGGGGCATATCAAACCTAATTGTCCTGAAGCTAAGAATAATAAAGTAAATACGTTAGAAATAGAAGACTATTTAGAAGACCTAGAAGAAATATTCAATATCGAAGAATTACTTGATGAAGATATTATAGTCATATTCGACGATGAAGATCATGAAGAATACGAAGCATTAATGTTAGAAGAAGACGATGAGTCTAGTTTAGAATCAGGACCTGACGAACAATTTGAAAATGATACATCAGGAACAGAAGATAGTATTAATATGTTAGAAGAAGTAGTTTCCTTTTTAGGAAAAAATTGCAAAGAATGCAGTAAAGAATTCTATAAAGGTTATAAAAAGGAAGAATTATATTATTGTAACAAATGCATAGAAAGAGAAGAAGTAAACCGAGCAGGAAGCGAACTCATATTAATAGATGTCGAAATTCTTTATAAATCCAAAAGAATCTGCACTAAAGCTATGATAGATACAGGTGCAAATAAGTGTATTATACATGAAAGTTTAGCTCCAGAAGAATTTAGAACTAAGTTAGGAACAGAAGTAGGATTAAGACAGTTTAATGGATCATTATTACCAATAACTGACTGTATAATTAATATACCAATTAGGATTAATGGAGAAGTACATAACCTTCCCCAGACTTTAGTATCTAAACAGGTAAGTAACTATAAGTTCATTTTAGGATTAAATTTTATATTAGGAAATAATGGAAGTATGTTAATAACACCAAATGGTGTGAATTTCTTTAAAAAATCCACCTTTATACAACCAAAGTTGGAAACTAATAACCTTCCTTATATAAAGAAAATAAATAATATAGAAAAGCCAGTAAATATAGAATATTTTGATTATTTACTCGAAGATTCAATAGTAAATCTAGAATTAGAATCTGATCAAGTTTTAAGTTATGAAGAAATAGACGAATATCTAATAGAAGGTTACACTGAAGATCTTTGTATAATCTCTAGAATAGAGTCTAACCAAGAGAACCCAGAAGAAAAAAGTTGGCCAATAGATGTAAAAAATAAAGTAGAAGCTTTAGAAAGAACAAAAATTATTGGTGATAACCCACAAAATGAAAACTCTACAGAAATATATAAGTTAGAAATAATAAATCCAGACATTACTATAATAACTCAAGATTTAGCCTATAGTTTAGAAGACAGAAAAGAATGCAATATGCATATTAAAGAACTCTTTGAACTAGGAGTAATAAGAGAAAGCACCAGTCGACATAGAAGCCCAGCTTTTATCGTTAGCAACCATAGTGAGCAAAAAAGAGGAAAAAGTAGAATGGTCATTAATTATAAAAGATTAAATGATAATACTCTAAGAAATAGCTATAAGCTTCCCAACAAAGACGAATTAGTAAATTGTATACAAAAAGCAACATGGTTCTCCAAATTTGATTGTAAAAGCGGATTTTGGCAAATAAAACTAGATAAAGAATCTATCCCTTGGACAGCTTTTAGTTGTTCAGAAGGACATTTTGAGTGGCTTGTAATGCCATTTGGATTAAAAAATGCACCTCAAGTATTTCAAGCTAGGATGGATAGAATCTTTAAACAGTTTTCCAGTTTTTGTATAGTCTATATAGATGATATTCTTGTTTTTAGTAATAATAGGTATATTCACACAGCACATGTCCATAAAGTCCTTGATTTATGTAAAGTTAATAATATAATACTTTCTAAGAAGAAAATTGAATTATTTAAAAACAAAATTGATTTCTTAGGACTAAAAATAGATAAAGGAAAGGTAGAACTCCAACCGCATATAACCACTAAAATATTGAATTTCCCTGATAAGATAGAAGAGACCAAAGAGCTACAAAAGTTTCTCGGATTATTAAATTATGGTAGAAAGTTTATACCTAATCTAAGCACCTTAGTCAGGCCACTTTATAATAAACTTAGCAAAAATGGTCAAAGATATTTTAATAATGAAGATATAAAATTAATCCGAAAGATAAAAGAAATAGTAAAAAATTTAGGACCAATAGCTCTCCCAATTGATAGCTATTATAAAATAATTCAAACAGATGCTAGTAGCATAGGATGGGCTGGAATTCTCATTCAAAAACCTAGTAAAGGAAGCCCTAAAGATACTGAAGAAATAGCGATGTATTCCAGCGGCAAGTTTACAGAACCTGAGAGTCGAAAATCAAGTACTGAATTAGAACTATTAGGTATAATAAATACTCTGAATAATTTTCATATATATATACAAAATGAATCCTTTACTATTAGGACAGATTGTAATAATATAGTAGAATTTTATAAAAAAGTACAAAAGAAAAATTTTGAAAAGAAAAATTCCTTCATAAGCAAAAGATGGATAAGTTTCTTAGAAACATTAACTGGTAGAGGATATAAAGCAGAATTTGAACATATTAGTGGAAAGGATAATACTATAGCTGATATATTATCTAGACTAATAAATATTTAATTTTTGAATGCAGGAAATATGGCTGGAAGTTCAAAGAATCTTCAAAAAAGCCTTACTTTCCCAACTCAAAGCAGTAGTGCAAAAAAGCTTAACATAGGACCTTTTACAATATGCAATAACCCTGGAATCTCTTTTCAACCTCTAAATCAACTAAAAGATAAGCTTACCGAACCTCAACAAGCTTTGCTCAATAATATTTGGTTTTTTAGAAATGATAATAAAGGATTTTTAAATTCTCTAAATGTTTTAAGCCAATACTTTGTAGAAAATAACAAGTTTTCATGTTATGTAGTTTATAAAGGAAGAAAAGTTGGAATTTATTCAACATGGCAAGAGACTTCTATGTATGTTGAAGATTTTCCAAATCCTAGTTTTAAAGGTTTTTACTCATTGGAAGAAGCCACTAGATCTTTAAATATGTTTTTACAAAACCAAGATGGCTTTGAACCAATTTTAGAGTTTAATGGAATTATTTATGATCGTAACCAAGTGATTAGCTTCATGAATCATTTCAAAACTATAAATGAAGCAAATCATAGAATATCAGAAGAGCTAGAAAGCTGTAAAAAGAATATGTATGATCTTTTAGAAAAGATCCAAGATGAAAATACAATACTAAAGAAAAAATTAGAAGAAGCTGAACAGCTAGCGGATCAACTCCGAAGAATTAGCGTAACAAGCCAAAAGCATAGTACAGAAGCTGACGAGGAGGCAAATTCAGTAGAAAAGCCCCTTGACATTATAAATATTACCCTAATGAGGGATCAAGCTAAAAATCTTCTTAAAGCAGTAGAACAGCTTCCTGTAGATATAAAGCAAAATATTTTTGGTATAGCACAAAATATACATTTAAAACGTTTTCTCAAAATCCAAAAGTTTTTAGCCGTAGGTGTAGGATTACCTGAGGGTATGACTACATGGTTACAAGAGAAAAAAGTTAATAACCAAGTTGTTTTTAAATTTGTTTCAGTACAAATAAATTTAAATATTTTTCCTTTAGAATTTGAAATCCCTGATTTTGCCGATAAAGTTAGTATTGAAGAACTATTTAGTTATGGTATTATTGACGGGATTCATGCAACAAACATTTTAAAAATCTCCTTTCTTCCTGAAAAGCTTCAACAATCTATCAGGATGTTTGGAGGAAAGCATGGTTTTTGTTTGGACATTGACTCAGTTCCCTGTGAATGGATTGTCAACCAGCCTTATCGGTTGTCAAACTATTTACCAGCTTATCACTTCATAGTGATAGTGCCATACAATTTCCCTGTTGAATTTTTACGAGAAGATTATCCTCATGATTATGGTCAAGACATATGTCTTGAACATCTTCAACGATACAGAGCCCAGAAATATTTCACTTGTGTAAATTCATCCAGGCCAAAGCTGATAGGACAGACTCCTCACATGTCAATCTTCATAAGGAGTCACGAGGTCATGTCTAAATACCCTATTCCATGGATATTTCTTAGCCCAGAGACAGATGACTACCTAAGAGAAATCCAGGAAGAGGAGGAAGACCGGATACGAGAATTTCTCACTGAAGAAGAAATAGATGAACAGTTCGATGATGAAGCCTACCATAATTTAGACACTTAAGCAGAAGCTAGTACAACAAAGTGTCGGTAGAAAAAGACAAAGATAGTTCAAAGCAAGATAAGATCGAGTCCGAAGATAAGATCGAATCTAAGTCAGAAGATAAGAAGATAGAAGACAAAGTCAGACAGAAAGATCGAATCAAAGTCAGAAGACAGAAGACAAAATAATAAGATCGACAAATTTGAAGATAAGACTGACAACATGAACAGCAAAAGCAGTTATCGATATGTTCAATTGTCAGATTTACTTTTTGTAAAATATTATAGTTGGCCGTATGTTTTGGCCCTTTCTTTGTACATTTTTGTATAAATTAAGTGTTGCTCTCATTTGCAAAATACAGGCAAATCTAGAGCTTTCAAACACACTCTCACTCCCTCTTGTAATATTTTCAATCTCCTCACTAGCAATCAAAAAAGCTGTGAATATTTTCAAGTAAGGTTTTTATCTCTCTACTGTATACCCACTTTTTAGTTTTTATTTAACTGTTTCAACACTAGGAAGTCTTGCCAGGTTAACGAAAGCATAAGAAAAGTATTAAATTTCTAGAGTAACTCGGTCCTAATATAGATTTGAAAAATTGTTTTGCAACTCTTAAAAGAACTCTTTCTATAAATGCACTTAGTAGAGATCCTGTTTTTATGGAAACAAAATTTTTTGATTTTTTGGAAAACTTCCCAGGTGGTCTATATGGGTAAGACCTGTTTGAACAGGCAGTCGTAGACTTTGGGGGAATTTGAAAATCCGTTTTGTTTAAATGGAAACCAAGGGATCTTGAAAGGCCTGTCTGAGTTTCTCTATAGATTGCACACCCTCTTTTTCAGTTATATAAAATTTAATCCTAAAATGAACTTATAGTTACTTACCTGTTTAGATACTAAAGTCTGGGGAAGGTTATGTACTTCTCCATTAATCCTAATTGGTATATTAATTATACAGTCAGTTATTGGTAATAATGATCCATTAAACTGTCTTAATCCTACTTCTGTTCCTAACTTAGTTCTAAATTCTTCTGGAGCTAAACTTTCATGTATAATACACTTATTTGCACCTGTATCTATCATAGCTTTAGTGCAGATTCTTTTGGATTTATAAAGAATTTCGACATCTATTAATATGAGTTCGCTTCCTGCTCGGTTTACTTCTTCTCTTTCTATGCATTTGTTACAATAATATAATTCTTCCTTTTTATAACCTTTATAGAATTCTTTACTGCATTCTTTGCAATTTTTTCCTAAAAAGGAAACTACTTCTTCTAACATATTAATACTATCTTCTGTTCCTGATGTATCATTTTCAAATTGTTCGTCAGGTCCTGATTCTAAACTAGACTCATCGTCTTCTTCTAACATTAATGCTTCGTATTCTTCATGATCTTCATCGTCGAATATGACTATAATATCTTCATCAAGTAATTCTTCGATATTGAATATTTCTTCTAGGTCTTCTAAATAGTCTTCTATTTCTAACGTATTTACTTTATTATTCTTAGCTTCAGGACAATTAGGTTTGATATGCCCCATTTTTCCACATAAATAACATTTACAATCTTTGTGATTTTTCTTTCTAAAAATCCTTTTTCCTTGTTTAAAAGCGTTTTGGATTTTTTGCTTATTATTAGCATAATTATAATATTTTCTTTTATAGGGTTTATAAGGTTTTTTATACTTATCTTTCTTGTATTTTTTAATTTTTCTGGTTTTATTTCTATCATATTTATGCCTGTACTTTTTAGTCTTTCCACAACCTAATGTAGGTACTTCATACAAGTCTACACACATTCTACTAAATTGTTGTTGTGCTTGTCTTCTAAGTTTTTCTTCATCACATAAATCTCTAATTCTTTGTCTAACAAATTCTACTGCTGGTATTAAGGAAATTTGCCAAAATAATCCTTCTTCTTTTCTACTTTTAAACCATTCTGTTAGATCTTTATAAAGTTTTTCTCCTATTTTTCCAGGTAACTTTGTTACAAATTTCATTAATAGTTCTTCATCATAAGGTCTTCCTATTTGACTCCAATATTTATAGAAGATATCTACATAGTAATCAAAATAGTGTAAATCACATATTTTTAGTTGTTCTAAACTTCTTATAGCTCTAATCTGTTTTTGGACATCATCTACTTCTTCCATTGAAGATCCTAGGACACATTTTCTAATTGCGTCTATAAAACTTAAGACTGTTATGTTTATTTCAAATTCATCTAATTCTACTCTTTTTACATCATCCTTTTTCATGTATTCTCTCCATCCTAAATAAATTTGTTTTTCATTATATCCTAATGTGCTTTCTAAATAAACTAACTTATATTTATAATCTATTATATTATTTAATGCTTCCATAGCATGTCTAATTAAATTTCCTTCCCATTTACTAAATATTTTCTTCCATTCACTAGGTCTATGTCCTTGTAGGCTTAAAATTAATATATCCTTTGCTTCTGGTTCTTTTCGCCAGCTTTCTAATTTAGTTTTAGCTCTATAAACTCTTTCTGTGTCTTTTATGTCTCTATATTGTTCTTTTGTATCCTTTATCCCTCGATTTTCTAAGTATTCATCTATTCTGGGTTTAGGAAATCCTTCTGTATCTGGGACATTTGTTCCACTTCCACTACCTGTTTCTAAAGTTCTAGGTTTTTCTTCCTCACCTACAAATATTTCTTCTTCTAGATATATTATATGTAATAAATCATTTCTTAGATTTTCAAAATCTAATTTTTCTAATAAAATATTATCTACATCTTTGTCGTCTAGTTCTATGTTAGTGCAAAGTTCTTCGAATACCTCTTCGTTTAGGTAATTATTAGGATTACTAAAAATTAAATCTATTATTTGGTCTTTATTAGTATTTAGGGTTTTAACTTTATCTATGGGTTGTTCGAATCTTAACATATTGATTTCGTCTTCAGAATCATCTTCAGTTATAGATATATTACCTTGGTTTTTGTAATTACTAAATCTTTGGAACGTTTGGTCTTTGTTATCAGTATAAATCTTACTACTTTCTGGTAATTCTACTAACTGGGTTTTTAATTCTGGTAATTTCCATTCTAATCCCTGTAATTCGCTTTTATTAAGTCTTTTAGGGACTTGCATTTGTACATATTCACTATGAAAATGTTCAACTATGCTTTTGTTAATGAACTTGAACTTTTTATGGTATTTATTATAACATCTTCCTAAAACAAATAGTTTTATTCTTAAATTTTTATATTCTGCATCCATGTTAAAACCTTTTGTTTGTATGCTTAATTTTATCTTACTACAAAATTCTTTTATGTCTATGTCTATGTCAGGGAGACATCCTACTACGGCTACTTTATTTCTGAGGTCTACTTCAGCGGTTGCTAGCTGAGCTTGTTCATGATCGTTAAATCTATCATCATAAAGATACAAATGGGCTTTAGTGTCTAATCCAGCTCTAGTCTGGCTGAGTACTCCAATAATTACTACACCTAAATGTATAGCTGAGTATCCATTTTTCTTTATTTCTTTAGCACTTTGAGGGCTTATTAATGTAATTTCTTCTCTTTTATTAACTACTCCAATTGTAAATTCATCTTTATATACATACAAGCTGCTTTTAAAGCTATCTAATAGTCCTTCTTGATATAGATTCTTTTTCTGAACTTGTCTAAATCCTACTTCAAGCATTTTATTAACATCTTCCTCTTGGATTAAATCTTCTGTTTTTTCGATTATTTCTTTTCCTTTATTACTATAATTTAGGATATTTCTAACTCTACTAGCTACTGGTAATCTTAGGCTAGATGATCTTGTTAGTTCCATTTTTGTTAAAGAGATTAACTTTTGGACCTAAAATATCTTGAATTTCTACTTTTGGTTGGCTAGGAGAAGCTTGAGCTTCTTGCTTAGTTTCTAGTATATTTATTCTGTTAGCTAACCAAGCTATATGGTTTGGATCTACTTGGTTATGGATAATTTTATTAATATTATTTTCTAATTCTTCTATTCGCTCTAAAGCTTTAATTAATAGCTTTATTATGGTATTACACTGTCCTTGGGTGACTGTATTACTTTCTAAGTTGAAAACTTTATCACTTATGCTTATTGGTAAATTATTGGGAGCTTCTATTGTTAATTCGTTAAGGATGTTTGCTAATTGGTTCATTCAGTAAGTCTTTTTATCTGTGATCTTAATTCTTGCTGAGTCTGCTTTATATTTTCTATTTCTAAGCTGAGGCTAGTAACTAGACTTTTTATTTCTAATTCTACAGGTTTAGGAGTTTTTTGGTCTATTAGATTAGCTAATTCTAATATTTCCTTTTTACTGGGAAATCTTTTTATAGTATTATTAAAGTCTCCTATTAATTCTTTTATATAATCTAAATTTTTTCTTAAAGTATTGATCTTACTATTTTCAAAGAAACTTGCTAAATCTGTGATGTTTTTATTAGTCTTATCTATATTTTCTTCCAAACTTTGACCTAAATTAATTATTAAGTCTACGATGAAATTTTGTTGACTATTACTAGTGTGTGGTATATGTTTATACTGGTTATCTAAGTGCTCTACGTTACAATTAATTTTTATATTGTTTTGTAGATTTACCTTTGTTTTTCTCAATCCGGCTATTTCGAGATCTAAATATTCTAATCTCTTAAAGTTCATATGTAAGGTAAAATTCTTCTGTTATCTGCCTTGAGCTTTGCAATATTTAATTCTATTAAATTTATGATATTTCTTCTAGCTAAAATTAGTTTTTCTAAAATAAGTGTTTCTCTAAATGGTTCTCTGTTTTTTATTAATAAGTAATTAAAAATTAGTTCTGCTTCGTGAAAGTTCAAGTTCCTTAAATATGCACTAAAATGATCTAAAGGTCCATAAAAATAAATATTAAGAAAGCAGTAGTTTAAATACATTAAAGCTTTCTGCAACTTTCGTTACAGCTTTTGAATTCAAGTACTCTGTAAAGCTTTTTATTGAGCTAGATTAAAGGGTTCCTTTGCTACACAGGGCTTCTAGATGTATCTTCCAACGATTTTCTTGAATTTTAACTTCTTCTATTCTATCTAGGATAGCTTGTTTTGCTTCTTCGCTTTTAGCTCTTTTTAGTCTCCTTTTATTTACGTTTATTATTCTTTGTTCTAAGTTAAGAGTTTCTCTGAACCACTCCTTTCGTTGACTTATAGGTACTTCTCTATTCATTAAGAATTAAAATCTAATTTTGTCTAAACTAAATAAAGACAATTTGAATGAATATTTATACTAGCTTATTTTAATTATAACTTTAGTAATAGCACATGTTACGGAAGAAAGCAATTCATATCTACTAAAGTTAATATCTAATAAAGTTAAGAAGTACTAAAATAACTAAAGAACAAAAGTGTACAATAATAAGACGATAAGTACAATAGTAACTTTATCTTATCTAAAACTTATATCTATCTAAAACTTATATCTTTAAGCTTATTTACAATTTTATACCAACAAACAAAACATATTAAGTTTGTTACTACACACCACAATAACTTACTGAAACTAAAATCATACAATGATAGTAACTACAAAGCAAAATTGACAAGAGATATAAAGTTAACAAATATAGCATGTAATTTAAGCTGTTGTTTAAAGTATTTGTGAAAACTTAGATGTTGTAATTAGAAGTCTGCCTTTCTGTAACTACTAACACAAGCAAAATATTAAATTTAAAGGTAACTAGGCTCTGATACCAAACTGAAAAAGAGGGTGTGCAATCTATAGAGAAACTCAGACAGGCCTTTCAAGATCCCTTGGTTTCCATTTAAACAAAACGGATTTTCAAATTCCCCCAAAGTCTACGACTGCCTGTTCAAACAGGTCTTACCCATATAGACCACCTGGGAAGTTTTCCAAAAAATCAAAAAATTTTGTTTCCATAAAAACAGGATCTCTACTAAGTGCATTTATAGAAAGAGTTCTTTTAAGAGTTGCAAAACAATTTTTCAAATCTATATTAGGACCGAGTTACTCTAGAAATTTAATACTTTTCTTATGCTTTCGTTAACCTGGCAAGACTTCCTAGTGTTGAAACAGTTAAATAAAAACTAAAAAGTGGGTATACAGTAGAGAGATAAAAACCTTACTTGAAAATATTCACAGCTTTTTTGATTGCTAGTGAGGAGATTGAAAATATTACAAGAGGGAGTGAGAGTGTGTTTGAAAGCTCTAGATTTGCCTGTATTTTGCAAATGAGAGCAACACTTAATTTATACAAAAATGTACAAAGAAAGGGCCAAAACATACGGCCAACTATAATATTTTACAAAAAGTAAATCTGACAATTGAACATATCGATAACTGCTTTTGCTGTTCATGTTGTCAGTCTTATCTTCAAATTTGTCGATCTTATTATTTTGTCTTCTGTCTTCTGACTTTGATTCGATCTTTCTGTCTGACTTTGTCTTCTATCTTCTTATCTTCTGACTTAGATTCGATCTTATCTTCGGACTCGATCTTATCTTGCTTTGAACTATCTTTGTCTTTTTCTACCGACACTTTGTTGTACTAGCTTCTGCTTAAGTGTCTAAATTATGGTAGGCTTCATCATCGAACTGTTCATCTATTTCTTCTTCAGTGAGAAATTCTCGTATCCGGTCTTCCTCCTCTTCCTGGATTTCTCTTAGGTAGTCATCTGTCTCTGGGCTAAATATCCATGGAATAGGGTATTTAGACATGACCTCGTGACTCCTTATGAAGATTGACATGTGAGGAGTCTGTCCTATCAGCTTTGGCCTGGATGAATTTACACAAGTGAAATATTTCTGGGCTCTGTATCGTTGAAGATGTTCAAGACATATGTCTTGACCATAATCATGAGGATAATCTTCTCGTAAAAATTCAACAGGGAAATTGTATGGCACTATCACTATGAAGTGATAAGCTGGTAAATAGTTTGACAACCGATAAGGCTGGTTGACAATCCATTCACAGGGAACTGAGTCAATGTCCAAACAAAAACCATGCTTTCCTCCAAACATCCTGATAGATTGTTGAAGCTTTTCAGGAAGAAAGGAGATTTTTAAAATGTTTGTTGCATGAATCCCGTCAATAATACCATAACTAAATAGTTCTTCAATACTAACTTTATCGGCAAAATCAGGGATTTCAAATTCTAAAGGAAAAATATTTAAATTTATTTGTACTGAAACAAATTTAAAAACAACTTGGTTATTAACTTTTTTCTCTTGTAACCATGTAGTCATACCCTCAGGTAATCCTACACCTACGGCTAAAAACTTTTGGATTTTGAGAAAACGTTTTAAATGTATATTTTGTGCTATACCAAAAATATTTTGCTTTATATCTACAGGAAGCTGTTCTACTGCTTTAAGAAGATTTTTAGCTTGATCCCTCATTAGGGTAATATTTATAATGTCAAGGGGCTTTTCTACTGAATTTGCCTCCTCGTCAGCTTCTGTACTATGCTTTTGGCTTGTTACGCTAATTCTTCGGAGTTGATCCACTAGCTGTTCAGCTTCTTCTAATTTTTTCTTTAGTATTGTATTTTCATCTTGGATCTTTTCTAAAAGATCATACATATTCTTTTTACAGCTTTCTAGCTCTTCTGATATTCTATGATTTGCTTCATTTATAGTTTTGAAATGATTCATGAAGCTAATCACTTGGTTACGATCATAAATAATTCCATTAAACTCTAAAATTGGTTCAAAGCCATCTTGGTTTTGTAAAAACATATTTAAAGATCTAGTGGCTTCTTCCAATGAGTAAAAACCTTTAAAACTAGGATTTGGAAAATCTTCAACATACATAGAAGTCTCTTGCCATGTTGAATAAATTCCAACTTTTCTTCCTTTATAAACTACATAACATGAAAACTTGTTATTTTCTACAAAGTATTGGCTTAAAACATTTAGAGAATTTAAAAATCCTTTATTATCATTTCTAAAAAACCAAATATTATTGAGCAAAGCTTGTTGAGGTTCGGTAAGCTTATCTTTTAGTTGATTTAGAGGTTGAAAAGAGATTCCAGGGTTATTGCATATTGTAAAAGGTCCTATGTTAAGCTTTTTTGCACTACTGCTTTGAGTTGGGAAAGTAAGGCTTTTTTGAAGATTCTTTGAACTTCCAGCCATATTTCCTGCATTCAAAAATTAAATATTTATTAGTCTAGATAATATATCAGCTATAGTATTATCCTTTCCACTAATATGTTCAAATTCTGCTTTATATCCTCTACCAGTTAATGTTTCTAAGAAACTTATCCATCTTTTGCTTATGAAGGAATTTTTCTTTTCAAAATTTTTCTTTTGTACTTTTTTATAAAATTCTACTATATTATTACAATCTGTCCTAATAGTAAAGGATTCATTTTGTATATATATATGAAAATTATTCAGAGTATTTATTATACCTAATAGTTCTAATTCAGTACTTGATTTTCGACTCTCAGGTTCTGTAAACTTGCCGCTGGAATACATCGCTATTTCTTCAGTATCTTTAGGGCTTCCTTTACTAGGTTTTTGAATGAGAATTCCAGCCCATCCTATGCTACTAGCATCTGTTTGAATTATTTTATAATAGCTATCAATTGGGAGAGCTATTGGTCCTAAATTTTTTACTATTTCTTTTATCTTTCGGATTAATTTTATATCTTCATTATTAAAATATCTTTGACCATTTTTGCTAAGTTTATTATAAAGTGGCCTGACTAAGGTGCTTAGATTAGGTATAAACTTTCTACCATAATTTAATAATCCGAGAAACTTTTGTAGCTCTTTGGTCTCTTCTATCTTATCAGGGAAATTCAATATTTTAGTGGTTATATGCGGTTGGAGTTCTACCTTTCCTTTATCTATTTTTAGTCCTAAGAAATCAATTTTGTTTTTAAATAATTCAATTTTCTTCTTAGAAAGTATTATATTATTAACTTTACATAAATCAAGGACTTTATGGACATGTGCTGTGTGAATATACCTATTATTACTAAAAACAAGAATATCATCTATATAGACTATACAAAAACTGGAAAACTGTTTAAAGATTCTATCCATCCTAGCTTGAAATACTTGAGGTGCATTTTTTAATCCAAATGGCATTACAAGCCACTCAAAATGTCCTTCTGAACAACTAAAAGCTGTCCAAGGGATAGATTCTTTATCTAGTTTTATTTGCCAAAATCCGCTTTTACAATCAAATTTGGAGAACCATGTTGCTTTTTGTATACAATTTACTAATTCGTCTTTGTTGGGAAGCTTATAGCTATTTCTTAGAGTATTATCATTTAATCTTTTATAATTAATGACCATTCTACTTTTTCCTCTTTTTTGCTCACTATGGTTGCTAACGATAAAAGCTGGGCTTCTATGTCGACTGGTGCTTTCTCTTATTACTCCTAGTTCAAAGAGTTCTTTAATATGCATATTGCATTCTTTTCTGTCTTCTAAACTATAGGCTAAATCTTGAGTTATTATAGTAATGTCTGGATTTATTATTTCTAACTTATATATTTCTGTAGAGTTTTCATTTTGTGGGTTATCACCAATAATTTTTGTTCCTTGTTGGGAGATTAAATTCCAATAATGTTATTGGAATTTTATTACAAGATTCCTCCAATTCTTGATTGATATGTGGCAGCCAAATTTGTCTTTAATTCAAAACAAACCAAGTTTTTAAGCATAATTTGACATCTTAAAAGAAATAAATGGTTATAACCAGTTAAAAGCATCTTTAATGGTATAAGCAAATTTGGATCCTCAAAAGTTGCCACCTCATGAGGATTGTTTTCAGGGATTGCTAAAATTGATGATTGTCTAGTCCACAATAGTACACTTTATCTAAATCAAAAATCTACTATATTCAAAACTATATTCTCATTTAAATCTCAGTTAATAAATATTTTGCTCTAAAATCAACCGTTGATTGCTGTTACAGAATCTTAATAAAATTTCCTTCAATTTAACATAAACTAAACAGGGTAAAAAAAAAAAAAAAACCATAAAAGATAAGAGAAAGTATATGATATGGGTATTGATCCATTCATAACGAAGAGACGAATTTTACCTGATTGCAATTTTTGGGGGTCGAAACAATGATGAGATACATAGGCAATTAAAGCAAAAACTCTGATAAAAAAAAGTCACAGATGAGAGAGAAAGAATAAAATTACAACATCAGTTATTTTAAGTTAAGTTTGTGTTTGATGATTGAAAGTCAATCTTCAAATTTGATTATTAAAGAGGCAATTTGATTATTGATTAAATCCATTGCTAAATTTTAGTAACTCTGTTGGAAGGTATTTTTAATTAATATTAATATTAATAATTGGCTTTAAAAAAATTTAAATGATAATTAGATAAGGATTATGTATATCTTCAAAATAATCTTATGTGATTTAGATATTTTTATTATTATTTTAATTTGTATTTAATTTAGTTAAATATTTATAATATAATAGATTTAAAATAGTAAAAATTATTATTTATTATTTTAAATTATTTTAAATTAATTTTATGTGACTCTGTTGGACATTGTTTTTTTTTTTTATGCATATATAGCCATAAACATATTATTTTTTATAACAATTTCATGTTATAATTTTTTTTATTACAAAATTTTGGATATCCCTTTAAATATATATATTTTGGATAAAAACTAGCACACATCTTAATTACAATTTTTTTATCCAAAACTTTATACATTATACAAAAATTATTTTACACCTAGTTTATCATATAAATAATAATAAAAATAATTAAAAATATTTCAAATGAAAGTTTAAACAAAAAATTATTATGTTACAAACATTTTATAAAATGAAAATAAATATTATTTTCAAAATACATTACATCAAAGATATTATAAAAATTAAATAAAAATATTTTTTTTTATTTTCAGAAAATAATAATAATTTGAAATATAAAAAAAAATTAATTTCAACTATTTTAAAACTATTATATAATAAATATTGAATTAAATTAAATACAAATTGAATTAATTTAAAATATCACCAATTTATTTCAACCACAGAAGATTATTTAGAGGATATGCATAATCCTTATTTAATTATCATTTAAAATTATTTAACACAATAATTAAAATAAAAATAAATTAGTTTATTATATTTTTATAAGTACTTTTTTAAAATGTAAAATAAAATAACTTAAAAGTAACAAGTTAACCGGTTATATATAACCGGTTACGTACTTCATCATTTTTAAAGTATTTGCTTGTTACATGTGAACTAAGGAGGGTGTATTCAATTAGGATTCTTAAGGACATTTAAAGACATTTTTTAAGTGACCAATTTTCATGGATTTTTACGGATTTTTACGGACTTTTATAAATTCATATGGATTTTCATTAATTTGTTTAGACATCTATGTTAGACTTTTATGGATTTGTTTAGACATCTATCTCAAACTGTTATGGATTTGTTTAGACATCCATGGACTTTCATGGATTTGTTATCTCTGACTTCTATTATAAATGGAGAAAAGTGACGATATTTGCACCTCTTAAAAGCTGTATGTACACCATCTGGTAAGTCCAATCAACTTTATTATTATTTAAAAATTTGTTATTGAATTTATTGTTTTCAAAAAATAAAAAATAAAAAAAATCCTAACTCTTAATGTTGAATTTTATTTAATTTTTTTGTAGGACACATACCCACCATGGCTTGCCTTCACTTTCTAAGCAAACCGCCAACAGAAAAAAACTAGCTCATGGCTGGAATAATAAGAAAATCATTTATTTATTTATTTATTTATTTTTCTTTGTGTTTGTGATTACATATGAAAACAATATTAATAATAATTATGACATCTCCCTCGTTTTATGTTTTGGTTTGCCACTGATCAAATAAACTATGATTTAATTATATAAGATTTCAAATTAAATACATAAATTACATCAAGATGAGTTGGGGTTGGAGCTAATTTTATTTTAAAGTGGTATATTAAAATAATAAAAGAAGATAAAAAATAAAAATAAAAATAAAGGTAAGTTAAATGCATAGAACCTGTATAAAAGGCAAAACACAGACAAATAAAAAAAAATCAACATTTTTGCTTGTATGTGTTGCCACTGGCCAGGAAAAAAAAAGGCGCTAATCGTGGTAGTGGAATGTGCTTTGGTTTATTGTCTTTTTTTTTCTTTTCTTTTTTGGGGTGTTGTTGGGTAAGATTGCAGTCAAAAAATCAGCAAGGGAAGATCATCGATCATGATTATTTGAGTAGAGAAGAAGTGAGAAGAAGCAACACGTTAGAGAGAGAGAGAGAGAGAGAGAGAGAGAGAGAGAGAGAGCAAAGTCCACCAAAATCTTTGGGGAGAAGGTCGGACATGTTATGACATTTGATATTTATATCTCCCACTATCAAGTCCACCAAAATCCACCAAAATCCATGACCTAAGAAAATCCTTTAAAATCTAGTCCTAATTGAATACACCTTGATTCTTGTAGACATTTTAAAGTCTTAATTCAATACACCCAGATTTGGTAGGATTCTTTAAAAGTCCATAGAAATCCTAATTGAATACCACTGGATTAATATAGACTTTTTTAAAGTCTTTAAATGTCCTAATCGAATACACCAGGATTTATAATGTCTTTAAAAGTCCCCAAGAATCCTAATTGAATACACTCCCCTAAGTATTCGATGAATCTTATAATAAAATTCCAATAATATAATTGGGATTTAATCTCCCAACAAGGTCTGATCTCAGTTTGATTTGCAGAGATAAAATTATTATTATTATTGTGGTTATTATTATTATTATCATCTTGTGTGTCATCTTGGAAGCATTGACTAATAATAATATGCACCCCGGAAGGATGAGGGATGAGGGATTTATTAGTGGTGACGGGTAAGAAGACATACCATGCATCTTCTCTACTTTAATTAATAGCTTGCTTTTTTGCTTTAGTTAAATTTTATTTAATTTTGACCCTAATTTTTTTTTATATTTATATTTTTGTTTTTAATTTTTTTGTCATAACCTCTTATTTTCCAATTTCGATGAAATTGGATTCGAAACCTTTGTACCTATGTAGCACGGATACGGGCAAGGGATACGAATACGGCACGATACGGGGATACAGTAAATCTTCAAAAACTAGGATACGGATACGACAGGATACGTCAATTAAAATAATATATATTTATATTTAAAAAATAATAATAATATATGAAAACATATTTGATAATTCATTCAAAATAAAAACATATTCATAATCCTAATAAAGCATGTCACATAACTACATAAGTCATAATAATGTAACATATTACATGATCCAAATAACATATGTCACATAAGTCGAACATATTACAAAATCCAAATAAAACATACGTCACATAAGTCATAACATATTACAAAATCCAAATAATATATAAATTTTTTTTCATAAAACATATTTTAAATTCCTAATTAACTTCATTATCATCATTCATATTTTGACTCATAAATTTTGAAATTATAATTTGACCCCGTTTTATACTAAAATAATTATAATATTGCCCCAAACATATCTTCCAAGTATCCCCCAAGTATCCTCTAGTCAAACTTGTGAAAAAGTCAACGGATACACCATTTGACGTATCGGATACGTATCCTAGAGTATCTGGGAAGTTCAGATACTTCCTAGATACGAGTTACCTCCATCAAATGGAGTATCCGTGCTTCCTAGCTTTGTACCTTCCAAATTCGATGAAATTGGATTTGCCTTTGATAAGTTTTAAGGATGGTGCTGAAATTATCACGGTGTGTTAGCAGAATTAATGAGGGTATAGTAAGTACTTCAAGAATAATTTTTACAAGCTACCTTCTACGTACCACTTCTCTTTTTCTCTTTTCTTTTTTCTTTTTTAAATAATATCCTCCTACCACCCACCAACCGACTTCCGTAAAAGTCAATTGTAGAAGAAACAACTTATTAAATAAAAAAATAAATCTTAACGCGATAAATAATAATAATAATAATAAATCTTAACTTGAGTCTAAGAAACCAAGAAAGAAAAGCCATGCACAATGTTCAACCATGCCTAGTGAGATTAATAAGGTAAAATTAAGTCTTGAATACCATCGAAAACTCACGTCATGGCTCATGCCAGTTCAATTTCATGAGGACAATCTTATCTAATATTGGCTTATTAATAATAACCTTTTAGAAATGGAGATTCTGCAAGGAAGCTCCCGCCTCCAACGATATTTTATAATTTTATAATTTTATACATAGTAATGTTTCTGGTTATAGGTCCACCATTGGATTGAATCCAAAAGTGGATCCAATGATTCTGCATAATACCAAAGGTGTTTCTTGTTGGGATTGTTTTGTTTGTTTCTTTTATAATCCAAATATCCACCGAGTTAGATAGGACGGATATATAATTAGTAAAGTGTCACGCCAACTCACCTGGACTTTTATTATTTTTTATCTTCAATTTTCCACGAGAGCACCCTGTCAGTACCCTTTTAAAAGACAAAACAAAAACAATTACTTTTAAGTTTTGAATCTATCATAAGCAAGGTAAGACTTTATGCTATAACACCTTTTTTAATTTTTTTTTTAACAATATTCTATGACACTGTTGGTTTTATAACTAATATCCATGAGTGAAGACTTTATTCTACGACTCTTTGGGTTTTATAATGGCCGAGTAATTGATAAGTAGGCTTTGAAGCTTGAATTATGGTTTAAGTTTAAATTTATCCACCACGTAATTTTATTTTTATTTTTCTTCTCAATATTTTCATTTTGTTGATATATGTAGTAGCCAAAAATGGCTCATTGGCCCAGCCCAACAAAGTATAAACCCATTTTTACAATAGGTCCCATTTAAGCCCATTGTGTTGGGTCGACCCAAACTCATTGCGTTGGGGCGACCCAACACTGATGACAGCAAAGGCTACCGTTAGAAGACTTGTTCAAAATATCAGTTACCAAAAAGCTTAGTAACCGCTGGTAACTGCCCATTTGAGAGGATCTTGCTCCTGAGATCACGCCCATAATCAATGTGGACAAAGTGAACGTTGGGGCTATGCCTTCTACTATAAAATGGAGGCTCATTCACTTGGAAGTGGCTCTCGCCTTCCTAACAAAAGCTCAAAAACAGCGTATTGAAACTCTGCCTCCAAAAAGATTCGAGCCACCGGAAATCCACCATCAACATCATTACGATTTATCGCTCAGCCCAAGCGCACACAAGGCTATAATCCTGCCACCACCATCTCATTCCTTATACCTCATATCTCTATTCTAAAGTTCTTTTGCAGGTATTTCGAAGTTCAGACGACCATCTGCGAACATCAGTCGACGTCGACCAATCAGCTTCCAACCCAGTTGCTTTGGGCCTAATTCAACACGACCCGTTTGACGTACCAAGTCGTTCGACCACCCACAGTTTGGCGCCCACTGTGGGGCCCATTGCAACTACCTTCAGTTCCAGTCAATCTATCCCAACTACAACTCAACATGACTAGAAGCGGATCAGTTCCGACAGTCGAAGAATAAATTGTTGCATTGACCGCTCAAATGACGGCAAGCGCCGAGAGGATGCAGGCGCTGGAAGCAGAAAATGCAGCAATCCGAGCGGCAAATGGAGAATTAAGAGCGTTGGTCGACGGAGTAGTGCCTGACTCAGCAACATCGGAGCGCCCAACGTCGACACCAAACGGGGAACCGTTTGTCGATCGCCCTGCTCCAAGAGCACAAGGCAACCCCGTTGAACCCGAGATGAATCCGGTCGACCATCCAAATCGACCAACACTTCAGACCGCAAGGGTCAATATCGACCTTAATGATATGCCTGCCCGGAACGACGAGATGAACGAACAAGATCCAGCAATAAACCAACATCCGGACAATGTCAACAAAGCGACCATATCACTCCAGTCGACACCCGGATTGGTAAAACCTGGGCCTGGTATACATTTAAATAACTTGAAATTTTCTCGCAGGTTTGCAGAAATGGAAGCCCTCATCCAGCGAATTCCAGGAGTCCCAGCCCCGATAAAGAAGAGCACTGCCAACAGCTTCGCCGACTCACCATTCGTCGACGTAATTGCTCTCGTTGAGATGCCTAGGAAGTTCAGCTTCTCAAACATGAAGCAATATGAGGGAACGACAGATCCAGACGACCATATTTCACAATACAAGCAAAGGATATTTACTGCTGCAATCCCACGCGACCTAAGAGAGGCGTGCATGTGCAAAGCTTTCGGATCTAGCCTAAGCGGTCCCGTTTTACAATGGTATACCAATTTGCCTAATAACTCAATTGATTCTTTTGCGCAGTTGACGAACACTTTCGTGGAACAATTCGCAAGCAGTCGCAAGCTCGAGAAACAGTCGGACGACCTCTATACAATAATTCAGCGACCAGGTGAAAACTTGAGAGCTTATGTCGGACGATTCAACCGAGAGAAAGTTCAAATCCCGAGTTGCAATCAGGCAATTGCCATCTATGCCTTCAGGAAAGGCCTCAGGTTCGACTCTGATTTATACAAAGAACTCACAAAGTATCCATGCAGGACCATGGATGATGTATTAGCCAAGGCATGGGCACAAATTAAATGGGAAGAGGATGAAGCAAACTACATCGGCAAAACCAATAATGCATACTACGGGAATCGACGGAACGATCGAGTAGAGAGAAGGTCTAACGACCAAAGATCGCAACCTTACCCTACAAACAACTGAAGGAATCCCCAACCTCGGCACGAGGGTTCAAATGACAAACATTCTGTCGATTGCAGTAATGCGAGATATAGTCGAGCACAAGTAAAAGCACTAGAATATAACCTCAGCATCGAACCCGTCGACCTTGTGGCAGTAATGAAGGAAATGGGCAAAACGGTTAAGTGGCCACGAAAGATGAATGCTCTACCAGAACACAGAGACCCAAAACTTAGATGCGAATTCCATGGAGATCACGGCCATCGCACAGAAGATTGCATCGCCCTTAAATTTGAAGTCGCTAAACTTCTAAAGCGGGGACACCTTCGAGAATTCTTAACGGATAAGGGAAAGCAGACTTACGCGAGACGCAACGACCAAAGACAATCCGATGTCGTTGACAGTCCTCCGGATCCACCTAGGTAAGATAGAGTGATCAACTACATCGCAGGTGGATCCGAAGTTAGCAGAGTAAGTTATTCCGCAGTCAAGAGACATACGCGACAAGTGTCGAACACATAAATTCAACCACAGAGGGAACATCCGTCAAAAGTCGACGAAACTGTCATCTTCAAGCCGACCGACAAATCAGATTTGTTTTCTCCTCAACATGATACTTTAGTTATATCTTTACATATCGCTAATTGCTTAACTAAACGTATCTTAATCGATAATGGTAGTTCTTGCAATATTTTATTTAACACCGCTCTAAGAGAAATGCAGGTCGACGAGTCGAAGCTTAGTCGTCGAACGACTATGTTAACCGGGTTCAGTGGAGAACAAAAAAGCACACTATGCGAGAATGTACTACCGGTCTATGCTGAAGGGGTCAACTTGTACACCAATTTCCTTGTGCTCGACTGCCAATCTCCTTACAACGCCATACTAGGCAAGCCATGGATACACGAGCTAAAAGCGATACCGTCAACTTATCATCAGATGATCAAATTTCCTACCAAGTGGGGGGTGAATGAAATCAAAGGGGAACAACGAACAGCCAGAGAATGTTACCAGAATGCCATGAAAAAGAAGAAACAAGATTTATAGCAATTACAGGAAACTAATGTTGAGTCAACTCAAAACAAGCCACAAATGGAGGAACTCGATGAAGTGTCGATGGATCCAGATCACCCCAATAATAAAGTCTACATCGGGTCTAGATTACCGGACGACATCCGAGAACAATTGATCACATTTCTCAAGGGACGTCGCAGCAGTTTCGCTTGGTCACACGAAGACATGGTCGGCATCGACCCTGAAGTAATAGTACACCAATTACAGGTCGACCCAGATCATCAACCAGTAAAACAAAAGCGAAGAAAGTTCACTCCAGAAAGGAACAAGGTGATCAACGACGAAATCCAAAAACTTATCGACATCGGATCGGTGAGGGAAGTAAAATACCCTGACTGGCTAGCGAACGTCGTAGTAGTCAAAAAGAAAAACGGGAAATGGAGAGTCTGCATCGACTTCACAGACCTCAACAAAGCCTGCCCCAAAGACTCTTTCCCACTACCTCACATCGACATGCTAGTCGACGCGACTGCAGGACACGACTTACTAAGCTTCATGGACGCATACTCCGGCTACAACCAGATACTGATGCACCCTGACGACCAGGAGAAAACAGCCTTCGTCACAGAGCGAGGTACATTTTGCTATAAGGTAATGCCTTTTGGTTTAAAAAATGCAGGTGCAACCTACCAAAGGCTGGTCAACAAAATGTTCACAAAGATGCTTGGATCGACAATGGAAGTCTACATCGACGATATACTGGTCAAATCCTTAATCGCACAACAACATATCGACCATCTGAGGCAATCGTTCGACGTTCTTGACGAATATGGTATGAAACTAAACCCCACTAAATGCTCTTTTGGTGTATCTTCAGGAAAGTTTCTAGGATATCTGGTCACCCATAGGGGAGTCAAAGCAAATCCATACCAAATACGGTTGATAGAAAATATCGAGTCACCCAGATGCATCAAAGACGTGCAGAAACTTACCGGTCGTGTAGCAGCACTGAATCGCTTCATCTCCAAGTCGTCCGAACGATGTCTACCATTTTTCAATACCCTCAGAAAAAACAAGTCATTCGAATGGAACGACGATTGTGAGAGGGCGCTGCAGGATTTGAAGACGTATTTAAAGTCACCACCACTACTGTCGAAACCAAAGGACAACGAAACACTGTTCATATATCTGGCGGTATCCGACACTGCTGTAAGCGCAATCCTTGTCAGAGAAGAAGAAAATAACCAACATCCAGTCTACTACGTAAGCAAAACCTTACTCGACGCTGAAACCAGGTATAGTCGACTGGAAAAACTTGCGTTAGCCCTTGTCGTCGCAGCACGCAAATTAAGGCCATACTTCCAATGCCATTCCATCAAGGTACTAACCACTTACCCGCTTAAAAATATTTTACATAAACCTGAGCTTTCAGGTCGATTGACGAAGTGGGTAGTAGAACTCAGAGAGTACGACATCAGTTTCCATCCACGATCTGCAATGAAATCACAGGTACTAGCCGATTTTATTACAGACTTTACCCCTGGTGAAAGTGTACAGGCCGAACAGGAACTGATAGCACTCACAGAAACACCTACACCCGGAATATGGATCTTGTCGGTCGACGGATCCAGTAACATCAAAGGTAACGGGTTAGGATTGGTACTCAAATCCCCACAGGGAGACATACTGGAGCACTCGATCCACTGTGGTTTTCATACGACAAACAATGAGGCTGAATACGAAGCCTTGATCGCCGGGCTCGACCTCGCAAAAAGCCTAGGTGTGAAAAGCATTAAGGTGTTAAGCGACTCCCAACTCGTCGTTCGACAGATGAATGGCACATATGAGGCAAGGGATCAGAGAATGTCGGCCTACCTAGTCAAAGCCAAAAAGCTTCAATCGACCTTTCTCGAATTTTTGATCGAACAAATACCCAGATCCGAAAATGTACGAGCAGACGCATTAGCAAGCCTTGGGTCGACAACAACAAATGGTCCAAAGTCGATTCCTATAGTTCATCTTATGTCTCCGTCAATTCAAGAAACAGAAATACTGGCACCAGTCGACGATGGAAGAAACTGGATAGAACCAATCTTCAATTACCTCCAAGCTGACATTCTGCCGAATGACAGGACAGACGCAAGGAGAATCAAGGCAAAAGCAGCTAAATTCTGCATTATATACGATAAACTCTACAAAAAGTCGTTCACCGGACCCTACTTGAGGTGTGTCACCAAGCGAGAGGCGTACGACATCCTCAAAAGTCTACACTATGAGGAATGCGGAAACCATTCTGGCGCTCGTAGTTTATCAAACAGAGCCATCACAGCAGGATATTACTGGCCGACGATGAGGACTGACTCTTAAAACCACGTCAAGTCGTGCGACAAATGCCAACGCTTCACACCTATTTCGCATCTCCCCCCCAGGTATGTTAAATTCAATTTCGGCTCCTTGGCCTTTTATGAAATGGGGGATAGACATTGTAGGTAAGCTTCCGACAGCACCCGGGGGCGTCGTCTACATGTTGGTCCTGACAGACTACTTCTCCAAATGGATAGAAATTGGAGCATATCAACAAATACGCGACATTGAGGTACGTGATTTCGTATGGAAAAATATTATATGCAGGTTTGGAGTACCCAGGGAAATAGTGACTGACAACGGGTCCCAATTTATTTCGTACGACTTTAAGAATTTCTACGACAAATATGGGATTAAACTAAGTTTCTCAACTCCATGATATCCTCAAGCAAATGGGCAAGCAGAGTCGACTAACAAAACTATTATCAATACATTGAAGAAACGACTTAAAGTTGAAAAAGGCGAGTGGGTAGAGAAACTTCCAGAAATCTTGTGGTCATACAGAACTACCCCACGACGATCGACAGGAGAAACTCCTTTTTCACTCATCTATGGCTCGGAAGCCGTCATTCTAATAGAGACCAGGCTGTCGACCGCCCGTAGCGAAAATCCTAATGAAGAACAAAACAACGTGGAGCTCAATTTCGAGCTTGATCACCTCGACGAACGACGAGATCGTGCTGCTCTAAGAATCTAATCGTACCAACAACAGGTCGCTCGACACTATAATAAAAAAGTAAGGGCCAGAGTCTTCAAACTCCACGACTGGGTACTGCGACGAGTCTTCCAAAACACATGGGAAGAAGGAGCTGGAAAATTAGGACCGACTTGGGAAGGACCATATCAAATAACATATGTCGTCGGTCGATGAGCCTACAAGCTTAGAGGACTCGATGGTCGAGAAATACACAATAGCTGGAATGCTCTATATCTAAAACAGTACCACTTCTAAACTTAGTCTCAAATTATTTCATTATTCTATTTTTTCGACACATTGTTACTAATCGACCCAGGAAGAGCAATGATGACAACTTAGTGCAATACTGAGCTCACAAACATTTTTTACAACGCTGTCAATTTCGACAAACACTCTTTATTTTTGGATATCAAGTTTCGACGACCACTAAAGTATCGACACCAACATCTGGTGGATGATTCAGAGGTATCGACGTCAAACTCCCAATCAACTCATTCGACAATCGCATATTAAGAGTGGGGGAATAACACTGGGGGTAGTCGACTATCAAACGCATGTACGCGAAACTTTTATATAAAACGGTATTGTCGACCATCGAACGCTTGTAAGCGATTTTCCATGTAAAAAGGTCTTGTCGACCGTATACAACGCATGTACGCAAATTTTTCTGAAGAAAGGTCTTGTCGACCATATACAACACATGTACGCATATCAGAATTTCTCCGAGTAAATAAAAAGTATATTTTTCGACTATTTATTTATGCGAAACGTTCCTAGCAACTATTCACGAATATTACAACCCTCAATAAACGCGTGTAAGAGATCTCCATAAGACAGTCGACGTCGTTCGACTTACGAATGTGCATGAGTTTACAGGCTTATTACATTCAAAATTAAAACTTTTTTTTACGATTGAGCATAAGTTTACAGGCTTATCTTATTCGTTTCACGTCGTTCGACTTACGATTGATCATGAGTTTTTCAGACATCTCACTCAAGCTATAACTTACCATTGTGTAAACCCCATTATTTGATGGTCGTACGTTCTATTTTCACAATATCGGATCAAAGTAAACAAAAGAAAGTTGATCCATTCAAATAAACAAATATTCTTTTACAAAGCAAGGTCGACCAAGATTATCCAACGTTACAAAATAAATAAATAAAAATTCAGGGAGCATCACTAGGAGGAGGAACGACAGTAACAGCAGCACTCTCTTCATTGTTGTCGGGGCATTCATTAGTCCCAGGGCTCTTGTCGACATCCACAGCATCCTCTCCAGCAAGGGATTCTTCAAGCTTCAGACGCTCCATCTCCTCGTAGAGGTTAATTTCCTATTTCATGTGTTGAGGATCCCATTGGACGCCCGACAAGAACTCTTTAAAAAGCTCCGCCCTAGCCTTGCAAACAGCTTCCACCGCTATCGACAACGCCCGCTCCTTTAGAGCCTCGACCGTTTTTTCTTGTTGACCAGCTGCCTCTTTAAACTTTGTCACCTCGCCCTGGTGTCGGTCCCTTTAATTCTTTAACTCCTTCTCCAGGGCCATTTTTTGGTGCTCCATTACACCCTTCTCCTTAGAGAGCTTCGCATTTTCTGCCTTAAGAGCGTCGGCCACCTTGCGATGCATCACGCTCTTGTCATTTACGGCCTTATATCGACCATGTAGATGTAGCGTCGCTTGGTAGGCCTACATAAACGAGATATCGAATCGTCAAAGAATACATGAGAGAATACCAGTGAAAACAAAAATCTTTCTACCTGGAAATTCGATAGCAGCAACGTATCAAAAACTTCCTCCGTCTTGACGTTCTTCAAGTGCAAGTCGTCGTGAGCAAGAGTGAAGTCGTCCGACCTCTTTAAAAATCCTGCAGGATCCTTGAATAACGAGAGCCTAGAAGCAAGGAGCTTCATTGGAGAATCAGGCTCAAAATCATCCTCAGCCGACTTTTCTTTTGAGCTGGTTGCTGCTTTCTTTTGTTGATCGACAACAGAAGTCCTTTTTTACCTCTTTGTCAGCAGACTCCTTTCTGGTGACGAATCTAGGATTTGGTCCGCTGCGGCTGAAGCACCTTCCATCGACTTCCCTGCAAGCCGTTTCTATTTGGCTTGAGATGCCGCCCGTTTCCTGGCAATTTCATTTCTGAAACGTCTCATGGTCTCAGCATTGTCAGGAACGTTAATTTCTGCGCTCGCCATCGTCGTCACTGTGAAACAACGTTCAACATTAGTTAGAGGCGGTAAAAAACTCAAATTGTACTGAAGAATCTCAAAACTCCTCCTAATCCATATGTACGACAGGAAATCCTTCACATGAGGATAGGGTCCGCGCGACCTATTTAATGTCGACCACCTCCACAGTCGACTTGGCCTAAAATTACCTTCTGTGAGCAAGTTACTAACACTCCTTTGGTTAGCAGGGATCTCTAATAAAGCCCTGGTACGCTCAGGTGCAACTTCGCACGACGGAGGTTTTACCATCCCCTTGATTTCTGCAAAGACAATGAAATGATCAAAACAAGCAACTCACAAAGAATACATACTAGTTTATCAATCGATAGTTTACGAAACTTACCATATCGATTCCAGATTCGTCAATATTGATACTCCTTCTCACCTCTCCACCATGGGCCATCGACCGGAGGCCCCTTCGCGAAAAAGAACGTATCTTTCCAAAGTCTGTCGTTCGACTTAGTGTCGATAATGAGTTCCTTCTTTTTATTTCGAGGCACTAACAAGTAACGACCAGTGTCGATTAGATGCTCTTTCAGATAATAATTATGGTGGAGGCACCCCAATCCGAATTGTACATTATGCCTCTCACTTAATATTCCTAGACCCAACAGTATTCTCCAGGTGTTGGGCATCAACTGACCAGGAGCTAGATCATAGTATAACAACATTCGTCGAACGAGCTGAGGGACAGGAAATCTAAAACCTAAACGGAGGGTGTACTCATAAAAACACGTCCACCCTGGAATATCCCAATCAGCACATTCATGTTCCCTTGGCACACGTAATTCAACGTCGTTAGGAATACCGTAAATCGTCCTTATGCCAGGCAACATATCCTCTGTGATCAAGCTCGCCGGACTCTCTCTCAATATACCTAAAGGTCGACCAGATGTCGATACCTCAGGAACCTCAATATATTCTGGTTGTTCGACAGCCGACACGATAGCATACACAGCGCCCAGCTCTAGCATATCCTTAGCATTTATAGGGACAGTGGTCGACGGACCTTCAACTGTGACTCGTCGATCGACGTCTCGAGTCCTACTATCGACTCTATCATCATCAGCTCGAATCCTACAATCGACTCCTCCGTCATCATCACTGGGAGTCCAGTTAATTTCCAAGTCTGAGATTGTGTCGTCGTTCGACATCGTATCTCCAAAATCTGACAGATGCAGAAAATGCACAAGTCAGACAAAAGCTGAACGCTACAATCACAACCTAAGGATTTTTGACCAAAAATCTAAGGTTGGGTTTCCTAACCTCTACTTGAAAGCCAACCTATATCCTAAGATGAGGAATCTACCTACTGTCGATGGCTTCCAGATTCTAAACGACTGCTCTCAGCACAACGACATATGCAAATACAGAAACAACACTTCGCAAGTAAAACCAACTTGATATGAATCAAAACCTCAAAATTCAACAAAAAAGAACATGCGAAAGAACTTCACGCAAACACAAAATATACATTTCTACTTGAAGATTGTTCTATTTCACACAAGGAAAAATATTTCACACAAGGAAAAATATAAGAAAATTTTACCAACCTGAAAGATTCGTGAAAGAGAGCTTGTGAAAGAATCCTATGATCCGTGAGAGAAACCTACGATCAAGTTTCAACGAAGAAATCGAAGAGAGCAAACGAAGAAGTTGGAGAGTTGCTCTCACAGATGCTTGCAAAATAAGTGTTTGCAAAATGAGTGAAATAACCAGTTGCAAGCGAGAAATGGAACGGTTTGGGATTTTATAAAACCCAAGTAACCCTAGTGCCACGTGTCGACACCCCTTCAACTGCCGGTTAACCCAAGCAAACCGCACCGGTTAACCCAGGTAAACGATGTGAGTTTAAATTTCAAAAAGTTACCTTGAACTCTGCGCGTGAAAATTAATGCAGCTGACGCCAGTATGGAAAATTTAAACGCCTCCATCACATCAATTCACCGTTAATGATTGCAAAAAGACTATTGTCTAACGACAAACGACAACTCATCATCGACGACATGACATCGTTCGTTCAATACAGTTTGGCAAAAATAAAAAAATATATGTTTAAGATACTGATCCTATTCGACATAGTCGGGCGACGACTGTGGTTAGCTCAAACGAAAAATCACTATCGATTCCACTTAACACGGAGTTCGTTCGACATCGGTCGATTCAGCGAAAATCACTCTCCAAATCAATATTCTTTAGAGAGTGGGGGGCAAACTGTAGTAGCCAAAAATGGCTCACTGGCCCAACCCAACAAAGTATAAACCTATTTTTACAATAGGTCCCATTTAAGCCCATTGTGTTGGGTTGACCCAAACCCATTGCGTTGGGGCGACCCAACACTGATGACAGCAAAGGCTACCGTTAGAAGACTTGTTCAAAATATCAGTTACCAAAAAGCTTAGTAACCGCTGGTAACTGCCCATTTGAGAGGATCTTGCTCCTGAGATCACGCCCATAATCAATGTGGACAAAGTGAACATTGGGGCTATGCCTTCTACTATAAAAGGGAGGCTCATTCACTTGGAAGTGGCTCTTGCCTTCCTAACAAAAGCTCAAAAACAGCGTATTGAAACTCTGCCTCCAAGAAGATTCGAGCCACCAGAAATCAACCATCAACATCATTACGATTTATCACTCAGCCCAAGCACACATAAGGTTATAATCCTGCCACCACCATCTCATTCCTTATACCTCATATCTCTATTCTAAAGTTCTTTTGCAGGTATTTCGAAGTTCAGACGACCATCTGCGAACATCAGTCGACGTCGACCAATCAGCTTCCAACCCAATTGTTTTGGGCCTAATTCAACCCGACCCGTTTGACGTACCAAGTCGTTCGACCACCCACAATATATATCCAATGGTTAAATTTTACCCACCAAGTCTTAAATGAAATTTTACAAGCTAGTTATAAATATAATTTTGCACATCAGTTATAGATTGAAATTTTTTATTAAAAAAAAAGTTATAGGAAGCATGGTTCACCTGGACATACCGGTTTGGCTTCTTCTCGGGGTAGCTGGATACTCCCTGTAGTGTCCTTCTATTTCAAATATTCTCTGGCAAGGATGAAAAATTCTTCTTTAGACCTCTGCCTTTTTAGGCGGTTAACATAAGTCTCCCCTAACTTGAACACTACTACCTAGTTGGGGTTGAAGACAAAATAAATGGAAAAAAAAGAAGAGGTAAATGAGCGATCGCTCCATCTCCGTCTCTAGCATCTCGCCCGAGCGATTTGCATGATCGCTCTCGTGAGTAGCAAATCCTTGCGTAGGAGTGACACTTATCCAGAAGAAACGCGGAGGAGTAAATCGTCGGCTTCAGAGGTGGTCCGAGTCGACCCAGAAAACGCAGTAGGGTTTCATGTCTCCATTTTTCCGAGTGACATTCTTGAGGTGTTCGATGTCAAACAAATTCGAATGGTGACTGGGTCTGGATTGTTTTATTGATTTGTTGAAGAAAAAAATTGCTTTCTTTTTGTAGGAGAGAAAACATGTAAGAGATGAATAAGTAATTACTTCATTTAATTTTGTGTGTATTGATTGGGTTGATTAAATTATTTTTTTTGTGGATTGTTGAGTTTTTGATTGGGTTGATGAAGCAAGTAATATTGTTTGTTGGATGATGGGCATGAAATTGAATGTTTGAGTAATGAAGTTTTTTTTTTTTTTTTTTTTAATCTGAAAAGGTGTTTGGGGAGTGAGAAAATCCATAAAATGTAAGAAAGAAAAACGAAAATGGAAGAAAGAAAAAAAAGAAATGAATTTGGGAGAAAAAAATGCATATATATATTTTTTTAATGTTCGAGTGATAAAGTTGGTTTTTAAAATCTGAAATGGTGTTTTGGGGAGTGAGAAAATCCATACAATGTAAGAAAGAAAAACGAAAATGGAAGAAAGAAAGAAAAAAAAAATTTGGGAGATTTTTTTTTTTTAATGTTTGAGTGATCAAGTTGGTTTTTAAAATCTGAAATGGTGTTTGGGGAGTGAGAAAATCCATAAAATGTAAGAAAGAAAAACGAAAATGGAAGAAAAAAAAAAAAAGAATTTGGAAGAAAAAAAATGCAGATTTTTTTATTGTTTATTTTAATGTTCTAATATATTTAAATTAATAATTTAATGTTCTAAAATATACTTAAATTTATAAAATAAAAAACAAAGTAAGTGATTAGGGCTATTGTGGTCATTTCAGATCAAAACTGTGGTCAAAGGTTAAAGTTGACAGAAGTCAACTAACAACAGAGGATGTTTGTGCAATTATAGGTACAATTTCCATATCAGTGCAAGTTTACCTAAAATCAAGGGAGGATTGTGCAATTAGTCCATTTAAAAGTAAATGTTTTGTGAAAAAGTTGTAAAAGTATATATCTTTAATTAGTTTACTACAAAACATTAACTAGACTTTAATTAAACTATGGATTTCTTGTAGAGAAAGACTGAAATCTGAAAATATTTTGTCATTCTGCTCTCGCACTGGACCGTCGACTTGCTACTCAGTTTCTTTTATCTCCAGAAATGATTGTAAGTTCTTTTCACACTAAAAGTCTTTTAAATTGTTTTCAATTTTGATTATACCAGAGAATCGTAGTGGTGATCATTTTTGAATGAGTAATTTTTATTTATTTCTAAATTAACTATGGGGTTGAGTATTAATAGTGTAAAAATGACTTTGTGTTATGGCTGATTTTTGTTTTCTTATGCTTGCTATAGAGGCGGATACAAGTTTTTTTTTTTTTTTTTTTTTTGGGTACCGAAATTGTTTATTGATGGTTGCACAGCTTGGGAAATTATTTAACTTGCAACAACTGTAAGGCATTTACAAAGCTTCTTTATGTTTTTTTTTCACCTGCAAGCAGTGAATTCATTGAAGTATTAATTAATTTTTAATTGCAGGAGGTTATCATCCAATAGAACTCGCCAAGCTGAAAAATTTAACACAATTGTAAGCTTTTGTTAAACCTATTTTAAGATTTCATATGAATTTTGGCAAAAGTTTATGCTGTGTTTCGTTCTTGTTGTGTGATGCAGTAGGATTAATAACAACAACTTCAATGGGAGTATTCCAGATTTTATTCAAAACTGGAAGGGACTCAAGAGACCATAAGATCCTATACTTTCTTACGGTTTTTCAACTTATATTCTAGCGCTTGAATGTTCTTGATTGGTTTATAAGAGTTAATGCAGAGAAATTCAAGGTAATGGATTGAAAGGACCCATTCCCTCATCCATCTATGTTCTGAAAAACCTAGAACAATTGTAAGTGAATATATCTCAACTGTTCTACTTCATAAATAGAATTATACACAACGATGACATTTTCTGGAAGGATCAATTGAGAATGCATTGTTATATACAGGAGGATTAGTGACATAAGTGGAACAAATCATGCTTTTTCTGAGCTTGCAAACTTGACGGCCCATACACGGATGTAAATTCATTACTTTTTTCTATCAATTTGATTATTGTTTTTAGAGTGCTTAAATACCACATTAGACCTTCATAATAGCTTTAGTTTTGGGGTTTAGTTGTTACTAACATAGTTACATAGTATCAGAGTAAGTTTAACGAGGAGTATGGGGTTTGAGTCCCCGCACATAATTGAATTTATGTTTGTATATGACTTTGTCATAGGTTTGAATTTGTATTTGAGCTTAGGCCACCTAAAAAGTCCGTTGGTCTTGCACGTGAGAGGGTGTTATAGTTCTTAAATATTATTATTGGTCCTTTTCCTAATACATTAAACTTTTTACTTTTGGGTTAAGTAATTACTAACAATTATGAAATACAATTAATGACTCAAAGTTGTTATCTCTGACATGATTAACTTTGAATTTACAAAAATTTTAGAAATTGCAGTATTTTTGGAGAAGTACCTCGGTATATTTGGGAAAAAAAGAGTCTGCGAATTTTGTAAGTATGTTACACATTCAATTATTGATTTGAAATAAATGTAAAATCCAAAACTAAAATTTAGACTTCCTACGTAGCATGCATAGAAATGAATAACTCTTTATCTTGTGCATCTAGAAAACAAACGAATATCTTTATCTTGTGTATCTGATGCTTCAGCTGTGACACTTTAATGCATGCATGATCAGGCAGTGAAGAAGTACTTAGATGGCGCAATGATTGTTAAGAGATCATGAGGCCGACCGTTGGGAACATTCTGCTTTGCTATCATATGTGAGTCATGCCTAGGAGATAACTCTTATGGCCGAATGGTATTACCTTTGCTCACCTTAATTCATCTTAGGGTTTAGTTATTCACTTTGGATATGTTTTATATATATATTGAGAAATTCGATATTGTTTCTTATAATAATGAAGGGAAATCTATATCGTTGGTTTGAAAGTGTAGAGCATTTTTAGAACTGTCTAATAGGAATCATGTTATAGGACTTGTCTGCTGTTGTAATTGTGGTTATATGGGCATCAACATTGTGGTCTGACTATAATGATGGAACCTGGTCTACTTGTTGCAAGTGGTCTGATTTTGACGAAAAAAATGGTATATTTTCACTTTATGTGGTTTGCACTTATCTCCAATAATGAGTTTGTGTTTGAATTGTCTAGCTATGTGGGAACGCGTATGCAATGGATCGAGGAAAAGAAGAAAGGACTGAGAAAGAATACCAAATATAATATTGTAATTTTTAGTGATTTCTCTCTACGCATTATTATGTTGCTTTATGTTGTTTATAGATCACAACATTGCTTGATGCTCTAGAGAAGTATTGGCCATCTTTAGGTTGTTGTTCACCATCAACTTGCAATGGTGGAAAGGGGTCATTTTGGGATCAGGATTCAGGAGGTGGTTGTTGATTTTACCTTTTTTTTTATTTTTATTTGTTTCTAAATAATCCCTCGCATGTTTCAAAACTCATGGTGTACTTATGAGGGCATGAATTCGTTGGCATGCATTGACAGTGGGGTAAATTATCTACAACTTTTCCCTTTCTTTCATGATATCGTTGATAATAAAGTTCATTTTCTACATTATCTATTTTGTTTAAACCGGAAAAATGTGCTTCCTTAAAAACTTTTCCCATTCTTTGGTTGGTTGAATTTTCAAGGTCATGCAAGTGTGATGTTCAATGTATACCTGCTTTGAAACATGTTACAAATAATCACTTCCTGTCTATATAAGTTGTGCTTCTATTTTTCATGGTTTTTTTTTTTTTTTTTTTTAACAGCTGATTTTATTAAAAGCCAAAGGTGGCAACACCAGAACAAGCCAAAGGCCACAACACAAGCAAAAAACAGCAAGAAAGAAAACAAAGGCCAACCAAGCGGAGGCAACAACAACAGCAAGAACAGCTCTGCCCCAAAACAGAGAAAACAGCGAAGAGACACCAGAACACAAGCACAGACTTGCAGGGAAGAGCATGAGACTTGTTACTTGGAGGGAAGAGCATGAGACTTGTTCTTCTCCGGTAGTTTGAAATGAATATAGTTACTTTTTAAATACCTTCCATGTGTACTTAAAATATAATGTCACGGTAAGTTTGGAAAGCTGATTTGATTGTTAATCTCTAATCTTCCCTAATTTTTTGATTTCGCTCATAGAAGTAATTTAGGAATTGTTTACTACAGGAATACCGAATACAGACCATGGTACCCCTAACAATTTTCACAATTATCCAAAGGTGACAATATTTTTCATTTATATGGGTTGAAGGAAACTCTCTCATTGTTTTAAAAAAGTAAATCAATTCAACTCATTATTCAAAATCAGTATGAGAACTACCGCTTCACCATAAATTCTTGCACATTCAAAAAAGGACAATGTTTGGGTATTGATCTCACCAATGGGGTGTTGGCACGTGGCTTATTTTGGAAGAATGTCAGGAGATAAATGTAAAAAGTGAAAGAAAAAATGTCATGTGCCAACACCCTATTGGTGGGTCAGTATCCACTACAAGAAAATTGACCTACAACGACCAAAAAATATTTATCACTATAAGTGAAGAAATTGTCACAAATTCAATATTGTGACAAAAAAAAATAAAAATAAAAAAGTGTCGTTAACAATTCATCAATTCATCACTTGTCACTGTCACTAAAAGTATTTGTGATAGTTTTTTGGTACTTATCACAAATCATAATTTTTTGTGACACATTATCATTTGACCTTAATTAGTGACAAAATAAAAATTGTGTCACTAGATTAGTATTTAGTGACAATTAACCGTTTGAAGATTTTGTCATTGTGCACATTCTTAGTGACAATTTATTGTTTAAAATATGTCACTATTCACAAATCTAGTAACAAATAATCATCTTAAAATTATGTCACTACAGACAAACTTAGTGACAATTAAGTTAACCATAAAATAATTATCACTACAACGTAGACTTAGTGACAGTTAACAATATGAATATTAAGTCACTATATAAATACTGTTATATGTAAAATTCGTCAAAGAAGACACGTCATCATAAAGTATAGACCAATATGGCCACGTCGGCAGAAATTCAAAAGATCAGTCCAATGGGAGACACGTTAGCATCCCACACGAACAAGCTACTCGGCACCAACACTGATATCAAAAGACCATGCCGAATAGAGCCAAGTGAGCCGAGCAGGATAGTGAAACCCGTTCAGCCCTACTCGGTACAAGCGTGGATAATTATATAAAAGCCTTGTCCACCAACTACAAGGCAAAACAAGCGACGACATGCAATCACAAATCGACTATAATACGGTCACCTAGAGTCCAACAAGGAAACAAACATATCCTCTTTTATACTTAAGGCAATCAGAGTCCAAAGTAGATTCGAATTCAATGGTATTAGACACGTGATGATATCAAATAGGAAAGCAATCCTAAAACGACTTCAGTAATCCTCTACTTGGACACCACGATATCAAATCCTAGCGGCACCTAAAAACCCTAGCCAGATCATATATAAATACCCTTGCAAAACACAATGAAAGGGGTACGTAATAATTAGCAAGAGAGAGAGAGAGACTAGAGTGTGTATCATTAAAACAACTACAGTGGATTTGACTAAGTTGCTAAGGCAACAACCCGTGAACGTTTCTCCGATTACCAGAGTTTACTATATATTTCGCTTCTTTTATTATTTACCATTGTCGTGTCCTTTATTTCATTCATATTTACAGGTTAATTGCTGACCTTGATTGTTGACTGATTAACCATCGAAAAATCACCATCAACAATTGGCGTTAGAATGAGGGGGTCCTTTTGAATTTAACTTCGAGATCCCTTATGAAACACTGGCTAGCGAAGGAGATGGTAGCAGTTCCAGATATAATTAGGGGCTACCAGATGACAAGTTAGGGGAAGACATTACCTTTAATGCCATAGATGCCACCTTAACGGCCGAAGATCAATCAACCACCATAGTTGGCATTCAACGTTTCCCTTCAACCAACGAAGAGATCACGCAACGGTTCCGGGCGTCTTTACAACAGCTTATATCCAATGCAGCTAAGCAAGGGATTAGCCTTTCCACCATGAAAGGCCTAAACTCGTCGCATAACTTGCGTACCCTGGACTAGCAGCAAGGCAAATTGCGATCCGTAGTAGTTGCCCCAACACCAGATGCACCCTTAAAGATAAGTCGAAACCCAATAGATCGGTAGGAGTCATTATCGGAAAGACAGGCCTGGGGTGATAGAGAACCAAGGGAAGAAGATTACCCCAGCAGAAGGTATAATTCCGATCAAACAGAGCAAGATCGGGACTAACCAAATAGGCATGCACATCGGAGAGATCGGTCGTCGTCGTCAAGAGAAAGTGACTAATACCATCGTCATAAACGCCAAAGGGGCACAATCCGGTTACATGGCTTGAACCGTGAAACCAGGGAACAGAAACCTGAAGAGCAAAGGCAAAAGTTAACCATCAGCTAGATTTTCAATCCCATAAGAGAACCGGAAGGCGACAGGTACATACTTATACAAAGTTTGATCCGGAAAGTTTAGAATGATCATCAGCAGATGGATACCCTGGTCAGACGTTACGGGAGCAACGAACTATCAGATGATGAGTCAGGCAGCCCATTTACCAATGGCGTCCTTTGAATGCCTTTCCCGGAGAGGTTTAGGATGCTACACATGGAGTAGTTCAAAAAAGATACGGACCCAAAAGAGCACGTCAGAAGATATAAAAGTGCCATGGCCTAATACATCCAAAACGATGCTCTGTTATGCCTCAACTTCCCACAAACGCTTGGGGATTTGGGATCCCGGTGGTTTGGTAGGTTGTCAGCAGCAAGCATAAGTAACTTCAATGAGTTAAGCAAAGCGTTCTCAAGGCAATTTCTCGGGAATGTTCATAGAAAGAAGTTAGTGGCCCATCTATCTCAGCTCAAGTAAGGAAAGGATGAGTCACTCAAGAAGTACCTAGGAAGATTTGGCTAGGAAGTGTCAGAAATTGGAAGTGTGAATGATGAAGCCATTGTTGCAGCATTCATCAACAACTTACAAAATGGTCAGCTATCTTTCAACCTAAGGAGAGCTTGCCTGACCAGCTATGCGGATATGATGGATATGGCAGGGGGCTACACTCTAGCCGAAGTAGAAGAAATCACGACAGGTGGTTAATTCGTGCATGGTAGACGACTAAAGGGTCCTAAGGCCAAAGACAATGTGTCCAAGACCCACAATCCAAAGGGAGACAAACAAAAGAACAATGTTCGGGATGTTGTCAAGCCTATAACCTGAAGACAAACCAACCACGCCAAAAATTCTAAGGCAAGTACACGAACTACACCCTATTGAAGAAAGATCAGGAAGAAGTACTTGCAATCTTAGAAGAAAAGAGTATGTCTAAAGAACCTCTTAAGCAGTCATTCTTTGCTAAAAGAGATACAACAAAGTACTGTAGGTTCCACAAGGAAAATGAGCATGAGACTTCCAAATGTTTCCAACTCAGAGATCACATAGAAACCCTTATCTGTGAAGGGCATTTAAAGGATATCGTCCTGAAGAAGGCCAAGAAGACGGATGGACACCGAGATAACTGGTAAGAGAGCCGAGGAAGAAAGCTGAGTCCAAAAAAAGCTAAAGATGAAGGAGCAATAAATACCATCTTTGGCGGACCAGTAACCAAAAAAAGCAACAGAGAAAAGACTCAAGAAATTCGGGAAGCAATGGAGGCTGGAAGAGACATTGACGTAAATTATATCGAACCCGACCCGAAAAGAATAAAAGAAGGTTGGGACTTAATAATATTTACCGAAGCTGATTCACATGGTGTAGGTGTTAGGCCGAATGATGCACTAGTCATCAGTGCTCGAATCGGTCATAGAGAGGTCCATCGGATCTTAATTGACAACGGAAGCTCAGTAGACATTCGAAGTGCAGAAATGTATGATCAACTGAGACTGGACAGGAAAGACTTGCAACCCTTTCATATCCCACTCCGAGGGTTCAACGGAGTAGAAGTAAGATCTGTTGGCATAGTAAAGCTTTCAGTTAAAATCGGAAAAGCCCCATGTCAAAAGACGGTGCTACTTGATTTCGTGGTCGTAGACACACAGAATTGGCCGTACAACGCCCTACTGGGCTGACCATTCTTAAATAATGCCAAAGTAGTGACGGCCACCTACGCCCTAATTAGGGGTGTGCAGGATCCGATCCAATCCAATCCAATACAATCCATTGGATCCGATCCGATCCAATGGATTGGATCGGATCCGAGGAGGTGATTGGATTGGATCGGATTGGATCCTAAATTCTAAAATCCATTGGATTGGATCGGATCTTGGATTTCCGTTTTGAAATCCGCCGAATCCGCCAATCCGCCTAAAATATTAGGCCTTATTTTTATATTGGATAATTTATTTTATCCACTATATTCTAGTTTTAATGTAAAGGCCCAACCCAAATACAATTCGACCTAATCCAACCCGATATTCTAATGTTACTATTTTAGGTTTTCTACTTTTTTAACAGCCAACTAGCCACCAACTAGCTATCTTGTGAGCCGTCGGCATCGATCATCTTCTATTCCTCTTCATCTGGTTTACTTTTCTGACAGCCAACTACTTTCTGATTTACTCGGTATGTAACTATGTATTCTATTTTTAATTAGTCTCAATTATTTCTATGTTTGAGTTATTCTACTTGTTTTGTTGTTTATATTATTTCTATGTTTGTTACTTTGTTTGTATAATTTTTTATTAACTATGTATTATTTTTAATGATAATATATATTATATAATTTATTATGTATGTCAGTATGTGCTTGCAGCCTTCTCCTTGTTTTGTTTCCTTCTCCTTATTTTGTTTCATTTATTTAAGCCTTGCATCAGTCAATAATATTTAAAAGCAAGTGTAAAATAAGAAAAACACAGAGCCTAATCCACAACACTTAGCAATATCAACATAGTCTAATTGCATCAGACCTCTGTATTTCATCAAACTCAACACACCAAAATTGCATCAAACCCCTGAATGATTTCGACAGCTTCATTTGACAAAAAACAAACAAGTTTTATTTCTTTTTTGTTAAAAAAAATAAGAACCTAAATGAATTCCCTCTAAAACAACAAATTACGTACTGGGGATTCAAACTTAGAGAAGAAGAAAGAGATTTATTGTGATTTTAAGAGAGAGATTTAGGTGATCAAAACTTGTAAGGAAAAAAACAATTTGGAACACACAACACAACAATTTCGAACGAAAGTAGAAGCACCTTCAGCTTTAGGAATTTTTTTTTTTAATGAAATCAAACCAAAATATTTTTGAGGAGGAGAGAATTTGTGCGGGATTCGAAGTTAGAGGAGAAGAAAATTAGCAACGAGACCTTATTAAATAGTCATTATTTATTATGTTTTTTTTTTCAGAAAACTAAAGTGTATAAAAGGGAAAAAATTAAGATATAGGAGAGACTGAACACGTTCACTTATTGACCTTAGCATATTTCTGCATGGGAGCTTTCACCCTGTAGTTAATTTGTAAAGAGCAACTTAATGTATGAGTTAAAGATTCTTGACGCAACATATATACACGCTGGTATTGAAACTCTTATTTTATTAACCTTTGTTGTGCAAATGCCTCTTCTATCTATGAAATGATGATAACTTTATATTAAAACGAATCAGTTTTTATCTCCCGTTAATTTGATCCTTTTATTTGAAAATTTATAGGTCTTTTTCTTTGATTTCCCTTTCTGCCACGTTTTTTTTTTTTTGTTTTTTTTTGTTTTTCTAAAGCCAAATATTAATTTTAGTGAAAATACTTTACCGGTTGGTCCATCAGGCATCACTCACTAGTAACTAATGTACTTTATTTATTTGTTTTTATGTAGATGACTACTCCATTTTATCACCAAAAAGGTGTCACTCCATCAAATACAAGCGAACCACCAACTATCGAAGGTACTTTTACTCATGATTCAATTCCTCCTGATGTTGATATGCTTGATGATGAATCTGAAGACTTAGATAAGGGGGGAAAGAATTCTTCATGGGCTTGGGATCATTTTATACAATTGAGTAGTGACCCTAAAAAGCCCAAGTCAAAATGTCGGCATTGTGGTAAAGAATATGCATGTGGTAAGAAAAAAAATGGAACCTCTAATATGCTGAATCATTTGAGGTATAGGTGCTCAAAATTTATTTTTAAATGGGACTCAAAGCAAAAACAATTAGTTATGCAACCAAAAACAAATGAAGATAATGGAAAACTCATTACTACTAGTTATAATGAAGAGAAATGTAGGGAAGCACTTACTAGGTTTGTTTTGCTTGATGAGGTTCCTTTTAAAACTATTGAGGGTAAGGGATTTAAGTACATGCTTGGTGTTTTTGAACCTAGATTTCATGTCCCATGTAGAACTACTATTGCGCGTGATATTTTGCAAGTTTATGTGGATGAAAAACAAAAGTTGAAGGACTTTTTTGTTAGGAACCAGCAAAGAGTTTGTCTCACAACAGACACATGGACATCAATTCAGAATATTAATTATATGTGTCTCACTGCACATTTTGTTGATAGCAATTGGAAATTGCAAAAGAAAATCTTGAATTTTTGTCCAATTGCAAACCATAAAGGGGATACTATTGGCAAGGCATTAGAGACATGTTTAAAATCATGGGGCATAGAGAGGGTTTTTACTGTAACTGTTGATAATGCAAGCTCTAACAATGATGCTATTTTATACTTGTCTAAGATTGTGAATAGTTGGAATGGGGCAATTATGAATGGTAACCACATGCATTTAAGATGTTCTGCACATATTTTAAATCTCATCGTTACGGAAGGTTTAAAAGATTATCATGAATCAATTAGTAAAATTCGTAATGTGGTGAGATATGTTAGAGGTTCTCCGGCTAGGCTACAAAAGTTTAAGAGTTGTGCGGAAAGAGAAAAAATTTCTTCAAAAAAACTTCTATGCTTAGATGTCCCAACTAGATGGAATTCAACTTACTTGATGTTAGAGAGTGCTGAAAAGTTTCAAAAAGCATTTGAAAGGTTAGAAGATCATGATACTCAATATTTTCGTGAGTTTTGTTTGGGTAAGGACAAGGGGGCTCCAACGTCCTTGGATTGGGAATATGCTCGTTGTTTTATTAAGTTTTTGAAGGTGTTTTTTGATACTACTTTGAAATTCTCAGGATCTTTATTTGTAACTTCCAGTACATTTTTCCGTCAATTGTGTATGGTTCATTCACAATTGAAGAACTGGTGTGATAGTAAATATATTTTTTTGAAGCATATGGCTGAAAATATGAGGAAGAAGTATGATAAATATTGGGGAAGTTATCAAGTGATTAATCCTTTTCTATTTATAGCTATACTTCTTGATCCTCGCCACAAGCAACGACTTTTGAGATATTGCTTTGCTTTGTTGTGGGGTGAAGATAGAGCAAATGAAGTGACAAGTAGAGTAATAAATACTCTGAATGAATTATATTATCAATATAAAGTGATTTACTTTGCAAATATGGAAGCTGATGATAATATCCCTATTGCAAATGATATGCCGGTTGATAGTGGTGAGATTGATGCTGATTCTTTGTTCAATTCTGGTTATATGAAACTTATTAAAGAAACTGATGGTGTGGATAACAAGACAGAGGTGGATCAATATTTGATGGAATCTTGTGAAAATCCAAATGATGATAACTTTGATATCTTATGTTGGTGAAAGATCAAGTCTTCCAAATATAAGATTTTATCTTATGTTGCACGAGATATTTTGGCAATACCTGTCTCAACTGTAGTCTCTGAATCAACATTTAGTACCGGTGGACGCATTCTTGATTCATTTCAAAGTTCATTGTCTCCAAGGACCGTAGAAGCACTTATATGCACACAAAATTGGTTGGATTCCTCTTCACAGATTAGTCTTGGTGAGATGGTGAATAACATGGAAGAACTTGAAACGGGTAATGTAAATCTAACTTAAGTTTGATTATTGTTCTTTATTAAATTAAATGATTTCGCTTATTAACTTTTTATTTGAATTTATTGTTTTTGTAGAAATTCTGGGTGCTGTTAAAGACCTTTCATTGGAAGAAAATTGAGTGAGATGTTAAAGGATGATAACATGTAGGAATACTTGAAACTGGTAATACAAATCTAACTCCACTTAAATTTGGTTATATTCTTATTAAATGACTTCACTTATTAATTTTTTATTTTATTCTTTTGCAGAAATTCTGGTGCTATTTCATACCTTTTTTTTACACTAAATTCTAATGTTGAGCAAAGTCTGGGTGTTGTCTTGTTTCACACATTTCTTTAGAAGAAAATTCAGCAACTTCTAAATTCTAATGTTGATGTTGAACAGTGGGAAGATTTTATTTAATGTTGAACATTTGGATGGTTTTATTAAGTTTACATTTGGAGCTTATGTTTAATGCTTATAAACTTTTTGAACTATATAAAGTTTACAGTTTAAAGTTGTATTTTTTTTTAATGTTAATTTTGTTTGAATTAATTAGTAATGTCTGAATAAATTATTTGATTTTATTTATTTCATGTTATAACTTTTATATACTAAGAATAAGAATGAATTTATACTAATTCGATCCATCGGATCATATCGGATCGGATCGGATCGGATCGAAGTATTTTTATGATCGGATCGGAGTATTTTTATGATCGGATCGAATCAGATCGGATCTAATTGTAATCGGATCGGATCCTGCTATAAAATTGGATCGGATCGGATTGCGATTTCTTGGATCCAATCGGATCGGATCGGATCTTGGATCATGGCAAATCCATTGGATCCGATCCGCCGCACACCCCTAGCCCTAATGATGAAATTCCCAACATAGTACGGGGTAGAAGTGGTTAAAGGGTCGCAAGATATAGCACGGAGAGCAAATCTATTAGTCTACAAAGACAAGGAAAGACACCAAGTGTGCGCGGTTCTTTTAGCCGAACAGACTATGAAAGGATCAAAAGAACAGGCAGCGATACCAGAGGAATTTGAACTCGACCCAAGAGAAGAGCCCAAAGATAAAAAAGATAAGCCGACAGAAGATGTAATTCTAGACAGTAGTGAGCCGACTAAAGTGATAAAGATGGGTGTAAACCTTTATGAATACATAAAGACCGATCTAGCCTACTTGTTGAGAGATTACAAAACAGCTATACTTAAGGCAATCGGAGTCCAAAGCAGATTCGAATTCAATGGTAGTAGACACATGATGATATCAAATAGGAAAGCAATCCTAAAACGACTTCAGTAATCCTCTACTTGGATACCACGATATCAAACCCTAGCGACACCCAAAAACCCTAGCCAGATCATGTATAAATACCCCTGCAAAACACAGTGAAAGGGGTACGTAATAATTAGCAAGAGAGAGAGAGACCAGAGTGTGTATCATTAAAACAACTATAGTGGATTTGACTGAGTTGCTAAGGCAATAACCCGTGGACGTTTCTCCGATTACTAGAGTTTTACCACGTATTTCGCTTCTTTCATTATTTATCATAGTCATGTCCTTTATTTCATTCATATTTATAGGTTAATTGCTGGCCTTGATTGTTGACTGATTGACCATCGAAAAATCACCGTCAACAGATACTTAGTGGCAATTTAATCAATTGTCAAAATTTAATATAAATTTAAATTGTATAAAAAATATATAAAATATGAAAATATAACCAAATAAAACATGTCACTCATTGAATGACATTGAGTTCCACAAATAATCATTCCATTAAAAAATATCCAGAAATTAGCATAATATCGAATTGATACAAAAGTAATCCAACATCTATCAAAGTCTACTACTAAATAACACATGTAAGCCGGCTAGTCTAAGTTAACATAAGTGTTAGGTCACACACAATAACTTCCAACTACATAACCAAAAATTTGAAACTTTCGAGGTCTGATTGTGAAATATTAGAAGCTAGTGATCCACTGTCAATTGTTAGGTAACTAAAGAATCTTTAGGTTTTGCAAGAGAAACCTATATACATGAAGACATGAAGAAAAAAAAATAGTGAGAACAAATTAAAGTCGCCAAAATAAAACCGATGAAAAATGCAACTATATTGACAAAACATAGTACAAGTATAAAATAAATTCTATAAGTTTGATATCCAAGTACAAAACTTATTAGAACTGTTAATCTATTCATCTTCATATAAAGTCCTCTATAATGTTTAATCTATTCATCTTAGTCCTCCATAATGTTAATCTATTCATCCAACCAAATATAAAATATATTATTGAATGTTTGAACTCTTTTTTGTGAACTGCATGACAAATTATAGAATAACAGTTTGGTTGCATCAAACAATTGGTTATTCTATAAGAATCATTTTATTAAACAGTTAGTATGCATATAAACAAAATTGACATATACTAACTATAAATCATGAAATAATAATAATGAGTTCCTGAAATTTTTTGAAAACAAATTAAAGTTAAAAAAAAAAAAAATCTCTAAATAGATATATACAATTCCACATAAAATAAAAATAAATAAATAAATAAATAAACCCATACCTTATTCAAAGACACTTTCAATATATGAAACTCAAATTTGAGATTCCGACCTTGAAAAACAAGTATAAGAAAACAAACCCTAAAAAAATAAAATCAAGAGAAGCTTACATTTTGATCCGAGCAAAAGTTTCTATAATCTCTATACTTCTTCAGATGAAACACTGTTTTAAGCCTAAAAGTGTTTTTAATGAAAAGAAAAAAAAAAGAAGGGAAAAAAAAACACAACACGATTGTGGCATTTTTTTGGTGTGGCTTTTAAATATATATATATATATATATATATATATTTATTGACTTTTTTTAATATAAATATTAATCGATTCTTATATTTTTAAAACCTAATTATTTATAAAATAAAATATTTCCTTTTATAAAGGTAATTTTGTGACTAGTTATATTTTTTGTTACAAATTATCAAGTTTTGTAATTAATTGTGACAATTATTTTTAAAAAGTTTTAATTGAACAAAATATAATGACAATTAGTAAAATTTGTCACAAAATAATGCCAATAGTGATACAATCAAAATTGGTCACAAAGAAATGGGTCACTTGTAGTGATCCTATTAGTGGGTCAGTATCTTATCCTTCTGATCCTTCTGAAAATGAAGAAAAAATAACAAAATCACTTGCAAAAAATGAAGATGTCCATGAAGAGGAACTTTAGCACAATAAATTAAATAAAATAATTTCAAATGACATGCAAGAGAGAAGACCAAACCTTTTTTATTCCTTTGTATTCTCCTTACAAACTATAGTTGCTGAGGATGAGAGTTGAGACCCGAGACAGGTCAAGTATCAAAGGAGAGAGTCAGAAACAAGAATCATAATAGAATTCAATTTAGGGATAATTACCCCGGTGGCCATCAACTTGGGTCACCATTATCAAAATGATTATTAGATTGAGGAATTGGTTTCAAAATGATCATTTTTAATGAACACTGTTACACTAATGACAATTACATCCAATGAGTGCTATTTTGGTAAATAAGTGGACGACATTAATTTATTTTAGATTTTTTTGGAAATCAATTTTTTCTTTTGTTTTTTGAAACGAATAATTATATTTAGTGTGTATATACGTATAACATTTCTTAAACATACAGTCTTTCTACTATCAGTTCGTCCTGATATAAAATATATCAGGACGAAAAATGTGGACCATAGATTATGGAGATGTTTTGACAAATGCATACACTTTGAGTCAAAGTATGTAAATCTAATGGTTTACATTCTTCGTCCTGATATATTTTATATCAGGATGAAATAACAATAGAAAAATTGCTCAAACATGTATATATATAGTAATGTAATTATTTAAATTTTTTAATAATAAGCTATTTCTGATTAAAAAAAAATATATATTGTCTAGTAATCTAGTATCCATGACTTTGACTTTTTTGGTTTTATTATCTGTTAATCACATTATCACATATATCTACAACTAGAGATGCACATTTGAGGAATTGGGATGGATACAGGTCCCCACATCCCCGTCCCCCATTTGTTTATTTGGAGAAATGAGGATGGAGAATTTTGGGGGATGGTATATCCATCAGTTCCCCTTCTTTCCCGTTTTTTCCCATTTTTCTCTGTTTCCCGATTTCCTCCGGTCCCCCATTTCCCCATTTCCCCATTTCACTAAAAATTACAAATTAAACTAAAAAAAACAAACATTCCATTGCAAATACAAAAACTCATATTCAGCCGACTGTCTTTGGTCGATGACGTTGAGAGCAAATTTTAGATTTAGGTTTTAGGTTTTGAAGTTAAAAAGAGTAAATGTGTATTTATAGTTAGGGTTTTCAAAGAATAAAAACAAAAATTAAAAATATCTATTATAATTATATTTATATATGTTTGAGGGAAATGGGGATAGGGTAACTCCCCCCCATTTCTTTTTTTTGAAAATTAAAGTATTATAAAAAGGCAAGCAGCCAAACAAAAACAAAAGCCAACACCAGCAGCTTCAAAGAACCGCGATAGGAGCAACACTCCCCTGTCGCTGGACTTAGAAGAGGGCAAGCCAAAAAAGCCACAAAACTGCAGCAAAAAAGCAAAGCAACCCGCCAAAACAGAAAAAACCAAAAGAGAAAAAGAACCCCAGTCAAGGCCACCTCCAATCCAGCATATCTCCCAACCCGTCAGCACCCTTTTTAGCCAGACTATCAGCCATGGTATTAGACTCTCTAGGACTGAATTCCACAGAAAACTGCCTCCTTGAACCCAATAAACTCCTAATCTCCAGAATCAGCTGCAAGTTCCTCCAATCTCCCACTCCTCTGCTGTTAACCCAGGCCACAGCTTGCTTGCAATCACCCCCATTTCAATATATTTATGGGGGAAATGGGGAAATGGGGATGGGGATGGGAATGGGGATGGGGAGGGGGAAGGGGTCCCCCCATCCCTATCCCCATTTCAATTTGGGGATGAAAATTATCCTCATTTCAAATGGGGATGGGGACGTGGGGAAATGGGTATCCAAAGGAAAATGTACAACTCTATCTATAACCGGTTTATCTTTTGTTTTCATTCATTTTGTTATTTTCCCCCATTTCCCCATTTTTCCCCCAAAATAAATCCCCAAATGGAGATGGGAACGCAGGGAAATGGGTATCCGAGGGAAAATGTGCAACTCTATCTACAACCGGTTTATCCTTTGTTCTCATTCATTTTGTTACTTTCGAGTTCAAAGTTCCAAACACAGTTTTCTTAGAAAGTGCCCGTCACGTACTTTGACCTACAATTGTTGTAAACCACATATTCTCCAATCTCCACCCTCCTTTTTGTTTGTTCTTTGTTCTATGAATATGTTCATGGGAACAACTTGTTCCTCACAATCGAAATTTCAATAATTTGTTTTTCAACATCTTACAAATGAAAATTATTATCTTTTATTTATATTTAACATTTCCAAAATCTTGGCAATTTTTTTTAAAAAATTTAAAATTTAAAATTTTAATATCATTTTGCATCTTTATTTTGTCCCCAAATTTTTACAATTATCTCATTAATTATTTTTTGCACATTTAATCCAAATTGATTGATTTTTTTATACTTATATATATATATATATGAATTTTTAATACATTACACTATTCACATATATGTATTCATAATATTTTCAATTTTTCATTATATTCTACAATTTACTAATTTTTTTTTAATTCATATAATAATCTAATAAGATTTTCAATTTCCCTACTAATACATTCAATTAAATTATATAATGACTTTTTAATAAAATATTATATAATATTACATAACGTACGTACATGTATTATATATTCAAATATTATAATTCTTTTAATATCCAGATATCCTTAAAAAAATTCTATATTATAAATGCAATTATTTTACTTATTAATATTTGATGTTAAATAATGTAATACATTTATAACATTAAAATGCTTAATTAATTTTAAAATTCTTACAATATTCTAATAACACTCTCATTTTTTGTACTGATACATTAGATTATTAATAATGCTACTTTATCTAAATTTAATATCCAAATGATATGGCATCATAGTAGACTTTACCACATCATTGCACAATTCATTAGTTTTAATTAATTAAAATTTGATATTTTCTCTATTTTTCATTAATTATTGGATAATTCATCTAAAATTGAAAATTAAAAACACTCTAAAAATTATAACTATCAAAGTGGGATATTTCTTGAATTAAAACTCCTTCCCAATTTGGGGTTGTTACTAAAACCCTAACAATTTGGGATTGTAATTTTCCTAATTATACAAACATATATTTACTTTTCCAAATGTTTTCCAATTTATTAACATATTACAATAATTTCATATATGTATTCAATATATTTATAATTTTTTTCGTTATATCTAGATATTTCAACTTTATATCCCAATTTGCATTACCACCTCTTATGTGAAATTTTCATTTTTTCATTTTTTTTTCTATCCGACACGTTTCCCTCTTTGTCTCTTCAATATGAAAATGACACCATCCTCCCATGGAGAAAAAAAATGACGCCTTTGATATGAAAATGTCATTATCCTCCCATGGAGAAAAAAATGACGCCTTTGATATGAAAATGTCACTACCCTCCCATGGAGAAAAAAAATGACGCCTTTGTTATGAAAATGTCACTATCCTCCCATGGAGAAAAAAATGACGCCTTTGATATGAAAATGTCACTATCCTCCCATGGAGAAACAAATGACGCCTTTGATATGAAAATGTCACTATCCTCCCATGGAGAAAAAAAATGACGCCTTTGATATGAAAATGACATCAACTTTCCTCATTTGAAACTAACGCGGAAGCAGTGCAACTACATGAACATAACTACAGTTTCATTATTTATTTATTAATATTTTTTTTGTTTATAAATTAACAAGAGTGATGACTGACGAGTAGCGTCAATTTGATAAACAAGAATGAATTTTATGATTGATTTGAGGCTTGTGTTTCCTCCTCTTTTCAATATCATCTTTTTTCTGTTCCTAGCATCTCCTGATGGAAACTCCTATTTTGATCTCCAAGAGATTCTTCATCAATTTCTAGTTTCAAAGTTTCCGTTCATCATGATGCTATTCCTATTGGTACTGATCATCTTCTTCCTTTTCACATCCATTGAACTCCCTCTCACTGCCAACTCCATTCGATTGCGTACTGGGAATTTCTCGGTTCTCTTGGGTTTAGCCATATTAGCCTCCCTCATGTTGCCACCATCATTTTTCTTGTTTTCATATTTGTTCCTCATCATCATATCTCCATGCTATGGATTTTTGTGGAGTCTGTTAAAGCATTTGTTCAACTCGCTTCGTCAAACCTTACTATCCTTTCCCACTATCTTCATCGTCTTTTTCACCCAAAATCAACAAAACACACAACAGCTGCCTGCTCCTCAAGTTGGTGAGGAGACTGGAAGTCTTGAAGCAGAAGAAGACGTTGAAGTTGTCATTCATGGATAACTGCCTTTCTATATATTTTGTGGTTTCCTACCAAGAGCGTCTCGTAGTTACTATACAGGTTTGAAGAAAATGAGCTTGACTCAAATCTACAACATGGTTGATAGTTTTTTTTTTTTTTTTTGAAATAACAACTCATATGTTGATAGTTGATACTGATGTATTGCTTGTAATTTGTACGTGAGAAGTATAGCAGACACCATTACTAAATTCATCTTTTTTTTTTTCTTTTTTGTGTTGTTGCTATTTTCAATTTTAAAATTATTTCGATTAATGTATGTGTGATTGCAAATAATCACTGTGTTTGGTAAATTATAATGTTAATTATTATAGATTTATATATATATATCAAACAATTATTTAATTCAAATGTCAAAGAAAAATAATAATGATGTAATATTTAATTCAAATGTCAATATATATATAATATTTTTCTAATCAGGACCGTCATGAATTTATAATTTCAGAACGTCCGACCACAGTCCACAGCCACACATTCACAGTGGATCCACAGCCCAATACCCACACCCAATATGAATGTGTGACTGTGGTTGGACGTCCTTAACTTATAATTTCAAGACGTCCTTACTAGAGAAACACCTTATATATATATAGGGTGTTTCTATAGTAAGGACGTCCTGAAATTATAAGTTAAAGATGTCCAACCACAGCCACACATTCATATTAGGTGTAGGTATTTGTTAATGTGAGGTTGTGGACCCATTTGAAACATGTGGTTGTGAGAGGTGGTCCTAAAATTGTTATTTCAAGACCACCCTGGTAGGAGAAGGATTATATATATATATACAAAAATGTTCAAATTAGTGCGCACTGATATAACTTCATCAGTGTATTGGATGTGTACCATTAGATTTACATACTTCGACTTAAAGTGTATGCATTTGTCAAAGCTTCTCCATAATCAATGGTCTACATACATTGGTACTGTTGTAGTTATAATTCATATTAGTATTAACTGATATGTATAAATTACTTCATTGTTATGCAGTAATACTCTAACTGATATGTAAACATATACGTTTACAGTATTATAAGTATATGAATTTTCCATATAAAACATGAAAACGAAATTGGCACAATCTTGCCTCCTTGGCTTGCTCTTCTACGGAAGATCGTTTTTGGCGGAGTGTTAGCTTTGAGTTGCATTTTTCCTTGTTTGTAGTTTGTTGTTTTGGTCCGTTTCTTGTGAAAAAAAAATAAAAACATGAAAATGAAATTGGACAAGAATCAAATTGACCAAATTAATTACAAGCTAAAATAATTACATATTCTTACCTAAAAAATATGCCAAGAAACATTATATGTACAAGTAGACTAAGAGCACCTCCAATGCAAGCATGGCTTGTAAAAAAAGAGATGCCACATAGGATAAATAGACATTATATTAATAATTGTGTTTCCAATGCAACCGTGCATATTCAACGTCAAGTTGATATGGCAAAAAAAATATTAAACATTGTCAACATGACCGTCCACTTTCAGACGGTCTGTTGCACAACTATTTTTTAGGTTGACTCAGCAAACATTTAAAACTGACATTACTTTTTCATATATTTTTGGTAAGGAAATAAAATAAAAAATAAAATAGGAAAAAAAGATGGATACGTCATTAAAAAAAAATGTGTTTTAGACAGAAGCATTGGAGACCAAATTTTGAGTTGATTGTCTATCAAGTCTATTTTTATGCCATATAGGAAGCAAGTCTCTTGACATTATTGCCATGTCAATAATCATTGGTATGCAAGCCACTTTTGCATTAAAGATGCTCTAATAAATCTAAATAATGCACACCTTCAACCATTTAATGGATCCAATTATATGACCCATCTAGCCCAAATTAGGGGGTGTGCGTTTTCTGTTTGATTTGGACTGAAGCTCAATGTCATATCAAACCAGTATAAATTGGTTTGTCTATATTTTAATCCAAATCAAACCAATGTAATTTTTCAAACCGATTCAAACCAAACCAAAAATTGTCGACTTGGTTTGGATAAGTTTATCGGTTTAGATTTGAACTCAAAAATCTTTTTTTTTTGTGGGTATTATATTATAAAAAATATTTAAATAAAAAAAAATCATAACATAAAATATTAATTATATATAATACCCTGATTAAAGATATGTTTGACATCATCTATGCTTATCTTTTGAAACTCTAATACATCATTCAATCGAAAGAATTATATCAAAACAAATAAATAAACGATAAAAGCTTAAAGTAATCAATAAAAGTTATAAAATCTGGACTGAATAGAAAATGTATGTGAATTTTATATTTTAGTTTTACTTTCTAAAATATATGGTTTTATTTGGGTTGGTGATTTATTTCACTCAACCCCAAACCAAACCACCTTTAATTGATTTATTCAAAAGACAAACCGAACCATCAATTTTTTATATTTATAATCGAACCAACCCAAACTTTATGGATTGGGTTAGTCGGTTTGGTTCAATTTTGCGGTTTTTTGCACACCCCTAGCCCAAATCGTACCCAAACAGCGAACCACTAGAGCTATTACTAAAAAGAGACTATGTAATGTATTTTATCTTCTGCATTACAGGCGGGCATTTTACCAGTGGTCTACCCTTGTGTCATTCTTGTTGAAGCATATACTCAAGGGTAGGTGCGGGGCTGTCGATTTCAAAGCGGACTTTCTATTCAATAGATAGAGAATATGCCCAAGATTTTGCAATCTGCTGCTGAATTTATTGGGCCGAACTTATTCCAATTCCAAGATCTCGGATCGAATAGGTATACCCAAATTGTTGCCAAGCGTATGTCAGTATGTGATTGTGGGTGTCATTAAATGATTGTGGAAATCTAGTACATTTAGTATTTCTTTTCTCGTTTACAAATCACACATTGGACGGCAGTGAGTCCACTCACCGATTCGCCATCCAGACCAAAGACTCAGCAAGTACATGTACTTTGGAAAACTCAGAAGTGGGCCCAAGGCTCTTCATACTCGTCGTCTTCGATTTATTTGGCTCCATGGAAAAATATCGAAGCATTTTCTGCTCACCCCAAAATGACTTCAAAGGTAGACGTAAGAAAATCTGAGCAGCTTGCATCTATGGTGGAAGGACAGCCAAAATTGACTGTTGTTTCAGCTTTGCTTCGATGGCTTAAGTCCACACCCTGAGAAAATCACAACTTTCCTGCTACACAACACATAAAACCATTCCGGCAATTCCATTTTCACTTTCTCTGCCGTTTGGTTAGTGCCTTTAGATTGTTGGCTTTTATTTTCTTAAATTCTTTTATCATCTGAAAAAAAAAATTCTATTAGATTACAAATTACTGTCATTTGTAATTGTATGGCGATAGATGAAGTTCTTTTACCTGTTCATTTTCTCATTTTTTGTATGGTTTTTGAATATATATTATTGTTTAATTTAATAACTTAAAATCAAGTTCTATACTTCATCAGCTTGGATGAATATGTTCTTTGTTGTTCAGTTGTTGTCTTGGAAAATCCAAATATCAGTTCAACATTTTGAATGTTTTTGCAGCATTATATTTACCATGTACCGGTTGATGTTATGATGGTGTGTCTCAATGACTCTAATATTGACAACAAGGATATTAGTGCATCCGGGCTTTATCAAGAACTACTCCTCGGGATTCCTTGTGACTTTAGCAACAGTTTTGGAAGGTTTCGAATATCAGACACATTCTGTAAACAATTTCCGTTTTTGAATTCCCAGAGCTTCTGTACAGATAGTGTCTGGCAAGAAAAGTTATGTTAGGAAGGTTCCTCTCAAGGAGTTTTGTTGAGAAAGCTTGAATCGGAATTGAAACAATATTAATTGGATGAAGCGTGGGAAACTTTCAATGATTTAAAAGGATTGTATGCTTTTCCTGAGTGTTCTATAGTGAGTAGGTTTATTACTGAATTGTATTACTCATCAGAGCCTTATTGGCTGAAGAAAGCATGTGATTTGGTTTTTGTAATCTTGAAAGAAAAATCAGATTTACTTAAGCCCGACATCCTAACTAAGTTATCTCTCTCTTTAGCAAGAGCTCAGATGCCTGTTCCTGCTTCAAAGATGCTTAGACTGATGCTCGAGAAAGGAAATCTACCCCCATGATTATGTTGTGGCTGGTTGTTCTACATATGGTGAAGACAGAAATCGAGACATGTCTTGCATCTAATGTCTTGATTCAGATATGCTATCAATTCCTATATTTAAGGGCATAAAGAAGTGATAGTGCAAAGCTGATGAAGCCTGATACAACAATCTTTAACCTCGTGCTTGATGCTTGTGTGAGATTTAGATCATCTTTCAAAGGCCAAGAGATTATGGAACTGATGTCACAAACTGGGGTCATTGTCGATGCACGCTCAATCACTATTATTGCCAAGATACATGAAATGAATGGTCAGAGAGATGAGCTAAAAAGATTTAAAGATTACATTGATCAAGTATCATTACCATATGTTCATCATTACCGACAGTATTATGATAGTTTGTTGAGCTCACATTTTCAGTTTGATGACATTGATGCTACTGCTGAGCTTGTGTTAACTATGAATAAATATCGAGATTTTTTTCCTGATAAAAAACTTAGAAGAGACTCTCAAAAGCCTAGTCTTGCTCCAATAGGATCTTCCAACATCGGGAGTGGATTAAAGATACAGATTATGCCTCAACTGCTGGAGAAGGATTCTGTCCTTAAAATAGAAGGTAAAGTTCATTCTTTTCAGGAATGGGAAACTTCTTATTAGTAGCAAGGCTCTAGCCAAGTTCATTACTAGATACAAGAGACATGGGAAGATCAGTGAACTTTCAAAGCTCTTACTTAGCATTTAAATGGAGTATTGTTCGCTTGGGGAAATCATCTTGTGTTACGATGTGATCGATGCTTGCATTCACTTAGGTTGGCTTGAAACTGCTCATGACATCTCGGATGACATGGAATCCGCCGGGGATCCATTGGGTTCTACCCCGTATATGTTACTCATTGTAGCTTATTACAAAGCAAAGATGTTTAGAGAGGCAGAGGAATTAGTTAGGCAAATGCAGAAGGCTGGTTTGGACATAAATATATCTGAAGAGATGGTTGTCTCTGCATGTCTATCAGAAGTAGCAGATAGAAGTAGTAAATCAGATCTAGCTGAGTCCTTAATTTGAGAAATGAAACAGAAGGAGAAGGCAACTCCTATGATCTATGAGCTAAATTCTTCTATTTACTATTTCTGTAAGAGCAAAATGATCGGGGATGCTTTGACGATATACCGAAGAATGTTTGAGATGAAAGTGCAACCCACTGTGCAAACTTTTGGTTATTTGGCATATGGGTACTCTTCTTTGGAAATGTATCGTGATATTACGATCTTGTGGGGAGACATTAAGAGGAACACAGAGTCTGGGATTTTACTGTTGAGCAAGGATCTGTATGAGTTTATACTATTGAACTTTCGTCGAGGTGGTTACTTTGAGAGAGTGATGGAAGTCATTGGTTACACGAAAGAGAATAGTCTGTACACAGACAAGTGGATGTATAAAAGTGAATTTTTAAAGCATCATAAGATTCTTTACACGAGCTTAGAGGCATCAAATGTTAGAACTGAGGCTCACAGCAAAAGGCTTGAGTATGTTCGGGCATTTAGGAAATGGGCTGGAATTTATTGAAGAGTTAGAAGTTCTGTACGTAGGGTATTTTGAAAGCAAAGCTTCTTAATGAAGAAGCCTTTTCAGGTGACAGTTTGACTTTTGTTGTTGCAACAATTTTTATTTGCCAGAGCCGAAAGTATGTGATCTGGTATTAACAGTGATACGGTAAAGAAAATTTTAAGTTTATAACAGTGATACAGAGAAGGTTACTAAAGATGGCATTCATGATGAGATTAGTTCTGTCTGTCTATGGTATCGATGCATAGGGATTTCTGCCAAATGTTGGGCAAATGGTTTTCTCATCTCGTGTTGAGGCTGATATTTTCTTGAAAATTTCATGTTGCAGAGATTATCAAGGTGGGTTTATTGCCCAATCCTCTCAGTTATTTTAACAATGTACCTTCTTTTTTCCTTTGTGCCTTCTCTCCTGTTAGAGTCTTTGATCATGCCTGAAATCCTATTCTGCTCACTCTCTAATGGCAATTAATGGCTTTCTTATAGGAAGTTGATGAAGAAGAATTTGAAGGGGAGGAAGGTGATGAAGAGGTAAATAAAGTGACACAGCGGGGTATGGCGAAAATAAGAATGATCACTTTGTCAAACCCTGAGGCACACCCAGACGAACCTTGACGCAGCGATCGGTAGTTACCCAAGCATGAATCGCCATGCAAGGGCCATCATTCCCTAATCTACGTTAGAAGATGGCACTCTCGAATCCTCAAAGAGAATGTCGAATCCACGACAGATAAGTGTTCCAAAGAACGATTTTATTGATTATGAAAAAGTTACAATAATTAGAAATAATAAGACTATTTATAATAAACTAATCCTAATACGACTCGAATACAACATTTCTAAAAAGACTAAAACAGGAAAGATAAAAACTAATCATAATCTTCTAAGATTCATGATTCCTAAATTGACTGAAAAACAAAGATCAAATCTTACTTAAAAGGTAAGTTTGATTTATTTCTAAAACCTAAATTTAATTCCTAATCAAACTAAAATAAATATACTTGCTAAACAAGAAATAAAGACCCAAATTAATAAAATAAGAAAACATCCAAAACCGTCCTACATCAGTCACCCCTTCTTTAAAAAAAAAAAAAACTCGACCTCGAGTTCGGTTAAAGTACGAGGATTGACAAGTAAACAAAGAAAACCCATATTCGTCTTGTGGAAGTGGTAGACCCCAACCGAAAAATCTCTCCGTAGTCCATCCCAGATCCACAATGGCACCACGGTAATCCTCCAACGAAATGTAGAAGATGCCCAAGCTATTTGCCATTGGCGATTCCTATCGGTTGCAGCTTGGGCCGCTGGACACCTGCAGAGGTTTGGACGGCATTGAATCCTCACTACTAGCTTTTCCCATCCCACATAGTATTCTCCTCCTCTTAAAAAAAACTCGTCGTCGAATTTGGCAAGATTTTGTTTAGGTGGATAATACTTGAGATGTACCACCTTGTCAATTACCGGCTTGAATGAACATTCTTCAAATGGTAGGAACAATGTTGGATCTTCAAAATCCGAATGAAGAGAAGCAATCTTCAAATTACCCCTGAAAAAATTGTGTGGATTTTCAAATAAGTTGTCACCCTCGGAAACTTTTTCAATGGAAATTGATTTAGCTTCCAGTTGTGCTTCAACCACGATTAGATCACAATCTTTAACTTCTAAGATCAGTTGATCGTCTTCAATTCCTTCGACAGTTTCCACTTCATAAGAAATATCACAGTCTTCAACTTCTAAGATTAATTGATCATCTTCAATTCCTTCGATAGTTTCCACTTCATAAGAAATATCTTTAACTATATTTTCTGCATAACAAAAATCTTCAAAATAATCACTAGAAGATATTCCTCCTGCATTACTTGTTTCATAACAGGCCATGATTGGATCCTATCAATTCCAAATCTTTTTCAATCTTTTTGAAAGTCTTCCCACCAAATTAATGCATCGTTTTTCAAACAATCTTCTACACATAAAACTTTCAGACTTTCTGTGATTCTACGATAAGTCAAAATATTCTTCAACTTCTTCCAACCAATAAATAAATTCTTTAGTTTTCATATGTCCAGAAAAAAATCGAAGTCTTGGTTGATAATCATTATAGCTCGAAAAATAATTATTGTAACCAAGTGAACCTTTGAAACCCATTGAGAAGAAAATAAATCCACTCGCGGCTTCAGGTGCGTACGACTTTGATGGATGAGAATGCGTGGCTGTCTTTGGGGCTGATTGTGAATTCTTTGAACTATCACACACCTTTTTTTTTTCCTCTTTTTTTTCGATTTCTTCTCTCTCTTTTTTTTTCGAATTTTTTTTTTTTTGGGAAATATGGAAGGTGAATATGCACTACAAGAAAAATGACATATTGTGACAAAAAATATATGTCACAACAAGTGAAAAATTTGTCACAATATCAATATTGTGACAAAAAAAATGTCACTAACAATTCGTCACTTATACCTCCGTCACTAAAAGTATTTGTGACACTTATAGTGTCATTGTCACTGTGGTTAGTGACAATTATTCGTAACTGTCACAAACCATGAGTTTTAGTGACAGATTTTTAATGGACCCTAATTAGTGATGAAATAAAAATTGTGTCACTATACATGATCCTAGTGACAATTAACCGTTTGAATATTGTGTCACTATAAGTAAATCTAGTGACAATTAACCGTTTAAATATTGTGTCACTATATGTAAATCAGTGACAATTAACCGTTTGAAAATTGTGTCACTATAAGCAAATATAGTGACAATTAACGATATAAAAATTGTGTCACTATTCTTAAATCTAGTAACAATGAAACTTCTGAAAATTGTGTCAGTGTCTCTATACTTGGTGACAATTAAGTTGACTACGGATTTAGTCACTAAATAGTTCTATAGTGGAATAATAATTATGATTATATATGCAAGTAAGTAAACACATCTATTGAATACATGAGTGAAATTAAAAAAAATAAAAAAGAACAATGAAACTCAATAGAGAATTATCAATCTAATCATGAGTGAAATTAGCAAATGTCCTAAGCTATAAAGACAAACTATCAAATGAATTGGAAAAAAAATATAAACTAAGAAGCTCCAGATTGAGGATTTCATTCCCTCCGTATCTTGATATTTGAAACAAGCTCACCCATTTGTCTCTGAAAAAAGAAAAACATATATATATATATATATATATATATATATAAGTAATAAAATAATTATTCATATTAACATGTTTAAATTGTGTAAACAATAAGAAGTAAATCAAAGATAAAGAAATAAGGTTAGATTAACTTCATTGCAGGAAAAAAAAAATACACAAAATACCCCAACAGATATACACTCTAAAAACTGTTTAACAAAGGAATAGGGAGCAACAACTCAGGTATCGTTTAGCTGCCTCTGGTTCTGGTTCGCTCTTTTTCCTTCGTAATCCTTCTTGTGTTAAGTCTAGATAAAATGGTGTGGTTTAGATTTCACATTAAATTCCACACAAATTTTATAATAGTTGGATTAAAATAGAGATTTAATAAATACAAATTTTATTATGTTACGTTCAAGTTATAGAAAGCAAAACTCTGAGTCCGAATGTAATTAATAAGTTATTGGTTGCGACTACTGACTTATTTCTCAATCATTTAAAAAATGTTTCTACTTTGCACAGGTTCCTACTTTGTTCTATTGAATGCCATCAAAATTTTGTGGATCTCATAATAATAATGTGGTTTGTTTCTTTCAATAATATTCTTAATTAGACAATTTTAGGCTATCCTAACAGGGGCGGTTATTGTTTGGCAATAATTCCAACTGTTGCAAGTTATTCATTCAAGAACACAAAAAATAAAAAATTAATTAATTAATTAAAAAACACACAAAAAAAAATCTCTTTATTGCCAAACAACATCGCCAATTTAAGTAAAAAAAATGTATACTACTCTTCCCAAATCTAATAAGTTAGGCAAAAACTAATTCTAGCAATTCAGCACAACTCAAACATTGACATTTCAACAAACAAACACAAAACTTCACATTCGGATACGAAATGAACAGATGGAAACAAATAAAGATAAAACACTTAAATGAAAATGATTAAAACAAATTAAGTTTTGACAGTGATCATATCACTGACATTTTCCATTGACGGAAGAAGCGGATGAGGACGGCATAAGAGGCTTGGCACGAGATGCTTCTTCAAAGAATCGGGAAAGCGGCACGAGATGCTTCTTCAAAGAATCGCACAGTGAGAAGAAATCGACGCCACTGTCTTTTGGTGGGAACAGTTGTGAAAGTGAGAAAAACTGCTTGTGATAGCGACTATAGCAATTACCAAGTGAGGGATCGAGCGAATGGGTTTGTGAGGGTTTAATATTGGTCGAGTTGACGTAAATACCCCTGGTTATGTGATTGTGGCGAAATTATCAGCACAACCATTCAAAACTAGGGTTTTTTTCTTTGAAATTGCAAGTGTGTAATCGCAAAGTGTGAGTTTTGCAATATAAAACTATCAATATAAATCGCAAGCTAATTCAATACATGACTAGAGAGATTGAAAGTTAGGAAAACCTTACCAATATAAAATCCTAAGAAAACCCACAATTTTTTTACGGAAGCTACTGGTTTAGATTCATTGGGAGGAAGCCCAAAAGAGATCATTGTTGCCGTAATTAATTATTTGAGAAAGGAGCTGAGAGATCATTCGAGACTGCAAGCGTGTGCCAAAAGAAGAGTTGTAGAAGAATTTTTGTGGAGCAAATCGGTAGAGAATTGAGGATTTTTAAGGTTTTTATGGACATAAAATTTCAATGAAACAACCATGTGCTTTTGGAATTACAATTTTAGATGATCTTTGATAGAGTTTAGGATTCTTAGAATAAGAGAAGAAACAGACAGGTGTTTTGTGACAAAAAAAAAAGTAGGATACTTTGTTTTTGTTAGTGATATATTTCTAGGAGTTAATTTTATGATTAACTATAATAATTGTCACAAATTATCGTATTTTTAATTAATAGTGACAAATTATTTTTAAAAAGTCTCAAATGAACCAGTGTTTTTGGCGGATAATTTCAGAGAGAGATTGCTCAAAAACATTATTGACAAATAATAGAATTTGTCACTAAATAATACATACAGTGATGGATTTAAAATTTGTCAATAGAAAATTTGTCACTACATGTCACTTTTCTTGTAGTGATGGTGGCTAGGAAGGTAGTTGGTTGTGATATGTGGACGCTGAGCCTAGCACAGAGGTAGACTCGGTAGCTCTGATACCAATTGACGAGTGGGGTATGGCGAAAATAAGAATGATCACTTTGTCGAATCCCGAGGCACACTCAGACGAACCTTGACGCAGCGATCGGTAGTTACCCAAGCATGAATCGCCATGCAAGGGCAATCATTCCCTAATCTACGTTAGAAAATGGCGCTCTCGAATCCTCAAAACAGATAAGTGTTCCAAAGAACGATTTTATTGATTATGAAAAAGTTACAATAATTGGAAATAATAAGACTATTTATAATAAACTAATCTTAATACGACTCGAATACGACATTCCTAAAAAGACTAAAATGGGAAAAGATAAAAACTAATCATAATCTTCTAAGATTCATGATTCCTAAATTGACTGAAAAACAAAGATCAAATCTTACCTAAAAGGTAAGTTTGATTTATTTCCAAAACCTAAATTTAATTCCTAATCAAATTAAAATAAATAAACTTGCTAAACAAGAAATAAAAACCCAAATTAATAAAATAAGAAAACACCCAAAACCGTCTTACGTCATAAAGGCTTTCTTTTTGTCCTCTATAAGGTAATTCAATAATTGTTTTCTTTTTAGGTTAATATTTTGATATAACTATATGTTGTTTTGCGGATCTTTAACATAACTGTTTCCAGTCCTAAACTACTTTTTGTGCTCTCTAGTAGTCTAGTTTATCCATATATAGTCAAACAGTGATGGATTGTGTAAAGCCTTCAAATAAGGAAGTTGTTCTCAGATTTGAAGATATACTTATTGGATGATAAAGCCGCACACCAAAACGATGTGACTAAACGGCCGAACATCTTTATACTAAATTGTTAGTGGTCCTTGAATCATAGTCTATGCTTAGGGATGTGAATGTGTTTGGCACAGTTCAAAGATGGAGATTCATTTCTGTTTTTAGTTAGACTCGTAGACTCATTTGGACACTGCTGAGTGTTGACATGGTTCGTTAATAGTATGATATAATCAGAATAAATTACCCTACTTACTGTTACTACCAAAGTTTTACTGTCTGGTAATGGTAGCTTCAATATACAGAGACTGGTAATCAGAAAAGAAATGTCAACGGATTTCTAGGTCTGAAAAAAATGATATCCACATAACAAGAATGGAATGTTGATTGAATTAATGAACAGCCAATGCCAGGTTGCCTGGTTTTATCCTAGGTTTTAATTACTCATGCTGGAATCTACCAGGTGAAATTTGATTCTAGTTGACTAATAAGTCCAACTGAACCACTTAAGTTCTCTGAATTTTAAGATAACATGATCTGAGCTTTGATAGAAGCCATTTTTTTAATCACCTCAGCTTATATCTTCATATTTGTTAGTCTTAATATATGGGTTTATCGAAACAGCCTTGGCAAAAATTGGTGTTCCCCTGTGAATGAGTTGATGCAAGGTGGGGTAAGCTGGATTGCGAGCAACATGTATGTGACCTACAGGGGACTACAAAGTTTGGAGACATATTTAAGTAGTATAGCATGTATGAAATTCGGAATTCAACAATCAATGCAACCTATCTTGATGAAAATACTGTAGTTATCAAATTTATTTGTACATGTAAATCAGAAAGTAGATATTGATGTGGTTGATGAAATTTCGAATGAGGCAGCATCCACTGATTTTGTGGGCGCAGCTGCTGCAGCTAGAGTTGTGACTGTTGTTTTGTTCACTTATATTAGCCTAAATAGCCTTCAATTCCCTGCATTTGTTTTGTTTTTACTTGGTATGAACAAATTGTCACGAACAGTAAAACATCAGAAGCCTGAAGTAGAAAGATGAGTCATTAGTGGAAGAGATGAAACCAGTCTTCAATCTTGATGGATCTGCAACCCTCAATTCCTATGTCAGTAAATTCACTTGTGGCGCATTTGTGTTTACTAATCAAGAATCATAATAAGGAAAATGAAACTTAGGAGGGTGTATTCAATTAGGATTCTTGAGGACATTTAAAGACATTTTTTAAGTGACAGATTTTTATGGATTTCTACAGACTTTTATAAATTCATATGGACTTTTATTAATTTGTTTAGACATCTATCTTAGGTTTTTATAGATTTGTTTAGACATCCATGGACTTTCATGGATTTATTAACTTTGACTTCTATTATAGATGAAGAATTATACCACTATATGGCCCAACAACACAATCTATACACTCAACCAATATGATCCATTAATACAATTTGTAATATTAACAACAATCTCTGCTTTCTACATTTTCTCTTCTATTACTTTTCACCTCCTTAATCAGTTATTTCCTTTACCAATTCTTCATTTGGACTTTGCTTATGGCCTTTTTTTTTTTTTTTTTTTTTTTTTTTTTTTTGTCATTTATTATGTTTCAATAAGACAAACGTATCACATTATCTATATAATAATTTAATAACATACATCTATGCATCCATTTATGAATTTAATTAAAAACCATCATTTTTGAGCAAATAAATGTTGATTGATTATTAGACATTTTTTTCAAAAATGTTTGAATATATATGACGAGCTTATCATATATCATGTCATCAATATAAAGAAAATTGCCACATCTGCAAGGGAAGATCATCCAAAATTTAATTAAAAATAATTTATGTGCGAAAGTCTCGATCATCTTTATGTGCAATAATTTATGGTTCGGTCCAATTTTAGCATCATTCCTAACATTCTCAAGAAAGCAAACAACTTTGAATTGATTGGCAATTCGTTTGTATACAGATGTTGCAATTGTTGTCCTACCTATACCACCAGTGTATATTCGTTTGAATTGATTGGCATTTTTTTTTTCTTCAGAAATGTTGATTGATTGGCAGTCGAAAAATCGGCAAGGGAAGATCATCGATCATGATTATTTGAGTAGAGAAGAAGTGAGAAGAAGCAACACGTTTTTGTTGAGAGAGAGAGAGAGAGAGAGCAAAGTCCACCAAAATCTTTAGGGAGAAGGCCGGACATATTATGGCATTTGATATTTATATCTCTCACCATCAAATCCACCAAAATCCATGACCTAAGAAAATCCTTTAAAATCCAGTCCTAATTGAATACATCTTGATTCTTGTAGACATTTTTAAAGTCTCAATTCAATATACCCGGATTTGAAAGGATTCTTTAAAAGTCCATAGAAAGTTGAATTGAATACCACTGGATTAATATAGACTCTTTTAAAGTCTTTAAATGTCCGAATTGAATACATCAGGGTTTATAGTGTCTTTAAATGTCCTCAAGAATCCTAATTGAATACGCCATCCTTAATTCCTGATATGTGATTACTGTGTTTACTAAAACCAATAGGGAATCAAATTATGTGTATGCGATATTGATGTAACTTATTATTATTACTATTATGTTGACCTTAATATGGCGTCTTAGCAATTAGCAACACAAGCACAATGAATGAACAAAAGCTTGACCCTCATATGGCAATGAATATGGCAAGAAGAAAGCCGTGGAGGTGATTAACCAAGCTTGTTCTCAACATGGTTTCGTCTTTACATGTGTATTTAGTCATCTCAATTATATGGATGGGCTTGGGCCCATTGGGGCAATGGAGGGTCCCGCCATCAGTCCACCCTCACCCTCACCCACCCTGCTCCAAAACCCAATTTGGGGGAACTGGGGATGGGGGCGTTTGGGGGGAGGTTTCCCCAACCCCATCCCGTCCCCCATTTTCTCCATTTTCAATCTTAATTTCTAATTTGAAATCCAAAGTTTCGAATTCGGAATTTGGCTTATCTCAATCTTTCGTTTCATCCTATTTCAATATCCAATCTAAAATATGTATTTAGTTAAATTTAATCTAAAATAAATACAAATACTTATTATACAATAAAAGTATTACATGATAAAAGTCAAAACAAATTTAAAGTTTTCATCTTTGCATTTATATCAATGTTGCAAAAGTCCCCAACTTGGGCCGACTAGTCCCCGCCTAGACGCTAGTGGGTGACCAAAAGCCCCGATTTGGCTAAAATCGGTCAAGCTAGGCGGAAATCCACCTAGTCACCGACTATGCCAATAGTCAGTCAACCTGACTTTGACTGATGTTCTTTATTTTTTTTATTTTTAATTCGAAACCCTAAAAACGACGTCGTTTTAGGGGTAAAAAAAACTCAAATCACAATTCAATGAATTCATTCAACAAAATCACAAAACAGCTCAAACAGCTCGTCGCTGATTGATTTCTCTCACCGCCGTCACCTTCTCTTGCTGCCGTCGACTTCTTCCGCTGATCCTCGCTGTCGCCATCTGCCGACCGGCCGTCACATCTCTTTCTTCGCTTGTGGTCATCTTCAATTCGTGAGGTGAGTTTTTAGGGTTTGAAATTTGAATAATTGATTGTTAATAAAATTTAGGATCTTGTGTTCTGTCCTTGTGGTTCTGTTTGTGGTATTTTGTTTTGGTGGGTTTTTTTGTGTGTTTTCTTTTCCCCTTTGTTGGTTCTTGGAGTTCTCTCTGTTGTGCTTTCTGGGGCTTGCTCTGTTTCTGTGTCTGGGTTCCCTGTTTTGGTCTTTTGTCCTTGAATAATTCTACCTTCATAAAAAAAAAAAAAAAAAAAAAAAAATTTAGGATTAAAAACAGTTCACAGTTGTATTACCATTTACCAGTAAAGGGAGATTTTGAATCATTTTCCCTTATAGAGAATGCAAATCATTTGTTGCATTGACTTATATTGTAATTAATTTATTCTTCTTTGCTGAAGAAAATTAGTTGCCGAGCCTGTCGGATTTTGTTCATTTTTTTTTTCTCAAATTTGGTTTTCTTGTTCCATTCCTTTTATTCTTGAACTGAATTTCCATTATAGTACCTGAATTATATTAAAATGCTTTTGATGCATTATGACTTATGCGTTACTAAACTTGCCATGTTTGATTTAGTTTATTGGATTTTGTTTAGTTGTTTACTTTGGTTGGAACTTAGAAATTGATTTACTTTGGTTGGAATTTGATTTAGTTTGTTGGATTTTGTTTAGTTGTTTACTTTGGTTGTAACTTAGAAATTGATTTACTTTGGTTGGAATATGATTTAATTTGTTGGATTTTGTTCAGTTTTTTACCTTGGTTGGAACTTAGAAATTGATTTATTTTGGTTGGAATTTGATTTGGTTTGTTGGATTTTGTTTAGTAATTTATGGATCTTGATTCTCAATAGTCAATATTGAGTTTTTTTGGAATTTGATTTTCAATTTTAGGTTTTGATATTTATTCAATTACAAGAAAAAAAGTATAAAAAAAAAAAAAAAAAATCCGACTGGCTGCCGGCTTACCGTCTGTCGGCCGACGGCTGATCCGTCTAGTCCCCAATTAATCCCCCTAGGCGGTGCGTCACTACCCAACTAGCGCCTAGCTAGCGACTTTTACAACACTGATTTATATTTAGTATTTGAGTTAAAGACTTGAAGTTAACTTTAAAAATAAAAAAATAAAAAATAAATAAAAATAAATAAAAAATAAAAAGAAAATTTATATATATATATACAGAAATGTTCAAATCAGTGTGCACTGATATAACTTCATCAGTGCATTGGATGTGAACTATTATATTTATATACTTTGACTCAAAGTGTATGTACTTGTCAAAACTTCTCCATAATCAATGATCCATATGCATTGGTACTGATACATCAGTACGCACTGATATGAATGGAACCGTATATACTTGAACTAATCACCTCATTGCGCACTGAGGAATATAAATTAGTGTATTACATGTGGACTATTAGATTCACATACTTTGACTTGGTCTGTATGCATCTGTATGCATTCATGTATTTTATATCGGTGCGTACCGAGAAGAAAGGGAATATATATATATGAAATGCCCATATATAAGCATTAAGGGCTCCATGGGGAAATGCCCATCCCTAATCTCAAAAGTGAACACAAACATTAGGAAAAAAAGTCTTGTCCAATGAAATTTCACTCCACTTTTGGATGTTTTATTTAACAAGTAAAAAGAGAGAAATTAAACTTGGAATAATTTGATCTCTTGCTTTGTTTCTGACACAATACTTGGCAGACTAAAATTCAACTATTTCAGCAGAGAATAGAAGCGAAGATGAAGGTGTTGGTAGACATTTTGTTGCTTACATCCCAACGCCTAAGCATGATGGTCATTGTTTTTGTTACTGACATCGATCGACATCCTATTTTGCAATTGACAACATTCTGGTTTTTATCAACATGCTCATTTTTTGGGCAAAAAAAAAAAAAAAAAAAAAAAAAAGGAATTTCCAAACACTATTTCCGTTTTTTTTTTTTTTTGTTTTATTTAAAATTCATTAAGAGAAATAAAAGTTAAATAATATAAACAAAATATTTTTTTATCATTTATCATGATTTCAAGTGAAAATATGGGCACGTGGGGTTGATCTTTTGAACGCGCTTGGTGCGATTCCTGGTTTCTTCTTCTCCTCTGTTCGCCGCTCCTCTTTTCTTCGTCTCTTTGATTTTTTATGTGTTTCTTCTTCTTCTGGTATGGATAAGGCAATGGATTCTTTCGTTTTCTCAGCCCAACAACCCTCTATTGATGTGATTCCAGATTTGAGTAATCGAGTAGAGATTAGCGGCTCTGCTAAACGGGCTAGGGCACAGTCAATTTCTTGTGAGCGATCTGATGTTGGCGTTGATAATGTGAGTACAGAAGGTATGGGTAGTTTCAAAACCAAATTGATGAATATGTCTAGCCCTTGTTCTTGGTCGGGTCTGGGCTTCAACAAAGAAAAACTTAAAATTAACCAAGAGGACATTCTGATATCTGAAGGACCTGATGGCCCGAGGATGAATTTTTTTGCCAAATTGAAGGATCAATTACAAAAACCGTGGGCTAATGCTTTGATCCTAAAAAATATGGGGCGTGCACATACTCTGAATTTCATGATTTCGAAGCTAACTCAAAAATGGTCGCTTATTGGGCAATGGCAGTTAACAGACCTTGGTGAGGGATATTTCGTGGCTCATTTCCAGATGAAGGATGATCTAGATTATGTTCTTACAAGCGGTCCCTGGGTTATTGCCAACCAATATCTGGCAGTGCAGCGGTGGAAACCGAATTTTGTCCCAAGTGAAGATTTAATCCAAAGTATGCCTTTTTGGGTTAGACTATCTAAAATTCCTTTAGAGTGGCTGGATTCCGAGCTATTATGGAGTATTGGAGGAATGCTAGGGAGGATGTGTAAAGTGGATCCAATTACAGTTAATCAAGCTCGTGGGAGTTTTGCCTGCATCTGCGTAGAAATAGATATCTCTAAGCCTCTCGTTGGTGCTCTCCACATCGAGGATAGGACCATTAAAGTGGAATATGAAAGTCTGGGTTTGGTTTGTTTCAAATGCGAGAGATTTGATAGCAGGGAGTCTTGCAGAGAAGGGATTTTTGAGCCGTTGTTGAGCCAATTGTTGATCCAATTGGTGGTTGTGCTGGGAATAAGGATGTGACCGTGGAGAGGGATTCTTCTCCCTATGGACCGTGGTTGTTGGTGTCTTATGGGAGGCAGGGTAATTCGAATTATAAAGGGAAGAATGGCAGAGTTGGGACAGCTAATGTTGGGACAGCTGATATGGGCGGTGTTGGGAAATCTGGGGGTAATGGTAATGTGAAGAAGACAAGTGGTGCTACTACTGAGGTTTATTTAGAAAAGAATAAGTAGGTAATGAATGGTGGTAAGAACAATTGCTCATTTGCGGAATAATAAGAGCACCAGTAAAGGTAGTGGATCCAGATTTGATGTTCTTGGTGAAGAAAATACTAACATGATGATTGAGGAAGAGCAACTTATGGTTACCAAGGCTAGAGGTAAATATGTTCTCACAGAAATTACCAATTATCTGAGTAAGCAAGGGGAGAAATTTAATAGCATTTCCTCTCATGGCATTAAGAAGACTCGTAAAAAGGGTGGTATGGTGTCTACAGCTGGTCGTCAATTAGCTAGTTTGGTAGGTTCTCATGAAGTGTCTACTACTGCTAGTACGTCCATGGGTAGTTTGGCCCCTAAGACAGCCGTTGATGATGTTGACATTGATAGTGCTAGTGTGTTGAGATGTCTTCATAAAGAAGTTAGTGAATTTGTTCCCCAGCAGGTGGATCTGATGGAAACTATTGAGGGTCTGGTTCAGAAGGAATTAACTATTCCCATGTCAAGTTTAGATAAAAGTTTTGATATGGTAGCCTCTGATCTTGTAGAGGCTTTGGCGGTGATCTCCGAGTAATGGAGTTTCTTTTTCTCTATTCTAAATTATTTGTGTCTGGAATGTTAGGGGGCTGGCAAAAAGGGGTTTGCTAGGTGCATTAAGGATCTCAGTTTTGGGCACCGGTTTGAAGTTTTGGCGATCTTAGAGCCTAGAATTAGTGGCACTAAGGCGAGGAATGTTATCAATAAACTGGGTTATTCTAGTAGTTTTATTGTTGATGCTGAAGGATTTTCAAGAGGCATCTGGCTTCTTTCGAATGGGAATAATATCAAGCTCCATGTGGTTGCTAGTACTAGACATAGTGTTACTACTCTGGTTGATGATAATAATAATTTGTGGGTTTTCACGATAGTGTATGCTAATCCTTGTCCTAGTACTAGACGATTTCTTTGGAAGTACCTTGATTCCATTAGAAATTGCTTTAACTTGCCATGGCTTATTGTGGGTGATTTCAATGAAATCACGAATAGTGCTGAGAAAAGAGGAGGAAGATTTAAGTATTCCAATAGTGGCTTCGCCGACTGGATTGACAGAAATAAGCTTGTTGATATAGGTTTCATTGGCCCTAAATTCACCTAGATGACCAAAAGGGGAATTGGGGAGGAGATTTGGGAAAGGCTTGATAGAGCTCTCTGTTCGATGGATTGGAGGATTCACTATGTGGATGGGTTCGTGAAGCACCTACCTAGGATTTTGTCTGATCATTGCCCTATTCTCATCCATCTCCATAGCAGACATATTCCAAGTAACAACAATAAAGCTTTCAGGTTTGAAGCTATATGGCTAAAACACAAGGAATTTGATGATTTAGTTTCAAGGAATTGGCCGCCGTCTGATTCTCCGATTGCTGAGAAAAAACAATTATTCACTGATACTCTTTAGAACTGGAATAAGAATATTTTTAGGAACATTTTCCATAAGAGGAGAAGAATTTTTGCTAGAATTCAAGGTATTCAAAAATATCTCAATGTGAGATACTCCTAGTATCTCTCCACTCTTGAGGAGTCTCTTATTAATGAGTATCAGGAGATTCTTGAGCAGGAAGAAGTTTTCTGGCAGTAAAAATCAAGAAATTGTTGGCTCAAAGATAGGGATAAAAATACGAATTTTTTTCACCTATCTACTGTTATCAGACGCAGAAGAAATAAGATTGATGGTCTCAAGTCAGAGAATGGTATTTGGATAGAAGACATTGGGGAGATGAAAAATGAAGCTGTTAAATATTTTACTAATCTTTTTGAGTTGAAACATAGCATTGGTGATTATTCTCAGCTTCCGTTGCTTTTTCCCAAATTATCTACGAGGGATATTTCTATTCTTTCTTCTCCTGTGTGTGAAAAGGATGTCAAGATGAGTTTGTTCAATATTGGTGGGATCAAAGCCCCTGGCCCTGACGGTATTCATGCTATCTTTTTTCAACGCTTTTGGGATAATTGCAAAGCAGATTTGTGTAAGTTGGTTTCGGGTTGCTTTAACACAGGGTGTGTCCCTAGAGATATAAATAATACCCTTATTTCTCTGATCCCAAAAATCCCTAACCCCACTAATATGATGCATTTTAGACCTATTAGTTTGTGTAATACTTCTTACAAAATTCTGAGCAAAGTTCTGGTTCAGAGACTCAAAGTGTATTTGCCTGATCTTGTTAGTCCGAACCAGGTTGCTTTTGTGCCCGGTAGGTAAATCCAAGACAACATTATCATTGCTCAAGAAGTTCTTCACAAGTTCAAGACTATGAAGGGTAAGATGGGCTACATGGCTTGGAAAATCGATCTCACGAAGGTGTATGACAAGCTTCAATGGGGTTTTATCAAGCATGTTTTAGAGGAAATTGGCATTGTTGGGAAATTAAATGAGTTGATGATGAGTTGTGTCACGAATGTGAGCTATAAAGTGGTTGTGAATGGTGAGCTGACTGAGAGCTTTACTCCTAAGTGTGGTATTCTACAGGGTGACCCCTTGTCCCCCTACATCTTTGTTTTATGTATGGAGAAACTCTCACATATTATCCATCAAAGACTCCTTGAGAAGGCTTGGAGTCCAGTTAGGATATCCAATGGAGGTCCTGATGTTTCTCACATATTCTTTGCTAATGATCTTATTCTTTTTGGTAAGGCTCATCACCAACAAGCGCAAATCATGAGAGAGTGTATTAAGAATTTCTGTGATATATCGGGCTAACAAGTGAGTTTTTCTAAGTCTAGTGTTTACTGCTCTAGTAATATTAGTGGTGGCATTGCTAAAGCCTTGGCTGATTTATGCGGGTCTCCCATTACAAAGAATCTTGGTTCTTATCTTGGAGTTCCACTTATTCACGGTCGTATTAGGAGTGATACTTATAAAGAGATCCTTGAAAAGACTTAGAAAAGATTAACTACCTGGAAAAGTGCCACTCTCTCTTTTGCTGGTAGATGCACTCTTATTAAAGCTGTCACTTCCGCTATTCATGTGTATGCGATGCAATCCATCAAGCTTCTCTCGGATATCTCTAAACAACTTGATAAGATTAATAGAGATTTTTTGTGGGGTAGTACGACTGAGAAAAAGAAAATTCATCTTGTCAATTGGGATATTGTGTGCAAGCCGAAATATCTAGGTGGGCTCGGTATCAAAACAACTAAACTTATGAATCAAGTGTTGCTTGCTAAAGCTGGTTGGCGCTTATCTCTTAAGGAGTCGGGTTTATGGGGTAAGTTTCTTAAAGAAAAGTATCTTAAAGGTGGTGATCTGAGTTCTTTGGATAATTTAAGTTCCAAGAATTGCTCTAGCATATGGAAATGTATTCTTTTTGGGGCAAAACTTCTTCCTGATGGTATGAAATGGAGAGTTGGTAATGGGAGAAGAATTAATTTATGGTATGATGATTGGGTGCCTAACTTTGGTAAGCTCCATAGTCACTTTTCTTCCTTTTTTTCGATTGCTATGGCCCAGGAGAGGGTGTGCGATTATTTGGTTAACAGTAGTTGGGATGTGCAAAAGTTATCGGCTATGCTTCCTTGGCAGGTGGTTTCTCGCATCATCAGTATTCATGTTGATAGCAATTTGGACAATAAGGATACTGCTGTATGGGGTTTAACTAATACTGGTGAGTTTTCTGTGAAAAGTGCCTATGAGGGAATGTTTAATGTTGCTGATCTTGTTACTTGAAAATGGGACTTTATCTGGAAACTCAATTTGCCTTCTAGAATTCTTTATTTTATTTGGACTTTTCTTCATAGGAAGCTTTTGACTAATTCCCAACGTGCTACTAGGGGTTTAAGTTCTGATGTTACTTGTTTGAGACGCAATGTGAGTGATGAGGATGTCGAGCATGTCTTCAGAGGCTGTACTGGGTCCATTCGGATTTGGGAAAATATCAGAAAATGCTGTATGAATTCTGGTGATTTTCATGTTGCTTGGGATGAATGGTTGTATAGCAACCTCAAATGTAATAATCTGGTGCAGGGAAGAGTTCCTAATTATCTCCTCTTTAGTGCTACTCTCTGGTTCATATGGAAGTGGAGATGCAGCTGTGTCTTTACCCCTGGTTTCAGTCCTCCTTCCTACCCTAGTCAATTCATTAGGAAGTATGTGGAGGATTGGTTGAAGTCTACTGTTGTGGAAGATAATTCTGCTGCTAGGAGGAGTTGTGCCATCTCATGGTGTCCGCCTGACTTTGAGTGGGTTAAACTCAACGTTGATGGTAGCATGATTTCCGAGACGAATGCTATTGCGGCTGGTGGTGTGGTTAGCGATCATATGAAGATGTAGGTGACTTGTTTTGCGCAGAATATAGGGTCGGGTAGTGTTCTTGAAGCAGAGCTATGAGGTATTTTGGAGGGTCTGAAGCTGGTTTGGAATCATGGGTTTAGGAAGGTTATTATTGAAACTGACTCAAAATTGGCGGTGGATATCCTATGTAAAGCTCCCCCGCCTTGTCACCTGCTTTTTAGCATCATTCAGGATTGCAAATCTTTCCTGGATAAAGATTGGAGTTGCCACATTCAGCATGCTTTCAGGGAAAGTAATAGAGTGACAAATAGGATGGCGTTTCTAGGACACTCGCTTGATTTCGGTACTACTATTTTTAATTCTCCCCCTCATCTGGCTTTAGAGAGTCTGAAGGATGACTTTAATGGTGTTTCTTTTGCTATATTGTGTTCTAGCTCTTAGTTTCTATTTTGTTTTTGTTCTGGGCTTTTAGCCCTCCTTTTGCACCAAAAAAAAAATATTTTTTATCACTTTAGAGGATGACGTTGACAACAATAGAAATTTTTTGGATGTGGATAAAAATTTAAAACAAAAAACAAAAATCAAAAAACAAAAATTTTGGCCTTAAAATTTGAAACAAAAGAATTTTAATTTTCTTTTTTTGGAATTAAACATTTACACGCTAGCGTTTAAAAATAATATAAAATTAATTACGGATACATTGTATAATTTTTTTTAAAGTATTAGAATAATTATTACAATAGAACTGTCGGGACTAGCCGAAATCAAACAATATATGTGTGGTCTGAATATCTACTCCCATAATCGAAGATAATTACTCTCACAACCTGGGAAAAAAAACTCCTCACATGTGTGCATGGTGGGATTTGAACCCCTTACCAGTTATGTGGAATGAGGGTGCACTACCAGCTCTACTAAAAGGTGAAGTGCAACAATGTGTAAATTTAAAAATGCTATCGAAATTGACGAGATGAGGCTGGTCCGGGGGTAAACCCCTCACAACTACACCACAAGATTGCGGGTTCAAGTCCTCCTCTCCGAAAAAAACACTGAATTTATTTAATAATGTATTATTTTTTTTAAAAAAAAATGCTATCGTAATTAACCCTTCTTTTTTTATTATTTAAAAAAGTGCCACCCAAATGGACATGTGGGAACACTCTCCAAATCCTCAAATGTACAACATTGTTCATCAACAAACATTTGTTATTTTTCAGACTTTTCAGTTTTGAATGTTGATTGCGACGAATCGTGTTCCCTCTTGTGGAAAAGTTTCATGTGGGGAAGGGATCTTTTGAAAGTTGGTACTCATTGGCGCATGGGTAACGGTGCTTCAATTCCATCTTTAAGGATCAATGGCTGCCCAGACCTTCAACCTTTAAACATATATCCCCACCCAGGCTAGGCCAGAATGTTAGAGTCCAAGACCTGTTATTGCCGGGTGGTGGTTGGAACATCAATTTAATTCGCGAATCCTTTTAGGAAGAGGATGCTAAGCTGATCCTTAGCCTGCATTGGTCGTATTCATTGCCCAACGGTTCATTGATGTGGCACTACGATAAATTGGGTTCTTGTACCGTCAAAAGTGGGTATCATTTGGGGTGTTGTTTGGGCTTAACCGCTAACTCTTCGGCACTTGATCATTCGGAATCTTGGTGGAAATTTTTATGGCATATTAAGGTTCCAGAAAAGATAAAGATCTTTGTTTGGAAAGCTTGTTTGAACTGGATTCTGACGAGGTGCAACTTGGCTGGTCATGGCATGCAAATTGATGTCTCTTGCCCGATTTGCGAAAAGCAGCCTGAAACTACTATCCATGCATTATGGACGTGCCCTGCAAGCAAAGGGATTCGGAGTAGGTGTTCTTTTTTGAAGATCGTGGGGATGGTAAATAATATGCAATTCCTGGACGTGATGATTCTATGTAAAAACACCTTGTTGACTGAGGAATTTGAACTTTTATGTGTGGTGTTGTGGAGAATGTGGTTTCGTCGTAACAGGGCGATCCATAACAATGAGATTCTTGCTGATTCTGAGATAGTGCAATGAGAGAATTCCTTCTTTGCTGAGTTCAGTCGGGCTAATGGTATGGCTCCTGGTGATGTTAGAGTTGGTAAAAAATTATTGCCTAGATTGTGCAGGCCCCCCCTGTAGGGTAGTTTAAGATGAATATGGATGCGGCGATAAATGCTGATTTGGGCTTCGTGGGTTTTGGAATCATAATCCGAGACAGCACTGGTAATGTGCTCGTTTCGAGCGCCTAGAGAATCTCAACTGAGCTTTCACCTCATGTTGCTGAAGTGGTTGGTTTGCTAAGAGGTTTGGAGTTGGTCGGAGATACTGGTTGTGATGTTGAAGTTGATGCCCTGAATGTTGTCAATTTAGTTGATTCCTCTGTATCCCCTTTGTCTGAAGTGGGGGTGGTTATCCAGGATATTAAGCTTTTACTTGCTGTTTCTCCTTCATGTAATGTGGCTTTTGTTCCTAGGAGCGCTAACATGGCTGCTCATAGTCTTGCTAAGTTAGGTTTGTCTTTGGATGTTGACAGTTTTTGGTTGGAGGGCTGCCCTCAGGCAGTGGTTCCTTTTGTTCTGGGCGATTGCCCTTCCTTTTTGTAACCGTTTCTGGTTAAAGAATTTCTTCTTCTAAAAAAAAAGTAAGATCTCGTCATATTGTTATATGTCTTTTAATGCATGTGTTTCATTATAATTAAATTTGATTTAACTAATTAATTATACAAAATCTCTCTTTTAGATTTGCTAATCCTTATGCGGCGGCTTCTTTTATTAAATTTCCACTGTTGAATATAGGCTGCCCTTTGGTGCAACGTGTTGGATATGGCTTGAATTATCCAATGGTTACCAAACACGATTTACCAATGCGGAGACTTCCTGGAGACGTGAAAGCGTTTGGGAATATGAGGTTATGTTTGAGGGAGGCTTGATGACGTTGAATAACAGAAGAAACGAAGAACAGCTCAAACCGCTGCCACTGCCGTTGTGGCTTTGGCAGTGGTAACGGCAGCTGTAGGACACCGCTGTGAATTTCTTGGCAGCACATCGACAGCGGTTCCAATTCTAGTGGATACTGCTGCGGTGACCGCTGTGGCTGTCACAGCGGTACCGGCAGCAGTCGACGGGGATGAAGCGCATGGATCACGGTTTTCTGAGTGGTCAAGTTCAACACGATTTAGGAAGCAGGTGGCCAACTGCAACTTGAATCGTAGTCAATCACAAGCATGCGTTGAATCAGGAAATATTCATGGAAGAGGAAATATGTTGTTTCTAGAGTTCTAATGGGAAAAGGATTTCTCATTTACAAGAAGACTTATCTTAAATAGGAAATAGTATTTATATGAAACAAGTATTCTTGTATGACTAGGAGATAGATTTCCTTGTTAGTATAGACTCCTTGTAATACATATAAATAGACCATAATAACTAGGTTATTAGTGTGTGAAAAACACCTAAGAGTGGTGGAGCAAAAATAGCAAAATAATAGAGAGATCTCAAAGTAAGCATTGGGTGTAATTAGGTTTGGGGTATTATTTAGAGAGAGAACCTGAGTGTGTGGTTGTAACAATTTACTACATATTGGAACTTTCTCTTATCGTCCTGACGGCCGTGGTTTTTTTCCCTGATTTGGGTTTCCACGTAAATTCTTGTGTTGTGTGTGATTGGATTTTAATTACTTCTCTTCATCTTATCTTTTCTTTGTTATTGTGTTTGTTTGTGTTCTATCCGGCAACGCTTCCGCGTGCTTAGTGAACGGTTTGTTTTTCGCTAACAATTGGTATCAGAGCCCCGGTTGCTTGATAGTTGTCTTAACAACTTTATGGCAAGGATGATGAGATTCGATATTGAGAAGTTCGACGGAAAGATTAATTTTGGCTTGTGGCAAGTTCAAGTCAAAGACCTATTAATCCAATACGGTTTACACAAGGCGTTGAAAGGCAAGTCAACCCCTGCGAACCCTGAAGGCTCTGGAGATTCTAACAAAGGAACGACTAGTACTACTTCTGGAAAACCTAAGATGAGCGATGATAATTGGGAGGAGTTGGATGAAAGTGCTGCGAGTGCGATACGATTGAACCTAGCCAAGAACGTTCTTGCAAATATTCATGGAACATATTCAGCGAAAGAACTTTGGGAGAGACTTGAAGAATTGTATCAATCAAATAGCGTCTGCAACCGGTTCTACCTGAAGGAGCAGTTTCACATGCTGCAGATGACTGAAGGTACGAAAATTTCTAATCATTTGGGAGTGCTCAATGGTATAGTTTCAGAATTATAGTCGATTGGAGTAAAGATTGATGAAGAAGACAAAGGTCTTAAACTCATCTGGTCCCTTCTATCATCCTATGCGCACATGAAGCCAATCTTGATGCATGGGAGTTCAACTAATGCTTTGGAGATATAGCGAACAAACTAATCTCTGAGGAACGAAGGCTAAAGAGTGAAGGTAAATCCTCTAATAACTCTGTTCTTTTGGTTGACAGGAAAAAAGGGAACTCCAAAGGAAAAGTCACTTATTGAGGATATGGACAGTCTGGACATATAAGGAAGGATTGTCAAAAGAAGAAAACAAGTGCGGCTAAAGGCTCCAAAAAGGGTGATCTGGCAATCGCCTCTCTTGAGTTTGATGACTACAGCGATGTCCTCTAAAGGGGCATAAACATTCTCATGGCATAACCGCTGGTTGCCGTGAAAAGGATGTAGCTGATAGCGGGTCCACAATTGCGCACGAGCATTGGTTAGGAAGTGATGCAAGGTGTGTGGTGGACAAGGATATCGATGGCTGAGCGAATTCCCTAGGAACCTAACGTGAGGAGTTGCACCACAATTTTCAGCAAGGTAAATTTTGACATGTGCCAGTGAAATCTTGGGATGGTTGTTTCCTAAGTGTTTATACCTAGTGGTGGGTATGTTGATTCTTGGTGATAGGATCGTAGCAGAAGACAAGTTTTGGGAATTCTCGCCATAAGGGAGGATTGTTGGATATGGCTTGAATTATCCAATGGTTACCAAACACGATTTACCAATGCGGAGACTTCCTGGAGACATGAGAGCATTTGGGAGTATGAGGTTATGTTTGAGGGAGGCTTGATGACGTTGAAGAACAGAAGAAACGAAGAACAGCTCAAACCGCTGCCACTGCCGCTGTGGCTTTGGCAGCGGTAACGGCAATGGTAGGACACCGCTGTGAATTTCTTGGTAGCGCATCGATAACGGTTCCAATTCCAGTGGATACCGCTACGGTGACCGCTGTGGTTGTCACAGGGGTACCGGTAGCGGTCAACAGGGATGAAGCGCATAGATCACGATTTTCTGAGTGGTCAAGTTCAACACAGTTTAGGAAGCGGGTGGCCAACTGCAACTTGAATCGTAGTCAATCACAAGCATGTGTTGAATCAGGAAATATTCATGGAAGAGGAAATATGTTGTTTCTAGAGTTCTAATGGGAAAAAGATTTCTCCTTTACAAGAAGACTTATCTTAAATAGGAAATGAAACAAATTAACGGTGTGTATAAAACTGTTATCTAGATGGGGGGTGAATAGATTTTAATCGTTATTACCCAATTTTCGCATGCAAGTCAATTTTACGAAAATGCCCCTACTAGTCAAAAATACATACAAGTGTAATAAGATGCGGAATTTAAATAACACTTGATATATACATGAAAACCCAACCACTGGGAAAAACCACGGGCTGTTTAGTGCGCCACACTCGAACCTCGAAATCCACTAATTGAAATGGAGTTTACAACCTATGTAGACCTCGTCTAACACTCCGGTCAATAACCCCCCACTTCTACCACGCGGGCCTTTAAAAGTGGCTTTAGTTCTAATTGCTTGAGGCCTAAGCAACCTTAGCCCCAAGACTTAATTCTCAATGAAGAGATTATGCACCCTATGTGAATATGTATGAATATTCAAATAACAAACAAGGCTAGGGAACCTTAGATACTTATCTAGGATGATGATTTTGCAATTAAAACAATCCTAGATATAAATGGCTAGATGACATGTCAAATAGCATAGATAATCATAGATTATAAAAACCTAGATATCTATCAAAAACAACACTCAATCAATTCATCACAAATAATCTCTTTTCTTGTATTTAGCATATGATCTAAAACATACAAGTAATTTAAAAGAGATGACTTGGTATTTAAAATACTACAATAAGATGAAATTAATCAAAATCTTACCAAGCAAGTTGTGATGATGCAAACCCATACATGAATGCACTCTATATAGATATAGGAGATGCAATATGAAAATTGATGCAAAAGGGGTTTGATTTGAGTGGTTAAAGGTGAGTTCTTGATTTGATTTTCTCTCAAAATCTATCTTTGAAGTTTAGGGTTCTTAAGAGTCAAAGAACTTGTTCAGATCAAGAGAAAGTTAGATATTTATAGACATCAAGAACAGGGCAAGTGAAAAGACAATTTTGTCCCTGAAATCGCACGATCAGCGGTTTCATTCGGCAGCTAGGCCGCCGAATTAAACCGCTGAATGGCTCCCGAGCGGAACAGGGGAACTTCGGCGACTTCGTTCGGCGGTTTCTAAACCGCCGATCATAACCGCCGTTTTAGACCCGAGAGATATATTTCAATCAGGTCTCATTCGGCGGTTTCGAACGGCGGCCAGGCCGTCGAATATAACCGCCGTTTCACCAAAAATGGTGAAACCAAGGAGAAGCCAAAGGCATCTCCACCGGCGATCATCGCGCAAAACAAAGCACATCAACGTGCACGTGCGGACGTTTCCGAACAACCTTTGGGAAACGAATTTCTCCACAGTAAAAGCTAATCATGCATAAAGTGCAAGTGTGGGTATTGAATGCATCCTAATGCCTATCATGTCATGGCATTATCATATAACAAGATGCAATCAATTCAACATGCAAGAAGAGATATTGAATAATTCAATAAAGCACAATGCACACAAAATATAAACACAACATTCAAGAATAAGAGTTATGCATGTTGTGTGTGTGTGCAACTATATCTCTTCAAGCCAAAGTAAGCACTAGATATACCTTTGGTGCTTGTCCTCTTGAGGTATTGGAAAGAGTCTTTGATCTTCAACAAATCACCTAGACTACCCTTACAACCAAACCCCAACATGTGGTTTGACCACGAAATAAGCCAATCAATTAATGGGAATCCTTACAGGAAATAGTATTTATGTAAAACAGGTATTCTTGTATGACTAGGAAATAGATTTCCTTGTTAGTTTAGACTCCCTATAATACATATAAATAGACCATAATAACTAGGTTATTAGTGTGTGAAAAACACCTGAGAGTGGTGGAGCAAAAATAGCAAAATACTAGAGAGATCTCAAAGTGAGCATTGGGTATAATTGGGTTTGGGGTATTATATAGAGAGAGAACCTGAGTATGTGGTTGTAACAATTTACTACATATTTGAACTTTCTCTTGTCGTCCTGATGGCCGTGGTTTTTTTCCCTGATTTGGGTTTCCACGTAAATTCTTGTGTTGTGTGTGATTGGATTTTAATTACTTCTCTTCATCTTATCTTTTCTTTGTTATTGTGTTTGTTTGTGTTCTATTCGGCAACGCTTCCGCGTGCTTAGTGAATGGTTCGTTTTTCGCTAACACAATGTTACATGATGCAACGAAATTGTTTTGACTATGATCATGTCTTCTTTGGTACAACCACATCAGCTAATATGTGATTGTATGTTCTAACATGCGATCACAATAGTTTAATTGTGTGATCACGTACAATTCATATGCGATAATATTATATATATTTATGATCACATGTGATCACATACTATTTTTCAAAATTGTATGGTGTCATGCTGCATTTAAGAATATATATATATATATATATATTTGTCAGTCCTTTATACATATAAAGCATTACATTTGCTAAAACAAGCACAATATATACGGAATTGGATGTTGCAATATGCAGAAATATAATTGTTGAGGGTGAAAATAAGACGACTACGCCCAGTTTGGCATTGCTTTCCAAGCTGCTTTTGGGGCCAAAAGTGATTCTGGACTAATGATAGAGTGTTTGGTAAAATTTTAGAGAAGTGTTTTTGACCACTTTTAGGGGGTGTATTCAATTAGGATTCTTAGGGACATTTAAAGACATTATAAATCCTGGTGTATTCAATTCGGACATTTAAAGACTTTAAAAAAGTCTATATGAATCCAGTGGTATTCAATTAGGATTTTGATGGACTTTTAAAGAATCCTTCCAAATCCGGATGTATTGAATTAAGACTTTAAAAATGTCTACAAGAATCAAGGTGTATTCGATTAGGACTGGATTTTTAAGGATTTTCTTAGGTCATGGATTTTGGTGGATTTTTGTGGACTTGATGGTGAGAGATATAAATATCAAATGCCATAACATGTCCAGCCATCTCCCCAAAGATTTTCATCAGACAACCTAGCTCTCTACAAAAGATGAACAACCTTCAACCATCTCTCTATGAACAGCCTTCGCCTTTGATTTTTCTTCACCAGGTCTAGTGAATAACGGATAACCTGTCAAATCCCTCTCTTTTGTCTTTTTTTTTTTTCAACAGTTTTTCTTCTTCAATTGACAAATTGATTTCTTTTGTTTGCTTGTGATAAAGATAAAAACAGTAAGTTAGAACACACGTTTTCTGGTGAAGCGTGGAAGAAGCAAGACTGCTGTCTAAAATAAAACCCTAACAATTTGATTGACAAATTGATTTCTTTTGTTTGCTTGAATTTTTTTATTTTTTTTTAGACCTAATTACATGTAATCTTTGAGACCTGATCGTACATAATTTGATGTCAACTATATGCAATTTGATTTCTTGTGTTTGCTTGAATTAATTTGTTTTTTTTTTTAACATGATTGCATGTAATCTTTGAGACCTGATTGTACATAATTTGATGTCAATTGTAAGCAATTTGATTTCTTGTGTTTGCTTTAATTAATTTATTATATAACAGTAATAAATTAAATAAATATTCTTTTCTTTTAATTGAGAATATGTAAACTATTATGTTTTATCATTTGGCAATATATAAGATTTCAATCGCACACCAAACACAATATTTTATTATGTATAAATACAATACAGTATGATTCGATCCAATTTAATTCTATATAATACAATATGGTGGTGTTAGGGACAACATTACATTACAACTAGAAAAAATAAAATTGAGCAGGAGTTTCCTGACTTCAGTTTTTGGACATCTTCTCTTACTCTGCTTTATTTTTCTTTGTTTGTCGCATATGATGTCATAATCTAAAATCTCATAAAATAAAATAAAAATTGCAAGATCTGGAACCTACTCTCTCTCTCTCTCTCTCTCTCTCTCTCTCTCTCTCTCTCTCTCTCTCTATATATATATATATATATATATATCATATATCATATATTGCTTGCAGTAAGAGATGTGAAGGTCTTGAAGGAAAGAAGGCTTACGTTGTTACAGGGTTCGCAATACTTGGTGGTTATGGAGAGACAATTGGAGAACTGTAAAGGGAAATAGCCGATTAAGGAGGTGAAAAGAAAACAGAGATTGTTGTTAGTACTGCAAATTGTATTAATGGATCATATTGGTTAAGTGTATAGATTGTCTTATTGTCAAAATCTGCTCGCCAAATTCAATAGTCACACTCATTACTGGTATTCTTTTTGAAAAATTAGTCACAACCACTTCATCTGCATTTTGTTAGAATTCATGTCTGTATTTTGGTTTGACGAATGTGACTGGCTTCGTTAAAAATGAAGCTTCTTGTCAAATCTGGTGACAATGGCTTAGCCAGATCGTTGTTCTCCTCAGCAATAGACTTATCACATTCTTCAATCAACTTGGTAAATCTCGAGTCAATCTTTGCCAAAGAGCTACCTTTTTCAAGGGCTGATTTAGTAATGTAACATTCTTCAAGCTTCATGCAAGCGGTGCCTTTACGCAGATAAGCCTTAGCCAATTTTGGGTTCAATTCAATCGCTTTGTTTGCATCAGCAACAGCCTCAGACTTTATATATACACAAATATAGATTGATTGGTGTATCAAATTTTGCTCATTCCAACTTCAAAGGTTTTTTTTTATAATTAGCTATAATTAGCTTACTATTGATAAGTCACTGATAACAAATCCATGAAAATCCATGGATGTCTAAACAAATCCATAAAAGTCTGAGATAGATATTTAAACAAATCCATAAAAGTCCATATGGATTTATAAAAGTCTGTAGAAATCCATGAAAATCTATCAATTAAAAAATGTCTTTAAATGTCCTTAAGAATCCTAATTGATCCTAATTGAATACACCCCCCTTAGCTTCTCCCAACTGAGTTTTTGAGAAGCTACGGTTGGCAGCTTTGGAAATCAACTTCTTGGGGTAGCAATTTTGAAAATGCACTACAGTTCAATTTTTAATGAATTTTTACCAAACTTCCTATTTTACCCACTGCCTTTCATGAAATTTACCAAGAACAAAACCCTATTCTCACCTCCAGCAGCCAACGATGCTTCCATCCTCATCTCCAGTTCTGTCTCACTCTGTATTCCCATCGGCCATCGTTTGCAATTTTCATAGCTCAACAGATCACCAGTCAACTGCGGCGCTCGTGGTCCGTGGAGTCGCGCTTCTTCTTCTTCGTCGTCCGTCGATCTTCAGCCAGTCTCTACTCTCCAGTCACCATTCTCCATTCTCTTCAGATTGCAGCTGACCCAAGGTTTGTCTTTAATGTCGAATTTTGTTTTCTTTTGTTTTTCATGTTTCTCTTCAGATTGGTCTTTCGACGCTTGTGTGGTTCTTCTGGACAGCCTAAAATCTGTGATGTGGTGTACTAGCCTATCTTGTAATTATCTCTGTTTTGTTCTATTTTTTAGTACACAGGTAGAACTATCTCTTATTCTCTTATATCCATTTTTAACATCTTTTTCACTAACATATGGACATTAATTATAGATAGTTTGATTGTTGCACTTCAATTTATTTTTAGGGTTCGGTTGCATCATTGGATAGTATTGGTCTTCTATGATGCCAACGATTCTTAGATTTCCAATTGAATTTTTTTTTTTTTTTTTTTTTTTACAGAAAAAAATTGGATGCTTTATTATGTCTATTTGTGTGTTTGTGATTCATGAGTTGATTGTTGCTATTGTTTTATACTGTTCTGTATGGAATTTTATGTGACTTTTGCTATTGCAAATTGTTAGGTTTTGACTTGTATTCTTAAGCGAACCCGATATGAACCAAACAAGACTCAACTGATGTGGTACTTCCTAGAAGATGTGGGATAACGTTTGGAAGTTGAAGGCGGTGTTTTAGAGAGGTTTAAAGATCATGAAGAACTGAATAAATGGTTTGTTTCATCATATGGATCGCGGTTTTCTGAGCGATGTAATTTAAGGTGACTTGTAACGGTTTAGGAAACGGGTGTACAACCGTGACCCGAATCGTAGTCAATAATAAGCATACGTGAAACGGGGAAATCTTCAACGGAAAAGGAAGTAGTTTGTTTATGGAAGTTTTTGTGCTTGAAGGAAAAGGATTTACTCCTTACAAGAAGACTTGTCATAAAAGGAAATAGTATTTATGTGGAACAAGTAAGTCTTGTACGTTTAGGAGTAGGATTTCCTTTTATATTATACTCCTTGTAACTAGTATAAATAGACCTTGTATTTAGGTTATTTTGTGTGGAGCAAAAAGAACACCATGTAAACATCAGAGAGTGTGAGTGAGATCCAGGGAGACCCAATGGGTATATCCGAGGAGGGATCCAAGGGAATATCGGTGGATCAAGTTAGAGATCCGTGGGTGATATTTAGGGGAGACCTAGGGGATATTGTGGGGTTCTTGGTGAGGATCTTATGAGTGTGGTTTGGGGTTAGGTGTGAGAGAGAATTCTTGAGTATATGGTTGTAACAATTTATCATATAATGGAACTTTCTCTGTCGTCCTGACGGCCCGTGGTTTTTTACCCGTTTTGGGTTTTCCACGTATATCTTGTGTTGTGATTGTTTTATTCTCTCTCATCTATTTTTCTGCTTATTGACGTTATTATTTGCTATGAGTTATGGGCGTATATTAGGCACGGCGTTTCCGCGTTCATTGGTAGTAGAGGATTATCCGCCAACACAAATTTGCAATAGTGACAAATTTTATGCATTGCAGGAGCTTAACATTGTTGAATGTTGATTTTGGATATACAGGTGCTAGGAGGAGCTTGTTGAAGAAAGCATGGCCAAGCATCATCCTGATTTGATTATGTGCAGGAAGCAACCTGGTATTTCCACCGGAAGACTTTGCGAGAAATGTGATGGCAAGTGCGTAATTTGTGACTCCTAGGTGCGTCCTTGTGTGCGTTTGTGATGAATGCAACTACGGATCCTTTCAGAGTCGATGTGTTATCTGCGGTGGAGTGTGAATCTCTGATGCTTACTACTGCAAAGAGTGTACTCAGCAAGAGAAAGACAGGAATGGTTGTCCGAAAATTGTTAATCTGGGGAGTGCCAAAACGGACTTGTGTCTATGAGCGCAAGAAATACGGTTTTAAGAAAAGATGATGATTGTTACTGTTGGGTAATGTTTCTGCAGCCAACGCCTTTTTTCTCCCATAATGTTACATTTACTTGGTCATATAACAGATTTTACAATAGTGGAACTTGGAACCATGTTTTAATTGTTGAGAACATGTTGGGTGATTAATATTAAACTCTGTTGATTGTGGAAACACCTATTTAGTCTGAAACAAGAAATGAGATCCACAAATTGGTTCCAAGAAACTAGGAATTTGTCATTCTCTTCTGGTTTAATTCAGTCTCATATTCAAGATTAGCTTGGAAAAGAGTAAACAACAACTACAACATATTCTCGCCATTGGTCCGTGGTACTTTGTCATTCTAATCACAAATAAACAGGTAGTGTAAAACATAACTTATCTAACCACGTCGATGCACATAAAAGAAAGAGGCAAATGAAAAGAAAAAAGAAAAAGGCAAAAGAAAAGAAAAGGGTCTTCACTATCTGTTCTACCATCAGAAGTGACCAGGTGACCAAGGTGCCCTGCACCTGCCACAACAAAAGCATTTCATCGTTTTTAAGCAAATAAATTAAATCAACGTACTGGAAACTCAAAAGATAACATACGTACAAATCATAGAAAAACAAGGAAAAAAATGAGAAACAAATTTTGTATTTTCAAAACATCTTCGATATTCATTCGTGTCCTTTCTAGTAATTTTGCACAATCATAGTACTTTTTACTTCTAGTTTACTAAACACATTAAAATTACTTTTAGTTCTCACAGTACTTTTAAAAATCAGTTTACTAAACATTCAACTGATTCTCCTCGCAATAGATCCAAAAGCAATTCCCCCTACAGCACAACAATACCAAACTGAGTGTACCTTTGGTATCTCGCTTTCTGTACTCAAATCTGGTGGATGAAATAACGAGTCAGTTGTCCACTCTGTCAGATCCTACACACCATAGCATACACTGTTAAAGTGGCTAGAGGAAGAGGGGTCCGTTGATAATCAACCTCCGATGATAAAGTAAGATAAGAACGGTAGAAAATATAGAACTTGATTGGAAAAAAATTACCTTGGTCTGGCGTATAGAGTGGTGCTTTTTATAGGGATGTTTTTTAATTTTGACTGTTCAAGTGAGGTGTCCCATGTGTCGTGTTTGGTGCATGTATTTTCCTCAACCGACCTTGTTGGAAATTCGGTTGATCATTTACGTTGATTGTTGAGGTCTCCACATGCCGCTCGCTCGCTCATTCGTCCATGACTTGGGATTCATTTGTGTACCAAAAATTAATATTTAATGTCATCCAAGATAAATATATTAATATTTAAGAAATAAGTTATTAAAAAAATATGACACCTTTTAGTCTTAAAGGTAGTGACAAAAAAAAAATTTAATTTTGAGAATTAAAATGGAACTTATAGCTTTTTTATATATCGAAAATTATCAAAAGCTAAATATTAATTTTTTTCTATAATTAACAAACAATGTAGAGTAAAATTCAAAGAATTGTATCAAGATACAATGAATATTATAGAATAAGATAATAAACCTTCAATATTTACTTGACTTTTTACAGGTAAAATTTATTAAATAATAATATATACTAGACTAGATAATGATGTATGAAATAATAGGAAATTATTTATTATTATTATTATTTTTATTGGAAATTAAAATCATGAAAGGAATAGAGATTGATTTTGAGTCATATAATCATGGAAATAAAATAACTATTTGGCTACGAGTGTCTCCAAATTGATCATACTACCACCCTACGAGTGTCTCCAAACTGATTTTTTTTGGAAAATAGTGTGAGGTTATTACAATAACCTCATTTTATAATTTTATTTATCAAAATATATATCATTAGTTGTTAAAAAATAATAATAATAAAAAGTAAGTGTGTATATTTCATTTATTAACGATCGAATTACTATTGTAAGTTGTGATACACCCAAATCAAGAAAAACAATAAATTAAAAATAAAAATCTTCCGTAGTTAATGTGGGTTTTTTTTTTTTTTTTTTTTTCCATCCTGTTATAACAATATGGCTTCGCCCTTTAAAGGAAGTAAAGAAATAAAGAAATAATTGTGGAGAGATGCTAATAGGATGTAAAATATTCAATACCAATCAAAATAGTCAAGTACGAAGTTGCTGAAGTTTCCTCGACATTGTTGTAAAGCATATGTTTTTGAGTTTCTGAAGTTTCCTCGACATTGTTGTACAGCGCATATGTTTTTGAGTTTCTCCACCTTTTTTAACCAAACCGATCTCCACCTTGTTTTTCTCCACTTTATTTTTTGTGAGAATATTCTCCACCTTTCCCTAGCCATCATTCAATTTTTATTTATTTATTTATTTAGGATTGCGCAGCAAGAGATGAACAATAATGAATTTTTTCGGGTAAATTGCAATAAAATACCTTATATTTGGTAAAAGTGTAACAAGATTGTATTTTTACCAAATTTACAAGTAAATACCCTTGATTAACCGTTAACCGTTAGAGTTAACATATATATTAAATGTTAAAAAGGGTAAAAATGTATTATTTTTTTTCCCTTTAAATTTTTTAAAACAATTAAATAAATGGAAAAAACAATTCTACTTCACAAATTACAATTTAAAAAAATTTAAAAAATTAAAAAATAAATATTATTGAGAAAAAAACATTGTTTCGGAGATCTGGAAACATCCATCATAATTGTCAATTAAAGAAAAAAAACTACTTAATTTTTTAAAAGAAAAAAATTTAAAGCAAAAAATAAAGAATTTTTTTTTTTGGAGACCTATGTTAAAAAAAAATAAACAAATATATATATATATATATATATATATATATATATATATATATATATTAAAGATCTAGATTCAAAAACAAATAGAGAATTTTGTTTTTGGGAGATCTAGAAACCTCCATCTAGACCTGGCATGGTTTCGGTCCGGTTCCGGTTCTGGTTCGGAACCGGCGGTTCCTGTTATAAGGTTTGGTGGAACCGGAACCAGTTAAAATAACCGGTTCCGGTTCCGGTTCCGATTCAGGTTCAGGAACCATCAGTTCCGGTCCCGGTTCCGGCGGAACCGACGGTTTTGAACCATATATATATATACGGTTATTTGAACCAGTTAAAATAACCGGCAGTTTTTTTTTTTTTTTTTTTAAACCCATATCAGATCTCTGGATTAGTCATAAATCTGAAATTCCAACCACAAAATCAACCACAAACCACTCCCAAATCAACCCAAATCAACCCCAAACAACCAAACCACTCCCAAATCAACCCCAAACAGCCACGGCGCGCACCACCAAATCAACTTCGTGAATCGAAGAAGAAGAGAAGAAGAAGAGAAGAAGAGATCAAATCGAAGAAGAGAAGAAGAAGAGAATCGAAGAAAAAGAGAAGAAGAGAAGAAGAGTCGAAGAAGAAGACGAAGAGAAGAAGAAGAAGAAGAATCGATGAAGAGAAAAGAAGAATCGAAGAAGAAAAGGAAGAAGAGAAGAAAGAGAGAGAGAGAGAGAGAGAGAGATCAGAAATTAGGGATTAGGTTTAGGATTTAGGAATTTAAGATATATATATATATATATATATATATATATATATATATATATATATATATATATTTAAAAAAAAAAAGCATGAACCGCTGGTTCGAACCGGCCGGTTCTGTGAAAATCGGAATCGAAACCGGAACCGGAACCGGCCTCCTCCGGTTCCGGTTCCGATTTTGGTTCCGGTTTTTATGGTTCGGTTCCACGGTTCGAACCGGAACCTTGCCAAGTCTACCTTCATCATCATCTTGAATTAAAAACAAAAAAACAAAACAAAAAAAAAACTACATATTGTTTTTTTTTTTTTTAATTAAACTGAAAAATATAGATTTTCTTTTTTAGGAGATCAGAACCCACATCTCCACCATCATCATCCATTAAATAATCTTTTTAAAGAACAAAAATTTAATGAAAATAAAAAGATGTTTTTGGGAGATTTGAAAACCTAGATCACCATTGTAAAGAAAAAAAAAATTAAAAGAATTTCTTCTTGGAGAACCTAGCTAGATCTCCGTTTTCTTTTTCTTCAAACATTATCAATAACTGTTTTTTTTCTTCTCAAGCCTCATCATCAACAACATCTTCTTCATTCTCAAACAAAACTCACCCTCCAAACCAACAAAATCTCAAAACTCCATTATTGGAAATCTCTACCACAAAACTTCTCCTTCCACACGCTTCCACCGCCAACACCACATTATCACCATATCCTGCAACGTCAACATGCCGTCACCGTTCTCCCCCATGGCGAGCTCCAAGGAGATCTAGTGTGGAGGGGATCGATCTCCTCAACATTTCCTTGTCTCCATTAAAAAATATGTAAGAGACATTTGTTTTTTAATTTTTGTTTTTTTTTTTTTCCTTAAATGAATCTTTTTTATTTTTAAAAAATATTTAGTGATGTGGCAATTTTTCATTGGACACTCTGAATTTATTTTATTGACACTTAGGGATAATTTAGATATTTCTTAATATTTGACCGGTCAACTATTAACTCTAACGGTCAAATAGTTAATCAAGGGTACTTTTTTATAATTTTGAAAAAAGTATGATCTAAATACACATATCCCAAATGTCAGGGTACTGTTATGCAATTTTCTCTTTTTTTTAAAAAAATGAAACAGCAAGAATGATTTTTTTTTTTTTTCCTTTTTTTTTTTTTACAGCCAAGTTTATTCATCGACAAAACCGGAAAAAACAAAGCGAGCCAGGCCAGCAAAGGCCAAAACGCAAAGAGAGAACAGCAAGAGCCACAAAACCAAGACAACGAGAGAAAAACAAAAACCTGCAGCAGGAAAACAAAACAGCAACCAACCCAGAGCAGAGCAAAACCGAAAACGAAAAAGAGCAAAACCAAAAACAAGACAACCAGAGCAGCAAGAACATCAATAATGAATTTTAAACTCATATTTTTCAACAAATGAAGAAACCCCCACATCACTTGAAAGTGGTACATATTTTTGTCTGGGCGTCAAATCAGCAATGTCTATAAGCAGGGGCGGAATTAGGGGTCCCCCAACTAATGAAATTGCTACATGAATTTGATATTATAATATGTAGGCAATAAATTATGATACATATTTTATTGTCCATGAAATTAGGAGATAAAATCACTCTATTTTTTTTTCTTCTTAATTTTAATTTCCAGTAAAAAAAAAAGAAAAAAAGAAAAGAAAAAAAAAAGATTTCATTAAAATACTGATCTTATTTTGATACAATTCTTTATTTTAAAAAGTTTGTTTATTAATAATTATTCAATTTGATCTTGCACATTATCTTTATCACTCTTCAAGATTTTAGGTTGGGAATCGTAAATTAATAAAAATTTCTTATTTTTCACTCAAGGAATTTTATTCCTACTAAGGGCAAGCCGTAAACTCGAATGTCTTGGGTTCGATTCCTAGTAGCCACGTTTCTCTTGGGGCCACTAGAGGTTTATCTGGCTGTTAACTTCAAGGCCTCGTGGGATTAGTCGAGGTGCGCGCAAACTGGCCCAGACACCCACGGATACCAAAAAAAAAAAAAAAAAAATTATTCCTACTGTTGTAACTAAATTCTTCTTATTCTCTATTCGAATAATTTCAGATACTATATAACGTTTTCAACTGCAACTACTTAGATATCATTTCCAGATATGTGTACTATCAAGATTAGGTTCCGTAACAAGATGGAAGATGAATTTCTTACAAACTCTTTGATCTTGTATATTGAAAGGAAAATTATATAGCAACTTGGTATATATTCTATTATAGACGATTTTATAAATTTATAAGAGCGCCGGGTTCCATTTAGATTTATAAAGCTGTATTTATTTTATTTATTAATTTATTTGTTGTACTATTACAATTTATATATGAGACTATACATTATTACATTTGATTTTTAAAAATATTAGTATATTCGTCTTCCACCAACTTGAATATTTGTTTTTATCTTGACCCCCCAAAATCCTAGCTTCGCCCCGGTAGGGGGGTACCCAGAATTTTTTGTTTAGGTGGCCTAATACAAAATTATATATATAAACTCTCAGTAAGAAAACTTTGTTTTTATTCCACTCTCACTCAAAGTAGATAAACATCTTTTTTTTTTCTTCCAAAGTATGGAAGTATAGTTTTTCTTACCTTTATAAATTATAATATAACACTAGAAATAATAAATTGTAATTGGAAAATAAATTCATAAAAAAAAAAATATATATATATATGGGCTGCCCTTGGGTGCAACGTTACATGATGCAACAAAATTGTTTTGACTGTAATCATGTCTTCTTTGGTACAACCACTTCAGCTAATATATGATTGTATGTTCTAACATGCAATCACAATAATTTAATTGTGCGATCACGTGCAATTCATATGCGATAACATTATATATATATTTATGATTACATGTAATCATATGTGATCACATACCATTTTTTAAAATTGTATGGTGTCATGTTGCACTCAATAATGAGCCTATGTATATATATATATATATATAACAAAACACTAACTTAAAATTATAACTAACAAACACAATGCTCTAACTTGTTAATTAGAAAAAATAAAATGTAACTAAGAAAAATACATGAATTAAACACTAACTTAAAATTATAACTAACAAACACAATGGTCTAACTTGTTAATTAGAAAAAATAAATTGTAACTAAGAAAAATACATGAATTAAAATAACCGAATATAAATAATAGATTAAAAGTAATTATATACAATCCAAATAATTAATCTAAAATTCAACAAAAATGATGTTGCAATTGAGTCGTTAGATTAAAGATAATTATTAATTAGAGAAAAAATTGATTTGGGATGTGTGATGGAAAGAGAGAGAAAGAATTAATTAATTGAGAGATTGAACATGATTGATTGAGAAAGAGAAAGAGAATAGGAAAAAGAGAGAGAGAGAGAGAGAGAGAGAGTGTGTGTGTGTGTGTTGGGAGTTGGGATGTGAGAGAGGTGAGAGAGGTGAGAGCTGAGATTAATAATTTATTTTTATTTTTATATTTTTTTTGTAAAAGGCTGACCCGGCTACGGCCCGGTCGGCTCCCCACTAAGGTTTGCCCCTGGCCTAGGCTATAAGCTATTCCCACGGTACCCTTTTTTTGTAAAAAAAAAGTTGAACATACAACCCCACTTTCTATTGTGATTTGGACATACACCGATTACACCCCCACTTACTTGAAATTAAGCACATATTCTTCCAAAGTTTCATTTTTTCTCTTTATCATTATTATTCCTTGTGCTTATAAATGGCGAGTAGAGTCATTCTGAGAGAAAATTAAATAAGAATGAATTTGATCATTGATTTGAGATTTGTGTTTCCTCCTCTTTTCAATATCATCTTCTTTCTGTTCATAACTTCTTCTGATCATGGAAGATCCTATTGGTATCTCCAAGTCCAAGAGATCATTCTTGAATTTCCGGTTTCAAAGTTGCTATTGTTGATGCTACTCATTGTATTATTGTTCTTCTTCCTCTTCACTTCCATTAAACTCCCTCTCACTGCCAACCCCATCCACTTGCGTACTGGGAATTTCTCGGCCTTCTTGACTTTAGCCATCTTAGCCTCACTCATCCTACCACCATCACTTTTCTGGTTTTCATATTTGTTGCTCATTATCATATCTCCCTGCTATGGATTTCTATGGAGTCTGTTCAAGCACTTGTTCAACCGGCTTCGTCGAACCCTACAATCCATCCCCACTATCTTCATTGTCTTTTTCACCCAAAATCAAGAAAACCCACAACAACTGCCTGCTCCTCAAGTTGATGAACACATTGGAATAAGTGTTGAAATAGAACAAGACATTGAAGTTGTCATTCATGGATAGCTGCTTTCTGTTTTGTGCACGGTTTATCCGATCCTACTAAGAATATCTTGCAGTTGTCTTCTTCAGAATCATGTATATTGTAGATGTCATGCATGGTCATGGATAGATGTTTTTATGTGTGTAGTTGAGTAGTTCTAGTAGTCTTGAGAGAGAAAGAGAGAGGAGACAAAGAAGAGTCAAATGCTTAACATGGTTGATATTGACGTGAAAGGAATATACTATTTTACTGAATTGATCTTTGTCTTTTTGTAGTTGCTATTTTCAATTATAAAATTGTATCTATTAATGCCATGTGAATCTCATTTGCAAATCTAATATAGTCTGCAATCTCAACTCAATGCTCAAAGAGACAAGACATTAAGACAAGTACATCAATGTTCCATTTGTTATAATATGTGTTTTTACCACATGTGATAACAAGTAAAATATCACCACAAAATATCACCACAAAATATCTTCTCTTACACATGCAAAATATCATCACAAAATATCACCACAAAATATCTTCCCTTAACCTCCACTCCACCGTCCCTCTCACCTGATGCCACCCTTTTGTTCAACTTGCTTTGCCTATATATATGTCTGTCTATCATGTAAATTGTTGGTTAGAAAAATATCAAAGATCAAAAAAGTAATTCATTGCTCTCTCTCTCTCGTCCCTTTGTTTTAAATTCTTCTCTCATCTCTCTCTCAATTTTTATTAAATGTTCTTCATCTATCAATTTCTTTTATTTTATAACACCATTGATAACATGAAAACAAAATAATTAAAAGCTAGAATAATTACATATTTTTACCTAAAAAAGCATCGGTTCCATTTTGCATCTCTTCTCGTTTACAAATCACACGACCAACAACGAGGTAACCACGAGGTGGTTGCATTGGTGGTCCAAGACTTGGGATGAAAATCTCAAGTCCTTGGTTCTACTCTTGGCAATTACATTGTGGCCAGCCATCATGACGTTAGCTCAGCTAGTGGAAGGACGGGCTTGGGGCCCAGGGTAACTCCCAAATCAACGGTTCGAATCCTACCCAGGCGAATGCGAGTTCTGATTTACCCGCTTACATCTTTGTATGGCCAGGGGTGTGAGCCGAGGTTTCCTATCTGTTCTACTCCATAACATCCAACAAATAGACCGCCAGAACCAACAAGTTGGCTATGAGTGTGTCAAGCAGTTGGAGAGGACAGGCGGATAGGTGCCTGGACGAAGTCTGGGTATCCTCGATACCAAAAACAAAAAAACACACAACGAGGCGAGGCCCACGGCTCATCATCATCGTTCTCGTCAGGTTCGTCATCGCGATCGTCGTTGTCGGCACCATCCTCATCCAATGGTAGTGGCAGGGGGAGGGACCGGAAGCACGAGTAGTGGAGGAGGACAAGAAGAAGTAGACGATATTAATATTAATAATAAGGCTAATTGGTACTGATGCCTCTTAAACTCTTCAAAAATTTGGACTACGCCCCCTGTATTTTTTTTTTTCGGCACTAAACCCCTTGAACTCTCGTTTATTAGCAAACACGTGGGTTTATTACCTCTGCGAGGGGACATCTACAGTCGACTTTTATCAATTTGTAAGAGTTCAGGGGGTTAGTGCTGGGTATAGGGAGCATAGTGCAAAATTTTGAAGAGTTTAGGGGGTATTGGTGCCAATTAACCTAATAATAATAACAACAGTGATGATACTGTTTATAGACATAGAAGGGATCTTTTTGAAGATTAAGAAAAGATAAAGATCTGTTTGGCTCTGATAATGAAGATTACTACAAAACCACCGCCATTAGTTCCTACCCTATTCCGGGTAATTTCAAAAAAAAAAAATTCCGGTAATTGGGTTTTTTGGGTTATCAGTGGATTTTGAGGTTTGCCCATTTGACTATTTGAGTTTTTTTTATGTTTTATTATATTTTTAATTTAGTTTGTTGATTTTATGGTTCCTAAACTTTTGTATTTGTTGAATTTCATTAGGGTTTTGTTACTGTGTCGGTGAGTCACACTGAAACTCCTGGTACTAGTCCTATCTATCTTTAGTTCTTTACTCTTTTGATTATTATTATTTTTTTAATGTTTAGGATTTTTATAAAAGGTGCTGGTAATTTGGTTACTACCTGGGCGATTTTTAGTTGATGTCAAAAGAGTAAGTTAATTTGTGGGCTTGTGTTTACCTGTTCATTGTTACTTTGTTTACTTGATATAATATTTCAGGCACTGAAGTCCTTATTAAGAAACGCGCGTATTGATGGGTAATTAAATTGTGCAAAAGGGTCGGAATGAACTTAGTAGTTATACGAATTTTCCTAACCGTATAAAAATTTGTGTGTTAAAGAGTACTGATGCTTTACTGCTATTGATAAAAATGATAAAGGAAGGTCATGGAAGACCATATATATATATATATATAATATTATAATTCGAGTAACAATTGCAGTCTTTGAAGTGTATATCATGAATTTGTTCCTCAAGTTTAAAGAACCTTTAGTTAAGCAACTAATGTTAACTACTCAAGTTCTTTGGCATGCATTTTCTTTACTTTGGAGTTGGGATCAAAGATACGACGAGAATATTATATCAAAAACTTAAAATTGTTATTTGTAAAATTTATCTCTACCCTGTTTCTCTTTCTCACTTTCTACATGTTATTTCGATAATCCTGTGGCATCCTTGTTGTTTTCTATCAAGCGTTTTGTATCATTATCGTTGTTGTTTCTCTCCCTTAATATGAATAATTTTTTCTTCTTAAAATCCCTTAATATCATTATTTTTTTTCAACATTGTTCGGAGATATATGTTGATTTGGTGGATAAAGTAAGAAGAGATGTTAGAGAAGATCATCTAGTACCACAAGGAACATCACAGAATCCTACTAGAGTCCTTTTTGAACCTTCTCATCCTCTTCCATATGCAGCTTCCACTAGTAGTAACCAAGCTTCTGAGTCGGTTCCTACTACTCAGAATGTTGCACCTGCGGTTAGACCTTGCAAAATTTTATACGACCCATTAATACGACCCAAACCCATTCGAAAATAGCGGTTGGTGGGTCAAGTTTATCGGATCAGGTTGTTAATGGGTCAACCCATTAAGACACGAAATATAATGGGTCGGTTTTGGGTTCACCCTTAAAAAAACCGTTAATTCGATAACCCATTAATATAAAGATTTTTTTTTAATGTGTTTTTGAAAGTTATTAAAAAAATCTTTGTATAGTCACATTATGAAATTTATATAAAAAAATCTCTATAATTATGGTAAGAATATATTTTACTAATTACTTTTTTAAAATTTCTATTTTTTTTTTCTTTTTTTGAAAGAGGAAAAATTTCTAAATTAAAAACTCTAAAACTATAAATCAATTATTTCACAATATTATAACTCTAACCCTAACCCTAAAACTCTAAAAGTAGCTAGTGAACTTGATTGCATGAGTTTGATCATGCTTCGGTACTAATTATTTTTAATTTTTTAATAAATCTCAAATATAATATTTTGTAATGGGCCAAGTTGGGTTAACCATTAATTTAACAAATGGTTTCGGGTTTGTATATTTCAACCCATTAAGCTAACGGGTCGGGTTCGAGTGGAGCAATTTTAACACAACCCAAACACGAAACGATACGAATTCATAATAACACGACCCATTGCCAAGTCTACCTGCAGTCGAGGTTCCCATATGAAAAGGTGACTATGGAATTCCAAATTCGTTTATCGGCGAGCAACAAGAGACAGCAGATTGATGGAGGTGAAATGTATGATTGTCCTTCCTCCAAAATCGAAAAGATAGTCTGGTAGACCGAAAGAGATAAGAGTATCATCTACATGAGAGGTTACTCGGATTCAACACTGTACCAAGTGTGGTGAACCCGAGCACAACCGTCTCGGATGCCTAAATCCCCGTCGCATACCATCCACAGGATGGTCAAGTACATCTGTTAGTCAGGATCAGCGGTTAGTCAGGATCAGCTAGTATATAGACAACGTGCTTGTAGTGTTTGTCATGTACTTGGCCATAACCACAAGACATGCCCATTGGTTGACTGGACCCAAAGTACCGCGGGTCCAAGTAGTGATGCAAGTACATCACAATAGTCATTAACCTTCAAGTTTATTTTTATGTAAGAAGCGAATTTATGACATTTCATTTTGGTGCTTGTTTGTATTTGTGTTATTCTGACTGCTGATTCAAAGTGTGTGCAACTATGCGCTAAACGTTGATTCAACTATGTGCAACTGTTGATTCAATGATTGAGTTTTTTTTTTATTATAAGCTCAATCTTATATCTCTGCCTTTTGGTGTTTAATAGTATGGTTGAATTGAAGGGTGGTGTAGGATTTTCCCCTCCTAGCTTATTTTAACTGTTTGCCTTGTGAAATGGTACTAAACAGAGAATAATTGAACAGCTTCGCTGACTTCTGATAACTATTTGGCATCATAAGCATGTCTTATGGTGCCAAAACTGTCCAACTATAAAGTGGGAAAGGCTAAGAATAGTTTGCTTGTTATAGAAGTAATTTCATGTTCGAGTTAGTAAAAAAGATCAGAGGAATCAGGAAGCAGAACCATTAGTTGATATATATCTCACATCTGAATATATTATTCAAACTTCTCATCATTATCTAGCTTCGTGTATAGATTTTTTGGTCTATTTTTATAAAACAAAGACAATTGAATTGTCATCTTTGGTCCACAAATATTGGTTGTAAACCAATAATTGGAAGGTTAACACTAACCATTTTCTAATATATATTTTTTCATATAAGGGACAATGTCGGTCCTGACATTTCCGAGGCCCCCGGGTAAAATCTAAAAAAATGGACCCTTGTATATATTCCATTAAACGGAATATTATTTTTATTGAACAAATTATTTAAATTATTATCTCAAAATTTTATTTTTTTTCCCTCAACTTTATTCCTCTCACTATTATAAAATAAAAAAAACAAAAAAAATTTCCACAAAAAAAAAAAAAAAAAAAGTATAGATGGATTCATTACAAACTTAGCAATATTTTCTTTCTTGAAACTAACTAATTTCATATTCAGGTTAGTTGACGAAAAATAAAACAAATATAAGAGTAGATGAAATTTAAAAATCAAATCATTAAAAGAAAAAACTCTCGAATTACGAAGATAGACGGTGGCCGACGGTTGACAAGGAAAAGATGAGGAGCGAAAGGGCAATACTCATGTATACAAGAGTTTACAAGTTTGAAGGTTTAGTATAAGTAAACCTCTCATCTGCAATAATCACCATCATAACAAATATCTGTTATATAATGTATTTGAATTTTGATATGATTTCTTCACCAAAAAACAAGACAAAAACACAATTAAGATTGCACAACTTTGTTAGAACATAGAAGTATAAGAGAAAGAAGGAAGGAGGAAGTATAAGAGAAAGAAGGAAAGAGGAGTACATATCTCGTGGAAGAGAAGAAGAATAAAGGGAAAATATTAAAAATTTAAAAAAATTATGTTAGTGGGGGTATTTCTGTAATTTTAGCTAGGGATCGAAAGAATTTATTGCAAAATAGTTATAGCTTCTCCTTACAATCCACAAATTATCTATTACACTCCAATTTAATTTTTTTATGCCAATAGGGGCATAGCTCAACTGGTAGATGGATGAGCTTAGGGCTTGGGCAAAATGACTCTCATATCAGCGACTCGAATCCTACCAATGACGAAAGCTTTCAAAAAAAAATACCTAGTCCCAAATTAATAGATATTATCATAAATTTTTTTTTTTTTTTTTTATTAATGACAATTTTAACCTGCATTAAAATTACTAAACAAAACAATAAAATTCTAAAGACACTCCAAACTAATTAAATTATTAAAAAAAAAAAAAAAAAATCTCTCACCTAAATCATTAGATCAAATATTACGTATTAAACTTTCTCTCATAAATATACTATTACCATATTAAACACTCTCTCCTAATTAATCTATCTCTCTCCATTTTTAAAAAAAAAAAAAAAAAAAATCATATCTCCATACTTTCTCGATCAATCTCTGATTACTAATTAAAAAAAAAAAAAAAAAAAAACTTATGAATATTTTGGTTTTTTACTAGCAGTAATATATATATATATATATTAAAAAGTCAATACAAATACTTTGTTTTTCAATAAATAAAAAAATATATATATGAAAACTTGATTTGTTGCAACTGGATTCGATTAAACTCAAAAATTCTAAGACAAATGAAAGAATTAAAGTTCTCTAGGCAATCACATACCTACAAAAGTAACAAAAGGCATTTTCATATTTCGATTTTTTTATTTATTTTTTTTTTAAAAACAGGGTACTTGTTTTTTGACTTTTTTTTTTTTTAATATATACATATAAATGGTTCCTAAAAATCAAGCTTATTCGTTAGTTTTTTTTTTTTTTTTCATAACTTTTAGTCTTGCTTGAGAATGGAGATGGAAAGTTAGAAATATATATTGGAGGAGAGAGAGTTTAATATGGTAATTAAAAATTTAGGAGAGAGTGTTTAATATGTAATATTTTATCTAATGATTTAGGAGCGATAATTTCCTATAATTTAATTCAAAAAAGATTATTTATCGAATGAATCCAAAGGCTATGATGGTTCGTCCTAACTTTTATTAAAATAAAATGGAGTGTCTTTAGAAATTTATTTTTTTAAATGGAGTATCTTTAGAAATTTATTTTTTTAAAATGTAGTGTCTTTAGAATAGGAGTACCATAAGATAAAAAAGATAATCTTGGAACAAAAGAAAGTATCTTTAGAATTTTTTTAAATTTAAATTTTGAGAATGGGGTGTCTTTAGAAAAGAAGTGTAAAAAGAAAAAATTGGATTGTAAAAAGAAGCTATCTAAACTATTAAAATATAAAACTAGGCTAAAAACAATTCCCCCATAATCTATTGTGGAAATGGTGAGAAATGTCACATTTTTAAGTTGGTGTTGTAAGAAAGTCACCACTTTAATAACTTAAGTTTAAAAGGCACCTATTATGGTGAACAGACAAAAATGCCCTTACTTTACACATTCTCCTACTTTGAAATTTTCTTAGACTTTATTCTTTCATCTTCTTCATAGAGACCTATTTAACAGACCTCCAATGGAGGTTGAACATCATAACAAACCTCCATTAGTTTAGTGGTGCTACGCAGACGCATTCGGGGGTCGAGCTCCTCACTGAGCCCGGTCAGCTCGTGGGGGTTAAGAGGCAACGCCCCCGAGCTTTTTTTTCAATTTAAAACCTTAAGCTGGTTGTTCTCCGAGTCTTTGGCAAACCTTAAGATGGTTATGTGAATTTTGATACTAGGTTCGAGCCTTTTCATACTTGGTTTGAGCCTTTTAATACTAGGTTTCGAGCCTTTTCATACTTGGTTCGAGCCTTTTAATACTTGGTTTGAGCCTTTTCATACTACGTTCGAGCCTTTTCATACTAGGTTCGAGCCTTTTCATACTTGGTTCGAGCCTTTTAATACTTGACTTGGTTCGAGTCTTTTCATACTTGGTTCGAGCCTTTTAATACTAGGTTCGAGCCTTTTCATACTAGGTTCGAGCATTTTCATACATGGTTCGAGACTTTTCATACTAGGTTCGAGCCTTTTCATACTTGGTTCAAGCCTTTTCGTACTAGGTTCGAGCCTTTTAATACTTGGTTCGAGCCTTTTCATACACTGTTGAAAAGGCTCGATTACTGTTGAAAGGCTCGAATCTAGTGTAAAAATGCTCGAAAAGGCTCGAAAACGCACAAAAAGGCTCGAATCTAGTGTAAAAAAGCTCAAAAACGTACAAAAAGGATCGGAAAAAGTTCAAAAAAGTTTTCTCTCAATGTTTGAAAAAAACACAAAGTGACAAAAATGGGTATTTTTGTCTGGTCACATAAATAGGTGTCTTTTAAACTTAAATTAGTAATGTGGTGTCTGTCTTATAAAAAGCACCCCAAATAGTGACAAAAAAATTTTGAACCCTAATCTATTTGGTTATATTTAGCAATTTTCTCATGATATAATTAAGTTTTCCTTTGACAAGACAAAAAAATTAAGCTTTCATTGAAATGAATGACATTATTTAAAATAAAATAAAAAAAGAATGACATTAGAGTAACAAAAATTAACTTTTTAATTTGGTTTAATCTTAATTTCATCTCAACGAATTTACTGAAATTCTCATCGTTGTAATAAACTGACTTTTTATTTGACTTCAACTCAGATGAGTCAACTCATTGGGCTTCCACCATTTTATGGATCCTATATAGGGATGGCAATTCCACCTGAACCTCTGGGGCCCGTCCAAACACGATCCTTTGGATGAGGGTTTGAATTGTGATAATAGAACCTATAGATGGGTTTGGGTATGATCGTATGAAATTTCAACCCGCCGCGGGTTTAGATAAGGGTGAGGGCCAAACCTGCGAACCAGATTGATTTAAATAAAATATAATTTATATTAGTTTTTAAAATGTCAGACATCAAAACTACTTTTTTCAATGTATTAACCTGTTGGGGTTAGCTTTCTACTGGGGACTATATTATTAAAATAAAATAAAATAAAAAAGGAAAACAAAAGAAAAGAAAAAGAAAAACGAAAACAAAGTGGCGCGCATGCCCTAAAACAATAATCTAAAAAGGTATGCAGGCCTCAACAGAAGGCAAGGAAACATGAACTTAAAAAGGTGTAAAATTAACCATTCCCTTTTGCCTCAAATGGTGCGGCCCAGTTAGAAATAGCAACACAATGTAATTCTGCATGGGCCGATGAAGTCACAAAATTAGGGCAAATCTTAGTCTCAGCAACAGGGAGGTGCTTAGAACTTCCCTTACTCAATTGAGATTTGAAATTAGATAAAGTCTTGAAAGTTGGTTTCACTCTTCTATTTGATTTTGTCACCACGGGAATCCAATTATTGTCAGAATCAACTAGAACCTGAGTTTCCGCATACTTATCATCCTTTCCTAAGAAGTTGTTTAACGAGTTGGAGTTAGAGGTTCCAACATCAACTGAAGTATTGTCCTTAAACGAATGTCGGTCTTGCAAATCTGACTCCATGGGGTCAGTATTAGAGTTCAAAATAGGGGTGGAATTATGGAGAATAATATGACCAATATGTTGCCTCGTAGAAGCATCATCATTCATATTAAAGGAAATCATATTAGAGGCCTTGGTAGTTGTTGACGGTGAAATTTGGATTGCCACGCACTCAACAATCATATCAATTTAATATAAAACAAGAAGATTAAGAACACATGCAAAAGACAGATTTTACGTGGAAAACCCTTGAACGGGAAAAACCACGGCGCCCCTAAGGGCAGAAAAGTAATACTAGGTTTTCGTTGCCTTGTTACACGCTTAGATCTCTCTTACAATTGCTCTCTTCTCTCTCAATTTCTGAACCCCTTCCTCGTGGGATAGGTGGTTCTATTTATACATGATATTTAGGGTTTTCCCTTGATTTTAGTCCTGCTCATAGTAGGATTTCCTTTCAGATTTATCCTGGGAATCCCACGTTGCTGCGGATACAGATAGGTCTTCTCCTTTTCCCCCTTGATTCCTTGCTGTTATGGGTTTTCTAAAGTGTAGGGTTTATTTCCGTGTTTCTACCGAGTCGGTTCAGGCCCAGTATGCTGGTGCAGCGAGTACACTTATTTCTGGGTTTCATTTCTTCGGCGACCATATATCTAGATTTAGCGAGTACATATCCAGTTTCGGCGAGCATGTTTTTGACCCTTTTGGTTTCGAGGTACTTTGACATTGACTTGTCACATTTCCTTCATTGACCCAGTTAATGAGTGACGTGGCAATCTTTATCGATTCTTTTTGATGACGTGTCAGGTTGGCGAATTTATGCATACAACAATACCCCCATAAATACTCCGAGCTGGGCGAATGATTTGTTCTTCTTGCTTCGTTTGTCTCTGCGAGTAGTATTTGTATTTATACTAAGATTTCGACGCATTTTGTAATAACCCCCTCTTTCTTTTTTGTCACGCGCTGTATTGATTAATTGATTCTTCCGGTGTAAGCTTTCAACTTGGTCCACATAATTGCTGACGCTTCCACTTACCTGACAGACGAAGAGACATTTTGATCGCTTGGCTTTCCCCGAGATGCCACATGTCTGTTTTCTAATGGTGACTATTGCGGCTGGTCACTGTGGTTGTCATTCTCATTAATTGCGTATCCTTTTACTTGATTTTCTTTTTTGAATTTTGAAACTCCCTCTTTTTAAGGCCCGATCGTTTCCTTTTCTCCATTTCATTATTTCCATTTATTTCTCCACTGGTTTTCTCAGAGCAGAAAAGAGCAGTTTGATTCTTCGTTTTTATCTACCTTATTTCTTCGAGTACTTGCTACAGTCCTTTCCCTGTGTTTTCTATTATCAGACGGTTCACAGGAATCGATTATTCCTGCCTCTCTACGAACCTTTCGCGAATCTAGGGTTTTCTGGTGAGTTCTTATGGACCCTTCTTTACGCTCTTCTCTTTTTAATCGGATGATGCAAGCCATGGAGCTTGGTGATAAAAGTACTGCGGACAAAATCGAATCTCTGATTCGTAATTTTCATCCGGATTCTCCGGTCCCAATTTCTGTTTATGTTCCGTCTTCTGAAGATGTTTTTATCCCTAACATCTCTCATTCGTCTTCTAACAGCGGTTCTACAACAATGCCGAAATCTTCTAGACCAACAAGCAGTAGACGACGCGTTTCTAGGGTTCCACGTGAATCTCTGCTGGATGTGCAGACGATTGTTGACTCTAATGTTGAAGACCATCAGAGGGATAGGCTACGCTTCTCGCCAAACCGTCCGTGTTCTTTTGATACGGAGGTAAATGTGGTCGGCGAGGTTGAGCTTCGCAAATAGAAGAGTCGTTTTGACCTGCCAGACTCAGTGAATCTTATGTTACCTGGCGACCGGGCTGTGTGGAATCCTCCCGAAAATGCAGTCGCTATTTACGGGGCCATGCTTAGCTGTGGGGTAACTCTACCTCTTCAGCCTTTCATCGCCAGATTTCTTGCGGAGGCTAAAATTGCGCCGGCACAGCTCGCTCCAAATAGCTATAGAATATTGATGTGCATGTGCCTCATGTGGAAGTTGAAGGGTTACGGGCCCCCTACTCGTCGTGAAATCCAACATTTTTATACGCTAAGGCAGGCGGGCCATGGTGGTACGTATTTCCTTATCTCTTCGCCCGTGGAGAGCTGGATCCCTGAGGGTGTGGCGAACCCCGGCCAAGTAGAAATCTCCGGCGATGAGAAGAAAAAGGGGTTCATCTGGGGCTTTCCCACTTCGAACAAGAGGTGAAAGAACAGCTGGTTTTTCGTTGGTGGCGAGTGGGGTCGTGATGTGCCTGCCAGTAGTCGCCACAATTTCTCGGCGAAGAAGGTTCCCAGGCACTTCGCATCGCCTGAAGCTTGGTTGAAGGCGGCCCCTGTTTTACTAGATAGAGAGATTTCTCACCTTGCCACAGCAGCTGTCCTCCATTTGGGAGAAAGAGATATGTCCTTCCTCTTGGATGAGGAAAAAATGATTTCCGAGGGGATTTTCACACGCTTACATGCAAGGCTTCCTCGCTGTAAGTCTTTGTTCATTCCTTCTTTGTTTTACTGTTTCATTTTATTCTGTTAGTTGACACTTTGTTTATTTTTCTTGCAGTGTGCGATTTTGACACCGTTTGCAACTTGCAAGCCAGGGCGGTGAAGAATTCCGAGGCCGCCAGTAAAAGGCATGCTGCTGGTTTGGCCAAGGAAGGGATTGCTAGCCCGGATGTTGATGATCCCTCCGACGCCGAGGATGCGGAGGAGATTTTAGTGGGAGGCGTCGAGTCGGGGCGGCCATCAATGCGCGCAGAAGCTGCTGCGAATACTCCCACTGCACCTGCTGCTGCGACTACTGTGGCGACTGCTGCGACTACTCCTGCGACTACTCCTGCGACTACTCCTGCTGCAGCTACCCCTAGTCGTAAGGGTAAAGAAAAGGTTGGTGCTTCAGGGGGAGTCAGTGATATTCCTACTTTTGACGCTGATGTCCCTGAGATTCCTCTCGATCCAACAAGCGATCTTGCCCCTAGAACTGGCAGGGGAAAACGCCCAGCAGGGAGTACACCTGAACATGCTGCACGGCCCTTAAAGCGGGCGTCAAGGGTCGTGCAAGACGTTGTTTCTTCAGATGAGGAGGTCGCTGAGGAGCCTGTGATCGCTGAGACTCCCACTGAAACTGCTGCCCCTGGGGCTTCTGTCGAGGAACCAGTCTTAGCTGAGTCTCCTCTTCCGGAGGGGGTAAACAATTTTGGCTCTCCTACCATTTCCCCAACTGGTGCGACTCCTCTTCCGGCGGCCGTGAATGAGCCGGACACTTCTTTTGTTGGTCAGCCTGGGTCATCTGGTCGACAAGGGCCAGCTGATAGACCGGGGTCGTCCATACAGGACGGGGCTTCTGCATCCGGTTCTGGTGTTGCTCACGGAGATCCTCCCACTGATCCAACTGAAGCTAGTGAGGGAGTTGAGTCTGTCTCCCTCTCGGATTTCACGACTGCTGAGATTTGTTCTCATATAATGAACAACGATATTTATGTTGGTGAGAGTTTGGAGCAGATGAAGAAAAGATCCTGCAACAAGAAAATGGAGTTCTTTTTCAACTGCCATTCTCTGGTGAGCCTCTCGCTGTACTTATGTATTTTTGTTTTGCGCGTGACCTGACTTCTGTTTTTCTCTTCTTTTCAGATGCTGTCTGAGTTGGCTGATAACTACAGGCGAGGAAATTATTTGTCGAGGGATTTGAAGCGCCTACGAGAACAAGCCTCTCTTTTGGAAGCTGAGAAGCTTTCGGCTGAGGAAAACCACGTTCAGCAGCTTGCACAGCTAAGAGAATTGGCAGATGGGCACCTTTCGGCTCAACTGGCTGCTGAAGAGAAACTAGGTGCTACTGAGGAGGAAATCCGTTTGCTGCGAGAGCAACTCTCTGCTAATCAAGAATCACTCGCAGCACGTTTTGAGGCTGAGCGACTAGTTGAGGAGGCAAAGGAAAAAGCAGAGCGTGAGGCTTTGGACTTGCGCAACCAGTTAGCCTCACATGAAATTATTTTGAATGACCTCAAGGCTGTGTTGGAGGTTGAAGCGGTTGACCGTTTCAAGAGATCCCCTGCCTATGATGCACTTTTATTGCGTGAGTTTGAGAAAGGCATGAGGCAGGCGAAAAAGTTCTTCGCCATGAAGGATCATTCAAACGAAAAAGCTTTGAAACGCTTCGACAGGTCTCTTCAGCAGCACATGGCCACCGGCGTGGACTCGATTAAGGAGCAGATAAAACGATGGAGAGCCCACTGCCGTTATAATATGACTGAACCTCATCCCATGCATTTGAAGATCCCCAGTAAGCGTGCCTTCAATACTTACTATTCAGGTCGGAAAGGCAGTTTTTCTGGTTCTGGCGCTGAACCTGACTTGGGTCCTGTTGTCGGAAGGAACTATGAACCGTTTATGCCAGAAGGGGATGAGGAAGTCACCTGGCCTTCAGAAGAAGAGATGGAGGATGAGGAAGACAGCGAGGGTCCTTCTGCAGCTAGTTGAGCTTTAGGTCTTTCTTTACTGTCTAGGACATTTCTCTTGTTCCTCCAACTGTAAATGACAGAAGTTATAAAATTCTTTTATTTTTTGTTCAGCTGCCTTTGCTTTAGTTTTTCGTCAAGTTTTTTCAGCATATTTTATATCTCTATTCAGCTGCCTTTGCTGTATTTTTGGCATACTCAGTGCTTGTCAGGACGTATCCGACCATGCACCAAGTTTTTTAGCATATCTTATATTTTTTATTCAGCTGCCATTGCTGTATTTTGGCGTACTCAGTGTTTGTCAGGATTTATCCGACCATGCACCGAGGTTTTAATATATTTTTTGTTTGTTCAGCTGTCATTGCTGAGTTTTGGCTTTTTATTGGGACGTCTCCCCTTGTTGTTTTTAGTTGGCTCACTCGTTCATAGGGATTCTGTTTTCCCGTGATGGTGATTGCCAATTTCTATAACTTTAGATTTCATTCTTCACTAGCTCTTGCTGCAGCGAGCATAAAACTCATCTTTATGTGATGATAGCGATGTGTGATGGCGAATGCCCTTTTGTATTTGGCGAGTGAAATCGGTCATTTCTCAGTAATAAATTACTCTTTATTGAATACTTCCTGCAACTTTGTTAATACTGTCATAAAGAAAATGCTAAAACGAAAACTATTCTAAGTAAAAAATAAAAGGCTCACAAAAAATCCTTAACTTGACCCCCAAGTTAAGGATAATATGTCTTCAAGTACTGCGCATTGCATGGACGGGGTAGTTCGCCGAAACCTTCTCGAGTGATGCGATATGCCCCGTGGCCAGCTACGCCTGTGATCTGATAAGGCCCTTCCCATTTGTCCGCGAGTGACCCTGCAGCTTTATCTTTTGTTCCTGGGTTCACCCTTTTCAGCACTAAGTCGCCCAGCGAGAACCTTCTTTCACGCACATGTGAGTTGTAATATCTAGCTACCCTCTGTTGGTACGCAGCATTCCTTATTTGCGCGCGCTCTCTTCTTTCTTCTAACTCGTCTAGGCCGCACTTTAGCATATCAATGTTGATTTCTGGCTGAAAAAGTTGTACCCTAGGTGAAGAAAAAGATGTTTCCACGGGGATGACAGCCTCAGCTCCATACGCCATGGAATATGGGGTCTCGCCTGTCGAATTCTTTCCGTGGTTCGGTATGCCCAAAGTACCTGTGGTAATTCATCTCCCCAGCTACCCTTTTTTGCTGCCAATTTAGCCTTTAAGTTATGTTTTATGATTTTGTTCATTGCCTCAGTCTGGCCATTTGTCTATGGATGTGCTGGAGAGGCGTAGTAGTTGTTGATGCCATACTTATCACATAGCTCCCTGAATTTCTAGCCATCGAATTGGGTCCCATTGTCTGTGATGATGGTATTTGGTATCCCGAATCTGTACAGGATGTTTTTCTTCACAAAGCTTATGGTGTTTGCTTCTGTTATGTGTACCAACGGCTCAGCCTCTACCCATTTTGTAAAATAATCCACTGCTACTATGGCATGCTTCGCTCCTCCAGTTGTTGTTGGCATTGGGCCGATCAAGTCAATTCCCCACATGGCGAATGGCCAAGGCGAGGTAATACTTTGCAAGAGTTCAGGTGGCTGTCGGATGTTATTGGCAATCTTCTGACACGCCTCACATCTCGCTGCCACCCTTTTGGAGTTGGCGAACAGTGTTGGCCAGTAAAAACCCTGCCTTAATGTTTTGTGGGCTAGGCTGGCACCCCCTGCGTGGTTACCACAATTTTCGCTGTGTATGCTTCTCAGGATACCTTCTGCTTCTTCAGGTCCGACACATCTCTGCAGTGCCCTCGAGTACCCCATTTTGTACAGTTCTCCATTGAGTACTGAGTATCTTGTAGCTTTGTATTTCAGCCGCTTTGCTTCTAATGGGTCACTTGGAAGTACATCATTAACGAGATATTCTTTGATTGGTGTGATCCAGCTGTCCCTTTCGCCAAAGACTGCCCCAACTTCCTTTGTTTTAACTATACTCGGGGGCGATAGGTGGATCATAGAGATATTTTTGGGCCAGGTGTTGATTGTGGCAGATGCCGACTTGGCTAAGGCATCAGCCTTTTCATTTTCTTCTCGGGGGATATGAACAATCATGTATTCTTTAAATCTTTCTAAAAGTTCCTTTGCTAAATCCAGGTAGGTGATCATGCTTTCATCTCTCGCCTGGTACTCGTCTAACACCTGATTGACCACGACTTGAGAGTCGCTGAATATTTCTACCTCATCTGCTCCTAGGATTGTGCAAACTTTCAATCCTGCTATGAGTGCCTCGTATTCAGCTTGATTGTTAGTAGCTTTAAAGTCAAAACGCAAGGCACATTCGACTGAATCTCCTTCTGGGGTTGACACCACTACCCCTGCCCCGCTGCCGTGCATGTTTGACGAGCCATCAACACGAAGTTGCCATTTGAATGTTTTCTTATTTTGCTCCACCATCATTCTCGCCACCTCTATACTTGGCTCGGTGAATTCTGCTACAAAGTCTGCTATTGCCTGGGCTTTAATTGCTGTTCTTAGGAGATACTCTACATCGAATTCACTCAATTCGATCGCCGACTTTGTTAATCGCCCGGATACTTCTGGTTTTTGCAGGATTAATTTCAGTGGGCAGTTGGTGTACACTCCGATTTTGTGAGCCTGGAAATATGGCCTTAGCTTCCTTGCTGCTGTTATTAGAGCAAGTGCCATTTTTTCAGCCGGTGAATACCTTGTTTCGGCCTGTAATAGTGCTTTGCTGGTGTAGTATACTGGTTTCTGGATCCCATTTTCCTGTCTTACTAGCACAGAACTTGTGGCTGCTTCAGAGATGGACAAGTATATGTATAATGTTTCTCCTGTTTCTGGTTTTGATAGCAGCGGTGCCTGTCCAAGGTAGTCTTTCAAGGCCTGGAAAGCTTTTTCACAATCCTCATTCCATTCGACTCCCTTTCCTTTCTTTAGAGCTTTGAAAAAGGGTAGGCATCGGTCTGTTGACTTGGCTATGAACCTGTTCAGTGACGCTAGGCACCCTGTAAGTTTCTGGACGTCCTTCAAAGTTCTCGGCGAGACCATTCTTGTTAATGCTTGGATTTTTTCAGGGTTCACTTCTATTCCTCTTCGGTGTACTTGATACCCGAGGAACCTCCCAGATGGTACGCCGAATACACATTTTGCTGGGTTCAACTTCATTCCATACTTGACCAGCACATCGAATGTTTCCCTCAGGTCATCTGCATGTCTATCTGCTGTGATGCTTTTTGTCAGCATATCGTCAACGTAAACCTCCATATTTCTCCCTATTTGCCTGGCGAACATTTTGTTGACTAAGCGCTGGTAAGTTGCTCCAGCGTTCTTTAGGCCGAATGGCATGACTGTGTAACAATACAACCCCTGGTCTGTGGTGAATGCTATCTTCTCCTCATCTGGCTTGTGCATCTTTATCTGGTTGTATCCTGAATATGCATCCATGAAACTCAATGTCTCATGTCCGGCAGTTGCATCGACTAACTGGTCAATCCTTGGTAGCGGGAAGCTATCCTTGGGGCAGGCTTTGTTCAGATCGGTGAAGTCAACGCACATCCTCCATTGATTGTTCTTCTTTTTCACCAGGACCACATTCGCCACCCATTCCGGGTACTTAACTTCTCTAATTGACCTTGCGGCGAGTAGCTTTGATACCTCCTCTTTTATGGCTGCACTTCTTTCTGGGTTAAAACTTCTCCTTTTCTGCACGACTGGTTTGCAGGTTTCATTCACAGCCAAATTGTGTGAAATTACGCTTCTGTCAATCCTTGGCATGTCTTCGTGGCACCAAGCGAAAATCTCTTTATATTCTTTCAATAAACTTGTCACATCTTTCTTGATTCGTTCAGTCAGTCTTACCCCGATCTTTACTATTTTATCTGGCTCCGCTTCATCTAGAACAACTGACTCAGTCGGCTTTTCTTTTTCTCTGCTCGTTTTGTCCCTTGGGTCTAGTTCGAAGTTTTCCGGATATTCTTCCTGTACTTCACTGTCTATCTCGAATATGTTCATGGTTTCTACCCCTGTTTTATCTTTGAAGATTGATAGGTTGGCGCGACGAGCCATCTCCTGTGACCCTCTCAATTCTCCGACACCAAATTCTGTAGGGAACTTTATTTTCAGCGCATGGGTTGAAGTTAGCTCATGCTTTGTTAAGGAATGGTCGGCCGTATAAAGCATTATACGGCCAATTATGGATATCGACTACAACAAAGTCCAGCAGGATTGTTCGCCGGCATGGTGCTGTACCAAACCTTACTGGCAGTTTCACAGTCCCTAACGATCTTACTTCTGCACCACCGAAACCTTTCAACGGTACATGGAAAGGCTCAAGATCTTTCCTATCCAGTCGCAACTCATCGTATACTCTGGCACTTAAAATATCAGCTGAACTTCCGTTGTCAATCATCACCCGAAGGACGTCCCTATGAGCTATTCGAACCCCTACGACGATTGCATCGTTAGGTTTTGCATCAATTCCATCTGAGTCTTCTGCTGTAAATACTATAGGATCGTGTCCCTCTCTTCCCTTCTTGGGGTTTCTTTGCACATAATTGACCTCCATGCTTTTGCTTTCATACATTACTTCCCGGACTTCCGACATCCTTTCTCGATTGCTTCTCCCAGTATAAGGTCCGCCAAAGATGGTGTTTATGGCGGCGCTAGGGCTGTTTCTCCTTGGACTCTTTCTTTCCTGCATGTTTCCTTGGCGGCTATCCTGGCGACCACTATATTTGTCTCCCTTCAGAGCAAAGTCCTTCAGGTGCCCATCTCTGATCAGACTTTCAATGTGATCGCGCAGCTGAAAACACTTTGAGGTTTCATGCCCATGGTCTTTGTGGAATCGGCAGTACTTTGTTGTATCTCTCCTAGCATTTGCTGATTGCTGCCGAGGGTATTTAGCGAGCCCTTTTATCTTCCACCACAAAAAGTATCTCCTCTTGATCGCCGGTCAAAGGGGTGTAATGGTTGTACCTTCCTCGAAACCTACTGGCTCGAGGATTTCCTTTGCTTTCTCTCGAATGTCCCTTTTGGCCCTTCTCATCTCTTTGGCGATCACGTGACTGCGTTTTTTTGTCATCCTTATGGTCCGGTTTTGAGCCAGGCTTGTGTCCATGCACATAGCTACCCCATTGCGCTACTTCTTCTTCTTCTGCCAGTGCGTAGTCGCCAGCTATTTCCATCATCTCCTCGTAAGTTTTTGGTCTCTCCCTTCGTAGGTCGAAGGATAATCGCCCACTTTGTAACCCATTGGTGAATGCGGCGATTACAGCTACATCACTGGCGTCTTCAATTTGAGCAACCTCCTTCCCAAATCTCGCTAGATACTTCTTGATTGACTCGTTATGTTCCTGTTTCAAATTGGACAGATGAGCGAGTGACTTTCTTCTCTGGACACTCCCTATAAATTGCCTTATGAACGCTTTGCTGAGATTTGAGAAGCTGCTTACACTTCCGGGAGGAAGTCTTCCAAACCATCTAGATGCAAGGTCGCCGAATGTTTACGGGAAGGTGAGGCATAACAACCCATCGTTGGATGAGTACTGGGCTATAATGTTACGGAATCGGCGAACGTGCTCCTTCGGATCCCTATTCTCCTTGTACTGCTCGATAGTTGGCATCCTAAATCTGTCTGGAAATTGGGTGCAAGCAATGGTTTCGATGAATGGGCTATCTGACTCATCATCCGAAGATACATTGCGACCATACCTTCGCGCCATTGCTGAAACTTTTCTTGATAGCTCTTGCAGAGTGACATCTCGCTGACCAATTGGTTCTCTTGCTGGATCGAGTCTACTTTTGATTGTCATTCTACCATGATTGCCTCTCTCGTCCGGGCTTCTTCGATCTTCAGTGCTTTCGGATCTTCTTCGCTTTTCTCTTTTGGATCGTAATTCCCTTCGTGGACGAGGACTCTTATCTTCAGATGAGATGGAACGGTGTCTCCGCCGGTTCCGTTGGTACGTATCGCTGGAATTGACCCGATGTGTTCGCACCTGGTCTCATTCCTCCCTGGATTCTTCATTTATCACACCTTTTCCCTTCCTTTGTTTTCTCCCCTCGAAGTCCTCAGTGTGGTCCTGGGGAGTCTCCTCAGTGGATTGTCTTGCTTGAGTATCAGGAATTGCAATGTGAACTTCTGACCGTAGCCTTCCGGGTGGATAGATTCTAGGAGTGGTTAACTCATAAGGAGATGAAACCCCCAACCCTATGGGGAGCGAAAGTCCTATTTTGCTGGCTTCGCTGATTAAGTTTACCAATGCAGCTTTGGAGTGCTGCAGAATCCCGGGATCAGCTGCCCTAGTTCCTGGTGTTACCGCTGATTGTTCCCCGATTGTCACTGCCCTGTCTCCCTCCTGCGTGGTTGGTTCAACAACTAGATCTCCGCTGGAGTTACCATCTCTGTCGCTGTCATTGTTCATGTTGTTTGATTCGCAAGGGTCCCTCGAAGTTTTTGTTCAAAGAGCCCCCCTCCTTCTAGCACCAATTGTTGACGGTGAAATTTGGATTGCCACGCACTTAACAATTATATCAATTTAATATAAAACAAGAAGATTAAGAACGCATGCAAAAGACAGATTTTACGTGGAAAACCCTTGAACAGGAAAAATCACGGCGCCCCTAAGGGCAGAAAAGTAATACTAGGTTTTCGTTGCCTTGTTACACGCTTAGATCTCTCTTACAATTGCTCTCTTCTCTCTCAATTTCTGAACCCCTTCCTCGTGGGATAGGTGGTTCTATTTATACATGATATTTAGGGTTTTCCCTTGATTTTAGTCCTACTTATAGTAGTATTTCCTTTCAGATTTGTCCTGGGAATCCCACGTTGCTGCGGATACAGATAGGTCTTCTCCTTTTCCCCCTTGATTCCTTGCTGTTATGGGTTTTCTAAAGTGTAGGGTTTATTTCCGTGTTTCTGCCGAGTCGGTTCAGGCCCAGTATGCTGGTGCAGCGAGTACACTTATTTTTGGGTTTCGTTTCTTCGGCGACCATATATCTAGATTTGGCGAGTACATATCCAGTTTCGGCGAGCATGTTTTTGACCCTTTTGGTTTCGAGGTACTTTGACATTGACTTGTCACATTTCCTTCATTGACCCAGTTAATGAGTGACGTGGCAATCTTTATCAATTCTTTTTGATGACGTGTCAGGTTGGCGAATTTATGCATACAACAGTAGTATCCATAGTTTTAACAAGATTAGAGTTAGAAGAACCAACCTCCGCAACTTCAAGCTTGCTTGGGGAGAAAGCAACAATCTCAGGGGAAGACAAAATATTAGAAGCTTTCAAACTAGTCTTCTCAGAACCACTAGAAACCTTCCCAATAGCCGAAGAATCAACTTGAACCTCTTCCATAGGTTTATCATCATTGCTGACCTCATGAGCATCCTTATGCAAAGAAGGCTTAGAGATGTCATTAAGAGTATCAAACACATTTTTAAGAGGGGCTACATAAGTGGTTTTAGAGATAGGAAGATAGACCATCATAGATTTGGATCTTCCATGCCTTTCGAAATTATTGTTTTCCTTCAAAACAACCTGCTTATTGTTTTCATTAGAAGAATCTCGACTTTATCGAATTGATTATCACTAGCAGACTTGTTTTGATTGTTCCAGTGGCAAACGGAAGGAAAGTGACCTATAAAGGAGCACGTTGTACAGGAAGAGGAAAGTTTTTCATATTCAACCTGAATAAAGTAGCTTGTAAGTTCCTCAAGTTTGATTGGCGTATTTTGGTGACAAACCACATTTAGGGTTTGATGTAAAGGTAGCTTAGGCATTTGATTGTTGATGCTCATGTATAACAAAAGCCTTCTCAAGTCCTTAAGAGAAGAAGCACGCCAAAGGTAAAATTATTATGCTTACTAGCAATGTAGTTGCACACATACACACAACTCATGCATATCTCTACTTCCTTGTATGTTGTGTGTTTTATATGTGTGCATTCATGTTCTTGATCTCTCTTCATGCATGTTTAATTGATTGCATCTTGCTTGTTTAATGCAATGACATGTTTAGGCATTATGATGCAAATTTTGTAAAAAGGCGATATACAAAGCGTTGTACGTACATCGCCCATCTGAGACCTGGTGGCATTTGGTTCAGACACTATACAGACCTGATCGATTTATTTTAGGCGCTGTACAGTCGTTGTACAAAGCGCTATATGTACAACGACACTCTGTTTCCCGAGAAGAACAGAGATTTGGCGTTGTTGGGTCGTTCTACAAGCGTTGTTCGTAGAGCGACAGTGATGAATGTTCTTCATTTTCCCAAGTAGGTGCTGTATAAGTCGCTCTACATACAACGACTCGTACATCGCCCAATGCAATTTTTGTATCACTTATCAAAATGTCATAGTTTCATTTTGACACCCTATATATATGCCTCTTTGTCTTTATGTCGAATAAGAGAGTTCAAAATCAAATTTTTGACTTAGCATATTTTTCCAAGAGAAAAATTCACAAAAGAACTCACCTTTGATTACTCAAACACATATCCATGTGCATCAAACATCATCTAGCATCATTTATGATCATTTAGGTGGCATATATGCATGGGTTTTCTTCAACACACGTTGCTTGGTAAGTTGGTCACTAATATCTTACATATTTTGTGTCTTACTTAACAAGTAATCTCATTTATCACTTGTATGCTTTTAGAACATATTCTATCTACAAGATTGAGATTATTGTGTTGATTGTTTGAGAGTTGTATTTTGATAGCTATTACCTAGGATTGCTTAATCTTTGATAGCTATGTTATATGCCATGTCATATAGCAAAATTGATATCTAGGATTGTGATTATTGTCATCTTTCATCCTAGATAAACATTTAGTGTAACCTAGCATTACTTGCTTTTTTGAATATCATATTATTCACTTAGGTTGTTTAATCTCTTCATTGAGAAGTAAGTCTTGTGGCTAAGGTTGCTCAAGCAAATTGATCTAGGTTCACTTTTAAAGGCTTGCGGGTAATAATGGTGGGTTAGTGACCGTGTAGGGTTTGACATGGTCAACCTAGGTTGTGAACACCATTACAATTAGTGGAATCGAGGATCGTGTGTGGCGCATATAACAGCCCGTGGTTTTTCCTTGTTGAAGGTTTCCACGTAAAAATCAAGTGTCATTTAAATTCTGCACTTTACAATTGATTTATTGTATTGACTAGATTGGGGTTATTTTCGTAAAATTGACTAATTGAGAAAATTTGGTAATAACCGAATTAAAATCTATTCACCCCCCTCTAGATAGTTTTATATACACCGCGTAATATTTGTTTCATAGCTTAGTCCCTCCCGTTCAATCAAAAGAGAAGTAGGGAGATCGCTAGAGAGATCTACATCAATCAACACCCTTGCAAAATGGCCCAGCTCACCCTCCATTGTGGTCCTATCAAATTTCAATGGAATGCCAATTGAACGAGCCAAATCCAAGAGTATCTTAAGATGCCAATACTCCCAACACAAATCATGAAAGCGGACCCAAATTTGAGAATTGGTAATTCTTTGTAGTTTCGGGTTAAAGTTTTGAACCCAAGGCTGAAGACGAAGAATACCCGGTTTTAAGATCATTGGTCACATGCCCCAGATCTTTGATTTACCTTCAATAGAGTTGAGGAGAATTTGATAGTATCCCCAAATCTTTGATTTATCTTTAATTTCAAATTTGGAAAACGACTTAATTTTGAGCAATTTAATAAATATGTAGTTTTGAGTTTAAACCCTAAACTCCCATCTCATTCTCTTCATTGCTTCACCAATGCCGCACTCTCATCTCTACTTCACCGGTTCACCTGCGATGCTACTGCTGCTTCTTGCTATTCTTCTTCATTTAAATATTTTGGTTGTTGTGAGCTATAAATATTTATAATCTTCAATAGAGGATGGTTTGTGAATTTTGGGGCCTATAGTTTCCTAGCAAACAAATTGAAACTACTAAGTCGGGGTCTGTAAGAAAAAATTTAAACTACTGTTATGAAAAAAAAAAAAAACCGTACTTTTACACCTAATTTAAAATATTTATGAGTTTAATTTTATATGAATATGTGTGAGAGCTAAGAAAGGAATCACTTCAATCACACAGTAGAGAAGATACCAAAATTTGAATAAGTTTGATCGATGATTATCGCAGTTGAAAAACCTCACCTACATCAGTTTACGGGTTCGTGGGGCGGGTATAGGTGAGGCCAAAACCCGTAGGTGGAAACCCGAACCTGAACCCACTTTTTTTTTTTTTTTTTTTTTTTGAAACGGCAAATTTTATTAAAGAGAACAAAGAGGCAACAGCCAACAAAACAACACAAGAAGGTGCCAACAAAGACGCACCCTAATTTTGCGAGTTTGCGAGCGGGCTTAGATTACAAAAAATCTTCACAGATTCGGGTTTGGATTTAGTGAAGCCCGCCCAAACCGAACCCATTGCCATCCCTAATCCTATTATATGACCCATTACCCTCAATTGTACCCAAAAAAAAGCCCAAATGATTGCTAAACGTATCCCGTTGTATCCTATGGAGGTCACTTGCCACACCAAAAAAAAGTAAAAAAACAAAAATTGGGAGAAGAAGAGGAAGCGAAGAAGGAAGAAGTAGAAGGAAGAAGAAGAAGACAAAAAAGAAGGAGGAAGAAAACGACGAAGAATTTCAAATCTGGAAAAAATTAAACATACCAGTCTTCTTCAATTAAACACACCAGAATGGTGGTGTGTTTAATTGAAGAAAACTGGTGGTGTGTTTAACTGAAGAAAACCAGTGTGTTTAATTGAAGACTGATGTGTTTAATTTTTTCTAGATCTGGAAATCTTTTTTTTTTTTTTTTTCTTTCTTCTTCTTCTTCTTCTTCTTCATTTTTTGTTGATTGGAGGCCCAACCTCCAATGGAGGTTGGACCTCCATTAATGGAGATTGGGCCTCCAATATATATATAAAAAAATAAAATTAAAAAAAATTAAAAAAAGGAAAAAGTATTTTATTCTTTACAAAAAAAATATTTTTTTTTTTTAGAAATTTTTAAGGTTATTTTAATTTTGTCTTATAAGTGGAAAGTTTAGTAAAAACTATCAAAACACTAATGCTGGATAAAAATAAAACAACACTAATGCTGGATAAAAATAAAACTTCACTATTTATATTGTTAGTTTCAATCCTTAAAAAAAATAATAATAAATAAATAAATAAAACTTTAAAGAAGTTGTAAGAATCTCAAAATTTGGGTTTTCGCTGTGAGAAAATCTTGGCTGGGACGGTCCCATACACGTGGCCATGGGACCGTCCAATGAGAGTGTGCCACAAGGCGCCACATACTCTGCACATACTCTCCAAATGTATATGTGGCACGCTCTCATTGGACGGTCCCATGGCCATGTGTATGGGACCGTCCCAGCCAAGATTTTCTCTTTCGATGTAGACATAAAGTAATTATTTTATATTAAAAAAAACTCTTCATGAGTTTTGCAAAACATGAATACATAAATAAGAGTTTATCCAAAAAAAAAAAAAAAACACGATTGATAATGATTAATGAAGAGCGGAAATTTAAGAAAGGAAGCCACGACCAACTAGATCTAATGAACATAAACAAAAACAAAAACTACGGAAGTCCATGTATGATCAAAGATATTAGCATTTGCATGCAATGGATTCTGCCATGCATACTCACTTCATTAATCCTCTTCTGATCTCTAGCTCATTCATCTGCATCTGCAAACACTACTACTGGCTCGAAACCACCTTCATCATCTTTCAATAAATATATTCAACAAAGCTCTGAAAGAAACCTATATACAAGGGAAGGGTTCTTTATATAGAAATCATATTTCTATTTCCTTGTCTTGCCACGGAAACTACGAAGATACTATTAGGAATTTAGGATAGATCAAAGTTCACGGTTGTCTCATTATATTTGCATATTTGCATAGAGCAATCAATCAATTAATTAATAACATGCTTTGGATTCTATTAACTTGCATGTCGAGTCAGGTGAGAACCCTATGCACCCAATTTTAACCCATTTCTGCACATAATTGTCTCCTCTTTATGTCATTTAGCGTATAGTACGTGTTCATGAAGATGGGATAAAAGGCGACAGACTATGGATTTGGCGGAACAATCTTTATAAAGAGATAACGATCGCATTACAATTCACAAACATAAGCTGCTTCTATCTTCCAAGTCATTAATTATAATCGACCAAATTAATTATGCTCTACAACATAGATTTGCGCTTCATTTTCCCTCCTCTACTAAGCCTCTTCTTCCTAGTACAAAACACAACTTTAATGGAAACTTATAAATATCTCTTGAGTCTTGCCTCATGATCAGTCGTCTCTGACGTTCATGATGATGGTCTTGCTGTTTGTGCGCTTATAATTGTAACCCTATTCTTTCTTCTTACTTCTCTCAAAATCCCTCTCAATGTTTCGCTCCATATTTTCCCAGTTTGTTTAAGGTTTGGAAACTTCTCTATCCCGTTGGCTATGTCATTACTGGCCTCACTGCTGCTTCCACCGCATCTCTTTTGCATTGCCTTCTTTATTTGCATTTGCATTTCCCCTTGGTATTTTGGGCTTAACCATTTCTGGTGCTGGTTTTATCAGCTTCTTCAAGCTAATCCTGTTTTTGTTATCGTTCGCATCTCCTCCTCATCACAGGAAACATTAATACATGCAGAAGCAGAACCGTCCGTCTCTTTTTTGGTTGATGAAGCAGCCCCGAACTCACGACAGTGAAATCGATGTAGTCATCTTGTTAAGACTCAGGCCTACATGAGTATGAATATGTTAAGTTTGGAGTACTGATACTATATATGAATAGTGTAAGGTGGACCATCGATTTTTAAATATTACATAAATTCGAGATTTGGGTAGGACTAGAACCCACAACCTGTAAGGGATATACCACTAGAACAACCTCATCTCGTATTTGTGATGTTTTACGACCACGGATTTATATCTTTGAAGTTTGATCTTGCTATGTATATGTCTTTATACAGTTCACCCAAGCTCTTTTCAACATGTATTACGTTGCATCAGAGCATTTCCCACCCATCCTCTAAATTCATGACTCCAAGAAAATTTAGAGGATTGTAGAGAAAATGTTGCTCCCACCCATCTTCTAGAATGTTGTTTCTAAGAAAAAATTTAGAGAAGCTCATCTCCATTCTCTAAATTTAGAGAACCATCTTCAATCCTCTAAAACCACTTTTTAACTTTTTTTATTCCAATTATATCCTTTTAACTTTTTCATTAAATTCAATTAATGTATAATAAAATTTAATTTATACATTTTATTAATATAAAAATTATACCATTAGAAATATCTCATTTAGATCTTTAAAATGAGTCCAATATTGAATATTAATTAATAATTTTTTATTTACCATGCTTTACCATACTTTATCATTTGGGCAATCTTTTATTACAAATTGATAATTATAAGTTAGTAATAAAATAAAAACCCAAACCAAATACCCGAAAATAATAAATATTAATATTAAAAATTACAATAACATAAAAACATTAAAATAAGGATAGAAAAAAAAAAAAAAAACTTAAATAATAATAATATAACATATGATAATATCGAGATACATTAAAATTTTGGAAAGCCATCCAAATGACATCCATATTCACCTGAAAATGATCCACCTTGTATTTGGGAATTGTGGGTGTTTTTTTCTAAAATATGCATCTTTTTCCTTTGAAAAAATTCACGTTCATTGGGATTTTTAATGGAATCCAAATCTATCATTATAATTTTATTTTCTTCACAACAAATTATATGTATTTATATAGCAATAAAGTCTGATACAAAAATTATATTTAAAATGGTTGATTGAAAAAGTTAGAAAAGAAATAAGTAGATTGGGAAAATTAGTTGAAAAATGTTTTAGAACCTAAATATTAGTTATTATAAATTCATGCATTAATTAGACATTATATTTTAAAAAAAGTATAAAAAAAAAATAAATTACAAATGTTATTATAAATAATAATTGTTAAAATTTAGTTGAACAATAATTTATTAAAGAAACTAAAAATAATAATGAAAATATAAGTTATTGAAGATTATTGAAGATATAAAAGGAAATAGGGATAGAGATAGAGATAAGGATAGAGAGTGTGGTGGGAGTGATAAAATTTTAGAGATGGAATCTAGGAGGAATATTCATTTTTGGTTCTCTATTTCAGAGATAGAGATAGAGAATGGGTGGGAGATGCTTTTACTTCTGATTCTAAAAATGTGTCCATGTGAAAATCAGGTGCTCACATAACTCATGTTTGAATATAAAATTGGGTAAATTGCACAAACATAGCACGAATTTAGGTGTAATTGCATGTATATTCAACTATTTTCCAAAATTATACAAATATCCCTGCTGTCAGTTAGCACTTAACGTCTTGAGGGAAAAAATGTCTTTTTACTTATTAATAAAATAAAATCAATAATAAATATTTATATAAAATCTAATTTTCTTAAATAAAAATGGATTGAGAAGATCTAATCTCTTCCATCCATCAGACAATCTCAATCGTTAAAATATAATTATTAAAAAACAAAAAAAAAACAAAAAACATTGAATCAGTGAAGAGATCGAGGAAATAGTAGGAAATAACACTATTTTCATGTTGAATTTTGAGAATATCACTAGATTAATAACTTAAGTTTAAATGGCATCAAATGACTAAAATAACATCATCTCCTTTTTTTTTTTTTATTACATTTGTGCCATTTTTAGGGTTATTTTTTTTTTTTTAGAAAAAAAAAAAAAAAAAAAAAAACATGGAGGTCTTCCATCAATGGAGATGAAAGATCTCCATTGGAGGTCGAAATCGGCTTCCAATGGAGGTCAATTCGACCTCCAAGACCTCCATTGGAGGTTTCAAAACAAAGAAGATGACAAAATATTTGTTTGAAATTTTTCATTTTTGCCTAGAAAGTCTTGGAAATTGTAAAAAGTCTCGAAAATGTCTCAAAAAAGTATCGGAAACTACAAAAAAAAAAATTCAGAAAAAGTCTTGAAAACTACCAAAAAGTCTCGGAAACTACCTGAAAAGTCTTAAAAATTAGAAAATAAGTTTTGAAAACACCAAAATAAGTCTCGAAAAAACAAAAAAGTGCAAGACTTATGTGTGTTTTAAGGGTATTTTTGTCAGATCTACACTTTAGGAGCTATTTAAATTTAAGTTATTAAAATAGTGATACTCTTAAAATTACACATTGAAAAAGTGTTATTTAATTTTTGAACCCTAAGGCACTGTTTGGTGTGCAGGATTGGATTGGACTATTTCATGGGATTGGATTGGATTGGATTAAGATGGGACTGGGATTAAATGGGATTGGATTGGATTGGACTGGACTGGACTAAATTAATACTATACTGTGTTTGGAGAAATATGGGACTGGACTGAATTAATACCGTGTTTTGTTTGGTGAAACATCGGATTGGACTGAATTAATAATTTTTTTAAAAGGAAAATATAATAATATTTTAAATTTGATAATATAAGCACATTATTTCAATAAACCCAGTTCCAAAAAATTGACAAACCCAGATCATCGATCTTCATCAACAAACCCAATCATTTATTATATTGTTTTTGCTCATTTGGTTTGCTTAGCCTCAACATCTCTCTTGTCAAAATAACGAGAACTAAACAATAGTCAATTTTTTATCAAGCAAAAAATTTGACAATAAACCCAGGTCATAAACGAACTTGAATTTATATTAAGAAGAGGAAGCAAACAAATATAGTTAGTACCAAATCTAAAAAGAATTCTATAATCTAACGAATTCAAGAGCAGCCTTTTGTTTGATTTTTCTTTATTTTCAGTTTAACAAATAAATAAATAAAGTAGAAACTTCTTTTTCATTCTCTTCTCCATTCAAATTCGTTTCTCAGATCTCTTTGACAATAAACCCAGATCATATACGAATTTGACAATAAACCCAGAACCATCATCATCACCATCACGGCCACTAGATCTCGGGACTATCATCATCACCACCACCACCACCACCACAACCACCATCCATGGCCATCATTATCAGCATAATAAAGAAAAAAAAAGTTAAGAAAGAATAAAAAAAACCCAAGATCTGGTGAGAGGAAGAGAGAGAGAGAGAGAGAAAGACGAAGGCCGCAGCGGCGAAAGGAGAAAAGGAGACGAAGATGAAGATGAAGATGAAGCCGGTGCGGCGGAAGGAGACGAAGACGGAGGCCGGTGCGGTGGAAGGAGACGAAGACGAAGGCCGCGACGGCAGGAGGAGAAGGAAAAGGAAAGGTTGAAGAAAGAGAGACGAAAGGTTGAAAGAGAGAGAGAGAGAGAGAGAGAGAGAGAGAGAGAGAGAGAGAGAGAGGAAAGGTTGAAGTCTTGGAAGAATTTTGGGTCTTGTTTCAGAGAAAGTGAAGAGAGATGATACAAATGAAAGAGACGGTGGATGTGGGTTGGTGGGGTTGGTGAGATGAAATAAATGAGTGGGGTCCACATGTAAATAATCCTGGGATAAATAAAGGTGGGGGTGGGGGTGGGGGTGGGTTTATTTTATCCCATGATCATGGGACTATTTTGATGTTGGGATTAATAGTCCAATGTTTCAGACAATCACCAAACGCAGGACTGGGACTAAATTAGTCCAATAACAGTCCAAACCCACACGCCAAACAGGCCCTAAGAGATTTGCAGCATCTCCATCAAACAAAATAATAAAAGAAAAAAACAAAAATTGAAGAGATATGGAAAAATGCTTCCAGATCTCATAAAAAAAAATATTTTAAAAAATATATATTTGAAAAGCTTGAAGAGATCTCTTCGAACCTCCATCACATATGGGATGGAATGGGTTCTGCGATTGGAGTGGGTACCATCATATCGCAGACCATTTGCGATTGAAAACTCCAATCAGATTGAAGATGAAGATGAAGTAGGTATGTTTTTTATTTTTATTTTTTTGTGTTAGAATTTTGATTGAAGATGAAGAATGGAGTGTTTTGTATCTGGATTGATGATCTATGTTTCAATTTCCAGATTGAAGAAAAAAAATTCTGATGAAGAAAAAAATGGAATTTTTTTTGTTTCGTTTGTGTTGAATTTTGATTGAATATGAAGAAATATGAAGAAGGGGAGTGTTTAGATCTGGAATGATAATCTGTTCTTGAATTTCCAAAGTGAAGAAAAAAAACTTCGGTTGAAAAAGAAGAAAAGGGATTTGTTTTTTCTTTTTGATGTATATATATATATATATATATATATATATATATATTGAAAATCTTATATGTTGGATTTTGATTCAAGAAGGATGGAGTTTTTGGACCTAGAATAAGGCCCAGTTTGGCATTGCTGTGCTGTGGGAGGAATTGCTTTTGGAATTGTTGTGGGAAGAATCAGTTGAGTGTTTGGTAAACTGATTTTCAAAAATGCTGTGAGAACCAAAAGTAATTTCAATATGTTTGGTAAACTGGAAGTAAAAAGTGTTGTGACTATGTAAAATTATTAAAAGGACACAGTTGTAATGAAACTTGTCCTTGTCCACTATAATTCTTTGATGAACTTCAATAGAATTTTTTTTATAGGAATTTTAATATTTTGAATATTTTCAATAGAACTTCAATATTTTCAAAAACCACTCAATTTGGTCCACTATAATTCTTTGATGCATTTGTTGGATCTTTTCTGGTGTCTCTGGCCAACAATCCTACTATCTTTAATGTAAGTATGTTTGTTGGTATATTCATATTATATATAATTAAATGAATGAATGTAATCTACCAATTAAATTAAATGAATTTTGATTGTGATTGTAAAAGGATGAGGGGAAGCTGAAGGAGGCTCTAGTATTTGTGAATGCATGTGGAGCCATTTGCACTACCTAGAAAGGTGCAATTCCAGCACTTCCAACCCCAGCTGATGCTCAAGAACTTATCAAGTCTGCCTCCAAATGAGATTTTTAATACAATATTACATGCTTCTTTGCTTCAATTAATTGTTTTTACTTTTTCTTTCTATTTTTGGACAATAAGTACTTAATTATTTCTCAATTGGCTGTAATATAAGCTATAAACTATAATAATAGAGTAAGCATGTTTATGGTAGAATTTTCCATTCATGAACTCTTGTCTCTTGTCTTGTGCTCTAATGAAGAGGACATTCCATCAAAAATTATTCAAACAAGCAAAAGATAAAAGACAAACATGATATTTGAAGTTAAACTTGTATAAATAAAACCCCTTTCCGTTAACGCAACAATAAGTTTATACACTGATCTAAGAATGTTACATTTTTCTTTTCTTTTCCATTTACTTTCGTAACTTTCCCTTTCTTTCTTTTTTCTCTTCCAATCCACTTTTATGAATCAAAAACTAATGCTTGTTCTACAAGGGGATTATAATTACACCAAATTATCAATGTGATTTTTACAAATTGCAATTGTCGTGTTACATGCTCTTGGCTCTTGAAGATACTGCCTCACCCTCCAGCAACTCCCTCTCAGCTGCCTCACCATTTCCCTGCATTCATATAAACTGCAAATGGTCAAATACTAACCAATATCTTGATTATTGCAAATGGTCACACACACACACACTATTGTTTGTTAGCGAACAAACGTCACTAAGCGCGCAGAAGCGTTGCTGGATATAACACAAACAAACACAATAACAAAGAAAAAATAAGATGAAAAGAAGTAATTAAATCCAAACACACACAACACAAGAATTTACGTGGAAACCCTAATCAGAGAAAAAAAAACCACGGCTGTCAGGACGACAAGAGAAAATTCCAATATGTAGTAAATTGTTATAACCACACACTCAGGTTCTCTCTCTAAATAATACCCCAAACCCAATTACACCCAATGCTCACTTTGAGATCTCTCTAGTATTTGCTATTTTGCTCCACCACTCTCAGGTGTTTTTCACACACCCAATAACCTAGTTATTATGGTCTATTTATATATATTACAGGGAGTTTAAACTAACAAGGAAATCTATCTCCTAGTCAAGAATACTGGTTCCACATAAATATTATTTCCTATTTAAGACAAGTCTTCTTTCAGAAAACCGTGATATCTATGCATCGTCATCGTCATCGTCATCATCAACCGCTGCCATGGCCGCTGTGAAAGCCACAGCGCCACCCGCAACGTGTAACACTGGAGTTGGACCGCTCTGTTTGCGCTGCCGAAACAATTCGCAGCGGTGTCCTACTGCTGCCATTACTGCTACCAAAGCCACAGCGGCAGCGGTTTGAGCTGTTCTTCATTTCTTCTGTTCTTCATGTCCTCTAAGCCTCCCTCAAACATAACCTCATACTCCCAAATGCTCTCACATCTCCAGGAAGTCTCTGCATTGGTAAATCGTGTTTGGTATCCATTGGTAATTCAAGTCATATCCAACAATCCTCCCTTATGGCGAGAATTCCCAAAAACAACTTGTCCTCAGCTACGATCCTCATCTCCAAGGATCAACATACCCACCACTAGGTATAAACACTTAGGAAACAACCATCCCAAGATTTCACCGGCACATGTCGAATTTTACCTTGCTGAAAAATTATGGTGCAACTCCTCACGTTAGGTTCCTAGGGAGTTCGCTCAACCATCGACATCATTGTCCACCACACACCTTGCATCACATCCTAACCAATGCCCGTGCGCAATTGTGGACTTGCTATCAGCTACATCCTTTTCACGGCAACTAGCGGTCATTCCATGAGGATATTTATGCCTCTTTAGAGGACATCGCTGTAGTCATCAAACTCAAAAGAGGCGATTGCCGGATCACCCTTTTTGGAGCCCTTAGCCGCACTTGTCTTCTTATTTTGACAATCCTTCCATATGTGTCCAGACTGTCCACATCCCCAACAAGTGACTTTCCCTTTGGAGTTCCCCTTTTTCCTGTCAACCAAAAGAACAGAGTTATCAGAAGATTTACCTTCACTTTTTAGCCTTCGTTCCTCAGAGATAAGTTTGTTCACTACATCTCCAAAACATATGGTTGAACTCCCATCCATCAAGATTGGCTTCATGTGCTCATAGGACGATGGAAGGGATCAGATGAGTCTAAGACCTTTGTCTTCTTCATCAATCTTTACTCCAATCAACTCTAATTCTAAAACTATTCCATTGAGCACTCCTAGATTATCAAAAAATTTCGTACCTTCAGTCATCTACAGCATGTGAAACTGCTCATTCAGGTAGAACCAGTTACAGACGCTATTTGATTGATACAATTCTTCAAGCCTCTCACAAAGTTCTTTCGATGAATATTCCATGAATGTTTGCAAGAACGTTCTTGGCTAAGTTCAATTGTATCGCACTCGCAACCTTTTCATTCAACTCCTCCAATCATTATCGCTCATCTTAGGTTTTCCAGAACTAGTACTAGCCGCACCTTTATTCGATTCTCCAGAGCCTTCAGGGTTCGCAGGGGTTGACTTGCCCTTCAACGCTTTGTGTAAACCGTATTGGATTAATAGGTCTTTGACTTGAACTTGCCACAAGCCAAAATTAATCTTTCCGTCGAACTTCTCAATATCGAATCTCATCATCCTTGCCATAAAGTTGTTAAGACCACTACCAAGCAACCGGGGCTCTGATACCAATTGTTAGCGAACAAACGTCACTAAGCGTGCGGAAGTGTTGCCGGATAGAACACAAACAAACACAATAACAAATAAAAGATAAGATGAAGAGAAATAATTAAATCCAAACACACACAACACAAGAATTTACGTGGAAACCCAAATCAGGAAAAAAAAACCACAGTCTTCAGAACAACAAGAGAAAGTTCCAATATGTAGTAAATTGTTACAACCACACACTCAGGTTCTCCCTCTAAATAATACCTCAAACCCAATTACACCAAATGCTCACTTTGAGATCTCTCTAGTATTTGCTATTAGGGGTGGGCACTTTCAGGCCGACCCGGCCGAACCGACCCGAACCGACCCGAAAACGGCGGTTTGGGTCGGGTTTGATGTTAAAAATAAGTTAATTCGGGTTAAAAATCAACAACCCGAAAATATATTGAGTTGGGTTGGTTTTTGGGTTAACCCGAAACCCGACCCGATATTCTTATGTATAAAATAAAAAATCATCGACAACTACCAGTTCTCTTTTGCAAGTTGCAACCCTAACTCTCTAGTTCATAGTAGTTTGTCTTCTTCGAAATCTGACGCTCTCTCTACTTCGTTTCTTTGAAATCATTACACGCCGGCGCCGATCTTTGCTCTCCATGGCGGTGCTTCTATTTTGACTTCCAAGCCATTGTCATCCAGCCACCGTCTCTCTTTTAAGGTTTGCGCTTCTCTTTCTCTCTGTATTGCACTATTGCCTTTTCTCTGTGATATGGATTAGTGATATCTTTTGAAGATAATAGATAGATTTGAGAGAGCGTGGGACCGTGCGCTTCTATTATGTTGTGGTCTGATTTGCCTAGTTTTCGAATGAAAGTTTGTTTTTTTTCTTTTCTTTTTTCTAGGTTATTGGTTATTAATTTATTATTGTTGGATTTTTGTGGGGTTTGTGTAGTTTGAGGTTTAATGGGTTCTTGATTGGTTGTCCAGTATTTTTGAATCTGAGTGGTTTTGTTGAGTACTTGATGTTTAAGGCATAATGCTTTTCTAATTCTATGGTTAATTACTTTTTAATGGGAGTTTGAAGAGTTAAGGATTCCAGTTCTCTGTATGTATCAGATTTGAATGGTTTCAGGGTGTTGTTTTGATTTATTTCCTCTGTTTTAGTCTTTGCTCTGTTTTCATTTTAATAAAAATAATATTTTGTTAATAGAAGAAATTATTTGCTTTATATTCAATAAATAGATATTTTTATAACAATTTTCTCCGATCTGAGATCCCAGCTTGTTTTTGAGTTCACTATATGGCACTTGATCACTTATCGTGTTTTTTTTTTTGTTTTGTTTTGTTGTAGATGGATGATGAGACATTGGCTTCCTCTTCTGCTGTTTCCTACTTGCCATTTAGTGGCTTTTAATAATATGTGCTCTTTAAAAAAAAAGAAGAAGATATTTGATGGAATATTTATAATTTATACTGATATGTGATGTAAGTTGTTGTAATTGATAGACTGATATTTAATATTTCTATTGATGTGTGATGTAATTCGTACGGAATTGATTTTTTTTACGTATGCCTAACCCGATTAACCCAACCCAACCCGATAAATATTGAGTTGGGTTGGGTTGGGTTGGGTTGGGTTGAAAATAATGTTGGGTTGGGTTGGGTTGAATTTCTCCAACCCGAAATACGATCGAGTTGGAAAAATTCCAACCCAACCCAACCCAACCCGAACCCGAAAACGCCCACCCCTATTTGCTATTTTGCTCCACCACTCTTAGGTGTTTTTCACACACCTAATAACCTAGTTATTATGGTCTATTTATATGTATTACAGGGAGTTTAAACTAACAATGAAATCTATCTTCTAGTCAAGAATACTTGTTCCACATAAATACTATTTCCTATTTAAGACAAGTCTTCTTTCAAGGAGAAATCTTTTTCCTATTCGAACTTCAAGAAACAACTTATTTCCTCTTCCATGAATATTTCATGATTCAACGCATACTTGTGATTGACTACGATTCAAGTTGCAGTTGGCCACCCACTTCCTAAACCGTGTTGAACTTGATCACTCAGAAAACCATGATCTCTATGCGTCATCATCGTCGACTGCTGCCATGGCCGCTGTGAAAGCCACAGCGCCACCCACAGTGTGTAACACTGGAGTTAAACCGCTCTGTTTGCGCTGCCGAAATAATTCACAGTGGTGTCCTACCGCTGCCATTACCGCTGCCAAAGCCACTGCGGCTGCGGCTGCGGCTGCAGTTTGACTGTTCTTCGTTTCTTCTGTTCTTCATGTCCTCCAAGCCTCCCTCAAACATAACCTCATACTCCCAAATGCTCTCACATCTCCAAGAAGTCTCTGCATTGGTAAATCGTGTTTGGTATCCATTAGTAATTCAAGCCATATCTAACATTGTTCTCATGGAAATATTGCAAACTAATCATAAATCATCATAAGTGAGCTCAACTAGCAAATTTAGATAAACTCAAAGCTTGAAGGTAATACAAGCTTCAAAGTATGAAAGGAAAAACCATTCATATTTAAAATACATAGAATTTCAGCTTCAAGTGTGGGTTGCTTAATTCCAAGTTAACCTAAACAAAGTAAAATTATAATGAAAGCAAAAAACCATCCAACAGTTCCCAAAAGGATAATCAATTGATTGGAGCTCATGCAGTAAAATGGGGTTTAAACTTGCCACAATTGGGGTTTTAACTCTCATACTTATTTGAAAAAACAAAGCTTGCAGCACGATCATATGTGCAAGTTACAATACAATTGTGTAATTAACATCGAATAAAATCTTAGAATCAGCACTAGTAGCCTAAACCTTAAAAAACTTTTTCTTTCTCATCATCATCTGTGTCCTACAAGGCTCATAAGAGAAGGATACCAACCTACAACAACTTTTCGTTCTAGGGGCAAAAACAACCTTACTTCCATGCATATTATGAAGAAAAGCCATAATATCCCCAATCACTAAACCAACATCCGAGGAAATGGTGCTACCAGCTCCAATCAAGTTAACCACACACAAAGCATCTGTCTCCACCAGAATAGGAACCAAACCTTTCCCAACAGTCAATTCAATACCACGAAGGACCGCCACAGCTTCTGCTATCAAAGGGCTAAAGCTAGCTTGGATGCTTTGAGCACCAGCAAACAACACAATTCCGTAATGATTACGGATTACCAGACCCAACCCTACCCTTCCATTATCTCTGTGAATACTAGCATCACAGTTCACCTTGTAAAAACCATTGTTTGAAGGTTGCCATTTCGCATCACGAGGAACCACCTGCCTACTTGACTCATCCTCCCTACAAATAGCAGCCTGAATGCGTTCAAAGAAATCATAAGACCACCCATGAAGGTTAATAATTGAAATTGCGTACAACAACTACAATAACATTCTAAAAAATTGTGCTTATTATAATGAATCAATAGATTTATTACAATATACCAAGCTTTCCCCATTTAGAACTTCATTAACAAATTACATAACTTTCGACAAAATTCTCACTCACAAAAACTGCTCAGTGTTACACTTCAATTGCAAACAAAAATACTTTTAATTTACCATCACCTACATGAACATTCACAATATAGAGAAATTCAAAAACAGGTCAAATGACAACGATAATCAGCTACAAGAATCAAGATTCACTTTCTCAATATGTTTTGGTTCTAAATCTGACAACCCCACATCTAAAATAAATTAATCCCAACTCAATCAATTAACAACCCAGGCTCCCACAGATAGCTCTTCTTCCAAATTGTTATGTATTTTTCCGATCCTGGAAAATACATAAAGAGAATTTAGGATAGAGGTAGTATTTAGAAGCAAATAACGACTGACTAAGCAACATAATAATAGGGATATGCTCCACTATGCAATCATAGAACTGCTCCACTTTCACAATGTGGGTCATGAGCACTCATGAATCCCCAACTTATCAGGACACAACTTAAACAACAACTAACTAATAACTGCAATTAACAACGCAAGACCAGGTCTTGGTTCCTTTCATGCATGCATCATGTGAATCACAATTGTGACCATATCATTCCATCCCCCTAAAAAGATCCTTGTCCTCAAGGCCAAAATTTGGATACATCTTGGAGAAACGCCACCCAAATTGCAACCCAACACTCCTACTTCTTCAATCGATCCATTTCCTCTCGGATCAAACACTGGCAATGGAAATACCATTAGTTGACTCTCGGAGTTTGATCGGAGTCGATCTACGCCAGGAATCGGTGTGGGTAGTGTAGCAGTTGTCCCTGTGTTGAGGTGGACGGCGTCAACAAGCTTGTCGACGACAGACGTGGTGGCGCGTGAGGGAGTAGGTAGGTTCCGATGTTGGAACCGATCCAAGTCACGGACGGCCACCTGTAAGACTTGAAGTTGAACAGTTTTCGTAACAACTTTCTGGTCATTAATTGTGTGGTGTGGAGTGATATGAGTGGTGGTCGAAATTTGGGTTGGTGGAGGAATGGTGGGACTGTGGATGGTTTCTACCGGGATAAATGGGTGGGTGAGCTCCTTCTCGACGATGTTACCATAATGGTTAACACGTAGGGCTCGGAGTTCAGTCAATACGATTTGAAAGGTGATATGGATTTGGTTGATTTTGTTGTTGAGGATGTTAAATCTAGACTCATGACGAGCCAGAGTTTCATAAACCTCGTTACGGAACTCGGCATCCAAGGAACCGAATGGCTTTGATACCATTGTTATGTATTTTTCCGATCCTGGAAAATACATAAAGAGAATTTAGGATAAAGGTAGTATTTAGAAGAAGAGAATTATAAGGAATGGTTTATTTTCATTAATAACATAATTAATCTCAATCAATTATCATCAGCATTTTAGGCTTTAGGTTCGAATGAGTTACAAGCAAATAACGATTGATTAAGCAACATAATAATAGGGATATGCTCCACTATGCAATCATGGAACTGCTCCACTTTCACAACGTGGGTCATGAGCACTCATGAATTCCCAACTTATCAGGACACAACTTAAACAACAACTAACTAATAACTGCAATTAACAACGCAAGACCAGGTCTTGGTTCCTTCCATGCATGCATCACGTGAATCACAATTGTGACCATATCACAAATATACACATAACTCATAAGCATATATTTACCCAAATCTTCAACCCACATTTTTTTTTTCCTTCTAACAATTCACAAAATACCCACAATCCCATGTCAAAAAACCAATCAAAACCTAACTCTAGTAACCAAATCTTAAACAAAAAACACAACAAACGCACCAAGACCAGCGAATTCACTATCAACAAAACCGCTTAATCATAACCCACAAATCATAAGACAACTCCAATTCTCTTAACCAATCTCAAATACCCACAAACCCGTCTTCACAAATGCTAACAGGCACTGTTGGGTATGAAATTTGAGATAAGGAAATTAGAACGAAAATTAGAACGGAAATTAGAAAATACCTTGGACAGCTCGAATCGAATTCAGAGGCTGCTGGAGAAGAGAAAGCGAGAGAGATGAGAATAGGAGATGAGGTGAGAAATGAAGGTCGAATGATCGTGGTCATTGGTTGGTAAATTTCATGAAAGGCAAGGATAAAATAGGAAAGTTGGTAAATTTTCATTAAAAATCACTGTAGTGCGTTTTTTAGAAGCAGAAACGGAAATCCCAAAGCATGTATTTGTGCTTCTCAAAAACTCAATTGGGAGAAGCTAAAAGTGACCAGAAGCACTTCCCCACGATTTTACCAAACACCCTATCTTTGGTCTGGAATCACTTTTGGCCCCAAAAGTAGCTGGGAAAGTAATGCCAAACTGGGCTTAAATCTATGTTTGATGTTACAAACCAAAGAAAAACAATATTTTTTTTTTCTTTGTGGAACAGTTAAAAGACAGAATTTGATGAAGAAGAAGATAAAATGGAATATTTTTTTTAGAAAAGAAAATTTGTCTTAATTAATTTTTTAATTAAATAAATATATAATTTAAAATAATCAAATAAATAATAAAATATAAACAAGTGGCATTTTGGACTTCTTACGAATATAAGAGAGTCAACAGTTAGCTTTAACTGTTGTCCACTAATGGACCATGGTAGGGTATGTTAGTGCAACTTTGAGTAAAAGTTGCATAAACATGTAATTATACCTAATGTCAAGTTGCATAAACATGTGCTTTTGTCTGTGTGGTGGGTTGTCTGTTGCCCCTGTTTCTTGCTCTTTTCTTTCTCTTTGCTTTGGTGTTTTTGCCCGGGTGGGGGGCGGTTTACCCTTGTTCTGTTTTTTGCTGGTCTGTGTTTGCCTTTGGGCTGTTTTGGTTTAAAGTGCTGCTTCAAAAAAAATATAATAATAATAATAATAAAAAGAAGGTATATTTGCCCTATACAATATAGACACCGTGAGGCTATAAGAAGCAAAAGACAAGTATTATTTGTACAATTATATGCTATGCATATAAATTAATTTACCTTTCTATAATATGAAAACAAAAATAAAAAATGGATAAGATAAAACCAAATTAACAAGCTATAATACATTCATGAATATATATTAATAACTTTGGCTTCTCGTATTGTTGCTGCTCTGTAAGACTGTGACCTACCCTTCATATATTGTTTCTACATTTTTTTTTTGAAAGGCAAACTATATTGAAGGCCAAAGCCAAACACACAACAGCCAGCCAAGAGAAGGCACAACCAGATCCGCAACCTCAACCACCTACATATGTTCATATATTTACGAAGAGATAAAGAAAGATTTTTTTTTTTGTTTGTTTATATGTTCATATTATTAAATTTTCAACTAGAAATTAAATACGTAAAGCAACTTGAGCCTCGAATGGCTTACTCCAATATTCCCACCGTCGATCTTTCAATTTTCATTAGAAGAGGCAATGAAGATTTGCAAGAAGAAAGCCATATATGGAGCTAGGTGATTAACCAAGTTTCTTTTCAATTCTAAAACTGATAACCAACAGAGGCAAAGATCAGTTTCATTAACCATTTTATTTTATTTTCGCCTCAGCTTCTTGTTCAATGGAGAGCTCATCAGCGATGGGCTTTAAAGACCAAACTTTTCAAACTGCCCAGATATATATTTCTGAGGTCCCTTGAATTTGTCATTTCTTGCTTCAATCTTTTTGCCACCGTCACTCTTTTGGGTTTCATATTTTATTATCATAATTACATCTCCCTGCCAAGGAATGACTATGCATAGAATCTGCAACAGTGTCTTCAATATTAAATGGTTTTATTGCAAGTTGATGATCAAGAGTAGTTTGTTGACATTGAAGGAAGCCCGATGCGAAATCAGCCAATTAAGTTTGTAAACAAGACCTTGAGATATATATGTAGATGGAATTATGGATGGATTAGCTGCAAAAAGCCAAAAAGTCCATGTTTTAAATATTGTTTATGAAACATAATAATATATATTGTTTAATATAGATGTTGCAGTACTTGTAGTCAATCATGATTCACTCGATTAGAAATTGGACAAGGATATTCTGTTTCTATTATATACCTTAATTTCTAGGAGTCCTACTTATGTATAGCTTTGGTTTGATCCCAAAGGATCTTCCAAGTAGGATAAATATATATGTTGTTAGAGGGATGTGTTTCATTATAAATTTGATTTTAATAATACAAAAAATCTGACCTCATTTGGATTTGCAGATTGCAGGGATAAAATTATTTTGTTTTTTCTTCTTCTTGCGTGTGTCATCTTGGAAGCATTGACTGGGGACTAATATGCTCCCTGGACTCTGGAGGATGAGGGGTTTATCAGTACTGGTGACTGGTGAGAAGACATACCGTGTATGCATCATCTTCTCTACTTTAATATATATATATACCTTGCTTTCTTCATGAATATAGTTAAATTTTATTTAATGTTTACCGTATAATGTTTTATATTTACAAAGTTGATGAAGCTTGACTTCGCTTCTCATGAAGATGTGTCATTATCAATGTGTTTTGGTAGAATTAATGAGAGTTTATATAGTAGGTACTTCAAGAATAATTTTTATAACCTACCTTCTACCTCCTCTCTTCTTCTTTTCATTTTTCTTTTTTCTTTTTTTGAATAATATCCTCCTACCATCTCCTTAAAAGTCGATTGTTGAAGAAACAACTTATTTAATAAGAAACCAAGAAAAAAAAGGGCATGCACTATGTTCAACGTACTAAGTCTTAGCTAGTGGGATTGACTATTGAGACGGGTAAATTAAGTCTTGAATACCATCGAAAACGCACGTCATGGCTTATGCCAGTTCAATTTCATGAGGACAATCTTATCTAATCTTTACTTATTAATAATCACCTTTTAGAAATGGAGATTCTGCAAGGAAGCTCCCTCCAACGATATTTTATATATAGTAATTAATGTTTCTTGTTCCAAAAGTGGATCCATGCAATCAAATCCAATGATTCAGATCGATCTATAATATTTTTATTATTTAAGTTTGTCGTTTAGGGGTTGTTTTGTTCCTTTGTTTCTTTAATATTGGTTTTGTAATTCACTAATTTGTTTGTTTGTGTCTGTTTATCAAAGTCTCAAGCAAAGATGATTCAAACATCCACCAAGCTAGCTAGGATGGATGTATAATTAGTCAAGTGTCAGGCCCACTCACCTGGACTTTTATTATTTTTTATCTTCAAATTTCCACGAGAGCTCTCTGTCTTGAATATTTTTTTAATTTTATACCCTAGAAAGACAAATTAAACAGAATCAATATTATTTACTTTACGTTTTGAATCTATCATCCGTAAGGGAAGACTTTATTTTATGACACTTTTGGTTTTATAATACCCATTAATGAAGACTTAATTTATTCTACGACTCTTTGGGTTATTTTATTGATAGTAGGCTATAAATTATGGTTTAAGTTTAAATTTATCCACCCGATAATTTTATTGTTCTATATTAGAGTATCTCCGATGTAAAAATGGTTTGCATACCAATAATCCTTGACATGACAATAATGTCAAGAGACTTGCTTCCTATGCGGCATAAAAATAGAATTGATAGATAATCAACTCAAAATTTAGTCTCTAATGCTTCTATCTAAAACACAATTTTTTTAATGATGTGTTCATTTTTTTTTTTTTTTTGATAATGGTAGACATCCAAAACTTTTATCCATCATTTACATCCAACTTGATGTGGCAGCTGATATGGCACTTCCTTGTCAGCTACCACATCATCACACTTTATTTTATTTATGTTTTTATATTAAAGTACTAAATTTAAGGAATACAAATTATTATTATTTTAATTCAACTCATTTGGTGTGATGATGTGACAGCTAATAAGAAAGTGTCATATCAGCTGCCACATCAAAGTTGGATGTAAATGATGAACAAAAGTGTTGGATGTTTACCATTATCCGAACCTTTTTTTTTTTTTCCTTACCAAAAATATATGAAAAATTAATATCAATTTTAATTGTTTGCTGAGTCAACCTAAAAAATAAATGTACAATAGACCGTCTGAAAGTAGACGGTCATGTTCTTTTTTTCACAAACCACGCTTGCATTGGAAATGCTCTTAACATGTTCATTTTGTCAACATATGCTATGGTTAAATTTTACGCACCAAATTATAAATGAAATTTTACATGTTATTTATAGATTGAAATACTACACGATAATGTAAATTTTCTAGAAATTAAAACGAAAACTTTCTCCCTCTTCTAATTCTCTCTCGGTAATTTTTAAAGTTGATGGAAATCGAGTTTTCTCCCTATCTAAACAGTGATATATCATAACAATTTTTTTTTTTTTTTAAAGAACATGGGTGTGTAAATAGAAAAAAATATTGCAGAGAGATCTAGAAGAGAGAGATGGAGACCTATTAAAAAGTGAGAAACCCAATTGAAGTCTTTAAATAGAAATTTCCTCTTTTATATTCTCATAAATACCAAAGAAGTCCAAACTGAATTGACCGGGCATGCAGCCCACCACTCTCAAAAGCACTTTCTATTTGTTTATTAATTAAAAATCCTAATTACGAATCCAAGAGGTTATATAAGCTTGTCAATGTACGAACAAAACATGCTGCTCTAGCATAAAATTTGACAGGCAAAAGATCACAATGCAATTCTTCGTAGATTTGAGATATCTATTTCCACCACTTCTAAACCTCATCTTATTTCTTTTCCTAACATCCCATGGTGTAAACTCCTATCGGGACCTCCAAGATGGCAGTGCTATTCGTGAGATTCTTCATTATCCAATTCTAAAGTTGCCATACTTGATGCTTGTCATTTTACTATTACTCTTCTTCCTCTTCACATCCATTAAACTCCCTCTCACATCAAAACCTATCCGCTTGCATGCTGGGAATTTCTCGGCTATCTTGGCTCTAGCCATCTTAGCCTCAATCATTTTGCCACCCTCACTTTTCTGGATTGCCTACTTGTTTCTCATAATCATATCTCCGTGGTACGGAATTCTATGGAGTCTGTTCAAGCACTTGTTCAACTGGCTTTGTCGAACCTTACAATCATTTCCCACTATTTTCATCATCTGTTTCACACGAAATCCAGATAGCTCAGTCCCAGAACTGGCTGCTTATCAAGTTGAACATAATGGAAGGGTTGAAATAGAACAAGAACTTGAAGTTGTAATTGATGGATAGCAAGTGCTTTTGTAGTTCGTGGTTTGTGGTTTCTTCTACCAATAATTTATATATATGGGTCCGTTTATAAACTTGATCAAAATATGTGATCGAACCAATTCAATACCGGATTTTTGCCCCCAATTCTTCTTCTTTTGATCACTTGCCGGGTAAAATCCAGAATTTAATGTTTAATTTGTAGCAATTTCAGGTATATAGGTACGTGTTTCCTAATGGAGCTTAAGATGTGGATTTGAGGCTAAAAATCAAGCAGAAGTGGAGATTTGGAGAAGTTTTCCAGTAGGTGTGGCGAGCAATCATGGCAACTTAGCTCAGTCACCTCATCAAGTCGCCACAAATTTCCAGTGCACGAGGCAACCTCCCACGGCTACTTACCCCAGTCACCTCGCCAAGTCACCACAATTGGGCAGTGTGTGAGGCGACATTTCATGGCGACCTCCAAAGTCGCCACAGCTCCTCGCCTCAACCGATCCATAATTCAAGAGCTTGTGGCGACTTCTCATGGCGACTTCCAAAGTCGCCACAGTAACTCGCCTCACAACAAATCAGGGGCAAAATGGTCATTTCACTCCCATTTCGTGCCCTACCTATTTAAATGCATCTTTTCCTGATCCCATCATCAGATATCACAGCCAGCAACTTTTACTCTTCTCCACCATCTCCAACCTTACAAAAATCACCCAAGCTACCACCTTTCGACACCATTTTCATCATCTTTTCACATTTTCTCCTTCACCACCACCACTTCATCCATCTTTGGAGGTTTTGCAAGCAAGAGGGAGCTCTCAAGACAATGGGTTTTCTCTACTCTTTTGTTTTCTCTTTCATTTCTCCATTGATGTGTAACTAATTCATTAGCTAGGGGATTGATGTAACCGGATTGGACTACTCTATGAATTAATTAGTCTATTTTCTTAATTCAATTCGATTTTAGTCTCTCTTACTTGATTATGTTGTGTTTGCCTATGCTCATATTATTTTGAGACCTCAATTGATGTGGGTGTGTAGTGTAGATTATCTATAAATTGGATTTTGGTGTGAAAGACCTTTCTACCTTAGTATCAATTATTAGTTTGGTAATTGAGAAGAATGATATATGCATGACCATGCTATGTTGTTTTGGCTTAGAGTTTATACAATATTAGGTGATGACCATTGTTTGGCACATGACCTTGTGGGAGCAATGGTAAGAACCTAGCTCTTAATGATAAACAAGCCCTAAAATTGGATTGAAGTGCCTAACGAGACTAACTAAGAACATAGAGTGGTCTAAGAAGGTTGCATCGATTCCCTAGTGTTTTCTCCCATATATCCATACGTTGTGTGTTGCTTGTTGTGTTTAACTCAGTTTTTAGTCTCAAGTTTGCATCTTTAGTTGTAAGTTTACATTTTTAGATTACAAGTTTGCATTTTTAAGCATTTTCAAGAACCCAATTCACTTTTCCAAACAAAAGCATTATGCAATTTAAATTTCATGCACTTAGAGTAGTTTTATTTTTCCTAGACTAAGTAGTTTCAACCATTTGAATCACCGATCCCAGTGAACAAACTTAAATTAAATTGAAAGTAATTTTTACTACATCAATATGAAACTTTATATGAAATCAAATTTGAGAGTTTGTGCAATTTTATTTTGAGTAATGCTATGTTTCCCAAAAATATTTCCCAAAAAGCTTTCCAAATGATGTGGCATTTGAGTTGTTAACATTTTATAAATCATGAGTTTATATGGCATGGGATGTAATGTTGACAATTTACCTACCACATTATTTGGGAAGTTTTTTTTTAGAAAAAAGAATTGAAAAGCCTAACCTAACATTACTCTATTAGTTTTAGTTAATGTATCACGTTTCTCCAATTTTCTAGCCAGGTCGACCCGATGAGTCCCCTTGCTTCGAGATAAGCTACTTTGTATGTCAGCTAGTATTACTTTTGAAAAAAAAAAAAAGGTCTTATTATTTAAAAATAAATGTTTTGCGGAAAAGTTGTAAAAGTATGTTTAATTAATTTACTACAAAATATTATTAACTTAGACTTTAATTAATTATGAATATACAATTGAAACTTCCTAAATTTAAATGTAAAATATCATAACACATCAAATTCGTTAAATAAAATTCAATTTTCTTACCACCTCCCTATGTGGATTGGTGGTAAGAACGCTTATTCAGTTTGACAATATTTCAAGTTTGAGTCGCCGCCACCCCAAGTGGTGCATATATCAAAAAAAAAAAAAAATCAATTTTCTTACCATCTTTATTTTGTAGAGTTATGATATCAATTCAGTGAAATATAAGAAATTCATTTTTTATTCTGTTTTACTTATTTTTAGAAAATACTTTCTATTTCTATGTCTTTTGGACATCGATAAAAATTTAAATACGTACAGTGACTCAAAAAATTAATTTAACCCAGTCTAACAAAATTAAATCTTGGCTTTTCCATTAATTGCCCATAAAATATAGATATATAGTATTCCACATTTGCAATCTCACAATGTTGCTATAAGAGACAAGACAGATATTATACGTGTATCAATTTTCCTTTTCTATTATGAAAACAAAAATTGTATTAGAAAGTTAACAAGTTAGAATAATACCTTCATTCACACACACGAGTATAAATAGCTAAGCTTACTGTCCCACTGTAATATTTACTTTTGTTTATATTAATGGTTTTTTTTTTATCGGTGGTCACTGTTAGAAAGAAAATACATGACATTCAAAATCTAAGCGTTTATTTCATTCGATAATAACTTTGATTTAAAGAAAAAAAAAAATCGTTTGTTTGACATAAAAATGAAAAACCGAAATGAAAAATAAAATAATATATATATATTTGTTTGATTGATTTATAAGTGAAGAACCCATATGAAAAGAAAACTATTCTGGTATAAATTAAAGTGCTTTTGATGATGATACCGTGTTTGTTTGTTTTGATCGAAGAAGAATTAAATATTGTTTGTTTGTTTTGAGAAGAATTAATTATTGTTTATTTGTTTTGATTGAAGAAGTTCTTGACCGTGAGATCGCATATCCTAAATTAATTTTTAATTTGTAATTAAATATATATTTTTTAGTTTGTGTTTTAAAAATATTTATTTGGTTTTTTTTTTTACACATGACATGTTCTTATTAAAAGATAAAAAATACCATTGAAACCATTAAATTTGATTAACGGTTGACTGATAGAGGGATCAATTTGATATATTTATGAAAAGTAAGGGATCAACCGACTAAGGGTTCTAAAAACAAACACATTTAAAATTTTGATATTTCGTCAAATGTTAGGAACTACATTGATATCCGCCCTTAATCGAATGATAAAGTTCAGATTTTCCTTCGACAAGGAAAAAATAATAAAGCTTTTATTAAATTGAATGACAATAGAGTACCAAAATTATATATATATATATTGAAGTATTATAAGAACTATTACAATAAACTACGGGAACTACCAAGATTAAACAATACATGTACGATTCGGATATCTACTCCCATAATGAGAGATAACTATTCCCACAACCCGGGAAGAAAACTTCTCACGTATGCTTGTAAAATGTATATGGCGGGATTTGAACCCCTCACCATATGTGGGAGGGATGTGCAACAAAAATTTACATTTTAATTTGGTTTAATCTTAATTTCAACTCTTTGAATTAAATTGTTCGTTGTTGTATTAGTGCCCGTTTGGAAAAGCTTATCTATTGGCTAAAAGAGCTTTTTTAATTAAAAAGCTATTTTCAAATTTTTTGGTATCGTTTGGTTATCACTCAGTAGAACTTTTGGATGATTAAAAAAGTTGTTTTACGTCTACATGGAGAAGCTCAAATTTTAGGCTTTTCCAAATAGATATTTTTGAGCTTTTTTAATAACACTAAAATATCTTTTCAAAAAAAAAAGTAACACTAAAATATCTAATATAACCCTATCATTTAAAATAGTATTTGAATATTTTGGTAATCCTACTATTTAAAAAAGCTTTTTATAATCGACAACCAAATGACCAACATCTTCGTATTAAAAGCTCTACTTGTAGAATGTCTATTTTAAAAAATCTACTTGAAGAAGATCTTCCAAACGGAGCCTTAAACTGACTTTTTATGAATTTTCATTAGTATGTGTTGACTTCAACTGAGAAGAGTCACTCATTGGACTTCAACCATTTTATGGATCCTATTATATGACCCATTACCCTCAAATTGTAGCAAAAAAAAGCCCAAATGACTGCTAATCGTATCCCGTTGTATCCTATGTGATTGTGGCCTTGTGGGTGTGATTCGAAAATGTTACAGGCACATTAGGTGTAGCTTTGTTTTAAGGGTAATTAGCACAAATATCCCCTGAACTCTACATTCGTTGCTATTTCACCCCCCCTATACTTTTTTTTTAGACAGTAAACCCCCTGAACTATCATAAATTGGTAATGGCTGATGGAACCCTAATTCTATCTAGGGAAAATTACACTAAGTCCCCCTGATTATTTATATAATTGCATTAAATAGGAAAAATATAATAATATGACACAAATACCCCTCTGACCAATTTTTTTTTTTAAAAATTAAATTTAAAATTGAAATAATAGTTAAATAATAATTAAATTCTGAATTTTATTATAAAGACAATTAAATAAATAGAGAAATGAAAAAAGTAAATTGATATAACAATTATTTAAATTATCTTTTTATTTAAATATCCCTAAATATAAAACCAAGATAAATATTTAAATTATTTAAGAAAAATAAAAATAATGGTTAAATAATAATACAATTCCATTTCAAAAAAAATAATTGTTGATCTCAATTACCCAAAAAATAAAGTAATAAGTTTCTTCATTAATGAAGATCCATCATTATTATTATTATTTTGTTTTTTAAAATTTTTTTAATTGGATTTCATTTATTGGTTTGTGAATTGTGTTTTTTAAATTAATTTTTTTTAACTTAATGAACATAGAGAAGAGAAATCCTTAAAATAAAAAAATTCGAATAAATATTTTTAAATGAACATCAATCCATCTAATTAAATTAACATCTGTTTCTCCATCCAATCCTTAAAAAATTCCATTCTCTAAAGAAATAAAAATATTTAAATTTGCAACACCCAGAAACCAAAAATTAAAAAATTTAATTTTTAATTCTTCTATGTGTGTTTTTAATTGGAGCGATATTCAATTTTTTTTAATTTGTACTTGTATTATTATTATTATTATTTTGTAATTGAGATAAATCAATCTATTTCAAAAAAACAAATTGAGATAAATCAATCAATTTAAAAAAAAAATGCTTTTTCTATTTGAATTTATTTTAATAAATATTTCTCCACCGTCCATCTTTGAGATGGATGGTAGAGATTTTAAAGATGTTTTAATTTTTTAAAGATTTTATTTTCTTTATAAAAAAAATAGAATTGTATTATTATTTTTTTTTTTTTGAAAGGGAATTGTATTATTATTTAACCATTATTTTTATTTTTCTTAAATAATTTAAATATTTAACCTGGTTTTATATTTAGGGATATTTAAATAAAAAAGATAATTTAAATAATTGTTATATCAATTTATTTTTTTCATTTCTCTATATATTTAATTGTCGTTATAATAAAATTCAGAATTTAATTATTATTTAACTATTATTTCAATTTTAAATTTAATTTTTTTAAAAAAAAATTGGTCAGAGGGGTATTTGTGTCATATTATTATATTTTCCTGTTTAATGCAATTATATAAATAATCAGGGGGACTTAGTGTAATTTTCCCTAGACAGAATTAGGGTTCCGTCAGCCATTGCCAATTTATGATAGTTCAATGGGTTTACTGCCTAAAAAAAAAGTATAGGGGGGAAATAGCAACGAACGTAGAGTTCAGGGGTATTTGTACTAATTACCCTTGTTTTAAATTAATAAAATTTCATCATAGGTCTCAAGGTTTGAGGAAATTTTTTATAGCTCCCCTTACATTATATCCTAGTTAGTAGTTACGTCCGTGGTTGTTGATGTTACGTTGAATCCTAGTTACGTCCATAGTCGTTGATGTCGTTTTGGTTCTTTTTCTTCAACGTCTTCCAAAGCTTGGACTCAATTTCCATTCATTTTCAACTAAAGTTGAGCTAACAGTTGATGCTCAACATATTAGTATATCGTTATTATGGTATATGAACCTTGAAACGCATCGTTTTTGTATTCTTACATGGTTTACTATTCAACAAATGATGTCGTCAGCAGTCCATCAGCCACAATCACCTATGAAATTAAAGAAGATATGAGATGAATTTCACATTGGTCTTTTTTTAATTATAAAATTATCCGTCGATATAAATATAAAATTTTCATATAAAAACAATTACTGAACACATAAAATACAATAAATATAGAAAATTCACATAAACATATATCCCCCCACCCTCACATTTCTTTTTGTCTTACAATAATAAATAATGTTTTACTACTCGCACATACGTTAATCGACTCCAAACCAACCTCACATATCTTTTAGCCTTAGAATTATAGAAATGTTATGCTACTCACAAGCAAACATATATCCACCCTTACATTTCTTTTATAACCTTTTTTTTTTTTTTTTTTTTTATAGTATTACATAAATTCGAGTTTTTTTTTTTAAGACGAGAACTCAAACCCACAATCTCGTGGTACAAGTGTAAGAGGTATATCATCAGACCAATCTTATCTCATTACATTTCTTTTATTACTAGACTCCTACATAATAATAAAATAGAAATGTTTTTTCTGCTCGCCCTGACCCAAAAATACAACCCCACCTATCATTTAATTAGACTTAGAATATTATCCAAATGCTTTTATTTCTATTCATATTTCACAGCTTGATCTAAAGATCCACCTTTCTTTTAGCCTCAGGTCAATCCAAATGCCGTTTTTTTTTTTTTTTTCCTTTAAAAAAAGAAAAAAAGTTAAATCTTAATTGTCCTAAATACTTAATTAATAGGCCTTAATCGTTAAGACTCTCTAACTTAGTAACTTTTTTTATTATTTTATGGTTTCACTCAGATATTAAATGGTTTTCTTCTATTATTATACTCAAATAAGTATTTTTATTTTAATAATATTTATTATTTAAATAAAATTAATAAAATTAATAATTTATTTAAATAAAAAAAATCACGAGGAAAAAAGGCAACTTTCCTCCTCTTATAGAAATTCGATTTTAGAGTTAAGGTTAGAGTTAGAGTTAAGTTAGAATTGGATCAAATGAGACATTTTTTTTTTTTTTTTTTTTTTTTGTTGTTTTTTTTTTTTTGTTTTTTTTTTTTTGTTGGGAATGAGGTGTTTTTGTTAACAATTTAATTAGGGGTGGGCACAAAACCTGAAACCGAATCGAATCGACTCGAACCGAACCGAACTTTCATATCTCTAATTTGGTTCAAACCGGTTTAAAAAATGAAAACCGAATTGTTTTCGGTTCAGTGTCGGTTTTAAATATCCAAAACCGAACTGAATCGATAAAAAACCGAATTGTTTTCGGTTCAGTGTCGGTTTTAAATATCCAAAACCGAACTGAACCGATAAACCTATATATATATATATATATATATATATATATATATATATATATAACCCTAACCTCAATTTTTCATTTCCTCTAAATTATATCCGCCATTCCTCTATATATATATATATATATATATATATATACACATTTCTCTTTATGTGTCTCTTACTCTCTTCTGATGTCATCTTCATGATGCAAACAAGAACTTAATAAAAAGTAGAGAAATTTTGAAGGCATGGATAATTGATTTTCTGGAAACAATACTAGTTATCTTTTTTTTTTTCTTTTTCCTTTTTTGAACAGCCGACTTTATTAAAGGCCAAAAGGCTAGCCAAAAGAACAGAACAAGAACAGAGGAACAAAGCACCAAACAACAAGAGGCACAAAAGCAACCACCAGACAAAAGCACAAAAACAGCAATAGCCTAAAAACAAAGAATAGAGCACCACAACAACCAGCGACAACAAACGACAGAGGAAAAGCAAAAAGAGAAACGAGCACAACACAGCAAAAACACAAAGAACAGAAAGCCAAAACAGAAAAAAAGAAATTAAAAATCACATCATATCTCCATCCACTCTAACAAGTCCTCAAAACCATTTGAACTTCTCTTAGCAAGGCTATCCACTTCTAAGTTTGCAGACCTTAAATTAAAGACCACCGTAAGATCTTTCATTTGAAGAAGAAATTCTCTAATGTCATAGATAATGTTCCTATGTAGAAAACTCCCGGCATCCTCCAAACTATTGACCCAGAACACAGCAACCATGGAATCACTCACGATTTGAATCTTTCAACCGGACAAAAGAGCATTCGAGGAGCTCAATCCACAAGCTTTATTAATAGCCATTATCTCAATTGTGTTGGAGTCTTGAATGCCGACAAAGAGGGAGAACAGGCAGATAATCCTACCAAACGAATTTCGAAGAATCCCTCCAATGCCCGCAGCGCCTGGCTTCCCTCTAGTGGACCCATCAACATTGAATTTCAAAAGATCACCTTCAGGAGGCCTCCAAGATTCCACCAGTGGTTTTGAAGGGTGGAAACTAGTGACATAACTCTCTTTGACGTTAAGCTGCATAATAGAAACCGGCTCCATAACACCCGAGTCAAAGCTTTTGAACCACCAAACCACTCTATGCTTAACCATGTCAACGACCATATCAACATTGGCCTCAATGCCTTTGAAAATAAGGTTATTCCTGAATTCCCAAATCGGCCAAGACACTGCATAAAACAAAATACACCAAGCTCTCGAACATCTCGCCGCTGGGCAAAAACCTATCCAGCTATCCATCCAATCATTCAAAGAATTGTTATGACAGAAACTAACACTCACCAACCCATATAATGAAACCAGACTTCCCAAGACCATGAGCATTGAACAAACAGGTGATCAATGGATTCTGGGCCATTATTACACATGGGGCAGTCCCCAAACCTTCCGTTCCCCAAGCCAAAGCAACTGAGAACGTCTCTGACTAGAATCCTACCTCTCTTGAGCTGCCAGATGAAGATTTCAATCTTAGGCAAGCACATCCTTTTCCACAAAAGACTTAAGTTGGGGAAATTTTCATTCAACTCTACCACACAGTTGCAGAAAGATGACACCGAAAACACGCCTCTCGGGTTGAAAGACCAGGCAAAGGCATCATTGATTGATCTTTGGATTTTCTAGTTATTAAAAAGACATGAAGCTGGACCACTGATCTCGTTCCTAATCAAAAACAAGCCCGCGAAGACTCACTTTCCAGGTCAAAATCCCCTGCTGCCAACAACCAAAATTCTAAACAATACCACTCTTTTCCGTGGCTAAATCAAAGATCCTTGGGAACAGCTCACGAAGAGAGGTACCCCCAAGGTTGATATTTAACCAGAAAAGAGCTTTGTCACCACGTCCCAGCACCACCTACATACCTTCTCTCAAGAGCTTCTCAGAGTTCGAACCAGGAGCATAAAGCTCAGTAATGGCTTTCACAAAATGTGACGCATTGTTGCCTCCTTGCCAACTCCATTTAAACTGATTCTTATCCAACCCATAAATAGCACAAATAACCATCTTCTATAATGAAGAGACTTCAACCCCAAATCTCCACACCCATTTGACAAGTAAACTTTTATTCTTGACCAAAACATGCCCAATACTAAAACCACCCTTTTTTTTTTACTTTTGCATAAAGAAAGCCAGTCAATTGGATGAATCTTTCTCTTCTCAAGACCATCACCCCAAAAGAAATCTCATTGTAACTTCTCAATTTTGTTAGCTACACCCACATGAATTTTGAAGACCGAGAGGAAATACGTGGGAATGCTCGAGATGACAGATTTTATCAAGACCAGCCAGCCTCCTTTAGAGAGGAATTTTCTTCTTCCATAGAGCTAGCCGAGTTTCAATTCTTTGGATAATAGGGTTCCAAAAAGATTTGGTGTTAGGATTACCCCCAAGCGAAAGGCCGAGATACACTATTGTAAGAGAGGCTTGTTTACACCCAAAAACTGACGCCCACTCCACAACCATATAATTCCTCTTACCGACTTTCACTAGGCAAGATTTATGAAAGTTTATTCGAAGGCCTGAAGCCAATTCGAAGCACCGCAAGATCCTCTTTGAAATTCTTAAAAAATCCATGTTAGGTTCAATGAAGAGGATCGTGTCGTCCGCAAATCATAAATGAGAGACAAGCACTTCACTTTGGCCGAAAATAGCCCCTCTAACCATGTTCAGCTGCGACGCCTTTTTAAACAAACAATTTAACGCCTCAAGAACGATATTGAATAGAAAGGGAGACAAAGGATCACCTTGTCGAAGATCTCTTTCCATGCCAAACTCTTCAGTTGGGCTGCCATTAACCAGGATCAAGAGCCTCAGAGTGGAGATACAAAAAAAACATCCATCTTCTCCATTTATAGCCAAATCCCATTCTTTCCAAAATAAAGTCAAGAAATGAATGATCTATAAGAGCTGAATATTTTTGTATATTGCAGTAATTTATTAATTGAAGAAACCGAACCAAATATATACATTATAAGACTCAAGCAGTCTTGTGCAAGTTAAACTAGGAACGCTGAAATCCTAAGTTAACAAGAAGACCGTAACTTAAGAGACCTAAGATAGGAATACAACAGCTGATTACAAAGATAAGATAAATACAAAGAGAACAGGTGTATTTAAACTACATTATCTTTTACACGCCCCCGCAAGACAGTGGGCATTTCAAAAACACTGATCTTGGACCGTAAGAGACTAAACCTTGTCCTGGAGAGCGGTTTGGTGAGAGAATCTGCCAACTAATCAGCGGAAGACACATGTGATATGCGAAGTTGATTGCTTTGGACTTTTTCCCGAACAAAATGGAAATCAATGGCAATGTGTTTCATTTTTGAGTGAAAAACAGGATTAGAGCAAACATACGTCGCACCAATGTTGTCACAGTAAATGGTGGGAGGATCGGCAATAGGAATCAACAATTCTTGCAGAAGAGAGGTGAGCCAAAGCACCTCAGAGGCTGTAGTAGCTACCGCCCTGTATTCAGCCTCGGTTGAGGATCTAGCGATTGAGCGTTGTTTGCGAGAGCACAATGAGGCGGCATTTGACCCAAGAAAAACAACATAAGCACTGGTTGAAATCCGGTCATCTTGATTGCCCGCCTAGTCTGCGTCAGAGAACGCATGTAGCTGAATCGGTGTGTCACGGCGCACCACCAAGCCATGACCGAGTGTACCATGTAAGTAGCGTATTAGGCGTTTTACAAGAGCCCAATGACCAATTGTCAGACGGTGCATGAACTGAGTGAGCTTATTCACAGCAAAAGCAATGTCAGGACGAGTAAATGATAGATACTGAAGGGCACCAATTACCTGACAAAATTCAGTGGCGTCCGTGAGGAATGTGCCATCAAGGAGCTTGAGTTCACGGTCGGTGGGGAGAGGTGTGGTGACCAGTTTTGAGTCAAGCATTTTGGTGCGAGTAAGGAGTTCCGTCACATATTTTTTTTGAGAGAGAAACAAACCGGCTGGACACGATAGAACTTCAACTCCAAGGAAGTAGGATAGGGCTCCAAGATCTTTGATTGAAAAACGCCGAGCAAGTGACGTGATAAATTTGTCAACTAGGTTCCCATCACTACCAGTGACAATGATATCATCCACATATACCAACAGAAATATCACACAGCCATTAGATTTGAAGATAAATAGAGATGTGTCGGAGTGAGAATTTACAAACCCATTTTGAAGAAGAAATTGTCGAAGTTCATTGTAACACGCCCGAGGAGCTTGTTTGAGACCATAAATGGCACGCTGAAAGCGACACACATGTGATGGGAAGGCTGGATCCACAAACCCAGGCGGTTGTGCCATGAATACATCTTCAGTCAAGTGTCCTTGAAGGAATGCATTGTTCACATCCAGTTGGCGGAGAGGCCACCCTTTTGTGACAGCCACATAGAGTATCACACGGATGGTTGTTGTTTTTACTACATGGCTGAATGTGTCCATGTAATCAAGACCCGGTCGTTGGTGAAATCCCTTGGCTACTAAGCGAGCTTTGTAGCGAGAGATGGACCCATCCGGGGACCGTTTTATTCGAAACACCCACTTGCAACCGATAATATTCGGAGACGTATATGAGGGAACCAACACATAGGTACCATTGTTTATAAGGGCATCAAACTCCTCTGACATTGCTCGTCGCCATTCTAGAATTTTTAATGCCTGAGATGCACATGTGGGCTCGGTTTGAGCTGATGGTATGATACTTGTGAGAGATAGTTTGGTGAGAGGCTTGTGTATGTGATTCTTGGCATGGGTTATCATTGGGTGGTCATTGGTTTGGGCAGGTAGTGGTGGCTGCTGAGGTATAGTCGGTTCGGCTTAGGCAGGATTTGATCCAAGTGAAGTATAGGATGACTCGGTTGTGGTTTGGGTAGGTACCGGTTCAGGTGAGGTTTGGGACGACTCGGTTGCAGCTTGGACAGGGACTGTGTCAGTTTCGGTGGTTGATGACTCGGCTATGGCTTAGGTTTGAGTGAGTGGTGCGAGTGAGAAGCTAGGCTGATTGCGGTGGGAGCTGGGTCCCGCAGCAAGCTGAGCTGGGTCAGTGGCAATTAAGTTCAAGAAAGGCTGTGGAGACAGCTGGTTCGCGGCTCTTGCTCGAGAAATAGGAGCTGAATTCTGACGATGTGTTTCATGTGAAGCCAAAATCGTTAAAGAGTGGGAGTGTGTGATTGGAACTTGTATATTTGGATTGTCATATAACAGCCATTGTGAGTGAGTATCAGGACTCGACCTAGGAAGACTTGTGTGAAGTGTTTTGTACGGAAATACTGACTCAACAAAATTAACATGTTTGGAGACAAATACACGATCGGTTTCTGTATCCAAACAGTGATATGCACTTTGTGACAAAGAGTATCCTATAAATATGCAAGCTCTAGACCTAGACTCAAGTTTGTGATTGTTGTATGGCTTAATCCATGGGTAACAGAGACACCCAAATACACGCAGCTTGGCGTATGATGGACGTGTGTTGTAAAGTGGTCAATAAATAACACATAATATTTGAAACCATCTTTGGATAAAATAGGAGAACTCCAAACATCCGAGTAAATTACTTCAAGAGGTTTGGAGCTGAGAACAATTGAAACAGAAAAAGGCAATTTATGCGTTTTATTACTTAGACATGCACTACAGTGATTGCTAGAACTACCAGATACGGTAACAGACAAAGCTTGAGAAGCTACTAATTTTGAAATTATTTTTGATGATGGATGACCTAGACGATGGTGCTAATCAGGAAGAGTGGCTTTAATGATGGAAAACACTATGATAGGAGATGAGTCAGGCTTTGCATGAGACGGCCATTCGTAGACACCATTCTTATTCTGTCCTTGCATGAGTCGCGCCCCCATATGAAGATCCTTCACAACAAAAGAAAATGGTGAAAATTCAATAGCAACATGGTTAGATAAACAAAATTTAGAGACTGAGATCAGATTTTGTTTCATAGTAGGGACACATAAAACATAAGATAATACAAAGGATGAGGTTTTAGTAGGGAGATGAAGAGAGCCTGAGTGGGTTATGGGTAAACCTGAACCATCACCAATCATTATATCATCTAAGGCATTGTATGGAGAGTGCAAGGATAAGTTTGTCAAGTCATTAGTGACATGATGCGAGGCACCAGAGTTAAAGAGCCATTTCGGCGTGGTAGAGTGTGGTGCCGCATAGTGTGCACGAGGTTGCCATTGTGCTCTTGGTTGGTTCGGTTGTGATTGATTATTGACAGGAGAAAAGCTGAATGTGGTACATCTTTTGGCCGTGTGGCCTTGTTCACTGCAGAGCTGGCAGAAGCCACGATATGGTCGGGCACCATACCTAGGTGCCGGATTTTGTGTTGATGGGTTTCAAAAATTCTGTCCGTCGGTGAAGGCTGCAGCAGGCTTGGTGTGTTGGGCATAAGACCGATTGTTATACCGGTGTTGAATAGATTGGTTGTTGCCAGGAGATGGTTTTGCAGTAAAATTTACAGTGATAGGAAGTCGTTGGATCCTTGTGGATTCTTGTTTCTGAAGAGCTTCAGAATTGAGAAGTTTCTCATGTAGTTCTTTGAAAGAGATTGCAGAGTCACGGGCACGGACAGCAGATGATATGTCTTTAAATTCATCACCTAGACCATTAAAAATTTTGACTGTCAGATCTTCAGGATTTTATGGAGCATCAAGCATAGCTAATTCATCGGCGACGCTTTTTGCGTGTTGCATGTATTCAATGATAGATTGTGTTCCTTTTGAAATATTGGTTAGATGCATGATGTGTCCTCTGGATGGTTTGGCATATGTGTTAGCAAGAGCGGTCCATGCATCATAAGCAGTTTTGGTGGAAGCGATGAATGGAATGATAGACGGAGATATAGATCCGAGTATTGCGTTTAGTAACAATTGTTCTTGTCTAACCCATATTTGATGTGCGGAATTTGGTGTGGTGGCCTCGCCGAGAGTGGTGGTTGCAGGAGGACATGGACATGTTCCGTCAACAAATCCCATAAGGTCAAAGCCAACTAGAAGAGTGTGAAATTGAAGTTTCCAGGAGCGATAATTTGTCGCTGTGAGTTTCAAAGGTGCTTGAGCAGCTATGTTAATAGAGATAATGGTATTTCCGGATGAGATTACATCATGTGCAGAGGAAGAAGATGAGATTATTGTTACTGGGGTTGAGGAAGAAGAAGCAAAAGTGGCCATTGTTAGATCGTCGACTCTTTTGAGTTATTGATGCTTTGATACCATATAAAAGCTGAATATTTCTGTATATTGCAGTATTTTATTAATTGAAGAAACCGAACCAAATATATACATTATAAGACTCGAGCATTCTTGTGCAAGTTAAACTAGGAACGCTGAAATCCTAAATTAACAAGAAGACCATAACTTAAGAGACCTAAGATAGGAATACAACAGCTGATTACAAAGATAAGATAAATACAAAGAGAACAGGTGTATTTAAACTACATTATCTTTTACATTTTCCACACTATTATACGCATTCTCAAAATCCAACTTGACAACAACCACCACCCCCACCCGGGATCCCTCCTCCATTTGTGGATGATCTCATTTGCAATTACAAAGGTATCAATAATTTGGCGGTTTTTTTACAAAGGCCATTTGGGCTTTGCCAATGACTGAGTTCATGACTTTCTTCAAATGATTCGCTAAAATTTTAGCTAGCACCTTATACAAAGAGCTAACCAAACTAATAGGTCTAAAATCGGTCATGTATTCCTGTTTGCCCACCTTTGGAATTAGAGCAATGAAAGTTCTATTAAGGTCCTTCACCACCCGCCCCTCATGATGAAAATCCTCCAAAAACGACATGTAATCATCCCTAATCACATCCCAATTTTTTTTAATAAGGTCCTTTATCACCTTTTTTTTTTTTTTTTTTTTTTTTGACAAAAATATTTAGTTATCATTTGGCTGTAGGCTTTTGGTTTTTGACATTTTGTATATAAAAAATCAACTAAATCAGTAGTCCAAAAGCAAAAATTAGCAACCCAATTGTCAAATAAATTAAAAAACATATAAAAAACTAATTAAACCCTTCAAGCCCATTAGGTTCAAAACCGAATTGAACTGAATCACACCGATCCGAATATAATAACCAGTTCAGTTCAGTTCAGTTTCATGGGTATAAACGGTTCAAACCGGTTCAATTTTTAGAAAACCGAATTGATCTCGGTTCAATTCGGTTTTGTTTAAAACCGAACCGAACCGATCCATGTCTCCCCCTAAATTTAATTATATGATGTTATTTTAGAAAAAATAATATCAAATGTGTTAATTATCATTTGAAAAGTCAAAAATGTTAACTTTTCAATTTAAGTTATTTTTAACTAAATTTAATATATAAATTAAGATAATAAACTATCAAAATCCACTTAATTAAGACTTAAGTGATGAAAAACAAAATGTATCTTTGACAAATACAAATGTTTTGCTATATATTCAAACCTTTGACCCAGACATCATCTATTTTACGTAATATTTGGTTCTTGCAGTCTTCCATCACATTTCTTTTAGTCTTAAGATATTTCAAAATATTGGGTACTTACGCCTTGATTATTCATGATTGAAATCATCCATATTTCCATCATATCTCTTTAATTTAGTCTTAGAATTAATAAAACAAATGTTTGCAAATTACATGCACCTTGATCAAATCATCCATCCATCATATTTCTTTTAGTCAATTAATTTTTTAAGCACGTTTAAATGGTTTAATTTCTTTTAGTCTAAATTAGAAATAGTACTACACATATATAATTTGCTACTCATCCTCCTCCGTCTATATAAATATATATATCACTACTCTTCCCTTAAACAAATATAAATTGATCAGCAAGAAGCCAATATATATTTATATATTGAAGAAGAGAAGATGCACTTCTTTGTAGATTTGAGGTATGTCTTCCCACCACTAACAAACCTCATTCTTCTGCTGCTAACATCCGAAAACTGCAACCTGTTATTCCTAATTGCTTCCAAGTTTGATGATCAATATCCGTTGTTGAAAATGACATTCTTGGTTATTGCAGTTTTCTTATTTGTTGTGTTCCTCTTAACATCCATAAAACTGCCTCTCACTGTCCATCCAGTCACTGTGATAAGAGCAGGAGGATATTTCTCAGGCCCCTTGACTTTCTCATTACTTGCTTCAATCTTTTTCCCACCACCGTTCTTCTGGATTGTATATTTCATTATCATAATCACATCTCCATGTCATGGAATGCTATGGAATCTGCAAAAAAGTATCTACAAATTGTTTTATAAAACATTGCAGTCCCTTCCTACTCTTGTCATCTATTGCACCCAACAACAATATAACCCTGAAGAAGCAGCACCTCCTGATCCCCTTAGTACAGTTAAATTTGTTGATATTGAAGGCAACCCCCATGAAGATTCAGCCCAAATTTGAACAAGACCTAATTCTTGTGATTGATGGGTTAGCTTGCTGCAGTCAATAATTGAGAAATGCTGTTTCAGTTTTGGATAGTAATAAATATATATATATATATATATATATATATAGTATTATACGAAGTGTTTCATTGATGGAGACATATATTGCAAGTGTTTCAAATTAATCTTCTATAAATAATAGATATTGTTTCTGTTTTTTTTTTTTTCGTACTACTTCTGTTGATCATCATAAATGGAATTTTCTGATGTGATAATGGTATAAGGTTGCTTCTTTCGACTCGCTCATAAATACGATGATCCAAAGATGTTACAATCTTTCATCTCTCGACAAGTAACAGACTAGTGCTGCTTCATATTCCTCAAGTTAGGTGTTAAGTGGAAGATGCCTAAATGAGAAACTTAATTGGGTGGTCACTTGTCAGTGCACCCCAAACCCAAAACATCAATTTACTGTCATGTGACATGATTATATGACGTAAGACCGTAATTATAAAAGATTATTATATTTATATATATCACGTCCTATAATAAGAGTTAGGTGGACAAGTTGTGCCTATCTCAATCCGGGTAATTTCACTAAAATCCTTATTTATTTATTTATTTATTTATTTTTGAAATATCACCTATTCAAACGTTTTTATCATATTAGTAACTCTAGTCTTCTAAAATACATCGCTTAAGTTTATTTGATCAAAAAACTAACAGTCAACTTTGACTATATGTGTAAAAGTATGATTTACCCTTGTTAATATATAATACAAGCCTAAAAGTTCACTTTTGCCCTTAAAAGGTTTTGTTATTACACCTTTATTTTTTTTAAAAAAAATCAAATAATTTCAAGATTTTAACATTAAAATGGTTATTTCAAAAATAAATAATATTTAAATGGTTTATTAAATTAAATTAACATAAAAGTTTATTATTATTTTTTTGAAAGATACACAAAAAAATTATTAAGAACTAAAAAAAACAAAAAATTATGTATAATAGAAAAATAATGAAAAAAAAAATCAGTTATAATTTTAAAAACAGAAAAATATTAAAATAAAAATATATATATATATAAAAAGAAGTTAAAATTAATAATTAAAAAAGATGATTACCCACCACTGCTTCAACGATGGATCACCATTGCCAAAAATCCACCGTCTTCTCTGCTTCAGCGACCACCACCACAACAGCTGAAATACCCACCACTGTTCATCTCTTTCCACGTACAGCTCCAATCGCAAGTCGCCGCTAGGATCCAATCCCACTATAGGACCCACCTGGTCTGCACACTCTACAAGAAAATCTCGTCCGTCAAACGGAAGCCGACTCTCTGTGGAAGCTGATCCAACGACAGGAAACGATGAACGCCGTGAGGATCGAGGAGCAAGAGAAGCTGAGAGTGAACGAGGCAGTGATGGGTATGTTGCTGAGGCTATACTCGGTGCCCGCGGTTGATCCGACAGTGAGGGAGGTGAGGAAGAAGGTGAGCCAGACGATCTCCATCACTGCCTAAAATGATGAAGATCGTTTCAACGATCAATGGATCTCCACCCGTTGGATCTAGATAAATCTAGATCCAACGGTTGAAATCCATTGATTTTTTTAACTATTTTTTTTTAATTTGTTGTTATATGTTATGATGAAAAGATTTAAAAATATAAATAAAAAGACTAAAATAACCCTAATTCCGTTAAGTTTGACTAACCTTTGATTAATAGAAGGACTAAAGTGATATATTTTAAAAAATTAAGGGATTAAAATTGATAATATGATAAAAATGTTTAAATTAGTGAAATTTAGTCAAAAAGTTGGGATTTTAGTGAAATAACCCCGTTTTTATTTGGTTGATCCATTGATTCAATATTTGAGATAGGTCTTAAAGGATATAGCCAGCAATCTTACCTTGACTGCTTGACCTAAGTAAACAAAAGAGCTGGTCCTATTGTCCAAAGTGTCCTAACAACTAGCAAATAGAAAACTAGGACAAAACCCCTGCCACAAATGGTTTCTCAATGAAGAGAGCCAAAGAAGCGAGATTATAGGAAAGACCATTCCTACACCTGGAAATAGTTACAGGCCATAAATATCATCGAAGCAGAGCAAGCAACACTTTTGCGGTGCTTAGAGGAATTAACACCAGCAGGCAGCAGCTACATTTTATGCATCCACTTCTGCCCAACCAATGGATAAACCATGCCACTTCGAGATCATTGATCTTCGGAAAACTATAAACAACTCTTTTCGAGATCATTTCCAAATCGATCATTATTGTGCTTAATTGGAATACCATTTATAAGAGAACTAATATATATATGTGAAGGTAGGGTGGGGCCCATAGTGACCATGGCCCCCAACCAATGAAAAAATTGTTTAACACTTGTGTATATAATTTAACAATATGAATAATATATACAATTATAACCCATTGACTGATTGACCCCTCCCATTATTTTAATATATAGATAATTATTTTATCCATTCCTTAAAAATAGATTTTAGTTAATTTTATTTATTACCTTTTCCCAATCAATTTTATTTATTTCTCCTGTCCCTAATAATATTATTATTTTTTATTTTAATTTATTTATTTAAATTTTTTGGTTGCTATCATAGATTAATTTTGCTTAATAAGTTTGATGATAAATTTAAATTATATATATATAAAAAGTGAATAATTGTTATTTGACTTTATCATGATATAGTGCCATTTTGAATATTTTTATTAATCATATTTTTGAAGCTTGGTTTTTTGTTTATTATTGTTAATTGTAGTTTTTTTTGTTTTTTATATTTTATATTTTTACATTTTATTATTTTAATTCAATGATATATATTACATTTGGTTTTTAGATGAAAAATAAATTTGAATATTTAATATATCTATTTTAGTTAACTTGATAGTTTTACTTTTAATGATTGAGGTTATAAATCAATAAAAGTAAAAGCACTTTTGACTTTTGAGATCGACGTGAAGTTGGGATTATAAAACCAAAAGCTAGTGATTGGAATATAACCATAAAGTCAACGGAGAGCTTTTTGGAAATGTGATCAAAGCATGCATATATGTAACGTAATGGACAAACAATCAGAAAGTCCAGGTGAGTGGGCCTTACACTTGACTAGTTCTACATACATCCATCCTAGCTTAGCTTAGTAGATATATATATATATAGTTTTCCTATCGGTTTATAGTAAAATTATAATTTCAGGACGACGACAACAGTCATATATTTTAATATATATATATATATATATTGCATTTAATATCGGATGGTTGCATGGATCCACTTCCTATATCTTTCACTGAATCTCCATCAATTGTAAAAGTCAACATTAGTTTAGATTATTACATGCATGCTTTGATCAAATTTCCAAATAGCTCTCAGCCATCAATCAAAAAGCCGGAAAGACTTTATATTCCAATCACTCTTTTAATTTTTTATAATCCCAACTTCACCACCCAAAGTGCTTTTTTGTTTTATTGATTTATATCCCTAAAAATGTTGACAATTTAATATATATATAGTTTTTCTATTGCCAGTTCGAACTGATAAAAGATATATTAGTTCCTTGTATGTGGGTCATTGGATTTAAATACTTTGACTTGGCTGCATGCACTTGTCAAAGCATCTTTTAAATCCAATGACCCACATAAAAGGAACTGATATATTTATATTAGTTAGAACTAATAATAGAAAGACTATATATATATATATATATATATATATATATATATATATATATATATATATATATATATATATATATATATATATATATATATATATATATATCAGTCTTTCTACTATCAGTTCATCCTGATATAAAATATATCAGGACGAAAAATGTGGACCATAAATTATGGAGAAGTTTTGACAAGTCTTTGAATCAAATTATATAAGTCTAATGGTCCACATTCTTCATCCTGATATATTTTATATAGGACGAACTGACAATAGAAAATTTATATATATATATATATATATATATATATGTAATTTTTCTATTATCAGTTCGAACTGACAAAAGATATATCAGTTAATTACATGTGGGCCATTGGATTTAAATACTTTGACTTGGCTGCATGCACTTGTCAAAACATCTTTTAAATCCAATGGCCCACATACATGGAACTGATATATTTTATATCAGTTTAAACTGATAATAAAAAGACTGTATATTTTTGTATTGGTGTTTTTGGTTTTTATTCTTCAGCTCTTTTGGCTTCCTTTTAATAAAACGTTATATATATATATATATATATATATAAAAATGCTGCATTTAATATCGGATAGTTGCATGGATCCACTTCCTATATCTTTCGCTGAATCTCCGTCAATTGTGAAAGTCAACATTAGTTTAGATTGCTAATGGCTTCTTGCCAATGTGGTTGGACTCTCCATGGGAGCACTCCACCACCATGATTCAAAGCCCATAGGCATATATTTGTATATATATTCTTTGTCCCTCCTTGGTTTTAAATTCCCAAGTGTAGGTGCCTTCTCCCCATTAGTGGGAGTAGTATTCCAGGCTGTGCTTGTAAAATCTAATTCTCGTAGGATCCCGACAGTTGTAATTCAAAAAAAAAAAAAACATTGGTTTTGATTATTACATGCATGCTTTGATCAAATTTCCAAATAGCTCTCAGCCATCAATCAGAAAGCTGGAAAGACTTTATATTCCAATCACTCTTTTAATTTTTTATAATCCCAACTTCACCACCCAAAAGTGCTTTTTTGTTTTATTGAATTATATCCCTAAAAATGTTGAATATATATATATAAATGTTGAAACTATCCCTTGGTTTCATAGTTGGGTCAAGCTTAATTTGGCATTAATCCAAAGTACTTTTATAGTTTTACGCTAAAAAAAACAATGACATATAGTAACATATTTCTTTGTGATAAATTTTGATTGTATCACTGTTGGTATTATTTTATGACAAATTTTACTATTTATTATTATGCTTTGTTCAATTGAAACTTTTTAAAAATAGTTGTCACAATTAGTTACAAAACTTGATAATTTGTGACAAATAATATAATTAGTCACAAAATTACCTTTTTAAAAGAAAAGATTTTATTTTATAAATAATTAGGTTTTTAAAAGGCATTAGAATCGATTAATATTTACATTAAAAAAAATCAATTCATATTTCCTTTTTTTTTTTTTTTTTTAAAGAAAGCCACACCAAAAAAATACCATAATTATGCTGTTTTCTTTTCCCTTCTTTTTTTTTTTTTTTTTTCTTTACCTTATAAACACTTTTTAGGTTTGAAACAGTGTTTCATTCAAAGAAGTGTGGTAAGAATAAATCGCACACACAAATCTAAACACACAGATAATATGAAAGCAATAAGAAGAAAAAGATGATACCAAAGAGTTTACGTGGTTTAGCAATTTGTCTACATCCACGAAGCGCACCGCACTCAATCCACTACTTTCAGAGTTGATTACAATCTCTCAGTCTCTCTACAATTTTCTCTCTATCTCTCTAGCAATTTTTCTCACACACATTAGGGTTTACATAATGATGGTATTTATATGAGAGCATTAAGGTTAGCCAAATCCTATTTGGAGTCTATTACTTTTTCCTCTTTCTTCAATGTGCAAATCTCATCGCATGCGGATTTGTGTGTGACCACTCTAGGTGTCACAACGCTCCTCACAACGTGAACCTTTAGGATAAAACCGCTCTCAAAATTTACAGTGCAACACACAATGTGAATCACTGATGCCTTACCGCTGTCTGAGCCGCTGTCGAAATACACAGCGCTTTCCCTTTAATGCCATACCACTATCATTGCCGCTTTGAAAGCCAAAGTGTAATGCACAACGGTTAGTTTGATTTTGACTGCTTCACACTCCGCTGTGAAAGACACAGTGTGAATCAATTTCAAAGCTACCTTCCTTTGTTGACTTTTTGTTATCATTCTTCACCAATCCCAACAATGCAATTCTTATTTGAATTGCCACCATTCAAATATCAAAGCACTCAAATTGCTTTTGGCCACTTTGTTGACTTAAAGTCTTCACTAAACTCCAACAAGAAGTACATAGATTATGGAGAAACTTTTGGCCGGATAAAAATGTAAGCTTCTCTTTTTAGGGTTTATTTTTTTATACTTGTTTTTCATACTCTAAATCTCAAATTTGAGTTTCATATATTAAAAGTGTCTTTAAGTAAGGTATGCTTTTTTTTTTTTTTTTTTTTTTAATGTCTGTTTGTATATATCTATTTAGAGATATTTCTTTAACTTTAATTTGTTTTCAATTTTTTTTAAGGAACCTATTATTATTATTTCATGATTTATAGTTGTTTATTCTTAGATTTCCATAATATATGTCAATATTAGTTTACGTGCTTACTAACTATTTGATAAAATGATTCTTATCGAACAACCAATTGTTTGATGCAGCATTGAAAAAAAACTCTTAAACTTCTCTTTCTCTTGATTTCATTTTTTTTAGTGTTTGTTTTCTAGTACTTGTTTTTTCAAGGTTGGAATCTCAAATTCGAGTTTCATATATTGAAAGTGTCTTCGAATAAGGTATGATATTTTATATATATATATATATATATATATATATTTGTATGTAGAATTATATATATGTTTAGAGATGTTTTTTAACTTTAATTTGTTTTCAAATTTTTTATGGAACTCATTATTATTATTTCATGATTTATAGTTTTTTGTTCTTAAATTTTCACAGTATATATCAATTTAGTTTATATGCATACTAACTATTTGATAAAATGATTCTTATAGAACAACCAATTTTTATATGCATACCAATTGTTTGATAAAAAAGTTCAAACACTCAATAAGATATTTAATATTTGGCTAGATGAATATATTGACATTATGGAGGATTTTATATAAAGATGAATAGATTAACAGTTCCAATAAATGTTTTATACTTGGATATCAAAATTATAGAATTTATTATTTTAAAAAAAAATTATAGAATTTATTTTATACTTGTAATAAGTTTTGTCAATATTGTTGCATTTTTCATCGGTTTTATTTTGGTGACTTTAATTTGTTCTCACTATTTTTTTTCTTCATGTTTTCATGTATATAGGTTTCTCTTGCAAAACCTAAAGATTCTTTAGCTACCTGACAACTGACAGTGAATCATTGACTTCTAATATTTCACAATCAAGACCTCAAAAGTTTTTTCATTGGCTTCTAATATTTCACAATCAAGACCTCAGAAGTTTTTTGTTATGCAATTGGAAGTTATTGTGTGTGACCTAACACTTATGTTAACTTCGACTATCCGGCTTACATGTGTTATTTAGTAGTAGACTTTGAAAGATATTGGATTACTTTTGTATCAATTCGATATTATGTTAATTTTTGGATATTTTTTAATGGAATGATTATTTATAGAACTCATTGTCATTCAATGAGTGACATGTTTTATTTGGTTATATTTTTATATTTTATATTTTTTTATACAATTTAAATTTCTATTAAATTTTGACAATCGATTAAATTGTTACTAAGTATCTATATAGTAACTTAATATTTATATTATTAATTGTCACCAAGTCTGCGTTGTATTGATAATTATTATATGGTTAACTTAATTATAACTAAGTTTGTCTATAGTGACATAATTTTAAGATGATTATTTGTCACTAGATTTATGAATAGTGACACTTTTTAAACAATAAATTGTCACTAAGAATATATACCGTGACAAAATCTTCAAACGGTTAATTGTCACTTAATACTAATCTAGTGACACAATTTTTATTTTGCACTAATTAAGGTTAAATGATAATGTGTCACTTAAAGTTATGATTTATGACAAATACCAAAAAACTGTAATAAATACTTTTAGTGACGGGGCTAAAGTGACGAATTGTTAGTGACACTTTTTTTTGTCACAATATTGAATTTGTGACAATTTCTTCACTTATAATGACAAATATTTTTTATCACTGTAGATCAATTTTCTTATAATGTTATGTCGGTATATTTAGATTGGTTATCAGGTTTTTATTGAATTATATTATGAGCTGAGTGTGTTGAACGAAGTCTCAAGGAAAGGTTTGTGACATTGCAGGACGCCACTTGAGTACGACATGCCGCAGTAAATATATGACTGACGAGTGATACACACATATTTTGCTACATACATGTATATATTTTGACCCAAACAACCACCCTCACAATGAATTTATACCTTAAAATAGTCCAAATGCTTTACTAGATACATCTTGATCCAAACCGTTAGAAAACTTACGTATCAAGTTAAAGAAGGAGGTGAATTTCACGTTAAAACCATATAAATTATATCAGAAGAATTATATATATATATATATAACGGATCGAATGCCACAATATAATATATCCAAAAGGTTCGTCTTTTGGGTTAAAGGTTATCTATCAATAACTATAAAAAAAATTCACATAAACATCCATGAAACTTTTTAAATAAAATACAACAAATATAAAAATTTCTCCTACTTTACACAGCTAGCCATAAACATCCTCAGCTCCCTCCCTCGTATTTAATTTATTTTTGTCTTAGAAAAATAAAAATGTTTTGTTACTTGTAATTACTAATAATTATGCTATATTTTATATTTAGTTAATTTAATAAGATGTATTCATAAAGACATAAAGTAGACTTTTTATTAGTACAATTATTTTGTCCCTAAAGTCTGGTCCCTATTGCCTAATTTTCTTGCGGTGATCACCATCAGTTTTAAGGATATTTTGTTTTTTACATTATCTATGACATTCAAAATTAAATCAAAATAATTGGTGAAAAAATTGACAGAGTGATTTCGTAAAAAAAAAATAGTGATAAATAAAAAAATAACACACACATATAGTGATACATTTAAAATATTGATCTACAAGTCTTTTATTTTATTTTTTATTTTTTTTTGGTAGTGTATAAATTATCATATACATTCCATTACAATTTATTAATTAATATAATAATAATAAATTAATTATTTTTTCCATGACAATGCCATAACAAATAATGTAGAAAATAGTTCTACATTTTCGACAGTGTAATAGCCATTAAAATTAATTTGAACTAAATTTTAACATTTCCGACGACACTTTTTATACCGTTAGAAACGTGGGCAATATTGACTACTTTTTTCATTATTTCCGATGACACAAAAAGTGATGTCGGTAATGTGGACTATTTCCGACGGCCATTAGGCCGTCAGAAACGTTGTATTACTTTCTCCTTATTTTCGATGGCACAAAGACTATTCCCAATGGACATTGGGCCGTCAGAAATGTGGTATTACATTTTTACTTATTTCCGACGGCACTTTTTGTACCGTCGGTAATGGGAACAATATTAAAGACTTATTCAACTATTTTTTACAGTCATTGGGCCGTCAGAAATGTGGTATTACATTTTTACTCATTTTCGATGGCACTAATATGGCGTCGGAAAAGGTACCATTACTGACAGCAATTAGCACCGTCGAAAATAGTTCGTCACTAATAGGTTTTTTTTTTATAGTGTATGTAGAGCCTGAAAATCTACAATTGAATTTTGTAGGACGTTGGACATTGACAATCCTGCAAAATAAAAAAGAAAAGATGGAGAAGGGGTGGTTCCTTTGGGGGACTCTATGACGTCCGGGTTAAACACTATCAATAAATAAGATAATTTAAGTTAATAAAGATATTGAACGAAATCTAAAGCAAACCATTTTCATGATTGGTCCAGCCCTATATAGTTCTATACTTTTGGCCTTATTTTACTTGGGCTAAGCGTTGAAGTTGGATTGACGCAAATGTAGAATAAATTTAATATACGGTAGAAAATGTGTGTTGGTCGAGTGTGGTCTAGTAGAAATGAAATTTGTGTTGGTTGAGTGGTCTAGAGTGATAGTGTAATAAAATATAATTGTTTGGATGAATTGAGATGACCACATTCTACCTTTGGTTTCCATGCGTGGGAGTTAGAAAATTTGTCCCTCCAAATGAAGTAGACCTATGTTATTTATAGCCAATAGCCATTCAGCAATGACTCAGCCAACAAGCTGATCATGTAATCCCATCATTCTTGGTTCGAGATCATGGACCTTGATATTTGATTTATTGAGATTTTAGTTTAAACCTGTAAGGATTCTGATTCATTGATTGGCTTATTTTGTGGACAAACCACATGTTGGGGTTTGAATTGTAAGGGTAGTTTAGGTGATTAAGGATCAAGCTCTTAGGCCCTTTTAAGACCTCAAGGTGACAAGCACTCCAAAAGTATATCTCTAGTGCTTAGTTTTTTATGAAGAGATTTAGTTGCACACACCCACTTGGTATTGTTTGCATATGTGTGCTTTGCTTTTGTGTGCATTCTCTTCACATGTCACATTTCATACTTGCACTTTGATTGTTGTAATCTTGTTTTGTGTGTTTTTATGTCTTGTAATTCGTTTCCCGAATATGTTCGGAAACGTCCGCGCTTGCACAAATGTGTGCTTGGTTTAACGTGAAAACCGCCTATGGAGAATGCACTTGGCTTCTCCTTTAGTTTCACCACCTTTGGTGAATCGGCAGTTTGATCGACGGCCTGGCCGCCGAATGGAAACCGCTGTTTCAGTCCAGAAAGGTCTGAAGTGATTCTGCGGTTATAATCGGCGACCACGACCGCCGTTCGAAACCGCCGATCATACCTGATTGATTTAATCTCTCGGGTTTGATTCTGCAGTTGGTTCGACGGTTTCAAAATCGCCGAATGAAACCGTTGTTGATGCTCTGTTCTTCTCGGGCTCAATTCGATGGTTATAATCGACGGCTTGGCAGCCGAATGAAACCGCCGATCGTGCGTCTTCAAGGGAAAACTTGTCTTTTCACATGCTCTGTTTTTGATGTCTATAAATACATCTCTTTCTCATCTCTCTAAACCTAGCTCTTTCAATACAAGAACCCTAAAGTTCATAGAGAGATTTGTGAGAGAAAAGGCAATCAAGATTGCTCATTTAAACACTCAAAACCATTTTCATATGCATTAAACTTCATCTAGCATTTTCTAGCATATCTAGGATGCTTGCTTACATGGGTCTTTCATCAACACACTTGCTTTGGTAAGTTCTTCACTATTATCATATATAATTAGTGTTTTATTTATTAAGGCATCTCTTTTATTACTTGCATGTTCTTAGATTAATTTCTAATATTCAAGATAGAGATTGTTGTATTGATATGATTGAGTGTTGTATTGTGATAGATATCTAGGTTTTCATAATCTATGTTTAGCTAAGCTATTTGACATGTCATCTAACTTTTAATATCTAGGATTGAATTAATTGCAAAATCATCATCCTAGATAAGCATATAGGGTTACCTAGCTCTAAATTGCATTTTGAATATTTCTGATATTCACATAGGTTTTATTATCTCTTCTTAGAGAACTAAGTCTTGTGTTGTGACCGGGATTAGGTTGCTTAAATCGCAAGCAATTAGACTAGGTCCACTTATACCGGGATTAGGTAGGTGTGTGATTATATATCGAGATTAGGTTGTAATTTTTAACACATTTAGTGGATTCGAGGTTCGATTATGGCACACTTACTAACCCGTGGTTTTTCCCGTGAGGGTTTCCACATAAATATTGAGTGTTATTTACATTCCGCACCATATTACACTTGCTATATTATATTGACTATCAGGGGCATTTTCGTAATCTTAACCATACACGAAAATCCTCCCCCCCCTCTAGATAGTTTTATCCCCTCCCCCCCCCCCCTCTAGATAGTTTTATCCCTCTAGATAGTTTTATACACACCTATAATTTGTTTCAAAACCAATCAGTTGAATGGCTATCTTGACTTGGTCATTGTAGACTTGGTCATAGGTATCAGTTTGTTAAAGTCTTGACTAGATCCAAGCTGATACAAATCAGAGTGGCGATATTTGTACCCCTTAAAAATTGTATGTACACCATAAATTAGTATGTTTTTAAAAACCAATAATGATTAGATATTAACATATATCATTAAAAACATTTTTCATTTTCTTAAACCCTAGATTCTCTTTTAAATACTAATTTCAAATATATTTTCAATTTATTTTAAGGAAATAAAAATTGATTGCTAAGTATGGAGAATGAATCAAAATCACCCAAATTTGGTTGTGAAAGTTTTAAATTAATTATTATTAGTTTCAAAATCAAAATCTTTTTAGACTTTTTTTTTGTTATCAATATCAATTATTACCACAAGGTGGTTGCATTGGTGGTCCAAGGCTTGGGATGAAAATCCCAAGTCCTTGGTTCTACTCTTAGCAATTTCTTTGTGGCCAACTGATTTACCCGTTTGCATCTTTGTGTGACCGGGGGTGTGGGTCGGGGTTTCCTATCTGTCCTTCTCCACGATCCAACATATAGGCCACGACGAGTCATGTAGTTGGGGAGGACAAGTTGATGGATGCCTGGACGAAGTCCGGGATCCTCGATACCAAAATATATATATATATATATCAGTTGTTCTTCAATTTCATCAAAAACTTTTATACTTTCAAATCAATTAGGATATGACACAAACCTTGCATCTCTACCACTTTCACAAACAAAAAATGGATCTCCAATCGGAAAACTTGAAATCGTAGTGATTTTGTGGACAGAAAACAATCAATAAGAAATTGAGAGAGTTGCTTGACATGACGAGAGAGAGAAAGAAAATAAAAAAAAAATAGAGTATGATTTTGTGGAATAAAAACATAGAAGAGAAAAAGTAAGGGAAGAGAAATAATGGTGATAGAATTAAAGATAATAATAAAATTGATTAAATAACATAATAATATATGTAAGTGGTATGTACTTACAAAAATATAATACAGTATAATTTTAAAAAGAATATTTTTGGTATTAAGTGGAGTTTATTTACAAATTATAAAAATTATAAAAATTTTGATGGATATAATTACGAAAGGGGTGTACATATAGTTTTTAAGAGGTGTCATTATCGTCTCTCTAAAAGACTAAAAATCAACTCTTTATGATAATTTGGACCTTTTAACTTGGATGGATCTATAAATGGACTTGTCCTTCATATGAATTTCCAAAACTGGGCCTAAATGTTTAGGCCGTGCTATTTTTAGCTACCGCAGTGTAAACATTCACCCAAACATTTCATCGATCATCTTCGTATTACAATATAAATGTTTTTCTAGTAGCACGTACGTTTGACCCAAACATTCAACCACACATATCTCTTAGCCTTAGAATAATACAAATAATGTTTTGCTACTCACGTGCAAACATGGACCCTTAGTTACATACACCACCTATCATTTTAGACTTGGAATATTATCCAGATGTTTTTAATTCTATTCATATTTCACAGCTTGATCATCTAAAGATCCACCCTCATTTCTTTTACATTAATACAAAAAATTGTTTTCTTACTTACTCCTTTGAACCCAAACATCCACCCTAACATTTGTTTTAGCCTTGAAATAATATAAATATTTTGTTACTCACACCTTGATCCAAACATCCAACCTCACATTTCTTTTACCTTTGAATAATAATACAAATGTTTTTTCTATTCACAATTTTGACACAAAACATCCAACCTTATGCTTCTTTTAAGTTCATGTTTTTATTTTTGATGTCTGCGTGCATTTTTAGATTTATGTCACTAATAGAAAAAAGGTATTTTATGACGGCTAAAAACCATCATAAAAGTTATTTTATGACGGTTTAAAAGTGTCAAGAAATCCAGTGTCAAGACTGATTTTATGATGGTTTAAATTATGATGGTTTTTCCCGTCATAAAATCTTGACGGTTATTACCCGTCATTAAATCATGACGGTTAAAAACCATCATAAATCTTAAAACATTTTGAAAAAAAAAATTCAATTTATATATAAATATATAATTAATTAATTTTCTTAATATCAATAAACCATTAAAAAAATAAAACACAATGATCTTTCATAATATTTCAGAAAATCAATATAAATTTTATTAAATAATTTTTTTCTCATATACAATGAATAGCTATGAAAAAAAAAAATCATAGCTAGAAGATAAAAAATGTTACAATTGACAAATTACACCTATACAAATGATCTAATAATACTTGATTTCATCAGTTGCCTCCAACAAATTCTTGACAACCTGCATGATTCAAACATAAAAAAAAATATCAATAACTAATACAAAAGTGATATAAATAACTGCAAGATTTGTTTTAATAATAAAATACATAATTTATCATTCAAACATTTATTCAAACAGATTGTAGGCAAGAAGTAGGTGGTTTCACATAAGCAAATTTTTATTAGAGTATAAGTAGATTAATAATCAAAAAATATACATAACAAAAATTAATTGGAAAAAAAATGTCAAAACCTTTAATTCCAAACAAATAATGAACAAAACCACGTTAAACCAAGTAAAGAGCTGCAAAAATTGAACCAACAAGATACTAATATATGGAACACACATAAAACCATTTCAATATACATAAAAAATGCACACATAAATACACAAAAACACACACAAAAAGAGAGAAAAACAAAAATGAAGAACAAAACCTCAATTGTAGCTTCAATCTCAATAGTGGTTTTTTTTTTTTTTTTTTTTTTTTTTTTTTTTTTTTTTTTATGGATTTGAGGGGGAGGATTAGGCATCCATGGTCATGGATATGAGAAATAGAATAAATTAGAAGAGAAGTGTGGTGGTTGTGTTAAAATGAAAAAGAAGAAGTTAGAACAAGAAAAGTGTGGTGGCTGTGTGAAACAAATGGCTAGGGTTTGGTTTTAAAGTTTATTTATAGTATATTAAGGTGTGAATGAGCTTATAGTATTATTATGTGACCACATATTATAATATCTTGATGGTTTTTAAAAACCGTCATAACGTTATGACGGTTTTTAAAAACCATCATGATATATTGATGGTTTTTAAAAAAAGCATCATAAGGTTACAACAGTTTTTAAAAACCATTAAGACATTGTAATAGTTTTTAAAAAGAGTCATAACGCTATGATGCTTTTTAAAAACCATCATTATTTTGTGTCATAAATCTTATTTTTTCTAGTAGTGTGTGTTTTAGTGTCTGCGTGCCTCTTCTCCTTTCGTTTTTTCTTTTCCCTTTTTTCTTCTTCTTTTTATAATTAATAAAGGTTGTGTTTAGATTTTAAAAAAGAAAAAAGTAGGAATAAATTGTTTAAGTGGAAAAAAAATACATTTCTTTAATTTACCTTAGAATAATAATATATATATATATATATATATATATACACTAGAAATGTTTTTTCTACTCACACTTTTGACCCAAAACATACAACCTGTCATTTCTTTTAACACTGGGTGTCATTTGTTTTTTTTAACTTAAATCTTATATATATATATTCTATTGTCAGTTCGTCCAGACAATAAATATATCAGGACGAAAAATGTGGACCAACTAGATTTACATACTTTGACTCAAAGTGTATGCACTTGTCAAAACTTCCTCATAATCTATGGTCCACATTCTTCGTCCTGATATATTTATTGTCAGGATGAACTGACAATAGAAAGACTATGTGTATATATATATACAATTTTTCTATTATCAGTTCGAACTGACAAAAGTTATATCAGTTCCTTGTATGTGAGCCACTGGATTTAAATACTTTGACTGACAAGTGTATACAGCCAAGTCAAAGTATTTAAATCCAGTGGTTCATATGCAAGGAACTGATATAACTTTTGTCAGTTCGAACTGATAATAGAATTTCTGTATATATATATATATATATATATATATACATACAGATTTTCTATTATCAGTTCGTCATAATAATAAATATATCAGTACGAAGAATGTGGACCACTAGATTTACATACTTTGACTCAAAGTATGCTCTTGTCAAAACTTTTCCATAATCTGTGGTTCACATTCTTCGTCCTGATATATTTATTGTCAGGACGAACGGACAATAGAAAGACTATATATATATATATATATATATATATATATATATATATATATATATATGTTTTGTAAAACAAATAAAGAATATTATAAAGAGACGCAATGTCTCATTAAAAGTTTAAAACACATTTTGAAAAGTTATAATAGGATAGAAATTGTGGTGTCGATTTGGAGAATAAATATTGTCATATGGTACTATATATGGTTTAATTCAAAAGTCATGCATGTCTCTTGGAATTTACAGTTTAAATTTCATGAGTTATGTCTTTTAGTCAAAAGACGTGTTGATAATTATAATGAAAAAATAACAAAAGGTTGTACGCTGTCTTTTAATTACAAAAGGATTTTTATTTTTTAAACAAACAAAAGGATTTGTCTCTAGAAGCTGCTGGAGGGGTTATGCGCAACCATAAGAGGAATTAGGTGAAAGGTTTTGTGTTGAACAAGGGTATTGGAAATGTGCTAGAAGTTGAGCTTTGGGGCATGTTCGAAGGGCTCAGTATGGCCTGGAACTTCGGAGTCAGGAAGATAGTTGTTGAAACGGACTCGCTTGTAACTATATGTGCAACTCCTCTCTAATGACAATAACATCAACCACCCTTTGTTTAGTCTCATACAGAATTGCAGGAACATTATGGGTGCTGAGTGGGACTGCACTGTGAAGCATGTTTATAGGGAAAGTAATAGGCTAGCTGATGGTTTAGCTCACATGGGACACGGTTTGAAGACTGACATTTTGTTCTTTGAAGACCCTCACCCTGAGATTTCTAGCATCTTTGATGATGATCGTAGAGGTTTAACGTTTGTTAGGCAGTGTGCTGCCCCAGTTTCTCTTAATCTTTTTTTTTTTGCTCAAAAAAAAAAAAAGAGAAGGATTTGTCTCTTAGAATTATAACATTTTTACCTATAGTGATGATTAAGAGTCGTAACCTAAATAAATGGTTACATGGTTAACTATAAATAGGACATTTGAATTTTGATCAATGTTAATTCTTCATCTTTTATTCTCCTACGTTATCTAATTCTTCCCTTATTTTATTACAGTCTACGGTCTCTAAACAAAGTGTTTGAAGGAATACTTCACTATTGCTAAATGAAGTGTTCGGTTTTGTTGTATCCTGGTGGCCTCAGACGGTGATAACGAGGCTCCGCCAATGGCCTTGCCATCTCCGACTACGAAGGAGCTAGGCCAATGGTGGTCTCCATTGTTTGTTGTTTTTAATTTTTGAATTTTTTTTTTATTTCAGGGACAATTTGCTAAATTCTGTATGGAATTCGGATTTCAACCTCAAAAGATAAGAATCCATTCTAGCACTTTTTAAGGAATCCAGATTTCATGAAATCCGGATTCTTTGATTTAATTAGCTAATAGAATAAAGGAATTGGGATTCCCTTTCCCATTCCAACCTCAATTCCACCAACAAAACACCACCTTAGAATCAACCTTAGATCATCTCAAGGTAATAAAACTATCCCAATCACGCAGTACAAATTGACTACTTACCTGTTGGGCTCAACACTGTCATTCTGGGTTATACACCCGGTTCAAATGTGATTAATATGGACATAACCGGACCAATTAACTTTATCAATAAAACTCTACATCTTTTTAAAAGTAAAAAAATAGCTAATCACTTAAGCATCTCAAAGTGGGCTCCGTAAACCCAATCCTTAGTTAAAATAGCTAGTGGGGATGGTTTTAGAGCACTCCAAGGAGCTCTCTAAATGACTCCCTATTTTAAAGAACCACCAAGAGACTCTCCAAATGTAGGGAACCATTTCAAGCTCTCTATCTTCTCTCTCTTATTTTTTTTTAATATTTTTAAGTTGATTGATCTTCTCTCTCTTATTTTTACAATTTCAAACAAAATAAATTTATTTATATTTTAAATTCAAAATATATTAAAATATAAATGACTAGCTATAATATTGAGGATGGTTGGGGTGAGTTGCTAGTTAAAATAGCTTTTTAGCTAAAATAACTAAAATTTAGCTAAAATTTAGAGAGTATAGTTGGAGATGCTTACATAGCTAGATACAAAAATAGGATTAAGATCTTTGAATAAATTATTACTCATTTGGATTACTATTAATTCAGAAAGTGCATGTACAATCTTTGGAAAAGTTATACACTTTAAACAATTTTTCTCCGGCTGATCGGTCATTATAATCAAGGAATAAAATATCGGTATCGGTATCCATATCGGGCTTCTAAATTTATGGATATATCGGGGATATTATCGATATCGGTGGATATTCGGTAAAATATTAACAAAATGATGGATATTTACATCTAAAGTTTAGAATTTTTTTGTGAAACTTTAGGACAAGCTTAAACAAATAATTATACATCAAATGAATCATATTTCAATGATAAGTTAACATAGTTATGAGTTTATTATAAATTATAACATATATAGAGTCTGTATATAATTTTTTAAATTAAGTATTTAATAGAATAATATTTTGTTTCACTTTTACAATATTATATACAATATAAAGAGATTAAATATTTAATAAGCAAAATTATCAATAAAATATATATAGTTTCATAATAATACATTGCATGTCTGAAATTTAAAACCAAAATGAATTCCTTGTTGGTTCAAATACATAAGATACATTTCTATATTGATTCGAACAATAATTTTCCCAGGAAAATGTGCTAGCATAATAGTTTTCAAGGTAGTTATTATTATGCCACACGTATGTTGCTTGATCTCTTCCAACTGATCCATGAATTGGGTAGTTTGGATTTACCCAACATGTATAGGTATTGCATATGACATTTATGGAGAAGGATAATCAAATATACTGCAACTACCATAACTACCATAATATGGTATATTAGAACCTGACCTTGTCTGCGAATCACTTAAAGAACTATTTTCGGCGCCCATACTCATTGAGGAGAGAGACATATTTAAGGAATCTTCATCAATTTGACTTGTACCTCCATGTTGTCTACCATGATTTTGATCAAAATTAGCATGAGCATCCTAATCTGTTGCACTAGCATTCCAACATGTTGCACCAGCATCCCAACCTCCGGCACGAACATCCCAACTTGTTGCACCAGCATCCCAACCTCTTGCACTAGAATCCCAACCTCCTCCATCATCTCCATCATCTTTTCCTCCACTATTTCCATTAGAAGTATGTTGGTCATCGGAAGAGCTGCTAACAGTAACTTTATGATCTACACCAACTTCTTCTCTAATCACTTGTTCAACATTTATTCCTATGTCTCGAGCATAAGAAGCAATTTGTGGATCAGGATTTCCCTTATCATCATCCAAATAGGCAGGTCTAACCCAGTCAAAAAAAGGATTTTCATTGTCGTCCCCTACTTCAGCTACTACTTGAAGTAGATACATAAAATCAGTTTCATCTACTTTATCTTTTTTAGCTGCCATATCCCTAATTTTCAACTTTATATTATAATAACAATAAACAAGTTGTTCAAGCTTAGAATAGGCAAGACGGTTTCTTTGTTTTGTGTGGATTAAAGCAAATGTAGACCAATTTCTTTCGTATGCAGAAGATGATGCTGTTTGTGACAATATGCGAACTGCTATTGCACGCAATGATGGAGCACAATCTTCATACATTACCCACCAATCAGTTGCAATTAAAATTATTAAGTATTATAAGTATGAATATCATTTCAATGATATTATTGTTTATTATTATTACATAGATTTTTGTAATAAAACTTATATACCTGGTTGCATTTTGCTTCTAACTGCTATGGCTGCTCGTTCACTAAAAATTTTCTTTCCATCCTTAAAGTATATGAGCTACATTCATAACTCATAAGATCAGTATGTAAATAATATATATAAATATGAGTAAATGACACAATACTCTCAAGCAAAGAAGTTATAATATTGGAATTATAAAATTGATTGTAAGTTGTAACTTTTTACCTCATTTCCAAAATTAGCAATCCCTGTAGCTTCAGGGTCTAATTGCGAATAGACAATATGTACGGCTTTCAAAAGATCTGAATTATCCCCAATATTATCTCTATATTGATACTTTGGGTTCAAATAGTAAACTAGAAGAATAAAAAATATTAATTTTAGTATAAATAATTAAATACTATACTAAATATTAATTATAAATGATAAACAATCCGAAATAAAATTGGTTAATGCTTCTTTCAAAATAATTTTCAATATAGATTATTTGAACAATAATTTAAGTGTTTAAGATTAATTTAAATTTTTTTTTTTTTTTTGCAAAATATCCCTGGATTTCGGGATGAAATTCACAATATTTCGGGAATATCGGGAGATTTTTATAGATATTTCGATATCGACCGGATATTTGCTAGATATTGGATATTACCCCTGTTTCGATATCGGTCCCTCCAAAATATGGATATATCGGTGGATATATCGGTGGATATGTCGATTTTATAAACCCTGATTATAATAAGGTCAATGTACTTTTCCTTATTTTTTATGACGACTTTTTCAACACTTAATTACGCCACACAAATTATAATAAATAAGGCTTGAGTGGAGTAGAGTCGATCGAGTCGATCTGAGAGGTACAGAAGAAGAAGAAAAATGAATTTAATGATTGATTTGAGGTTTGTATTTCCTCCTCTATTCAATATCATGTTATTTCTGTTCCTAAGTACATCTCCTGATCGAAACTCATATTGGAATCTTCAAGAGATTCTTGAATTTCCAGTTTCAAAGTTGTCATTGTTGATGTTACTCCTTGTATTATTAATTTATTACTCTTCTTCCTCTTCACTTCCATTCAACTCCCTCTCACTGCCAATCCCATGCACTTGCGTATTGGGAACTTCTCAGCGCTCTTAGGTTTAGCCATCTTAGCCTCACTCATGCTGCCACCGTCATTTTTCTTGTGTACGTATTTGTTGCTCATGATCATATCTCCCTGCTGTGGATTTCTATGGAGTCTATTCAAGCACTTGTTCAACTGGCTTCGTCGAACCTTACTATCCTTCCCCACTATCTTCATCATCTTTTTCACCCAAAATCAAGACAGCCCACAACTGCTGCAAGCTCCTCACGTACTTGATGAACAAATTGGAAGTCTTGGAAGTTGGAACAGAAGAAGACATTGAAGTTGTCATTCATGGATAATTTGTATGTATAGTTCTTGTAGGGTTGTAAGAGAGAGAGAGAGAGAGAGAGATCAGGAATACTATAGAGTAATACCAGATGGTAAAATTGAATGTCCAAATGATGTAGCATCTGAGTTGTCAAAATCACATCACACAACTCAGATGATATATCATTTGGATAAATTTTTTGGGTAGCCTAGTGTTATTCTTAATAAATTCATTTTGTATTCTTGTAGTCTCTAGTGAAAATTGTGGAAAATGACCACATAAAACATTGAAATTTTGTTTATAACCACAAACGAAATTTTAATTGTTAATAACCATGTTTTTATAAAATTACCTGAATGCCCCCATATAAAACCCATCCCCAAAAACACTCTCTTTTTATCTCTCTTTCTCTCTCCTCAGCTCTCTCTCTCTCCCCGTCAAACCCTAACCGTGAAAACTCATCGCCGACGTGCTTTGAGGTGTCGCCGAGCACCGACGAAGGTGTCACCGAGCGTCGGCGTGCTTCTGGGCTACACGATAGCGACAGCGCCATCGTCGTGCCGCCGTGTGCTGCTGTTTTGTGCGTCATTCGCCTGGGCTTCACAGCCGTCGAAGCCCCCCCTCAGCCGACAATGTGATCTGCAAAAAAAAAAACATAATTTGGGAATTTGGGGAAGAAGGGAAATTGGGCATGATTTCAAGTTTCACATTTCATTTTAGTCCTGATTTCAAGTTTCATATTTCATTTTAGTCATGATTTCAAGTTTGAACATTCAAGTTTTTAGTCATGATTTCAAGTTTGAGGTTTTTTTTTTTTTTTTTAAATAAAAAATAAAAATACTAATTTCAGGGGTACTCTTGTAATTTATGAACATACATTGAATTTTTTTTTAAAAAGTGGTTATTAACAATTAAATTTTCAAAAGTGGTTACTAACGAAAGTTTAATGTTTCCAATGACTACTTTTGGTTCTCTCTCTAGTTTCACTACTACAAAAATGTTAAAAGACATCGGTGCTTTATATCGGTTTTTAGGTAACTGATTTTAAAAAAACTTTTAGACATCGATTCATAAAAAATTGATGTCTTAAATATTGTGGTTTGAAAAGACAATGGTTTTTGGGCAAACCGATATGGATTTGTTTTACAATAAGATATCGATTTCCCTTAAAACTGATATCTTAAATATTACAGTTTGCAAAGACAACAGTTTGTGGGCAAACTGATATGGATTTATTTTATAATAAGATATCGGTTTCCCTTAAAACCGATCTCTTAAATAAATTTTTTTTTTTTTTGGATAAGTAAAATTTTAAATTTAATAAATTTACTTTTAAATCATTTATTTTTAAAAAATTCAATTTTTTTTTAATTTATTTATTTTGTACCATCTTGTTTCATAATAAGAGACATGTTAATAATTCAATTACCCATATAAATTAGGAATCCGAGTATTACATTTGTTCATTAAATTGCAAGATGCATGTAGAGAAATATCTCCCATGTAGTGAGAGTTGTATTTCAAATCATACTTATTACAAGTAAGGAACTGAATATCGAAATATCCCGATATTCCCGAAATTTCACGAATTTCACCCCGAAAGTCCATGGATATTTTGCATATTATGAAAATAATTTTATTAATTCTAAACAATTAAATTATTGTTAAAACAATTTAGACTGAAAATTATTTTAGAATTTCTATAAATATATATATATATATCCAATTATAAAATTGTATCCTATTAATGCCATGTGGGTCTCATGTTGCAAATCATATATAGACAATAATGTTTTAGTATTATAAGTACATGAATTTTTTACTTATAACATGGAAACAAAATTGGATAAGAATCAGATAGACCAAATTAATTACAAGCTAAAATAATTACTTATTTTTACCTTAAACATATGCCAAGAAACATTATATAAGTAGACTAATAACTTCAAAATAATGCACAGAATGTTTGGCTTCAACCATTTTATGGATCCAGTTACATGACCCATCTAGCCTCAATTGTACCCAAAAAGCCGAAATTGTTGCAAAACGTATACCTATGTGATTGTGGGTGCGATTAGAAACGATGTCGGGTACATTTAGTATCTCTTTTTTCGTTTACAAATAACACATCGCACGGCAGTTAGTCCATTCACCGATTCGCCATGCAGGCAAAAGACTCAGTTACATCTGTACAAGTACTTTTTCAATTGGGTTTTTTGGGTTATTAGTGGATTTTGAGGTTTTCCCATTTGAGTTTTATTAGATTTTTCATTTAGTTTTTTGATTTATGGTTCCTAAACTGCTGTATTGTTAGGTTTTGACTTGTATACCTAAGCGAACCAAATATGAACCAAACAAGACTAAACTAATGTGTTACTTCCTGGAGACGTGAGAAACGTTTGGAAGTTTAACTGAAGAAACGGATTCTGGAAGGAAGCGCGGCGCGGATTGCAGTGCGGACAAGGTGCATGGATTGCGGCACACGGAGCGGTCGATTCCAGAGGATCAAGTGCAGTGCAAACCGCGGCGGAGGCAAGAGACTCAGACCGCGGTTTATGGAGCGGTTGGTTCCAGAAGTGTTCCATGGTGTAGAAAGCGGGGCCCACACCGCGACCCATACCGCAAAGACGATGTATTTTGCTAAGATCGAGAATGTTGCGTGAAAAAGAAAAGGTTCTTTTTCTAAAAGTTCTTGTGCTTGAAGGAAAATGATTTATTCTTTACAAGAAGACTTGTCATAATCTCTCTGCTCTTCTTCAAACGGGTTTGCTTGATCTTGTCACTGGTTGCTCTTCTCTTTTTCAAGTAAGAATCTGATCCCACACTTTTTTCTTTCGTTCTTTGATTTTTTAGTTGCCATCTAGGTCTCGTTTGGGTATTTTTTGCATGATTTAGGGTTTTGGAATTGGGGATGTTTGGAAAATGGAGTTTTGTGAGTGATGTTGCTTCTTAATCGCAAATTGGGGATGGCCTGATGAGGATGAACGTTAGAGAGAAACGCTCTGTTGTTTCTGAGGGGAGAAAAGACTTCAGGGAAAAGTTTTTCTCAATTTTCATTGACAACTTGAATCCAGCTATCGATTCGGTGTGTTTATAGGGGGCCTTTAAGCCTTTCGGGAGGGTGAGAGATGTGTTTCTTTCACCTGCGAATAGCTTTAGAAGATGCATGTACACATTTGTCAGGTTCGATTCGAAAGAGGAGGCCAGCAATGTGGCAAAGATGACGGACATAATGTTCATTTATAGATGGGAGATCAGTCCGAAAGTTGCTTTGTATGGGTGGAGTAGCAAGAGAGGAGCTAGAACTAGAGAGTCAGAACAAAGGAAATCAGATGTAGTGGGTAGAGCAAGGGTTCAGGGAATCAAGAGACAGCAAGTCAGGTATCAAGGGGGTCCATCTTTTACATAAGTGCTGGAGGAAAGGAGAGATTAGAAGATGAAAGGAAGGAAAGATTGGGAGTCCGTGTGGAGACAATGGTGTGGGAGGGTAAGAAGTTTAAAGAAGAGTGGATGTCAAAATGTGCAGTGGGGGTCTTGTATGAGTTTAGTAGTGGCCATAAGGTCAGTCAGCGTCTAAGAAACAAAAATTTTACTTTTTCTACAACTTATTTAAGGGGGAAGTAGCATCTTATGGAACTTTGAATCCGAAAATGAGTGTGAGGGATTTATTAACCACAAGTTCTTTTGGGACGACTCTTTCAAGTCGATGGTGAAAGGAGAGGCTTTTTTTGTTCCTCAAGACAGGTTAACTTGGATTAACATTTTTGGGACTCCATTAAGATACTGGTGTAATTCGTTTTTCAAAAATTTGGGGAATTGTATAGGAGAAACAATGTTGATTGAAGAGGACACTTTGTTTAGAAAAAGAATGGATATAAGGAGGCTTTTGTTGATGATTCCTTTCGGTCGTTCTTGTCCTAGTGAGATAAAGGTGGTAGATGAGAATTTTACTTTCAATGTCAAGGTAATGGAAGATGTAGTTCTAGTGGATCATTCATGGTTAGTGCAGTGTTTAGATCTGCAGTGGGAGGTCTCTCAACAAAATTTGAAAGTTTTTCCCGGAAAGGAAAAGATTGAAGGAGGGTCCAAGATGAGGGATGGTGCATGCTCTCCTTTCGTCACTATCAATGGTGACAGGGATTTGGGCAATCAAGGGAGAAGTAGGTTGCTTCTCGATGTAAACAATAAAGACAATAGGTGTGTTGAGAATAGGGCTAATCAGATTTCAAAAAATTCAAATAAAAGTTTATGTTCTGGTAGGAGGGAAAAATTGGATTTGATGGAGGACAGTGGGCAAGGGAAGCATGTCCATTTTGTAGTTTACAATTCTTACGAAGTTTTAAGGAAAAGCCCAATGTATGGGTCTCATTTGGGCTCTTCAAAGCATGTTTTAATAAGCCCGGAGAGAGCCTCACCTGATTAAGAAGTGTTAGCAGCTACAAGTGGGGAAGATGATCAAGGTAATGGGAATGGAGAGGAAAGAAGTTCATTGTCCAAGAACAGTGACCTTGAGAGTCATCAAGAAGTAGAGGGGGGAAGAGGTTATATCGGGTTTAAAGAAAACAACATGGAACTCAGATGTAGCTGATGTTGGAGGAGTAGGAAATGACCGATCCATGATGAGGATAGGAAGAAAGAAAATTCACTCGATAAAGAGTCATGGTATGAAAACGAGACATTCAAAGGCAAGGGCTCTTGATCTTAATCATGATTTTAGAATGCCAAATGAGTTTTGGGCAGAAGTTGTGGCATGTGCGGTCTACTTGTCCAATCGCTCACTAACAAAAAGTGTGTGGAGAATGACACCATAAGAAGCATGGAGTGGAAGAAAATCTGGGATTTCTCATTTAAAAGTATTTGGGAGTATAGGTTATATGCATGTGTCTGACGAGACAAAAACTAAGGTCGCTGACAAAAGTAAGAATTTCATCTTCATCGAGTATGACTCAAATTCTAAAGGCTATAAGCTATACAACCCAAATACTAAGAAGACTGTAATAAGTCGAGACGTGGAGTTCGAAGAAGAAGGCCACTGGGATTTTGGGAAACCTAATGAAACTTATAACTTCAATCCATATATTGAAGAAGACATGCAACAAAGCTTGGAGCAAGCAAGTGAAGATCAACCAGAATCTGCCACTCCACATACTTCACCAATAACAATTGTTGGAGATTCGCCACCATCTATGAATGAAAGAAGCAAGTCGTGCACAAGGAGCCTACAAGAAATTTATGAGAACACCGAAAGGATAAGAGATCTCACACTCTTCTGTCTTTTTGCCGATTGCTAACCAATAAATTTTTAATAAGCTGTGTAAAATAAGAAATGGAGAGATGCAATGGATGAGGAGATCAAAGCAATTAGGAAGAATAATACTTAGGAGCTTGCATCACTTCCAAAAGGACAGAAGGCAATTGGCATAAAATGGGTGTACAAGGCAAATAAAAATGCTAATGGAGAGATTGAGCGATACAAAACAAGACTCATGGCAAAAAGCTATAGTCAAAGGGTTGAAATCGACTATGATGAGGCATTTTCTCATGTTGCCTGCTTGGAAACTATAAGATTAATTATTTCTTTAGCCGCTCAAAACAGGTGGAAAATCTATCAAATGGATGTCAAGTCTGCTTTCTTGAATGGAGTCCTTGAAGAAAAGGTCTACATTGAGCAACCATTGGGCTAAAAGGTGAAAGGTCAAAAAGATAAAGTTCTCAAGTTGAAAAAGGCACTCTATGGATTAAAGAAAGCACCGAGGGCATGGAATAGCTGGATTGATAAATACTTCCAAGAACACAACTTCACAAAATGCCCACATGAGCATGCACTTTATGTGAAGATTAAAGATGGAGACGTCTTGATAACGTGTTTGTATGTGGATGACTTAATCTTCACAGGGAATAATCCAAGCATGTTCGAAGAGTTCAAGAAAGCAATGACTAGAGAGTTCGAGATGACAGATATTGGGCTAATGTCATACTATCTTGGCATAGAAGTAAAGCAAAAGGAATATGGTGTGTTCATTTCCCAAGAAGGCTATGCAAGGGAGTTACTCAAGAAGTTCAAGATGAATGATTGCAAACCTATAAGCACACCGATAGAATGTGGAGTTAAGTTATCCAAGTATGATGAAGGAGAACCTGTTGATGCAACAAGCTTTAAGAGCTTGGTTGGAAGTTTACGTTACTTGACTTATACGAGACCTAATATTCTCTATGCTGTTGGACTAGTTAGTCGTTACATGAAGGCTCCAATAACCACTCATCTAAAGACGGCTAAGATAATCCTTCGCTACATCAAATGTACGATAAACTTTGAGATGTTTTACTATCAATCTAATGATTATAAACTTCTTGGATATAGTGATAACGACTGGGCTGGAGACTTGGATGATCAAAAAAACACCAGTGGATTTGTGTTCTTCTTGGGAGACACTGCATTTACTTGGATGTCAAAGAAGCAGCCGATAGTCACACCATCTAAAGACAGCTAAGAGAATCCTTTGCTACATCAAAGGTACGATAAACTTTGGGATGTTTTGCTATCAATCTAATGATTATAAACTTCTTGGATATAGTGATAGCGACTGGGCTAAAGACTTGGATGATCGAAAAAGCACCAGTGGATTTGTGTTCTTCTTGGGAGACACTGCATTTACTTGGATGTCAAAGAAGCAGTCGATAGTCACATTATCTACTTGTGAAGCAGAATATGTGGCTGCCACATCATGTGTGTGTCATGCGATTTGGTTGAGAAGCCTCTTAAAGGAGTTGGGCATGACACAAGAGGAAGTAATGGTTGACAATAAATCAGCGATGGCCCTAGCAAAAAATCTAGTCTTCCATGATCGAAGCAAACACATTGATACACACTATCACTACATAAGAGAGTGCATCACAAGAAAGAATGTACAATTGGAGTACGTAAAATCTCAAGATCAAGTAGCTGATATCTTTACTAAGCCACTCAAGCATGAAGACTTTGTCAAGTTGAGAAGCTTACTTGGAATAACAAATCAAGTTTTAGGGGGGGTTTAATTAAACTTGATTTGATCCAAAACTATTGGGCTTAAAATAAATGTCCAATTAATTAAGCCCAATAGGCCTAGTTTCTAGAAGTTTGTTCTAGATTATTATTTAGGAAAAATCTAGATAGTTATAAGAATATTCTAGAGTCATAGATATTTTAGAAGAGAATTATAGACACTTAATTGTAGCCATTAAATTAAATGTGTGGTGGCATAATCTTAGCCATTGGTTAAGGAGGTGCTACTAATATAAATAGGGGTAATATTCCTCATTTTGTATCAAGCCAAAAAAATTTGAGAAATAATAAAAAAGAGTTATCTTCTACTAAAATTCTCCTTGTTTTATTTTCTCTTTCTAAAAAGTTCCTAAGTCTTTAAACTCTTCGCTTCCAACAAAGTGGATGTATAAAAGTGAATTTTAAAGCACCATAAGAATCTATACAAGAGCTTAAAGGCTCAAAGCAAGAGGTTTAGTATGTTCGAGCATTTATGAAATGGGCTGGAATCGATTGAGGAGTTAGAAGTGATCTGAAGTATATATGGTATTTTGAAAGCAAAGGTTCTTGATGATGCAGCCCTTTCAGGTGACAGGCTTTGAGTTGTGCTGTGATCTGGAATTAACGGTGATACAGTACAGAAAATTCCAAGTTTATAACAGTGATACAGAGAAGGTTACTATAGATGGCATTCATGATGAGGTGAGTTCTGTCTGTCTATGCTCTTGGTAGATAGTGATTTCTGCCAAATGATTTTCTCGTCTCATGTTGAGGCTGGTATTCAAGTATTTTCTTGCAGCAGTCAGCAGAGAAGAGAAGATGAACTTATTCAATATTTTTAGCACCATCAGGTCCCTTGACTTTGGCATATTCTTGCTTCAATCTTTTTGCCACCGTCATTCTTCTCTCCTATTTTATTATCATAATAACATCTCCCCACCTTGGAATGCTGTGCATGGAATCTGACAGTGAGATAGATAAACGTACCCTTCAGGAGCAGCACCTCCCCGATTTGCAGTCGATGATCATGTGTTTGTTGAGATTGAAGGAAATCCTGTGCAAAATCAGCCAAGTTTGTAACAAGACATTGTGATCGATGGATCATATTTATATAGCTGCAAGTATATATATTTGAAACATTAATTATGATATTTGATTAGATATAAAATTTGATAAGATATAATCATTATGAATTGAACATTTTTATAAAAACAATAATCAATTAACATACTCCAAGATTTATATTAATAATCATTATACTGTCATAAATAATAACAAACAATGGATTAAAAAAAAGTTATATATATATATATATTTTTTGAAAGAATAATCAATTAACATACTACAAAATGTCATTATAAACTATACAAACTACTCCATAACAATGGTTCAAAACGAATAACAAACAGGGGATTATGTAATTAAGATTAAAAAATTGCTTCTGCTCAAGTTCATTGTTAAGAACAACTTTATTTTTTGGGGGGTGATTTGGTTGCTTTTTCTTGAATTGTTTCTTTAATACACAATATGACAAGTTTGGGCTCTGTCAAGTCACTTTTTGGTTTTTATGTACACATGCTTGAATGACATATTTAACCCTTGTTATTGGTAGTTGATTCAAAAGATTTAAGTAATTTAAAAATATGATAGGGACAAAAGTGTCATTCTAATGCACAACATAGATCAAAGATTCTAGTGTCAAAGTTGGTAAATTACATGTTGAATTTCAAAAACCTCTCCTCATTCAACCAGCAAAAAGACAATTTTAACCCTTTTTAGTTTATTTCATATAAATCTTTCAAGTAATTTTCAAATTGCTTAAGGATATAGTTGTCTTTACCATTTACAACAAATTATAAAAGAAGAAATGAATTAAAATGAAATATCTACCTTTTTTTTCAATTACAGTACAAACTACAAACACACTTTTAGTAATATTAAAATAGTTAGATCTTGGGAATTATATCATCATCTTTTTTTTTTTTTTTTTTTTTTTGAGAGGAAACATGACACAAAGGGTGCGTTTGGTACACGGGACGGGACAGGACAACGTGGGATAGTTTCTTCTTGTCCCACGTTTGGCGCGACTTTAGCATGGGACAGGACGGGACAACGTGGGATAAAAATCACCAAATTCTCTCCCACCCAAGACCCTAGGCCAGACTTGTCCCATGTATGAGACAAGTCTCAAAACGATATTTTTACCCTTAAATCTTCAAAAATTCACAAACTTGTGCAATATAATATATATATATATATATATATATATATATTATATATATAATAATATATATTAATATATATTTAATATTTATATGTTATAATAATATATATGATAATAGATAATATATAATATATATTATATTTTATTATTATATATTATAATACATATATATATACAGTCTTTCTATTATCAGTTCGAACTGACAAAAGTTATATCAGTTCCTTATATGTGGGCCACTGGATTTAAATACTTTGACTGACAAGTGCATACAGCCAAGTCAAAGTATTTAAATCCAGTGGCCCACATGCAAGGAACTGATATAACTTTTGTCAGTTCGAACTGATAATAGAATTTCTGTATATATATATATATATATATATATATAAATTATATATAATAATATTTAATATATTATATATATCTTATATAAATATTATATATAATAATATTTAATATATATATATATATGTTATTGTATATGTAATAATTTTTAATATATTATATATGCATATGAGAGACACTTTAGTCATTTAAACCTCTTGTCCCGTCATGTCCCGTCATGTCCCATCCATACCAATCGCATAACAGTACAGTTAATAGTTCTGTTCCAAATATTCCAAACATAATATGAAACAACTGTCCCGTCCTGTTCTGTCATATCCCGTCTCACCCTGTCATGTCTCATCTCTGTGCCAAACGCACCCAAAGAGAACTAAAACGAAACATCAAGTTGGATAATCCTCTCCAAGTAAGGAGGGCAAATATCAATCCAACGATAATCAGACTCCAAAGACAGAGCCTTTCTAGCTAAAGAATGAGCAGCCACATTTCCGTTACGAGGAACATGGTCAATAAAACACCTAGGAAGCGACTGAAGAGCCTTGGAAATTTCCGCAATAATAGGACCAATATTCGCTGCAGAGGGGATACCTTTTCTCACCAGATCAACAACTTGGAGAGAGTCAGATTCAATTTGGAAGGGAACAAGGCCTGCCTCACAATCCATCTGAATACCATTCCTCACCGCCAAAGCTTCCGCCATAAGAAGAGAAACCAAAGCAACCAATTTCTAAGCAGCAGCGAATTTAACCTTACTAACACTATCGCGAATAATCATTCCAAGACCAGTCAAACACTCCTTGTAACAGGAGGCCGCATCAATGTTAATCTTCCAAAAACCCGCGGCTAGTGGCCTCCATTTTGGAACCACCGCAGCAATCCCTATCAGCACAACAAAGTCCACCTTGTGGGCCAATCTCCAATCATCAAGATAAGAAATAGCCCAGCTAACCACATCAGCAATATCCAAGCTGCCCATATTATGAACCAGTTGGTTCCTACAGTACCAGATTCTTAAAAATATGACACAAAGAAGCTCCACATCGAAAAGGCTTATAGACTTTAACCAGGACAGCATAAAATCATGAAAGTGCAAACCCACACTCACCTGCACACCCTTCACAAACAAGCAACTATTTCTCACCTTAGCTAGCTTACAGCACTTTCATAGAGCATGGGTCATTGATTTCGACCGATGGTGGCACTGAGGGCAGAGGCCATCCGAAGGCACACCCCACCTAGCAAGATATTCCAAGGTGGGAAGCCAAAGGTGACAAGCACGCCACATAAAAAAATTTATCTTTAAGGGAATTTTGAGGCACCATAGCGCTTTCCACCAGGATATAGAGTCATCAAGCCCCGACGAACTTAGGTTCACTGTAAACATTCTGCCCACTCTGTAACCACTGCAAACAGAGTACATACCAATCTGCTCAAAATGCCAACAGAGAGAATCCTCATAATAGGGAGAAGAATGGGGAATCGAAAGGATAAGATCCACATTTACAGCCAAGAAACTTTCCTTAAACAATCTCACATTCCAACTACCCCGACCCCATCTTCAGGCAAGCAACCATAGTATTTTCATCAAAAGACCTTGGCGATATAACTTTAAAAGTAGTAGGTCTAGGAATCCATCGGTCCCTGTAAACCCGCACATAATTTTCATTACCAATTCTCCACCTAGAGCCCTTTTCAATGATCTCACGGCCCCAAAGCAGCCCCTACCAAATTAATGAGTCTCTGCCTTTCGGATTTGCCTCTAGGAAATTTGAATTAGAGAAATAAAAACTCTTCAATACCTTTCCAGCTAAGGTATTCGGGCACTTAATCAGCCTCCAACACTGTTTTACGAGGAAGGCCTGGTTAAAGATTTCCAAATCACGGAAACCCAAACCCCCATCATCCTTTGAAAAACACATCTTACGCCAATCACACTAATGCATCTTCGATTTTTCCTCCGAACTACCCCACCAAAACCTATTACACATTCTATGGATCTCCAAAATAAGACCTTTAGAAAGCTTGAACAGACCCATAATGTTGGTTGGAATTGTCTGAACAGCAACCTTCAGCAAGATTTCTTTACCCCACAATAGATAACATCTTACCCTTCCAACCTTTGATTTTAGCCCAAATACGGTCTTTGATGCCATTAAACAGCTTCCGCTTATTCATGCAATTCATACTGAGGAGGCCCAAATATTTCTCATGACACTTAACATGTTTAACCCCCACTAAACCAGCCAACTGATCCCCTTCAACCCACGAAATACTCTTATTAAAACATATGGCCGATTTATCATAATTAATAACCTGACCTGAGGCAACAGAGTATGCGTCAAGACGCTAATGGACAGTTCTGCAGTCCTCTTCAGTAGCTTTTGGAAAAAGAAGAGAATATAATCATCGGTGAAAAAAAGATGAGATAAACTTGGCCCCGGTTGTTTACACATAAAACCCCGACAAGGGAGACTTACTCACAGCCGAATGGATGATACTAGACAAACCTTCAGCATAACAGCAAGAACATGTATGGCGATAAAGGGTCTCCCTGGTAAAGCTGTAAAAATGGACCAGGCCCAAGAGGGCCGGTCCGTATGGCCTGCGAAGACTGATGGGCCGGATCAGGTCCGATCCGCGGTGGACGCGTTGCGGACCAAGCCCGGCACGGTGGCGGGCCGCGGAGCGTGCTACAGGGTGACAGTCCGCCGGACCGGCCCGCCACGGCACGTGGATCCGGCGGGTCAGAGTAGCCGGACTGCGAGGCGGACCGGTCCGGCAGGCCGGCCCAAATGGTCCGGATATTTGAAAAAAAAAAACAGAAAACAGCTCCAACGTTTGGATTTCAAAATCCAACCGTTGGCTGACATCAGCCATGACGTCAGCCAACAGTTGGATTTTGAAATCCAACCGTTAGAGCCAAAAAAATTTACAGAAAACCCCCTCAATTCTTCTATTTTATATTTTCACCCACAATTTTAATTTTTCTATAAATACCCCATCCATTCCATTTTTCAATCACTTTCTCTCATTCTCTTATTCTCTCAATCTCTCTCCATTCTCCAAATCTCTACACATTCTCTCTCTCTCTCTCTCTCTCTCTCTCTCTCTCTCTCTCTCTCTCTCTCTCTCTCTCTCTCTCTCTCTACATTTTATAATACTATTATACTAATTTCCTATTATATATCTATCTATTGTTCTCTTCATTTTCCACCAACACACAAAACTTTGAAGGTACATTTGTTTTTAAATGTTATTATTTCTTTATGTGAGTAAATTTATAATGTTATGTAAACACTTTAGCTAAATTTTTAAATATTTTTGTTTATTTAGAAAAAAAAAATTTAATTATTTTAAGTTAGTAAATTTATGATTTATAAGTTTAGTAGTTTATTTTAATATATTTTGTTAGTAAATTATCTTATTTTATGTGTAGTAGTTAATTTAAACATTTTTAAGTAACTAAATTTATGATTTGTAAGTTTAGTAATTTATTTTAATATATTTTGTTAGTAAATTATCTTATTATATGTGTAGTAGTAAAATTTAAATTATTTTAAGTTAGTAAATTTATGATTTGTAAGTTTAGTAATTTATTTTAATATATTTTGTTAGTAAATTATCTTATTATATGTGTAGTAGTTAATTTTAACATTTTTTAAGGTAGTAAATTTATGATTTATAAGTTTAGTAGTTTATTTTAATATATTTTGTTAGTAAATTATGATTTTTATGTGTAGTAGTTAAATTTAACATTTTTAAGTTAGTAAATTTATGATTTATAAGTTTAGTAGTTTATTTTAATATATTTTGTTAGTAAACTATGATTTTTATGTGTAGTAGTTAAATTTAACATTTTTAAGTTAGTAAATTTATGATTTATAAGTTTAGTAGTTTATTTTAATATATTTTGTTAGTAAATTATGTTATTATATGTTCATATATTTTAATATATTTTGTTAGTAAATTATCTTATTATATGTGTAGTAGTTAATTTTAACATTTTTTAAGGTAGTAAATTTATGATTTATAAGTTTAGTAGTTTATTTTAATATATTTTGTTAGTAAATTATGATTTTTATGTGTAGTAGTTAAATTTAACATTTTTAAGTTAGTAAATTTATGATTCATAAGTTTAGTAGTTTATTTTAATATATTTTATTAGTAAATTATCTTATTATATGTGTAGTAGTTAATTTTAACATTTTTTAAGGTAGTAAATTTATGATTTATAAGTTTAGTAGTTTATTTTAATATATTTTGTTAGTAAATTATGATTTTTATGTGTAGTAGTTAAATTTAACATTTTTAAGTTAGTAAATTTATGATTTATAAGTTTAGTAGTTTATTTTAATATATTTTGTTAGTAAATTATCTTATTATATGTTCATATATTTTAATATATTTTGTTAGTAAATTATCTTATTATATGTGTAGTAGTTAATTTAAACATTTTTTAAGGGTAGTAAATTTATTATTTATAAGTTTAGTAGTTTATTTTAATATATTTTGTTAGTAAATTATGATTTTTATGTTCATATATTTTAATATATTTTGTTACTAATAAGTTCATATTTATATTTCAGGAAATGGATCCTTTTTTCCCAGACGGTTTTAACATGCTAAATGATGATCTTGATCTTTCAGAACAAACGGAACCCCAAGCGGGAGGTTCCTGTTCTACTGCTACTGGTACACCAACATCACGTCAGATTGACATCAAATGTTTGGCAGTGTTTTCAAATAGTACAAATGAGACTCCCAGACGGGTCAACGAGCCCCAGAGCTAAATGTAAGTTTTGTCCTAAGGACTATTCCAATAGTAGGAATGGAACCGGTCATTTGAGAAGGCATATGCTGAAATGCATGCCTACACATGGACAGGTAGACACTACAACCCAAACACAACTACAACGGCACCCAGATGGGTCCGTTAGTACATGGCGGTACGATCCCGAATACGCTAGAAATTGCTTGGCACTATTCATTGCACAAACTGATCAACCAATAAATTTTGCTGACAATGTTTTTTTTCAAGAGTTGATCACATCTGCATTCTGCCCCCAATTTCAACCTGTTTCTAGAACTACCACTAGAAATGATTTGATAAGATTGTTTGGATCAGCTAGAGATGACTTGAATGCTGAATTACACAGTTTAAATGTCTCTGTTGCATTAACCTCTGATATTTGGAACGCATGTTCGAAACAGGACTACTTATGTGTCACTGGACACTACTTAAATTCTGATTGGAAGGTAACAAAAAGAATTCTTGGTTTTCGTCCTATGGATTTTGCACACACCGCTGAAAATATTTTTAATGTCATTCTTTCTGTTTTAGAAACATATGAAATCACAAATCGCATCCTTTCTATTACATTAGATAATGCATCTGCAAACACTAGTTCTATTGCATTGTTTGTTGAAAGAAATATCCCGCAAGATGGAGGTTATTTCTTCCATCAACGATGCGCATGTCATATTATAAATTTAGTTGTACAGGCTGGTTTGAAGAAAGTAAGTGACCGTATAGATCGCATCAGAGATGCCATTTCTTGGATTGGCAGCTCTAATCCTAGATTCCAAGAATTCCGTAGACATTGTACATTAAACAATCTACGCCCCCGACGATTCCAAACTGATATACCAGTAAGGTGGAACTCTACTTACTTAATGCTGGAAAATTGTTTGCCATATGATACAACTATTTCAGGTTTTTATAACATGAAGCTGGCCGAACTTGGCCATCCACAATCACAAGCACTTACACCAGACGATTGGTATGTGGCAAAGGTATTTGTTGAATTTTTAAAGATTTTTTACGATGCCACTGTAACTCTTTCCGGGGTCTATTACCCCACATCTTCTGAGGCAATCCATCGAATAGTGGAAATGTCTGAAGCTATAAACAATTATAGGGAAGATGAACATTTAGGCATTGCAGTTGTTGCCATGGAGGCAAAGTTGAAAAAATATTGGACTAACATTCCTTTACTTTATGCCTTGAGTATTATAGTAGATCCTAGGGTTAAATTATCTGGTTTAGAAGTTTTCCTTGAGGTTATTGGTACTAATTTGGAAATAGATTATTTGGAACAGGTTACTGACATTCGAAACAAGTTGTTCGAAGTTTTTTGTATTTATGAGCGCGGGTTTGGTGGCATTGAAACCCAACCATCAGCAGAACTGGAGACACAGTCGAACCAAACAAGTTGGGCCATTCTCAAACGCCGAAAAAAGGACAAATCAGCAAGTACTTCTTCAACCCAAAGATTTGGCCCATCTTCTTGTGCCGAACTGAATAGGTACCTTGAAGCCCAATTCGATGCTGTGAAGACAAGAAAGAATTAGATTTGTTGTTATGGTGGAAGTCTTATACCCATAGATATTCGGTTTTGTCACACCTAGCACGTGACGTACTAGTTATCCCCGTGTCCACGGTGTCTTCAGAACAAGCATTCAGCACCAGTGGACGCATAATTGAACCAAGAAGAACCTGTTTGACTCCGGACATGGTAGAGGTATTAACAAGCCTTCGGGATTGGGAGCATGCTAAAAAGAGGTTGCAAAACCAAACTATAGATAATGAACTTATTCAAAATTTCAACAATCTATATGTTGATGAGGCTTCCGGTTCCGGTAGTAACCAGTTCCAGAACTAGGTTATACTGATACATTTGCTTGTAATTTGTAATATGATTGCACTCTTTTTCCCTTACCAAGTTTTTATCCCACTGGGTTTTTCTTGGTAAGGTTTTTAACGAGGCAATCATGTAAATATGTAATACTGAATTCCATAAGTAAGAAATAAATAAATACTTCTTCATTTCATATTTTCATAACATCATGTATTTTATATTTTTTGTACTATTTTATTTTTATTCATTGTATGAATTATTTTTTTACCAAAAATAATAAATCTATCTAACTACATTTACATAATTCAATTGTGAAATTGATATTAAGTATTTTAATTTTTAATTATTTATTTTATTTTTCACTAGAACCCAAAATGGAAAAAATATATATATATATATATATATATATATATATATATATATATATCCCGGTCCGGCCCGCCGGACTGACCCGCCGACCGGTCCGGTCCGGTCCGGTCCGCCTTAACGGTCCGCCGGAAACAGGCCACGTGTCTTGCCGGACCACTGTTCCGGAAAACGGACCGGACCTAGTCCGGTCCGCCAAATGGCTGGACACGGATCAGGTCCAGCCCGTTTTCGAAAACGGTCCAGGCGGGCCGGACTCATTTGGGCTGGACCGGTCCATTTTTACAACACTACTCCCTGGCGGAGACCTCTGGAAGGCTTCACAGACCCACAAACTTCGCCATTAATAATAAAAGAAAAAGAGACTGATGACACACAATTCATAATCTTAGCAACCCACTGCTCAGAGAAACCAATGTTTTCCTTCATCTTAGCTAAGAAACACCACTCGACCCGGTCATACGCCTTGAACATGTCCAGTTTTAGAGTAAAAGATCCCTGCTTACGCTTCCTAGTGTTAATTTTTTTTTTTTTTTTAACTATATTTATTTAGACAATTAGACCAGGTATATTTTTAAAGCTTTTTTACTATTAATAGGTGAGAGTCATTTATCCAAACCTCAAGTTCGTTTATCTATCGGCAGAGCTATGCCCCTAGGTCATATCTTCATATAATTTATTTTGTTAGAATTGACATCTATAGAGTCAATAGATTATGTAAAGTGGGCCACCGTGTTACGTCAATATATTATATCTTTATGACTTTATAGTTGAGCACCTCTGCACGTCCCAATGTCCCATGAGTTTTCTCAACTTTCAATTTGGAATCTTGTGAGTTGTGTCTTGCTAGATCGACACCAATATGCAAACGTTATTATCACGCCACAGGAGACCTATCAAATATATATATATATATATACATTCTCGATCTGGTCAGTGCATCCTGATGTAACTTTATTAGGATATTGAATGTGAGCCACTAGTTTTGACAAGTGCATACACACTTAAGTCAAAGTATGTAAAACGAATGACTCACATTCAATATCCTCACAAAGTTATATCAGGATGCACTTAAATTTATTCGTTATATATGGATTTGCATCGGTTACATTCAATTCTAAAAATGTGTCCATATGAATATCCCATAATTATATAATTAGCCATGTTTGCATATAAAATATAGGCACCACGGAGCTATTAAGAAACAAAAGAAGTATTTTTTTTAAGCAAAGAAGGAAAACAAGTATTATTTAATAATAAATAAATCATAAAATATTTAAATATTTAAATTTATTTTAAAACAATATTAACCTATAATTTTATTTAAAATTAAATTTGAATATGGTTAGTTTAATAATATATAGATTAAATATTTATTTCATCCAAATAATTATTACAATAATTTATTATTTAATTTTCATTTGATTATAAGAGATTGAGATTATTTCTATCCTAATTCCTCTCAACAAGAATGAAGAATCTAATCCTTTGTCAAAAAAAAGAAAAAAAAAAGAATGAAGAATCTAAACTCTTTAAGACCACCGTACAAACAGTTGGATTACATTTATTTATTTATTTATTTTTAAAAATATTACAAATTTTCAGAGTTTTTAAGAAGGGAATAAACTCGAATCCACAACCTTATGGTGTATGGATGTGAAGGGTATATCACCAAACCAACCTTATTTTATACGCGGATTATAATGGTATGCATAAAGTTGGATTATAACTTTATAAGCATGGATTATAACTATGCATAAAGTTTGCTGCATTATCAAAGAGTTCAACTTTGCTCACCCACACTAACTAGAGGTAACCATTACCTCCCACCCCAAGTGTTGACACATGTCCCAAACTTAACCCAAAATCCAAAGTTAACCCAAACTTAACCCAAAGTTTAGGACACGTGTCAACACTTGGGGTGGGGGGTAATGGTTCACCTTAGTTAGTGTAGGTAGCAAAAATGCACTCATTATCAAAACTTGAACAAAACGATAAAGTTTTTGGTTCCTTGACATTTCCAATTCCAAAATTCAACTTCTGGGGCCCTCTGCCCTTATAAAATAAGGGCGATGAACGTTAACGTGAGAGAGAAACGAAAATGGATTTTATGATTGATTTGAGATTTGTGTTTCCTCCTCTTTTCAATATCTTGTTATTTCTGTTGCTAACATCTTCGGATCATGGAAGCTCCTATTTTGATCTCCAAGAGATTCTTGAATTTCCAATTTCAAAGTTGTCATTCTTGATGATACTCCTATTGGTACTGATCTTGTTCCTCTTCACTTCCATTAAACTCCCTCTCGCAACCAACCCCATCCGCTTGCGTACTGGTAATTTCTCGGCTCTCTTAGCTTTAGCCACATGGATTTCTCTGAACAAAATGTGGATATCTTCGGAGAAGAACACGAAAACAATCACGACCAACAACAAGCCGGGGCCCACGGCTCCTCATCCTCGTCGTCTTCGTCTTCTTCCTCGTCGGGTTCGTCATCGCGATCCTCGTCGTCGTCGGCGTCGTCCTCGTCCAACGGTAGCGGCAGGGGAGGGAGTGGAAGCGCCAGTAGCGGAGGAGGACGAGAAGAAGAAGAGAACGGAGAAGAAGTAGACAATATTAATGTTAATTATAATAATAATAACAATAGCGATGATACTATTTATAGACATAGCAGGGATCTTTTTGAAGATGAAGAAGAAGATAAAGATCTCTTTGGCTCTGATAATGAAGATTACTGCAAAACCACCGCCATTAGTCCCTACCCTATTCCGGGTAATTTCAATTTATTTATTTTCTACGAGTAATTGGGTTTTTTTTTTTTTTTTTTTTTGGTTTATCAGTCGGTTTTGAGGTTTGCCCAATTGAGTTTATTGGATTTTTAATTAAGTTTGTTGATTTTATGGTTCCTAAACTTTTGTATGTTTTGAATTTCATTAGGATTTTGTCACTGTGTTGGTGACACTGAAACTCCTGCTGCTAGTCTTACCTATCTTTACTCTTTTTTTTTTTTTTTATAACGTTTGGGGTTTGATTACTTGGGAGATTTTTAGTTCATGTCAAAAGAGTATGTTAATTTGTGGCCTTGCTTTTACCTGTTCATTGATTTAGTTAGATGCTGCTTTGTTACTTGATATAATCTTTCAGTCACTGAACTCCTGATAAATGTGTAAAAGGGTCGGAATGTACTTAGTAGTTATACGAATTTTCCTGACGGTATATAAATTTGAGTGTTAAAGAGTAGTGATACTTTACTGCTATGGATACGATATACAAATGATAAATGAAGGTCATGGAAGACCATATATAATTTGGGCAACAGTTGCAATCTTTGAAATGTATATCATGAATTTGTTGCTCAAGTTTAAAGAACCTTTAGTTAAGCAGCGTATGTAAACTACACAAGTTCTTTGGCATGCATTTTCTTTACCTAGGATCAAAGCTATGGTATGAATATTATATCAAAAACTTAAAATTGTTATTTGTAAAATTTATTCAATCTCTAGCCTGTTTCTCTTTCTCACTTTCTACATAATGTCGTAATTTCGCTAATCCTGTGGCATTCTTGTTGTTTTCTATCAAGCATTTGTATCACTATCATTGTTGTTTCTCTCCCTTGATAGTTAATATTAATATATATATTTCTTCTCAAAATCCCATTGGCAGTGTTGCCTGTCATACGGAATAACCACCATGGTGGTAGAGGGGGTTTTGGACGTGGTTGTTGGCAAAATGATAGAGGACCAGGCCTTCTTCCTCGACCTGGACCTTATCCTCAAAGGCAGGGTTTTGGCTATGGCCCAAAATATTCAAATGGCCATCACCATGATGAATGATTTGTTTCCGAGCTAAAGCTAACAAAGAGTGAAGAAACACTATCAAGAAAATGTTTTGCTTTTCAAGAGGTAATTGTAGTAATTATTACTTCTTTTTTTTTTGGTTTGAGTATGTCCAGTACTTCCATGGTTGATCTACCAGTGCCATACAATTGAATGAATTGATAATGGTCATGACCAGGATCATTCTAAATTTAGGTGATTAGTTTCTTGTATCTCCTACAATCATTATAATCTAGAAGCTCAAGTTCAGATGGTGTAAGGAGTGTCATTAGGCTTGTCTGACTTGGTCAATTTACGGTTTAAGATCTTGTCATTGATGTGTCCACTAGATGTTGTTTTACCTGACCATGCATTTGTACTGTGTTGGTAGACCCATCCTATGGAATTTCTGGCAGAATCCTAGTAGGTAGTGAATCAGTTACTTTTGTTGCTTATCTTTTGCTGACTTGGCCAATCGTATGGATAGCCTTGTGAACTTGCTTGCTGTAGTCATGTGGAAGGCGGAGATGTCTACTTTGATGATCGCAGTTTGGTAAGCTTTCTGAATATGTGTTCTCACAATGGTTTTTCTTAGATTTTTCGTAATAGTAGGTAGTAGGTTTCTTTGTGTGGATAATTCATGCTGATTTTTAGCTCATTCACGCACTTGATTTCATATTTTAGAGGCTTTTTAAGCGTCTCATCTCTGAAGATGTTGGAGCTGATCTAAATGAAGGTTATGATACTTTTATCGAGAAAAAAGGTATCCCGTTGTCTAGAATATTGCAATCAATACCATTTGTATTTGGATGATAAAAGCAATCATGATTACATCTATACATGAACCTCTTTGGGTTTTTGCATATGAGGGTAATTAACTCTTCTTCTCCATTTTCTTCTTCACTAAACCAGAATTAGGTTCTGAGGGTTTCGGTGATCTTCTTGGTTGCATAAGAGACAAAAATATCCCACTTCAGAACATTCATTTTGTGGTAAAAATTGTGGTTACAGTTCTTGCTCCCATATGCCTATTGTACTTAATAAGGTTATGACCTAATTTTTTTTCCTCTTATTTGTTGCAGACTTACCGTAACAACCTTAACAAGGTAAATGCTACCTCTGGATAATTTTACATGATTATTTGAATTATTTTAGTATTTATTTTAAATAATTTTTAATCCTGGGTTAGACAGTTGTTTCATTCACTCCATCAAAGCATTAGTCAATCTTAAATTTGTCGTTGAATCACTGCTTCTAGGAGACATGGAAATTACAAATAAAATTTTGGAGCGTGCACACAAAATATGGATGAATTTATTTTGAGGGAACTAATAAATGAGGCACTTTTCAAAGGAAAAACAGAAGGAACTGAAGAATTTTGGACATGTTACCGGATATGCACTTTTTTTCTGCTTCATGGTCAATTATAACTTACGTGGGTGTTCCAACTCTCCACCCCATCTACTTTTTGGGTTGGTAAGTGGCAACTCATAATAATTTAATTCTTCTCTCTTGTCTTTATGCGGATAATGGCTACTGCATATCTTAAACACGAACCTTGGGAAATGGGGGTGCATAAAAGGAATGATGTCGTCTTTCTTGATGTGCATAAATTACCAGAAAGGCCAAAAAGTGATTTGGACCGTCGAAGGTACTGGACTTTCATGACTTTGGAAATAAATGCTATATGACTAAAAGCCTAGGAGATCCATTTCCATCAATTTTAGTCATTGGATTTCATAATTTATAATTTGTGATATCCATTAGCAATTACTACATGGTGATCAATCACATTTCTTTCGGTTGGTCCAGATTTTCTTGACACGAGTCACGGCTAAGGATATTGAGCATTATTTCTGTCATCGCTTCTAGCATTTCTTGAAGTGAAAATTGTCTCATTTACTTGTGGATTTTTTGTTTTGAGAATCTTGCCACTGAAGATACAAGAAGAGTGGATGGAGAAGGGATACATCATGTAGATGCAAATGTTGAATTCTGTTCTGTGCTCAAAACCAAATTAGGAGCCCATTGTATTTTCATGGGTGCTGAAATGGATTGCTATGACTCAACTGATGATGGAAGGAAGTTTTATGTGGAGTTAAAAACAAGTCGTGAGGTTGATGCACATTAATGTTTTGTTTTATATTGCTGTGGTTTGTTCTGTTTCATTTTCTTGTTTCTTCATTTTACAACCTTACCTGTGCAGGAATAATAACTTCTGTTTTACTGGAATATCATACTGAGGAAAGATTTGAGAGAGAGAAGCTGCTCAAGTTTTGGGTACAGTCAGTTTCTTATGATATCTTTGAACTTTAGTTTTTTTTCTTCTATCTGGTAGTATATAGGTGCTGTTTGTACAGATGGATAGATGTGAGCTGTTAGGATATATTTGAAGATTGGCATGCACAATTACATATCTGTAGAATGTCTTTTTTTAAACATAACATAACTCATCAGATTGTGTAGTTTCCTTTATATAGATGTATAGAATTTTCACATAGCACCATTACATTCTTTGAAGACGTTTTAATAAATCAAATTAACAGTTTTTAAAAATGTTTGGAAAGGAATTTATGCTGAAACGGCTTGGTAACTTAGTAAGCACAGGGTTTAATGAATGAACATATGAAAGTAAAGCATCTCTAAAATGACTCAGAAATTAAAGCTCGTTAAGCACAAAATTGAAGAAGTCACTGCTAGGTTACCATGGACCTTCCTAGATCAATTCTCCTGGGAAACATGGATTGCTGGACAGTGTTTACAAATCTCAAGGAAGTAAATTTGGAATATTCTAAAAATATTCAACTACTTTTTTTTTATTCTTTAATTTGGTAAATATAAATCATTGTAAAGTCCCACTCTTCAAGTGGACAGCATTGACTTTGGGAGCACTCAACAAAATCTGAAAACATTGAATAATTTCATGAAGGAACTGAGACTAGCCAAATTGCTCGACAAGGAAATGGATCAGCTTCTATTGTTTAAAACCGTTTTATGTTGATGAAGTTAATGAATAATGCAGATTCCCTGAACTGTCCCTTTACATTTGGAAAGATATGCATAAAGCTCAACTTTAAATGTTGCATAACGGGCTAACGGCATTGCTCCAAAGTGTTGTCTGCAATGCTTTTAAGTCTTCTATTTATTTATTGGCTAATAGGCACAGATACCCCCTGAACTCTTCAAAAATTTGCACATTGCCCTCTGAACTTTTTTTTTCGGCAGTAAACCCCCTAAACTAACGGAAATTTGTAAAAACTGACGGAATGGCAACGGAAGCCACATTCCGTCTGTTTTCTAGCCACATGCGCGTCACGTGACAAGAACTAATTACACCAACCTCCCTTGAGGTTTGCCCTAATACTTTATTTAAAAAGAAAAATTAATATTTTTTAAAGAATATAATTAAAAATTTTAATTTATTTCAATAAATAGATTTTTTTGAAAAAAGAAAGATTAATCTCCATTGTCCATCAATCACCATGGACGGTGGAGATCATATCATATCTTCTTCAATAATTCATATAATTCAATAATTCCAACAACAAAAATTCACAAATCAATTACAAAAAAAAAAAAAAAAAAAAAAAAAAAAAATCCACAAATCTCATTCAATAATTCATATCTTCTTCAATCAATTCCAATATGAAATCACAAAAATAAAATCCACAAATCTCATCTTCTTCAATCAACTCCAAAAACAAAATAAATGATAATAATAATCTACAATTTTTTTTATTGCATTTAATAATAAATATTAAAAAATCAAAAACAATTTAATTATTTCATGTGGAATCTGTGAACACATATCAAATTGATGCATTGCCCAGATGAACAAACAATTTAATTTTATTAAATGAAATAAAATACATTAAATTGATTCATGCCCAGATGAACACAAAGAACACAAATCCCTCTCTCTCTCACGCCGATCTCCCTATTCTCTTCTTTCTCTTCTTATCTTTCTCTATCCCTGATTCCCTTCTTCTCTTTTTCTTTCTCCCACTTCTCCTCACCGATCTCTTCTTCTTCTTCTTTCTCGGAGATCGGAAATGGAGGAGATTGATGGAGATGGATTCGCGAAGAGAGAGAGAGAGAGAGAGAGAGAGAGAGAGCGATGAAGGAGATCAAGCAGTGGTTGGAACCAGGCCCGTAAAGCGACGCGGCAGCGGTTGAAGGAGATCGAGCGCGATGCGAAGAGAAGACGTGACGGCGGCGGCGGCGGACCAGATCCGTAAAGAGGGAGACAGCGCGACGAACTAGATGTGAAGAGGGAGAGAGAAGACCCGGCGGCTTTTGAATGGTGGTGGTGGCTAGGGTTTGGGTGTTGGTGTTGGTGTTGGTGGAAGATGAAGATGATGAGTGATGAGTGTGGTGGTGGTTGACTGGTGATAACTGATGATGATAATGAGTGGTGGTTAGAGTTTTTGTTTTGTTTTGTTTTAATTTATTTTTTCAATTTTGTTTTTTGTTTTTAATTTAATCTAATATATATAATATGATTTTTTTTTAATTTATTCATTTTTTTCTAAATTAATTTGATCTCCATCATCCATCATGGTGATGGACGGTGGAGATCAATTTCTCTTTCTTTTAAAAAAAAATCTATTTATTGAAATAAATTAAATTTTTTAATTATATTCTTTAAAAAAATATTTATTTTTCTTTTTAAATAAAGTATTAGGCAAACCTCAGGGGAGGTTGGTGTAATTAGTTCTTGTCACGTGACGCACATGTGACTAGAAAACAGACGGAATGTGGCTTCCGTTGCCATTCCGTCAGTTTTTACAAATTTCTGTTAGTTTAGGGGGTTTACTGCCGAAAAAAAAAGTTCAGGGGGCAATGTGCAAATTTTTGAAGAGTTCAGGGGCCATCTGTGCCAATTAGCCTTATTTATTTTCCAATAGAATGTTTGAGAGTATTTTCATTATGTCTAAGTGAAGTTTTCTTTATCAAAGTTGGCTCTTGTGAACGATGTGTTGCAGGGATAGAATTTCTCTTTGTATTTTGTTTTGTCTGAAATAATAACTCCATTATGCTATTTGTAGCAGATTCAATCATTTTTGGCCGGTGTTCCTTTCATTGTTGTTGGATATAGGTAATTTTATTTTTACTGCATCAACTTGCAATAAAAGAAATTGAAAATTGTTAATAGTGAAAAGAAAGGGCAAAACTTTCCTCTCTATCTTCCTCTCTCCTTTTCATTAAAACGAATGCACAGTTTAAGGCTTCTGGGTGGTCATGATACGCATTTGGTTATCCAGTCCAGTTTAGATGTGTAATATTATGTGATATATGCAGGGATGATTCAGGTCGACTTGTCCGTACAGAGAGACTAAGAACCAAAGACATAACGCATAGAGTAAAAGTGAAGAATTATTGGCAGGTCAATTTTATACAAATTGTCTCTGCATTTATTGAAATTTTTTGCACAGTTTTTGATTTACTTGTGGAAGTCATGAACAACTTGAACCATTCCCCCAACATTATCTGTTACATTATTGCAAATGTTTGATTATGAATGTTCAGTGCTGCTCACCATTTTTTTTCCTTGGATTAATTGAAACTGGTCACAGGGGGGAGTATGCTTAGCATTTGCCGATGAAGTAATATGCTGGCTTTACAGAACAGTCAAAGAGAGTGTTAATGGTCGTACATACGAATTTTAATGAATTTTTGAAGTTAGGTAAAACCTGCTGGAATTTCTTTTGTATCAATGACAGCCTCCAACGTTTTCGAATACCTGTATGAATTAGCAGCTGATTTCGAATATTCTATTTTTGTATTATAATCCAGACACATTAAACTTTCATTCCCAGTTTATTTCACCTTGAATGGTTTTACGAGTGATTTAAAATCTCCAAAATTGACTACAATATGTTAGAATTTTCAATGTTTATTTTATAGGGCTGTCCATGTTTTAATAATCCACATCACATCGCCGTATTTCACAAATTCCTCGTATTTTTCAGGAATGTGAACTTAATTATCCTTCTTTTAAAGCATGTCCCCCTTGAATTGAATTTTTTTACAATACTCGATGATTTCAGTCGAAGTGAGGATTAGATATAAAAGTATGGAATGAATGGAAATGTCACGAGTTTTGACGGTTTTACGGGCCTTGTGCTTGGCGATATTATGGGCATTATGCCTAGTGGTTTTTATGGATTAAATGTTTGGCGATGTACGGAATTGTCGTGGGTTTGACAGTTTTGCAGGCCTTGTGCTTGGCGGTATTGTGGGCTTTGTGCCTAGTGGTTTTTTTTACGAACATTTACATACGGTGGTTTATAGATTTAATGTTTGGCGGTTCGCGAAAATTTACACCTAGCGGTATGCTGGTTGAATGTTTGGCGGTTGTACGTTTTTTTCGTGAACCCAAAACATTGTCCATCTACGTTTGAGAATTCTTACTCTTGCGATAATGAAGAAATGAGAATGAACTAGTAGTGACTAACTAGAATTTGTCATTGGGTAGTGAATTACACCTATTCATTTTTTTTATATGTTTGATGTTCTTTGCACGTGTTATGTAAATTATAAACGTTTAAAGATTTACATTATGCTGTTTACGAATTAAATGTTTGGTGGCTCGTGAACATTTACATTTAGCAGTTACGGATTAAATGTTTGGTGGTTCGCGAACATTACACCTGGCGGTATGCAGGTCGAATGTTTGGCGGTTGTTATCATGAAAATATATTGTGTTGGTATCTTATTGATATACTATTGTTATTCTGAGAATAGATTTACAAGGATGAATATATTAAACGTGATTTGAGAAATGTATTGAATATGGTCAAATTTAATTATGTAATGGATATCGATTTTCAAATTGATTTATTGGTGATGAACTAAGAGGGTTTTGATCCTTATTGAGTATGAGGTACATGGGTGTTTGGGTTGTAAATCTCAAACTCAAGCCCAAAGAAATCGTTAAACAAGTATGCTACAGGTTATGCATATATGTGGCATTGATGTATCTAAAATGTGAAATAAATGTTTAGTATATATATATATATACCGCATTCATAATCGTTTGGAGTCATAAAGAATTAATCAATTGTGGACTGGGTTTGTGAACCGGAATGAGTTATGTTGTTTCGGTGCCCATGTGTGGGGCGAAGTTGGTAACGGAGAAAGACAACGTGTATGTTTATTTACAACTTAAAGTTTGACGTGTGTCAACTATCGTGTATTTCAGTAATAAATATTAGGGAAAATTGCACAAACTTACCCTAACGTTTTCCATTATGGCATAATATTCAACTAATGCCTTTAATTGCACAAACAACCCCTCCTTTTAGTCAACTTTAGTTAAAAATAGCCATTGACCATGATTTTTTTTTGAAAGCCCAAAATTGCCCTTGCACTTTATTACAAAAAAATCTTAATTGCCCTTTATTTAAAACATTATCTACTTTAAATTATTAGAATATAAAAAATAAATACTAAACATAATCCTTTTTAAATAAATAAAAAATTCAAAAATAATATATTAAAAAATAAACAATTTAAGAAAACGTTATTTTGAGAAAATACAATTTAATAATATATTAAAAAAAACAATAAAAAAAACGTTATTTTGAGAAAATATAATTTAAAATTATGCAAGTCCAATATGAATAGTGGTAATGTGCTACATATTTTTAAAATTTAAAACATTTTTTTTTATTTAAAAAGGATTATGTTTAGTATATATTTTTTTAAAAAAATTTGAACTAAAATATAATGCGTAATTTATATTGAGTCAAATTATTTTGTCTTATAGAGATGAACATTGAACAAATTTTCGGTGCTATTGTAGTTTATTATGACAAATGATTATATTTTTATTTCAAACTCTTGATGATTTTATTTATATTTGTGTTTAGAATACTAAACATAATCCTTTTTAAATAAAAAAAATTCAAAAATAATATAATAAAAACAAACAAAATTAAAAAATATGTAACACATTACCACCATTTATATTGAACTTGCATAATTTTAAATTATATTTTCTCAAAATAACGTTTTTTTTTTGTTTTTTTTTAATATATTATTAAATTGTATTTTCTCAAAATAACGTTTTCTTAAATTGTTTTGTTTTAAATATATTATTTTTGATTTTTTTTTATTTAAAAAGGATTATGTTTAGTATTTATTTTTTATATTATAATAATTTAAAGTAGATAATGTTTTAAATAAAGGGCAATTAAGATTTTTTTGTAATAAAGTGCAGGGGCAATTTTGGGCTTTAAAAAAAAAAATCATGGTCAATGGCTATTTTTAACCAAAGTTGACTAACATGAGGGGTTGTTTGTGCAATTAAAGGCATTAGTTGAATATTATGCCATAATGGGAAACGTTAGGGTAAGTTTGTGCAATTTTCCCTAAATATTAAGAAAATTTTGTTAGGCATATAAGATCTTGATGCAAGACTCGAGAATTTTAATAATCCTAAATGTATGTAAAATCATATGGTTTTGGAGTTTATTGCACTTGATGGATTTGCTCAAGTGAAATGTCATTCAATTGAAAACATTGAATCAAACGTTGTATTGCATTTATGATGTATAAACAGATGTATCGATGTCTTGCGTAGAAACTGAGCCTTCACTTATGAATAGAAATGAAAAGTTTTTATTATAAAAAAAAAAATTATTATTACCTGCTTTTTATTCAATTTTCTTAACTTTTATTCATGTACTCGGTCTTTGGGTCGTGACATGATATATTTTATATCTGTTCAAACTAACAATAGAAAGACTATATATATATATATATATATATATATATATATATATTAACAATTACTTGGGATTTTATTTTCATTTATTAGATGGTAATGTAATTATTTTTTAAGTAATGCTAGAATCTAGACCCAAAAAAAAAAAAAAAAAAAACCTCAAAATCATACACAAATAATGTGGCATATAAGTTGTCAAAATTCGGTTAATCATAAGATTATGTGATGAGTGATATGATTTTGACAACTTACATGCTACATCATTTCCGTATATCTTTTGGACAGTCTAACATCCCTTTAATTTTATTCTTTATTTTTTTTCCGGTAGTAAATTAGTAATGTAATTATTTAAGGGAATAATGTTTTTTTTTTTTTTGTATATATCCATTCCCATTAGTTTTGTGTTAGAGCTAATTGCTCAAATACCCTTGAGATTTGTCATAATTACATGCATATGACATTTTTTTGATATATTAACAAATAACCTACTCGACGTTTGATAAATATTGCACAAACATCCTCTACTCTTAGTTTTCTCCCGTTAACTTCTAACGGTCAACAATCAATGGTGCAAAAGGTCTAAAATACCCTTTATTTTCATTTAATAAATTAAAAAATAAAAAATCCTTTTTTCATTATCTTCATGACTTCATCTTCCTTACAATTAATCCCTAATCTTCATCTTCATCCAAGAAATTTTATCCACATAATTCCATCCATTACAACACTAATATTGAATAAACACAATAAAATCATCAAATCATTCATAAATTCCAAAACAAGAAAATAAATAATAAATAAATGGTCCATCTTCATCTTCTGAAAATTGGTCAATAATCAAACATCCCAACCTAATCGATTCCACAAAATGAAACAAATCATATATGTTAATTTTGATAAGAACCTTGATGAAATCACATCGATTTTTATAAATTTTGTACTTATTTTTTTATTTTTTTGGATGATAAGTTCATTTAAAGAGAGAATTTTTTTTTTAACCAAATGAAATTCGTCAATTCAATTCTAACCAGGCTATGACAAAATTTCGTTTTTAACCAACCTTGCTGGTAAAAAGACTATGTTGTTGCCCTTAATGAATTACATGTCATATATGTTACATGATGAACTGAAAAATATATTACATTGTAAGCTATCATGTAGTGTTCATCAGAAACCCAGAAATTGAAGAAATATATTATATGATGAACTATGGAATATTACATGGCTGACTACCATGCAACATTTATCATAAATCTAAAATTTTGGAAAACTTCAAAATTGATTTTGAAAACCATGGCATAATCTAAAATAGTATCAAAACCCATGAAATATACATCAATACAAACAATTCTTAGCTATTTAAAGCATTAAAACTCACCGTATGGTGACCGGAAAGGAGAAAAGGGGATTTTGGAGATAAAAAGTGAAGAACTAAGAGAGAAGAAAGAAAGAGAATAAAAAAAAAAACAAAAAAACAACTCTATGGGTGTTTTCGTCACTTTCAGGTTAGTTTTGAATAGTTTTTGGAAGTATTGGTTGAATATGGTTTTATTTTGAAAACATTGTTAAAAGTGAATTTTGATTTCAAAATTAGGTTAGATTTGTCTATTTCGTCTCATTTAAATATACCTATGAATAAATTTAGATAATTTTTCAAGTACTAGAACTATTTTTTTCCCAATTTTTTTAAATATGAAAGCATCAGAAAAATGGGCGAAATATAGGAAAATTCAAGAAAAATAGTACTAGTGCTTGAAAAATTCTCACATTTTATTCATAGATACATTTCAATGAATTTATCATCTACAACAAATTTCAAATTAAAATTCATAAAAATCGATGTGATTTATCAAGATCCTTACTGAGATTAAAATAAAGGAACCACTATAATATATATATATATATATATATATATATATATATATTTTTTTTTTTTTTTTTTTTTTTTTTTTTTTTTTGTGCTCCATCTTTGATGACAAGGGTAAAATTGTCTCCAAAGAAAATTGGGTAATGGATGCCTATGATGCGTAGGTCGCATGAAATTCCGACGTCCACTAGATTAGTGGCAAGGACCGGCCAATTTGGTAAAGGAAGTGATGGGGAACAAAAATATGGCAACGACGAAGCTTGAATCGTAGCAGATCAGTGAGATTTGTGACAAATAAGGTGACGAATTCTTTGAATTTTCCACAGCCTTGTTTCGGGCTTAACGACGACGAATAACGGTGATGCATCTAGAGCCTGAATCAATCTTTTTTATTAGAGGAGATCATTTTTTTTTTTTCTAAAAAAAAAATATTTGGTGGCATCTCTAATGAGAAATTGAACGGTAGGGGATGTTTGTACAAAATTTCTCAAACGTTGGGTAAATTTTATATCATTTCTCCAAAACTGCCATAAACATATAATTAAATTTTCTATTATTAGTTCGTCCTGACAATAAATATATCATGACGAAAAATGTGAACCACTAGATTTACATACTTTGACTCAAAGTGTATGCACTTGTCAAAACTTCTCCATAATCTTTGGTCCACACTCTTCGTCCAGATATATTTATTATCAAGACGAACTGACAATAGAAAGACTGTACATATAATTATGTTAAACCTCATATAATGTTTGCGCAATTTACCATTTGTTTATAATCTTGGCCATATCCTTAATACAATTTTTTTTATTTTTTCCTTTTGCAATGGATCTCCACCATCCCTTTTGGATGGACGCTGAAGATCCCCACTTTTTTTTTTATAGAAATAAATAAATTATGTTTTTATTTTTTATTTTATTAAATTTTTTAACCTTTTTTTTAATCAATTTTTGAATGGATTTTAATAGTTTTTTCAATTTTAAATTACAAAATATTCAACTTTAAATTATAAAAGGTTTCATTTAAAAAAAAAAATTATAAAAGCTTTAAAGATGAAATTACCTTAATTTTAACAGTCAAACTTGATCAACAATTAAGCTTGGTCAAGTTTAACTAACGGCAGGGAAGTGCACGCTGATTTTCAATTAAGTTATTTCTGCTTATAAAAAAAAGCCAATCCTTAGAGAAGTATCGAGTAATTTGCTCTAGTTACCTGGCTCGTTTGACGCCTCGGCTGGTTGGGCCCATCTGGGTAGTTTGAGACCTTGGGAGGTAGGGCCCATCTAGGTAGTTTGACGCCTTGGCTGGTAGGGCCCATCTAGGTAGTAGAAGACTAGAAGATAAGGCCAATCTGGATAGTTTGAAGCGTTGGCTGGTAGGGCCCATCTAGGTAGTAGAAGGTTGGGCCCATCTGGATAGTTTGATACTTTGACTTTGACGCCTTGACATTCCTGTAGAAGGTAGGGCCCATCTGCGTAATTTGACGCCCCGGCTGGTAGAGCCCAGATGCGTAATTTGACGCCTTGGCTGGTAGGGCCCAGATGCGTAATTTGACGCCTTGGCTGGTAGGGCCCATCTGCGTAATTTGACGCCTTGGCTGGTAGAGCCCAGGTGCGAAATTTGACGCCTTGGCTGGTAGGGCCCAGATGCGAAATTTGACGCCTTGGCTAGTAGGGCCCATATGCCTCGCTTAACAGCTGTCATTTGTCCGATCTAACGCAGAAGTTTACAAACACACTTGTACGTGTAGTTGTATTTTTTTGTCTGGACCCATTTTTTTTATTTTTCTGAATCGTTTTTTTGAACCAAACGGAAACGTTTTTTTTCCTTATAAAATAAGGGCGACGAGCGTTAACGTGAGAGATAAACGAAAATGAATTTTATGATTGATTTGAGATTTGTGTTTCCTCCTCTTTTCAATATCTTGTTATTTCTGTTCCTATCATCTTCGGATCATGGAAGGTCCTATTTTGATCTCCAAGAGATTCTTGAATTTCCAATTTCAAAGTTGCCATTCTTGATGATACTCCTTGTATTGTTATTCATTTTCCTCTTCACTTCCATTAAACTCCCTCTCACAGCCAACCCCATCTCCTTGCGTACTGGTAATTTCTCGGCTCTCTCAGCTTTAGCCATCTTAGCCTCCCTCATGCTGCCACCATCATTTTTTTGGTTTACCTATTTGTTCCTCATCATCATTTCTCCCTGCTATGGATTTCTCTGGAGTCTGTTCAACCACTTGTTCAACTGGCTTCGTCAAACCTTACAATCCCTCCCCACCATTTTTATAGTTTTTTTCACCCAAAATCAAGAAAACCCAGAACAGCTTCCAGCTCCTCAAGTTGAAATAGAACAAGACATTGAAGTTGTCATTCATGGATAGCTGCTTTTTTTATTTTAATTGTGCATGGTTTCTCATAATAAGAGTATCTTATAGTCGTCTTCATGGGTAGCAGCTTTTGTGCATGTAGTTCTTGTGTAGCTACTAGCTAGGGTTGAGACTTGAGAGAGAGGGAAGGAGACAAAGGAGAGTCAAATATTGTACAACATCGTTGTTCGTTGATATATATTGATGTGAAAAGAATACTATAATACTTTACTAAATTTATCTGCTCTTTTTGTAGTTGCTATTTTCAATTATAAAATTGTATCCTATTAATGCCATGTGGGTCTCATGTTGCAAATCAGATATATGAGTACGTTTGGGAGAGCTTCTCGAATAGATCTTTTTGCAGTAGATCTTTTAGAAAAAGATCTATTAGAGGTAGAGCTTCTAATTGAAAGTCGTTGGTCATTTGGTTGTCAATTAAAAAAGAGTTTTTTTAATGAGAGAATTACCAAAATACTCTAGTAAATATTAAATTATAAGGTTATATTGGAGATCTACTTGGAAAAGCTTTAAATTTGGGCTTCTCCAAGTAGACATAAAACAACTTTTTTAATCATCTTAAAGCTCTACTGAGTGACAACCAAACGATAAAAAAAAAAATGAAAAGAGCTTTTTTAATTAAATAAACTCTTTTAATCAGTAGACAAGCTCTTCCAAACGGACACATAGTCACAGTAATGCTTTTAAGAGGCAAGACAAGACTACAAGTAAATTACTTCAATGTTCCATTTATAACATGAAAACGAAATAATTACAAGCAAGAATAATTACATATCTTCAAAATAATGCACACATTCTTGGGCTTCAACCATTTTATGGATCCATCAATCCTCAATTTACCTAAAAAGCCCAATTTGTTGCCAAACGATTCGCAATTCTATCCTATGTGATTGTGGGTGTGATTATAAAATATTCGGGTATGTTTAGCATATCTTTTCTCGTTTAGAAATCACAAATCGCACGGCAGTGAGGCCACTCACCGATTCGTCATTAGTAAGTACATGTACTTTGGAAAACTGAGTTACGCACCCACTCACAACCCACAAGTCCACAACACATGGATTTCTCTGAACAAGATGTGGATATCTTCGGAGAAGAACACGAAAACAATCACGACCAACAACAAGCCGGGGCCCACGGCTCCTCATCCTCGTCGTCTTCGTCTTCGTCCTCGTCGGGTTCGTCATCGCGATCCTCGTCGTCGTCGGCGTCGTCCTCGTCCAACGGTAGCGGCAGGGGAGGGAGTGGAAGCGCCAGTAGCGGAGGAGGACGAGAAGAAGAAGAGAACGGAGAAGAAGTAGACAATATTAATGTTAATTATAATAATAATAACAATAGCGATGATACTATTTATAGACATAGCAGGGATCTTTTTGAAGATGAAGAAGAAGATAAAGATCTCTTTGGCTCTGATAATGAAGATTACTGCAAAACCACCGCCATTAGTCCCTACCCTATTCCGGGTAATTTCAATTTATTTATTTTCTACGAGTAATTGGGTTTTTTTTTTTTTTTTTTTGGTTTATCAGTCGGTTTTGAGGTTTGCCCAATTGAGTTTATTGGATTTTTAATTAAGTTTGTTGATTTTATGGTTCCTAAACTTTTGTATGTTTTGAATTTCATTAGGATTTTGTCACTGTGTTGGTGACACTGAAACTCCTCCTGCTAGTCTTACCTATCTTTACTCTTTTTTTTTTCTTTTTTCTTTTTATAACGTTTGGGGTTTGATTGCTTGGGAGATTTTTAGTTCATGTCAAAAGAGTATGTTAATTTGTGGCCTTGCTTTTACCTGTTCATTGATTTATTTAGATGCTGCTTTGTTACTAGATATAATCTTTCAGTCACTGAACTCCTGATAAATGTGTAAAAGGGTCGGAATGTACTTAGTAGTTATACGAATTTTCCTGACGGTATATAAATTTGAGTGTTAAAGAGTAGTGATACTTTACTGCTATGGATACAATATACAAATGATAAATGAAGGTCATGGAAGACCATATATAATTTGGGTAATAGTTGCAATCTTTGAAATGTATATCATGAATTTGTTGCTCAAGTTTAAAGAACCTTTAGTTAAGCAGCGTATGTAAACTACACAAGTTCTTTGGCATGCATTTTCTTTACCTAGGATCAAAGCTATGGTATGAATATTATATCAAAAACTTAAAATTGTTATTTGTAAAATTTATTCAATCTCTAGCCTGTTTCTCTTTCTCACTTTCTACATAATGTTGTAATTTCGCTAATCCTGTGGCATTCTTGTTGTTTTCTATCAAGCGTTTGTATCACTATCATTGTTGTTTCTCTCCCTTGATAGTTAATATTAATATATTTTTTCTTCTCAAAATCCCATCGGCAGTGTTGCCTGTCATACGGAATAACCACCATGGTGGTAGAGGGGGTTTTGGACGTGGTCGTTGGCAAAATGATAGAGGACCAGGCCTTCTTCCTCGACCTGGACCTTATCCTCAAAGGCAGGGTTTTGGCTATGGCCCAAAATATTCAAATGGCCGTCACCATGATGAACGATTTGTTTCCGAGCTAAAGCTAACAAAGAGTGAAGAAACACTATCAAGAAAATGTATTGCTTTTCAAGAGGTAATTGTAGTAATTATTACTTTTTTTTGGTATGAGTCTGTCCAGTACTTCCATGGTTGATCTACCAGTGCCATACAATTGAATGAATTGATGATAGTCACGACCAGGATCATTCTAAATTTAGGTGATTAGTTTCTTGTATCTCCTTCAATCATTATAATCTAGAAGCTCAAGTTCAGATGGTGTCAGGGGTGTCATTAGGCGTGTCTGACTTGGTCAATTTACGGATTGATGTGTCCACTAGATGTTGTTTTACCTGACCATGCATTTGTACTGTGTTGGTAGACCCATCCTATGGAATTTCTGGCAGAATCCTAGTAGGTAGTGAATCAGTTACTTTTGTTGCTTATCTTTTACTGACTTGGCTAATCGTATGGATAGCCTTGTGAACTTGCTTGCTATAGTCGTGTGGAAGGCGGAGATGTCTACTTTGATGATCGCAGTTTGGTAAGCTTTCTGAATATGTGTTCTCACAATGGTTTTTCTTAGATTTTTCGTAATAGTAGGTAGTAGGTTTCTTTGTGTTGATAATTCATGCTGATTTTTAGCTCATTCATGCACTTGATTTCATATTTTAGAGGCTTTTTAAGCGTCTCATCTCTGAAGATGTTGGAGCTGATCTAAATGAAGGTTATGATACTTTTATTGAGAAAAAAGGTAGCCCGTTGTCTAGAATATTGCAGTCGTTACCATTTGTATTTGGATGATAAAAGCAATCATGATTACATCTTTACATGAACCTCTTTGGGTTTTTGCATATGAGGGTAATTAACTCTTCTCCATTTTCTTCTTCACTAAACCAGAATTAGGTTCTGAGGGTTTCGGTGATCTTCTTGGTTGCATAAGAGACAAAAATATCCCACTTCAGAACATTCATTTTGTGGTAAAAATTGTGGTTATAGTTCTTGCTCCCATATGCCTGTTGTACTTAATAAGGTTATGACCTAATTTTTTTTCCTCTTATTTGTTGCAGACTTACCGTAACAACCTTAACAAGGTAAATGCTACCTATAGATAATTGTACATGATTATTTGAATTATTTTAGTATTTTCAGTGACTATATTTATTTTAAATAATTTTTAATCCTGGGTAAGACAGTTGTTTCATTCACTCCATCAAAGCATTAGTCAATCTTAAATTTGTCGTTGAATCACTTCTTCTAGGAGACATGGAAATTACAAATAAAATTTTGGAGCATGCACACAAAATATGGATGAATTTATTCCGAGGGAACTAATAAATGAGGCACTTTTCAAAGGAAAAACAGAAGGAACTGAAGAATGTTGGACATGTTACTGGATATGCACTTTATTTCAGTTTGTTTTATGTCATTGTAATTAATAGAATACCTGGTAAAGATTTGTCAACCTGTCTTTTCTGCTTCATGGTCAGTTATAACTTACGTGGATGTTCAACTGTCCTCCCCATCTACTTTTTGGGTTGGTAAGTAGCATCTCATAATAATTTAATTCTTCTCTCCTGTCTTTCTGCAGATAATGGCTACTGCATATCTTAAACACGAACCTTGGGAAATGGGGGTGCATAAAAGGAATGGTGTCGTCTATCTTGATGTGCATAAATTACCGGAAAGGCCAAAAAGTGATTTGGACCGTCGAAGGTACTGGACTTTCATGACTTTGGAAATAAATGCTATATGACTAAAAGCCTAGGAGATCCATTTCCATCAATTTTAGTCATTGGATTTCATATTTTATAATTTGTGATATCAATTAGCAATTACTGCATGGTGATCAATCACATTTCTTTCGGTTGGTCCAGATTTTCTTGACACGAGTCATGGCTAAGGATATTGATCATTATTTCTGTCATCGCATCTAGCATTTCTTGAAGTGAAAATTGTCTCGTTTAATTGTGGATTTTTTGTTTAGATGTTACTGGGGGTATTGTTTTGAGAATCTTGCCACTGAAGATACAAGAAGAGTGGATGGAGAAGGGATACATCATGTAGATGCAAATGTTGAATTCTGTACTGTGCTCAAAACCAAATTAGGAGCCCATCGTATTTTCATGGGTGCTGAAATGGATTGCTATGACTCAACTGATGATGGAAGGAAGTTTTATGTGGAGTTAAAGACAAGTCGTGAGGTTGATGCACATTATTGTTTTGTTTTATATTGCTGTGGTTTGTTCTGTTTCATTTTCTTGTTTCTTCATTTTACAACCTTACGTGTGCAGTAATAATAACTTCTGTTTTACTCTGCAGCTGGAATATCATACTGAGGAAAGATTTGAGAGAGAGAAGCTGCTCAAGTTTTGGGTACAGTCAGTTTCTTATGATATCTTTGAACTTTAGTTTTTTTCTTCTATCCGGTAGTATATAGGTGCTGTTTTTACAGATGGATAGATGTGAGCTGTCAGGATATATTTGAAGATTGGCATTCACAATTACATATATGTAGAATGCCTTTTTTTTTAAACATAACATAACTCATCAGATTGTGTAGTTTCCTTTATATAGATGTATAGAATTTTCACATAGCACCATTACATTTTTTGAAGACGTTTTAATAATCAAATTAACTGTTTTTAAAAATGTTTGGAAAGGAATTTATGCTGAAACTGCTTGGTAACTTAGTAAGCACAGAGTTTAATGAATGAACATATGAAAGTAAAGCATCTCTAAAATGACTCAGAAATTAAAGATCGTTAAGCACAAAATTGAAGAAGTCACTACTAGGTTACCATGAACCTTCCTAGATCAATTCTCCAGAGAAACATTGATTGCTGGACAGTGTTTACCAATCTCAAGGAAGTAAATTTGGAATATTCTAAAAATATTCAACTACTTTTTTGTTGATTCTTTAATTAGGTAAATATAAATCCCCTCTGTGTCAGAGTATTACAGAAGGATACATATGAATCATTGTAAAGTCCCACTCTTCAAGTGGACAGCATTGACTTTGGGAGCACTCAACAAAATCTGAAAACATTGAATAATTTCATGAAGGAACTGAGACTAGCCAAATTGCTCGACAAGGAAATGGATCAGCTTCTATTGTTTAAAACCGCTTTCTGTTGATGAAATTAATGAATAATGCAGATTCCCTGAACTGTCCCTTTACATTTGGAAAGATATGCATAAAGCTCAACTTTAAATGCAGTTTTCTTTATTAAAGTTGGCTCTTGTGAAAGATGTGTTGCGGGGATAGAATTTCTCTTTGTATTTTGTTTTGTCTGAAATAATAACTCCATTATGCTATTTGTTGCAGATTCAATCATTTTTGGCCGGTGTTCCTTTCATTGTTGTTGGATATAGGTAATTTTATTTTTACTGCATCAACTTGCAATAAAAGAAATTGAAAATTGTTAATAGTGAAAAGAAAGGGCAAAACTTTCCTCTCTATCTTCCTCTCCCCTTTTCATTAAAACGCAGGCACAGTTTAAGGCTTCTGGGTGGTCATGATAAGCATTTGGTTATCAGTCCTGTTTAGATGTGTAATATTATGTGATATATGCAGGGATGATTCAGGTCGACTTGTCCGTACAGAGAGACTAAGAACCAAAGACATAACGCATAGAGTAAAAATGAAGAATTATTGGCAGGTCAATTTTATACAAATTGTCTCTGCATTTATTGAAATTTTTTGCACAGTTTATGAATCACTTGTGGAAGTCATGAACAATATGAACCGTTCCCCCAACGTTGTCTGTTGCATTATTGCAAATGTTTGATTATGAATGTTCAGTGCTGCTCAACATTTATTTTTTCTTGGATTAATTGAAACTGGTTGCAGGGAGGAGTATGCTTAGCATTTGCCGATGAAGTATTATGCTGGCTTTACGGAACAGTCAAAGAGAGTGAGTCTCTGACTTTCATATTCCCTCTATACCGATTGCTCTCGAGTCAAAATGATTTCCATACAATTATATAATTATTTTGGTGGTGTGATTTCAGACGAAGATTACATACTGCAATTTGCGGCGCCATTCACCCGTCTAGAGCTTCTACAAGCCCAGTCATGCCCAGAAGCAATTACTAAGCATGTTGAGCAACTGTAAACATTTGTAGGGTCATTGAAACTTGAATAATTAATTAAACTACAGGATGGAAGTGGGTTAGTTAAGTTGAGGTCATAAATTCTTTTGATTCAAATAGTTGTAATTTTGAGATAAAAGAAGATGCTTTTATGAGATAACATATACACCAAAGGTTGCGATGATAGATGTATTTTTGGTCAGACATAATTTATTTGGAGCTTTGTAAATTTCAACTCAACTTATCAATGAAGCCAAATAAAAAAGATAACATGGCCATTGCAATCTTTCATGTCAAAATTGAGATTTAAAAGGGTTTAAATATTCGTATAATTTATTATGCCTTTCAAAAAAAAAAAAAAAAAAAACTTCATCTTTTTTGGTAATGTCTCATTAAAAAAATTCACCTTGATGTGTGTTTTTTGCTTGTTATAACTTATAATAATAGAACTCTCAAATGCCTATTTTTGAATTGGTATATAGTTGAATGAGAATTTTTTTTTATTTTTTTTAAAATATAAAGCCTAAGCTCTTACTCAGTTACTCTCCTCTACCTCTTACTATCAAACCAACCACATTGGCGGTGTTAGTTGAATGGTAATTACAATAAAGTCAAAAATAATATTAATTTTTCTTTGCAACAAAAGGGATATGCAAAAAACCGTCTAATCGAACCAAACCGATTAACTCAATCCATAAAGTTTGGATTGGTATATAGTTGAATGAGAAATTTTTTTTTTTAATATAGAACTTACGGTACATTGCTAAGCTCTTAAAGCATCTTCCACCGTACTCTAAATTCATGTCTCCAAGATATTTTAGAGTATGGGTTGCTCCCATCAAACTCCAAAATTATGTCTCCAAGAAATTTTTTTAGAGTTTCTAAGATTGATACTCTAAATTTAGAGTACCAAATCTCATACTCTAAATTTACTTTTCAATATTTTTTATTCCATTTATATCATTTTACCTTTTTCATTAAATTCAATTAATGTATAATAAATTTTAATTTATAAATTTTATTAACATAAAAATTATACCATTAGAAATGTTTCATCTAGATCTTTATAATGAGTCCAATATTGAATATTAATTAATAATTTTTCATTATGCTTTCCTCATTTTCATTTTATTATTTTGTTATAATTTTCTCTAAGAAAATTATTATGTTATACAAAAAAAATCTCTTATTACATATTAATAATTATAAGTTAGCAATAAAATAAAAACCGAAACATAGTATTAAAAAAATATATATATTAATATTAAAATTACAATAACATAAAAATATCAAAATAAGGATAGAAAAAAATACAAAAAACTTGCAACAATATTATTAACATCTCTTTATCAAAATAAATTTAATTACTTTAAGACAACAACCAATTAAAATCTTTGTTTATACTAAATTAATGTGATAATTCATAATAGTAACATTTTCCTTCACATATATTATTAACATCTCTTTATCAAACGATTATACAAAAGACACAAGTTGTCCATAGCTGGTGCTATTGTATTTTGGTGAAAAAACTTGATTGAAAAAGTCAGACAAGAAATAATTAGGTTGGAAAAATTAGTTGAAAAATGTTAGAAAAGAAATAAGTTAAGAAAATTAGTTGAAAAATGTTATAACCTAAAAATTAGTTATTAAAAATTCAAACATTGATAAAACATTATATTTTTATAAATAGTAAAAAAAAAAAAAAAAGTAAAAATGTTATTAAAATAATATTTGTTAAAATTTAGTTGAACAATAATTTATTAAAGAAAGTAAAAAATAATAATGAAAATATAAGTGATTTGAAGATATAAATAGAAATAGGGATAGATATAGAGATACGATAGAGAGTGTGGTGGGAGTGAAAAAATTTTAGAGATGGAATCTGGGAGAGATATTCTCTTTTGGAACTCTATTTTAGAGATAGAGATAGAGATGTGGTGGGAAATGCTCTTAGAGCATCTCCAATCATGCTCCCTAAAGCCACTCCTTAGCCAAAATAGTTAGTGGGGGATGGTTTTTTCGCACTCCAACCACTCTCTTTTAGAGCATCTCCAACCATGCTCTCTAAATTTTAGCTATTTTAGCTATTAACTTTTCATGAGGTCACTACAACCATTCTCTTTATTATAGCTAGTCATTAATATTTTAATATTTTATGAATTTAAAATATAAATAAATTTATTTTGTTTTAAATTGTAAGAAAAAGAACAATCAACTTAAAAATATTAAAAAAAAAAAAAAAATAGAGAGAGAAGATTGAGAGCTTAAAATGGCTCCCTACATTTGGAGAGTCTCTTAGTGGTTCTCTAAAATATAGAGCCATTTAGAGAGCCCATTGGAGTTCTCTAAAACCATTCCCACTAGCTATTTTAGCTAAGGAGTGGGTTTAGAGCATCTCTAACAAGGCTGCCTATATTTTCTTTATATTTAGGGAGTCCGTTGTACTTTTTACAAATAAGGAGCCATATAAAGAAGTTAACAGTCCAACAAGCCTCCCTAAAGATGGCTTTGGAGTGAAAAAAATGGCTCCTTATATTTTCCTTATATTGAATTTGGATCATTGAATATGAAGGATATAGACTCATCTTGACCACCCATTTCAATTGAAGAGTGAAAAAAAAAAAAAAATTAGGGAGGAAGCCTTCTCTCCTTACATTTGGGGAGGCTTCAACCGGAAAAAAAAAATTAGGGAGTGAGATAGGGAGGCTATTGGAGCAAATTCCGATCCGGCCTCCCTAAATATAGTCAAATACATGGTGTTTTCCGGCCTATTGGAGATACTCTTAGGGAGCCACCTTGGAGATGCTCTAGCTCCCTATTTTAAAGAACTACCAAGTCACTCTCCAAATGTAGGGAGCCATTCCTTGTTAGCTATTTTCTCTTTCCTGTTATTTTATTATTTTTAAACTAATTTTCTTATTGAAAAAATGATGTCAATTTTGAATACAATTTGAAACAAAATAAATTTATTTATATTTTAAATTAAAAAAATATTAAAATATTAATGACTAGCTATAATAGAGAGGATGGTTGAAGTGATCCTATGAAAAGTTACTAACTAAAATAACTTTTTAGCTAAAATTTAAAGAGCATAGTTGGAGATGCTCTTACTCTCCTTGTACTATCAAACCAACCACATCGGCAGTGTTAGTTGAATGGTAATTACAATAAAGTCAAAAAAATATTAATTTTTCTTTGTAACAAAAAAACCGTCTAATCGAACCAAACTGATTAACCCAACCCATAAAGTTTGGATTGGTTCTGTTATATGTGTAAATTCGACTGGGTGGCACGTCAAAAAGAACAGAGAATAGTGCAGACATGGGATGCCACGTCATCCAGAGTCAACCAGTCAACCAGAGGGGATCCAGTTTAAGACATGTCAGGGAAGTTATCGTGGGCCAGGAACGTGGTTGCTAAGTAAAGTCACCCAATTTAGGAAGTCTTAATAATTGAAGATTCTGCTCGCCGAAGATCTCTATTCAGCTAGATCTGTTCAGCCAAAACGAAAAATATGACTCCACTAGGATACATTATGATGTGCGAAGATCTACCTAGATACGAAGTCTAGGAGTCGTGCTCCAATATGGAAATACCGCTATTTCCTCTCGAGAATCCAGGAGTTCCAATTGGGAAAGAACTCAAAGCCTCCAGAAAGATAAACATCAAAAGGGAAACAAGTTCTAAACTAATTACAGAACCAGAATCCTACTGAGATTCTAATTATGAATTTGCTATTTGTACGACAATGATTAAGGCAACATCTCATCCCTCTATATAAATACCAATGTAATCAATGTACAAACCAGGTAGAAAATAAGAGAGAGAAAGTGAGCTTTGAGTGTGTAATCTCCGATATTCATAGTGAATTCTTCTTTGCTGTCTTCGGGAACCATTATTTTTTTCCCTTTCTAGTGTTTTCCACGTAAAACATGTCTTGTGCGTGCTTGATTATTGCTTATTTCTTAAAATCATCACTGTTAATATTGTAGTTGCTTGGCGGACTGACTTTTCAATGATCTAATAAAAGTCACTATCAACAGGTTGGATTATAAATATTAAAAATGCACAGATATTGATCTCGATTAGAGGTGGCCACGGTTTTAGTTAAACCGATGGTTTAACCAAAACCGTAAGGCCAAAAACCACCCCAAAATCAAAACCGTAACCGACGGTTTGAAAACCGGTTGGAAACTGGTTCCTACGGTTACGGTTACGGTTTCGGTTTCGGTTTCGGTTTCGGTTTCGGTTTGGACTTACCAAAAACCGATTGAAGCCGACGATTTTAACCATGGTTAAACCACCGGTTTTTTTTATTAATAAAAAAAACAAAAAAATAAATGGACGAATCAGGTAAACCTTTTGAAAACATTACCGTTGGACTGAAACCACCAGTTTTATTTATAAAATAAAAAAATAAAACAAAAAAGGGCCAATGATTTGCTGCCACGTGGCAGCCAATTTGAAAAAAAAAAAAAAAATACATGGCCGTTGGGAAGATGACTGTTGAACGGTCATCTTCTAACCAACAGCCAGATTTTTTTTTCTTTAATTCTCATTTCACATATAAATTATTTCTTGTATTTTTTACTTTCATCTATTTTTTTCAATCATCAAATTGATTTACAATATTTATTTCTTCTATTTTTTACTATCATAAAAATAAAATTCGCCACTATTATTTCAACAATATTTTTTTTTTTCAATCATCTATTGTTTTTTAAGTGTTACCTTGTTACCAATATTAATCCAACAATATATTTTTTTTTAATCATCTATTTTTTTATTTTTTATTTTTTACTTGCTTACCACTATTATTCCAACAATTTTTTCTTTACATATATCCATATTTTTTTAATTATTAATTTTTCAATGGCAAGTGGGGGAGATGGTTCATGAAATTTGAACAAAAGAAATGGTCCAATGCAAAACTTGTTGGAACACGTTGGTGATGATGTCACTTACGACGATGTGGCTTACCACCCATTCCTTCAAGATCGATTTGGATCCGATCACCCTTCTAGTCCTAATCCCCCTATAATAATTCCCGAATTCGACGAACTCAACCCCGATCACAATACCCCAAATACTAATGAAAATCTATCTGACCACCTACCCCCTTCAGATGATTTTTTTGCAAGTGAAGGTGAAGAAGAAAAGCCGATGAAGTCCGAACTCTTCAGAGTGCATATGAAGAAAACTAAGTTGGATGGTGGATTTTTCCATATCCAGTGCAATTACTGCCCCAAATCATACAAGACTACCAAATCCTTCGGATATGGCACATACTGGGCCCATATCAAAAAAAATTACATGTTCGAATGCGAGAAGGCTAGTAACCAAGCCCAAATGTCCAGGTATGCAACCCCTTCTAATCAATTATTTCATTATATGTCTGAAAAAAATAGGGAAGAATTGACATTAATGCTTACAGTTGAACACTTGCCTTTTGGTTTTTGTGAGAAAGTAGGTTTTGTTAATTATTATCAAAATGCATTAAATCTTGCAATGCAATGTGTTCCTAGATCCACTCTCACACGTACACTAAATATCATTTACAAAAGAGAAAAAAAAACAAATTGAAATCATTTTTTTATCAATTTCAAGGTCGCGTTTCCATATGTGCCGACATATGGACCGACAATTTTAATGATCATTCATACATGGGTGTGACATGTCATTATATGGATAATCAGTGGGACATGCAAAAAAATATTCTTGCATTTCGTGTTTTCGATGACTCACATTCAGCTCAAAATATTTTTCAACTCCTTAAAATCATTTTTCATGAGTATTATATCCTAAACAAAATTTTTGCTATTGGCTTTGATAATGCTGCAAGCAATACCGCATCTATTCCTATGTTACAGGATTTGTGCAATCCCTATTTTGGGGGTAAATTATTTCATCAAAGATGTGCATGCCATGTTTTAAACTTATATGTTCAAGCTGGATTAACACAGCTTTCTGCTTATATTAGACCAATTAGAGATAGTATTAACTATATCTAGAGGCATAACAAAATCCAGAAACAATGGTTAAAATATTGCTCTCAGAATAATATGCGTCCCATTAAAATATTAAATTTTCTCGAGATATTACCACTCATTGGAATTCTACTTATAAGTTGCTTAATGAAAGTGTTGAATATAAGGAATTATTAGTTTCTTTTATTACTTATAACGTTCTTTCAATTTCTCTTCAATTGAACCATTGGGATGCATGTATAAAAATTCTTGAATTGTTACGTGTTTTTAATGATACTACCAATGCTTTATTTGGTGTTTACTATCTCACTACTCATTTATTTCTTATTCAAAGTGTTAATACTGCTGGTGCATTTAGTGAGTGTGAATTCGATGTTCAATTGAGTCTATGTATTGCTGCCATGAAAACAAAATGGTTACAGTATTATGGGGAGATTCCAAATATTTACTTGCTTGCATCGTGTTTTGATCCACGCTTTAAATTAGAATGTTTGCAGGATTATTTAAGTCATTATTACAAAAGTTTAGGAATAGAAGTTGATGTTCTTCATTATTGTAATTCCGTTAAGACTTTGCTTTATGAATTATATGATGAATATTTTAAAATGTATGGTCCATCTTTGAACATGCCGGTTTCACAACCCCAACCCACATCCGATGGTACTGGTACTTCCGCAAAATTTCAATTAAAGGGTTTAGGGGATCGACTGTTTTCCCAAATAGCCAAAAAATTACAAACATTTTCTTCATCCTCATCTGACTCTGAGCTTGACCGGTATTTAGAAGCCACTCATGAATTTTTAGAAGAAAAATTTAGTATCCAGGTTTGGTGGAAGAGTCATCAACAGGATTATCCAATTTTTGCTATTATTGCGAAACAAATTCTTGGAACGCTGGTTTCAACCGTTGCTGTGGAACAAGAATTTAATGTAGATGGAAATATTTTGGAACCAAGATGGTTGGTTATGTGTCCACAATCACTTGAAATGCAGGCATGTGTTGATGATTGGACAAAGACAAAATATAGACAACAAGAACTCCAGCTGGAGATAGTGAACGACTTCTTCGAAGATGACCAAACCACGGGAACGGAAGGCAGTAAATAGATTCCGTTCCAACTTCCAAATTCCAACCTCCAACACCGAGTAACTAATTAAAGGTAAAAGAACTACGTAACCTTTGATTCCTCTACATTGGTGGATACGTAGGCAACTTAATTGTGGTAAAAATTAAGTGCAAGGCCAGTTTGTTTTTTTTTTTTTTTTTTAATTTTAACTTTGTTACATTTTAATATTGTATATTTGAATTCAAGCATTCAAGGCCAATTTCTAATTTATTTATTTTTTTTGTAAAATTGTAAAGTTGTATTTATTAATAAATGTCAATTTATTTTCTTTTAAACATTGTTAAATAGTTCAATGATAATGTTTGTAATTAATTTTTTATTTTAAACTTTGTTCAATTGTAATTATTATTTGGCAAGATTTTATATTTATTTTTTCTTCAAACAATCTTTATGATTTATCTCACTTGTAAAAAAAAATTAAAAAAAAAAAAAAAAAACCCAAACCGCCCCAAACCGAAACCTAAACCCAAACCCTAAAACCACCTGTTAGAAACCGTGTACCAAACCAAATTTTCAGTTTCGGTTTTGTCGGTTTTGGTGGCCACGAAACCGAAACCGAACCGTGGCCACCTTTAAATTCTCGATAGAACTGATGTCCATAGGAGATCATTATTAATTAATAAATAATAAGATTTTTGCCACCATATTTTAGATTATTTTGATATAGTGCGGGTCGATCGGGTCGGGTTACAAACCCCAAAATGTAAATGGGCGAATGTCACGTGATCTCCACATGCCAGCAATGCTGCAATGTCCTCTCCTCTACTGGAAAGGAATTAACGCCGCCGTGGATACAGATTGCAGCACCGACTCATAAGAGAGAAAGGATATAAGGTTTGTGCTTTTATGTAGAAAGACAGAAATCCAAATGGAGAGAAAAGTGAAACAAGAATCGATGGAGACCATAACTGAGAGACTCTCCTCTCTCGATAACCTCTACTTTCCTCGCGCTCTCCTATCCGACGCCGCCACTCCCTCTCAACGCAAATCAATCCTCCTTGACCTCCTCCACAGAGACGCCGCCGTTTTCCTTGGTATCACACCTTTCCTTTTCTTTTTTGTTGTTGCGCCAATTAGTTACATTATTATTTTTCAAATTAATACCAAAAGATAGAATCACTTAGACAATGATAGCATACAAAATTTTGTTGTAGAGATTGGTGTCTTTGTTTGCGATATGTTTGATGAATGAATGTTAACAAGCAATTAAAAGAGAAGTAACTGCACTATTTCTAAGTTATATGATTAATTAATTGGAGAAAACTCAAATCAAATTAGTGAATTCGTGCAGAAACACCTTTAAGATTGTTATCTCAATTTCTTTTCTTTTATTTTCCTTTGCAACCATATACAGTATACTGATTTAGCTTGTATACTTGTTTTCAGAACGATATGGATCACAACTTACTTCTGATGAGCTTTGCGAGTTTGATACACTCAATGGTGATTATGAAATAAATTGGCACTTAAAGAATCTTAGGAGCAAGATGAGCCCAACTTCGGAAGAGTTGAGGTCGAGGTCAGTGACAGTGAAGAACCGGAGGCTGGCATACCTTAATAAATTGATTGGCGATGGGAACTACTTCTCGGAGGATGCAATGAGGGAGAGGGAACCGTATTTGCATCATGAGTATGTGGGGAAGTTCCAGGATTTGAGTGGAAGAAGCATGGCAAGGCCAGGGGAGCGGTGGTCAGAGACGTTGATTAGGAGGGCGGAAGAAGCGGTTTTGGTGGCGAAGATTAGGGAGGAGCAGCAGAGGTTGGGTGTCGATGAGAGGGAGTGGGTTGGTAATGAAAGAAACCAAGAAGAAGAAGAAGAAAAAGAAGAAGAAGAAGAAGAAGAGGAAGAGGAAGAGGAAGAGGAGGATGAGGATGAAGCTGATGGGCTTGTGCGTTCTAATGAGGTAATTTTATGATTTTGTTTTTCCATACTCAGTCAAATGTTTTTATGTTTTTTTAGACTTTGCTGGCAACTTCTTGCAACCGAACGAAGCAATAGTCCAGTGACTTGGGGTAGAGTAAAATTAGTCCAAACCTGAATTTGATTAATAGTAGGTTAAAAATGTGAAACTGCTATACTACCTCACTAATGCAACACTAATGATTGCTCTGTAAAGAAATTTGTTTCAGTGAACACATTCCTTTCCTTCCTTATTGTTATGCTTTCTTGAACTCTGACTCAGAGTCGGAGATGCAAATTGTTTCACTTCATGTAGGTTTCTCAGATGTTAGAAATACATTTAGGAAAGGTATCCTGTCAAAGTTCAGTCCATTTTATATAAATATAACATGATAACAGCTAGCCTATTTGGAACAAATAGACAATGCATCGATGTGTTATCCATACTTTATGTTGCACATTCTAATTTTAGTGGGTCAATTGCTGATGTTTAATCTGTATTCTTATTTCTGTATAGTTCAAAAATTATAATCTATAGTCATGGCCTTTTATTGCTCAAATATACTGGGGAGTAGAGTACCTGAAAAGTCAAGATTTGATATCAATGTGCTATTTAATTGATTTTAGCATGTACTTTTTTCCAAATTTAGCATGCACTAAACTGGTCAAGTGTCTTTGGATTTGAGCTATTTCAAAAAACATAGTTCTTTGAAGTTCTTCGTTTCTCTGGTTAAATCTTGCATAAGCTTTTTGTAACAATGCCTATTTTGTTAGGATGAGTCAATGTGGATAATTGGATATTGTTATGTGACATTTTTTTGTTGAAGTGACTCGGATCTTTTTCTTTTATTTTAAACATTGACAATGAGAGAAAGACAAACAATGGGTCACTTTAACATATCAAGAGTCAATAAGCAAGAGGAGCAAAAAGCAATGTCTTGGTTGGGGGCCAACGTCCTCATCATTTAGGTGTTGTATGGTGGGAATACTAGTGAGGCAGATAGAAGTGTAGGATTTATCAAATTAGATAAAGCTTAGCCTTTTTTCTTTTTTTTTTTAAATGCAGGGTCGACTAGTGAACTAAAGAACATACCCATAGAAGAAGGTAAAACGGATGATTGTTATGGTGTTATTTAGGGGGTCCTCGTATAAATAGTAAAGCATCCCTGTAGATTGTGATAAATCTTTTTCTATACTCATGGACGTTCTTCTTTGTGTTATAATGTTTTATCATATGATGAATTCTATTGTTTGGCCTGAAATTGTATTGAAACATATATATGTTTCTTTTTGTTAATTGAGCATTCCAAAATGTCGTCTTGACTTGTTGCCTTGTCGACTTTTAGATGCACATGGATCATTCTGTTGACAATAATGGTACCCAATGTACCACAACGGAGCACAATCAAAGGGCAGCACCATCAAGAGAAGAGACAGAAGATATGATGGACCAATTCACCCACATCATGCAGCAAAAATTTCTGTCTGGGGAAGATCATCAGCATTTTGACTACTCAAAAATAGATAACGATGAGACCTTGGACGATCACTGGCTCAGAGAAGTCAGTCAGGATGCCGAGGAAAAGTATTTTGGTGAAGATTAAGAAGAATGGAATTTGCATTTCCCTGTTGCTTCTATTTTCGACTCAGTTACGCTTACTCCCTCCTTATCAACTAATATAGACTTGCTACTGTAATTATATACCATATTTCTTTAGTGTAAATTATATTCCAATTGATTTGCACAGGCCAGAATAGGATTCTTGTTTGGTGATTCTGATGCTATGCATAGTGTTCAAAACTAGTAACTTAAATTGAAGAGAACTGAGGCCATCTCCAATCCAAAATGTTAAATTGGTGCAACTTTGCAGTAAATTGTCTTCAATCCATTGCACCAAATGTTACTCTAAAAAGAATATTTTAAATATTCTTTTTTTTTTATTTCTCAGCAATTGACATGTCATCCCTTAATTAACATAATATTACGATAAGTTAATAAATTAACAAATTAGTAAATTAAGAAATTAAATTTAATTAACTAAATATTGCATTTATTATTAATTGAATTTCGTCATTACATTTCATAAAAGAAATAAAAAATAAACACAAAAATAAAGGTACATATTGTCATTTACGTATCTGAATTAGTATATTCATCCCACAAATGATCAATTAATTCATTTTGGAGTACAATGTGAGCTCAAAATGAGTCAAAAAGATGGATCGAGGCTGAATTACGGGAGGAAAATAAGATTTTACTAAAAGATTTGAATTCCAAACTTGATCCAAGCCTACGTGAGTTTTTTTCGAAATGAACAATAAAAAATTATGGCAAAAAGAGCTCAACAAGGCCAATGATCTCAAAATACATCTGGTTCTTTTGGCCAATATTTCAATGATCTTGGAGGATTAGCATATGAAATCCTGAACTACTAAATTGTTGTTGTAATTTCTATTGTATTTTTCTTTAATGTTTTTAATGTTTTTATTAATGTTGTGTGTTGCTTTAATTGTTTTGTTTTCAATTGAGTGTTTTTTTTTATTATTATTATTAACATTTAGTAATTTTTGTATTATATACTTAATTTTAGTTTATTATAAATATTAATATAAATAATAATTAAATTAAAACAAATATAAATTAAACAAAAGCATTAGATAATAAAAGGGGATACATTAGAATAAATATGATATAATAGGTGTAAAAACTGTGATTAAACAAAACATTTAAATAAGGAATATAAACATAATAAATCTTACAATAATGCTAGAGGACCCAAAAAAGTGACCCAAAAAAGTGACACAAATCTATGTGTCAACATCACATGAGATCTTTGGGAAGAGTGATGTGGACCCATGTTGTGTGTGATGTTGACACATAGGTTTGGGTCTAAAATTTGGGTCACTTTTTTGGGTCCTCTAGCATTATTGTAAATCTTATTGAATAATGGTTAATATGTGAATAAATAAAAATTGAGGGAGTGGTGCATGGTTTGGAGATGATCTAATACAGTGTAGTAAAAATTTGTTCAAGTAATTAAAAATGACTATGCAAGTCAAAATCTTGTCTGGGGAAAAAATGGAATACCAATCACAAGTTGATTTTCTTGTCCGGGTATACTTTGCCATATCTATGAAACTCCGTTTTCTTCTCTGAATTTTGTATAGCAGAAAGCAGATCATTTTTTAAGCAAATTTTCATATCTCTTGTTGTGGATAATTACAGACACTTGAATGTGCTGCTTCAATATTCTTCATATGAAAATCTTCACCTTAGGTCCCATTTACCAGATCAATTAATTTGTTCCCCAGATTCCGCTAAAAGCACCAATTATTTTTATTACCATTGTCAACTCAGCACTCTCTGTACTCTACATTTTATGTAAATTTATAATTTCATTGAAAAAGTAATAATAATTTGGTGTATGGACTATCGAGTCACCCACCATATGAGCATATCTTCCATTTATTTAAGTCGATTATAAGGAATTTTCAAAAGAAATTAGCATGTGAGGAATATTTTTCATGTAGACACTAGACAGGAGAATTTATGCACAGTTTTAATTGCTCCCATGTACCAACATTTGATACACACTTTCTTCCCCGCTCTCTCTTTTCAATTTTCATAAACTTATGATTACATTTTCTTGTAGACATTATTTGGTATGTCTTTTGTCCAATCCCAACATTTGGTCATGGGACCTCAACTATTCATCTGTGCTATCTAGTGGTGGCAAAATGATGTGAAAATCGTGTTATAAAAACTGAACTCGCAAGTACACGAATCATGAAGATAAGTACAGCAGCAAGTAGAGATCGTTCCCATGAAGAAAAGTGATTTATCGACTAAAACTAATTCTAATTAAGTTAAATTAAAAGTAACCGAAAGATTGTTGAGAGTTGAATTAAACTAAATTACGATTTAAACTAAGAAAGCAATTAAGAAGAATGTTATGTTGTGATCAAATGAGAGAAAGCACCAGGTCATCAATGATTCCCAATTACGAGTACTTAATGTATGGAATTAACTTTGTAGACAAAATTCAATCAATTCAAGGATTCATTTTTTTATCTTAAGTATGACTATTACCGTATAATCGTGAAATGAGTCACGTATTCCCGATTATCATTCACCCTTGTTCTATGGTGTGAACAACGATCGAAAACCCGTTAAGTACAAGAACTAAGAACCAAAAACCAAAATCTATACTTTGCTTTGATCTATGCTAAAGATAAATTTTATTTATTCAAGTGGGAATAATCAAGATTAGGTTTTGTCCTATCTATACTCTAACCCTAATTCTCAAATAATCTTAAATTCATGTCAAATAATCATCCACCCTTTGATCTATGGTGTGAATAAAAATCAACACATAAGGAATTAAGAAGTTAAGCATAATGAATAAATCAATAATTGAATTGCTAAAATAATAGTTAATTCATACATGAGCATTCACAAAAGGTTCACATTGATTCCCTAGTTATGGGATTAGTTACACATGATGAAAATAACAAGAGAAGAGATAAAAAAAAGATAAAACCCATTGAAGCCTTCAATGAATTCTTCAAGTCTTCAATGATAAAATCTTCGTCGTCTTTAAATCTTCTATGTATAAAGATGGATGAGAGAAAGTTGTTTTGTGTCTGATCCTTAAAGTTGATATATCCTACCGTTGTGCAAGGCACAATTGATGTGTTTATAAGAATCTAGGAGTTGGACTGATTTTGGGAATCTTTCTTGAAGAGGGATGTAAAATCGATGTGCCTACCGTTGTGAAAGGCACAACGGTTTGGACAGCGGTTGGTGGGAAAGGGACAGCGGTTGGCATGTCGATAAGGCAGTGTAATCTTCTGGAATTGGATCGATGTCCAATTTGCATGGTGGAGAGACAGTGGTTTGTGTAGCAGGAATCTCTGAAGTTGAAACGTTGTGTGTATTGTTGTGCAAGACACAATAGTTTCCACAGCGATTGGGGCAAATTGCAAATAAGTCCTTTGAATCTTCTAAAATCACCTTTTTTTCCTCTGAAATATCCAAACACACATTTTGAAACCAATAACCTGAAAATGTTCAAACAAACAAATTAAATAATTAAATAGATCGAGAAACAAGCAAACATGCCGCCCAAACCTGTGGCGTGCCGGCCCTTCTAATAAGCCGTGCCAAAGAGGCTTGGCCTGTTAAGGTCAGGGAGCCTAGCTCGCATGCCTGGTCCCGGACCGACCTGTATACATACATTTAAAATAAAATAAAAAATTGAAACTTTGCACAATGGGTGGGAATCGAACCAACATAAGTCCTTTGAATCTTCTAAAATCACCTTTTTCCTCTAAAATATTCCAAACACACCTTTTGAAACCAACAATATGAAAGTGTTCAAACAAACAAATTAAATACCTAAATGGCTCAAGAAACAAGCAAACAGGCCGCCCAGCCTGTGGTGAGCCGGGCCTTCTAACAAGCCGTGCCAAAGAGGCCTGGCCTGTTAAGGCCAGGGAGCCTAGCTCGCAGGCCTAGTCCCGGACCAACCTGTATATATACATGCATTTAAAAAAAAAATCAAAAATTTGCACAATGGGTGGGAATCGAACCAAGATTCTTAAGGAAGAGGTTGTGTGACTTAACCATTTCACTACAAGTTCAACTTTGTTAAGTTATGAATATATATATATATATATATATATATATATAAAGATATTTGAACAAGTCTTATAGGCTAGGCCGGGCCGGCCTACAGGTCTCATACATGAGGCCTAGCACGGCGCCTGTGACATTATAAGGCCTTATGCAGGCCTCACCCTGGTCTGCTTATGGCCGGGCCATGCTAGGCCCCGCTTAGACGTGGGTCGTGTCGGCAGGGCTTGGCCTGTCAGGCACGACCCATTTTACCTCCACTAGTGTTATCTAAATGGCATACATACTGCTCGTGACTTGACATGTGTCCATACAAAAACGCGTGAAATCTGTTGAAATTAAACACGGTATATGATGTTCAAATATTTACTCCCATAACACCGAAATGAAAACTCCCGACACATACTTTTAAATGAACGAGATGAAACATGCTTGTATTTTTGTTAATTGGAATCTGAAATTAGAAATATAAGCTAGATAAATACTAGAAATTTATAAATAAATACTAGGGATGTCAAAATTACCCATTGGTGAAGGGACCCGCAGGGACCAGACCCGTTAGGGGCAGGTTTAATGCCTACCATTTATGTTATGATATTTGGGATGGTATTATTTTCAATCCCCGATTTAATTTTTGGACGGTTACGGGATTTTAAGTACCCGCCCGACCCATCCCTGAACTCCGTTATATATATATATTTTTCAAGCACATTATCAAAACAAAAGCTCTAAGTCATGGACATGAACACATGCACTTTATGTTGGACTACCTACAATATAAAAAGAAAAGAATAATCAAGAAATACCTCACTCTGATTCCTTTAATTTGTAATTTGCAATTTGCGCTTCATTACATATCCAGTAACATCATAGCAAACCCTGGAAGCAATAAAGAAGAACCGATGATTGATGGCCAAACTGAACTCCAATGTTAAATAATGATAGTATACCTCACTCTCTCCTTTCCTTTTTTTTTTTTTTTTTTTTTTTTTTTCCTTTTTCATATTCTTCTATTAGTCATTAAAAATAAATACATTAATAAGATGGAGATGGTATTAGGTAAAAAAAACCGATCCCTTAATGGAAACTCTATACCCACATCGTTTATTTTTATATGGATATTCATTAGGATGGTATTTCTTATACAAACTAGGAATCTGGGATAAAAGATGGTAATAGAAAACACGTACGGATGCATTGATACCCCTAAGGCCCTGATAAGTACACGCATGGCAATATGGCATCACTATATAATCAATCCATTATTAAATAATTAAAAAATTTTGAAAATTATTCAGATGATGAAAAGTTGAAAACATCCTCATTGGATACCCCCATTGGATGTGAACCTTGATATTCTAATCAGAATCCACGTGTCAAATAAATATCAGAGTAACCGCACTCAAACTTCCTTCAACTATTAAAGCAACAAAACCAAGTTGTCCCCGCCGATTTATCGGCCTTCTCGCCGGGACTAAACATTTTATATTTCCATTTATGCCCTTTTCTCTCTCTAGAACTGTTTCTTCTCTCTTTACCCTGTTTTTATGCCTCAATAAAATCTAGCGAGAGAGAAAACAAAATGAGCTAGTCTTTAACAAAAGACAGCACTTATTTTTTTTTTTATATATAATTTTTTTTTTCTTTTTATGCATCAAAAACCCTAGCCTGGTTAGACCTAGGGTAGTTTAGTAATTTCAGGCTATATGTCGGCGATAATCTAACGAATAATATATACATCAACGACATCATCGGCGAGGAGAGGAGGGAGAAAGAGATATATAATAAAGAGTAAAGAGAGATGTACAGAGAACGAGGGGTGGGTGGCTCCAAGTCGGAGGTGGTTGTGGGGCCTGTTGATCGGAAACGGATCAACGACGCTTTAGATAAGCAGCTGGAGAGATCTTCGCCCTCCACTTCCAGAACCACCATCAACGGCAAGGATATGTCCGTCCTCATGGGGAAGCAGCATCCCAACGATCATCAGCGTGACTCTCGGTCCGCTTCTCTTCCCAAAAACAACGCTTCTGATGGTATCATTTCATTTCTCTCATTTGTTCTATCTATTTCTTATCTCTAGATTTATTTTTTGTTTTTTTTTATTATTAATTTATGTTTTTGTTTTTTGTTGATAATCGCTGCTTCTGTTTGTGGTACTTTGCTCTACAGGCAAAAAAATCTGATTATCTTTTTTTTAAAAATATTTTTGAAAGTTTATACTTATATTAGTTACATTTCTTATTGTAAAGCTAAAGGATTCTAGAGTTTTCTGTCGTAATTGGTTTGGTTGATTTGAGAAAAAAAAAATCCAAATACTCAAAAGTATCAACAATGAGTAATGCGGTAATTGTTCTGATTAAAATTGGTTATTGTTGACATGTGAAACCAAACTTTTGGGAAGCAAATGTAATTAAAAGAGTTAAAGTGGCCAATTTCATGGAGCTTGTGAGCTTCTAACTTGTTCTTAATAAAAAAAGGACCAAATGGGAAGGTGACTTCACTTTGAGAATTGCAATAGCGATCACTCTGCATATGAGTATATGGCACTTGATAATGATTGTTTTTTATGACTTGAATGATGAATTAAAATTCAATCACATTTAAAATTTGTTTGGACCGCGGCTCTGCCCGTGCCCGTGGTCTGCATATGACTTGATACTGTGTTTTTTATGACTTGAATGATAAATTAAAATTCAATCACATTTAAAATTTGCTTGGATTGTGGTGCTGCGCCGCTGCCTGTGGTCTGCATTATACAGTCATAATTGTGCAACTTGTTTCTTCAAATGGCTATATTACTTGATCTGCATGAATGTCTATATATATATATATATATATATATACAGATTTTCTATTATCAGTTCGAACTGACAATAAATATATCAGGACGAAGAATGTGGACCACAAGATTTACATACTTTGATTCAAAGAGTGTGCACTTATCAAAACGTCTCCATAATCTGTGGTCCATATTCTTCGTCCTGATATATTTATTGTCAGTTCGAACTGATAATAGAAAGACTGTATATATATATATATATATATATACACATATAAATTTCTTATACTGCTTATTAACTGGCAACCAACTAGGTTATCTGTTTCGCTGCTTTACAATTGATAATTTTGAAGAATTTATGTTGTTACTCAAAACTATTGTAGTTTTGCTTTTAAATGATATTTTGAGATTTTAAAAACGGATATTTTTAGATACTTGGGGCTTGAAGTGTAATCATGGATTATTATTTATTAAAGAATTTTAGAAGCTTTAAATCACCATAACTTGGATTATTTTCTATCCGGTGTATTATGTTCGATACTAAGTTTGTTCAGAAGTGATTGTATGTGATGAAGCCGAAGCCCTGGTTACACTTTGGTTCTGTTTAGGGATGGATGGCAAAATTATCCATGGATATGGATATCTGTAAGGATCCACTCCATTTTGAACGGGGATGGATAATATTATATTGGGGACAGAGCGGGGATGGATATAATTCTAATATCCATTTTATTTTCGGGGATGGGGATGGATATCATGTATGGATATTCATCCCCATCCGGCTCCATTATCAAGTTTAATATTTTATAATTATATAAAAAAATTATTATGCAATTATTAACTCTAATTATATATATTTTTCATATTTTTTGCTTATGCTGCTGTAACTGTTTGATTGTCTCACGAAAGAATGAGAATATTGATGACCTTTTTATTAAGTTGGAGAATTTGATTTGATTTGATTTGATTTTCTTTCGTTGAATTTATGTTATTTGAACTTTTAATTGATGTATTTGTGTGCAATTTCTATGTTAAGCTTCATGGTACAATATTCGGTGGAGTTTTCTAAGATATTTAATTTAATAGAAAATTTTGAAATATCTTTCAAGATTTGGTTATCCCTTTATATAGCATAAAATGTAACGTTATAAATGTTGGTTACATTTTTCTCATATAAAGTATAAAAATTTACATTTTTTTTTCATCGGATATGGGGACAGACAAAGCGGGAATGGATATCCCTACCTCAATTTGGGGATTCCCCTAATCTGCGCCACTTACTTATAAATGGGGATGGATACGGGGATGGAGATATATATCTCAAACGGATACGGGGATGGATAATCCGCTTACTTATAAATGGGGATGGATACGGGGATGGACATATATATCTCAAACGGATACGGTGATGGATAATCCGCTTACTTATAAATGGGGATGGATACAGGGATGGACATATATGTCTCAAACGGATACGTGGATGGATGATGGGGTATCCATCCCCAATCCACTCCATTGACATCCCTAGTTATGTTAGTAACATGCCGGAATTCAGGTGGTTTGAATTTTGGGTTGTAATCACGTGGCTGTCTCTCTCTCTCTCTTGCTCTCACTCATATGGAAAATTATAGTCAATCGGATGTTCTTTCTATATATCATGCTACCCCCTACCACCCCTCCCTCTCTAATACTTCACCTCCTTAAAATTATAGGAGACTGTTAACTGTTATCGCAATTAACTAATATGAATTTTATCTATTTTGCTGTAGGAGAATCTGAAACTGACAGTGAAGAGTCAGATGTCAGTGGTTCTGATGGGGATGACACATCCTGGATCTCATGGTTTTGTAATCTTCGAGGAAACGAGTTCTTTTGCGAAGTGGATGATGATTATATACAAGATGATTTCAACCTCTGTGGGTTAAGCAGTCAAGTTCCATATTATGATTATGCACTTGATTTGATTTTGGATGTTGAGTCCTCTCATGGTAAGCTTGTATGCTGAGGATGCATTATATAATTTTCTCTCTGTATATTTCTGTTGAAGTGTGTGATATAAACTGTAGTGATCAAGCATTTATCTGTTTTTCAAATCTTATTAAATGATTTTGTTATTATATTCATATCAGCCAGCTCTTGACAAATTTGTGTGCTCTGATTTTCTTGATAATATTTATCCTTCCTTGGGACCTGTACATGAATTACATATTTACTCTTTGTCTGATTGTTGTTTGTTTTTAATGAAAGAATTTGATCAATTGGGATTTACAGGTGATATGTTTACAGAGGAACAAAATGAATTAGTTGAATCTGCAGCAGAGATGCTTTATGGTCTAATTCATGCCCGATACATACTGACTAGCAAAGGAATGGCTGCTATGGTGAGATTTTGCTCTTGACAATCGTTTGCAAGTTATGCTATGCCTTAAATATCTGGACTGGCCAGCATAATGATAATTGAATTTTTACAGCTAGACAAGTACAAGAACTATGACTTTGGGAGATGCCCTAGAGTCTATTGCTGTGGACAACCCTGCCTCCCAGTAGGTCAATCAGACATCCCTCGTTCAAGCACTGTGAAGATATACTGCCCCAGATGTGAAGATATATACTACCCTCGGTCCAAGTATCAAGGTAGTATCCTTCAAAAGTTTCTTTTAGTTTTTACAGTGCTATATTGTTAGGTTCTTTTCAGTAAACTGTGTAGGGATAATAAAACCAGAATATTGCTAGATACAGTATACACATATAATTTAGGAAATGGCTACATAACTTTTTAATTACAGTTATCAATTGTCTTGTATATATTAGTATTGCATGTCAATGTGATTTATTTTTGTATTGATTTATATTTATGCATGTTATGATTGGAGTCCAATTAATTTTTTTAGTCAAACACCATGTGCCCTGGACATCGCTTTGCAAATATTTCCTAAGTTTCTTTAACTCTATTTAGACATTGACGGAGCCTATTTTGGAACCACATTCCCTCACCTGTTCCTGATGACGTACGGGCACCTCAAGCCACAAAAAGCCGGACAGAACTACGTTCCAAGAGTATTTGGGTTCAAGCTCCACAAGCCATGATGCTGGAGTAGGAAGTCTTCTTTTGGGTTAAAGTTTTCAGGAAAAAAAAACTGTATTACCTTGCTTCTCTATGGAATTAATGCTTTAAGAATTCAATTAGAGTTTGATTGTCTTCTGTGTTAGCGAAATCTAGGGTCCCGGTTATATGTTCTAAATATTAGCATGAATCAAATCCACTATGAAGCAATTATTTTCAGTTTTAGCTACCCAAACATCACTGTAATCTCCTTTTATGGTAGAGCAAGTACTTAAATTTCCTCAGCACTGCTTTCTTCAATCTTGCCATATCTATTGTATCATCAGTGCCCATGACGTTTTGTGTCTTCACTGCCTCCCCTTTAGAGTGAATGGTTCGTGCAACATTTAATTTATTGGAATCTGTCATTTTATCGCTAGCATCTTATCGTAGTTTCTCCTCTAGTGACCTTGCATGCTATTGAACATTGATAATGTACTGATTGTTAGATTATAATCTTCTGGAATAAGAAGTATGTAATGATTGAAGGCATATTTTCACCAAACTGTCTGGATTATGATTGTGTGCACTCAATCATACCATCATTTAATGGATGTGTACTTTTAACATTTTGTCAACTTGGTGAGCGACCAAGTTGGTAGCTACACCTGAGAGGTTGTGTAGGTAAACAATCACACCCAAATGGCCCAGGTCCAGGAGGATGTTCTATTGGAGAATGAAGCCAACTAGTCCAACAACATTATTATATCAATGTGTGAGGAATACTTGGGAAATTTTAATTTTAATTAGATTCGGCCGACCAAGTGGTTTGTATTGGGATAGATATATTATACGTATGGAGCTACCGTACTGTATTGTATTAGGAATTTAAAAATGTATTAGAATAATGTTTGGTTTATTTTGTACTGTTTACTGTATTGTATTAGCTAATACATTTTAAATTGTCTAATAAAGTAGATGTCGTATTAGTTAATACAGTTTAATACAATACAGTACGGTATACTAAATAAGCCCATGTGGCCATGTTGTCAAATGTCATGTTGGGATAGCTTCCGCACAAGTAATTTCTATTTACATTGCCAACCTCTCTCTGGTCATTTACCTCTTTAAGAAACTAGGCCCATCGGCCCAGCATATAAAGGATATTGAATTAGCATGTTTCCTTACTAAATTTTAGTCCCAAGTTCATATAACAACATTGGATGTTTCTTTAGTCGTACGATGGTCTTGAAAAAAAATAATCAATACCTATATTTTGTAACCTGATATAAAAAATAATAATAATTATATTAAAATCGACGTCAAGTTTGTAATATTGATAGCAAAAATCTATGAAAATTCATGAGTTATATGTGTATAAAGCCTCATAAATGCAAAATTTGTATAATTTATTGAAGACAGATTTTGTCAACAAGGAAAAATGTTGAATTTATTCACATAATTATTAGGAAAACAAAGAGATTTGGCCTATATGAGAGCACGCAAAAAAAGTGAAGGGCCATTGAATCATTGATTGCACTTTAATCTTCGTCAGAGGTAGGCCAAAAGTAGGCAGGGCATGGAGCCATTGCCCTCAAAAGTGAAAGATAATATTCCAAGTTTGCCGGCTGATTTTTGCTTTTCTCTTACGACACACACACACACTACTTTTTTTCACTTATTATCATTAATCCAAATCATCACTACTTATCTATAATAACGTGTCATTATTGTATATGTACAATAATTTCTTCAATTCTAAGATAGTCATTAAACAAACCCAAAAAAAAAAAAAGTGAGAGAGAGTTTGGATAATTGGATTGGATTGGCTTGGCTTGGCTTTGCTTTGATAAGGTTCATTCATTCAAAATCTAGCCTTGAAAAAGAACTCAACTAACATCATCTTTGTCTTGATGTAGACTTCCCCCATTTTATAATTTATGCAAATTGACTTAACCACAGTACCACACTGTCGTTTACTCAAGAAAATGACTCAATTCTCTATTTACATGCTGATCCTCATCTGATTTCCAACACTTTCTCCATCAACATTTAACCGGCCTTTCGTATCTCTATAATCCCAATGAAAACGAACCCATTCTATGTACAAACAAAAGGGTCATGTTCATAGGAAATTCATTCTTGGAGGCATGTCCCAATACATTAAAACAAAAAAAAAAAAATTAGAAGGTGTCAAAGTATAAAACCAACCGCCCCTTCCCTTCGCCTCAAACTACATATATCTTTAGGGACAAGTACATTAGAGTTGAAACATGTCACTTGATAATATTTTGGATTTTTGGACAAGGAGGGTATGATAAAGATATATGGTGGTGTGATGTCTTATTAAGGGGAGAGGAGGCAGAGAAGATGAGGAAGACCATGAAATTAAAGGTGGATAACAAGTAACAACAAAGTGAAGTGAGGCCACCCTCTCCCCCAATTGTATTTTGATCAAATCTTCAATTGCAAATCAAAATATTTTATTTTTAAAAAACTGAATAATATAATATAATTATAGGCATCCACTTGTCCAGAACAGACAGGTACTAACTACCACACAACACTGACTCAGCTGCCTTCATTTTTAGGAGAAAAACTTGCATGGGACGGTCCCAGTGACGTGGATATGGGACCGTCCAATCAGAGTATTTTTAGACTATAATACTGATCTTAATTATAATAATCTGCATCTTAATCTTCATATCAAAATATTATTTAACTTTATTGGCGGCTTAAGACGTGCTCTGATTGGACGGTCCCATATCCACATCACTGGGACCGTCCCATGCAAGTTTTTCTCCATTTTTAGACTATAATACTGATCTTAATTATAATAATCTGCATCTTAATCTTCATATCAAAATATTATTTAACTTTATCGACAACTTAATTAACTCTTTTGATGATTTTTTTTTTTAAATGAACTGACCGTTACGTATACAATCCGAATATCTACCGGATGTAAACTTTAGATTAAAAGCTTATATAAGAAATGGCATTGGGATGTGGGAGGTGTTGGATGTCACGTGACAAGTTGTTGATGTTAGAATATGAATAATGATGTTGGTTCCTTTGTCTTCAAATTGTTTAAAGTTAAAAAAAAGGGCAAATTACACTGCACCCCTTGAGGTTTGGGTGAAAGACAGTTAGATGGAAAAGTTTTATTATTCTACACTAACACCCCTGTTTGACCATGGTAAGGTCCAAAATGCCCTTGTATAATAATAAAATATAAAAGTTTTTTTACACTGACACCCAAGGGCATTTTGGACCTTACAATGGTCAAACAGGGGTGTTAGTGTAGAATAATAAAACTTTTCCATCTAATTGTCTTTCACTCAAACATCAAGGAGTGCAGTGCAATTTGCCCTAAAAAAAAAAGGAGAAGAAGCTTATAAGTTATAAGTTATAAGTTATAATTATGGAAAATTTGGAGCAGACTACATGTGGGACTCTCTGGGCTTTTTGCTTAACTCAAACACATGTTTGGTTGGTTTAATTATTTTGGAGCATCATCAACAACACTACTGAATACTAATCTACCAACTATCTCTTTAGCTTTTGTCAGTAATTTTTTATAATGGCAAGTAATTATGTTTTCTGCTTTTAATTTAATTCTTAACATAACATTCTTAATGTTTTTAAGGTTTGAAATTCAAACTAAGAAGCTCATATGTCTATCTTTTCTTTCTTTTTGACTTTGTTACTTTTGGTTTGAGTGTTTGACCCTCTCAACCACACTTTTCAATTCTAAAAATTGGCTATTTTAAATAAATTTGCTTAAAGAACACATTATAAAAGCAACTTTTAATGTAAAAAAAAAAAAAAAGTTATTTATTTGTGATGCTCCAAAGTAAAATTAGCAACTCACACACCGGAACACACTTATAAAATAACCCTTTATAAGTGTTTTTTTTTATTTTTTGGTTATGACATTTTTGAAAAAAAAACCTAAAAATTAGACGATTAGTTCTATAACATTACATAATTAGTTAAGTAATTAAACAAAATAAAAAGTTTTTAATTTATTTATTTATTTTCAGGATTGTCCGATAATTATTACCATTTAGATATGATAATAAGAATCGAAAACATTTTGGTATTGGAAATCGAAGGAGAGTTGTACTTGTGAGTTGTGTGAGGTATGTCTTTGTTAAGTAATGAGAGGCCCCACGTTGACATGGATATGAATGAAATGATGAATTTAATCTTTTTGAGATTCATAAATGATAAGAGGACCACCAAGCAAATCCTTGCTTGCTAGTTGCTACATCATCTACAACACCTCATTTCTAAATTAAATATAATTTCAGTTTTTATTTTCAAATTTAATTTCATAAAAATATTGAACTCTTTAATGAAAAAATTATATGGTTAATAGGATTTTGTGGCAACTTTTGACCTTTTATAATGATTGTAACAGTTGAATAAATAAATATAAACCCAAATTATTTTTGTTTATCCTTATCATCTGGAGATTTTTTAAAATCTTGCATCTTGTTGACTTGTAAAAATAAGTAATTTTGCTGATGTTTGAGTTGTTAGAAAAATCTTCATTCTACATTATTTATATGCTGCAAATGATAATCTTAAATATCTTCAACTTTTTTTTATAATCAATTTTTTTTTTTTTTTTTTTGCTAATATACAAATTTAATAATTTTAGCATCTAGTCACTGTGGGAGTAGATGTTTTCATGAAAATAGATATTTCGATCGGTGATTAATCTAGTCACTTTATGATAAATCTAATTTGATTTCAATATATATATATATATATATATATATTCTCTCGGATCCTTTATTTTAATACTATACAATCTAAATAATTAATTCAAAATTCAATCAAAATGATATGGTAAGTGAGCTGTCATTACCATACAAAATCATGAGACAATGTGCTCACTTGCCATATTATTTGGGTAGGTTTTTTTGACTAATTTTTTGAATTATTAGGTATATATATGAGTAATGTGATATAACCCAAATAATTAACCCAAATATCAACCCAAATAATGTGACTAAATTTTTGGGTTTTATAGCAATAGTGATATATATATATATATTACTTATTTTATTAAGGTAATTAGGTGGCGAATGCTCTCTCTAAACACGTTTTGGGTATTCCTTCTGATTTTGGGTGGTACTCTATTCTATACTTTGTTAGTTGGTAATGACTGTATGGATAGAGAATCATTCAGGTTTTCCTAACTTTGTTTTTCTTGTTTGGGGTTGTGTCCTCTGTTTTCAGATATTTTGTGGATTCTTTTGTTTCTTTTTTTTTTCTTTTTATATATATATTTATGGATACTGCTTAGGGGTTTTTCAGCATATGATCGCTTGTGATGTTTTTTCTCCTTATATCAATTCAATTTCATCGATATATATAATTACATTATTGCAAACAATAGTTGTCCTTTTGTGATGATTTGTTCTATTGAGATTATTTAATTACTTTCAAGAAGCAAATAATTTTGAAATTTGAAAAACATCTTGCTGTTTCAACGGACTACAAACTGATATAAATCATATCGGACGTAAGTTATCAATTATCATGCATTAAGAAACATAAATTATTTATATAATTAAAAAAAAATTAAAGGATTAGAATCACAATTAAAATATTAAGACGATGGCATTTTAGTAATAAGTGACATAAATGAGGGTACTTAATAGAATAACACCTGTCAACCCCAACAAGTAGCAAAGTAGTAGTATATTTTCCACCCCAACTTGTTGCGTGTGTGTACTGTCGTCTCTCTGCTGAAACCAAAAACCAAAAACCAAAACCAGAAACAAGAAAAGAAAAACAGAGCTCACTCACAGATAACACTAAAACAATTGACTCCAAAAAGACGCTCACAGGTCACAGGTAGCAGCAAAAGAACGGTTTATATAATCAGTCTATGTAAATGCATCAAAAGAAATACGAGCAACACCTGAAACAGATCGAAAATCAAAGCAACAGTAGCTACAGCGTCTCTTCCAACTCCACCACCCAGAAGCCAACCCATCTTCGCATCCAAATCCCAGAAACTGAAATCCACTTTCACCATGAAACCCTTGTCTCGACACCACATAAAAGACCAATAATGACAACCCATTCACTCTCTAAGTCCCCTACTTTTTCTTCTCTTAACAACCATAGAAACACAATTTCAACCCTAAATTCTCCTCCGCAACCCCTTTTATGCTTTTCGTTTGCAAGAAAATCGTCAGCCCAGAGGCTTGTTCAGAATCTATACCGCGTTTGTTTGCTTAGATTTCACTTGCGGTTTCTCATCATCTTCTCGCTCCCTTCACTTTACTTCTTCTTCTTCACCAATCCTCACCGTTTTATCATTCTAAATTTCCTTTTTATTCTTGCTTTCTTAATCACCCTTTTGTTGATCTCTATAAATCTAGCACTCCCTCGTTTTCCTTCACTTCGTTTACTTCTCCCTCGCTCTTTGTCAATAAAGCTCGCGTCTTCACCCACTTCATCTTCAAAAGGACCTCTCACACCCGTTGTCTGGTCAATTGGGTCAAAGCAGAAGTTGGGGAAGAACCCGAATTCGGGTTCTTGGGTGAAAGTTTACAGCAATGGGGATGTGTATGAGGGAGAGTTTCATAGAGGGAAGTGTTCAGGAAGTGGAGTTTATTACTATTACAAGAAAGGGAGGTATGAAGGGGATTGGATCGATGGTAAGTATGATGGATATGGAGTTGAGACATGGGCTAGAGGAAGCCGATATCGGGGCCAGTATAGGCAAGGTTTGAGGCATGGAATTGGTGTGTATAGGTTTTACACTGGTGATGTTTATACTGGGGAGTGGTCTAATGGGCAGTGTCATGGTTGTGGAGTTCATACTTGTGAAGATGGGAGTATGTATGTTGGGGAATTCAAGTGGGGTGTCAAGCATGGCCTTGGTCATTACCATTTCAGGTAAATTCAATTCAACAATTTTTTATGTTGTTTTCTACTTTTATAGTTTTATTTGATTTGATCTTGATATCTGAGTGTAGCTTATCTGAATTATTGGATTTGGTGCTTTGGATGTACCTGTATTAGTAGATAATTGTTGGATTTCTCCGATCCTTTATATGGTGTAATATTTGACGATTGACTGTAGCTAATTTTTATCTTGATAGAGCTTTATGTGATATGGTGGGTTTATTGAGGTATAAGCAATTGTTCCTTTGAATTGTTTACAGCTATAGTATCATGTGACCTGGTTATTACCGATTGTAGAAACTGGTATCCAGTGTTTGTTTCTCTTTGAGATACAGGATTCATGGGCACCATAAAGTTGGGAATATTTTGCTTATGGTGTTGAGATAAAGGTGTTTGGAGTGATCTTAGTAATATTTTTACCAAGTTAATTTGTTTCGACTAGATTATAGTTTAGGAAAAGGAAGCTATTTAGCTTTCATCTTTTTTTCTGCTTTCATTTTTGCTTATGTGTTAAATGATTTTCCATTAAGAGTTTTTCAAGGTTTGTATGATGTCTTCATTAGTGTTTTTCACAACTGCTTGGTGACATTGTTGTGAAATTGCTTAGCTGTGTGTCTTATGGTTGAAACTTGCCACTTATTTTTATTATAATTCTTAAAACAAAAAAAAAAATTAAGTAATTCAGTCATGTGGATAATTCCAAAAATAAAAGAGTTAAAATGTAGTAATACATTTTACACATATCCAGTTATGATTTACTACAGTTTTTTTTTTTTTAATTAAATGCATATATATTATAGTATAAATTTTAGTATTAGTACCAGACACGTTTTCAATGTTTTCATTTTTTAAATTGTTTTAAAGATGTTACCAAAGGCATTCCCTAATCTTTGAAATATAAAATTCATTTTTTTTTTCTTAAAAAAAATAAAAGTTTATTGAAAATGAAAAACACAAATGATAGGGAATGGCACCTTAACTTTTCTAGATTTCTGAAAATGAAAAACACAAATGTTTTGAAGTTGATGTTGAATGGCACAGCTGATAAAGTTCCCACTCTGTGAGCAGAACATTGCTTTTGTGCTTTCTGATTGTGTAACTTAGAGTCGTTTGCATATTAATTGGTGTATCTGCAACTGCTCCACATGTTATTGTCTTCTCAACTACTTTATAGCCTAAGTTGAATGGTAGCTTTGATTATTTGACTTCTCATGCTGTAAGGAATACTAGCTTATTGTTTAGCTAGATAATCTCTAGGCTCTTCTAACCATCTTAGTAATTTACTAATTTGTACATGATTTGTGTATAACTAGGCGCCAGCGGTTCTGAAAAGGACTCAAGGGAAGGTAGGGGTAACACCTGCTCTTCCCTCCACAACACTCCCACCCAACAAAACAAAAATGAAAAATAAAAAAATTCATGCTATACAATTTGAGAATCACACTTTTGGAAAGGATACAAAAATTAATAAAACATTTTTTGGGTTGACATAATTCTGATAATAGTTTTTAATTTCTTTGTTCATTTTAATGTTAACAATACATCGTTATTTTTATATTCCATTAAATGTAACTTCATGCTATATTCCCATAACTTATAAATACAGCCTGCCCTTCTAAGAAAAAATACTGGCTTCATCCATCACTCCCATATCTTATAAATATTTACCATACCTGAAATGCAAAATCATAGTTTTATTTAGCCAGCTTCTCTCTCTCTCTCTCTCTCGCTCTCTCTCTTTACTTTATGCTTTACTTTGAAGAAGCCAAATTGGAGAAACCCTTTCTTTATTTCACAATCCATGTTTTAGTGACTTTCATTTGTTTCCATGCAGAAATGGGGACACATATTCTGGGGAATATTTTGCGGACAGGATGCATGGCTTTGGAGTTTATCAGTTTGGAAATGGACATAGGTATGATGGGGCCTGGCATGAGGGAAATAGGCAGGGGCTTGGCATGTATACTTTCAGAACTGGTGAGACGCAATCTGGGCACTGGCAAAATGGGGTTTTTGATGCTCCTAGCGCACAAATCACCCATCCTGGATCTCCCCGTGCTGTCAGTCATTCAAAAGTCCTTAATGCTGTCCAGGTAACTTTATTTCTACCTCATCTAATATCAGAAAACTATTTAGTATGCAAGTACTGACATTGCTTGACACTCTTTATAATCATAATATCAAAAAGTCATATGCCCTTGATCTTGAGCTCTAAAACAGACAGTATAAGACGAGCTTACTTTTCAGCTCAAATGACTAAAAATACTACCAAGTTGTTTCTGTATGTGGGCATGAAAAGCAGGCTGTCAAAAATGAAGCCAGGTGCATTTTGTGCAAAACCATGAAACCAAAGTGTTTTTAAATAACTTAATGTAGAAGTTATTGGCATGAATTTGTGTGCTTTTTGGTTTTTAACCGTATTCTACTGGTACTTGTTCTGTGTCTGGGGCTATGTGAGGAATGTTGCTTAAACACTTTGATTTTTATGTTGAAATCTTTACTGTGTTTATCTCATGAGTTTTTATTGGATGTCCATCTGTAAACAGGAAGCACAGCGAGCTGCTGCAAAAGCATATGATGTGGCAAGAGTGGAAGAAAGGGTGAATAAAGCTGTTGTGGCTGCCAACAAAGCAGCAAATGCTGCGAGAGTTGCAGCTGTAAAGGCTGTCCAGAATAAAATGTACCATGGCGGTGAGGACATAGCGACTCCAATCGTCTGATCCTCCTCTAAGAGTCTTGCTTCAGCAATTAGCTACCAGCATTTCCAGTCTTTTTTTTTAACAAAAACTAGGAAGCAACAAAGATGAGAGAGCTGCAAAAGTAGGACCTTTTTCCTCTTTCTTTTGTGGTTCCTTTGATTTTTGGCGTTGTTTATGAACATGATGCAATCTTGAGGTACCTGCTTGGAACCACATTCCGTCATTAGGATGGCTGGCTGTGGAGCAAGATGGTTTCCTCTTTTTCAGGTTTTAATAACATGTACATAGGTTGAGATTTCTAAAAGACAACACGAAGTTGCCAGAGTAGTCATAGGGTTTGCTTATCTGTTTTTTTCACTTCTCGTAAATGTATATAGCATAGCTTTCTCTGCATCTGATGGTTCATGGCTAAATCTATCCAGCCAATATTGTATCACTGTATGCCTTACCTGGCCTAAGGAGGAAAAAAATGGAGGATCTATTGTTTCAAGATCCTCTGTTTCACTGTGTATGAGTATGTTTTGCTTTTACAACTGCTTTTATCTTTGTGTAGTTTTGCGAGACAGGCTTTGGAACAAAGAGCATCTCTTCTTCAAGGTTTAAACTCCCAAACATAGATTTGGTGGGCATTGTGCATATCACAGTTATTTAAAAAATCAATAGGCTTTTTCTTCGACCATTCAAGTGTTTCTTCGAAGTTTAGTGCATTAACTTGTGTTACATTGTTTTTTCAACAACATTAAAACGCATTCTCTCGAACATTTTTGGGGGCAAATGAAACTAATAGCCTACAGCAATATTGTTTTTATCACAAGCAATAACTTCTAGAGTTAAATTGAATTGGGGAAACACTAACTAATTAAAACTGCCTTTCCAAACAACTGTTTCTCCTACAGTATGTAGAGACATGACTGACAGACGGAGCTAGAGCATACGAGGCATAATGCTTAACGATAATTAGGAAGGTGGTCAAGCAAATGACAACTTGATTAAATCCAACAAAGTGAATCAAGTCCCGCATAAAATTGCAAATTAAACATATCATAGTAGGAGCTACAGCCAAAAGTTTCTATTGCCTACCAAAAGTTTTCTGCATATAGAAGTCTTAAGAAACACAAACTCATCAACATCAAAACTGATTTTAAATAGTTTGATCTACGAAGCAAATATCCTGAGACAAGAGTAGGCCAGTGGCAGCTTAGCTTTCAGTTTGCTCCCTCAACCTACGGATTGTGCTTCTCACTGTCACAGCACTAGCAGTGCTGGTAAATTAACAAAATGAACAACAAATTAGTAGAGCTTAGACAGGACAAATGAAATTAAAGAATTAACAAAAAAGAAGAATGAATTACTTCAAAGTGTAAGCACCGCCTGCTTTAACTTTCCCACAGTCCTTGCATCCCCAAATGCCCACAGCCTTCCTCTTCACTGCATACTGCACCATAAAGTAAACATTACGATTAAAAAAGAATGCCACTATAACCCACACGGACAAAACTGACACAAGTAGAATCAAGATAACACCATACCTTCCCACAAAATTCACAGAAGAATTTGCTATGCTGGCTAACCTCCATCTTCTTAATTTGCTTCCGGAGACTGGCACCATAACGGGTACCTACATTAGGAGACAAATTAAGAATCTGAAACTTTAAGCCAGGGACCCACCTGAACTTGTAGGTGAACATTATACATACATATTAAATATCAAAATGTGTTCTGATCCACCTACTTCCAAGAAAAACAAACTAAGCCAAAGGTAGGAAATTTTGCCAGCAATGCACAAAACAATGAAATCTTTAATGTGCAAACAATTTACAGTTTACAATTTTATGATCACAATTCACAAGCTTATCAAACATATGAATAAATTAATACAACAGAAAGTCGTTAAACTGAAAATTTAATGAACACAAAAAGATGATGCTTTTAACATTACATCCATCAGTTTAAACTTTAAAGTCCAAAATCAACCTTAAGAGCTACCCCAAATACAAAACAAGATTCACACAATGTTTAGAATTTTGGATAGATAAAAAGAGTGAGATTAAAAAAATCACTTTCAAAGAATTAATGTTGATGTATAATCAATGAAAGAACCATTCAAGCAAAGGTTCAATGCAAACTTTAGTAAATAAGCGGCAATTACCGTATTTTCCAACAATTCCAGCCTTCTTTGTTCGCTTAGTCTGCATCAAAGCAAAATGCACACTTAGGACATTACACCAAAATACAAAAGCCAATAAAAAAAAAACTCTAAACTGATTATACAGGAAAACATAAACATATCAATACCATCCTGCAATAATGATCCTTTTCAGAAAATTCAGATATTTTTTGAGGAGATTGCTAATGCTCTCGCCTTTGGTAATGTTATTTAACTCTTCTTTCTTGTAAAACCATTTAACTGTAAAACTAGAGAAATCCAAGACACACAATACTAGGCTTTTGAATTCGGCAACAAAGTGCATGCCCTCCTTCCAAGGAAGAAGGTTTTAGAACCATAAAAAAGATAAAAACAATTAGAAAATCAAGCATTACAAGCAAACACACATGAATACATAAAAAGCAAAGTCTAGCAGCAGGATTTCCGAACAGTAACAATCACCAACCCTAGTAAAACGAGAGCAATATGAAAAAAGAAAAAAAAAAACACAACTCTCGCAAAACCTGAATCAAATAATAACAGAGATCGGATAAATGGACAGAGTTCAAATGTAATACACCAGTAGATAATGGATTCTTCCAGGTCTTCCATATCCAAGCACCATTCGATAATGTATAGAAAAACTTACATTTTTGTTTTTGTGATAAACGACAAATTATACAAAAAGATAAAAAGCTTTAAGCATACAAGCTAATACATGACAATCTCAGATAATTCTATTTACATTCAAAACCTAAACTCAGTAGATCACCAGTGTTCAAGTCAACAGATCGTATGGCCAATTAAATTATGTGGAAGACCACTTCAATGACTCCAACTTCAACATTTGAGCATGGCATCCATATAAATAAAAAACTACTTTCGAAAAACAACAATGGAAATTGTATTTCTAATATAATTCGCATAAAAGCAGAGAGAGAGAGAGAGAGAGAGAGAGTACCATGGTGTCGTTGGCTTGAAGGTCTAACTCTGGCAAGCAGCGGCTGTTCGAGAAAATAAGCGACAGAGAAACCCTAAAATATCTTTGTGCCCTTTTTATATAGCGTTAAAACTTAAAACGACAGTCAAAACGGGTCCATTTTGGATCGGGTTTATAAACCCGGTATCGATGTGTATAATAATTTAATAAAGTAACACTTCATCAATTTTTATTTTTATTTTTCTAATTAATTATATAAATAAGAAATTTCTACATGCTCTACCTATGAAATTAAATCAATTAATTATATGTTGATATACTTTTTCTATTATAATTAGATATTTATTAATACTTGTCTCACACCGATTGCAATTTCACTTGAACCCACGTGCACCAACCCGAACCCGAACCCGAACCGCATGGGTTGGGTATAAAGAATCAAATTCGAAACGGGTTTGGGAAAAACACGTACCCACAAACTTGATTAATTAAAACATTTGTTTAAACCGACTTCGTTTTAAGTAAATTAGAATTTAAACTCAAAAGGAGTCGGTTTGGGTTAAAAAGTACAACCTAAATTGCAATTCAAGTTCGCGGGTTCGGAATTGGCACTAACATCCCGAAATTGTCCACCATAGACATCTCATTAACAAGTGTGAGTCCCAATGAATTTTTTGACATTCCAATACATGCAATGCTCCTTTCCGATTGCCTTCATAGCGAACTGACAGTTTATATCCTTACAGTCAGCATTGAATCGATACTTTGTCAACCACTTGACTCTAATCTCAAACTTCTCCCGCATACCATAAAGTCCCAACTCAGTCTTAAATTTCTCCTTGTCCTCAAAAACTTGTCCCACTGATAAAGGTCCCTCTTTTGAAATAGAGACTGTGGGTGTGGCGATGCCAAAAGAATACTGATCTGCACAAGGGAAGATCCAACATGATGGAGCTACAGGGAAAAGGTCATGTGATGGACCACCGAAAGTAACCCTCTAACTCCAGCACAATTCTTAGCTTAATTAAAACCATCCCCAACGCCATCTCCTCCAACATCGGCACCCAGCTCAGCTACGACTAAGGTATCATCTAGACTATTAGGATAATCATGCTCAATCGAGTTCCCGTCATCAGTATCGTAACACCCAAGATTAGCGTAATTGAAAACGATGGTGGAATTTCCTTTTCGTTTATCCCTAAATCAACTTTTGGTTGGTTACTACCACTAGCAAATGTGAAATTGGTACCAACTAAAGGAGGTTTGTATACATGTTCATCTCCATCTCCATCCACTCTCTTCATTATATCCACATAATATATCCTTGATCAGTGAATCATCGCGAAACAGGAAATCAATATCATTGTCACATTTCACACGATATTTTGTCCAACGGGATTGTCACGTAATCACCCCATATAAAATGATGTCATAAATATTTCTGTCAATCTCAGTCAATTTGTATATCTTCTCTACCAGCTCATTGTATGACAACTTGTTTTTCACGCACTCCCTAATAAGTTCACCACCCACGTAATCTATATCTCCCCATCGACCATTGTAATTGATTGCTAGCCTAAAACTATTCATAGTTCCTGAAGCAATTTAAAATTGAAAAAAAAGTCAGTTCATAAAAAAAAAATTGCAAGAAAAATAGTATTTCATATTTTATAGAGATATATCACGTTAAACATAAAATATCTCATATATGTCATGTTGGACATGAAATATCCCTTGACTTTTATGTTGGGTATGAAATATCATGTATGTCATGTGGGGTATAAGATATCCCATTTATTTCATACTAGACATAAAAAAATAAAATAAAAAATAAAACATGGCTTCACACAATATCAGGTAGTGTTTCATGTTAAACGTAAAAGAAGTGGGTTATTTCACGTTTAATTAAAGGATAAAAGAGTATCGAGCACACTCAAAGACCATTAAAATGCCCAAATCATGACCTAAATGACAAAAAACCAACATGGACCAACAAAGGAACATGCCCAAAGCATGATCCGACCCATCAAGGCATATAATCAAGCAATCACGTGGTCAAAAGCACCTTAAACAGTCATAATTATGTCAGACATTATACAAATCCCAACGTCTGACAAAGCCCTTTATTGCTAGATTCAAATGAATCAAACCGGGCAATAAAGGGCCCGAGATTCACACTCTTAAAAAGGGCATGAGTGGTGAAGGCTCTAAGGCTTCACTATAAATACTAGACCCCTTTTCAGAGAAAGGGGTCATGATTTTCTTATACACGAAAGCTCTCTCAACATAGCTCCGCAATTCTCTCCTTTAATTTATTACAGTTCCACGATCCGATAGAAATCAACCTAATTGTTTTCAGAAACCGATCGACCCAACCCTTGATTGACCTACGTCAAATCAAGGAACCCTTTGAGTATCGATCCACTAAAGTCTTCGATACATTAAATCCACCTAATCATTGATCAATCTACGTCTAACCTGGGAACCCATTCCCTAGCATATCGACCAATAGGATCATTTGATCCCCAGCAGCGATCTAATCACATCAACAATTAGCTCGATTCAATATATCGAGCACTATGGTTTGTTGCTATTCCTTTCACTTGGTAAATCGAATGAAATAATGACTTGAGCGTTAGAGAGTCCCCCCAATGGAATCCCCCCTCATGTGGTCCGCCACCGCTCTATTTTTTCCCTTGTTTTACACGTTGCCAGTGCCCATCTCGACAATTCAAATTAATTGTAGATCCGATCAACTACATAGCCCATGGAATCTCTGAAGGACCGTGGCTAAAAAGAGTGCTTGCAGAACTGAAGATTCATTCAGAGGACTCCATAAATATGTTTTGTGATAGCCAATCAGCTATCAATATAGCCAAAAATCCTGTTCATCATGACAGGACAAAACATGTGAAAATTGATCGACATTTCATCCAAAAGAAACTAGAGGGAGGTCTACTGAAACTGATTTACACTCCTACAACACTTCAAACAGCGGATATATTCACTAAAGCTCTTTCTTTGGTCACCTTTGAAGATTTGAGATGCAAGCTGGGCATGATCAACATCTATAATCTAGCTTTAGGGGGTGTTGAATAAAAGATCTTATATTATGATTCTATAGTTGATTAGGTGTGTAATTAGGTTGATTTTTATGGATTGTAATATTTGTTAACTGTCTTTATTGGTTTTCTAGTTTAGTGGATATTCTCCTAGAAGTGACTGAGGCACTGCGGCAAATCGGTGATGAGCCAAGGCCACGGAGTATTTTCGATGATTTACAGCCCATTATCTTGCTCTGGAATTCTCTGAAGGAGAAGAGAGAGGTTTTTACAAATCTCTTTCTACAAGAACTTTAAAAATTAAAACATTTACGTAAAAGAAAAGGCAGAAAAGAGGAACTTTATAGAAGAGTGCTGAGAAGTAACTTTATGAAAGCATGGACTTGGACGTGGTAGGCGAAGCATCTTGGTTTGACTATGAAATGTCCATTAATGCATCTAGGTTATCTATTTTAAATTAGGGGGAACTACACAAACATTTCTGAGGTTAGTCATAATTACACTCATTTGGTACTTTTGGGGGTATTGACAGAAAACCTACCCGTCGTTTGATAGATATTGCACATACATCTCCTACCGTTAGTTTTACACAGTTAAATCTTAATAGTCAATGGTCAAAGCTCAAAGCTCAAAATGACCAAAATACCCTTTATTTTCATTTTATAAAATAACTGAAGGTTCATTCAGAGGACTCCATAAAGATGTTTTGTGACAGCCAATTAGCTATCAACATAGCCAAAAATCATGTCCATCATGACAGGACAAAACATGTCAAAATTGATCGACATTTCATCAAAGAGAAACTAGAGGAAGGTCTACTGAAACTGATTTACACTCTTACAACACTTCAAACAACAAATATATTCACTAAAGCTCTTCCTTAGGTCACCTTTGAAGATTTGAGATGCAAGCTGGGCATGATCAACATCTACAATCCAGCTTGACGAGGGTGTTGAATAAAAGATCTTATATTATGATTCTATAGTTGATTAGGTGTGTAATTAGGTTGATTTTTAGGGATTGTAATGCTTGTCAACTGTCTTTATTAGTTTCCTAGTTTAGTGGATATTCTCCCTGATTTAAGGAGTTAAACATCCCTAGTTTACAGCAGTCAGACTGCTTACTCTTATATATATTTTGTTGTTCAATCAATGAAAAAGGACAAGATAGATAACCTAGTTTTTCACAAACAATCACACCATTCTCTTCTCTGAAGACCAAACTTACTCATGCCAATAGTCACTACAGCATCCATGTTGAGTTTGAAGTACCCAGATAACCAGAGAAGCAGAAACAGCATCAGAGGAAGCTGAAGAAATAAACCTGCAAACAAATTCTATAGCCCTATCCCAATTGTTGTCATCACAAATACCAAGTTGTAACAATAAAATTGCACATATCATCTTCTTTTGACATCAGACATAGAGGTAAAATACCTCTATGTTCTAATTCTAGTTCAAGAGGGAAAATCCTACCTCGTATAAATTCAATTAATGTGTTGAGCAAGTAAAATATAAAGTTGAAGACAACTTTAATAAAATAAAATAAAATAAAAAGAAGAAGTAATTACTAGTTACCTACCCGAGGTTTGAAATTTGACATTCGGAAACAACTTTATCACAAATTGACACTAACCTCCCTTGATGTTAAAGGTTGACCGGAGTTGGCTGTTATCTTTAATGTCAGAAAGGGTAATATAGTTATTTTAAAGCAAAAGGACTGTCAAATATCTTTTCAGCCATCAACATTTAATGAATGTGACATTTTTTTTTTTTGAATGGCGAATTTTATTAATAGAGCCAAGAAAGCCAAAAAGAGCAACCCAAATCAGGAACAAAACAGGCGCCAAACAAACACAGTGCTATAGAAAATACAGGAAGCCAAAAACACTGCAAACAGCTGAAAACAGAGAAGGGTCGAAACAAAACAAACTAATAACTTTAAATATTAATATAATTAATTAAAACATTTATAAAATAAAATAAAATAAAAAGATAAAACTTTGTTTTGGTTTTGAATCGGTGCCAAACATACAGGAAACTCATTCTCTCTCTAAACTTAAATCACTTCACATTCTCTCTCTAAATTTTCACTAAATCCACTCACATCTTCACCGAGTTGTTTCACATCATCCGTGTGGTGTGGAAGTTGAAGACTTGTCGACGGAGGCGAAAATGAGGTATGTTAAGGTTCAAGCCCTGTTTTTATTATTATTATTATTATTATTAATGTATGAATGCTTCGTTTTGTTTTTCTTGTGATTATTTGTGCAAAGAGTGGTGCACTCACTAGTAAGTTCGTTTGGATTATTAGTGTTTATTAATTGGTTTTTTATTTAATCACTATTTAGGGGAAAAATCATGTTCAAGTCTGACAAATAATTTTATTTTATTTTTGTTATCATTTCTAGTGTTCTCAATTTTAGTTTGTTTGTGTGCATTTTGGTTATACATTATAGTGAACAGTGTGCTATTATATTTGGTTTGAGTTTAAATGTTAGGGATTTTATTAAAGTTGTTGTTTTGGTATATAAACATACTATTATATCCATTTTTATGAATTTAAAATAGAGTTTTGATTGTTAACATTTATGAATGTGTTCATTGTTATTTTTTTATTATTATTATTATGTATGATCGTGTTTGGTTTGGAATAAAGTTATTATGGCTCTGTTTTAGTGTATATTTAAGTTTTGAATGTGTATTCTTCCAATACTATGTTTTGGGTATACATAAATTGGTTTAGGTATATGTAACATTTGTTTTGGTCTCATTATTCCCCATTCTCTCCCCCGATCGAGATATCCTCTCTTTCGCCCCCAAAAAAAGCGATTGAGTCATCAAAAATTTATAACGTGAAGTGCAATGAAATGCAATTAGATCCGTTTTGTGAAGAGGTATCCAGATTAATATTAGCAATTCAAATAATTTATGGTCGACTTGGCTGGACCAATAAAATTAAGTATCCAGGCTCCGTTTAGAAAAACTCAATTGGTAATATATCTATTATTAAGACTTATAGATATCCTAAACAATTCTATTTAGAAAGAAATTATTAAATAGCACTTATCCCAAACAGTTAATCAATCGAATAATAAATATAATGGATACGTCAAATATTTGGCGGAAGACATAAAAGAAATAAATTACAAAATTGAGAAAAAATGAAAAGAAAAAAAAACAAAGATGTGGTATTGGGGTCATTTGTCCTATATGTGCAAATCAAAATCGGGCGGATCCTTACTCGGAGTAGAACATAAACCTAAAAAAATGGAAGAAGCCCATTCAGGAACAAGAAAATGGCATCGTGATTTTTGGATTGGATCTTGATGAAAAAAATACATCAATGAAAGGTTAGTGCGATAAAACTGTTTTTGATATTCTAATATTATAGGAAAACTGGCCAAACGCATCGTTCTTCAAAAATGAAAGAGAAGCCCCTTCCTTCATTAGAAGGAGTCCGCTATAAAAAAAAGAAAGAGGGCTGGAAGCTACACATTGATTTTTTTTTCTCAAGTTTTAGTTTTGTTGAACCATATGCATCAAAAGGTGCCCGTACGGCTCCTAAGGGATACAATTTTATCCGAATCAACCGACTTTATCGAGAAAGATTGATTTTTTTAGGCCAAGCGATTGATAGCAATGTTTCGAATCAACGTATTGGTCTTTTTGTATATCTCAGTTCGGAGAGTGAGACCAAGGATCTGTATTTGCTTATAAACTCTCCCGGCGGATGGGTAATACCTGGAATAGTCATTTATGATACTATGCAATTTGTGCGACCAGATATACAGACAATATGCATGGGATTAGTCGCCTCAATGGGGTCTTTTATCCTGTTCGGAGGAGCAATTACCAAACGTCTAGCATTCCCTCACGCTTGGCGCCAATGGGTTTTTTATTTAAGAGAAAAAAGAAGACTATGCCTTCGCCATATGAATTATTAATATTAAGTAATATTAGCATGGCACTTCGAATTCGATATGCAAATTTTTTATTGTTTTTCAAAATATTAGATTATGTATCGAAAAAGTAGTATGAGATAAAGGAAGGGTATTTCCGATTTTATCTTACCTATCTTAGGTCGATTTCAGCGTCACAAACGTTTTTCACACCGGCAGGTTATTACCAACCTTTATGTTATGAAAGAGTACGAAAAAAAAAAAAAAAAAAAAACTTTGGGATTGCTGAATCACAGACGAAATAAATATATTAAAGCAACGGGGCTATAATGTTTTGGTCTCATTAATGTATTTTATTTATATATATATATATAAACTAGACAGGAGATGTTTTTATACTTAATAATGGTTAGTTCTTATTATTTAACATTACCTTGTTTAAGAGATGTTTGTATGCTCTATTATGCAATATTATAAACTGGTCTAGATGTGTAATGATATTGTATTTTATATAAAATTTATAAAATAATAAAAAAATAAAAAAAATAAAAAAATAAAAAACAGTCACGCAGGATGTTTACGTTCATTGCAACTGCAACATTTCTTGGTAAATGCCATGAAATAGGCAAGTTTTCCAGGGACTGTATTTGTTTGAAGATGTTGTGGGAATGTGTAATGGACTTAACTCTAGGTGTTCCATTAGTAGTAGGAAAAAAGTTTAGGCAAGAGGTCCCAATTCCTTGAAGTGATGAAATCAGAGTTATTCACTCTGATGCAGATTTAATGGACATCTTGGCCGAATTTAAAAAGAAAAAGGTCAACCAAATCCACTTTAATATAGATTATCTCTCTATTCAAACTGTATACCCTAATGAGCTCATTCCACAACAACCCAACCCACCACAATAACCTAATGAACATCATCATAACTCGTATGTGCAACCCAATCGACCACAACAAGCCAATGTCCAACATCCTAACCCACCTATGCAACCCAACCCACCACAACAGGCCAATGTCCAACATCTTAACCTAGTTGTATAACCTTACTTATCTGACATACAACAACCTGACATACCAAATGTTGAACAAGATGGGGTCCAATTTTCAGAATCAGAATTAGTCCCTTAGTCCCAATAAACTTGTTTACCGATTCTGATTCTAATGGGGAACGGGAAAATAATGTTGGATACACTATTCAATAAGGCGGGGGAGATAGTGATGGTGATGGTCTATCAGATGTAAATGAAGAAAATGTTAGTGAAGAGGTAGTGAGAGAAATAAACAATGATGGGGATAGTGATGTTGAACACCCATATAAGGGTAAAGCCTTTAGGTTAGGTGGGGATGGAAGAATTACATTGGAAGTGGGGCAATTATATAGGAATATGACTCATTTTATGTAGTGTTGAGGGCTTGTGGTGTCAGTGTGCCTGACCACACTCTTTATAGGGCTAAGAGGTATGCATTATACATAGGGGGTGAAGACCATAAGGCTGCGTTTGTTGCGCGGGATAAGATTGGACTATTTTTAAGATATGCGATTTGATTGGATGAGATTAGACTGGATTGGATTAATTACAGTGTTTCCCATATTTGGTGCAACATAGGATTGGACTAAAAATAGTCCAATCATGTGTTTGGTATTTGATAGGATTGGATAAAGATAATGTAATAATAAATAATAAAAATAATAAGTTATTTAAAAATAATCTGATTAAAAATTGAATCCCATCTCTTTCTTTCCTTTATCTAGATTTTTCCCTTCTCTCTCTCCCATCTCTTTCACTCCTTTCTCTGGAACTTTCTATTCTCATTTTTCTCTCCTCCATCTCTTTGACTCTTTCTCTTCTTTTCCCTATTACCACGTTTTTTCTTGTTTTTTTTTCAATTAATCTCATCTGGCCGCCGAGTTCCTCTCTTTCTCTTTCCCCTTCTTCTTCTTCCCATCTCGCATCATGGGGTAGTGGCGATTGTGGTGAATGGGAGTTAATTTCTGGGTTTCTATTTCTTGTTGGTGGTGGTGGTCTATGGGATCTGGTGTGGGAGTTGGGTGATGACCGGTAGACGTGTTCATCTGAAATTGTTTTATTTTTTTTTTCTGTTTTTTTCACTTGATTGAAGAAGAAGAACAGCCAAATTTGCAGGGGATAAAATAATCCCGTTGATTCAGATGGGTTTATTTTATCCGGCTCTAATGGGAAAAAATTGAACTCAGGATAAAAATAGTCTCTATTGCCAAGCCTCACCAAACATGGGATTGGACTAAAAATAGTCCAATCCCAGTCCAATCCTGTCAAACAAACACAGCCTAAATGTAGTATTAATAAAATGTATAAGTACGGTCACTGCATTAAGGAAAGGAATCCTTGAATTTTTGTCTTCCTGAGTACTATATCATACAACTCATCTACTAATGTGCCATCCCATTTTAATAGGTTTTTCCTTAGTTTTCATGCACAAAAAATGGGGTATTTAGAAGGGTGTAGGCCATTCATAGGTTTGGATGGTTGTCATTTGAAGGGTTCATAGGAGGGCATACTTCTCTGTGCAATTGCATTAGATGCAAATTGTGGGGTTTATCTAATAACAGTAGAAGTTTGTGAGTTAGAATGCCGCGATAGTTGGAAATGGTTTATTAGGTTATTACATAAACATATGGGGGTGCATGAAAGGATAGTGTGTTTTATGTCAGACAGACAAAAGGGACTCATTCAAGCCCTAGCAAGATGATGGTCTAACCATATATCTAGGTTTTGTGGCATACATATCTTGCAAAACTTGATGAATCGCTACAAAATTGAATATTTGAAGGATATGTTTTAGCCGGCTGTAAGGAGTTCTAATAAGGCTGGATTTTTAGAGAATGTGGGGAAAATTAGGGAATGTTCAGAAAATGCCCATAAATACCTCATGGATATACCCTTACAGCAGTGGACAGTCCATGAATTCAACACAAAGACAAAAACAGATCATAATACCAACAACATTGTAGAGGCGTTCAATGGGTGGCTCAACAAGTATCGGACACTTCCCATATTGACCATGTTGGAGAGTATTAGGAGGAAGTTTACGAAGCGTATCCATGATAGATATGAGGCAGCACTCAAATGGGAGTCCAACATCCCACCCAAGGTTAAGAAAATATTGTAAAAAGCACAACTAGAAGGGAGGTATTTAAATCCTTTGCAGTGTAGTCAATGGTATTTTGAAGTTATTGATAGAAATAAACAGTTTGTAGTGAAATTGGATGAAAAAACATGTGATTGTGGTCTTTGTGCAATCAGTGGGGTTCTATGTAAGCATGCAATGGCATGTATCAATTAGAAACTTTTTGTAACAACATTAGAGGTAATCAAAACTCATTCTCTATTCATGAGCTGTATTTGGATGAATGGGGATTCATCAAGCAGGTTTTGGATGAAGTGGGCATTAAGGGTGACTTGAATAATCTGTTCATGAGCTGTATTTCGAATGTTCACTATAAGGTTATTGTTAATGGAGAAATAACTTATTCTTTCCAACCTAAATGTGGGATTAGACAAGGTGGCCCGTTATCTTCTTATATTTTCGTGCTTTGCATGGAAAAACTGTCCCATATCATTCATCAAAATCTTCTTTAGGGGAAATGGAAACCGGTTCAGATTTCTAGAAGGGGTCGGGCGATATCGCATCTTTTTTTCGTTGATGACCTCATTTTGTTTGGCAAGGCCTCTCCCCAACAAGCTGAGACCATGAGGGAGGCTCTTGATCTTTTCTGTGATCTCTCAGGCCAACAAGTTAGTTTTCCCAAGTCAAGAGTGCATTGTTCTAAAAATATCAGCCGTGCTTTAGCTAAGTCTCTAGCAGATGTATGCGGCTATACTATTACTCATATTCTGGGTAATTACCTTGGTGTGCCTCTTATCCATGGTCGGATTACGAAGGGTACCTACAATGAAGTTATTGAGAAGACTCAGAAAAGATTGACTTCTTGGAAGAGTGTGTCGCTTTCTTTTGCTAGGAGATGTACACTAATTAATTTTGTGTCTTCAGCTTTATCTACCTATGCAATGCAATCCATCAAGCTTTCTTCTAAGGTGTGTGATAGACTTGATAAATTGAACAGAGATTTTTTGTGGGGTAGTACCATTGAGAATAAGAAGATTCACTTTGTGAATTGGAACACCGTGTGCTTGCTTAAAAATCTTGGTGGTTTAGGTATCAGAAAGATGAAGAAAATGAACCAAGCTTTACTGGCTAAAGATGGTTTAAAGCTGGTTGGCGATTATGTCAGAAAGACAATGGCCTGTGGAGTAATGTGATCAAAGCAAAGTATCTCAAAGAGGGGTAGGATGGCGGATCATGATAATAATACTAAGATTTGCTTGAGTACGTGGAGAGGGTTCTCTTTTGGGGCCAAACTTCTCTCTGATGGTTTGCAGTGGAGGGTTGGTAATAGTCATACGGTCAGGTTTTGGACTGATTCTTGGATTCCGGGTTTGGGTTTACTTCTCAGGCATGCTTCATGTAACCTCTCGGAGTCACAAACTAATGAGAAAGTGTGTGATTGTCTTACTCCCATTGGGTGGGATTTACAAAAGTTGTCTTCGATGTTATCTTGGCAAATTGTTCATCGCATTTTTAGTATTCATGTTAACTCTGCTCGTAATATTCAGGATTCAATTATTTGGAGTAGGTCCAAGAATGGGGAGTTTTCTGTGCACAGTGCGTATGGTATGCATTTCAACTTGGATGATGAAAATCTATGGAAATGGAGGTTTATTTGGAATCTGGATTTGCCTCCGAGAGTCAAATGGATCCTCCTTCATAATAAACTTTTGACTAATATGAGTAGAGCTAATAGGGGCATTATGGCGGACTCTATTTGTAATATATGTATGATTAGCGATGAAGATATCGAACATGTTTTCAGGAATTGTAGCTCTTCCTTCCGAATTTGGGAAGATGTCTGCAAGGGTATTACCAGAAGAGATTCTTACAATATCGAGTGGAGTGAGTAGATGTTTGACAATCTCAAGTGTACTGATATTTGCTAGAACAGTGTGCCAGGTTATCTCCTCTTTGCGGTGACTCTCTGGTTCATCTAGAAGTGGAGATGTGAGGGAATTTTTGTGAATGATTTCTAGCTCCCTCTTTGCCCTGGGAAGATTATTATGAATTATGTGGATGCCTGGATAGCTGCCAACATTGCTGTTGAGGCTGCTGCTAATAAAGTTAATTATCTGATTGTTTGGAACCCTCCTTCTCGGGACTGCGTCAAGCTGAACATTGATGGGAGTTGGAATCCTGAGCTGGGCACGATTTCAGTAGGCGAAGTCATTAGGAATAATAATATGTGTTGGCTGACTAGTTTCACACTCAACAAGGGAGCAAGTAATGTGATTGAAGCTGAGTTGTGGGGTGTTTTTGAAGGGCTGAATCTGGCTTGGGAGGTGGGTTTTAAGAAGATTGATTCATAATGTGTTGTTCGCCTCCTATCCAACATTACTCCTCATAATCATCCTCTATTTTGCATCATTAATTCGTGCAAGCTCGTTATGAAGAGAGAGTGGATTTGTTCTGTTCATCACATTTACAGGGAAGGTAATAGAGTCACGGATGCGCTTGCTAAGCTTGGCTAGTCTCTTGAGTTGGGCCTCACTGTTTTTGTTGTCCCTCCTCCTCAAATATCCCCCTTTCTGGAAGATGATTCCAAGGGTGTCGCTATTGCTAGCATGTGTCCTAGTTCCTAGTTTGTTTGTTCTGTTTCAGGTTGTTTAGCCTTTCCTTTTTACCCCAAAAAAAAAAAAAAAATCTTTTTGTTTAAGTATCAATTATTTCATATTGTTACGCTGACTACTCGCTTCTTTTCTTAGGTTGGTAACAGCTCAACACATCATGCACACATACCACACAACTCACAAACTAGACAACCCAACACAAGAACTGTCAACAAGGTAACATTTTACTTATCCATTCTTTGTAAATGTGTTATTTTTAATTGCTTTATTCACTAATATTTCATCCTTACACTTGTAGGTGCTTTGGTTTCCAAACACACAGACTTCAAGCCAAGGATATGCATGTCATGATAACATCATGTTGATTATGATGGAAACTTTATTTAAATTTTATTTGCTACGAAAGTTTATTTTACATTTTGATTTCAGCAATATATTACTTAATCATGAGCCCAAAAAATAGTACTCCAATTTTCGACTCTCATAATATGAATAAAGTTTGCTTGGATTTTTCTGAGACTAGGAAATTTTTATTTCAACTTCTTTCCAACATACGTATATTCCGTACAACTTGATCATACCTCCATTAATTTCATTATTTGGTCTGCATGAACCTTCCATATCTAATTATAAAATGAGAGGATATTTTAGTAGGTTGGAGAAGATTTTAGTACTAAGATCTAGTACTATATATCATCAGCATACCAAAATATATCCAATCTAGTACTAAGATCAATGAAAATTTTAAAGCTATTGCACTAACAAAGAAACCTGCCGATCTGCAGCACATCATCACATAATTTCTCATCACTCATCAGCTAAAAAAATTCAAGGAGATTTTCAAAGATAAATACTTACAAGGCCACCAGACAATTCTCCAGAACAAAAAAAGGTGGCAGGTATATATATTTTCCATGACAAAAATATTACACAGAAATGAATTATGAATATGCTACCTCTCTCCTAATATGCCATAGGTATCAATCAACTTAGATTCATCGTACTCCTCTATTATGTTTTCAATGTATTTCTGTTTGTCATGTTGCACCATCTCCTCCAAAATTTTATCTTTCATTGTGTTTGAAGAAATTTTCCAAGCATTGGCCTCTTCGTCTGAAGTAAAGACTGATTTTGACAACCAGTCCTTCCTTGCCTGTCGAGAACATTTCTTCTCCTCCATTGTCCCGGATGTAATGATACGGTAAACATGTACAAATTTCTTCTGTCCCAGTCTATATGCTCGGCTTATAGCTTGTCTGTCCACTGACGGGTTCCATGCAACATCAAGCAACACTAATCTGGAAGCCCCCACCAGATTGATCCCTTCACAACAAGCTGTTTTCGAAGCAAGCAATACCTTTACTTCGCTAGAGGGGTCATTGAAAATGTTGATTGAAGATTGGCGCAGCCGCACATCTTGCTTACCATCCATGTACAGCACCTCCCTCCCTTCAATCCAGTCGAAGTTTTCTCGAAGTTGGTCCCTTATCAAGGTTAATGGCTTGATAAATTGACTGAAAACTAAAACTTTTTCATTCAATGCTTCACTAAGCCGGAGAAGCTCCATTAGAAATTTCGTCTTAATTCCAGCCTCAGGATTCAGTCTAAGCCTTTCCAACTCAGCCCTGTTTTCAATCAACTCCTCGTTCTCATGAGATTGCTCTAGCAGCAGCGATGGATGTGCAGCGATCAAGGACACATACCAATTCTGATTAATCACGTCACCAACTGCTTCAGCACCCTTAAGGAGTCGTTTCTGAAGATCAAAAGGGCGTAAAACGACGACAGACTGCCTCAACCCAGGAAGACTATCTTGCAATACCGTACCTTTATGCACATGCACAAAGGGTGCAATTACGGTTCTAAGCTCGTCCAATTTCTTCTCATCTGCAAGTCTATCATCGGCATCCTTACCAATGGAACTGGTCAGATATGTCCATTGCCACTTTTCTCCATTTGTCTTGCGCCCCCGCTTTGTGACAGAATCTCTTAGCCTTCCAGACCGCATCCCATCAGCAAATTTCGGCCTCACCAAGTAGAAAGTATTGAAAAGCTCCTCAAAATTGTTCTGGAATGGCGTCCCAGAGAGAATGATTCGCTTTTCTGTCTGAATTTCTGACAGCGACTTAAAGAGGTCTGTCTGCTCATTGCGAGGTATGTGCCCTTCATCAAAAACAAAGATACCAGGAAGCTCCAAGAGAATTTTCTTCATCTGCTCATCCACTTCTCTGGACTTCTTCTCAGTATTCTTCTTACTCCCAACAAGTATTTTGAAGCGGCTGTAACTAACTCCTAAAACGCCTCCTCCCTTTTTCCATGACAATAATTTCATTGTCCGAATGAGGGATTCATGAGGGTTTTGTATCTCCAGCAATTCCGTGCCAGATAACACAGGGCTGTTCAGATTGTGGAAGGTAATCCCAGTCTTCCACTTTTTAAACTCCTCCTCCCAGGTAAGCAGCATGTTGCAAGGAGCAATAATGACTGGCCTGCATGCCGGATACATTTTCATGTAAGCTTGAATGAAGACAATGGTAAGACGGGTTTTCCCTGTCCCCGGAGCATGAGAGATAATACACCCGTTACCACAATCAGAGATAGCCGACTGCTTCAACTTATCAAGATCGATCCCACCTGCTATATTTCTCCAAATAAATTCAAAGCCTTCACACTGATGTGGATACATGCTATTTTTAACACCAGGAACAAGGTCCCACACAGTGCCTTCTGCCTGAGAACAATAAGGATCCAAGCCAGACTGGTAGTCAAAATCAGAGTCCTGAAAGTGGAGGTCACTAGGTCCAGAGTCATCCTCAATTCTTGAATCCCTCCTGTATCTTCCCGAAGGATTCTTGGCCTGTAATATACAAAAAAGGTTTAAATTATCAGATATCCGTTGATTCAATATCGCATTATCTACATAAACCAAATTTCAACATTCAGCTCTTCTATTTTTCAACATTGACAACAGAAATATTCAAATTAAACACGCATCAGTATTATTCAGAACAAATACAATCCTCCCTACGGGGTGTTGCTATCAAGCGCTATAGGCCATAATTAATCAAAAATGTCTCTGTGAAAATAACATCGATATTATAAAAATGATCCTTTCTTCATGTGGTATCTTCATAAAAAATGCCTGTGTGTGTTACGAGACTGTGAGCATATAAATTTTGAAGGCGTGAATGGGAGTTTGTCATATTTGATATTTACTACAAGCATCTCTATGAGATAATATGATTTCTTTATCAAGCAAAAGGTCCATACAAGGAAAAGCCACTTAAACAGAAACATTTCATGAGTAGACAGATTTCAATTTAGTTCTGCGAAAAGTTATAATAGAAATGTTAACCTCGAATTCAATATGCAGGAATATAATGTGCCAATGAAACATTTACTTAATATCTAAATATAAATCTATAGTAAGAAATTATAAAAGCTGAGAAAGAATTTTTAAGAGAGAACTCTTTGGTCCTAAAGTCAAGTGACCTCACACTTGCATTGGCAGTTCGAATAGTTATTTAAACCAATTGTATAAAATTAGCATGGAATTTGATAAATTATAGTTTTACTTTACTAAAAAACAAAGGTGTGCATAATTAACTATACAAACATCTGTGCCTTTCACTGATTATCAACACAGAGAAAAACATAAAAGCATTACTTACAAAAGGTGGCACAACGTATCTGATCTCCAATTGCACAAACGAGCAGAATTTGCAGATAATTCCAATCTCATCGTCATGAATGAGTTGGTGTTTGCCTTGAGAACAAAGAGTAGCTTGATCCTGTTCAATCTCGGAAGCTGGCTCAACTTCATTTTTATCCTGCTGACCAACAAGAAAAACAAGACAATATAAAGAAACAAATATATACATGAACACATTATTCAAATATAGTTTTATTTTGCTCAATAAGTTATATGCCAACCTACCATAGAGGAATCGGTATGACCTATCGCACTAGACGCAATGGCAAAATCCATATCAGTCCAAAGGTTATCCAACTCTTTCTCACATTCTGATTTCTCTGGTGGAGTTGGCTCCTCGTATCCGAAATAGAACTTCAATGGAAGAACTGTATCATCATCTAGTTGACTTCTCTCACTTTTAGAAAACAAAGAATGTTCTAGAGGAATTTCTTCACCGTTCAAAATGGAACTTAGAAGGATCTCTTCAACATCCTGATCTTTCATCGTAGAATTGTGCTTTATCTTTGACTTGCCAAGCTTCCCCTCATGTTGTTTAGATACCGTCGGCAAAATTTTATTATCTTTCCCTCTTCCAGACCTAATTGGCCATTTCTTAGCCACTGTTTTGCAGACTCTCTGATGAGTTTGAGCATCATCACTATCATCATTGTCACTGTCTCTGAGTGTGGTTAATGAATCCATATCCTCCTCATCAATAGAGAATGGGTTGCTAGCTGTTCCAAGTTCTGTTTCCACATTACTTGAACCCAAATTCTCAACTCTTTTTGATTTGTCACCCTCATCACTTCCTCTCTTTTCTCCTTCCTCTCTTTTCTCCTTCCTCTCTTTTCGATTTGTCACCCTCATCACTTCCTCTCTTTTCAATTTGTCACCCTCATCACTTCCTCTCTTTTGAACCTCACTGTCACCAGCATAATTTTCTTCTTCCTCCTCACTAGATGAATTTACCTCTTCTTCACTAGATGAACTTGCTTCCTCCACCATGGCAGAACTATCGGAATTTCCATCCACGTAATCTTCATCTTCGGTGTCATCATTATCCTCTTCACTTGAAAACACCGTCAAGTCATCTGAATACTCCTCAAGATCACCACCATCATCATCATCATCACTCGAACTCTCATGACCTGCTACCCCACTAGTCTTCTCACCGTCACAATTCAACCCCCCATTCTCATCCACATCATTAGAATAAAAGCTACTACTCACACCCAAACCATCATCTTCATCATTTAAACAAACAACATCCTCGTGCTCCTCAACACGCACATCATCTTCGTTGCCTATAAACACCACATCCTCATCCTCATCACTATCATCAATCATAATAGTCATCGTATTATCCATCCCCTCGCAAACAATGGATTTCCCCTTATCCTTTCTCCCCACATTGGCACCAACAATCGATTTTCCCTTATCTTTTCCTCCCACATTGCCACAAACAACGGATTTTCCCTTATCTTTTCCCCCCACATTAGCACTCTCTTCCTCACAAACTATATGTACCTCACTGTCTACACCGCAATCAACCTCTTCATTCTTGCTCCCGCTTCCAATGGACTTAGCTGGCAATTTAACTGACTCGTCCTCCTTTACAGTTGATGCACTCTGAGTCATTGACTCAGACCCACCAATCTCCAACTTTTTCTTTTTAATAATTTCATGATATTCCCGGAACATGCTGGCTTCTCTAGAACGCGTTCTCTTTGCTACTGGCAGTCTGGAGTCCATCACTAACTGTTCAAAAATCAATTCTTTAACCTGTCCATGAAACCAAACAAAGAGTCAGTAGACCATTACAACAACAAAAGAACCGATTTTTACCCTATCACGAAATCAAACAAAGATTCAGAGACCAATATAACAAAAAAAGATCGAATTTTTACACTGCCAAGAATTCAAACGAAGACTCAGAGACCAATATAACAAAAAAAAGATCGAATTTTTACACTGTCAAGAACTCAAACAAAGGTCAAGTACACCAAATACATCTATAGCATTGAGTTCTACCGTATATTAAACCAAAGTTATAGCCAAAAATAGAAAGTATATAACAAAAGTACTCATCAGGGTATACATGAAAGCGAAATATAAACAAAGAATGAGAAAAAAAATAAAATAAAATACCAAGAATGGCCATAAAACAAGAGAGTTACAGAATACAGAGTATAGACTCTTTTTTTACATGGAAAATAAGTTGATACACAAAAATCAGAACCAGGGCTTGAAAATAAGCGTCAAAAACATGTACATAGATTGAAAAACAGCGAGATTTACCGGCGACGTTGAAGAGGCGGAGGAGTTGAAGAGAATGTGAAAAGGCGTCAAAGCATGCAAGAAGAAGAAGAAGAAGAAGAAGGAGAAGAAGAACAGAGTCACAAAGGCGTGTCTGTTACTAATTACTACTACTACTGTCTTTGAAGTTGAAACTCTTTTGGTCTTTCTCTGTCAAAAGTGTTTCAGTTTGGGAGTGAAATGTCTCAATTGCCCTTGTTGTGGAATTTTCTTGTTTTAGAGTTCTTCCCGGACAAGTAGTCAAACTATTTTATTGGTTTTTATCTGGTGTGGATGGAGGAGACTAAAGTCTTGGTGTGATCGTTGATTTAAAATCTATCAACTCTTGGACTTGTTTGATTACTGTGATTTTGATCACTTTCTTGTTTGGCTTGGGTGCAGTACTCATGTATGAAATTTTAGGGATCAAAAAAAAAATTCTACTTTCCTTGGGTTTAAAATACTAATACTATTTGTGTTCCTTCTACAAAGCTATAATTAATTGTGAAGTTCAAAAAATAAAATAAAAATTAAGAGAGTATTTTTACTAATTGGGGATATAAATGAAAGATAATTAAGTTTCCATTGAAAAGAAAATCAGGAAGTTTTTTTTTTTTTGATTTTTTCCCGATATAAACTCAATTCATGATTATTGTGCTAGGTTTACCTTTACGAAATTTGATTTAAGACTCATTTTTACATAAATTACATATCACTCCTAAAGCTTTTTTTCCTCAAATGTTTTTTTCTTTCCTATTTTATTAAGATGTCAACAATTAAATTAAATTATTTTTTTTTATCAATTAAATTTATTTGATTAATAGGACTAAAAAGTAATACATATATTATTTATTATTTATGTAAATAGGTTATGCTCGACTAGGTTAATTAATATGTTTAATTATATTGTTTTCATAACCGTCAAATACGATTTAATGGTAAATATTATGATTCAATATAGCTCAATGATAAATTGATATACATTCCACACTTGAAAATGTTGTTGGTTTTGCCTCCGGGGGTGTAGCTCAGCTACAGATGGACGAATTTAGGGTTTAGGTAAATAACTCTCAAATCAACGGTTCAAATCCTACCAATAGTAAAAAATAAAAATAAATAAATAAATAAATAAAAAGTCTGGAATAGATAAATAATGTCAAAAATATATATATATTATTGGTTTCACTGTTGTCGTTGTAATCTAAAGTCTAAACTGCAATTAATTGATTTGATTTTGATTGATACGAGGTGACTATTCATCTAGAGTTCTAGACTCATAATAACTATGTAGCCGCTATCGGCTACTTACTCATAATTACAAATTTACAATGGCAACATGTGTAATAACAATAAACTACAAGGTCAAATAGACTTCCATCAAGTAGGACAAACAATGAGCATATTTCTGATTCTCCATTTTATTTTTTATTATTATTTTTATTCTATTCTGCGCGCGACCATGCGACCATGCTTCCACTTTAAATCCTATGTACTTAAAAATTCGAACTCATTCTATACTATTTTCTCACCAACCAATCAAAACTCCAATTCTCCAAAGAGAGACGGCTCCATAATTGATAATCCAAAACAAAGAACATAAACAAAACAAAACAAAAGAACCGTATGGAAAAACTATGTCTATGGAATATGGATTTGAAAAAACAAAACAAAAGTACATACCTTGAACTTGAAACCGATAAGATTTTCACCAAACAAAGCCACTAGTACTAGTTTGACTCAACAACTTTGAAGCAATTCATTGCTTAACCCTTTTAATAAAACTCTTGTTTCTATCCTTTATTGGGAGATTGGAGTCAAATTTTGAATTTGTGGAATTTAGGTTTAGCTGGAGAAAATTAATATGATATAAACAGTCTCTAGCTACCAAAGGCAAATCACGTTGATTATATTTATAGGCCCTTTATTACTTTTTTAATGTATTAATGCATTACTGCTGTTTTAAGTTATTTAGAATGAGAAATGCACGAGATAAAGTTGGTCCATAAGATTATGGGTTCGAGTTCTCACCTTCCACAAAAAACCCTGAACTTGCTGTGCTTTGTGTATTGTGTGTAAGGACAATGTTGAACTAAATGAATATCGAAAAGAAAAAAAAAAAAGTCATACTAATTACGATAAGTAATAATATACGTCTGATTCAAGTTTACCCCTCCCTCCAAATCATGAATTATTGTAATGTTTTTAAAAAATAAAGAATAATAATACTTGTGTGTACCTTGGGTATTGACCGGTCAGTACCTAAGGTATTAACCAACCAATGAGATTTTACCACATGACCCATTTATAAAAACTACAAGAAGATAAATGTAAGAAGTTAAAAGAAAAAAACCAAATGGCAATAGCCCATTGGTGGGGTCAAACCAGTCAGTACCGAAGCAATTTCAAAAAAAAAATCAGAATAAATAGTCCAAAAGATTTGTCTACAATAATGTGAGAGGTAACTAGGTAAGTTGTTAACACTAAGGACGCCTCAACCATTAGACGAGTTGGGCATTATTCCGCTGCCTCAAATTTTATTTATTTTTTCATCTCGAATGCCTTCTAAAATCTAGTCATGAAAGCTAAAATAAGGTCTCAAAAGTCAAGTAAACAAATTAGTTTTTAATCTATTTTAGTTCCTTTTATAAATCAAATTCTAAGGAGTATGTATTCAATTAGGATTCTTGAAGACATTTAAAGATATTTTTTAAGTGATAGATTTTTATGGATTTTTATCGAATTTTATAAATCTACATAGATTTTTATGGATTTATTTAGACATTGTGGCTACAAAGTTACGGAAAGAATTACTTTATTTTCGCTTTATGTTTATATTGTTCTATTGGTGTACACTGTACTAGTTTACTTTTGTAATTGTTTACACTTCTCTATGAATGAAATTGTCTGCTTCTTTTTCATCAAAAAGAAAAATTCTGCTTCTTGTTGTCAAAATAAATAAATAAAATTCTGCATCTTATCCAAAATAAATAAATAAATGTCTCAGGTGGCAGCTCCACTGTCCCCTGTGGCCCTGTGTCTGTGTCTGTGTCCCACACAATTGTAGCAAGCACCCCTCTCACACACTAGCTCCGGTCCATGACAAAGCCACTGCTACACCAACACATGTTACAGAAAGATGCTCACTTTTTTTTTTTTTTTTTTTTTTCCAGTAACATCTAACTAAAGAGAGTGGGGAGAAGACCGAACATGTTATGGCATTTGATATTTATATATCTCATCATCAAGTCTACCAAAATCCATGACCTAAGAAAATATTTTAAAATCTAATCCTAATTTAATACACATTGATTCTTGTAGACATTTTTAAAGTCATAGTTCAATACACTCGGATTTTGAAAGATTCTTTAAAAGTCCATAGAAATCTGAATTAAATACCGGATTAATATAGACTCTTTTAAAGTCTTTAAATGTCTGAATTAAATACACCAGATTTATAATGTTTTTAAATGTCCTCATAAATCTTAATTGAATACACCCCATAGACTTCTAATACATATCCTTTTTTAATATAAAGAATCTTTGATATAATTGTTTTGTTTCCTTATAGGAATAGATATTGGTCCCCTCATCCCCATCCTCATTTCCCCCTCCGCGTTTACGCATTTTCCAATCTAAATTTTTTCCTTGATTCCCTTGTTTTTCTGTTTTATTAAAAATTAAATATTAAAAAAAATATAATAATTTATGGTAACTTATATTATTCAATACAAATACAAAGTTAATGAAGTATTTATAGTTAGGGTTTAAATTGAAAAATTGGGATAGGGGGACCTCCCCCATCCCTATTTCAATTTGGGGATAAACTTCACACTATCCCTCCCCATTTCCCCATTTGGGGATGATTTTTTTCCCCGGGATGGGGATGGGGAAGTGGGGATTTAGGGAGTCGGGGAAAAATAACCATCCCTATTATCTAGTTCCAAAACAACTCTCAATACTTTTTTAATTTCAATATATATATAGATAAATAGTCTTTCTATTATCAGTTCGAACTGACAATAAATATATCAGGACAAAGAATGTGGACCACAGATTACGGAGAAGTTTTGACAAGTGCATATACTTTAAGTCAAAGTATATAAATCTAGTGGTCCACATTCTTCGTCCTAATATATTTATTGTCAGTTCGAACTGATAATAGAAAATATATATATATATATATATATATATATATGGATTTAATAACAAAGTAAAAAAATAAAAAAAATAAAACAATAATTTAATGATTACTTTATAGTTCCAAAACACATTAACAATATAATTTAATGATATTGTTTGTCATTCTATTCATATTTATTTATTTATTTTATACTAGTTTGTTTTCACTTAACTTAGCATCAAATTCACTTAGAGCATCTCCAATGTAAAAGTGGTTTGCATACCAATAATTGTTGACATGACAACAATGTCAAGAGACTTGCTTTTTATGTAGTATAAAAATAGACTTTATAGACAATCGACTCAAAATTTGTTCTCCAATGCTTCGGTCTAAAACACAATTTTTTTAATGGCATGTTCATATTTTTTTCCTATTTTATTTTTTATTTTATTTCCTTACCAAAAATATATGAAAAATTAATGTCAGTGTTAAATGTTTACTGAGTCAACCTAAAAAATAGCTGTGCAACAGACCATCTGAAAGTGAACGGTCATGTTGACAATGTCTAATTTTTTTTTTGCCACATCAGATTGAGGTTGAATATGCACGGTAGCATTGGAGATACAGTTATTAACATAACGTCTATTTATCCAATGTGACATCTTTTTTTTTCACAAGATGATAACAGTGAATCTAGTTTAGAAGGGTTTTGATAAACCCACACCTATGACCTAACCCATGTATAATTATGAAACTAAACAGATAAACCCAATCACAAACCCGTGAAATTAAACGGGTTAGGTTTGGATGGAAGTTTGGGATTCACTCATACCCGTCCCGTAATCCCGTAAACTTTTGCAAGTTTGTAGGTGGTCGAAAATATCAATCTGTTTATGAGTGTTACAGTCAATGTGAGCTGGCATAAAGAACTCAAGATAAAACGAAAATATTTGGAGGAAGAAAATCAAACTCACTTGTTCAAACACAATTTCGAAGAGTACATTCCATATCACAACAAGAAAGCAATCAATGGTCCCTTGCAGAATTTCTTATTTTAGAAATTCCTTCGAGGACAAGTAGTCAAAGTATCTTATAATCTTATTGGTTTTTATCCGGTGCGGTTGTGTACTTCTGTGATTAATGTGATTTGTGCTTAGGTTAGGTGTCAGTAGTACCCATGACCCATCACCCATGTATGAAATTTAGGGATGGGTCATAAAAAAATAAATAAATAATTCTAGGTTTTAAATACTATAAGTAATGCTCTTAAAATATCGATGATTTTCACTCCAATTACATCAAATATTTATATCATTCGGATACCTACTCCCTTAACATCTCAAAAACGATACTCTTCATATATTTTCTTTAAACGTGCATAATGAAACTTGAACCCTCCCACTTACATAAAAAGAAAAAAGTCATCTATTAGTCATCTATTACTTACGGCAAGATATTATGCCCATTAAATTCAACTTATCACATTGATTTAATTTATTAAATTGATTAATAAGACTGAAATGGTCTAAATATGATTTATTTATTTATTGAAATATTACAATGATTCGAGGTTTTATAGAGTCATGTGATGGATTCGAACCCATAACCTCGTGATATGGGTGTAGGGCTATCAAACCAACCTCATTTTATCTAGAATTAAATATGATTTATGTGAATAGATTATGCTTAATATGTTTAAAATCATATTATTTTATTCACTATTCTCCATTTCTGCTGATCTAATCTACCCTTATTTTTATTTTTATTTTTCAAAAAAAAAAAAACTACCCTTGTTTTATTTGATTTTGATTGACATGAGATTACTATTTCATTACATATATTTTACTCATGATCACAATGGCAACATGTGTAATAACAATTAAATACAAGGTCAAATATAACCTTCTAGGACTTCCAGTACGACACACAAAGAGCATGTTTTGACTTTTGATTCTCCCTCCAATCCTCCATGCTTAGACTTCAAATCATAAAAAGCAAAACAAAAAAATAGTGTAAAAAAAAAAAAAAAAAAAAAAACTTAACACCAAACAAAGCCACTGGTAGTCTGACAGTCAGAGTAATCAAGTTTCAAGCAATTATTATTGCCAAAACTCTGATTTGGTTAACTTGTTACACACTTTTTGGTTTAAAATTTGTTAGGATGGTATCATTTCTGCTGATTTTGATAGCTTTCAGCTCTAGTTAGCTTTTCCAATGTCATGAAAGGTTGATATTTCTGTGGAAATAATAAATAAAAAGCTGGTTTACCCTTTTCAGCTTTCTCTCCTTTACGATCATTTTGTCAATTTTAGCAGTGCGACAGTGATCGTATCATATTGTGATGTGGAGGCTTGCAGAGTCGCAGTGGCGTGAGAAAAGCCTATTGTTATTTGTGAAATGCAGCTCTGGTGCAACTCACAATTCACAAAGGCCAATCACATTAATTATATTACTTTTAATTTATTGTAATACAGATACTATATATATACGATCTTTTTATTAACGGTTCGAACCGACAAAATTTATATCAGTTCCTTGTATGTGGGCCACTGGATTTAAATACTTTGACTGACAAGTGCATACAGCCAAGTCAGAGTATTTAAATCCAGTGACCCACATGCAAGGAATTGATATAATTTTTGTCAGTTCGAACTGATAATAGAATTTCTGTATATATATATATTTTTTATTTTCAGTTCGTCCTGATATAAAATATATCAATATATCAGGATGAAGAATGTGGACCATTAGATTTACATACTTTGAATCAAAGTGTATGCACTTGTCAAAACTTCTCCATAATCTGTGGTCCACATTCTTTGTCCTGATATATTTTATATCAGGATGAAACTGATAGTAGAAAGACTATATATATATATATATATAAATGATAAAGTATGTGCGCACCGATATACTTCATCAGTGCGTTGGATGTGAACCATTAGATTTACATACTTTAACTCATAGTGTATGCAATTGTCAATGCTTCTCTATAATCAGTGGTTCATATGCATTAGTACTGATATAGTTACATCAGTGCAAACTAATGTGAACGAGACTATATATATATATATATATATATATATATATATATATATATATATATATAAATTTTCAAGTCAGTACATCCTGATATAACTTTATAGGGATATTGAATGTGAGCCACTAGTTTTACATACTTTGACTCAAGTGTGTATGCACTTGTCAAAACTTTTCTGTAATAAGTGGCTCACATTCAATATCAGGATGTAGTTATATCAGGATGTCATGACCAAATCGGGGTTGTATATATATATATGAACAAATTACATCAAACTCACCTGAGGTTTACTATTTTCCACGTGGAAACAACTTTATCATTAATTGATACTCACATCCTCTATCGTCAGTCTCAATGCTTCTCCATAATCAGTTATCCACATGCATTGATACTGATGTAGTTACATCAATGCGCACCGATGTGAACGAGACCATATATATATAAACAAATTACACCAAACTCCCTTGAGGTTTGCTATTTTCCACTTGGAAATAACTTTATTATTAATTGATACTCACCTCCCTTGTCGTCAGTTAACGTTCGTCAGATTTAACCTTTGACTGTATCAAGAAGGGTAATCTTGTCTTTCAACTTATTTTGTACTGTACATGTCATGTCAATCAAATGCATTTAATGTATGTCAGATATTTTTTGAATTTTAAATAGAAAATTATAATTTTTAAAGGAAAAACAATTACTAAAGCAATCGAAGAGGCGCAAAAGCTTGCAGTTATGGAAAAGAACTCTCTCTCTCTCTCTCTCTCTCTCTCTCTCTCTCTCTGTAGAAAACCCAATATTTTGTCTCACTACAACCTTCTCATCGAAGAACTTGAACAGTGAAGCTACTCGTCAACGTCATAGTCATCGTGTTATCTCTCCATCAGTGTTCGTTGAAGAAGTTGACGCGTGAAGGGCTTCTAGGTTCATCTTTGCAATGGGTGAAAGGTGAAATCATAAATCTTGACCACGGACCTCCCCTTTAAATTTTGTTTTTATTTTTTGGAGTTAATTTGTGGAAAAATTGAAGCATAACTGAGATAAGTCACCTTTTAGGGTTAGGGTTTTCATTTTTTTGGGATAAAAATTTGTTTTTCGTGCATGTTTTGTTTTGACAAAAATTTGTGTTTAGGTTTTGAAAAAATAATGATATCTATTTGTGTTTAGGTTTTAAAAATTTGTTATATTGGTTGGAGGTGTAAAATATATTTTGGGTTGATGCTCTGTTTTTTGTTTTGTATTGTTTCGTTGTGTTTATGGTTTGATGGGTTTTCATTGGTGTCACTTAATTTTCATGTTACATGATTAAAAAACTGAGTAATTGATTGGAAAAAAAAAATCAAATGGAGAATAATCAATTGGAAAAAAATAAATCAAATGGATAATATTTTGTAGTGGAGGAATATTGTAATGAATGGCATGGATGGGAAAAACAAATCTGGCATTGGCATTTCATAGCCACTCTTGGTATAAGTTACCGTTGCTATCAACGGCCATAAAGGAACGGTAACATCTGCAATATTTTTTTCATTTTTTTATGAACGAATTACACCCACCTCCCCTAAGATTTGCTAAATTACAGATGAAAACAACTTTATCATTAAATAACACTCACCTCCCCTCCCGTCAGTCAACGGCCGTCTGATCTAACCGTTGACCTTGTCAGACCATGTAAAAGTCCAAAATACCCCTAAATATGTCTATTTACTTTTATAACCCTAGAAAAGACAAAAACTAAAAAATCAAATTACAATTAAATTTAAAATTAAAAAATATTAAAAAAACTAATTAAATAATAATAATAATAATAATTATTATTATTATTATTATTATTATTATTATTAAATGAATTAAATTAAATTTTTTTTAAAATTAAAGAAAAACAACAAATTTTAAAAATAAAAAATAAAAAATAAAAACGAATTTTTAAACAAAAAATTGCTAGTCCAGCTAATTTGACCACCGCCATCATCATCTACAATTAAATTTAAAATTAAAATATATGAAAAAAAAAAACTAATTACTATTATTATTATTATTAAATTAAAATCCAGCTATTTCACCACCACCATCATCATCATATCACCACCACCACCACCACCATTCAACCAAACCCATCATCAAAACTACCACCACCAAGATCAAACCCACCAAACCACCATCTCTCTTCCTCACTCTCTCACACAACTAGACCCGAAAAATCATGTATCGGTTTAGGGCATTGACCGTTGGAGACGAGGTCGTCGACGCGGCTGGTTTAGGGCAGTGGATCCATGTATCAGTTCCAACGGGTTCTCGTGTGAGCCTCCTCCATGTATCGGTTCCAACGGTGGTGGATGTGGCGGCGGCTGCGAGCAATGGTAGGTGTTGGGTAAATGGGTTCAATTTTTGAGGTTTTTTTATGGATCAATTGTTAATTTAGATTTCGGTTCCAACGGTTGTGTTTGGTGTTGTGGATTTCGAATCCAACTTGTATTTGTGTTTGAATCTAGTTTCAATTTGTATTTATGTTGGAATCTGATTTCAATTTGTTTTTGTGTTGGATGATGAGGAAGATGATGGTCGATGATGGTGATGGTCGATGATGGTGATGGTGATGGCTGTAGGATGATGATGAAGATGATGAGGCTATGGGATGATGATGAAGAAGAAGAATGGATGGAGAATATATGATTTGTGAATATATGATTGATGATGGGGGTGGAGAGATTAGGATCTTTTGATGATGATAGGGTGAAAAGATCTGGAAAATTTGTTTTCCAAAGAAATTTCATTTGCTTGTTGTTTAAAGTCTTCTTCATCAAGAAACCAAAAATAGATCAGAGGCGCAGTTGAAATCAGTTACTGAATTCAACGCACCAGTTGAAGTCTTCTTCTGAGTTTTGCAATTGAAATCAATTACAATTAAATTTAAAATTAAAATTTTTAATTATATTTCTTTTAAAAAATAATTTGTTCTTAAATATGATGATGATGATTTTTAGGGTTCAAAGGGAGAGAGAAGAGAATGAATCTAGTCAATTGATATTTATAAATATTAGTTTTTTTATTAAATCAATATTTTTTTATTTAAAAAGTTTAAAAAGTTTAATTTTTTAAATTTATAAATAGATTTTTAGTTTTTTCTTTTTTAGATTTTTTCCATTTTTTAATTTGGGTGTGTCAGTATTTTTTCCTTTTTAATCTGACATGTACAATATATTAGTTATTAAATGACGAAATTACCCTTCCTCACAAAGTCAACGGTTAGATTAGATGGCCGTTGACTGACGGGAGGGGAGGTGAGTGTTATTTAATGATAAAGTCGTTTTTATCTGTAATTTAGCAAACCTCAGGGGAGGTGGGTGTAATTCGTTCTTTTTTTATTCATTATAAAGTTGTAATTCTTCATTTCCTTAAGGGCATTTACGTCCAAAGAAAAAATTACACAACCTACAGCTCAAATTAATGTTCCCGCTGTTTACATATAAAAAAAAAAATATTTGTTTTTGTCTTTTACTCGAGTTATAACAATAAATAGACATTCTGATGTCATGTTAGGGGCATTTCAGACTTTTGCACGGTTTGATAAGGTCAAAGGTTAAATGTGACGGGTTTTTACTGACGACAGAGGAGGTGAGTGTCAATTAATGATAAAATTGTTTCCGCATATAAAAGAGCAAACCTCAGGGGAGTCTGATGTAATTTGTTATATATATTGAGAGAAAAAAATGTTGAAGATTTTTGCAGATCACACTACAAAAACTAGGGCCTTACCGCCGTGGCCGAATCCGCGGTAAAAACTATGGCAAAAACTGTTTTGAAAAACTTGACCGAACACCACCTTAACTTTCCATTTTCCCCTCATTTTCCTTTGCAAGCTAAGGAGACTCGATTAAAAATCACTCAAAATAACTATACTATGTTGGCCGATCGATGTAAAAAATAATTTAATTTATATTAATTTGAATTATTTAGTCCTTACTAGTAATTTTATTCAAGGACATTTTTGTAATATAAAATTTTAATAAAAAAAAAGGGTGTTCAAATTAATTTGCTGGGTGGCAATAACCGCTCCCTTTAATTATTCTTATAAATGGTAATACATATATGAGTAGTGCTATATCAATTTTTTTATTATCAATTCGAACTGATAAAAGATATATCAATTCTTTGCATGTGAGCCATTGGATTTAAATACTTTGACTTGACTGCATGCACTTATCAAAACATCTTTTAAATCCAATGGCTCACATGCAAGGAACTGATATATCTTTTGTCAATTCGAACTGATAATAGAAAGACTAGTGCTATATAACCCAAATAATTAACCCAAATTTCAACTCAAATGATATGACAAGTTAGTTGTCATCAGCACACACAACATAGGATTATGTGATTAATGAAAAAACCAATTGCCACATCATTTGGGTTGAAATTTGAGCTAAATTTTCGGTTTGTCTAACATGTGTGTGTGTGTATATATATATATATATTCAAAAAAATATATATCAAATTAATGGTAATTTGTTTTGTAAAGAAATAATGGTCAATTTTAAAAACATATCATTAGTAGTATAATAACATTTCAAAAAAATTAAAATAATAGTTTTTAGGGGTCGTTTGTTTTTTTGTCTGAAAACTGAATAGTCCTGAATTTTACCGAAGACTGAATAGTGACTGAAACCTGAATCTGAATGACATGTTTTTTTTTTTTTTTTTTTTTTTTTTCTTCTCACGTCTGAATGTACTATCAACATGTTTGTTTTTTAAAAATAAAATTGTCTGAAAATAAGTAATTTTATATCTATACCCATACTAATTAAAAGAAGTAATTTAACATGCAACACTCTTTATAAGATTTTGCATGTTCTTCCGTAAACAAAATTTAATTTAACAAAACAAAAAATTCATGTAGGAATATAATTTTGCATGTTTTTCTGCAAACAAAGTTCAGGTTCAATTTATTGTAAAAAAAAAAGTTCAATTTCAATTTCAATTTTACATTATATTGTCCAAATATCCAGTATATAGTTCTAGAAACCATTTTTTTTTTTTTTTTTTTTTTGTTTCTTGGATCATATACAACTAGAAACCAATTTTTTTTTTTTAAAAGGTTCCTTAGATACATTTATTATATATATTTTTTTTGAAATAGGTCCCTAAATTATATACACCGGTATATATATAAACAATTATTCTATAATTTTTTCAAGCCACGAAATCTACTCAATATCGAATGTAACAACAAAAAGAATATTTGATAAATTATATAACTGTAATTATGACAATCATAACAAATTATCATTCTAGATTATGTTTAAAGAGTTCTACAACTGCCACTACACGTAGATAAAAAAAAATAAAATTAAAGAGTTCTTACCACGATTTGGTATGAGAGAAATTCAATTGTTTAATCCTAGGAAGATTTCAATACGAGAAGTGATTAGAGTTTTTTTTTTCTTTCTAAAAGCCTTTTAAAATTTAAAATAAGAAATACGTTAAAAGAAATAATTCTACACCATATCAAATTAGGATAAATTTAGAAATATATCTTTTTTTGAGAATAGATTTGGAAGAAAATATTTTAATTATAATTCAGTAATTTGGAATTAAGTTAAAAGTCAGGATTTCTTACTTTTTTTTTAAAAGTTGTTTTTTGATATTTTAAAGTTGTTTGACTACTTAAAAAAACAAATAAAACAACTTAATGAGTTCAATTCAGACCCATTAAGTCTTAAGTGGAAAAAACAAACGACCCTTTAAATTTATGACTTAATTTTTTGACTTCAATATTTCAACTGTTGGATTAATGAGCACATGCTCATATAGATGGTTGAAATGTTGAAGTAAAAAAATTAGATCAAAAATTTAAGTTGATATAGTTTGACCATAGTTTTTAATAGAATATTAATTGTAACACATTACGAATATTAATAGATTCTTTTTCTAAATTGTATATGAAATTTACTCTTAATTTATTTTATAAGGGATATACTAAACCAACTTAAATTTCTTACTTATGAAATGAATTAAAGAGCACATGGGAACATGAGTGATTGAGATATTGAAGTAAAAAAAAAAAAAATCAAAAATTTAAGTTGCTTTAGTTTGACCCGTTTATAATTGATAATACATAAATAACTAGTTTTCAAAATAATACAAAAATAAATTGATGTCCAAGTTAGTTTTGAAGAGTAAAAATAATTTATATGCATATCATTTCTTTTATCACAAACTCATGCCACAACCCCATAATTTTTAACTCCAATACTATTTGTATTATATGGCGACAATGTAATGGAAGAAAAGCAATGACGACAAGAAACATAATGATTCATAAATATTTTAGTTTAAGTAATGTTGATATCTAATAAATATTTGAAAATTTTGTATTGTAATTTTTTTTGATGAATAGAAAAAAAAAGTTTGCATATTCTATTTTTTTTCTAATAAAAAAACTGTAAAAAAAAAAAAAAAAAAAAAAAAAGTTACTCGATTTATTAACTGATTAAACCTTTACATGGTTTAGAATCCAATTGGATATCTATACCCAGGTAAAAGCAATGTGGGTATTACCGGGTATGGTTCTTGATACCATGTATGGGGATTGAGTACTGACGTGTGTACTGTAAATTGTTTATGCTTTCAATGAAGATGGTGGTTTTATGTGATGTATGATATTTGTAGCTTGAAAACTATTCACTTATAGCTTTGCTCATGAAATAATGTGTTCAAAAGCAGGGGCCAACATACGGTTTTGTATCAGTCGGGTCTGAACTGATTACTTGTTATAAAAAAAGTAAGGGGTCGTTTGTTTTTTCCACTTAAAACTTAATGAATTCGAATTGAATTTATTAAGTTTTTTTTATAAAAAAAAAGAAGTGGTCAAACAACTTAAAAATGCCAACAAAAAAAAAAAAAAAAAAAAAAACTTAAAATTAAAAGTAACAAATCCTGACTTTTAACTTAATTCAAAATCATTATATTGTATTTAATATATATATATATATTTTTAAGATTATCCTCCTAAATATAATATATTTTCAATTTTATCATAATTTTATATTATACAAAAGTATTTCTTTTTACATATTACTTACGATAAGCTTAAAAAAAAAACATTAATCACATTGTCACTTTCCACACCATCATTAAACCTCCAATTTTTTATTTTTTTAAATCAAAACCATTTTAAATCATTATTTATCATATTTCTTTTATAAAAAAACAATTATTTATCATATCTTAATCATGAATAATATATTATCATTATTACATAAAAATGTTTTAGGATTTGTTAAATTATTTTTATTTAGTTGTTTGTATAATATAAAATGAAAAATTGAAAATACATAACAATTAATAGTAATAGGGGTATAAATGTCAAATTACCTATTTTTAAATTATGTAGTCTTTAAAAAACGAACAAGTTGACATTCTATTCAGAAGTGATAAAAATAAAAAATAAATATGTCATTCAGATTCATGTTTTAATCACTATTTAGTCTTTGGTAAAATTCAAGACTATTTGGTCTTCGGACAAAAAAACAAACAACCTCCAAATATATATGAGTTTTGATGAGCTCTGATGAGCTCTAGAAGAAGGTCATTTTAATTTAATTTAATTATAATTTTTTTCGACTGATAATATTGAAAAACTTTAAAGATATTTAAAACTTATAAATTTGCTAAATATAGAATGAGTAGGGTGTATCATGTATGAGGTCTTTTTAATTGTGATTAAATTTAGAACAATTAAAAAAATCTCCACACTTTATCCATACAATTATTTTGCAATGTAAGTATGTTTGAGCAGACAAAACAATAAATAAAGGAGAGATTACACACCCCTCCCTCGAGGTTTAGGGTTATAACACTTAGATGGAAAAATTAGTTTATTCTACACCAATACCCTTGCATTTAAAAATAGTTAACCATTATGTTAGATTGATTTATTTTTACAGTTGAAAGGTCCAAAATGCGTTTATATAAAAATAACAAATTAAAAGTAAAAAAAAAAAAAAAAAAACTAAAAAACTAAAAAAAAAAAAAAAAAAACTAAGAAAATTAAGATAATACCAAAATAAGAAAATAGAGATAAAACTGAAAATAAGAGAAAAAAAAAAGGAAAGAAAAATTATATAATAAAAAATTAAAAATACATTAAATGAATAAAAATGGAGGCTACCCCACCTAAAGATGACCTCTAATGGTAGATAGTGGAACAAAATCAAGAGGGATTTGAGAGAGAGTTTGTTTGAAAGAGTACGTAATAATTATTGAATGGTTTTTATATTTATTATTGAATTTGGTAAAATTTTCATAAATAAAATGTTTGAAAGACCAAAATGCCCCTCCATTGTTTATTATTGTTAACATTGCACGGTTAAGTGGGAGGGGTGTATCTGTAGAACACTGAAACTTTACAATCTACATGTATCAACGCCAAACCTTAAGGGGTCCAGTGCAATGTTCCAGTCTTTTTATTTAGGGACAATTGCACTAAAGTACCCTGACCATTGTTAATATTGCAACTAGATTGCACTTGTACCAAAATAACAGATTAGTACCCTTGACCAAACGGTTGACCGTTAGATTTAATTATTGACCAATCAAATATTACGAAATGACCAAATTATCCCTAATCAACATTATTTTATCAATTTTTATAATAATTTTATTTTAAAAATTATTTTTTAAAAAAAATATTGGAGAAGCTCTTCTCTATGGAGATCTTATCTGAATACAGATAATGATCTCCATTCCCAACACACAACACTGAACAATAACCATGGCTAAATTCAAAATGAGGTTATTTCCTTCTTTTGTTCTCTTTTAGTGATGATGATGACCGAGAAACAAACAATATGGCGATGGTGAATCAAGAAAAAGAAGAATACGGAAATCGAACAAAAAAAAAAGAGATAATTTCTGTATTTTTCAGTAATAGATGATGATGATGATGATGATGATGATGATTGTGAAGGAAAAAAAAAAGAGATGGAGATCTAGGTAAGTTTTATATTATTTTTTTTTCTTTTAAATTGATGTTAATGGTGTGATTGAAGAAGAGAAATCAATGGTTTCATTTTTTTTTTCTTAAATTGTTTTTCTTGAGAAAGATGAAGATGAGATTTGGTTTCCATATCAGATCTATCAAAAATGTTATTTATTTTATTTTAATTTATTTTTCTTTGATAACGATGATTTTTATTTCAAAAAGAAAATGATGATTCAAAAAGAAAAGTTTATTATTTAATTTTTTCTTTAATGTTTTTATATATTTTTTAATATTTTGTTTAAAGCTTTTTACTACTTCAATTTATTTAAGGGTAAAAAGACTTTTATACCCTTTTTAAATAAAAAATCCAGTTAACCCTAACGGTCAAGTGTTAAGTTAAGGGTATTGATTTGTCATTTTGATAAAAGTGCAATCTAGTTGTAATATTAGCAAATATCTGGATACTTTAATGCAATTTTCCCTAAAAAGACAAGCAGTGGACTCAGCACCGGACCCACCGTAACCCAGCTGGACAAATACAGTCGTAAACATATAAGTGAACCTAAAAACCGCGTGCTTGATGGGCCCCACTCTTCAAAATAGCCGATTTAAACGGCCATAATTAATAATTATCGCTCTTTATTATTATTATTTTTTAAATCTTTCACGCTCAGAGAGCCAAAAACAAAAACCTCCCCAAAACAAACCAATACTCTCAATAGTCAATAGAGAAAATAAAATAAAATAAAAATTACTAAAAAAAAAAAAAAACTAAAAATCAGTCTGTCAATCACGAGAAGACCCTGTTTGTTTCTATTGTCTGGATCGGAGGCGCATTGTAAACCCTCGATTTTGGTCTTCTCTTTCGACGCCACAATCTGCATTGTCTTCGATCCGATTTCCAAATATTTCCGGATTCCAATTGAAATTGCTTTTGACGTCTGCTGGCGGGATCTGATCGTGTACAAAACAACTTGTTTCAGATTGAGATTTAGATTGTGTTTTCGAATTGGCATTTGTGAAATAATTGTAAATAGTTTCTCGTAGGAGCTTAATGTTGAGAGTTTTGGTGGTAATTTAACTTTAGAGGATTGATTTAATATTTCAATAAGCTTTTCAAAATTTTGGAGGGATAGTTTGATTGTTTGTTTATTTGTGAGAGAAATGGATCCGTTGTCTTCAATCAGCGATGAACTAGCGGAGATCAATGGACAGATCGCCGACATTTTCCGTGCTTTATCGTAAGAAATTATACACAATTATGCTAATAGCTATTTATTTATTTATAAGAAAATAGATTGGTAATGTGATGCAATTCATGTGTTGTTTTGCAGAAACGGATTCCAGAAACTGGAGAAGATCAAGGATGCGAATAGACAGAGCAGGCAATTGGAGGAGCTTACAGAGAAGATGCGAGAATGTAAAAGGTATTCCACACCCGAACTTAATCCTCTGTTTTCCTCTCTGTGTAGGGATCTTATTATTTGTTTCATTTAGTTCTTTGTAGAAAACTGATTTGGTAAGCGAATGCAATAGCAACTGGTGCTAGATTAAAATCATAGAATATATCTGGGTTTATGAATATTGTGTAGGAAGCAACAAATACTAGATTAAAACATAAAATGCATTCGGTTGATGGAAATTGTGCTTCATCCTTGCACTTGCTGATCAAATTGTTTCATTTTCAAATTTCACTTTTGTCTAGAGATATTTGTATTTTTGGATGACTTGATCTCTAGATATGTTGCTGTCTTTTCAGGCTTATTAAAGAGTTTGATGGAGAAGTTAAGAATATGGAGGGTAGAAATGATCCGAATACCAACAAGATGCTTAATGAGAAAAGACAATCATTGGTGGGAATTTTAAAATTTCATACTTTTATTTAGGATTTGATACTCTCTAGGTTGCTAAATGCTGTTTATGCTTTTTATGCAGGTCAAAGAGTTAAATTCATATGTGGCTCTTAAAAAGCAGTAAGTTGACATGTGTTTGTAATTACGATTATTTGTTACACACATGATCACATCTGCAATAGATAGTTTAATACACCTATAATCATCCGAATGTATTGAATATCATTTTTTCTTCTTCATTGTCACTTGCATCTGTGTTTTATACTTGTGGTTGTGTTATGGATTTAGGAGGATTAATCAAAGTTTCAGTCAATTTAACTTTTATCATCTTTTCAGGATCCAATGAACAGCATTGTATTAATTAGTAGTGGGATTATGGATGTCATTGGCTACAAAATTCTCTCTCTCTGTTAATTATTGGATGGGTCAAGAAACTGGTCTATGCTAACGCTAATGATTTATTTTGTGGAGAAATGTTGATGATTACAGCTGTCATATTCTTGTAGTACCTAGATGCCATACACAGTGTCATATTTTTTACTGCTGTTATTTTCTGTTAATTGTGTTTTGTCATGCTACAGATCTCTTAGTTTTGGCTTGTTTTAACATGGTTGTGATGGCAATTTTCAGACATCAAGCTAATCTTGAAAACAACAAACGAGTTGATCTCTTTGACGGGCCTAGCGAAGGGTTTGGGGAAGACAATGGTTTGCTAGCTTCATGTAAGCATATGGCATGGTTATGAACATGCTCTTTTAATAGTTTTGTCTACCAATAGGTTTGAAGGGTTATAGAGTTGGAGATTTGGGTATATGCAATAACAAGAATAGACATTCACTATCACAATCTCTATTGTTCCAAGGAAGTTGGCAATATGCACATGCACAAGCTCATCACCTGACAGACACTGTATAATCTTTTCTTACATTTTAAAACCATTACTGTAGAGAGGTTGTAGGACACCTTTGTTCATATAAAATTTTATTATAGGCCTTATGTCATTCTTCTCATTATTATATTTCTGAGGCCAAGACTATACATTTTGCAGCTATGACAAATCAACAGCTAATGGATAATGGAAATCAGATGATGGATGAGACTGATCAAGCCATTGAGAGGTCAAAAAAGGTAAGTTTGTGAAGGATGACTGTAATTGCTGCATGGTAGAATTTTTCAGATATCCAGAATATTTTGTAGAAAATAACCGTTTTCTGTGATATCAATTGTAGTTTCTCTGTCAATTGAAAAAAGAGTATGTCTATTCTGTTTATTTTTCACAATAATAAATATCCAATATGGTTACCTCACATCAACAGAATCCACAAGCTTGCAAGGTTACTGCATATTATAGTGGAAATTTTTAATATGTTGAGTAGTTACTTGTCACAAATTTTCGGATAAAAAAGGAGGTCTTACCAGAGTCAATAACTTTTGATACTTAACAGTCCACAACTTACAATAGGATTTGTCCTATCAGATAGGTCCTTTATTAGATGAATGGTTCATAAGGATATTTAGATAATTCTGTTATGAGATAGTCCTATTTGAATATTTAATTAGTAAGGCAATTATGTCCGAATGGTTCCTTGATGGTTAGAATGGCATGGACCATATACGTTGTTTGCGTTTAATACTCTAACTGCAGACCTCAAATGATTGCCAACCTAATAATATTCCAGGTTTTTTTTTTGGTACTCCTTTTATAATCAAGGACATGGAATCTTCCTTCGAAGCAAAGTTAGGAACTCCATAGTTACAACCAATTTCCAATTTTTATCATTTCTAGACATGCTCTATCCCTCGGACATCCTAGTTATTTAATCATCCAATTTATGAGATGGTTTGCTGCATCTTTGTTAGGGCTCAAAATTTGCCTACTCTTGGAAGTGTTTTGTGTGGGCATGATATGCCACCATAAAAATAACTTTGACTTTTGAATACATATGAGTTTTGTCCATGGAGTTAATGGATACTGTTTACCGTCAATTGTCTCTCTCTTATTTCATTATCCTAAAGCCGCTTTGCTAAACCGTTGAGCCTTTTTGAGTTATGACCAACAAAAAACAATGAACGTGACAAGGATTTCCTTTGTACTCAATATCCCCCTTCTAGAGTTTGGAATTTGGGGACTAAGAAAGTAAAGAAAAGAGAAAGTGTAAAGATAGTTATCCTGCTTCTATGTTTGATTGTTAACTTCATCATTTCATGAAAGGAAAAAGTAATTGTTGTGCATTCCCCTTTTTCTATAATAGGTTGTTCATGAAACTATCAATGTCGGAACAGAGACAGCTGCCTCTCTCAAGGCTCAGGTATGCAATTAGACAGCATTCAAATAATTTAATAGTAATTAGATTTTGCTATGTTTTAGGTTCAATTTACCTTTTTTCTTGTTCTCTATATTAAATAAGGCTCTGCAGTGGCAATGGGAACTGAGATATTTTGTTTCTTTCGTGTTCAGACTGAACAAATGAATAGGATTGTTAACGAATTAGACTCTATCCATTTCTCAATCAAGAAGGCATCTCAACTGGTCAAGGAAATTGGTAGGCAGGTCAATCTCTGAATTAACAACCCACTTTCGTTTCATATACTGTTTAGTTGTAATTCATGTAACTAATTGTAGTTTATTTATTCCATTAGGTTGCAACTGACAAGTGCATCATGGCATTGCTGTTTCTCATTGTCATTGGAGTTGTAGTCATCATCATTGTAAAGGTATGATTCATATACTGTTATATTTATCAGTGGGTTGGGTAAAGCACCTGGAACTAATTCAATCACTGTCCGTCCTAAGACCTTTGGCCAAAAAGTCCTCAATCCCAAGTGGATTCATTGCATTTTAATATTTGTGAAACTTTTGACCTTTAGAAGATACTCTACCAAATGACACCACTGAAGCTGGCTTTGTTCGTATGCTTATTAGAGTCATTATTGTACATTTTCTCTTGCTTTTCAGCTTGTGCACCCGGGCAACAAGGACATCCGGGATATTCCAGGCTTAGCTCCGCCTGCACAGACTCGAAGATTACTTTGGAATGCTACTTAAAGAGTTAGAAACACACCTGTCATGAGATTGTTAGGGTGATCTGCAATCTGATTGGAGCCATTATCAGCATAGACTGCGATGCAATCTGATCGGATCCATTATCGGAGTGGCTTATTTTTTGGTAGGTTTGGTGAGAATACTTGCATGCCTTGTTATGTGCCGTTGATAGCTTTTTCTATTGGTGGCATCCAAAATTTTTTATTCCTCGAGTGGAAGAACATTCTATATTTAAGCGAGGTATAACCTTGTAACGTGTATCCGAGATTGTATTGGTTCATTCATATCTTGTATAATTAACACAGTTGTATCACTATTCTCATTTTCTGTATCTGAAAAATTTGTATTATACTATTAAACTATCAAGTGTATTCAAGTTCATTGATGATCGGCCAACAGAGGCGTAGAGCCATCTTCAGACATTTTGGGGCCCGAGCGATTTTATGATATTAACAAAAATTGAGGCTCTATATAAAATTATTACCATTAACATAACAAAAATAAAAAAATTCTTCATTTACCAAATGCAATGTAATCTATATAAATTAAAACAAAAAAGATTTAATCGTATCTAAAAACATAAAAATAAAACATTGTTTACATTTTTATTTTTCCTGCTGTCTGAAGTGTAAATTTACTAATTATATTATTACCATCAAGATTACTAATTGGACTTTCTTTCAAAAGAAAAAAAAAAATCAATTGGACTCATACAATTTTGACTCAGACAATGTCAAACTAAGGGGCTATAAGACTTATTGCCTCTTATATCTTAAATTAAGATAAATCAATTTGTTTGTTTTTCCAACTTATATCTTATTTTAAGATATATATGTCTTTTAGAAAAAATGAAAATTTTTGACTTTTATCTTATTCAAAAAGTGATATAATAAAGTTTTTTAGTAAATTTCCACAAATATCCTATAACAATTCATACATTTATAATTTTATCTGCATATAATAAAATCCTAAAAATCAATTTTCCAAAAATTCCCAAATTTGAAGAAACCCTAATACAACCTAATCAATTTTATATTTGTAATAAGTCATCCAAAATGAAAAAAACAAACATATCATAAGATCTTAATTTATAAGACTTATCCATATGTCTAACAAATTAAGGTCTTATAAGACTTTAGATAAAAAAACAAACAGCCCCTAAGTCTGATATGTTAGAATTCAATTGGGCTTTGATGTTTATTTTTAGAGTAACGATATTTGCACTCCTTAAAAATCGTATGTACACCCATTTTGTATGTACACCCCACCAAAAAAGATTTAAAATATTATAAATTGTATATACACCCCACATATTACAAATATACCCTTCCTTACACTTAACAAGAGATCTGTATATTTTCTTCTTTTTTATTTTATTTTTTGTGTTGATATCTTGTAGATTTGATCTAGAAATTTTACCCTATTCTTCGCAGGGATTTTGAACCCAGTGAAAATGGGTTTTGAAATTATGCGGACATGCGGTGTACAGACTTTGAAGCTTTTAATTTTTTTTTTAATAAATTATGAAATAAATAAGATAAAAAAAATTAAAAACGAAAGAGTATGGAAGAGTGTAATAGTTACTTGGGATTCCAGAACTTCCCCAGAAACCTACTCCATCTTTTTATTCCTTTTATTTTTCTTTAAAAAAAATTTCTTTTAAAACTAAATACAATGATTTTATCTTATTCATTTTTTTTTTATAATTTTAAATAATCACTATTTAAAATTTAATTAATAAAAATTAATATTATAATAAAAAGATATTATAATTTTCTTTTTAACTAATTATAATGTTTGTTAAAATGTTTAGAATATTAAATATTGTATTAATATGATGTATGAGATATTGTATAATTATTTTCATCATTTTAATAAATTTATTTAAGGGTATTGTTGGAATTTCAAAAAAATGCTAATTTGGGGTGCACATACGATTTTCAAGGGGTGCAAATATCGCCACCCTTATTTTTATTAAATTGAACTAGATATAGATAATTGGGCCTTATTAAAAAAAAAAAAAAGTAAAGAAATATTTGAGATTAGGTCATTCTTAAACTTAAATAGCTTGGACCTGAGACCCCTAATTTTATAAAAGATGAAGAAATAGATTGGACCATTTGGGGTTCCTAATTTTTTAAAAGATGAAGAAGTAGATTGGACTTTTTGGGGGCTCCAGCAAAATGTTGAGTTTGCTGCCCCTATGGGCCACCCCTGTAGAGACATAGCTAGGTTGGTAGATGGACGAGCTTAGGACTTGGGTAAATGACTCTCAGGTTAGCGGTTTGAATCCTACCGATGGAAAAGTTTTCAAAAAAAATACCTGATCTCGAATTAATAGATATTGTCAAAAAAAAAAAAAAAGGTTCATCGATGATCGGAATAAGCTTGCATGATATTTTGATCTTGGAAATTGTCGTCTTCATTTACCAAGTTCAATGCTAGTTCATTAATAATGGGCCAAATGAGAACCCAAATCCATTACAAAACTTGAAAAAAAAAAGGTCAACGTGGGCCGTATTAGAAAGCATTGACCACTTTTTCATTAATTTCTTCAGTCAGACAAGGATTCTAGGAAATCCACGTCTAGATCAGTATTCACCCTTGGTGGTGGAGCCATTGTGTGGAGGAGTGTTAAGCAATCTTGTATTGCTGATTCCACCATGAAAGCCGAAAATGTAGCCGCTTGTGAAGCTGCTAAAGAGGTTGTTCGACTCCGCAAGTTCTTGAGTGATTTGGAAGTTGTTCCAGATCTGGATAAGCCCATCACACTTTATTGTAATAACAGTGGTGCTTTGACTAATTCCAAAGAACCAAGAAACCACAAGAGAGGTAAGCATATGGAGAGGAAATATCATCTCATCAAAGAGATAGTGCAGAGAGTAGATGTGACTGTGACCGTGACCAAGGTAGCTGATCCATTTACAAAGACCTTACAGGCTAAAGTGATTACAGGTCACCTAGAGAGTCTAGGTTTACAAGACATGTCTCACATGCTTTAGTGCAAGTGGGAGATTGTTGGGGGTTTTTGCCCTAAAGCTTGTAATTTGTAAATGTGAATTGAAACATTAATAAAATAAGTAGTTTATTCATTCTACATACCTGTCTCATACATTTATCCCATGTGTACTTAACATCCAAGATTGCCGAATGTAATTTCTAACTGAGTATACGAGTGTCATATACAGAGGTATTCAGTTTGAGAAGAACAATCTAAAGAGTCTGTAGATAGCAAATAGAGTTGGGTACTTTATTTGTGGTTAATCTACAGCTGCTGTCCATTCCGTAATGTACGATGGTCTTAACCTAGACTATTCATATGATGATATGGGAATGGAGGCACCTTATATGATGTGATAATATAGGACTAGGCCATGATCTATATGAATCTCTCACCAAGATCCGTTATAAGATGAGATTCATATATATCAACAAATGATGGCTATTTTTATCGACTCCTTCAAGTTAGATCGTGGTTTTTGATATACCATGGGTGAGATCGGAGTTGCATTCTCGGTCAATAACTTCATATGTTGGAATCACGGTTTGGCTTGTGGCTGGGAAGGTTTGTACACAATAGAGGAATCCATTCCTTTTTACGAGAAGTAGATAGCAGTTCCCTTAAGGGTTGATTCGGGGCTTGAACAATATGAGTGCTCTACTAATTCCGTAAGGAATATATGATTTATTGTTCATTAGAGAATCAATGGTACTTAATGGAAAGACATAATTAGAGGGGTATAATGGACATTATGACCTAGCTCTAATTATGAACTACTTGTGGAGGATCATACTGTATGCAATAGCTATATCGATGGACAACTGTAATTTCGGTTTGTGTAATACATCTACAGTTGGGAGAGTACAGCCTCGAGTTTTTAGTGGAATAACTCTGAGGTTAATAATCATGAAATATTAATTAAAGAGTTTAATTAATTATTTCTAAGTATTATTGAAGCTCAAAACTGTGGGTCCATTAGGTCCCCTTGCTAGCCCATTGATTAAAGGTAACAAGGGTCACGGTTAATTAATTGGATTGTTCAATTAATTATGTTACGAAAGACATGGATTAATTCAGGGATTAATTGAATAATGAGATCATTTAATTAATATATTAATAATCAAAATAATTAAATAATTATATTATTTAATTAATGAATTAATAATTATGAACTGTTAATTGATTATTCAATGGAGTTTGCAGGTTCAAATCATGACTGAGACATAAAATAATTAGATTATTTTATTCTTAGTTAGGTATAGTATTTAAGCTTAAGTTAACTAGGGTTATGTTGGAGTTAGAATCCTACTCTACCTATGACACTTAAATACTAATTATCTTTTGAATATATATATTTGGAAAGAGATAATGATTTAGTTTGAAAAATATATAATATTTTAAATAACAAAATGTATATAAAAATAAAAAATAATAATAATAACTGATATAGTAATGATCAGTGTATTCAATTGAACCTATTTTTTTGTATCAGATACAAACAACACGCAATAAAGAAAGAAAGGAAAAAGAGGGGTGCGGCCAACTAAGGAATAATAAAAGAAAGATTTTTTTGTTTTTTTTTGTTTTTTTGTTTTTTTGTTTTTTATTTTGGTTCTTCACAAATAGGGTGGCCGAAATTCTTCTACAACAAAACAAGGGTTGTTTTGTGTTACTTTCTTCTAGCTCCATTCAGATTCCTTGAAGTCCATGACGTGTCCACACGCAGTTGCCGGATCGCAGGATATAGCGAGGAAGACGTGGTGGTTCAAACAGAATAAAGCTTAAAGTAACAAAGGAGTTAGTCTACAAGGGTATGATCTAATTCCATTATTATATTCTTATATATTGTATACGGTTTACATGTTGCTTAAAAATTTTAAAACCTATTTTCCACTGCGCAACGTAAATCCGGCTTCCTACAGGGCTTCCTACCTCATCCTTGGTTTCCTTCCTTGTCAGGGGCTCAACACCAAACATATCAAACTCCACCATGTCATCCAAGACACTTAAGATGAGTTTTCCTTTGTGCACATCCACAACTGCCCTTAAGGTTGCCATAAACGGCCTTCCTAGCAGCACAGGTTGGGAATTTCCATGCTCATTCCTATCCTCCACATCCAATACTACAAAGTCAGTAGGAATGAGCAATCGATCAACCTTAAGGATCACATCCTCAATTACTCCTCGAGGATTCCTTGATGACTGGTTTGCCAAATGCAAACATATGGAAGTGGGCTTGAGACCACTCAATCCTAGATTCTCATACACAGAGTATGGCATCATATTGATGCTGGCTCTTAAATCAAGCATAGCATTCTCATCTGAGGAGGTTCCTACAGTGATGCCCAACTCAAAACTTCCTGGGTCCTACTCCTTGGAAGTATATCCACTCCTAGAACTAGTAATGGCATGGGCATGCACTTGCATTGGGGCTTTCCCCCTATCTTGCTGCCCATTTGCCTCCATCACTTGTCCCAGCTGAGTAGACAACTTCCTCAGCAACGTTTCTATACCTATCATCCTATGATCCATCTCTTGTTGATAAAATTGTGGAGGATTATGATTGCTCCACTGGTTCGAGTTCCCAGCACCCTATTGGCCTTGATAATGGCTCCGGGTGTTGCTTCCACCCCATGATTGGTTCTGATCATTCCTTGGATGTTAATAGGCATTGTTGTTGTTTCTCTGTCTTCCCTGATTCCATTGGTACATGGCTTAGGCCTTTGCCTCTGAATAAACCTCTCTCTAGGAGGTGCATACGTCTGCTCCATGACCAACTGTACCACATGCTTGGCACACCTTCACCTACTCATTCTGTTGTCCCTGCTGATTAACCATCATTGCCTTGACGTTGTTGGACAAGGTCTCCATCAGCATGGCTAGCTCTACACTACCACCCCTGCTTCCCTTTGTGCTTATTTGTTGGGAATTTTATCCCAACATCTCATATTTGTTGAACACAAAGTCTGCGGTGCACTCCCTCATCGCTCCACCAAAGGCATTATTGACAATAGCCTGTGTGAGTCCAGTAAGCCCATCATAGAAAGAATGCACATGTTGCCGAAGTGTGAAGTCATAGTGTGGGCACTGAGCTAGGAGAAGTTTGAACCTCTCCCATGACTCATGTAATGCTATTTCTTTTTCCTCTTGGAAGTTTGCAATCCGTCCTTTTATTTCCTTAGTCTTCCAAGATGGAAAGAATTTGGAGAAGAATTTCTGCTCCACCTCGGCCCAAGTAGTGAGAGTACCAGCTGGCAAAGCCATAAGCCACTTCTTGGCTAGGTCATTCATGCAGTATGAAAAACAGCGCATCCGCAATAAATGCTCCGTTAGCCGGCACAGTGGTATCATAATGATAGCATTGTAATACTCCTTCATAAACTGAAGGGCATCTTCGCTTGGCTTCTTATAATAGGATGGCAGGATGTTATAGTGTAAGTTCTTCAGCCCATAGTCTCGTTAAGCGGCATTCAATGCTATGGCTGAAGGATGTGCCCCCACAGTGGGCAATGAGAATTCTTTCATGCAGCGTGTATCCTCCATCGAGTTCCTGATAATGGTTCTTCACAGAATTCAGAAAAAAGTAACGGGAATCAAATGAGAAAAAGAAAGGGATTATACTAAATTATGACTAGAAAGCAATGTAATTTTAAATTAACTAACAGTTCTAATTTTAACCGTGCCTACATCCTCGGCAGCTGTGCCATGAATTTTGATGCGCCCGAACCGGTTCTACAAAAACTACTAATATCTACCCAATTCTACCTCGGCTATTCTAATAGGGCGTGCGAGTGTTTCACCCTTTGTAAGTGCACAAGTCGTTCAACTCATATAGGGTGCACAAGTACAGGTTATCGTTCCCACGAGAAGCTAGGACGAAAAGAAAGCGAACTAACTAGTTAAATGCTTCAGAAAGCAACAAAATAACAAATTAAAGCTTCAAAGCTAATCTAATGCAATACTTAAAATGAGATTGAAGATTAATGAGATTAAGATGCTAGGGGAGGTATGAAATTGACAATGCTACACCATCAAGTAACCACTCTCATAAGTTTTAGATCAAAATCACTAAGGCTAGTTCCATTTATAATTAAAAGCACACTCAACAACTCATTCAAAGTATCCTCTATAGTCATAGACGAACATTAAGTAAGTATTTGGTTGTGGAACTATAGTCGAGAGTGTGGATTTACCAGTTATAACTATTGATCATCACACTCTACTTAATGAGTTATGGATGACAATACACAATTCAAAAGTTATGAATTAAGTATATATATATTTATATAAATATATATTTGAGATATACTATACATATATATACACATTAAATATAATTATTCGTTTCAAAAAACAAAAGAGAAAATTGATTTCTAAAAAAAATCTAAAATAAATTTATGTCATCCTCTTATTTACCAAAATGCCATTCATTGGATGGAATTGGATGAAATTAGATGGAATGGCCATTAGTGTTACAAAGTTCACCAAAAATGGCCATTTTAGAACAGCTTTCCAATCCAGTGGCCATTTTGATAGCGTGTCATCGATTTTTGTCCATCTTTGAATTGAAATCAAATGAATAAGATTTTGACTTTCTTGTAACAGGGAGTATATAAATATTTAATTTTATTAAACTTTAAATTTCAATTTTATAGATACTAAGGTTGGTTGGATTTAATAGCTGATAAATTTGTGCAGCAATTGTGCTGTTTCTTTGTAGACTATGTCTCTATCTTTCTTGCAACAGAGAGTCCATAAAATTTTAATTTTTTAAAACTTTCATTTTTAATTTTTATAGATACTGAGGTTTGATTTAGCTAAGCTTATATAGTCAAGATTATTATGAGAAAAGAGTCATTTTCGTTTAGTTTATTTTATAAGAATTTTGTACACCCATAGTAGTAGCTAAACCACTAGATTAACGTTCTAATCTCTAACAAAGCTAAATTAATTGGAATTGAACTAATAATTTTAATTAATTAAACTAATAATCTTAATTATTATTTTGAAAACCGACACCAAATGACCCGGAACCTAAGAAAATCAAACACCAAATGCACCATACATATATGATATATGTATTCTCGCAGTAAGCCATAATTCGATAAATATTACACTTTCAAATTCAAATTATACAATCATTCACGATTGCGAAGTTAAGAATAAATAATACTTTAAAAATAAATTAGAATAAACGATCAAGTAATCTTCTTACACTTCCATCAAAATTTGAATGGGTAAACGGGAGAACCCAAAGAAAATTAAACGGATAATAAAAGTTTAAACCAATAAATAAAAACAACACAAAAGGAGAAAAATAATTCCTATACGAGCCATTCTAGGGTTGAAAGTCCGTGGACATAGCCCCCATTTTGAATATTTTGCTTCATCATAAAGAAAATTAATTTGCCTATAATGTAAATTCTTCTATTGACTGACCAACCGAAGATCAAATGGCAGCTTCGAAGACTTTCACCATCTGCGACCTCCCCTTCCACCACCACCGCTAGAAAACCTATCGTTTCTTCGGCCAGAAAATCCACCACCACCTCTGCCACCCGAAAACCTACCACCACCTCTGCCACCAGAAAACCTACCACCACCACCAAATCTTCCTCTCACCTCTTCTTTTTCTTGCAAGGGTGGCAATGTTTTCACCACCTCTAGGCTGACATTGGCAGCATTATCCTGGCCTGCAAACAAAATGAATGATAGATTTATCAGGGAGAAATCAGAAACATGGTTGCGTAAACAACAAACAAGAATAACGTAAATTTTATAGGAACTTATAACTGTCATGGATCGAAATATAAAGCAAAAATAGTACCAGCAAGATACAAGTCCACATCCTCCACTGGGACATCAAACACTGCACCCCTTCCATCAGCTGTGAGAGCCACACCCTTCACCAACTCTACCTTCTCCTCAGGCACAAATCTCCTCAAGACATTGTAAGCGAAGCTGCAACATCATGAAAGAGTCAAGACAGTGGACTTTTAAACAGCTCCAATGACAAGGCCATTATTCTAATTGGATAGCTTAAATTCTTTACTAAAGAGTTCCAAATGCCTCACATTATTTGAAATTTTAACTTTTTTTTTTTGTAGAATGATTCTTTTTTCTTTTTGTGGAATGTGAACATTATCCAAAGATCAAAGCAGAAGTGGGAAAGTTCTAGAAACTCACGATGCTGTGTAGATGGGTTTTCCGGCTTCAAGATGCACTGTAACATGGTCCTCCAAAGAATTGAGAAGTGATCTACTCTTTATATCAGTGAAACCCTGCAATTCAAGCAACAAGCCAATTGATTAAATACACAAAATTCAAGAACGCGGTGAAGGGGAAAAGACACAACTACAGCATAATATTGAATCATAAAGAGAACAAACAAAATAACTTACAGCAGCCTTGGCAAGAGCTTTTGAAAGGAGATCAACTGCTGATAGACCAGAAGTGTTCAGTAGCTCCTCAGCAGCAGACTTGAAGGCAGGAATTACACTGCAATTTCATACATGCATAATAACAACAATTCAGGAAAATAGTACCTTAACCCTCTTAAGAATAGACTGAAAAAGCATACCTATCAGAAACTTGGATTATTGATTCTGCTACTTCTCCACCAGCAGCTTTCGCTATATCAGCTGCCTGAGGAGCAGATATGTGCTCAAATTTCACACCAGATTCTCTTTCTATCCTAGATACACTTGACTTTCTTGGATCATAAAGCATGACAGCGATTCCACTATTACCTAAAAAAGGTAAAAGGCATCAGAACCTCATCAAACTGAATGCATTTAATACAACAATTACATAGCAAGTTTTCCATGTATACCTGCTCTTCCTGTTCGTCCAGATCGATGGATATATGCTTCTACATCACGAGGAGGCTCACACTAAACCAGAAACATTAATGTCAGTATATTCCACACAAAGACGTTATTAAAATATTCCCAAGACTTATAACTTATAAGTAAAGACAAACCTGGATAATTAACTGCACATCATTAATGTCCAAACCCCGTGCTGCCACATTAGTTGCCACCAATGTCAGGAACTTGCCTGACCTGAACCCAGTGAGTGTGATCTACAAGTACAAGATCACAAATTAAGAAAACGCGAGCAGAGTTAATTAATTAGATACAATTCAAATAAAACAATTAATTCCATTTGTTTTTAGAAAAAGATTTTTATAGACAAGTCTCATAAAGAAGATATCAAAATTTTCCTTAAAAAATGTTAATTAGATAACAACCAGCTTATAAAAAAGAAAGCATAGTGGTCAGCATATTTCCACTGATGAATGATGATCACAACAACCTTGCCCATGACTCCAATTTTTCCACACAGGTTATAAACCTAAAATTTAAATGGCCGATTGCTGGATAGGTGGTAACTGGTAACTGTTCAGACTTTAATTTAAATGTGCCCAACTATTCTTTCTTTTCTTTAAATGTGCCTACAGTTCTACCACGTACAGGGCCAGCTAAATCCATTGAATGTGCCTAAAACTTTTTTTTTCCCTTTTTTCAGGGTATCCTATAAAGAATAAATAGAACAGTGCATGGAAACAATTTACCTCGCGCTGAGACTGCTGTATGTCCCCATGTAAAGCTCGTGCTCCAGGCAAAAATTCAGCAAGTTGGGAAGCAGATTCCTTTGTCTCGGTGAAAATAATGGTGCGACCTCCACTGGACCAGAAAAAAACCCAAAGTTAGACATGAATAAAGATATTCAATAGATATAGTGAGACTATGATCAACATATTGTATTTTACAGCCATTGAGAACAAGAAACAACTAACCTGCTATAACAACGAATGATATCAGGAATAACTTGAGATCTTGCTGAACTAGAACAGGGAAGAACAATATGCCTGACATTGGTACTAGCCTTCATTTTTTCATTTCCAACAAGATCTATGGTTTTCTTATTTGGTTTAAAAAATCTGGATGCAATCTGCCAATATAAAACATGAGTTTTAGTCATACAGGGAGAAAGAAAGTGATAATGATATATAAAGAAAGCATCATGCTATCTCATATAACAGAATAACTTGTATTATTGGAGAAAGTTTCAGCGTATATATAATTCTGCAAGAAATCATAATCCAGTATCATAGTCAAGACACATACATTTTTCACCCAAGGTGGCAAGGTGGCACTGAAGAGAAGTGTCTGAACTTTACTGACATCCTGAACTTTGCCTACAAAATTCAATTACAGAGAATTAATAATGCACAAGAAAATCAAATAAGTGAGAACTTTCCTGAACCTTGCCTACAAAATTCAATTACAGAGAATTAATAATGAACAAGAAAATCAACTAAGTGAGAAATTTATATGAAGAAAGGCATACCAAGTATAAGTTCAACATCTTCAACAAATCCCATCCTAAGCATTTCATCAGCCTCATCAAGGACCCGAAACTTCAATGAACCGAAGTCAATATTGTTCCTCTCAAGGTGATCCTATACATATTTGCATTTAAGTTAATATCCCAAGATCAATGAATATATTATACATCCAAAATTTCACATGCAAATAATTTCCGATGCATTATTGAAATTGGTATAAAGGGGTACCTTGACACGGCCAGGTGTTCCAATAACTACATCAACCCCTCTCTTTAATTTAAACTCCTGAGAATGATAGGGAGCTCCTCCATATAAGCAACATGAGACTAACCCCATTGCCCCACCATAGACCTCAAAGTCTTCATACACCTGAGACCCAAAGAGTGTCAAATCATAAAGTTTCAGGGAAATTAAAAAAAAAAAAGAACTAGATCTCATGCAATACCTGTTTGGCCAATTCCCTAGTCGGTAAAAGGACCAAAACACTTGGTGCCCTGCCATATCCAGTATTCTTTGATGCTTTTGTCGGGCCATTCATCAGAGACTCTAAAATTGGCAACACAAAGGCCAGTGTTTTACCCTGTATCATTCGAATCATGCCAAAGGTGAATAAATAAACAGGAAACTCGTGACAACACAGTCCTCAACCACAAAGAAGTAAAAAACCGAAGAACAATTTACATGAAAAGCATTTAACTCAATATACAATTCCAATTAAACCCAGCAAGCTCACTGTTTAAAAAATCAACTGCATTTGATTTTACGTTTCCTAATACAATAACAGAACATTCAACAAAAACTTGAATCATGTTTCCGTTATTTGATCTCATTGAAGTAACATGAACTGTTTTCGATATCAAAGTCATGTTTATAATTACAATTCCAATCAAACAACACATAACACTACATTTAATAATTCAAAACAAAAAATTGAACATTAGGTAAGAAATTATACCTGACCGGTCCGTGCACGTCCAACCAAATCAGAGCCGTCAAGAACCATATCAAAAGTCATGGCCTGAATAGGAAACAAAGCCTCAATCCCTTTCGACTTGAGCTTCTCTCTCAACGGCTCCGATATCCGAAACCGCGAGACCGCATTCGGATTCTCGGCCTCAATGACCTCGCGCTCCTCCGAATCGGAAACTTTCAACTTCTTCTTCTTCTCCGACTTCAAATTAACAGGCTCACCTAACTCGGAGCTCGTCTCGCTTCTCTCTCCTTCGTCGTCATCATCGGAAGCCTTCCGTTTCTTGCTCTCCTTCTTCTTACTCTTCTTCTTCACCGAATCGCCGTCCTCGTCGGACTCGGCCGCCTTCAGCTTCAGCTCCTTCTTCTTCTTCTTCTCTGTAGAATAGTCCGCATCCTCTTGACTATCCAGCACTATTTTCTTCTTCATCTTCTTCTCTTCTTTTTGCTCCTTTCGATCGACGATGGCTAGAGAAGGCATGAATAGATAGATATGAGAGATACACACACAGCGAGAGAGAGAGAGAGATATATAGAGACGGAGTCACGGAGATTGTGAGAGTTTCTCAGATATTAGGTTTAACTCATATAAGTTTTCTGAAGCCCTATGTTTTCTATTTATATCAGTAAGTTTACAAAGGGGTATAATTGGAAACTAATTACCCCTCTCAAACGAAAGGGGGATTGTTCCACCTGAAGTTTGTTCTTGAGTTTCTGAAACTGAGAGAGGCTGAGAGCAGGGCCGAATGGTAATGGGCCGTCTACCATTTTTAAAAAAAAATTCAAGTTTTAAGTGGCCAAATTTTTACAATTGCTAATAGATCAAATTTCAAGTTTTAAGTAGGTCAAGCTATATAATTGCAAGTTTTAAAAAAGCCCAACCCAAGTTTTCTTTATTCTTTTATGCATTTTTTTTAATCTCTATCCACCCCACTCTGAATTTTTTTAACAATCTTGATACTAGAACTCTCTCTTTACACAAGATAAAAATGTTTATTCTTTTCTATTTACTAGTATATTATTTTATTATTTACTTTTTTATTTTTAAATTTTGTTGAGGTTTCCTTATTACATTAAAATTGATTTAGGATTAGTTTGATTTAATTAAATTTGTATGTGATTCATTTGTTGCTAGAATTATAAGGCATATAGATATAATTATTTGTGTGTTAGCTTGTTGGAACATTTTTTTTAGCTATTTGGTGATTAAAAGTATTTTGAGCAAAATAAATAATTATGATTTGTTTGTTATTTTCAATAATTGAAAAAAAAAAAAAAAACCTTTTTATATTTGAGATTGAGATTGATGAATTGAAACATTAATAAAATTAATTATGTCTCATTGTATTTAATTAATTAAATAGTGAGTTGAAACTTAAAACTATTAAGTAATACTATTTGACTAATAATATGATTATTGTCTTTTATTTGGTATAGATTACATGTTTATATAATTTTGATATGTGTGGGCAAAAAGAGTGGAAGACCTACGTGTAATACTTACCAAATATTGTATATTGTCACATATCTTTGAATTTTTATTTTAGCATTTGATTGATTTTCTAATCAAAAATTAATGTAGGTTACATATTATAATGACAAGCGAACATATACCCTAGTATTTAGTTCAGCCCCGTTGGATAGAAAATCCTGGATTTGCCCCTGGCTGAGAGCTTTAGTGAAGATATCTGTAACTTATTCTGTTGAAGGAATAAATCGGATGAATAACTGCTTGGCTAGAACTTGGTCTCTGACAAAGTGTAAATCAATTTCAATATGTTTAGTTCTAGCATGGTATACAAGGTTAGCGGCTAAAGAAACAACTCCCAGATTGTCACACCATACAACTGGAGCCTGTCGAGGTTGAGCTTGTAATTCGGATAGTAAGGAACGTAGCCAAAGTATCTCAGCTATTAGATGAGCTAATGCTTTGTATTCAGCTTCAGTGCTTGACCTTGCAATGACACCCTGCTTCTTTGAGCTCCAAGACACCAAGTTAAGGATAGAAAATCCTGGATTCACCCCTGGCTGAGAGCTTTAGTGAAGATATCTGTAACTTTTTTTGTTGAAGGAATAAATCGGATGAATAACTGCTTGGCTAGAACTTGGTCTCTGACAAAGTGTAAATCAATTTCAATATGTTTAGTTCTAGCATGGTATACAGGGTTAGTGGCTAAGGAAACAGCTCCCAGATTGTCACACCATACAACTGGAGCCTGTTGAGGTTGAGCTTGTAATTCGGATAGTAAGGAACGTAGCCAAAGTATTTCAGCTGTTAGATGAGCTAAAGCTTTGTATTCAGCTTCAGTGCTTGACCTTACAACGACACCCTGCTTCTTTGAGCTCCAAGACACCAAGCTAACACCAAGATATACAAGGTAATCGGTCACAGACTTTCTATCATCATGACTACATGCCAAATCAGCATCATAAAATCCAGTAATGTTCAGTTGAGAACTAGCTTGAAGTGTGAGACTATGTGTAATTGTACCTTTAAGATACCTGAGAACGCGTTTACAAGCTTGCCAATGAATTTATGTGGGTTGATGCATAAATTGGCAAAGCTTGTTGACTATAAAGGCAATGTCTAGTCTTATGATGGTCAAATATTGCAAAGCCCCTACAGTACTTCGGTAGAGTTTTTGATCTATCATTGTTTTCCCATCATGAAGCACCAGTTGTTTTCCGGTACTGGCAGGTGTAAGTTGAACTCGAAGTCCTTCCATTTTCACTCTTTTGAGGAGATCAGCTATGTATTTAGATTGAGTAAGATAGAGAGTGTCTTTGGTTCTGTAGGCTTCAATTCCAAGAAAGTAGTGTAAAGACCTTAGTTCTTTTAAGGCAAATTTAGCATTTAGATTACTAATAAGCCTTTTAATAGCTCATTCATTATTCCCAGTCACCAAGATGTCATCCATGTACACAAGAAACAAGAGATAAGTTGAACCTTCTAAATAAATGAACAACAACACATCAGATTTGGCATTGTGAAACCCCCAAAGAATCAGAGTAGTTTGTAGGCTGTCAAACCAAGCTCTTGGTGCTTGTTTGAGGCCATATAAGGTTTTATTTAACCTGCACACATGAGTTGGCTTCTTTGTGTCAGTGAAGCCTTCTGGTTGACTCATAAATATTGCCTCTTGAAGTTTCCCATTCAAAAATGCATTGTTTTCATACAGTTGAACAACATCCCAGCCACGTAAGAGAGCAAGTGTCAAAACAACCCTCATTATACATGGTTTAATCACTGGACTAAAAGTCTCTGAATAATCCACACCTGGTGTTTGATGGAACCTTTTGGCAACTAGTCTTGCTTTGTACCTTTGAATTGAGCCATCCAGATTGCATTTGACCTTGTAAACCCATTTGTTACCCATAATGTTTTAATGTGAAGCATAAGGAACTAGATCCCAAGTGTGATTCTTGACAAGGGCAGTATATTCATCCTTCATTGCTTGCTACCATTTTGGATCTTGAAGAGCGTGTTGGACATTCACAGGTTCACTAGGTCCAGAATGAATGGATAGAGGATGTTTGTGAGCAAGAAAGACCCTAGGTTTGGAGGTTCTTGTTTTCAACCTAGTAGTCATGGGATGTGTGGAGTTTGAAGTGGCACAATGTATCTGTTGAATGAGAGGATGAGGCATAGGACCAAAAGATTGGAGATGTTTAGGAGAATCTAGTTGGGAAGGTACAGCTGAAAGTTATGGTTGTACACTGTTGGGAGTGTCGGAAGGAGAGTTCGATTCTGGGAAAGTAATGTTGGATATATTTTGGTGGCTGGTTGTAAGTGTATTTTGGTGAGATGTTAGGCTAGACAGGTCTGGATTAGGACTCGAGAGTTCTTCTTCTGAAGAGAAGGATTGATCTTGCTCTAGTTCATTAGTGACTACATCACTCGAATCAGCTTTTTGAAACCTAAATGAAGTGTTAGTAGACTCAACAGGAATATAAATGTTTGAAGACACAAATAAGTCTTTGTAAGGAAAATCTTTTTCGTCAAATATGACATTTCTAATGGTATACACGAGACCTGAAGGATGAAGGCACTTATAGCCTTTGTGAGAGCTACTGTACCCGATGAAAAGACATTTTGGCTGACCTGAATTGAAGTTTGTGAGTATTGTATGGTCTCAGGTGTAGGTAGCAAGCACAACCAAAAGCCTTGAGGAAAGTGTAATCAGGTTTTTTTTCGAGAAGCTTTTGAATAGGTGTTTGTTGATGTAGGACTGGTATTGGTAGGCTATTTATAAGGTAAGTGGCTGTGTGGAATTCCTCCCACCAAAAGGATATGGGCATAGATGCTTGTGCCAAGAGAGTAAGGCCAAGTTCAGTGATATGGCAATGTTTTCTTTCTGCTTTGCCATTTTGCTGGTGTGTATAGGGACATGGATGCTGAAAGTGTATTCCATGCTTGTTAGGTAGGGTATAAAGGATCTGAATTCTCCTCCCCAGTCACTTTGAAGTGTCTTGATGGAGGTATTGAGTAATTTTTCAATGTGTGTTTTGAAGAGAATGAACATTGACAAGGCTTGTGATTTAAAAATGCAGGGGAAATATCCATGTGAACCTTGTAAAGTCATCAAGAAAATGGATGTAATATTTGTATCCATCTCTTGAATCAATTAAGGCAGGTCCCTATAAGTTAGTATGAATGAGTTCAAGAAGGGCTTTGCTTTTTGTTTGTGAATAAGGAAAAGGAAGAGAATGATTTTTTCCATATTGGCACGCAGAAAAAAAGGGTAAGTTTCCATTAATTTTCAAATTATACTTACAGGATTTGAAGACATGACACATGACTTTGCAAGAGGGATGGCCTAATTTCCTATGCCATTCCTTTAACTTTTTGGAATTGAAAGACTCTTTTTCACAACTAGACTCTTGACTTGACAATGACTGACTCGACTCATTGAAACTAACAAAGACTTTTGGACTTGAGGCCGTTCTTGCGTGCAGATCACCAAGCTTGTAGAGACCATTCTCAACCTTTCCTTACAGCAGCAATTTCCCTGTTGTTTGATCCTTTTTTTGCTCACTTGACAAAATTCTCCTATCATTGCTATGCTCATTTAGTAACCAATAAGTAGAAGAGATATACTTGTGTGTCAATTGTTGTCGACATAGGCTCTGTTTATACCATTGATTGTGTTTAAAGAAACAACAATGTTGGATCGAAGTTAAACATGTAAATTTCATATAGCTTCCCTAGTCAGTAAAAGGACCAAAACACTTGGTGCCCTACCATATCCAGTATGCTTTGATGCTTTTGTCGGGCCATTCATCAGAGACTCTAAAATTGGCAACACAAAGGCTAGTGTTTTACCCTGTATCATTTGAAACACGCCAAAGGTGTATAAATAAACATGAAACTCATGACAACAACAGTCCTCAACCACAAAGAACTAAAAAAACAAGAGAACAATTTACAAGAAAAGCATTTAACTCATAATACAATTCCCATTAAACCCAGCAAGCTCACTGTTTAAAAAATCAACTGCATTTTACGTTTCCTAATACAATAACAGAACATTCAACAAAAACTAGAATCATGTTTCTGTTATTTGATCTCATTGAAGTAACATGAGCTGTTTTTGATATCAAAGTCATGTTTATAATTACAATTCCAATCAAACAACACATAACACTACATTTAATAATTCAACACAAAAAAATTAACATTAGGTAAGAAATTATACCTAACCAATCTGTGCACGTCCAACCAAATCAGAGCCGTCAAGAATCATATCAAAAGTCATGGCCTGAATTGGAAACAAAGCCTCAATCCCTTTTGACTTGAGCTTCTCTCTCAACGGCTCCGATATCTGAAACCGCGAGATCGAATTCAGATTCTCGGCCTCAATGATCGCGCTCCTTCGAATCGGAAACTTTCAACTTCTTCTTCTTCTTCTCCGACTTCAAATTAACAGGCTCACCTAACTCGGAGCTCATCTCGCTTCTCTCTTCTTCGTTGTCGTCATCGGAAGCTTTCCGTTTCTTGCTCTCATTCTTCTTATTCTTCTTCTTCTTCTTCACCAAATCGCCATCCTCGTCGGACTCGGCCGCCTTCAGCTTTAACTCCTTCCTCTTCTTCTTCTTTATAGAATAGTCCGCTTCCTCTTGACTATCCAACATTATCTTCTTCTTCATCTTCTTCTCTTCCATTTGCTCCTTTCGATTGACGATGGTTAAAGAGGGCATGGATAGATAAATATAAAGAGATACACAGATATATATATATATATGAAGATCGTAAGAGTTTCTCCTGCTACAAAGTGATGTTGCGGTGAAGTGCAGAAGTAGGAGAGAAAGAGGAAGAGAAATATTGTTAGGGTTTGTGTTTTATGGTTTCACGGTGAGGCGTTTGGGCCGTTTGATGGTGAAACCCTATTTTCTTTGGATATCTACCGTTAGATTTAAGATATTTATTGTAGTGTGCTTTTAAAATTGTTGTAAGCCACAAATATCTCAGAATAAGCACGTGTACTGAATAAACACACGAGTTGTGACTTGTGACAACTGTTGTGTACCGTGAAGCAGGTTTTTATTTTTATTTTTATAATATTTCTTTTTTTAAGGTATTTTGTTTGTGATCGGGACATGGACATCAAGTAGAGAGCATGACTCGAATCCATGACTAGATGTAGGTAAATATTTCATAAAAATTCACGATTTCTACCATTTTTATTATTGTTTATATATATCAAGCTTAATTAGCTTCATTGTCAAAAAGCTTAAAAAACTGGCCTATTTTTGAATTTTTTTTAAAAACATATGAATTGTCTACCCTTTATAAATTTTAAATATTTCACCATACAACTTTTTCATTATAAATACATTGTCAATACTTTTTTTGTAATTTATGCAACTAAAAATTATTTATAAAAATACATTGTCAACACCTTTTTTATAATTTATACAACCAAAAACTTTTTTTTTTTAATTAAAAGCTCTATTATTAAAAAAATAATAATAAATAAATAAATAAACAAAAAAAAAAAAAACTCTAGAAGCTCTACCTGAAAAGTTATAGCAGACACACTATACTTTTTTTTGACAGTATCTATCTATCCACCTATCTAGAGCAGGTATTTTTTTTGAAGTTTTGTCATTGGTTGGATTCGAACCGCTGAGTTAAGTAATTTGTCCAAACCACAAACTCGTCCATCTACCATATGAACTACGCCCCTAGTAGCCACACTATACTTCTATCGAAGCAATGCTAGATTTTAAAATTTTTGTCCAAATAACGTGTGAAATGGGTTATTAACAACGTATAAATAAAAAAAATTCAATGTATAAATCTCCGAGGTGCCTTCCGATTAATGTTGTGGTGGCTGATTTGTTCGAGAGGCAAGGAATGTAGTGTGAGGAGGTGGTAAGATAGTCTTTCAATTCAGAGGAGGCTTAAACAATTTTAAGTATTCCTTTGTCTATTAATCAAATGGTGGATTTGATGATTTGGCAATTTGACAAGAGAGGTCTCTTTTGGGTAAAGAGTGCTTACAGAGTTGCTTTAGCTATTAGAAATGCTATGCTTCCATCAAGCTCTTCAGGTCCTTGTCTTTGGTGGAAATGTCTGTGGAAACTTAATTTACCTTCTAAGGTGAAAATTTTCTATTGGAAGGCTTGCAAAGATATCCTTCCAACTAAGTTTTTGCTTTTCCAAAGAAAGATTGTGGATTCTCCTTTATGTTCTTTTTGTGGGATGATGCCTGAATCAGTGGATCATACATTATGGGGTTGTGAAAGGATTAAAGTCTTTTGGAAACAGTGTCCATATTTTTCTGATATGTGTAGGCTGGGTAGTATTGATTTTTGTGACAGGCGTCTTTGGTTGGTTTCAGTTGGTTGTGCCGATATGGTTAGGAAATTCGTAGTGACTGCACGGTTGATATGGCATTGTAGAAATGTGTTGCTTTTTGGTACGAAAGATTGTGTTTTATCCGACTTTTGGTGTAGAGCTTGAGAGTTTCTTTCTTATTATACATGTGCTGTTGTTAATAATGTTAAAAGGAGAAATGATGTTAGGAATGGGCAAGTCTGGGTGGCTCCTTTGTTGGGTTGGTATAAAATGAATGTTGACGCTGTAATAGCTAAAGAGAAGTTTGGGGCTGGTCTGTTGTGTAGAAATGATAAAGGAGTGGTGATTGGGGCATCGACTCTTGTTTTTGAAGGTTTGATTTCTATGGAGGTTGCTGAAGTAAGGGTCATCTTAGAAGGTTTGTTATTAGCTGTGAATAATGGTTGGCTACCTTTGTGTATAAAGTCGGATGCTCTTGGTGTTGTGAATTGGTGTAAAGGAAAGTCAATTAATTGTAATGATGTTGATAATGCGGTTCATGATATTCGAATTTATTGGATAGACACAGAGATGTGTCCCTTTCTTTTGTATCTAGGTTGTGCAACAAAGTTACTCATTATATAGTTAGAATGGCTATTAGTTTTGAGAATTCTATTGTTTGAGAATTTTGTTTTCCAAAGTGACTGTTGAAATTGGCATGTAATGACATTGTTTCTGCTACCTCTGTTGAGGTTTAATGAAGTTTTAGTTTTTTTTTTTTAATTAAAAAAAAAACGTATAAATCATGATATGAGAGTAACGAAGTGATCAAAATCGACTTACAATGGAATGCTTAGGCCTAATATTATGTTTAGCCTTTTTATACACCTCGAAAAAGGTAAAAAGGGCTAAGTACGAGTTAAGGCCCAAAAACCCAACCTTAAATCTTACTCTGACCAAGTTAATGAAGACCTAGTCAGTTGGACAAAGTCAACGAACCCACGATCACGATCACTAGCCAAACTAGTGATGTCATTTTCACCCCCAAGAATCACAAAATCATGATTTCGGCTTGTGATTTTAAGGATCGCACCGACGAACCAACCGTTGGCTCACTCCTATCGATCTTATAAATAGAAATCCTTATCTCATTGATGGGGGTTTAAGTTTGTTGAACCTTTTAATCATGTGAGAACATAATTGAGCTACACAATTCATGATATTGTCAAGCTATCCACGATGTTGATCTTTTTGTGCTCGACTTACATGCTCTCATTCGACCATCCACAAATCAGCCTACATCATCCACCAACCTAACTCAAAGTGCATCATGCTTACACTAGCCCCAATGACCCAAGTGTCCTACGATCATTTTCTCAGTTTTGCATGTTGTTGGTGTCTATTTACAATTAATTGTAGATCAAACCGTCTACAAGTAATGTGTTAGTTTTGTTTACACTCACATGACACATCATTTGGACATAAATTTTGACAAATTTATTAGAACTATTTAATACTACTCTTTTTATTTCTATTTTACCTATTATAATTAATTTAAAATTTGACTAAGACACATCGGAAACCCACAAATTCATTAATGTATGTGTGTAGATTATAAAATTGAGCCTGATACGACTTCAACTCACACCTCAATGCTTGAATTTGAGGTGCTAACCACAAATTCACCTCAACTTTTGTCAAAAATATAATAGCATTTTTAATAAAACAATTTATCTTCTATTTTATAAAAGGTGAAGCTATATCATTTTTTTTTTTTTTTGTAAAGGTGAAGAATTTTTTTTTTGATAAAATTCTTTTACGATGTTTTTTTTCCCCTTGTGTTTAGACACAGAAGATGAAGAAACTGGATAACTCCCGAATACTTCTTTTCGCTCACTTGAGAAAATCCTCCCATCATTGCTATGCTCATTTAGTAACCAATAAGTAGAAGAGATATACTTGTGTGTCGATTGTTGTCGACATAGGCGCTATTTATACCACTAATTGTGTTTAAAGAAACAGCAATGTTGGATCGGAGTTAAACATGTAAATTTCATATGAGTAAGTGGTCAAAATGTTTAATCACATAACACTAAATCATCCAGGAAATATAGATGCAATCCTGAGGATGTCATGTCAAGTTCTAACGAGGAAGTAAGAACTGTGACAACTGAAATTATACCTGACCGGTCCGTGCACGTCCAACCAAATCAGAGCCGTCAAGAATCATATCAAAAGCCATGGCTTAAATTGGAAACAAAGCCTCAATCCCTTTCGACTTGAGCTTCTCTCTTAACGGCTCCGATATCCGAAACCGTGAGACCGCATTCGGATTCTCGGCCTCAATGACCTCACGCTCCTCCAAATCTTAAACTTTCAACTTCCTCTTCTTCTTCTCCGACTTCAAATTAACAGACTTCAAATATTTCTTTTTCTAAGGTATTTTGTTTGTGATCGGATAGAGACTCGAATCCACTACATGTAGGTAAATATTTCATAAAAATTCACGAATTCTACCATTTTTATTATTGTTTATATATATAAAGCTTAATTAGTTTCATTGTCAAAAAGCTTAAGAAACAGGCATGTTTTTGAATTTTTTTTTTTAAATATATGAATTGTCTCAATTACCCTTTATAAATTTTAAATATTTTACTATACAACTTTTTCATTATAAATACATTGTCAATACTTTTTTGTAATTTATACAACTAAAAGTTATTTATAAAAATACATTGTCAACACCTTTTTTATAATTTATACAACCAAAAGCTTTTTTTTGTTAAAAGTTCTACTCAATAAAAGCTCTATTAATAAAATAAAATTAAAAAAAAAACTACTCTAAAAGCTCTACTTGAAAAGTTATACCAGATAAACTATACTTTTTTTTTTTTACAGTATCTATCTATCCACCTATCTAAACCATGTATTTTTTTTTTGAAGTTTTGTCATTGGTTGGATTCAAACCGCTGAGTTAGAAGTAATTTGTCCAAACCCCAAACTCGTTCATCTACTAGTTGAACTACGCCCCTAATGGCCACACTATACTTCTATCGAAGCAATGCTGGATTTTAAAATTTTTGTCCAAATAACGTGTGAAATGGGTTATTAACAACGTATAAATCATGATATGAGAGTAACGTATTGATCAAAATCGACTTACAATGGAATGCTTAGGCCTAATATTATCTTTAGCCTTTTTATACACCTTGAAAGAGGCTAAAAAAGGCTAAGTACGAGTTAAGGCCCAAAAGCCCAACCTTAAATCTTACTCTAACCAAGTCAATGAAGACTTAGTCAGTTGGACCAAGTCAACGAACCCACGGTCACTGTCACTGGCCAAACTAGTGGTGTCATTTTCATCCACAAGAATCACAAAATCACAATCTCAGCTCGTGATTTTAGGGATCGCACCGACGAACCAACCGTTGGCTCACTCCTATCGATCTTATAAATAATAATCCTCATCTCATTGATGGGGGTTTAAGTTTGTCTAACCTTTTAATCATGTGAGAACATAATTGAGCTACACAATTCATGATATTGTCAAGCTATCCACGATGTCGATATTCTTGTGCTCGACTTACATGTTCTCGTTCGACCATCCACTAATCAGCCTACATCATCCACCAACCTAACTCATAGTGCACATTGCTTACACTACCACCGATGACCCAAGTGTCTTACGATCATTTTCTTAGTTTTGCATGTTATTGGTGTCTATTTACAATTAATTGTATATCAAACCGTCTACAAGTAATGTGTTAGTTTTGTTTATATATGCATATGCAATAGCAACGGCTCGAATCTAAGACATTGTCAGACTAAATGAACATTGTCAGACTGAATAAACATTCTTATCACCAAGCCACATTGAACGGTGATGAGTAACCATGTATTAGTTACACTCACATGACACATCATTTTGGACATCATGTATTAGTTACATTAGGTAAGAAATTATACATGACCGGTCCGTGCACGTCCAACCAAATCAGAGCCGTCAAGAATCATATCAAAAGTCATGGTTTGAATTGGAAACAAGGCCTCAATCCCTTCGACTTGAGCTTCTCTCTCAATGGCTTCGATATCCGAAACCGTGAGACCGCATTTGGATTCTCGGCCTCAATGACCTCGTGCTCCTCCGAATCTGAAACTTCTCGCCTCTCTTTTCTTCGTCGTCATCATTGGAAGCCTTCCGTTTCTTGTTCTCTTTCTTCTTACTCTTCTTCTTCACCGAATCGCCGTCCTCGTTAAACTCGGCCGCCTTCAGTTTCAACTCCTTCTTCTTCTTCTCCTTCTCTATAGAATAGTCCGCTTCCTCTTGACTATCCAGCACTATCTTCTTCTTCTTCTTCATCTTCTTCTCTTCCTTTTGCTTCTTTCGATCGATGATGGCTATAGAAGGCATGGATAGATAGATGAAGAGAGACACATAGAGATATATATATACGGAGATTGTAAGAGTTTTCTCCTGCTACAAAGTGATGTTGCTGTTAAGTGCAGAAGCAGGAGAGAAAGAGGAAGAGAAATATTGTTAGGGTTTGTGTTTTATGGTTTTACGGTGGGGCGTTTGGGCCTTTGGATGGTGAAACCCTATTTTCCTTGGATATCTGCCATTAGATTTAAGATATTTATTGTAGTTTACTATTAAAATTGTGTAAGCCACAAATATCTTAGAATAAGCACGTGTACTAAATAAACGCACGAATTGTGACTTGTGACAATTGTTGTGTACCGTGAAGCATGTTTTTTTTTATAATATTTTTAATATTTCTTTTTCTAAGGTATTTTGTTTGTGATCGGATAGAGACTCTAATCCACTACATGTAGGTAAATATTTCATAAAAATTCACGAATTCTACCATTTTTATTATTGTATATATATATAAAGCTTAATTAGTTTCATTGTCAAAAAGCTTAAAAAAAACAGGCATGTTTTTTAATTTTTTTTAAATATATGAATTGTCTCAATTACACTTTATAAATTTTAAATATTTTACCATACAACTTTTTCATTATAAATATATTGTTAATACTTTTTTGTAATTTATACAACTAAAAGTTATTTATAAAAATATATTATCAACATTTTTTTTATAATTTATACAACCAAAAGCTTTTTTTTGTTAAAAGTTCTATTCAATAAAAGCTCTATTAATTAAAAAAAAAAAAAAAAAAAAAAAAAAAACTACTCTAAAAGCTCTACTTGAAAAGTTATACTAGATAAACTATACTTTTTTTTTTTTTTTTTTTACAGTATCTATCTATCCACCTATCTAAACCATGTATTTTTTTGAAATTTTGTCATTGGTTGGATTCGAACCGCTGAGTTAGAAGTAATTTGTCCAAACCCCAAATCCGTCCATCTACCAGCTGAACTACACCCCTAATGCCCACACTATACTTCTATCAAAGCAATGCTAGATTTTAATTTTTTTGTCCAAATAACGTGTGAAATGGGTTATTAACAACGTATAAATCATGATATGAGAGTAACGTAGTGATCAAAATCGACTTACAATGGAATGCTTATGCCTAATATTATGTTTAGCCTTTTTATACACCTCGAAAGAGGCTAAAAAGGGCTAAGTACGAGTTAAGGCCCAAAAGCCCAACATTAATCTTACTCTGACCAAGTCAATGAAGACCTAGTCAGGTTGATCAAGTCAACAAACCCACGGTCACTATCGTTGGCTAAACTAGAGATGTCATTTTCACCCTCAAGAATCACAAAATCACGATCTCGGCTCGTGATTTTAGGGATCGCACCGACGAACCAATCGTTGGCTCACTCCCATCGGTCTTATAAATAGCAATCCTTATCTCATTGATGGGGGTTTAAGTTTGTCTAACCTTTTAATCATGTGAGAACATAATTGAGCTACACAATTCATGATATTGTCAAGCTATCAACGATGTTGATCTTTTTGTGCTCAACTTACATGTTCTCGTTCGACCATCCACTGATCAGCCTACATCATCCACCAACCTAGCTCATAGTGCATCTTGCTTACACTACCCCCGATGACCCAAGTGTCCTACGATCATTTTCTCAGTTTTGCATGTTGTTGGTGTCTATTTACAATTAATTATAGATCAAACTGTCGACAAGTAATGTGTTAGTTTTGTCTATATATATACAATAGCAGTAGCTCGAACCTAAGACATGTCAGACTAAATAAACATTATCAGACTGAATAAACATTCTTATCACTAAGCCACATTGGACGCTGATGAGTAATCATGTATTAGTTACACTCACATGACACATCATTTGGACATAAATTTTGATAAATTTATTAGAACTATTTAACACTACTCTTTTTATTTTTATTTTAACTATTATAATTAATTCAAAATTTGACTAAGACACATCGCAAACCCACAAATTCATTAATGTATGTGTGTAAATTATAAAATTGAGCATGATACAACTTCAACTCACACCTCAATGCTTGAGTTTGAGGTGCTAACCATAAATTCACCTCAACTTTTGTCGAAAATATAATAACATTTTTAATAAAACAATTTATCTTTTATTGTATAAAAGGTGAAGCTATATCATTTTTTTTTGAAAAGTTGAAGCTATATCACTTTTTTTTAAAGGTGAAGAATTTTTTTTTTTAATAAAATTCTTTTACGATGTTTTTTTCCTCTTGTGTTTAGACACAGAAGATGAAGAAACTAGGTAACTCCTGAATACTCTCTTTTTGCTCACTTGACAAAATCCTCCTATCATTGCTATGCTCATTTAGTAACCAATAAGCATAAGAGATATACTTATGTGTCGACTGTTGTTGACATAGGTGATGTTTATACCCTTAATTGTGTTTAAAGAAACAATAATATTGGATCGGAGTTAAACATGCAAATTTCATATAAGTAAATGGTCAAAATGTTCAATCACATAACACTAAATCATCTGAAAAATATATATGCAATCTTGTGGATGTCATATCATGTCATGTCAAGTTCTAATGAGGAAATAAGAAAGCCCACAAAGTCATTAAGATGATTGATATGATAAAAACTATTCCAGGATGTCAATAACAAGTACCAAACTGGAAGTATAAGAGGAAGAAATCACCAAAATCGTGTCTTAAGAGTATTAAGAAAGTCATATGTATTATTTCAACAGTTTCAAGATGTGTTTAGAGATGTTCTCTAGAAGCATTTTTTTACTCACTCACTAATATATATTGGTTAAAATTGAATGGAAAGGGCATTCCATTGGAAGGGTTTGTCCACCATTTTTGTGGAATGGGCTTTCCATCCAAAAACCAATGGAATGCCCATTCCATTCCAAACAAAAATTTGTATTCTATAAATACCCTCATATGCCCCAACTCAATTCCAAAAATACCCTCCTTTCTAAAAATAATATATTATTCTTACATATTATATTATCATAATATATAAATATATATAATTTAATATATTTATATATTATATTATTATATAATATATATATATATATATATATATATATATATATATATATATATAAATAATACTATTATATATAAGATAATATATATATATATATATATTATATATTATATATATTATATATATATATATATATATATTTATATATGTATTATATAATATATTTATTATATATTATATTATTATATATATAATATAATATAATATATATTATTATATGTATTATATATAATATAAATGTATTATATATTACATTATTATATATTATATATATTATTATATTAAATAATATATAATTATATATATAATGTATACTTTTATATTTTATTATCATTATTATCCAAAATATATTATATATATTATATATTATATTATTATATAATATATATTATATATAATAATATATATAATATTCATATTATATAATATATGATATTTATATTATTTAGTATATAATAGTATTAATATTAATAATATTAATGTTAATAATATATAATATATTTTATAATATATATATTACATAATAAAATATATAATATAAATATTATATGTTATATATTATAATAATAATAATAATAATAATATATATATATATATATATATATATATATATATATCAGTCTTTCTATTATCAGTTCGAACTGACAAAAGTTATATCAGTTCCTTGTATGTGGGCCATTGGATTTAAATACTTTGACTGACAAGTGCATACAGCCAAGTCAAAGTATTTAAATCCAGTGGTTCACATGCAAGGAACTGATATAACTTTTGTCAGTTCGAACTGATAATAGAATTTCTGATATATATAGGCGAACTGATAATAGAATTTCTGATATATATATATATATATATAATATGTTATATATTATGATAATATATATAAATATAATATTATATATAATTTTATATTTTATTATTATTATTCATAATATATCATGTTATTATGATTGTTTTATAATTAGGGGTATTTTAGTCAAAATACAGTTAACTCCATTCCATTCCGTTGTTAACCAAACAAAATAATACTTATTTAGAGACTAATTCTAAAGTTCCAACCAAACAAAAAATTTAGTTTTTCTTTCCTTTCCTTTCCTTTCCTTTCCATTCCCATTACCATTCCCATTACCATTCCACCATGTAACCAAACGTGACCTAATTTTTACCAGAATTAAGTTGCCTACGTATCCTCTTGGGGTTTAGATAAATCAAAGGCCGCGTAGTTCTCTTACCTTTTATTGCAAGTTTGGTGATGACATGGACTAATTGTTGTCATGATCATCTGTTCCACTTTCAGGTTGGTCATCTTTGAAGAAATCGTACGGTTCCTCGTGATCGATTTCTTGTTGTCTATTTTGCGCCTTTGTCTAATCTTCAACACAAGATTGTATATCTTCCGAATGTATTGAATATCATTTTTTTCTTCTTCATTGCCACTTGCATATGTGTTTTATTCTTGTGGTTGTGTTGTGGATTTAGGAGGATTAATCAAAGTTTCAGTCAATTTAACTTTTATAATCTTTTCAGGATCCAATGAACAGCGATGTATTAATTAGTAGTGGGATTATGGATGTCATTGGCTACAAAATTCTCTCTTTCTGTTAATTATTGGATGGGTCAAGAAACTGGTCTATGCTAACGCTAATGATTTATTTTGTGGAGAAATGTTGATGATTACAGCTGTCATATTCTTGTAGTACCTAGATGCCATACACTGTCATATTTTTTACTGCTGTTATTTTCTGTTAATTGTGTTTTGTCATGCTATAGATCTCTTAGTTTTGGCTTGTTTTAACATTGGCAATTTTCAGACATCAAGCTAATCTTGAAAACAACAAACGAGTTGATCTCTTTGACGGGCCTAGCGAAGGGTTTGGGGAAGACAATGGTTTGCTAGCTTCATGTAAGCATATGGCATTGTTATGAATATGCTCTTTTAATAGTTTTGTCTACCAATAGGTTTAAAGGGTTATAGAGTTGGAGATTTGGGTATATGCAATAACAAGAATAGACAGTCACTATCACAATCTCTATTGTTCTAAGGAAGTTGGCAATATGCACATGCATAAGCTCATCACCTAACAGACATTGTATAATCTTTTCTTAAGTTTTAAAACCATTACTGTAGAGAGGTTGTAGGACACCTTTGTTCAAATAAAATTTTATTATAGACCTTATGTCATTCTTCTCATTATTATATTTATGAGGCCAAGACTATACATTTTGTAGCTATGACAAATCAACAGCTAATGGATAATGGATATCAGATGATGGATGAGACTGATCAAGCCATTGAGAGGTCAAAAAAGGTTAGTCTATGAAGGATGACTGTAATTGCTGCATGGTAGAATTTTTCAGATATCCAGAATATTTTGTAGAAAATAACCGTTTTCTGTGATATCAATTGTAGTTTCTCTGTCAATTGAAAAAAGAGTATGTCTATTTTGTTTATTTTTCCAATAATAAATATCCAATATGGTTACCTCACATCAACAGAACCCACAAGTTTGCAAGGTTACTGCATATTATAGTGGAAATTTTTAATATGTTGAGCAGTTACTTGTCACAAATTTTTGGATAAAAAAAGGAGGTCTTACCTGAGTCAATAACATTTGATACTTAATAGTCCACAACTTACAATAGGATTTGTCCTATCATATAGGTCCTTTATTAGATGAATGGTTCATAAGGATATTTAGATAATTCTATTATGAGATAGTCCTATTTGAATATTTAATTAGTAAGGCAATTATGTCCGAATGGTTCCTTGATGGTTAGAATGACATGGACCATATACGTTGTTTGCGTTTAATACTCTAACTGCAGACCTCAAATGATTGCCAACCTAATAATATTCCAGGTTTTTTTTTGGTACTCCTTTTATAATCAAGGACATGGAATCTTCCTTCGAAACAAAGTTAGGAACTCCATAGTTACAACCAATTTCCAATTTTTATCATTTCTAGGCATGCTCTATCCCTCGGGCATCCTAGTTATTTAATCATCCAATTTATGAGATGGTTTGCTGCATCTTTGTTAGGGCTCAAAATTTACCTACTCTTGAAGTGTTTTGTATGGGCATGATATGCCACCATAAAAATAACTTTGACTTTTGCATACATATGAGTTTTGTCCATGGAGTTAATGGATACTGTATTACCATCTATTGTCTCTCTCTTATTTCATTATCCTAAAGCCACTTTGCTTAACCGTTGAACCTTTTTGAGTTATGACCAACAAAAAACAATGAACATGACGAGGATTTCCTTTGTACTCAATATCCCCCTTCTAGAGTTAATTTGGGGACTAAGAAAGTAAAGAAAAGAGAAAGTGTAAAGATAATTATCCTGCTTCTATGTTTGATTGTTAACTTCATCATTTCATGAAAGGAAAAAGTAATTGTTGTGCATTCTCCTTTTTCTATAATAGGTTGTTCATGAAACTATCAATGTCGGAATAGAGACAGCTGCCTCTCTTAAGGCTCAGGTATGCAATTAGACAGCATTCAAATAATTTAATAGTAATTAGATTTTGCTATGTTTTAGGTTCAATTTACCTTTTTTTTTGTTCTCTTTATTAAATAAGGCTCTGCAGTGGCAATGGGAACTGAGATATTTTATTTCTTTCGTGTTCAGATTGAACAAATGAATAGGATTGTTAACGAATTAGACTCTATCCATTTCTAAATCAAGAAGGCATCTCAACTGGTCAAGGAAATTGGTAGGCAGGTCAATCTCTGAATTAACAACTCACTTTCATTTCATATATTGTTTAGTTGTAATTCATGTAACTAATTGTAGTTTATTTATTCCATTAGGTTGCAACTGACAAGTGCATCATGGTATTGTTGTTTCTCATTGTCATTGGAGTTGTAGTCATCATCATTGTAAAGGTATGATTCATATACAGTTATATTTATCATTGGGTTGGGTAAAGCACCCGGAACTAATTCAATCACTGTTAGTCTTAAGACCTTTCGCCAAAAAGTCCTCAATCCCAAGTGGATTCATTGCATTTTAATATTTGTGAAACTTTTTACCTTTAGAAGATACAAGCTGGCTTTGTTCGTATGCTTATTAGTCAGTACTGTACATTTTCTCTTGCTTTTCAGCTTGTGCACCCGGGCAACAAGGACCTCCAGGATATTCCAGGCTTAGCTCCGCCTGCACAGACTCGAAGATTACTTTGGAATGCTACTTAAAGAGTTAGAAACACACCTGTCATGAGATTGTTAGGGTGATCTGCAATCTGATTGGAGCCATTATCAGCATAGACTGTGATGCAATTTGATCGGATCCATTATCGGAGTGGCTTATTTTTTGGTAGGTTTGGTGAGAATACTTGCATGCCTTGTTATGTGCCGTTGATAGCTTTTTCTGTTGGTGGCATCCAAATTTTTTATTCCTCGAGTGGAAGAACATTTTATATTTAAGCGGGGCCTTTGTTTATATGGCCACTTTCAAGTTTCAAAAAGCAGAAATGTCCACTTAAAAAAAAAATTGCATTTGTGTTCTTTTTTGAGTTGGTTTTACCAAACTACCCTTGATTTCATTTATTTCAAAATGACCAAGTTACCCTCCTTTATTCCACAAACTCTAACACATTACCAAACTGCCCTCCCTACCCCTTAACCCCTATTTTCCCTATTTTCCCTTTTTTCTCTCTAACACAATAAACAATCATGAAATCAAATTAAAATTTGAAACAAACCATCAGAACCAGAGAATAAAAGAAGAAACAGAAGAACTCACCTCGACTGAGAAGACGTCTGGTCGTGGCATCCCTAGATAAGGAGACGTGTCATCGCCTCGACTGAGAAGAAATAGCCCAGAAGAAGAACAAGCAGAAAAAGAAGAAGAAAACTTATCGATTGAGAGAAGAAGAAGAAGAAGAAGCCTAAAAGTAGAACAAGAAGAATAAGAAGAAGAAGAAGCCTAGAAGAAGAACTAGAAGTAGAAGAAGAAGAAGAAGAAGAAGAAGAAGAAGAAGAAGAGGAAAAACCCTAATCATAAGAAGAGAAGCGACTCTGCCACGCGACTCGTCAAAGAAGAAGAAAGGCAGTTGCCCTGAGGTTGAACAACGAAGAACAGATGTACGGATTTTGGATTATTTTTCTTTTGTTTTTTAATTTTTTTGTTTGCATTTGATGTTGTATCTGTTTGTGGGTTTGTTATTATTATTATCATTATCATATTTGTATGTTTAAGGTTATGTTTCTGGGTTTGTTTGTTTTTAGTGGCATTTATGTTTGAAGACTTGGGTGAACTCCTATGGCTAGGCTATTGGGTTTATGTAGTTGGAGTGAGGTGTACACAAAGTTAGCTAATGTTCCAAGATATTGTGTTTTCAGTTTGCAAGCAATTGAAACCCAAAATTGTTCTTTTAATCAAATAGTTAACAGTTAAAAATCTGAATTAAGATTTAAAATCAGTTTCTTGTCTTATTCATTCTATACATTAAAAAGTACCCCTCCAGATCTAGCTAGATTCGGTCCTCATGATTATGACTTTCCCATTTGTTTCCAATTATTCTTTCTCTTCACATTGGTAATTCTAATTGATTTTCTTGTTTGGACATGAGCTTGTATATACAATCATAGACAAGACAGTAGACTGTAGATGTTTTTTATTTTTATTTTTATGGATTTACAGTTCTGTCTTCTTCTTTAGTGACTGCGGTTTACTACTTTTGAGTTTTGACAAGGGAATCCAATGGGGTAGGGACACTTTTTTTCTAACTTGTTTAGTTATTCCTCTATCTTGTAATCTATGTTTAATTTCAAATTTTAACCACCTAATACATATAACACGAAGGCAAGTTTTCTTGACTGTTCAGAGAGCTTAACCAGCTTTGATTTCCCCTCAAGACTGGGTTCCCGAGCATTAAAAAACAATTTATCTTTTATCAGGGATTGATGGCTTTTGATTTCATTTTCAACAAACGAGGCTGTTTCTTTTCTGATTCTTGTAATAAGCACAAAATTCTTGAAAAATCTTTGAACCTTTCAAGACAGTAAAGTTGGTCAATAGTTGATGCTGATTTTCCCAACTTGTTTTCCGGGAAAGCAAAAGACTTGGTTAAAGTTGAAGCTAATTTAAATAGTTTTTTATTGTTCCATGCCCCTTCATTCATGGCTATGTTTGGGGTTGTATGTTCATTTTGTTTATTTTGATAGCTGTGGTTCTGGCTTCTCCTTTTGTTCTTGTTTGTTGTATTGGGGGTGGGTGGGTTGTAGTTGTGGTGCGGGGCTACTAACTGCTATGGTATGGTTGGGCTCCTGGTTTCTCTTTTTCATTGTGTTGTGTTTGTTGTTATAAGGCCCGGGAATTAGAGGTGTGTGCCTCGCATCTGGTGAATGTTAATATGAAGCTTCACGTCTCAATTTCACAGCTCAATTTCATGGGCTTCATACCAAATTAACAGGCCTTTCATGATTTTCCCTGGCTTCAATTTCACACTTTAGATTCTCAGGCCTTACATGCATTTCCCTATCTTTTTACGTTGTATTTTGTTCTATTTTGCTATGTTTAATATCTGTTTATTTTTTTTTTCATGCTTTACAATGACCCTAAGTATTATGTTTGTTTGGTGTTTAAGCAGATGGCTCTAAATCCAAATGCTTAACTACGGCGTTTCCCCGACCACAAAGAATGGGAGGTTAATGTGAGAGTAAACTCACAAAGCAAGAAAAATCTAATTAAAAATATTAAGGAGTTGCGGCATGGTGCAAAGATTTAAGGAAGGACCGTTTGGCAGTTACTTGGATATGCCACAACCATCGAAGATTCATGGAATACTTATTCATAACCTTTTAAAAAGGGAGGTTATTATTCCTGAACAAAGAGATGATGAAATCTGGCTAGGTTTGGGGAGGTCGCATGTTCGTTTTGGTAAAGAAGAAATTTGTCTCTGTAGTGGTCTAAAAATGGGCCCGCTACCTCAAGGGTTCAATAAAAAGAAAGTTGCTGAAGAGGGTTCGTTGTTAAAGAGACATTTCAGAGAGAAAAGGCCAACTGCTGACCTGTTGTATGCCACTATGAAAAGGCTCACGAGTGATGAGGGTGAAGACGTATTAAAGATGGCGTCCATCTTTATGATTAGCCAATTTTTTGGCACAGATGACGGACGTAAAGCCATTCCTGGATAGATGTTTGCATTAGTTGATGACGAATAAGCATTCAACAAATTTTCGTAGGGGTCTTACATATACAGTATTACACTGTTTTGGCTCAAGAGATTTACTCAGAAACACGTTCACACACTGAGAGGTACAACTAAGGAGGAAGATAAGAAGAAAGAGGTAGTAGAAAGGGGGGGAAAATAAAAGGAGAAGATGGAGAAAAGGAAGATGGAGAAGCGGAAAATGAAGAAAACGAACATGAAGATGAGAACAAAGAAACAGAAATAGAAGGGCAACAGGTGAATGAGAACGAAGAAACAAAAGGGCAACAAGTGGATGAAAACGAAGGAGGGAGTTACAAAGAAAGAGGGCAACTCCCGGAAATTCAGGAGCATGGAAAGGAGAAGAAGAAGAAATCTAAGTACCATACCTTAAATATATTCGGGTTTACTCTAGCATTTCAGGTATGACTTATATATTTTGGTCTTTTGTACATTACACACAATATTCATGTATATAATGATAGAATAACATTGTTTGATATTTAATTAAATAGGTATGGGCCGTGGAAAGAATTACTTGATTGACGAATGTCGTCGGGATACAAGTTGGTACCGAGTTTCCACAATTTACTAGATGAAATTTCAATACAAGGGCTACCAATATCGAATCCAGATTCATATCATCGGTGTGTATTTAACTAATTTTTCTTTTTTAGTTTTATAATAATGCTGAACTGTTACAATGCAAGACCATAACATTGATTTTCCTCACACCGATGCAGATGTCATTTTTTCCTTGGGAGGTTAACAAATATGAGAAGGGATTGGATTACTATAAGTCCTTGAAGCTGGACTATGTGTGTGGCCCACTGATACACAAGGGGAAGGGTTTGTTAAAGAAAGTTGAAAGTGTAATTGAAAAAGAATAGGAGGATAGTTCTGACAAGGACCAGGATCAGAATTTTAAGTTGGATGGGGTAGATGAATCTATGTACAACCACCGTACAACAACATCCTTCGTGAGATCACCAGATGATCCCCCATCTAGGAAGAAGCTGTTTGATGATACTGACTTCGAAACTCATAAGGTACAATTTTATTTTACAAGAATAATTAGTGTAGTTTATTATAATTGTTTAGTGTCTTTAAAATTTTAGAACATCCAAAGATACTTGTTTAGCGTCTCTTATTAGGGGAGCACTTGTAAGCTTTATATATTTAGAATGACTGATATTCTAGTGTGGAATGCAATTCGTTAATAGATTTTTCCAATAGCATTTCAAGATTGTTTCCGGCTCTCAAAATTAAAACATATATACAGAAATATGTTATGAAAAATTATTTAGGATAATAATTAGTATTGGTTGGATAGTTGGATGTGAACCTCGGACAATTTCATTCTCCCACTAATTATTTTGGTTATGTTGTAAACTTTGACATGTATTTTTGTCATTGCAGTCTACATTTCATACTTCGAGTCCGTCGTTCACCATCGCCGACCTTTATTCAGCTATTGCTTCGCTAATTAAGGAAAGCGATTCAAAAACCGTGAAATTGATTAAGGAAAGCGAGGAACGACAACTATCTTGTTTTAGAGCAGAACTTAATAAGATAAGAGAAGAAATCAAGATAGGAGATACACCGGGCAAGAAATCAACAAAGGAAAAGTCAGGAACAAGCAACCAAAAGAATGACTAGGTTTTTGAAGAGGTAATATATTGTCATCCCCTAAACTTGGTACTAATCTAATCATTGTTTTCCTATTTATGATACTGTAATCCTTAATGGATTACTTATACTTGTCAATGTAGGATCGCGATGGTGAGTTGCTGTTCAAACAAGTGGAAAAAAATGATGTTCAAGCTGATGCTATAGGCATTTATACGGTTATGGAAGAGAGTGATGGTCAGGCTAAAGTTGCAGCCAAGTCTGATGGTCCTCAGGCTGATGCTCCAGCTAATTCAAAAATGGTTGAGGTACATATGGTCATAAAGTTTTTGTATATATATATATATATCAACTGCATTCGAGTGACTTAATATCTTTGTGCATTTAGGATGTCGACAACCAAACTATCCTTGATGAAAATGAGTTGAAGGAGATCAACAATTGTGTTGAACTTTGCATTGAAGAGATCGTTCAGAAGGTAAAACCTTCGACAAAGAAGTCTGTCTAACAATCCATAGTTTTGGATGATTTAGCTTCCCCGAGTGTTGTAGCTTATGATGTGGCAGACCCAAATGTGATGTACAAGGATCACGACAAGGCTAGGGCTAGAAAGCGATCAAGGTTCCTTAACAACCATTGGATTAATCCCTTGGCGAGGAAAAGATTGAAATCAAGTGATTTGGACAAACCTTCCACGCAAGATGAAATAACTAATGTTGAGTTCGCGACTTTTATGAAGACCAAACAACCCACCTGGTAAGTTCACATGCGTATTCTCTAATATATTTCTAGTATGAATTTGTTTTCCCGATATAAAGTAAGTAATGTTGACAATTAACAGTTTATATACCGGGCAAGTCAAATTCATGGAGCATCAGGAATTCAAAGAGCTGGTTGACCCTAGAAAATTAATATCAGATATGGTAAATTGTTTTCAAATTTTCCTCTTATAGATCATTTGCAAATCAACTATTTGTGGGCCTTTTTTCTGTGTGGATTTGTTTCAATGCTATATTTGACAAAATAAAATACTAATACTAGGTCAGTTATTCCCTGCATCATATCAAAACCCAAAAACAAGTTTTATCATTTCATTTTGGTAAGCAAAACTGTCCTTCATTTAGATTTCAAATGCATAGACCTTTCCATGAATTCACTTCGCAGCAGCTCTACTAACTCCTCACACATCTTTCTTATTTCTTCGTGACTCTTCACATGGTTAACTTGTATCGTTTTTTTATCCATAGCACATACACAGCTACTTTGACGTTCTTTGGAGGAGGCGATCAACTCTAGATGTCAACTACTTGCAGAATATCGCATTAGTCAACACCACATTTTTCGTAAGTAACATCTATATATTTAGAATGGCAAATAACTTATCTTCAAATTAATTTACATATTCCATAGAAGCTTTAGATTTTAAAGGTGAACCTGTAATTATTTGCATTTTTTTCTAACTTCCTAATGACAATCATTACACAGGTCAACCTAAAATGGAGGTGGGATTTTCTAATGGAGGAAACGGAAGCTGTAAGGGCGATACAAGAAGTTCATATGAGTGATTAGGAAAAAGGAAATGAGGGAAAATGTCAAGAAATGCGGAAAAAAGACAGCAAAACAACAAGGGGCAACAAGAAGAATGATCCACCTCCAGTGGTCGAGGTTTGGGAAGAGTATCCAGAATTCAATCTGTTAGAATTCGAGCTAGACACGGATTGGTTAGAAAATGTTTCAGGTCAAGAGCTTCTTTACACTGACCCCTGGTGGAAAATGGATTCCGTAAGTATGGTTTCATGTTAAACTTTCATTCATAATGTGGTCAAAAATTAGTATATACGTGGCCATAACATTTGTATTGTCTAAACAGGTGTTGATACCATGCAACACTGGAAATCACTAGGTCCTTTGTCACGTAATTCTAAAGAAAGGCGAAGTACATCTTTATGATTCATTGTGGCCCCGCAACGGTAACAGTGCTCGGTTAAAAGACATCAGATGCCTACTTTACCTGTTGCCGTCCATATTGAAGCACTCGGGTTACTATGCAGAATCGAAATCCGATCCTCACACTAGTGCATTCATTGCTACAAACATCAGTCACACTTTGATTCCCCAACAAAATGATGGGTATTGTTCTTTTCCTCATTTTCATTTGCCCAATTTCTTCATTATCTTGTAAAATCTTATGTTTGTCTAATCTTAACATGTTGCAGTTCTAGTTGTGGTGTCTTCATGTTGAAGTATGCTGAATTGTTACTCTCCGGAGTTAGATTATTGTGGACGAAAGAATTTTCCCAAAAAGATATACCTGCAATTCATAAGGCAATGGCAATTGACATTTTCACAAATGGGCAAATTGTAAATTCCCCTTAAATTTGTGCATTTAAAGATTGATTGTTTATGTCATAGATAGATAGTGGGGTGGGCAGAATAGTTCATTGTATGTATATATTCGTGAATGTTTTCTGCCCAAGGCCTAGTTGGGCAGTTACGTTTTGGATGGAAGATGAGAAAAATCTTAGAAGAAGCTGGGTATATATTCTTAACGTTTGAGCCTAGGAATGAATATAATGTTTTAACCCTAGGGGGAATTCATATCTAAAGCCTAAGAATGAAATGAAAAATGAAGTTATTATTTTGTTTTGATTTTGTATCCTTTAGATTAATGTTGCATGTTTAAGCCTGAGAATTAATATTTTGTTCCTCAGAATTAGTTTTTACTTTATTGGGGTTTACGATCTAATTCTCTGGCTATACACATGTATTCCCGGGCTTATAATATGAAACATATGTTAAAACAAGACAAACACAACCGATCCATATGCGACTTCAGATGTGACTTCGGTAAAGTCGCTTTCTTCTCGGTTTTATGATGTCCGCTATTTAAATTCATGGACTTCATATATTACTTTCCCAGGCTATAGATATTTATTCTCAGGCTTTACTATAATATTCCCAGGCTTATAATATGAAAGAACTCACACAACACGAGAACACAAATTGTAATTCCCAACCGATCCATATGCGACTTCATATGTGACTTTCGGTAAAATCGTTTCTGAAGTCGCTTTCTTCTCATTTTTATGGTGCCCGCTATTTAATTTCACGGGCTTCATATATTAATTTCCTAGGCTATAGTTATTTATTCGCAGACATTACTCTAATATTCCCAAGCTTATAATATGAAAGAACTAACACAACACGAGAACACAAATGGCAATCCCCAACCGATCCATATGCGACTTCCATTGTGACTTTCGGTAAAGTCACTTATGAAGTCGCTTTCCTCTCGGTTTTATGGTGTTCCTTATTTAATTTCACGGGCTTCATATATTACTTTCCCAGGCTATATAATTTTATCCTCAGGCTTTACTCTAATATTCCTAGGCTATAAATATGAAAGAACTCACACAACACGAGAACACAAATGGTAATTCCCAACCGATCCATATGCGACTTCAGATGTGACTTTCGGTAAAGTCGCTTCTGAAGTCGCTTTCTTCTCGGTTTTATGGTGTCCGCTATTTAATTTCACGGGCTTCAGATATTACTTTCCCAGGCTATATATATTTATTCTCAGGCTTTACTCTAATATTCCCAGGCTTATAATATGAAAGAACTCACACAACACTAGAACATAAATGGTAATTCCCAACCGATCCATATGCGACTTCCATTGTGACTTTCGGTAAAGTCACTTTCTTCTCCGTTTTTTGGTGTCCCTTATTTAATTTCACGGGCTTCATATATTACTTTCCCAGGCTATATAATTTTATCCTCAGGCTTTACGCTAATATTCCCAGACGTATAATATGAAAGAACTCACACAACACGTTCTTTAGATATTTCTTATTCTCAGTCTTTACGATAGTATTCCCATATTTTACAATATAACAGGCCTAACATATGTGTTCCCTGGCTTATGATATGAAACAAGAAACCTTATAATTTCCATCATAAAATTCATGCCACGTGTTGTTACATTATAGGTTGGTATTGCATTACAGCTGGATCCCCCAAAATCTTCTTCTTCTTCTTTTAAGGCTGAAAGCAAAGGGAAAACCTAAAACCAAACTTCTTCTTCTTCTTCACGTGTTCGTGTTCTCAAACCGAAAACCTAAAAAACTGCAGACCCCCCATAGACTTCTCCTTTGCATTGTATACCAGTTCAAAGCAAAACTTCAGCCACATACTGATCCTTACGTCCACGTCTGCAGGTAAAAAATCTTTATCATTTATACATCTCCTTGTATACAGGTTCTCAAACCTATAATATTCAGTCTATGTTATTCGTGTTTTTCGCTTCTTCTTTACTTAAATGACTTTCATGGTTTTGTGTTGTTTGGGAATCATGTTTTAGGTAAGTTGTTGTCTAACCAAGTTTAACTCTCTTTTGAATTGTATAAGCTAACGTTTGGAGGTGAATGATGATGTCATTGGGTTTAAGATTCAAAATTTTGTCATAGCAGTTAGTTATAATAACATGTTCAAAACTTAACTGATTCAGGAGAAAATGCCGAACCCTAGAGTGTTCTTAGACCTCAACATCGACGGCCAACCAGCGGGTAGACTTGTGATTGTGCTGTTTTCCGACAGTACCCCCATAACAACAGAGAACTTTTGGGCTCTCTGCACCGGGGAGAAGGGAATCGGTAAGAACGAGAAGGCACTCCACTACAAGGGCACAACCTTTCACCGCGTGATACCCAAGAGCATGTTCAGTGGAGAAGACCTCACCGAAGGTAACGGACTTGGAGGCGAGTCCATCTATGGCGATAGTTTCGTCGACGAAAACTTCATAAACAAGCACATCGGTCTCGGAATCCTCTCCATGGCCAATACTGGCCCAGGAACCAACAACTCATAGTTTCTCATCTGTACCACAAAGACCGAGTGGCTCGATGGCATTAATGTCGTATTTGGTATTGTCGTTGAGGGATTTGACGTCATGAAGGCCGTCCAGAAGGTTGGTTCTATTTCCGGCTTGACTTCCAAGCCTATAACGATCACCGATTGCGGTCAATTGTGTTGAATTATTATAACACTTAAACTCTTTTGATACATTATGGATGGTATATGTTGAATGGCTTTAAAAGTACTAGATCATGATTGTTTAGATATAAAATGCCCTTGTGTTAATATGCAAAGCCCCTATTTTCAGCCAGAGAAAAAAAAAATTATACTAAGCCCCGTAAATTTTATTTGCGCCTGAGAATATCTTTTCAAGCCAAGGAAACTAAGCCCCATAAATTTTATTTGTGCCTAGCCACCGCCCCGCTGGTGTAAAACAATAACATCTAAAGTATCTAAGAAAAATTAAAAAAGGCCCGGGATTCACATCAAGGGCTTTCAAATATATTCCGGGCGTCATAACTTTATCCCTTATCCAGGGCATTTGAACCATTATGACATATCAATAATAATAAAAAAAAGAACCATTATGACAAGTGTTGTCACATGATTGGGCTGTAGTGGTTTAAAGGTGGCAAAACATTGAAAACTCTTGCGCCTAGGAATATATCCTAGAGCCTGGGAAAATGAAAAAAAAAATTGTGTGAAAAATTTGAATTTATAAAGATTGAAATATTCAAAGTCAGACAACACTTTTTTCCCTCCACCAATTATATCTCGCCACTTGCCAAGAAAGCCAATATTACCATTTGGGAGGCTTCATGTTCCAGGCTTAAAAATTGGAGATCCTGGGCTTCATGGTTGTATCCCAGGCCTGAAAGTGGACCAACCGTGCATCCGATCGTGTGGGTCCCATTACGTTTTCGCCGATCAGGACCGGTCGATAGGGATTTAGCTTCGACGGTCAACTTCACGTTGTTTTTCGAGAGCATTGAATAGTTGGATACATCTCCCAGTGCCAACTCCACTAAAATTGGTCTGTAGACTCTCGAGTTTGATATTTGGAAAGAAAGTGCTTAGGGGTTTTCGGACTTAGTCTAAGGAAGGATGCATTTTTCTGATGAACACTCTTTATATGGCGTGATACGAAGGCGGTGATTGGGCACCGCTCGTGGAAAACAACCTTTTCTGTCGGGGAAATAAATTTAAATGTCATGAAATAAAAATGTAATAAAAAAACATAGACGCCGTGGCCGGGAATGAAAACCCCGGGCTTTCAAATGTATTCCGGGCCCCATTACTTTTTCCCAGGCATTTGAACCATTATGCCACGTGTTGTCACATCATAGGACTGTAGTGGTTTAAAGGTGGCAAAACATTGAAAACTTTTGCACCTGGGAATATATCCTAGAGCTTGGGAAAATGAAAAAAAAAATTGTGGGAAAATTTGAATTTATAAAGATTGAAATATTCAAAGTCAGACAACACTTTTTTCCCTCCACCAATTATATCTCGCCACTTGCCTAGAAAGCCAATATTACCATTTGGGAGGCTTCATGTTCCAGGCTTAAAAATTGGAGATCCCGGGCTTCATGGTTGTATCCTAGGCCTGACAGTGGACCAACCGTGCATCCGATCTTGTGGGTCACATTCCGTTTTCGTTGATCAGGACCAGCCGATAGGGATTTGGCTTCGACGGTCAACTTCACGTTGTTTTTCGAGAGCATTGAACGGTCGGATACATCTCCCAGTGCCAACTCCACTAAAATTGGTCCGTAGACTCTCGGGTTTGATATTTGGAAAGAAAGTGCTTAGGGGTTTTCGGACTTAGTCTCAGGAAGGATGCATTTTTCTGACTAACACTCTTTATATGGCGTGATACGAAGCCGGTGATTGGGCACTGCTCGTGGAAAACAATCTTTTCTGTCGGGGAAATAAATTTAAATGTCATGAAATAAAAATGTAATAAAAAAACACAGACGCTATGGCCCGGAATGAAAACTCCGGGCTTTCAAATGTATTCCGGGCCCCATTACTTTTTCCCAAGCATTTGAACCATTGTGCCACGTGTTGTCACATCATAGGGCTGTAGTGGATTACATCTGGATCCCACTAAGTCTTTTTATTCTTATTTATTCATAATTAATTGCTGATCCCACAAAATCTTCTTCTTCTTTCCTGAGTCAAACCAACATTGAAACCTAAACCTAAAAACTTCTTCTTGTTAACGTAAAAACCTAAGCCCCTACCTCAAAAACTTCTTCTTCTTCACGTGTTCTCAAACCACTAAATCTTCTTCTTCTTTCTTAGTTTTGTATACCAGTTCAACGCAAACTTATTTGCTTCTTCAAAGTTTTGGCTTCTCCCATAAACTCTTCCTCACGTCCACATTTGCAGGTAAAAAATGTATGCATATCCTTGCCACATGTATTCATTCTTCATTCTCGGGTTTGAAACACTAATTTTTTTTTTTTTGATTTACCTAAACTAAGTTTGAAGGTTTTGTGGTGTTGTTTGCGAAAGATGTCCCTGGTATACTACACATTCATGGTTTTTTTTTTTTTTTTTTTGGGTTAAAATGACTGAGACAGTTTTGTGTTGTTAGCAATATAAGCTTGGTATACTCAAACAATCATTGTTAAATTATAATTTTTTTTTTTGATGTACAGATATAAAGTGTGTTGTTTGCAATGGGGAAGAATTGTGTTTATGTTGTTTTCAAAGGAAGGAAAGCTGGTATGTTTAATTTTTGGCCTGAATGTCATGAACAAGTGGATGGTTTTCCAGGAGCTTCTTACAAGAAGTTTAACTCACCCGATGAAGCTTATAAAGCAATAACTAACCGATCTGTACATTCAAGCCATTATTGGTTTGTATGTTCTGTGAATGTTGAAGAGAAGGTATCTAAGAAGAGTCAAAGCACTAGAGTCATGTTTTTTTTTTTTTTTTCTATTTGTTTTTTTTTTGGAGTGATTGTCGGCAAGAATGTTTGAAAGATGTTTTGTTTATGTTTAAGTTATGGTGTGTGTTCCTTTAATATTTAAACATGTTATGTTAGGTTGCTTAACATGTGTGCCCCTTTCTTCCCCCTATTCTGGTCGTATGTAATTTAATAATGAAGAAATATAATGCTAGAAACAAGCAAAGAAAACATAACTTTGATTTTTATTTTTATTTTTTTCATTTTCATAACGGTACAGCAGGTAATTAAAAAAAAACATGAAATATTGATATGTGTTCTTCAATGGAAGGAAGATGGTGTGTTTTTCTTTAGGTTGACGGTGGAATATTGAACTCCATCAACTGCTTCTACAATTTTTCAACAAGTTGGTACAGTCCATTGAGCTCATTATTCTTGCTTCGATCTGAACATTTAAATTGATAATTTCTGCCTCTAGATTCTGAAATTTCCCCATCAAAACACTGTAATCAACACTTAAGCGTCCAACATTTGCACGCTCCTTAACGATAGTGTCCTCAGCAATTGCAATACGTTCCTGCATACGTTCGAAAATGGAATTTATCCTGTGATAGTCAATACTTCTATTGTTTCCTTCCATTTCCACTTGTAAAACTGAAAAAAAACAAAACAAAACAAAAAGATTGAAAATTGAAAGTGAGGAAAATATGTAACATATATGGGATATTTATAGTGGAACAAGATTACCTACCCTGATTACCCAAACCATATCATTGAAAAGTCACCTTTTCATTGAAAATTGCAACAGTCACAAATTAACCATTGTAACTTAAAATGAACATTCGTTATCATTGAAAATTGCAACAGTCACAAATTACCCATTGTAACTTAAAATGAACATTCATTTTCATTGAAAACTGAAAACTCACAAGTGAATCATTGTAAAATGAAGTGGAAATAAATAAATATTCATTTTCATTAAAAACTGAAAAGTCACAAATGATAGTTGTTGCACTATGTTAGGCTTGAGAAATTATATCGTAACACTCGGGAATTACCCTTTATGTTTGTATTGTCAATCGTTCTACAGATGTTCATTCTTTAAGCCCAGGAATGCTTTTATTGAGCCTGGGAAATATTTCCTAATGCCCGAGAATTACCTTTTATGTTTGTCTTGTGTGATAGTTATTTTATGGTTTTTGCCCTTCTCAAGTTCAATTTCCACTCGACGAGAGCAGTTTTCTTCACCAACATTTTCACATCAAATCACTCCGAAGGATAAAGAAAACAGTGGGTCTTCAACTGAAGGTATTTCAAAGGCATAATCCTCTGTTGAAGTGATAGATTGAAGCATGTAGGTTCTTATTTTCTCCGCATTGTAGTTATTAATATATTATTCGAATAGATTTCTTGAAGGGTCGTTATGTTTGTTTGGTGTGTGAATTTTTGAAGATTTCTAGTTATTGTTGTGCTACCGTGTTGGCCAACATTCTTGTGGGTTTTGTTGTGTGTGGTTGTATTTTTTTGTGTTCAATTGGAGATGGGAAATAGTAGAAGACGGGGTACAAAGGGGAAGCAAGTTGCCAAAGATGGTGGTAGGCCATCGAAAAAGAGAAAACCATCACTTCCCGTTATGGGGTCACCTAAAGGGAAGGGCAAGGGTAGCACCTCTACGGAGCCCCCAACCCCGGATTTTCCAGAAAGATGGGCTAATTTTGGTAAAAGAAAATTTTGGCCGGAGAGGGGTATCAACTTGGACATTTTTCGTGCAACTTGGATATCAGAGACAGTAAATACTATGGGTTGGAGGGGTTTTGTGAGGACCCCAAACAAGGCGGCACTAGAATTGGTCCGTGAGTTTTATTTTGCAATGACATATCAGTTTTACCAAGAGATGCCAGTGATGGTCCAAGGGAAGGAAGTTCTGATTACAACCACTAAGATTAACCAGTGGTTTGACACGGTAGATGACATCGATCAACTAGTTGAAGGCCTTCCAATGCATGAGTTCTTGGAGCCCTTTAATGGGCAATTAGCTTCTGATTTGAGGATAAATGGTTGTCCTGTGTGGAATGAATATAGATTTCCCCTTTTGTACAATGAACTCAAGATAGAAGCTGCTTTTTGGTACTTGTTCTTTAGTTTCTCCTTGGTGCCCACCACGCACCGCACCCAGGTGAGTTGTGATAATGCCCGTTATCTTTTCTGTGCAAATAATCAAATTCTCATGGACATAGGGCAGATTATCATGAAAGGAATGTTCGAAGCTGGGAAACCTACTATTGGCCCACTACCTTTCCCTTGTTTGATTACACATTTTTGTGAGGAGGCCTGCATTGATGTGCAACGAGGGGGATGGACCATGATTCCTCCAATAGGAAACTTGGGCAAGAGGGGTTATAATGGCATTGCTAGGCGTAGAGGACTACCTCCACTTGTAATTCCGAGGGGTGTGAATAAGGATGACGTGGAAGACTTGTCCGAGGAGGATGACTCAGAGGATATGGACTATAATGAGCAGAACCTTGGAGATGATCCAGATGCAGAGGGACGTGATCAGGGGCCGAAGTTGAATTAGATTCTACAAATGCTTGAGGGTTTACGTTTATAGATGGATGCCAATCAGCAGGCCAACATGACAGAGTTTGCGAATCTTAATCATAGGATGGATGCTTTTCAGAAGGCTTTAGTTCATTCTGGCCTCCAGATTCCATATGTGCGTGGTCAAACCAATGGCTTAGAGAACACCCCACAGCAGGCAGATCATGAGACAACCTAGCCACTCTCGGATCCATAGTTTTTAGCAACCTACGGGTGTTCTTTTTTAGTTTAGGCTTTTAGTTGGTTTTTTCGAACTGTTTTGTTAGTTTCATGATTAACCATTTCATGTATTTTTTGTTTATCTGTATATATTCCGGGCAATACATATATTAAGCCTTGGGAATTATATCGTAATGCCTAGGAATTACTGTTTGTGTTATATTGTGTCACAGTAGTTTCATATCAAAAGCCCGGGAATACATATGTGAAGCCCGCGGAATTAGATCGTAATGCCCAAGAATTACTGTTTGTGTTTTATTGTACCACAGTTGTTCCATATTAAAAGCCCGGAAATACATACAAAAAGCTTGAGAATAATCTCATTGAGCCCAGGATATTTAAATATAAACCCCGGGATATTAAATAGAGGACACAGTACAAACCGATCCATATGCGACTTTATAAGTGACTTTACCAAAGTCACATATGAAGTCGCATATGGATCGGGTGAGAATTACCCTTTGCGTTAGTCTTGTGTGATATACTAATAGTTGTTTCATATCAAAAGCCCGGGAATACATATGTTAAGCCTGCGGAATTATATCATAATGCCCAGGAATTACTGTTTGTGTTTTATTGTGCCACAGTTGTTTCATATTAAAAGCCCGGGAATACATACAAAAGCCTGAGAATAATCTGAGCCCAGGATATTTAAATATAAAGCCCGGGATATTGAAAAGCGGACACAGTACAAACCAATCCTTATGCGACTTTAGAAGTGACTTTACCAAAGTCACATATGAAGTTGCTTATGGATCGGGTGAGAATTACCCTTTGCGTTAGTCTTGTGTGATGGATTGATAGTTGTTTCATATCAAAAGCCCGGGAATACATATATAGGGCCAGCGAATAGTTTAGTAGAGCCTGGGAAATTAATATCTGAAGTCCGTTAGATTATGAAGCGAACACCTTTCAAACCGAGATAAACAAGCACATCGGTCCCGGAATCCTATATTTTTTGTTAGTTTCATGATTAACAATTTCATGTATTTTTTGTTTATCTGTATATATTCCGGGCAATACATATATTAAGCCTAGGGAATTATATCGTAATGCCCAGGAATTACTCTTTGTGTTATATTTTGTCACAGTTGTTTCATATCAAAAGCCTGGGAACACATATTTTAAGCCCGTGGAATTAGATCGTAATGCCCAAGAATTACTCTTTGTATTTAATTGTGTCACAGTTGTTCCATATTAAAAGCCCGGAAATACATACAAAAAGCCTGAGAATAATCTCATTGAGCCCATGATATTTAAATATAAAGCCCGGGATATTGAAAAGCGGACACAGTACAAACCGATCCATATGCGACTTTAAAAGTGACTTTACCAAAGTCACATATGAAGTCGCATATGGATCAGGTGAGAATTACCCTTTGTGTTAGTCTTGTGTGATAGACTGATAGTTGTTTCATATCAAAAGCCCGGGAATACATATATAGGGCCAGCGAATAGTTTAGTAGAGCCTGGGAAATTAATATCTGAAGCCCGTTAGATTATCAAGCGGACACCTTTCAAACCGAGATGAAAGCGACTTTAAAAGTGATTTTACCAAAGTTACATCTAAAGTCGCATATGGCTCTGGTGGGAATTACCCTTTGTGTTAGTCTTGTGTGATGGTCGTTTTAAATAATAAGCCCGGGAATACATATGTAGAGCCTATGAAGTCATATATTAAAGCCTGGGAATACATTTGTTGAGCCTGGGAATTCATAAATTAAAGGCCGAGAATAAATATATAGAGGCTTAAAAACATTGATAACTGGTTAAAAAACATAGCTCGGGGGATACCCCAGAGCCGCGCTATTGCACAAATACAAATAAATAACTGAAAATAAATAGTATGATACACAAACACCACCACCATCACCACAACAATAATTCAACATTACATATATCAAGTTTTTAACCTTCCAAGATAGGTTCACAAATGAAAGTTACGTACATCTACTGAATTACACATTTCTTTCCATTTCCACCTAAAAAAATGTGATACATATCAAGTTTCTAACCTTCCAAAATTGGGGTTGGTTCCTCAAAAGCATGAATCACTGCTTCTTCATCTATGTCAAAAAAAGTGATACATATCAAGCAACAATTTATCTATAAAACACAATCTAAATAAGGTAAGAGAAGTATAGAACCACCACAAATAATAAAGCATTTGTACAGACATTACATTACAACTTGCTAAATGAAATTGACATATTTCCCATGAAAAAAAAAAAAAGATTCAACCACAGAACATGCAGACCTCAAAAGAAATAGCATGACACAAATACAACACCAACTGATACATGTGATACATATCAAGTTTTTAAAAGTTACCACAACAAGTAAATAAAAGTTACCTACATATGCAAGTTACAACAACTAAAATAACCAATTGATACATCTGAAGTTTCTAACCTTCCAAAATTGGTTCCTGAAACGCATGAAAGACTGTTTCTTCGTCTATGTCATTCAAAATGGGCTCTGATGGTTTATCTGGACACTTCAGTCTATTATGTCCTTCTTTCTTGCAAATGCCACAATTACGTGCTTTTTTTGATGGTTTGCTTGTGCTGGGCATACTTGAGGGTTTCGGGCATCTTTTTTTATTGTGTCCATTTTCCCCACAATTCGAACATGTTTGTTTCTTTCATTTCTCCCCAGCAGAAGGTGTTCTTGACTTCTTTGGTCTCCCTGACTGCTTCCTTTGCAACCATGGCAATACAATGCGATCACGAACTGCATCAGGAATGTCCCATGTTTCAGGATTTGGAACAGGGTTCACAGCCATGGCGTAAGCATGTTTCAGCTATCCCATTGTGAAAAAGTCAGAACATAATCGCTGATAGGCATACCTTTAATCCTGGTACAAAAGACATGAAGAAGAAAAAGATATTATTATTATAATTAAATAGTGACAGGTCTGTGGCATTAAATGTAACTTAAATTATGTAAGCATACCTAGCAACCGCCATGTCATGAATACATGGTAAGTCATCTAGATCCCATTCACGGCATGAGCATGAATGTTTTTCCAAGTCGACAATCGCTCCTTTCCATTTGTCGTCTACCTTGAATCTATGGTAGTCAATGGGGTGAACCTCACATCATTGCGATGGTATTATCCTCTGTCTGATGTGTTCGTCTGCATAATGAGTCAAGAATGTAGGCATTTCACGTGCATTGGTCTGACGGTCGTAGAACCACCTTTGCAACAAATCTTTGATAAATTCTATAATAGATGTGATAGGCAACTTCCGAATTGCAAGTAGATAAGAATTAATTGACACGGCAATGTTGGTGGTCATCATATGGTACCTCTTTCTGGGACTATGTACACGAGAAAACTTCTCTACCCCAACCTCTAGAAGCTCATCATAAACCTTACAGTGGGTGGCTTTCAACTTTGCCATTTCACAATTGAATTCCTCGACACAGTACAAATACGTTGCACGGAAGTAAAGCTTGATCACGTCATCCTGTTACCTGTAAAAAATTTTAAGATTTTGTGACAAGTGGTATGCACATACCCCATGTGCTGCATCAGGGAAAATTGCTTCCATGCCAACAAAGATACCTGCGTGCCGGTCCGAAACTAACATCACACGTTCAGGATACTGGATCACATTCCAAAGTTGCTTCAAGAACCATGTCCACGACTCTGTGTACTCAGAATGAGCAAACCCAAATGCCAAAGGGCATATCATCTCGTTACCGTCCTTGCACACCGTAACTAACAAGACACCTCTGGTCTTGGCCTTCAAGTGTGTAGCATCGATGGCGATAACTTGCCTAATAACTGAATTGAATCCCTCTATGAAAGCCCCAAGTGCCATGAATCCAAAGGCGAACCGGTTTTCCGAGTCAGTTTCAATCTTAGTTACAGTTCTAAGGTTGGATTGTTCCAACATGTAAAAGAATGCCGGTAACATCTTAAATGACTCCCACGGATCGCCGAATGCCTTATGCAAAGCGCATGTCTTAGATCTATAGGCTTTGTTGTACGAGGGGTTTATGTCGTGTTCATCCCTAAAATCAGAAATTATATCTTTAGGACAGATTGTACATCCAGGATCGGTATATTTTCTAGCATACAATTCACCAATTACATAGGCACTTACTCACGTAAAATCAATGTTGTAGTTGCCCGAATAACCACATGTGTGCTCCTTAACAAAGGACTTAACATGCCAATAGGTCCCATTTTTCAACTTTGCCGCTCTAATAACCCATTCACATTCTCCTTTTATACATGTTGCGGCGAATCATGTATGGTTCGATCGTGTAACCTTATAGCCAAACCTCTCTCCAAATACATACATCCCTAAAGTCCCTTTCAAGGTTTGTTTGTCTTTGAAGATCTGTCCTTTGTATATTGGACCTTGGTCATCTTGGTCTTCAAACAAGTCATTCGACCGAATAGCTTGAATTGAGTAGAGTTCTGACCCCGGTATTATCCACCGTGATGTCATACAAGGTGCAGAACTGTTAGGTGCTCCACTACCCCCTCCTTGTTCTTCTTCACCATCTATTGGGGTTTCTCTAGCACCATTTAACGCTTGCCCACCATATTGGGGAACTTCTGAAGCACCATTTGGGTCATTACTAGTATCATTGTCAGTATGACTCTCATCCTCCGTATCAAATGTTTTAGAGCCATCTGTGTCATCCACCTCTACATGCTTGTTTGTTGATGCTGGAGTCTCCTGATTATCCCATGGTGATGTAGTGATAAGTGAAGAAACAGACGCATACAGATGGTTACTACCACTCACTGATTTGTATTGTGGAGTATCAACTGGGGAGTTTAGATTACTGTTGGATGTAAAAGGAGGCACTGTACATTCTAAGTTTATTGTTGTATTTCTTGCCATTCTCAGGGTTTCATGTACGCCCCTAGATTTTTCGAACACTTCAACAAGAATTTCAGGCCATTCGGATTTGGTGTGCATAAGGATAAAATTTACCTCGTCGTCAACATTAATAAGTAACGAAATTCCTGTAAGCTATGACGAAATCTTCAGCTCAAATCTGTCCCTACAGACCCCAATCCGACTGTACAACTTTTCTACCATTTCACTGTATATCCCTTTTACAGTCTTGGAAACACAACATGCAAAAATACGGACCAACAAACTGGTTATCCTTGAAATAACCACCGCAACGGACTAAAAACGCAATCATCGAATCCGTAGGACCTAACAACAAAAGAGAAACAAAAACATAACAAAAAATCATCATTTCCAAAACATTTTCTCATTCAATTTTCTATAGCTTTTTGTAGACAAGAGTACAAAAATCATTTTGTGTATAGAAACTAGAAAGGAAGAGATACAATTACAACCATCAAATACATTCAGAATCAAAAGTATGTATATTGTTTTTCATTTCTAGAATTACAAAGATCCATCTAGCAAACCATTTCCAATTACCATTATCAAAAGTACTATAAGAAATATAAAGGGTGAAAAACATAATTTCATGTCTCTTCATGACTAGGCATCTATTTTACACACCAGTCCTTTTGAACTGGTAACAGAGCATAAGAGAAGAAAAACTTCACAAAATTTCACAACAACTCTGGTTTCAAAAAAATTACTAATTTTTCGAGAATGTCTCACACATACAAGTCACAGCAATGAGAGAACTTAAAAAGTTGCAAGCTTCTTGCCTAGGAAATTATCCTAATTTCCTAACCCAAACTTGCACACTGAACGTGTCAAACAATGACTGAAGAATAGTGAATGTGGTTGTGTAAATTAACCACACCAGAATTCAAAATTTGCCCTATGGCTGTCACATTTTAAGACTTTCTAACACTGAAATTCCTCAAACAAAAAGACATGTAAAAAACGTTTCAATCAATGGTTTAAGCATATTGAATTCAGTATATTATTACAAGTTATAACAAGATAACAAAGGGTCCTCTTAAAGGATATAGTAGGCACAAGTTAGGATCAAAATATTTAACCAAAAAAAAATAAAATGAATAATCAATTAATGAGATTGTCACAGTTGATAATTGACTGAGTAATCACCTTTGCCTCCCATTTCTCACTGGAGTTCCCAATGTCGAAGACCCACAGGATGACAAAGCTCAACAATGGGTTGAATTCGCAAGCTTCAAAGAGGAATCTTGGGTGTGTTCGAAGAGAGGAGTCGAAAACCCATGGGACGACGACGCTCAATGAGTACAATGTCAAATTCCCAAGCTTCAAAGAGGAATCGGGATGAGTTGGGTGTGTGTGGAAATCGGGACTAGGTGTGTGTGTGTTGATGTTCAGGATTGGGTGTGTATGGAAATCGGGATGGGCTGGTAATAAAGATGAAGTGGGCGGGGAAGAAGAAGAAGAAGAAGAAGAAGAAGAAGGGGTGATGAATGGCATGAATAAGGGAATCGGGATGGGTGGGCTGGTAATGAAGATGAAGGGGGCGGGGAAGAAGAAGAAAGGGCGATGAATGTCGTGATTAAGGGAAGGGAATTACGTTCAAATGATGGACAGATTGAAGATTGGCGCCCAAAATTAAGAGAGTGTAGTTTCATCAATTAACACATGTAAGGGGCTCTTGGGTCATTTTGCTTCATTTAAGTCAAAATGGTATTTTGGTCCTGAAGGGGACATTTAAGGGAAAAGAAACATTGATAATGGACATTGTTGCAATTTTTTTCAAAAGTGAACATTTTTGCTCTTTGAAACTTAGGAAAGGCCATTTCCTTCCATTCCCACTATTTAAGCGAGGTATAACCTTATAACGTGTATCCGAGATTGTATTGGTTCATTCATATCTTGTATAATTAATACAGTTGTATCACTATTCTCATTTTCTGTATCTGAAAAATTTGTATTATACTATTAAACTATCAAGTGTATTCAAGTTCATTGATGATCGGCCAACAGAGGCGCAGGGTCATCTCCAGACATTTTGGGGCCCGAGTGATATTATGAGATTAACAAAAATTGGGGCCCTATATAAAATTATTACCATTAACATAAAAAAAATAAAAAATTCTTTATTTACCAAATGCGATGTAATCCACATAAATTTAAACAAAAAAGATTTAATCGTATCTAAAAACATAAAAATAAAACATTGTCTACATTTCTATTTTTCTTACTTTCTGAAGTGCAAATTTACTAATTATATTATTACCATCAAGATTACTAATTGGACTTTCTTTCAAAAGAAAAAAAAATTCAATTGGACTCATATAATTTTGACTCAGACGATGTCAAACTAAGTCCAATATGTTAGAATTCAATTGGGCTTTGATGTTTATTTTTATTAAATTGAACTAAATATAGATAATTGGGCCTTATTAAAAAAAAAATAAAGAAATATTTGAGATTAGGTCATTCTTAAACTTAAATAGATTGGACCCGAGACCCCTAATTTTATAAAAGATGAAGAAATAGATTGGATCATTTGAGGCTTCTAATTTTTTAAAAGATGAAGAAGTAGATTGGGCTTTTTGGGGGCTCCAGCAAAATGCTGGGTTTGCTGCCCCCATGGGCTGCCCCTGTAGAGACGTAGCTAAGTTGGTAGATGGACGAGCTTGAGATTTGGACAAATGACTCTTAGATTAGCGGTTCGAATCCTACTAATGGAAAAGCTTTAAAAAAAAATACATGATCCCAAATTAATAGATACTGTAAAAAAAAAAAAAATAAATAAATAAAAAAGTTCATCGATGATCGGATGAAGCTTGCATGATATTTTGATCTTGGAAATTGTCGTCTTCATTTACCAAGTTCAATGCTAGTTCATTAATAATGGGCCAAATGGGAACCCAAGTCCATTACAAAACTTTAAAAAAAGAAAGAGGTCAACGTGGGCCGTATTAGAAAGCATTGACCACTTTTTCATTAATTTTAGCTTCTAAAACGGTGGACATGAAAATGTTTGTACTAAATAAATGAACGTCCCCACCACGAGGACCACACGGTCCACACATCTCTTTGGTTTTAACTTGTTAGGTATGTCAAATCAAATGAAATCCATAGTTTTAATATTAGCAATTACAGCTATTGATTGTTTGCGTGCAGATTTTCCAATTCTTCTAACTCATCATCATCTTCATCGAATTTGAAAAACTTAAATGGGATTTTACAGCATTAGATGGGTATATTACTACTGAGATTGAATTGCAGATAACATGAGATTGATAAGTGTTAAGATTTCAGAAGACAATGTTTGGTTGACAACTTGACCAGTCCTACATTTATTAGATATGGGTCAAATCGTCAAGAAAAGTGAGAAAGAGATAGAAATGTTATCACATTTCTTCAAATGGTGGTCGATACAAAATTAGCTTTTTAGGTGGGAAGTTATATGACTTTTCTTGAGGCTGAACAATGACTATTAGTCTAGGAAATAGCCATGAAAATTCCATAAATTTAAAATCGATAATAGCTGTAGTCAGATCGACCATCTAAGATTTCACACGGAAAAAGACGTAAGAACCACGTCTAATCATTCTTATATAAAAGTATATGTTAAAGTGCATAGTTCGTATTATATTTTATAAAATCTAAATGTTAAATTTGTATAACTTAATATAAAATTTGCTAAAATGAGATTTTTGATAATCAAAATATGTTAAAAGAGGACCATAACATATGAGTATGACTAAAGTAAAAACTGAAAATTATCGATCAAAGTATTTCTTGGGTAAATAATACAACACATTCAAAATGTCCAGTTCTTGGTTGTCTATATATATATCCTTATCTTCATAATGATGTGGTATTGGGGTGTCGAATTTAATGGGCATTTGCAACGAAATAATCATTCTTCATACCTTTTGCTTTTCTCACATAATTTGAACATGTCAAACAAGGAAAAAAAAACAGGATATGAACACAAGCCATTTGGTTTCCATTTATCAAATTTGTCGACCCGTTGTTTGGGGAAATGAGAAATATGACAGCTAGAGATGTATCATTATTTCAGGAATAAATAATATTTTTATTTAATAACAACAAATTATTTAAATGTTTGACAACATAGAACTGTCGGGACCTATAAATATTAGACAATAAATGTACGGTTCAGATATCTACTCCCATAAACTAGGAAAAAACTTCCTACACATACTTCTAAAATACGTATGGTGGGATTCAAATCCTGATCACTGATTTGAAAAGGAGGTGCACAATCACCTGTGCTAAGAGGTAATGTGCCTCAACATAGTTATTTGATAATATGAAAATATTCTTTATCTAATTTCCTAGTCTTTACTCTTTAGTCTATATGATGGGATTGTTAACTAAGCAGAATTAATACTCACAAGTATATGTTGACGGTCAATTTATATTAAACATTATATAAATATATTTACGTTTAAATTACGTAATATTTATTTTTTAACAATTACAAATAATTTGATATTTTTGAAAGGATATACGGTTCAAATCTAAAACTTCATAGTGTAGATGTGAAAAACATATGAATAGACCAACTTCATCTCATCGATTATATATTATGTATAAAGAACAATGATAGACCTTCCAATTTATTTTTTCAAATTTCTTTCTAAATGAGGTAGTACGTGATATGTCAACATCTTATAAATTATGATATTATATGGTAAGTGATGTGATGTTGATACATCACATGTCTCATCATTTGAAAAAAGAAAAAAAAAAAAAAAGCTCTAGCATTATTAAAGTATAAATATTTAGATAGAAAATTGATTAACGGTGATGATGACATGGCAAAAACCAATCCATAATATTGGTAAAAGATCCAAGAACATGTCAACATGACTGCCACATGGTTGAGACCTCGTGACTGCTGGGAACCATGGTCCAATGAGATTGCAACGTGGTGAGAGTATGAGATCGTCCAATGAGATTGCACCATTTATTTTAGGAATATAAAAATAAATTATAAAATTCTAATTTAATACAATCTTATTGGACGGTCTCACGATCTTACTACGTGACAATTCCATAAAAGATTTTGTTCTAAATCAGACGTATTTGTTTTTGATTGAGGCAAGAGACAACCGCGTAGCCTGGCAAGTGGCAACCCGTCTCATATGGGCAAACTGCCAGAGAATAAAAGAGTCACAATCGGGTGATGATGACATGGCAAAAACCAATCCTTAGTATTGGCAAAAGATCTAGGAACATGTCAACATGACTGTCACTACATGAGACCTCGTGACTGCCATGGACCATGATCAAATGAGATTGTCGCATGTTGAGATTATTAGACCATCCAATAAAATTGCATAATTTATCTTGAAAACATAAAAATAAATTATAAAATTCTAATTTAATACAATCTTATTTGACGGTCTTATGATCTCACACGTGACAGTCCTATATAAAATTTTTCTCCTAAGTCCGACGTTTTGTGTTTGATTGAGGCAAGAGACAAGAGACAAACGCGTGGTCTGGCAACCCGTCTTATACGGGCAAACTGCCAGATAATAAAAGAGTCACAATCGGGTGACCATCACCAGTTCACCACCCACAAATTTGAAATTTCTATAATCAGTTAATCACCAACCTAATCTCTTTTTTTGTTAAACAAAAAGTGGGTCCATTTATAAAAAGTAAAAACACTGTTTCTTTCCTTGATCAAAGGGCAACAAGCCAACAACAACACACCCACAGTAATTAAATTAAATTAAAACTAGACAACTCTATAGGTCAAATAAATAAATAAATAAAAAGTCAATCCGGTGATTTCTCGATACCATCGTCCAATTTAGTTTAGTGGTACGGTAAAGAAGTTCATTCAGTTTTGTCATTTTCAGGTTTTGATCGCTATCTCTTGTCTAACAATGTTTCAAGTTCAAATAGAATAAAATAAAAATATGTAATAGTATGTTGTAATGGCAGCAGCAAATGATTTCTAAATTCAAACAGAGCAATTCCTAAAATTATGTGATTTGTCCTTGTTCTGTTTTCGAAAGCAACTCCAGTGAATTATAACATTACTAAACTATTTTGTAATCATATAGTTATTATTTGTTTAAAGGGTTTTGATGTTCTTCTGTTGCAAAGGAGGCTAGCAGAAATCATTTTGAATTAGTATTTCCACTACCTTGTTTTCAGATTAACTTTACTATTTTTCTTTCTATAGTTTAGAGGTCTGGTGACAAAACGCGTTCAACATGAGAATTTGAAATAATAATTAGCTCTCAAAATCATTTCCAATTGCCTTTTCTTTTCCCACTTCGAAGGAATCATATTTTGCCGATAATTATTAGGTGTCGGAATATCGCACTTTTTTTGTTTTTTTTTTTTTTTTTTCTTATGTGATCTCAATTAGCAACCGACAACGGTACCAATCAGAATCCTGTATGAAAAAAAAAAAAAAAAAAAATACTGAATCCAACATCTAATAAGCTCTCCATCTTTAGCCTTTGTTTGTTTGTTTGTTTGTCAATATCTATCTAACCACATATCTAGACCGGGTATTTTCTTAAAACTTTTTGCCATTGATAGAATTCAAACCGCTGACTTGAGAGTCATTTACCCAAGTCTTAAGCTTGTCTATCTACCAACTAAGCTACGCCCCTGGGGGGCCCATATTTAGCCATCTTAAACCTGTTTTGTTACCTCTACGGCCCAACGTGCCTTAGTGGTAAAAACGTTCATTCACACCGATAATATTTCAAACAACTTTATTTTATTTAGCAATTTTCCAAGTTCAAATCGTCACCATTGCAAATGGTATATATATATAAACCTGTTAAGTTACCCTTTTAATTCATTTAGTTATGGAACACTTGAATATTGAAATCATGAGAAATAAATAGTTTATACTTTATAGTTGTAGTAAAAACACAAGCTCCATGCATGTTGCATTATTGTCTTTTGATTTCTATCCTTTTTTAATCTCCCACCGATACACACCTCATGCATGAGTCATCAGCATTGATTATACGATGATTGATGACGCATAGATTGGGTTGAGAAGTTCAAAGAAACAGGTTGCTGGAAAGTGTTCTCTTTTCGATTACAATAATGCTAGTGGATCCAAAAAAATGATCCAAATTTTGGACCTAAACCTATGTGGTAACATCAAACATAACACATTTCCATATCACTATTTCCAAAGATCCCATGTGATGTTTAGGTCCAAAATTTGGATCACTTTTTTAGGTCCTCTAGCATTACTCTTTCGATTAAACTAAAAAATGGAACCTTTTTAATGGTTTTGGTTTTCCTTTATTATATATTTTTTTTCTGTGTAACTTTTTCTTTTGAGGTTTGCTGGTGTGACACCTTTTTAAGAACCCATTGGCTTTTTAACAATAATAAAAAAAATTTGAATTTTGATCGACAAAATGGTCAATAGTCTTCACCAATGAATTAATATGAAAGAGAGGAAGAGAATGGTCTTGATGAACCTGCACTGTTGTTAATATAGTCAATCTATTTCTCTCCTGTCTCTGTCACTCCTCTAAGTTTTCGGTTTCATACAGGCCACCTCTTTCTCTGTCTTCGTGTGTATTCAATATTTTCCATATTTATCTCTGTTCAAAACTTTTTATTATCTGTTGTGATATATCTTTGTTTTGGGGTGGAGATAGAAGTCTTTTTTATGTTTCTATTACTTCACGGCTTCTCCATCACTTTGTTTTTCAATTCTCATCTGGGTTTGTTTTGTTTCGCACTGTTTATATATAACTTGCTTTCCTTTTCTCTTTTGATATCTTAGATTATATCCCTTTTTTCTCTTAAGGTTTAAAGATCACTTTTCTTTTTTTCCCTTAGATTTTTTCTTTGAAGAAATTTGAGAATTAAAGAGGGTTGATAACTTGATATAGAGAGTTCAAAAATAAAAATAAAAAAATAAAAAATAAAAAAAATGAAGTGCTTTTATATTTTCAAGGACAAATCCAAGAGAGTAACAAAATCTGCCCCAGAACCCAGAGACAAAAGCAAATCGGAGAATTCTTCAGGTTTAAACCGTGCAACAAGATCAGTACCATCACCAAGAAGCATACCTGAATTGTATAAAGAGAAGGAGCACAATCTGAGAGTTTTCTCTTTTCAAGAGATGAAAGAGTCAACAAATGGTTTCAACAGGTTGTTGAAGATTGGAGAAGGTGGTTTTGGGAGTGTTTACAAGGGCACAATTAGGCCTGCCAACGGCCAAGAAGGCGGTCGTATATCTGTTGCCATTAAAAAGCTTAACAGGCATGGTTTGCAGGTACTAGCTGCTGTGCTTTCTTTTGCATTTCTGTTAAATAGTATAGGTTTAGGTATTTTTTATTTGGATTGATTGAAGTATGGTCACAACCATCCTGTGTTGATTTTGTTGTGGTGCTAAATTTGAGTTTGGATTGGTTTGTGTCATAAATTAATTATAATCCAGGAACCAAGGGAGGATATGTTATGAATTAGTTTGGAAGTTACTGTTAAAGCTCGAACCTGAGATATTGTTTAACATATCAACTGTCTTGTTTTGGTCAAGGGGACAAACATTATGATTTACATGTTCTTGGTGATCTTGTGCTGGTGGAGAGTGTCATCAATAGGAAGAAAATTTGACATTCGCTTCAAAATAGGGCAAGAACAGAGAAGAAAGACAGAAAAGTAGAGAAATGTGTAAACAAATCGGCCTTTTGTTATTAATATAATGTATGAATTCGCTTCCTATTTTTGGGTTTGCGTTCTGCAAGTTTGCACTATTGCAGTTATCGATAAAGGTTTGATCTTATTTTCATTTCGTTAACATCTATTGATCATAATTTGTCAAGTGAACATAAGTTATGATTTTCAAATGTGTAACCAATTGACGTTAATCAATAGCTTTTGATGTATGCATTCTGAATTTACTTGTATGTTTTCTGTTTTGGGAAAAAAAACACATTATTGGCATTTCGTTACCTGGATTTATTCCGGTTCCTCACAGCGATGTTTCCATCTTCATATAGGGTCACAAGGAGTGGCTTGCGGAAGTTCAATTTCTTGGTGTTGTTAATCACCCGAACTTGGTCAAACTTTTAGGATATTGTTCTGAAGATGATGAAAGAGGCATTCAAAGACTGCTGGTGTACGAATACATGCCTAATAAGAGTTTAGAAGATCATCTTTTTAACAGGGCTTTATCCACTCTGCCTTGGATGAAAAGATTAGAGATTATGCTCGGTGCAGCTCAAGGATTGGCTTATTTACATGAGGGTTTAGAAGTCCAGGTACCATTTACTCCGATGCTGCTAATTTCATATGACTATATTATTGCTTTTGTTTTGAGTGACCCATGAAATATAATCCATTCTCTTAGAATTAAGTTAATTATTGGACCTATAATTCATTATGATGGTAAAGATTCAAATGTCACACTTTTGGCTTCACACCTCCTAGCCGAAACAAACACTGTTATCACTTATCGCCTATGAATTCTGTTAATCCATATACTTGCCTACCATTTGGAAATTTCTTAAGTTTCCTCAATATAATTGACATGTTGCTGAATCATTTTTTCTTGTGTTAACTCTTTAAGGTGATATATCGAGATTTCAAAGCCTCAAATGTGCTTCTGGATGCAAACTTAAAGCCAAAGCTCTCAGACTTTGGGCTTGCCCGGGAAGGGCCAACAGGGGACAATACTCATGTATCAACAGCGGTAAGGAGTTATTAGATGAAAAATATGTGTAGTACTCAGTGGCTAACTCAATTTAATGTTTATGCAACAATCTCAAGTGCAGCTCTGTTGGCATTGGGTGGCTTAACATGTGTTGCATGATTGTGTATCGAGATGATATATTTATCGGCTATGGTCCTAATGACTTTGTTATCTATAGGTTGTTGGGACATATGGATATGCTGCCCCGGAATATGTAGAAACAGGCCATCTCAAAGTTCAAAGCGATATATGGAGTTACGGTGTGGTGCTCTACGAGATCCTCACTGGCCGACGGACAGTGGAAAGAAACCGCCCAACAGCGGAACAGAAGCTTCTGGATTGGGTGAAGCAATTCCCAGCTGACGGTAAAAAGTTCAGCATGATAATAGACCCTCGACTCAGAAACCAGTATTCGTTCAGTGCAGCTCGGAAAGTTGCTAAATTGGCGGACTGCTGCCTGAAGAAGAATCCAGAAGAACGACCGACAATGAATCAGGTGGTAGAGAGCTTAAAGGAAGCAATTCAAGAATCAGAAGATGGAAACACGTCCAACAGTACTCCTGTTACGTCTGCATCTAGATCGGTTGAACGAAGATCACGTAAGGTTGGTATTAGAAAATATTTGTGATTTTAAGCCACATGACCAGAATCTTCATGCTTAACTAAGCTAATTTTTTTGATATTCTTGACAGGTTTAAGTGCTCTAATGTGTGTAAATGGGAAGGACCTATTTTTTTTTTCTGAGGTATGCATCTCTCGGATTAATCTGGAATATGAAGCTGAGATGAACTTGATAATATTGATGATTCAACTAGCGGCGATCTTTTTTTTGTTTGTTTAGTTTTTGTTTCCTTTTTTAAATCTTTTAATAGTATTCAAGATTAAAAGCAAAAAAAAAGCTATGAGAAGGAAAAATTAGAACATTGATGGGTACGTAAAATGCTTGTAAATTACAGTACTGGGGATTGTAAGGTTGTTTTGATCAGTTTATAGAGAGCCATATGAATTATAAATTTTGATGATTGAAACTGTTTCTTTTCTGGGTTGCTTACATCCACCGTTAAGCAAAACTGCTTCACATGTATTCACTAAGAGCAGCAAGTGTCTTCATTTAAGCAAATATGTTAATAATTTTGAGAATAAAAATTGGTTTTGATTCATTTGAAGGGGGGCATGTGATGGTTTGGTTGAATGGCACAACAGAAATCACAATTTTCATTAGTCAAGACTCAAGACTCAAGGGAGGAGGAGCCTTCCATTGAAAAATTGATCGATGGGATGATAGTTGGCCTAAAAGCAACAGCCGACAGACATGTCCAAGTCGTTTGGTAGTATCATTGGCTTTGAGAGTCTGCAAAAATACATATCATTTACCTTTCTTTCAATGGAAAATCACTCTCTAAATGCTAATACAATATTCAACCATTGAAAATGGTATCTATAAGTGTGCAAGTGAAAGACTAGCACTAGTCGCCCCAACACGATTAGCGAAACCAGAATTTCAAGGTCAAACTATATAATTTTCATTTTAAAGGGACAAATTTAAAATTTAAAAGTAAAAATAAGGACTAAAATGAAATTTTTCAATAGGCTGAAATAAGATCATCCCCGACTCCATAGGGATCTTCCAACGCTTTAGGATTTGATAGACAAAAACAAGACTCTCGTAGGTTTAAAATGAATCATCTCCTTTGCGTATAATTAATCCGGTCCAAATCAAAACCCGATCCGGCCCATTAACCACTTGTCCGGATTCGGATGGTCCAATTTCCAAGTTTCAACGGTTGTCTGGCTTAAAACCCTTGAAGAGAAACTCCAATTTTGATTTTGAAATAAAAAATGGAGAGAAGATTCAATCTGATTCATACAATAGCAACAGCAGCTGCATTCTCTGCAGTATCGGCCTGGTACGGTTTCATGTTTGGAAGAGAATCTGCTCGCAAGGAGCTCGGCCAAATTATCGAAGATCTTCGCCAAGGAAATCCGCCTCCTCCTCACTCTTGATTGGTATATTTTTCTTTCTTTCTTTTAAAATCTGACAATTTAATCGAAGAGTTACATTGCATCTGTTTATATTTCTGGCAAAATAGCTTCCTGTAAAATTGGACAAATTGAGATTTGTTCTCTCATATTATATCTGTTTCTTTACTTGTTTGATGTCTTATTTCAGTAAAATTAATGAATTTTATTGCCATTCTGTCAAATTCTGGTTTCAAAACTGTACCTTTCATAGTTTTTGTAGATGAGTTGCTGCCTTAAAATTCATCTAGTTCTAAGCGGGGATTTTTTGTTTTGTTTGGAGTTAGACCTGCTATGGAGTACTAAATAAGATAATTAAAACCTATCTTGCATTCGTTCTCGCAAACTTTAATCATTAACCATTCACTGGTGCCATCACAATTGCATTCGTTCTCGCAAACTTAAATCATTAACCATTCACTGGTGCCATCACAAACTGAAGTAACAATTATTCACTTGTCATTGTCTGTATTAAATTTAGTTAAACATTTACACATTGTAGTTTGTAGTTACTCGAAGGTGAAAATTTTCTGTGGACACCACGGACTATGCGAATTTGGACAGTAAGGAAGGGTGAGGAGCCAATTCCGGAAACACCCATTTGACCCGAATCAACCTTAGGATAACACTAAACGCTGTTACGGCTTATAAATTTCCTTCCTACTAATCTTCAGGGATGCTTTTGAATAATATTTTCTGTTGCCCATTTTTAAATTATTAATGAAAATTAGTCATCTTTGTGTGCCACTTATCAATTTAAGAATGTTTTGTTTGGTTGTTTAGCTATTTTTTAGTAATCAAGTTAATTTTCTAATTATTACATATAGTTGTTCGAGCTAAAATTTTAACAGCAGATGATCATAGGAGGACACTTTTGGAAATTAAATAGAATTTTCGTTTTCACTTCAGGATGAAAAATAGGATAATTATGTTGCATGCAGCATGCTTTTGTGCTGTACGCAAAGATTTTCTGTACAGACAAAAAATGTTAAGATAGCGTTTTATTTTTGAATTTATTGTTTGGCTAGAAAATTTTGATACTTGTCTTAACTGTCTATTTTTCACAATGGTTGTGGCATATACAGGTGCTGAGGCCTAAGTTAATAGAAAGGAATGGGCAGCAAGAATAGAATTGGCATCATTTAGGCTTGGAACTGAGTCAAAGGATCTCTGAGGTATCTAGACGTTGGTTGAAAGGTGTTCCACAAGTCATCTCTAGCAGCATATGTTTCATTTCATGTCTTCTTACGTGTTTTGTTGTAAATTATAATTACATAACCAACACATATTGACTTCAACAGTAACATCTTTTGTTGTAGAGATAGTTGTTTGAATTATCCGTTTGAATGAGTGAATTTTACCAAGAAATGTTATGAATAAATGCTTGTTTTATATTCGTTCAACACTGAGTTAATGGAGTGTGATATTAATTTATGATGCAGAATTCTTTTTATTTTCCAGGAATGGTTTGTGTCTTGTTGATCATAAGATCCAATTTGTCAAGGAAAATAGCTGTCCATACAAACCTATTGGCTATGAGGTGGGGGTATCTAGTGCTTTTTTTTTTTTTTTTTTTTCTCTCCCTTAGTGTTTCTGACGGTTTGGAATGTTTAGTGGGAGAATTGATTGTTTTTTGGATTATAAACCAATGGAACATTTCTTGACAGTACTTCAAAGCATACTCATGGTGCTCAAATCTTTTGTGTGCTTGAGTTTTGAGTAGCATTGGAACATCATCACTGTCATTAAATCACACAGTTTTGGAACAACTAATAGTTTATGAAATGACTTTGCTTGAAAAATGATTTTGAAAGGAAGAAATGATTGTTTCAGGTTAGCTTTGTTTATTTGGTAATACTTTCTTGCAATGAATCAGGTTTTTACTCACTGGGTAGGCTACAAATTTGTCTAGCCAAGGTGGATTGCTCGTTCGGATTTGTATGCTTTCTTTTGTCAATAAAAGTTATTTTGTTTCCTATTAAAGGAAGAAGCATGATTTGATTCAATCCCCAAGCATCACCTTAAAACCATTGAAACATTGAACCAACTTCCATTTATGCATAATGCAGACTGAAAATATATTAACTGATAAAAATTTAGTCTCCATTAATGAATCATGATTGGAGATGGGGTACAATTCTTACTGTTTCTGACCATCTAAGAGGTATATTTGATGACAGAATAATCCTGTATATCTACTATAATGTTTGTGCTCTATTTTTACTTTTTTTTTTTTTTTTTTGTTCTCTACCTTATGATACATTATTTACTGCTATACAAGAGCATCAAAAATACTTTTTACACCAGAGCAGCTTCCTTGATTTTCTTCTCATTCTTCTGTTTGATAAAACCAACATAAAGGTGACTCCCGCTTGAGTCACATTCTGGAAGTCTCTTTCGACCTCCTTCTGACATGCTCTTCACAAACTCCACCAAGTGCCTCCAGTTCTCCCCATCGAACAATTTCTTATTCAGTCTTAAATATGTGAATGCACTCAATCCATTGCCGGAATCTGACCTGCTTGTTGCCAGAATTTGTGCATATGAACCTGCATCATACCTCTCCAGGGCATTCTCCCCGGCAAGTTGTACTCCTGCCGTCTTTGTTGCCATCTTTACTTGTCGAACTAACCCTTCCGGTGAGCAGTTTGCATGCTCAGGCTGTTCTCTGTCTCTCATTTCCATGCAGGTGAAGTTGAGTACAACTCCATGTTTAGCCAACATATGTGCTATTGGTAAGTAACCATCTCTATTTCTAGTATTGTAGTATCCAGCAGTTAATTCAGCTGCGTGAGACCTTGTTCTGTAATGCCAGTGAATTCCAGCTACTTTTCCAGATAGTTTTGCTCCAGTTCCATGAAAGATTCCTTTTGCAGATGCTAGAATTCTATCACCGTGCTCTACTAGCTTTCCAGCATACCATTCCATGAAGAACTGTCCATAATCGGAAACCCAGGTTCCTTCTCTCCTGAAAAACCCAGTATCTTCAGGAAATTGATTATACTGGCCAGAATCATGCGGCCCACTTCTTCCCCAGTCCTTTTTACCCATCATTTCTGCTGATGCTTCCAGTGAAGCTCTCATATACTGTTTCAACATAAAAGTTCAATTAGACATGAAACATTACGTAATTGTATTATATTTTAATGGTTTGATCTAATATATTGTTTGATATTTTGTTTCAGTTTGCAAGATTTACCTTGTCATAACACTGGAATTCTCCAATTCCAGGAAACCTCCATGTTCCGTTGCTTTCTGGATAAGATGGGTATCTCAGCTCCCCACAGGGACCCATGCCCACTTGAATTTCCTCTACAACTTCTCCCAAATATTCACTGAATCTGTCCCGGAAGCTCCTCATGTAGTCAGAGTAAACCTGAATAGGTGTTCTTCCTCTGAGAAGTGGCATAGTGTCACAACCCAAGGAGATGTACTCAGCATTCCTTCTCCCTGATCTGTCTGTGTACACAAGATCAGGGTTATTGCTGATTTCTTCAAGAACCCATGGAGGTAACGGAATGCTATTAACATTCAAAGAGTAAACAAAATTTATAATTAGAATCCGAAATCAAAGATTAATACTTGCTAAAACATCTCAGATTGTTATTTGTTACATACCTGCAAGAGTCCCCAACATTTCCTCCACACTGATGAAATGACATGACCACCTGGAGCTTCAGTCCATGCCTTTGCACCATCTGTATGAGCTCAGCATACCCTTCCCAGTTGTACTTCAAAGGTCCATCTTTCTCCACCAATCCCCACCAAGCATCAACCATTACACCTTCCACACCTGCACTTTTCAAGGCCATCAAACTTGCATTCATTGCTCGTGGCTTATTCAAATTCCCTGCAACCGTTACTGTGTCTAGTGGCAGCATCACAAACACAGGCACCCTGGACCCATTATTATTTCCATGGTGAACTTTGGGAAGCTCATGGAGCTTCTCTCTTTTCTCACTTCTCCTTCCTTCCATGGTTAATTGCTCTGCTTCTTGCATTACATTCTTTGCTCTGAGACGGCATGATGGCCTTATTTTGGCGAAGCAAAGTGTGCTTGATAACTCATCGGGAGTTTTAAGACTTTTGATGTCTTTTAGATTGATAAACGAAGTTGATGAACGTAGTGTTAAAGCCATTTTTTCTCTGTGGAATTGATTTAGAGGGATATGAAATAAATGAAGGTGTTGTGTACTTGTGTGTTTATTTATAAAAAGAAAATCAAGTTCAGGTATTCTGAAGGAGACAACATTTGTGGGCTCTGTTTGAAAAGTAAAAAGTGCAACAAATCAAATCAAAGTCGGCTCGCTTTTTTCAAAGTCATGTTTCACACGGTTACTACATTTCCATTCTTATCCGACTAAAAACAAAAGGTTTCTATCTTTAACCGTCGCTTATTTTTTATTTAATTTTTTTTATATACCACTTACGTTGTCAGCGACTCGAACCTGGGATATTATCAAGTTTAATGAGAGCTCTTACCGTTAAATAAATCCATACTTGGATAACTACTTGGGTGGTTGTGGTTTTGTTTTCCCACCATATCCAGCAAACCCCACAGAGGGTCAGGTTCTTTCTGGTTTATTTTATCTTCAAGACACTGAATTTATGTGAATGACAAATTTTGAGTAAACAAAATTTTCTTGGTGTTGCTTGGCTTAGGATAAGAAGACTAGAGACACTTTTCAATTGGGTTAATGTATATGTGGTTGTATTCACTGATCAGTTCTCTGCTTGCTTTATGTATCCTCTGAACTATCCAAAGACTAAGGGGTTGTTTGTTTTTTACACTTAAAACTTAATAGGTTTGGATTGAAATTATTAATTATTTTTATTTTATTTTATTTTATTTTATTTTTTATTTTTTTAGTGGTCAAACAACTTAAAAATACCAAAAAACAATTTAAAATAAAAAGTAAGAAATCCCGACCTTTAACTTAATTCCAAATCACTGGATTGCATTTAATATATTTTCTTCTAAAATTATCCTATCAAAATAACATATTTCCAATTTTATCATAATTTAATATTATACAAATTTATTTCTTTTAACCTATTACTTATGATAAATATCTAAAAAAAAAAAAAACAAAAAAAAAAAAACATTAATCACATTGTAACTTTCAGTTGCATTTAATATATTTTCTTCCAAGATTATCCTATCAAAACAACGTATTTCCAATTTTATCATAATTTAATATTATACAAATTTATTTATTTTAACCTATTACTTATGATAAATATATATATATATATATATATATATATATATATATATATATATATATATATATATATATATATATATATAAACCATTAATCACATTGTAACTTTCAGCACCATCGTTGAACCTTCAATTCTATTTTTTTAAAATCAAAATTTCTAAATCATTATTTATCTTCTTTTTTTTAAAAAATAAAAAAATTATTTACCATCTCTTAATCATGAATAATATATTTCAATTATTACATAAAAATGGTTTAAAATTTGTTAAATTATTCTTATTTAGTTGTTTGTATTATATAAAATGAAAATACATAACAATTAATAATAACAAATGTATAAATGTCAAATTACTTGTTTTTAAACAATTTTATATTTAAAAAACAAGTAAGTTGACATTCTATTTAGGGGTAATACAAATAAAAGAGTGGTGCTATTGGCATCCCTACTGCTGATCTATTTATGCTTTACTTTTTAAAATTTTTACTTAATTATATAAAATTAAAGAGAGCTTTTTTTGACAATCCAATTTTTTTCTTTTTACACTTCTTTTCTAAAAACACTTTATTATCAAAATATAAATTTTAAAAAATTCTAAAGACACTTCATTTTGTTACAAGATTATCCATTTTATCTTTTTTGAATTAAATTATTAAAAAAAGAAATTATCTCTCATAAATCATTAAATTAATTATTACATATTAAATACTCTCTCCTAAATTTTTAATTACCATATTAAACTCTCTCCTCCAATACATATCTCTAATTTTCTATCTCCATTTTTTTCTCAAGCAAGACTAACAGTTAAGAAAAAAACACTTACTAATAAGCTTGATTTTTAGGAATCATATGTACGTATATATTGTTTTTTTTTTTTTTTTTTAAATCAAAATATGAAAATGATTTTTGTTACTCTTGTAAGTATGTGATTGTCTAGAGAACCTTAATTATTTTATTAGTCTTAGAAATTCTGAGTTTAATCGAATCTAGTCGAAACAATTCAAGTTTTCATATATATATTATTAGTAAAAAACTAAAATATTCATAAGGTTTTTTTTTTTTTTTTTCTTTAACTATTAATCAGAGATTGATCGAGAAAGTATAGAAATATGATTTTATTTATTTATTTATTTATTTATTTTTGAAAAATAGATAGAGATTAATTAGGAGAGAGTGTTTAAAATTGTAATAACAGATTTAGGAGAGAGATTTTTTTTTTAAATAATTTAATTAATTTGAAATGTCTTTAAATTTTTTTTGCCTTGTTTAGTAATTTTAATTTAGGTTAAAATTGTCATTAATAAAAAAAATTAAATTGGAGTGTGAATAGATAATTTGTGAATTGTAAGGAGAAGCTCTCAAAATTAAATGGTTTTATTACTTTTTTTGATTTATTTCCAAGCGTACCCTTTTACATATTTTCCAAACTTATTACACCTCATATCTTTTTCAAAAAATAAAAAATAAAAATATACTCCATCTCTAATTTTTATATGCAATTTTCTCACATCCATTCGCATGACTTGTTTTTTCTTCTTATTTCATGGTGAAACCATCCTTATTAAATGCGATTTATTTTTTCTTCTGTAGTCGATTGGATTGTTGGTGATAGATTGTGTGTGATATTAATTGTCTGATGATTTTTTTGAGCGATCGAGTTAAGGTTTTGGTGTGGCTTCGTTTCGTCAGAGATTAGGTTTTCTTGGTTGCGATTTCGTTATTATTATTATTATTATTATTTTTGTAAATAACATTAAACTAACTTTGGAATATCTGAAATAAAATCTACAAAAGAATTGATAAAAATCATAGAATGCCCGGAAGATCTGAAAGAAAATAACTCAAAAATAAAAAATAAAAAATAGCAACACATGGATTTGGAATTTAAAAAGAAAAACAAAAGAAACATATAAAACAATAAAATCAATAAATACTAAACATGAGAAACATGAGATCGAGATCTAGAAGAAAATATAAACAAAAATAGTAAACATTAAGCGATTTGAAATAATCTATGTCACTAGGGTTTTGAAACAAGGAAACTGGGGTTTTATTAGTTTACCTTGTACATGATTTTTTTTTAATAAAAATTGTACGATAAAGAAAAAAAAAAAAAAAAAAAAAAAAACTAAATAATTTAAAATTTGGGGTATAAATAGTTCAGGTTTCAGACACTATTTAGTTTTCAGTAAAATTCAGACTGTTCAGTCTTTAGACAAAAAAACAAACGACCCATAACTGGTTTGCTCACATTTACTGGGAGTCCATCAGATTTGTAAATTTAACTTGGTTGATAGAATCAAAACTTTAATAGTACCTATCGTCGATTCCATGATTTCCGATCCCTCCAGTCTATTGAAGGCACACTAGAAATATCACCGGAATCATGCTCAAGGGCATTGAGCATATCCCTTTTAACCAACATTAAACACCATTGAATACTAGTTTGCTAGAGTATAATTAAGCACATGGTTCCTTACTTAGAGGAGATAATATTGAATCTAGCTCTCACATTCCTTGACATTGATGGTTTAGACTTTATTCAAGTGAGGTCCGTTAATCTTAGCTGTTGGCTACCCAACTAGTTCTTACTTCTCATGTCAACCATAACCTGGTTTTGTGGAGGATATTTGATCTTATCACTTCAACCCTCTCTCTTACGAAATAAAGTGAATGTGAAAAAAACCACTTGCATGAGGGCACCGAGAGGGCCATCACATTACATCATCATGAAAAAGCTAAAGAAAGCTACCGATACATGCGTTGTTAGGGGATTTCTTCCACATCGGTTAAAGTTAAAGACTCGTTTATGGTATAAATAAGTAAGACTAGCCTTAACCCACGAGAGCCCTTTTAAAGACAAAACCATAAAGCCCAATGAGCCAAAGTGGTCAATACCTCATGCGTACACGGCAATAGTATGCAATATTGAATCATAGTCATTGAGATTAGATATGCACATTTGGGGAATGAGGAAGTGGTCAATACCTCATGCGTACACGGCAATAGTATGCAATATTGAATCATAGTCATTGAGATTAGATATGCACATTTGGGGAATGAGGATGGATATAGGTCCCTCCATCCCCACTTCCCAAACCCTTCCCCCCCCCCCCCCCCCCCCCCCCCCCCCCCATTTAGGGAAAATGGGGATGAGGATGGGGATGGGGATGGGGATAGGGAATTTTGGGGGGACCTATTTCTATCCCCATTTTTCCGTTTTTCCCCAGTTCCCCGTTTTCCCCATTCCCCCATTTTCCCATTTGACTAAAAATTACAATTTAAACTAAAAAAACAAACTTTCCATTACAAATACAAAATAAAATTCATTAATGCATTTTATATAAAATGTGTATATATACTTAGGGAGTTAGGGATTTCAAAGAATAAATTTTTTTTTTAAATATATATTATAATTATATTTATATATTTATTGGGGAAATGAGGATGGGGGACCTCCCCCCCCCTGCATTTCCCCATTTTCCACAAAAAAAAAAATCCCTAAATGGGGATGGGGACACGGGGAATTGAGGCCCCGGGGAAAAATGTACATCTTTAATTGAGATGCAAAAGATAAATTTTTATTTATTTATTTATTTTTTTGTGATTGTTTTGGTAGAAACTTGAAGCTGGCTTTTCTTCAAGCTAGTATGGTGGAAAATTTTGAAGCTTGCTCTCTTGCTGTCTACTGGTGGAAAATTTTGAAGCTTGCTCTCTTGCTGTCTACTTCTTCTAGTGCCTGTCTTGTAGTGAATTTTGAATGCATGTGGAAAAAGTGGGATGAATTTCTAATGGTTGATATTGATCTTTATCTATAAACCGTGGAATTTATTTATTTAATTTTTTTTTTTATCAAATTCTATCGGTAGATATTAGTTTCTCTCTCTTTTTCCTTCATTGGGGAATCTAGTTTCATTATCATGAAGAAGTTTGGTAATCTACCTACAATTCCATGCGTGTATAGAGAGCAAGGCAGAATTAATAGAACAACAAGCAGGAGAAATACTACATTTTAATTACTGTATTCACACATGCAAATGCAAGTTGTTATTGTCTTCTTCTGGTTTTAGCAACCGATGCAATATAAGGGTCCCCCATCCACAACAATTTCCAAAATTTCTGCTCTTTTTCTTGCTTGTGGTTCTCCATTGTTGAAACGTATCCACTTTAAGAACCACACGAAAACTTCACTGTCTTTCCTTTACGCGGCAATGTACTCTAGTCTGCGTGCAAGCAATATTGAATCAAATTATCCCATGTATGCAAGTTTATTTTTTTCTTTTTTTATGTAGCTACTAGCTAGTAGTATCAAATATCAAGTTTGCTATAGATAAAATAGTGAATCAATTAAGTGCATTCTAAGATTATAGTGAATCAAATTATCCCATCTTCATTTATTACATTCAAAATCATGTAAGTGAATACGATGACATGAAGCAACCTTTGCAACTAACATGTTGAAATGGTTAAGCTGAGGCCTGAGTGAGAATTTGAAGCTAGAAATAACTTATAATTAGCTGTGATTGAAATATCTTTAACATGCCAATGCTCAAATATTGGTGGATCCATATACAGTGCTCTAAATATCAATAACAAGACAATTTTCCTGTGATGGACATGTGGAGATAGCAGTGGCAATATATATCGACCTGTATTCATTTTGTAATCTAATAAATTCTAATATAATATCTTTTGAACACCCAGATATTTTCACTTTAAAGATACTCCTAGGAGGTTTCTTGTATTGATATTTTGGGATACAAATTCCTGCTCAATGTTCATGTATGATGTATCTGTCCTTTTCAGATGTTTTTTTTTTCTCTTTTTCAAAATTTCCTTCTTATTTACAAATATCTGACTCCATCAGAAATTTTCCCTTAGATACTTTTTATTCTCCCCATATATACTCTTTTAAAATACACATGATGTGACTCGAATCGTTGATCATCAATGTGGAAGGGAGGTGTACAACACCTGTGCTAAAAGATATATCTAACTCCATCAAAAAATTTCCGTAATTTACTTTTTATTCTCCCCACATACACTTTTAAAATACACATGGTATGACTCGAATCCCTGACCATCAATATGAAAGGGAGGTGTCCAACCACATGTACTAAAAGATGACGTGATTCCCTAAGATACTTGCTATCCGTTTATAGTAATTCAAAAAGATAATAATAAGCACATCATCTAAAGATAAGGCCAACATACTACACGTATGATTAGCATGGAACCACACTTAAAAAGATTTAAAGATGAGTTTCAACAGTCACCCAACAAGGTCACTATCATTTTTAATGGCATTTTACGAAATAAAATGAAAAAGCTGAATCTTATTCAATATATGAATGGGTCAGAGTACGATCACCATGGAAGTTGGAAGTTGGAAATGAATAATAATTCTATAACTAATTGGATACGTGAAATGTAGTAATAAAATGAAAAAGCTGAATCTTATTCAATCAAGCGAATGATAATTTTATAACTAATTGAATACATGTCAAAAGCAGGAATAAAATGAAAAGGCCGAATCAATCAAGTGAATGATAATTTTCTAACTAATTGGATACATGTCAAACGGTGCAATTGTAGTTTGCTTTTCTCTTGATTAAAACAGTCCTCTTGTGAAATTTGCTGAAGCTCATAATGAAAAACCATCTTCACAAGGACCACAACCATTAACCATCATAAAAGTGAAACACAATAGCCATGATGTCCATTGCCATTATATATAATAACAAGTTTCTACAGGTTTTAAATGATAGAATTGATAAATAAAATCCTTAAACAATTTCGGTAAACAAACTTTATGTAGTTCCTAGCACAAACACAATTTCTAAAACTGCCGGATATAATCGTTTTTATTATACCCATTACCCAAGGGTATACCGAGAAAACTGAAATTTAAGACTCAGCGATAGGAAACACTGAGCCAATTTTCTCTCCAAATCGGTAGCACTTGATATTAACAGGGTATGGACCCAGCTGTATGTGGTTATCCTCTCTACCCATAAAGAAACATAAGGTATACAAGGCGATTTCAAACTCTGGGCTCACTCCAACCAAAGTGCTTGATACAGATTTGAGAATCCCATTCCATTCAAACTGAACTGTAAGCAACTGAGTTTCAGAGTCCGGCTGCAAGACATCAAAACAAACTGTAAATTAAAAAAAATACATCTGGTTTCTGCTTCTGTCACAGCAGTAAGGAAACACGTGTTAATAAAGCTCTCTCAATTTACCTGCGTGTTTTACTTACTTTTCCTCTAATAATCAGTTTGAAGAAGATGCCATTTATATCAAAACCTTTATTACTAAAGTGGTCGGTCTTGATCATTTTTACTTGTTTAATGTCCCAAATATCACCAGGTCTACTTTCTCTTTCTCATCTAACTACACGTTTTGTTTAGAATTTAACTCAAAAATATAATCAAAATTATCGTATATAATATGAGGAAAAAAGGGAAAACATTTTAAGAAGCTGTTAGCATATTAAAAGATCATTAAGATAAAGAATTCATCCTTTCATCACCAGACCCCATCATAATGCACATTCCAGAAGAAACTAATTACTTAATCTGGCACATAAAAGATATAAGATACCGTCTTATCTTTTCTTTTTTAAATCAATCCCAACTAACCCCTCAAAAATAAACTAAACAGCTCAACCCTTGTGTGAGTGGGATAGATGCTCCATTGGGCTATAAAACTAATAACTTAGGAGAACACAACAAACCATTATTAAAATTCTAATTTTATGATTTCAGTCTCTATTCATCATGAGACTTCAATATCCAAATTTGCAAAGTGAAAATGAGAAACTTACAATTTGCCCACGTCTTCGGGGGAAGATATAACCTTGATAATCAACATTCCCTTTTGCTTCTTCAAGGTAAAACTGGGGAGAGCAGCAGATAGAAACTTAATGTTTTACACAAATAACAGCTTTTTCATGTAATATGTAGAGTACATTTTAGTGTACATATTATTCTCTTAATCAATCAATGCAGAAAATTTTAAAAATGATCAAGCATCAATATTGTCAATTATGTACAAAGAAAGGAAGTTGAATTATGAAAAATAATTGATTATGATATTAAATTGAGTAAACCACTAAAGAGTCCAGAGTATGGAATTCTTCGGGATTAACTTTGACAATGACTACTGAATGCCACTGGAATGACTCCAAATCAATTCAAAGCATGTATTCTAAAGAATATGACCATACCACTCCCACAGTCATGGAATTTAAGCTTGCCTTTTTTTCTAATAGCGATCATGAGGCATGTAGTTCATTTGGTTTTCTTCCATTATATATAAGGTGATGCATGCATAATTCAGTAATTCGTGATATGTTTCAGAAGCATTATTAATCTACTCAATGCTAGTACTCATGTATGTTATAATTGATATACATTTGGCTTCTATTTCATATTACTTTGACCTTGAAATTATAGGTAAACAAAAATAAAAAGAGAGAAAAGGTAAACAAAAATAAAAAGAGAGAAAATGAAATAGTTGCAAGACACAAACCTGAAGCCAGTTATGGAAGCCAGAAATTTCTTGTTCACCATGCTGCTTGATTTCCCCGACAAAAACATGCTCAAAAGCAGAAGAGGAACCAGCTGTACCACCTCGGCCATATAGATCAAACCAGAGACTTGTCATCATTCTTTTAAAATCTTGATTATTTCCAGACACAATTCCTTTTGATGACAGATATTGATGAAGATATTTAATTGGTGCAGTTCTACTGATTTCTTCTATGAAAGCAACTTGTTCCTGCTTCTCTTCAGATGTGACAACTTCTTTGGACCCTGAATTTGGATTGTAATTATCTAGAAGCGAACAAAAACGAGAATAAGTAGGCTTCCTGAATATGTCTTCATTCAGCCAGCTAAATAGGCTTCCTTGTGCCATATCTTCCTTTTGATAAATCTTCTTCCCTTCACCACAGTCAATCTCATAGTCCTTGCCAGGCACCAACCGATTTAAATCAAGTTCCCAGAGCCTGTTGCAAGCTTGTGACAGGTCAGCAAGCTCCCCTTCTGAGGGTTCCCAACTACCACCAATTTCCACTTCATCAGAATATTCTTGCTCACTAGGAGGCTTTTTGTATCCATGCCATTGATCCTTCTGAACCTGTTCATGCATTATTTGCAAAGTATCAATTAGGCAATGATTATTAAAAAGAAAGGGTCTTAAGTACAATCAATAAAAGCTCCCAGATATTTGATATTCATCTGAAAACACTGAATTTCAACATGGTACTAACTAGCTTAGTTGGTAAGATCCCATGTCAATCTACCATTGTATTAGAGGTTTTGGGTTCATGTACCGCTCATACTAGGGTGGAGAGAGGTTTGTGGTTTGATTTACAATTATTGTTATAAGAAAATTAAAAATTAAAAAAAACCTAAGAACACACAATAGTTCAAAATCTTATAATATTATACACCGAACCAGTAGACTAAAGAAGCAAAACCTATATATATATATATATATATATATATATATATATATATATATATATATATATATATATATAGGCTAAAGATACCAAATATTTACCGTTAACCATGATACTGTCTGAAGGTTTAAAGATACCAAATATTTACTATGTAACACTAACACCACCTAATTCAAGGACCCAATTTGCTGTTTTAGACTTTTAGGATAAAGGGGGCAATTTTCCAAATAATGGTTTCAATGTTAAAAGAAACCTCAGACCAAAGATGAGTTGGACTATCAGTTATTGTGTTGAACAACCATCTGTTATGTCAAAATAATTTTTTTAATCAATTTACATATCTTCCCATAATCTCTCTCTCTACATAGAGAAATATGCACACATGCACAAACTAAGCCAAACAATGAGAATGCAGTTCTGGGACATAGAACCCCACTGAAATGGATTAATGCTAAACACCAATAATATAACGAATCAAGGATCCATAACGTATTTTATGTGCTCTTTTCAAAAGTGGTGACTTAAAGTAAGAATAATTTCCTTGTGTTGCCGCCTTGGAGGTTTCTTGCCAACGGTCTCCCAACCATCATCATTCTTCTCTGCATCCTCCTGTATGAAATGTTAAAATACCACAAAAAATACATAAGCTTCACCAATATAATAAATCAAGGCTTTAAAATAAAGTAACCAACCTCTCTGCTCCAATTGTTTTGATTATTATCATGTCTCTTTCCACCTTCATCGTTTTCATACCCTTCACACACCGACTGTATTTCAGATATTGAAGAGAACACAATCATTGACTGAATGCAGAAATGGCCCAATAATAGAATATAAAAACAAGCCAATTACAATCATTATACCAAAAATAAAAGGAAAGGAAATGAAATTTGACCTTTAGGGGTCGCCTTGGAGCTGTAGAACCCGCGACCTCCCAATCCTCACGTCCCCGTTGATCCTGTTCCTGTTTATGCTGTGATTTTGACTTTTAATGCCATTTCAAACGTAATCGAAACTCAAATGAAATGAAAATGTATAAAAGCAGAACCTGTTTCTTCCACTGACTACTATAATTCGGCCTATGCGTTTCTTGATCATCCGTATCCCCCGGATCTCCGGAAACCACCTGCAGCACATTTGCTTTCCAATCAATCAAAATTCTAAAAATCAATCAATCGCAGGAGCTCTAGTGCTAAGTGCTAACTAACCTCAGCCCAACTGGATCTGGACTGTACATCTGGCGACTGGTCATCTTCGTCTCTGCCGTCACGATCACGACCACCGCCGAGTGCCACGTCAACCAAGCCCTTGATGAGACCTTCCATGGAAAGAGAGAGTGGGGGATCTGGTAGTGAGCGAGTGAGTCGAGTCTTATATGTAAATGGATATGAACAAGGTAGTACAGTGGCGGGTAAATGGGATGGGAGAGGAAGTGTGAATTGCATTACTATTAATTTATTATTAATTATTACTTTTATTTGCCGACAAAAATGGGCTTGTGGTGGTGTTGAATCAGTAAACCAATCCATCCAATTTTCCCTTTGTCTTCTACTAATTTCTTTATTACTGTTATTTTCAAGGGAAAATTGCACAAACTTACCATAACGTTTTCCATTATAGCATAATATTCAACTAATGCCTTTAATTGCACAAACAACCCCTCCTTTTAGTCAACTTTAGTTAAAAATAGCCATTGACCATGATTTTTTTTTGAAAACCCAAAATTGCCCTTGCACTTTATTACAAAAAAAAATCTTAATTTCCCTTTATTTAAAACATTATCTACTTTAAATTATTAGAATATAAAAAATAAATACTAAACATAATCCTTTTTAAATAAAAAAAATTCAAAAATAATATATTAAAAACAAAACAATTTAAGAAAACATTATTTTGAGAAAATGTAATTTAATAATATATTAAAAAAAAACAAAAAAAAAAAAACGTTATTTTGAGAAAATATAATTTAAAATTATGCAAGTCCAATATGAATAGTGGTAATGTGCTACATATTTTTAAAATTTAAAACATTTTTTTTTTATTTAAAAAGGATTATGTTTAGTATATATATATTTTTTTAATTTTTGAACCAAAATATAATGCGTAATTTATATTGAATCAAATTATTTTGTCTTATAGAGATGAACATTGAACAAATTTTCGGTGCTACTGTATTTTATTATGACAAATGATTATATTTTTATTTCAAACTCTTGATGATTTTATTTATATTTGTGTTTAGAATACTAAACATAATCCTTTTTAAATAAAAAAATTCAAAAACAATATAATAAAAACAAAAAAAATTAAAAAATATGTAACACATTACCACTATTTATATTGGACTTGCATAATTTTAAATTATATTTTCTCAAAATAACGTTTTTTTTTGTTTTTTTTTTAATATATTATTAAATTGTATTTTCTCAAAATAACGTTTTCTTAAATTGTTTTGTTTTTAATATATTATTTTTGAATTTTTTTTAATTTAAAAAGGATTATGTTTAGTATTTATTTTTTATATTATAATAATTTAAAGTAGATAATGTTTTAAATAAAGGGCAATTAAGATTTTTTTGTAATAAAGTGCAGGGGCAATTTTGGGCTTTAAAAAAAAAATCATGGTCAATGGCTATTTTTAACCAAAGTTGACTAACATGAGGGGTTGTTTGTGCAATTAAAGGCATTAGTTGAATATTATGCCATAATGGGAAACATTAGGGTAAGTTTGTGCAATTTTCCCTATTTTCAATCATAAATTACTATTAGGCCAACAAGTATACTAAAACTCATAGGTTCCAATAAAAATTATGTCAGATATTTGTAAACCTCTCATGATTTTATTTTCAATCATCCCATTTTTTTTTTTTTTTTTCATTTTTCTGATATCATTATGGGTCAAGAATCTATTGAGATCCAACGATACGATCCGATATTTTTTGTTTTTTTTGTTTTTTTAAACAAGACCATGTGCATTTAACAAGCCGTAAGTTTTCTTTTATAATTGTACATTTGACAAGATAAGGTTGGTCAAGTTGAGAAACAGGCGCTGAACGTGAAGGTTGGCCACAAGGGGTGGGGCGCCGCACGGGCTGAATGTCATGCGAGATATTTACCCTGTGTCAAATGGTATCAAAGCTGATCACACATCTTCAATTACGTACGCGCATTTGCCAAGCACTTGAGCACCATAAGCAGGCAGGATATACACGCGCTTGCCAAGCGCTTGAGCTCCAGCAAGTAGGTAGGGGGGTAAGAATTGGATGTGTTGTCTTGGGAAGAGACGTTACTGAATGCGCACTTGCACGAGGGCGTGCAAGATTTCAAGGGGGGGATGTTTGTCACACCCCTAACATCGGGCATGGCTAGCGGAGGATTGTTTCTAGAAGGGGAGTGCAATGGATGCACAAACTGGTTGGGGGCTGGAGCCGCTTCCCTGATGAGCCCAAGGCAGGGCAAAACCAGTCAGTCTCGAGAAATAGGCGCTAAACGTGAAGACTGGCCCCAAGGGGTGGGGCGCCGCACGGGCTGAATGTCATGCGAGATATTTACCCTGCGAGCATCCCTGTCACTCACAATATCTGCTGGCACACCAAAATGCTTCACCACATTCTTGAAAAACAGCTCCGCTGCCTTTTCTGCTGGACACACATATAGGGCTGCAATGAAGATTACATACTTCGAAAATCTGTCCACCACCACCAAAACTGATCTCATACCATTTACTTTAGGAAATCCCACAACGAAATCCAACGAGATCGAAACCCATGACTTTTCTGGTATAGGCGGTAGCTGCAGCAATCCAGCCTATTTCTTTCGCTCAGTTTTGTCAAGTTGACAAACCAAGCATGTCTTGACATACATTTCTACATCATCACGCATCTTAGGCCAATAGTAGCTCCTAGACAGCAATGCTACCATTCTCTCCACCCCTAGATGTCCCACCCACTGCGGATCATATGTCTCCTTCAACAATTCTTGTTTTAGCCCACCCCCACTTGGAAGAAACAACCTACTGTCTTTGGCATACAACAAGTTGTTTTCCACCCAATATCTTCGTACTAAGCCATCCAACACCTCTTGGCTCAGTTTGGTGTAAGTAGAATCACTCTCAGCTTGCTGCTTCAATCGATCCAAAAAGTTGGATAGCAAAGAAGCTAAAGCAGAAACATACCTGTGTATCTCTTTCCTGCTTAAAGCATCAGCCACTTGATTCTGACGGCTAGGACGATGCACCCACACAAAGTCAAATTCAGCCAAGTATTCTTGCCAACGTGACTGCTTTGGAGTCAACTTCTTTTGTGTCTTGAAGTCAATGTTCGCCACATCATCAGTCACCACCATGAACTTGGTTCCCAACAGGTAATGCCTCCAAGTATCAAGACAATGAATCACCGCTGCCATCTCATTCTCATGGGCTGAATACCTATATTCTGCTTTCTTTAACTTCCTACTTTCAAAAGCAGTTAGATGCCCCTCTTGAACTAGAACTCCCCCAAGAGCCCTATCTGACGCATCAATATGCACTTCAAAAGGCTTCTCCAAATCTGGTAGGCATAGTACGGGCTCTGAAGACATCACCAATTTCAGCTAGTCAAATGCACTCTGACATGCTTCAGACCACATCCATTTCCTGTCATTCTTTAACAAATCAGTCAAATGACTTACCTTCTTTGAGTATCCCTTAATAAAACGTCTGTAGTAATTTGCCAAGCCTAAGAAAGACCTTAAATCAGCAATTTTAGAAGCAGTTGGCCAGCCTCTAATGGCTTTAACCTTTCTCTCATCCATCCGAATTCTCCCCTTACCGACCAAATGCCTTAAGAACATGACTTCTTACCGGTAGAATTCACATTTCTCCTTTTTTACATACAGCTTGTGCTCCCTTAGCCGAGAGAACACTCTCCTCAAATGAGCAATATGCTCAACCAAAGACTCGCTATATATCACAATATCATCCAGATATACAACAACAAACTTATCCAAAAACTCATATAAGACATCATTCATCAAGTTACAAAATGTAGCAGGGGCATTTGTTAAACCAAAAGGCATGACCAGAAACTCAAAAGAGCCATACCTTGTCACACATGTAGTCTTTGCCTCATCACATTCGGCCACTCTAACTTGCCAATAACCAGACCTAAGATTCAGCTTGGTGAAATAAGAAGCCCTTGACAATTTATCGAACAAATCTGTTGCATTTGGCACCGGGTACTTGTTCTTTATTGTGACTTTGTTCAACGCCCTATAGTCCACACACATTCGCAACGAGCTATCTTGCTTCTTTTGAAACAACACAGGGGCACCATACGGAGCCTTAGATGGTTGCACCAGACCTGTTTCCAGTAGCTCATCCAACGGTTTCCTTAATTCTGCCAATTCACAAGGAGCTATCCTGTAAGGTGCTTGTGTCGGTGGTTTGGTCCTTACCTCCAGATCAATCCGATGGTCTATAGTACTTCTTGGTGGCAGCGCTCTCGACAGCTCTACTGGCATGACATCCAAAAATTCGTCTAGAACTGTACCAACTTCGTCAGGTACCTTAACCATTACATCAAGCTTGATCTGCACCAACGCAGCCATATAGGTCATTTGGCCTTTTCTTAATCCTTTGTCCACTTGTTTAGCAGAAATAACAGTCCCCTTGTCTTTCCCCTGTTTGATATCCTGAGTTCCCCCACATGCTTGTACAAAGCAGGGACTTTCCCCATCTCCAATAAGAATCCCTCGAAGGTAAGGTAGAAGCATCGCCATCGCCATCGCCTTAGCCTTGACAAAAAACTCAACGCCAAGTATTAAATCGAAATCATCAAGAGGTACCACCATCAGACTACACTTGCCCTGCCAAGATCCTACTTTCAATGTTGTTTCGGCCACACCACGAACTGGTATTGCCTTAGAGTTCACTGCCTTGATCCTACTTGTGCTCTCCAACAGATTAAACCCCAATCTGTCTGCCTCTCGCTGTGCCACAAAATTGTTGGTTGCTCCAGTATCCAACATAGCCTAAATTGCACGCCCATTCACTTCTATGTTCACATACATCAGGCCTGTGTGGCTCTACTGCCTCTGAACACTAATTGTGTTCAACAGTTGTAGTGGATTGACACGAGATGGACCAACACATGAAGTGTCACATGCATCATCATCCTGACTAATTATTGCATTACCTTCTTCGGGCATTCTCTTGCAAAATGAGGGCCGCCACAAATGAAGCACCCATGTGTTTGTGCTTTTCCCTTATTCTGCTGTTGTTCTTTTCCTTTGGTAGTACCACCTTCTTTCTTCTTTCTTCTTTCTTCTTTCTTCTTTCCTTCGAATTTCTTTTTCCAGTCAGTATTCTTCCCCTTCTTGCCATCCACTAATTTCTTCTTTTCAGTGTTAGAAGAGGTTGAAATGCTCATCCAAAAATCCTCCAAGCCTTCAGCAGCAACCATGGCTGATGGAATATCCTTCACTCCTTGTCTCCTTAATTCTGTCTGTGCCCAAGTCTGCAACCCGGACATGAAATTAAACAACTTGTCTTCCTCATACATGTTCGCAATATCTAGCATCAAATAACTGAACTCTTTCACCTAATCCCTCACAGACCCTGTCTGCTTCAATTTCTTGAGATTCTCCTTTGCCAACTAGGAAGTGTTGCAACGCAAGAACTGATCCTTCAATTCCTTCTTCAGTGATTCCCATAACACAATACTAGGCCTACCAGCACTCAAATCATCTGCCATCCTTGTGCGCCACCAAATCTTAGCATCTCCACTAAGATACATGCTAGTGATGCTCACCTGTTCTCTATCACGTATTCTTGCAGCCTTGAAGTATTGCTCCATATCTCACAGAAAATTCTCTAATTCTTTAGCATTCTGACTACCATTGAATTGCTTTGGTTCTGGAACCTTTATCTTTGACATGGGGCCTTCCTTAGATGTGTTGGGGTTGTTCAGTGCCCTTCTTAGCATTGCAATCTCATCCTCCAACAATTTCACCTTAGTAGCCATACCGTCTATCAGAACAATCTGATCTGAACGAACTTTCTCAAACTTCGTTTCCAGATCCTTCATTAGATCAGCATGGGCTTGTTGTGTCAAGAGGGACCGCTCCCTGTGTTCAACCAACGGATCCAAAACAGTAACAACTTCACTAGAACCTTCAGGGGGGCGGGATCACCAAGAATTTTCTCCAACCAAGTCACACGTTCTTTAGCATCTGCCAGAATCATTTTCACACCAGAATTAAAGAAGAAATCGCCCAACCAGGCTTTGATACCAATGTTACATAAGTAAAAATCCCCAACGAATTTCTACCTTGTGCTGGCGCTGAAACCCTTTCCAGCCAGCCACCCACCCACCCACCCACCCACCAACAACTCTTTTCCTTTTAGTCACACACAAACTGATTACTTTCAATGCTTCTCAAAATCCCACCAACACTCAGCCACACAGACTGATTGTTGCACACACAGACAATACGCAAAGCAAACACACAGCAAGCCAATCTTACCGCACACACACATGCACAGTAATGCACAAGTAAGAACACAATGTTTACGGGAACCAATCCCAACCCAACTATCTTTCATTAATAATTAGGAACATATTTACACAATGTCTGCAGGATAATCACACACTTATTTCTCTGCCAAAATACTCAACATTCTGAGTATTTAACTCATACAACAATACAAAGGCTATAACAAGTAACTGCATGGTAACTACCAGGTAACTGTCACCCTAGTCAATAGTAAGCATTTTCCAAATGCTAATTATACATCAGATAATAATTGATCCGCACATGTTTCCCACACATGTTGCCCACACATGTTTCCTCACATGTGTGTCAAAGATGCACATGCCTTGCACCCTTTTCATTCTGCCAACCTTTCTCCCAACCAAGCTTGTTTTCAGCACACAGCGCACACCCACGCTGCCATGTGCATATGCCTTTGCCAAACGCCCTTGTTGTTGCACAATGTCAGCCATTCCAAGCTAACGCACAGCACATTTGCTGCCCCAAGGCCATGTCCACCCAACATGCCTTGTTTTGGCCACACCACAAACTGGCATTGCCCCAGAGTTCACTGCCTTAATCCTGTTTGTGCTCTCCAATAGATTCAACCCCAATCTGTCTGCCTCTCGCTGTGCCACAAAATTGTTAGTTGCTCTAGTATCCAACATAGCCTGAATTGCACGCCCATTCACTTCTATGTTCACATACATCAGGCCTTTGTAGCTCTGCTGCCTCTCAACACTGATTATGTTCAACAGTTGTAGTAGATTGACATGAGATGGACCAGCACATGAAGTGTCACATGCATCATCATCCTAACTAATTATTGCAACATTTTCCTTCTTCGGGCATTCTCTTGCAAAATGAGGGCCGCCACAAATGAAACACCCATGTGTTTGTGCTTTTCCCTTATTCTACTGTTGTTCTTTTCCTTTGGTAGTACCACCTTCTTTCTTCTTTCTTTCGAATTTCTTTTTCTAGTCAGTATTCTTCCCCTTCTTGCCATCCACTGATTTCTTCTTTTCAGTGTTAAAAGAGGTTGAACTGCTCATCCGAAAATCCACCAAGCCTTCAGCAGCAGCATGGCTGATGGAATATCCTTCACTCCTTGTCTCTTTAATTCTGTCTGTGCCCAAATCTGCAACCCGGACATGAAATTAAACAACTTGTCTTCCTCAGACATGTTCGCAATATCTAGCATCAAAGAACTAAACTCTTTCACATAATCCCTCACAGACCCTGTCTGCTTCAATTTCTTGAGATTCTCCCTTGCCAACCAGGAAGTGTTGCAAGGCAAGAACTGATTCTTCAATTCCTTCTTCAGTGATTCCCACACCACAATACTAGGCCTGCCAGCACTCAGATCATCTGCCATCCTTGTGCGCCACCAAAGCTTAGCATCTCCACTAAGATACATGCTAGTGATGCTCACCTGTTCTCTGTCAGGTATTCTTACAGCCTTGAAGTATTGCTCCATATCCCACAGAAAATTCTCCAATTCTTTGACATTCCGACTACCATTGAATTGCTTTGGTTCTGGAACCTTTATCTTTGACATAGGGCCTTCCTCGGATGTGTTGGGGTTGTTCAGTGCACTTCTCAGCACTGCAATCTCATCCTCCAACAGTTTCACCTTAGCAGCCATACCGTCTATCAGAACAGTCTGATTTGAACGAACTTTCTCAAACTTCGCTTCCAGATCCTTCATTAGATCAGCATGGGCTTGTTGCATCAAGAGGGACCGCTCCTTGTGTTCAACCAACTGATCCAGAACAGCAACAACTTTGCTAGAACCTTCAAGGGGGGATCACTAAGAATTTTCTCCAACCGAGTCACACGTTCTTTAGTATCCGTCAGAGTCATTTTCACACCAGAATTAAAGAAGAAATCGCCCAACCAGGCTCTGATACCAATGTTACACATGTTGTCTTTGCCTAATCACCTTCGACCACTCTAACTTGCCAATAACCAAACCTGAGATCCAGCTTGGTGAAATAAGAAGCCCTTGACAATCTATCGAACAAATCTGTTGCATTTGGCACCGGGTACTTGTTCTTTATTGTGACTTTGTTCAACGCCCTATAGTCCACACACATTCGCAACGAACCATCTTGCTTCTTTTGAAACAACACAGGGGCACCATACGGAGCCTTAGATGGTTGCACCAAACCTGCTTCCTGTAGCCCATCCAACTGTTTCCTCAATTCTGCCAATTCACAAGAAGCCATCCTGTAAGGTGCTTGTGCTGGTGGTTTGATCCCTATCTCCAGATCAATCCAATGGTTTGTGGTCCTTCTTAGTGGCAACTCTCTCGGCAGCTCTGCTGGCATGACATCCGAAAATTCATCTAGTACTGCACCAACTTCGTCAGGTACCTCAACCATTACATCAGGCTTGATCTGCACCAACGCAGTCATATAAGTCATCTGGCCTTTTCTTAATCCTTTGTCCACTTGTTTAGCAGAAATAACAATCCCCTTGTCTTTCCCCTGTTTGATATCCTGAGTTCCCCCACATGCTTATACAAAGCAGAGACTTTCCTCATCCCCAATAAGAATCCCTTGAAGGTAAGGCAGAAGCATCGCCTTAGCATTGACAAAAAACTCAACGCCAAGTATTAAATCGAAATCATCAAGAGGTACCACCATCAGACTACACTTGCCTTGCCAAGATCCTACTTCCTCTCACACCTAAACTATAAGGTTGTTGATTCGAATCTGTCTCCATCCCTTAAATCTCAAATTATTGTAATATTTTAGAAGAAAAAAAATTAAAAAAAAAACAAAACCGACTCACACAAGGTAACATTTTTTTAAAATAAAATAAAATAAAGATCTAAACAAATTGTGAAGAATTAAGGCCATCTCCAAGACTTGCTTTATTTTGGTGTAACTTTCAAACCATTTTGGTTTTCCATATCCAATCCATTTCTTAACAATTAACATTTCACCAATTATTTAATTATACATTAATTAACATAATATTGCACTAATATATTTTATTAGTTAACTAAAAATTAGTAAAATTTTTTTAAATTTTTTAGTAATTTTTGTATTATATAACTAATTTTAATTTGTTATAAATGTTAATATAAATAATAATTAAAACAAATATAAATTAAATAAAATCATTAAATAATAAAAATATATACAATGGGTATAAATTTGATTTGAAGTTATATAGATTAGGGCAAATTGGGAAAGTGCTGCACCATATAGTACACGCCAATTTAGCATCTGGTTGGAGCTCCAAATTTGAAGTTAAACTCCAATTTGGCATCAATTGGACATGGCCTAAGTTATTAGGTTGATTGGGAAAAAAAATGTATAAAATCTCTGCATTAAATCAAATAAATAAACTGATTACAAATAATAATAATACTAATATCAATAAAAATTTCAACAGTCCAAAAAATTTGTATTGATCAATAATTTTGAATGTAACTCATTTTTTTGGGGATTGTGCTTCATGAATACAAATAATGTCTCATATATCCACTCTCGCAAATGAAGAGAAACCAAACACCATTACACTACGTAGTACTTATTCCCTCAAAATACATTCTTCAATATTTACTTTTTATAGAATTGTGAGAGAATTAATTTATCTTATTTCTCACTTACTCTCAACTGAGAGATTGATGAACATAAATAGGAAAGAAAGTTGAACTACTTCCTAAATACAAGGACTTTCAACTCAACTAGGAAACAACAACTCTAAAGGAGAGTTTGAGTTACAGACTACTCAAAACTCTTTATTGTAGATAACTAAAGAATTAAAGATAACTACTAGAAAATAACAGCCTACACAATAATCTAACAACATACTTTCAACACCCCCCCTCAAGCTGGGCAGTAAATATTTATCATACCCAGCTTGGAACACAAGTCTTCAAAGTTAACTCTAGGAAGAGCCTTTGTAAGTATGTCAGCAGTTTGAAGTATAGTAGGCGTATATACTAGTTTCACACTCCCTTCTTCCAACTTCTCCTTGATAAAATGCCTGTCGATTTCAACATGCTTTGTCCTGTCATGATGCACAGGATTCTTTGCAATGCTGATGGCAGCCTGGTTGTCACAGAATAGTTTCATTGTCTTGTCCATAGGAGTTTTCAGTTCTGTTAACAGTCTTCTTAACCATATCCTTTCACAAATGCCTTATGCCATGGCCCTAAATTCTGCCTCAGCACTGCTTCTTGACACTACATCTTGCTTCTTACTTCGCCATGTGACCAAATTTCCCCACACATATGTACAGTACCCTGAAGTTGACCGTCGATCTGTGAGAGACCCTGCCCAATCAGCATCAGTAAAGATTTCAGTGCTTCTATTTGAGCCCTTTTTGAAATATAGGCCCTTTCCTGGTGTCATCTTCAAATACCTCAAAATCCTGAACACGGCATCCATATGTTCTTCAGTAGGATTATTCATAAATTGACTTACAGTGCTTACAGGAAAACCAATGTCTGGTCTTGTGTGTGAGAGGTAGATGAGCTTTCCCACAAGTCGTTGATATCTACCTTTGTCCACCGGTGCACTGTTTTCAATCTTTCCCAATTTCACTGTGTAGTCCATTGGAGTCTCAGCAGGCTTGCATTCGAGCATCTTGGTTTCTCTCAGTAAGTCCAAAATATACTTACGTTGGGACACCACAATGCCCTGTTTTGACCGAGCTATTTCCATGCCCAGGAAATACTTGAGACTTCCCAAGTCTTTGATTTCGAACTCTTTTGCAAGTACCTTTTTTAGTCTCTGAATTTCCTCGTCATAATCCCCTGTAAGGATTATATCATCAACATAAACTATAAGAATAGTAATTTTACCTCCAAGAGAATGTTTGACAAATAGTGTATGATCAGCTTGACATTGTAAATACCCGTACTGTTTTACTGCCCTTGTGAACCTCTCAAACCAGGCACGTGGGGATTGTTTGAGCCCATAGAGAGATTTTCTGAGTCTGCATACTTTGCTGGTTTTTGAGTATGATTCAAGTCCTGGAGGAACCTCCATGTAGACTTCCTCTTCTAGGTCACCATTCAGAAAGGCGTTTTTCACGTCCAACTGATGGAGAGGCCAGTCCAAGTTTGCGGCTAAAGAGAGCAGCACACGGATTGTGTTGAGCTTGGCCACCGGAGCGAATGTCTCTTCATAATCGATTCCATAGGACTGTATGTATCCTTTGGCGACCAACCGAGCCTTGAATCGTTCAACATTCCCATCCGCTTTGTGCTTAACTGTAAAGATCCACTTGCAACCTACAGGATTTTTGCCCTCTGGAAGTTCTGACATTTCCCAAGTCCCATTCTTTTCAAGGGCTCTTACCTCCTCATATACTGCAGTCCTCCATTCTGGTATTTTGATAGCTTCGTGTATGCTGTTGGGCACTGGAATGGATGCTAAATTAACAGCAAAAGCCCGGTAATTTGGAGACAAGCCCTCATATGAGATGAAATTGCACATAGGATAGAGTGGTCGATCCCTGCATTCTCTCACTCCTTTTCGTATTGCAATTGGTTGATCAATATCAGACACTTCATTATTAGTATAGGTAGAATCAGAATCACTCTTACCTGAGATACTTTCAATAACAACTTCTGTGTTTGTGTCTGGTATTTGGACTTGTTGATTTGGTTCAGAGTCATGGCATTGCAGTGACTTTTGGTGATCTATCTCTTTCTGATTTTTTCCTTTCCTTGTATACATAATGAACTCTTTGTCAGCAGCCGGTTGTAGGGAATTGATTTGCTGACTAGGGTAGATATGTGTTTCGGTGGGAGGATGAGACTTGGAGTTTCCTGTTTGATTTAAAGGTAGATGAGATAAAGTAGGAGACATGTGGGAGTGAGACTCTCGGTTTTCAGTAGATGAGGGATGAGTTTGAGTTTGAATTTGACTAGAGTTATGAGGTAGTGGATGAGACTGACTTGGAGGAGTTTGAGTTTGATTAGGATGCATAGTTTCCCATAACTGAATATTCTGATCAGTATTGAGAGTCTCCCAAAGCTGAAATTCTTGACTCACATCCCCCCCCTGAATTGTAGATTTGGGATAAAATGGCTGGTTTTCCATAAATGTTACATCCATGGATGTATAAAACCGTTTTGTAGATGGAGAATAGCATCTATATCCTTTTTGGGTTGGAGCATACCCGACAAATATGCATTTAATTGACCGTGGGTCCAATTTGCTCCGATTTACCTGACTAGTATGAACAAATACATTGCAGCCAAAAACTCTAGAAGTTATTTGTGACAAAATTCGTGTGTCAGGGTAGGTTTTGAGAAGTGATTGACATGGAGTTTGAAACTTAAGAACTCTGGAAGGCAACCTATTGATTAAATACGCAGCTGTAAGAACAGCTTCACCCCAAAACTGTTTAGAAACATTAGAGGAGAACATAATTGATCTTGCCACTTCTAAAAGATGGCGATTTTTCCTCTCTGAGACTCCATTTTGTTGGGGAGTCTCAACACATGAACTTTGATGTATAATTCCTTCATTGATTAAATAGTTTCCTAACACTGAGTTAAAATACTCCTTACCATTATCAGTTCTTAAAATTTGAATTTTAGTCTGAAACTGATTTTGGATCATTTTATTAAAACTTTTGAAAATTTGGCTTACTTCAGATTTTTCTCTCATGAGAAAAATCCAAGTTAGTCTGGTGTGATCATCAATGAAGGAAACAAACCATCTAGCTCCTGTTATATTGTCAACCCTAGAAGGTCCCCAGACATCACTATGGATTATAGAAAACGGATATGATATCTGATATGATTTATTTGGGTAAACTTGACGAGTATGTTTAGATAACTGACATATTTCGCACTGGAAAAGATGCGGACTTTTATTATCAAACAATACTGGAAACAATTTTTCAAGATACACGAAATTAGGGTGACCTAATCGATAGTGCCATAACATGATAACACTATCATTATTTAACCTAGAATTTGAATTAAACTGACTTTTGAGAGATACAAACTCTGCTGTTTGAGGTTGTCTTTCAGGATAGTCTTCAATCTTCAAGAGATAGAGTCCTGAACACATCTCAGCACTGCCAATCATCTTCCCCGAATCCAAGTCCTGAAATTCACAATGGTTTGGAAAAAATTTAGTCATACAATTTAGTTCCCGAGTGAGTTTGCTAATTGATAACAAATTGCAATCCAAATTACGAACTAAAAGAACTGAGTGAAGTATTAGATTCTTAGAAATCACAACTGAACCTGTGCCGGCTACTTTTGACAGAGAACCATCGGCAATTTTAACAGTAAGATTGTCATGACATGGTTTAAAGTTTTTTAAGTTCTTGACATCTCCAGTCATATGATCTGATGCACCGGAGTCCACAACCCATGGACTCTGCTGTTCTTTCTTCACACTTAGGGTATTTAGAAAGGTACCTTTTTGAGCTAACGATCCGGTTCCAGTGACCGTAGTGTTTTGAGATGATTGATTAAAGAATTTCTGCAAAACTTCCAACTGCTCCTTACTGAAAGGGTTGGGTTCGGCTGTGAAAGAACCTTCATTACCTGTCACCATATTCCCACGGCTTTCTCTGTTGTTGAAGGTCCGATTGGGTTTCCAATCTGCTGGTTTTCCATGAATCCTCCAACAGGTCTCCTTGGTATGACCTGGCTTACTGCAGTGGTCACACCATGGCCTTCCTCTCCTAGGTTGGTTGTTATTGAAACTGTTTTGTGTCCCTCGAGCAGCAAGAGCTGAACTCTCAGAAGTTGAAGTATGGCTGTTTTCTGCTTTAGATGGCCCCATCATCACCCTTTTTCGGCTCTCCTCCCTTCGGACCTCTGAAAAAACTTCACGAATGCTAGGGAGTGGTTTGATTGCTAGAACACGCCCCCTCACCTCATCAAGTTGCTGATTCAGACCTAGTAAGAACTTGAAGATCCTTTTCTGTTCTACAATATTTTTGTATAGCACTCCATCTTCTGGACACTTCCATTGATATTTTTCAAACACATCTAGTTGCTGCCAGTGTCTAGTAAGTGTGTTAAAAAACTGAGTGACAGACATCTCTCCTTGTCGTAGGTCATGGAGGGTACTTTCTATTCCAAATAACTCAGCAGAATTATCACTATTGGAATAGGTTTGCTTTGTTGCATCCCATATCTCCTGTGCAGTCTCATGGAGAAGAAAATTCTCTTCTATGTCGTTTGTCATGGAGTTAATCAACCATGACATCACCATGCTGTTTTCAGTTTTCCATTGCTTGAAATCAGGATCTCCCTTTGCCGGTGACATTGAAACTCCGGTGATGTAGTCATCTCTGCCTTTCCCACAGATGAACATTGACACGGATTGAGACCATTGGAGATAATTGTTCCCATTCAGTTTATGACCAGTAATGGGCATGTGTGGGAAGTGGTGACTATCTGACCTGCCGTTACCACCATTGTTGCTGACAGGTTCCGGGTTTGAGGAAGAGACATTATTTGAGGATGTACTAGGTGTGTTTACCACATCATTAGTCATTTAGGGTTTGGTGGTTCAGAGAGTGGCTCTGATACCATATAGAATTATGAGAGAATTAATTTATCTTATTTCTCACTTACTCTCAACTGAGAGATTGATGAACATAAATAGGAAAGAAAATTTAAACTACTTCCTAAATACAAGGACTTTCAACTCAACTAGGAAATAACTCTAAAGGAGAGTTTGAGTAACAGACTACTCAAAACTCTTTATTGTAGATAACTAAAGAATTAAAGATAACTACTAGAAAATAACAGCCTACACAATAATCTAACAACATACTTTCAACACTTTTCATTTCTCCAACTTGTTTCATATACAGTGTACAGTGTTGTAATGTTACTGTATGAGAAATCCAACGAACATTTACAGCGAAAAGGTATCCCGAAAAGCTTTTACCTTCAACAAATTCTGCTCTGATTTTTGTTTTGGTTTCAACATAACACTTCTAATGCAAATCAAAGCCAAAAAAGATGTGACAAACTGAGGAAAACTGCTCACTTTACAACCCGATGCGTCTTAGGAATTGGCTTGATGCTTGAAACCAAATCCGGTGGGAACGTATAATTTACTTGGCTCCTGATTATTGCAACGAAGGCTGCGGGTCATCAATAACTCTCATGGGCTTCCAGTCAGATTCTTCTTTGATCTGTCTAAGTGCAGCAAAGTGAAGAGCATCACTTCGGACTTGATAGATGTGACAAGCCCAGGGGTACGCGTCTGGTGCAGACCAGACCTTTTGATCTTCAAATACTATTTCCTCAGCGAGAGATTCTGCCACACAGTACACCAAATTGAGTTCCGGCTCTTGGAAATTTGCTACAGCAACACATCCAGCAGAGACAAACCCCTCTGGAGCTCGAGGATGCCAAATTGATACCGGAGTAGTGTAGTCATCCACACAGTTCCTCCATACCTGCACATCTTATAAAGGTTACTTTCTACTTCATGATACAACAAAAAAAAATGCAAACAAGCAATGTACTGGAACTGCAGTGCATGAGAATGTCATGATACTTGGCTTTGCGATACATTTAAAGAAAAGAACGAATGATTAATGATTTGGCATCTCAAATAAATCAACCAACTAAATATCTACGGAGTACGGATTAAGTAATGCGGTTTTATTTTAGTAATTTGAGAAAGATTAGGAAGTTGGATAATTCATTTTTCCACAATCTCTGCCCCTATTCAATTGTTCTTGTATAAAATATCAAAACGGTGTATGCATGGCATGTCACCTGCCAGTCTAGCTATTATACAATATCAAGGTTGAAAATGAAAGGAAAACAGCAGCTCGATCCTCTATTCTGCTAACACTTTTTATCAAAATTCTCATGTTACATTACCTAGTGAGAAAACCTCAAGGACAAGGCTAGTGAATTAAAAATTCATTTAGTAATTGAATTCCATAACTTACCAAGTCATAACCCACAGGAAGGGCAAACAGTCTGTCATCGTTACAGTATACAGCAGCAACATTTGGGGGGTGGTTTCCAACACGAGCTATATCCCCAATAAAGACATACCTGAAGTTTCAACAATAATAAGACTCCAATTAGTATTACCTTGATTTGCCTTACTAAGTTTCATATAATCTTATTTGCACCAGATGATAGTAAGTGCCCGTTTGGAAGAGCTTCTCTACCGGCTAAAAGAGTTTTTTTAATTAAAAAAGCTCTTTTCAAAAAAAAAAATTGTGTCGTTTGATTGTTACTTAGTAGAGCTTTTGGATGATTAAAAAAGATGTTTTATGTCTACCGGGAGAAGCTCAAATTTAAAGCTTTTCCAAGTAGACCTTTTTGACCTTTTTTTAATAACATTAAAATGTTCAATATAACCCTATCATTTAATTTTTTTTTAAGTATTTTGGTAATCTTATCATTTAAAAGAGCTTTTTTAATTGACAACCAAACGACCAATAAATTTCCTTTAAAATCTCTACTTGTAGAAGATCTACCGCTAAAAGATCCACTTTAAGAAGCTCTTCCAAACGGACCCTAAATCTGCTTCTATAACATCTTACAAGAAGACTAGTGACCAAATCTTAGATCTAAGTGAACCCCCTCATCTCTCGACTTCCTGGAGAATGCATCCTGGCCTAGTGCTTAAGTTCATGCATCGATGTTCAACTTGCAGTAAACATTTTAATGAAACTGATAATCACTTTTCATTTTTGATATGATTTCACTTCCAGAACATTGGATAGAAATTTTATGTTTTAACATATACTATTCTCCCCTGTACACATGAACTGTGTAATTAGTGGAGTGACATTAGGAAGGAAGCTTAGACCTACAATGGATAACCAGAAATTTTTCAAGCTGCTCCTTTCAAAAGATCATGTTTTCAAGGTCCCAGAATAAAATAGCAGTTTATGGAAAACTCAAAAATACAATTAATATATTATTCCCGAAAATAGGGGTTTGAGGCCAACATACTCCACAGAAGACTAGAATAATCCATGAACTAATAAATGCCGAGTTGCAGTCATAGGATCACTAATAGCTTAGATTCTAGATCCATACAAAAAAGAAGGTTTAAAAAAAGAAAAAAAATCAGGAATTACCCGTCTGGACAAATGGGCCTCCAAATGGTACATATTCCTTCATCTTCTGCAACCTAAAAGACAACAAATAATCATAATTTTCTTTAAACATTGCAACATGCAGGAACTTAACCTTAATATGCCTCATCCAGTGATAATTAGAATAGGAGCTACTACAACAATAACAACAAAAAGATGGGAATAAGAAAAGCATGATAAGAAGTGACAAACCTGCTCTCTACACAGCGTACATCGCCCTTTTGCTTCTCGCTCACTGGTCCAAATCTTCAAGAAATTGATGGTGTGTTTGACAAATTTCCTTTCATCAGAAGCAGAACCGAACGACGAGAATTCCCTAGATTTAATAATGGCTTTATTTGGGGTACGTACTTCTCTTCCATCAGCTTCATTCCAAGCAAAATATACATGTCTCTGGCTTGAAGGAACCTGTACACAAAGATATTTTATTGGGGCCATATAGATGACATCTACAAAGTAATACAAGACTTATGCAGAATAATAACCTAATGTTATGACATCTACAAAGTAATACAAGACTTATGCAGAATAATAACCTTCAACATTAGGCTCTTCATGTTAGACTGGTATGCTTTCCACATCTTACGCACCACTGAACAGATCCTAACAGCTTGAGGTTCTCTTCCATCCATTTCTTCAACACTGCATTTTATGACTCGGACAAAATTTTCAGATCTCTTAAAGCTCTTCAGATGCAGGATCAAGTGAGAAGGCTGTTGACATCCTGCTTTTGCCAACTCCACTGCCATAAGTTCTTCCCATGGCACATCCCACATGATCTTGCAAGGTTTTTTATCCATTTTGTCAGGAAATGGACACTGGAAGGGCAGAAAATTCAGAATCAAGGAGACAAAGAACTGCATAACAATCAGTACAAAATTTTGCATACAAGCAGAAAGCTTATTAGTCTCTAACCTGCAACAGCATGACTCGTTTATTTGTCACTAAAACAATTCTGTGGTTAGGAATAGAAAAGTGTTCCTCATAATAATCAGACCAAGCAAATTTTGAGGGCTCCTTAAATATTTCAGTACAGCCAAAATGCCGACTTGCTTCTGCGAGGTAAAGAATCATCTGAAAACCAAACGAGCAACAATGAAAAAAGTGGAAAATCACATTAAAAAATTATACTAGGATGGAAGAACAAATTGATACTTCTTATTTAGATTATACACATGCATAATCCAGTTTTAATTGGCTCCTAATACCAAACCCAGAAATCACTTATACCTGACCGACAGCTTCTTTCTCACAATATTCTCTAAGTACACCATCGGCACGGATAGCTCGGGGGTTTCTGATTCTTTGGAAGGTAGTCTTGCTACTGAGAACCTCCAAGCAATTAGAACAGCTTGCACCTATTCCATCCACAGTCAATGAGATGAAATCTAAAACCCCACTCACTGGCTGTACAATAAATCCTAGGAACGCGCGTCCAAGCCCATGAGCAAGTCCTAACAGACCATTCTGCCTGGCACTCTCCATTGGCTTCGTCACAACTCCAGATACCCCAAAAGCAAAGCCTTGGGCAAGAGCTTCTGTTCCTTGAACAATTCCATCCCCTACTCCAGTGATTCTCCTCGACCACACCTGATCCCATGCAAAATCTTATTCTCTAGCCAAAACTGAATAGTTATGGTTATTAGTATAGAAAAAGAGAAGATAAATCACCTGCTTGGAACGTAATTGCAGAAACTGTCCATCAGTTGAAAGCTCAGCGAATCCTTTACTAAGAGAAGCCAATGTTGAACTTGTCATACCAAGTACATCTACTGAAAATATCAAATGCAAAGGATTATGAATAAGATCTCTCCAGATACGATTCCCAATGGCAGGAATAATCGAACTCTTCCTCATGAATCTGTCTCTTTGCATCACTCTCCTTAGATGCACCTGACAAAGATATTATAGGCCTCATGTCAAAAACATAGTTACTCTGCATTTATTGACATTTTCCATAAATATAAGCATGTGGATGCTCAAGATGCCATTTTGATATACAAACTGTGTTGCAATCATGACGATGGAAAACATTTCTAGATTTTGAGGGAGCAACAATCAACAGATAAGTGAAATGAACTTTGAAAGGTTCAGCAGTTAAACCGATGAAGTTACACTGAAAGCCGCAATGGTGGATCATAAGGTATTAATAAAACTTCAAATAACTAAACAACAAAAATTATTTGAAACAATAAAAATTATTAATGAAGAAACATGTCAAAGAGATGTAGATCATATTTCAGAAGTGAGAACAAAGAAAAATAAAAACAAGATCCATCTGAATTGGCACTTGCTTTTTTCTCTTTTCTTTCAAGTTTTTTTTTTTTTCTTTTTTAATTTTTTAGGAGCACTTACTTTTCTAATTAAAACAGTTTAGAATTTCAGTATAATATATGAAACAGATTGGTCCTTAGAGTTAGGAGATGAACCTGAATTTTAAATGCATTTCCAATAGCAGACAGTACGGGGCTCCATACTCCCAAAACCCCGTGAGGTCTCTGAGTTGGTGCTGTCTCCAGTGACACCTTCAACCTCACTTCTGAAACATCTATTAGGCTGAAAAGATCAGGAAAACATATCATTTTGTCTCCAATTCAAATCCCAAAGATATAAATTTATACCGATAGATTTTCAATTCGGTACGCAAGATAAATCATTTTGATAATAAAACAAGGGTCAAGCTATATCAACTCAATTTTCGACTCAATTTTTTGACTTCACCCTTTCAACCATCGGATTAAAGAGCATATGAGCAAATGGATGGTTGAGATATTGAAGTCAAAAACTTGAGTTGATATAGCCTGACCCATAAAACAAACATCAAAGGTTTCACTCTAATTCTGAATGATGTGGCGTATGTCCACAATATTACAATTCTAACATTTGATAAAACTTGTGTATGTAGGTCCATTGGTTCAAGCACAACAACAGAAACGGCACATCTATAAAGAAATTCATTAGCTTGGCACAAATTAAGCAAATTACAATCAGTATAACCAAGATATTTTCAGCTGACCCTCATGTTGATAGTAACCATATGAAAATCCTAACAATAATCAAGTTGAAAATGACGATGGGAAAACAAAACAAAAATAGCATACACATAGGATCAGAGCTCAATTGAGCCTAGGGCCTCTCCAAAGACCCGATAGTTTTTAATTAGACATGAAATCCAGGTAGCAAAAGGAGAATCTTACTTCAGACGGATCTCTGGATCAACTTGAGTGACACTAGTGCTTTGGGGGACACGATTGAGTTGAAGATTGTTGTAAAAATCCACCAAAGCCCAGATAATTGGTTCATGAATATTAAGCCTCCACAACTTATCAGTTACCTGTCAGGTCAACACAGATGTTAGGAACACGATTAAACTAACGCATTACGCATGCAATAAAGCTCAGAAAAAATATATGAGAACAGAAATCAGATGGAGTACAGTGTAATCTTTATAAAACATTACCCTTATATATACATATGGATAAACCTGGACGCCGTCGGTGTTCTCATTGCGTATTGTAAGTGTCATCTTAAAAACTGGATGATTTATATCAGTGGCCTGTTCAGGTGCCAACAACACTGGCATCAAAGTTAGAGGGAGCTGATTGTCAATCTGCAACTGACCTAGTATAAGCTTGAACCTGGTATAAACAAACAAAGATTTTAGCTCATCAAAGTCACCTTGATAGCCTTCCAGGGGAGAAACAATGGAACCATACATAAAGTTTGTACTGAAGAATGTACTCATTGATAGAAAATGGATGTTTCCATCATGAAAATCTACCGATATTTGAGAGATATTGTCCTTTGAATGGAACTCAACATGCAAAAAGGGGGGATACTATATAAGAAAACTAAAGCAATTTTCATTTTATGTTTATTTACATTTTTCTCCTTTCATATATATATATACCCCACATACTTTTCTATATTTCCACCTTTGGCAAAATCAAATCAGGTAATCTAAAATGAGACGGTTTCTATTTCCAAAGAGGTTTTATAGCCTACTGCAGGAAAAGGAATAAACCACCAAGTGCAAAGACTTGGAGTAAGCAAATAGAAGGCCTTCTCATCTTTGTTCTTTCTGATTGCAAGCACCCTAGCACACTAGTAGATTGGGTGACAAAAATCTAAGGAGTTAATATCAGAGAGTGCTACCAATTACCAGGAAAACAATGGTTATTAGACTACTGAAAAGGAGTGGATCATGCACAAAGCTTCAATGTGTCAAGATAGGAAACAGAAAATTTATTAAAAGAACCAAACCTCTTTGACCACAAGGAGAAGCTCTTACCTGCTAGTTGCTCCACCATCATAGCCAGTTGAATAAGATACAAAAACTCTCTCTAAGTAGAGGTAAGAGAGCTCCATTGGCCTATGGTCAACCACCGAAACCCCAACAACTCCCAACTCAACAATTAGTTCTATTGGTGTGGAGTTGTGTTGCATTTCTTCCTGCATGTGGAAACTTCCCCAATTTCCCATAGGTGCCAGAGACCTGATTTCATCATTTGAATTTGATGTCCTGACCTCTGTGAACCTCGCAATCTTGAAATCACCCATTTCTATAACATGAAATTGCAATCCTAGCTCCCCCTCTTCAGCAGAATATAACCCATTCTTTTCCATATCGAGTTTCCAAACTGACATGCTACCATGATTATCAATCTTAGCATCAATAATTTTTTGGCCATAAGGATCTTCCCAAGAAAAAGCTGAAGTTGAAAGCGGCTCCAACTGAATCCATGCATCCTCATCAAATCCAGACTGACGAATGGTAATCCTTTTGCTATTTGTTCTGTTTTCAATCCTGTTTAGTTATACCTAGCTTAATCAGCATATATGAAACATCAATGACAGTCATTGACTTATTAAGTACATGCAAAACGTACCTGATAGGACCATTGGTTGATCCAAGACGAAATACAACAATAAATCGTGATCCTTCTTCATAGCCCCGTACTTCAGTCCTCAAAAATCTCCGTGAACCATCATGTCTCCTCAAAACCAAAGAGAAGGTGTCCTCTTTCACAATTTGAACAGGAAATGACCATTCTGTATCTTCCAGTCGCACCTAGAAGACATAGCATAATTTGATTGAATATAGCTCCACAAAACATATAAAATATACCCATAAATTTGGAAACAGATTCAGAAATTTCATGACACTTGGTTGGCCGAGTATGGGATTCAGTTGGAAGGAATTATCTTTTGGTTCTCCCATAGAATTTGACAAACCAATAAACTTGAATGAGTACGAGTCAAGAAAGTTGAGTCATCATCATATAAGAAGGCATAATATTATTTCCATAAATCATTGTCATGTCCTTAATTCAGATATTCTATCACAATGCAGCCTTCTTCAATTGCCTAATTTTTAGTAATGTTTTATGTAGCATGAATGGTGCCACTAAAATTCTCTTCTTCTTTTTCGGGTACAAAACCAAGACATTTTATAAATAAAAAATTGAGCACACATAAATTGTATTTCAAACATAAGCTGCAATACACTAATAAAAAATTTCAAACTCTGTCCAGTTCAACTCTTTTTTTTTTTTTCATTATTTTGGCTTTAGTTTCCTTCCATTTTCATTGATGACCAAGATATAATTGCTTCTTTTCCGATTATGGACTATCTCTTCATTCTATACTATTCCTACTTGAGGCTGGTTGTGCCAAATATATATATATAATGTCATTGAAACGCATTTTTATATCCCAAGCTTATAGCCACCCGAGGAAAAATTAGGGAATAGAAAGAAAGTGAAAAAGGGAGCTTTCCAAGATCTTAAATTACAAGAGGCTTTCTAAGCATAGTCAGAAGGTGGTAACAACATATTGAGACACAAAAAGGCATACAAGCAAAATCTGTCGCCTTCAAAATGAAAGATAAAAGGGACATTAATATTATGACAATTGGGCAATTCCTACAATTAACTGACCTGCAGTTTATCTGTTCCCCCTGTTTCACAATATATAAGGGATATTCTTGAATCAGATGCATGAAGAACGTTTGGCTCATCTTCACTGTTCAGCTTAATAAATATGTCTTGACCAAGTCTATTGGTAAAAGTCATGAATGGTCGAACCGATATTACCTACAAAATCTTTCAAGTTAAACACCTCATACATAATACAAAAATTTCTACATTGAACATGGGTCAACAGATATAAGCAAGAGAATATATTCAAGTTAAACACCTCATAACTAAGTAACTAACACACACATCTCTACATTGTAGAAAATGCCTCCTGTTGTTAACTGAAAAAAGGAGAAAAAGAAAAAAAAAACCTTTGTAGGGACGGATTGGTAGGGGCAAGGTTTAGTAGAAATAAAAAGCCGCATGAATTTGCCATCAGCATCATAAGCACAAAGATCCAGCGACCCATCCTACCAAACAATAGAACACACAACAACATTGTTTTTAATATGAAATCAGCATTTTTTCGGTAATGGATTCATAAGCAATAAGATATCGACGTCTACCATGTCACCAAGGGGAGAAAGATCTTTAACAGGCCCAAAACGATCATTGCCAGCTTGACTGATTGACACTGACAGACCCAACAACTTGAAGTTCAAAGCTGAAGCAATTGTATGACCTTCATATATTTCCTCTTCTGTTATTTCCTCGAGAATCACTTCACTCTCCTTTTTAGAATGAAAAATATTCCGTGTTTGTTTTTTCCCTGCCAAATCTAGAAGCCTATATGAAAGTGGGGGACATCTTTCAATTTCAAACCAATAAGGAGCATAGACTCTAATGATTTTTGCCAGCAACAGTTGTTCCTTGTCATAATTTTGTTCAAAAATAAGTTGAACGATCCTGCATATATCACAATTTTGGAGCATATCAAACTACAAGAGAAATGACCTTTTCCGTTTGTTAGCAAAAATCATAAAAGATGAAAATGAAGAGCTAAATAGTGTATGGAAAAACCTTCCAGATATTGAACTTCTTAGATTTATTGTTTTCGATGGAACTCCATGGGGATGAGATATTAAAACAGCTTCCTGAAAGATAACAGAGAAATGTGATGGTAGAAAAGATAGCATAGAAACAGGAAATGCTTAAGGACAGGATTTGCTTTAAGATCTTACATTTATTGGCAGCCACCCTCTTTGTGGAAGAAGTGAAAGGAATAAAGGGTTCCTAATGTCTGCATTGTGAACTTTAACAGTTTTTCCTGGACAAAATATTCCTCTACAGCAGGCTACAAAATGACCACTTGCTTTCATCTCAAGTACAGAATATTCAGCTGTCAGAGGAAGATAATTGGTGATAGATAATGGGGGCTTGACAACAAGATTCCAATCCTGAATAGGATCAGAATGAATGTCTTTTGCAATTTCGGTCGCTTGTATGCTTACACAAAACCAGAGTCTATGGGGATCAGTGGAAGAGGTTCCAGTTATCTGGGTGCAGTACAAAAGTTCCTCAGACTCGGTGAGAGTTGATACACATATTTCAGAAGAGCCTTCCTGTCCACCAGAAACCTCTGGTTGACTCGATTTATCCACAACTGAACTCCAAGAATATTCATCAAGATTCATGGAATTTGAAGGCCTTAATTGCAGGACATAGAGTCCAGACTGTACCAAGCCTGATAGAGGAAGGGGTACAGTGTCCCCGGGTTTCAGTAGTCCAACAGGTATCTCTTGCCATTTACTGCCGGGTATTTGTTTCCTCTTCCTGATCAATCTCCTTTTCCTTGCATGGTTCACAAACTTCAGAGGATCAAATGACTCAGGCCATTTTAAACTTTCAACATCTGGAGCATATACCCAACCATCAGTAGTGTTAACAGACGATTTATCCAAAACCCAATCACCAATCCATTCCCAGCCTGATGGTAACTCAATTCCAGAAATTGCCTGCATGGTCATCAAAAATTAGAAAAAATAAATGAATAACTATTCCAGCCCAAAACCTTAACTTTATAAGGGACTACACAATATCTAAGCACTGTAACATATGTAACCCAAACTCAAACACATGCCACTTCCAAATAACTGATAACAAATACAAATATAATCACGTTGGAAACTCAAACCCATGAACTCTTGGTACAATTGGCTCTATCAGCACGTTAGGTCACTGCTAGATCCAAAAGCTTAAACTTGTAGGTAAAGACCTAAACAATAGTATTTAAGAGCTCAAACAGCTTCCATATCAGTCAACCACTAGAAATTTGGCAATAATGCCAGAATTTAGGGTTACAAAATTAAATTAAAAAAATAATTTAAAAATAAAAAATAAAAACTATTTCTGAATTGGTTAAGATTTCATGTCTGCCTATATGGAAAAGGGTTTATCTTTGTAGGTTGGAACCACCGCGTGTTGCTTATTGGAAACATAGATTTAATTGCAAATAATAGTGAAATACAACCACCAATATTGGTTCCAGGAATTTAACTTCTAGTTCAGTTAAACCTAGACAGCCATATAGATTCGATATTTTGTTCTAAGATGGTATGAAGAAAATAAGGATCAATAAACTCAAAGGGTAAATGCATACGATGGATAAGTTGAAGGCCTGAAAAGACATGAGTTGAAATGATGTAAAGAAAACAGATTTATCAGGTAGAGACAGGGTAACAAAGACCAATACAATCCAACTTGAAGACATAGTATTGAAGAATAAAGATCCTAAAATTTGATTTTGAGGTACTAAGAGGTAAGAACTAACTTGCTGCTGATAATCCAAAAGCATATACTAGGTGTAACATGATTGTTTGCAGAAAATTGCTCATACTATTCTGATGGCAGTGTATGGTACAATATTACTAGGTGTAATCTTCTAAAAGACATTATGTGTAATCTTCTAAAAGACATCACAAGTACTAAGTAGCAAAAACTTGAAAATGAGTTAAAAGTCCCAGTTGGGACCACAAAATCTTACTGAAAAAGAACGAGTCCAGACTCAAAAAAAAAAAAAAAAAAAAAAAAAAACATCTAATTAAAACTTAAAGAGACTAGAAATCATAGTTCTAAAATTAAATTCTGATATATATAAAATTTTATAATGTTTACGAGGATACAAGAGTGAACAAACCGTCCACCACAATTACCAAAGAATGGTTGTCTTTGTGGTATTAACTTAATACTATTAAGTCCAAGTTAAACCCAAATAACATGTCCCAAAAATATAAAAACTAAGCTAAGACCATTTCCCCATACAGTAAATAAAGAAAAAAGTTGGAAATGGTGCATAACCTATGCAGATATGAATTATTATTTTTTTTTATAGGAAACAAAAAATATATTGCAAAAATAGAAACATTACAAAAGATCCCTATACAAAGAACATAGGATGTTGCAACACAGCCCTATACAAGAATGAACAAGAAGTCCACATAGGCTGACAAAAACCACATAGGGAACCAAAGAAAGCATACAAGCCAAAAACAAGGCCTACAAAAGAAAATGGAGCTCAAAGCGAAGGGAACCCATGCAGATATGATGGATCAAATTAAAATAAATGTCAAGCAGCTAAACCAAGCCCACCCCTCTCCAAACAATCCCACTCCCACAGACAAACAGACATCACACACTGACAAGAAATCAAAAGTAAATTATAAGAAGCTTACAATCAAAACACACACACATGTACACACATAAACATCAATATGTTGAAGCTCACTAAACTCGCTCTTTATATTTTTAAATAAAACGTGAAATCTTTCAATATTCAGCAAGGAAAAGAAAAGAAATCGTCACCCACTTTAATGACCAAATTCAAAAAAACTTTGACTCAAGCACATACTGGTATGGTTGTTTTAAGGAATGAGAAACAATAACAATGTTAACTCACCTGATGGGCACATCCACCTTCTGAGTTATCTTGATTAGGTTGAAAGCTAACCCACCCAGAGGTTGGGTTGTATATTTCAATTTCAAAGACCTCATCTGTCTGAATTCTGTCACCATCTATTTGTGAACCAGGCTTACTTGATTCACTTAGTGGCCTTATGCTTCCACTGGAAGCTTTGGACACAAGGCACAAATTAAGTATAAGATCTGTATTATTACAAACTGAAACCAGGGACCTAATATTCACATATCTGTTGCCATCCTTTACAGTTGCTTCACTAGCAACAACATCATTGCCTAGCCGCCAACAAGCAGCAGGTGTAGCATAGTTTAGTCTTACAGTGGTCCATGGCCCCGCCATGTTAGGACTGATCTGAATAAATCCAAATTTCCTGCCACCAATAACAGTTTCATTTCTGTCCTCAACTTCAGTTTTGGGTGACAAGAGAACAGCACATCTTATTTTGCCACATGGCTTCTCACATTTATTTCCTTGAGTTGCATTCTGCATATAAAAACAATAATCCAGAATCAAAACTAAGGATGAATGCTCCAATAGGAAAGAAACTGTTTGTGAAATAAGAAATTGAAACAATGCTATTGATGACAATTACCATTGATTCTGCCGAGCATAACTCTATCCAGGTTAAGTTATTTACATAATCATACTGATATAAGTTGTCTTCAACATTCCCTGCAATCTCAGCCAATGGAGCTTGAAAGAATCCAACAGGATCACCTGCAACGTCAGAAGTAAAGTTAACAATAGAGAAGTCCCATCACCTGTAATAGTTGTTAATAACCACTTAATCCAAAAGTTTAAGCTATTAGGAAAGGGTTAAATAGAAGTACTTAATCACTCCAACACACCACCTCACGTACAAGATTAACAGGTTTGCCACATGGCTCAAGCCTAAACACAACACATAACAAGTTCAAACACCATAGAATAATAACCGCGTGGGAGAACTCAAACCCAGGTGCTCCTTAAAACAAGACTCTGATACGGGTTAGTAACCACTAGACTTAAAAACTTAAGCTATTAAGAAAGGGCTCAACAATAGTAAGTATTCCAACAATAGCGACCTTGGTCGGATTGTGTATAATGCTGAGAATTCTTAAATTCTAAACAGTATTGCATTTTGGGTATAATGTTGGGAATTCTACCAAGTTCAAATGTAATAATATTAAATAGTCGAAGCATAGAATTACATGAGTTAAAAAAAAAGAAAAAAGAATCAAGGTATATGAACAATCCAAAATAACAGGTCAATGTATCAAATTAATACCTTTCCCCATGTCAGTCACAATTACTTCCATCACGTAATGGTCCTGTAAAAATTTAGAAAACTATATAAGGTACAAGAGAGAAATTCTAGGGTATTCGGAGAGAGACAGAGAGAGAATTCGCGTCATCAGATAAATCCATTTCAACTATAAACATTAACATGAATAAAAAAAATCATCTCAAATATAAGCGGGAAAGCTCTAAGGATATCACATGCACATACGTGAAACAATAATAGATATCGTCGCCAAGGGTTGATTCATAGTTAGAAATACATATAATACACGCAATTTCAAAGATAGTATGCCAACCAAGGTAACAGTAAATAAAATGAAGCTAGGAAGTTACTATCATGCTGGCTTTGAGAAAAGGAGCGCAAGAGAAAGCCAAAAAATGAATACTTAGAAATCCTGGACAACAGCCCGTATAGAAAAAAAAGATTGAGGGTACGGTTCACATGCAAGTCCCATTTGGTCAAATCATTTTTTGGGTTAAAAGATGTTAAAGCGCCCCCATATTGATTAAAATATAATACATTATGTTAAGGGTCCTCCACCTAACAACATAAGTTTTTAGGGTTTACTTGTCTGACAAGTTAAATATGAAAATCATTTACATTAAATTCAATGAGATTCTCTTTCTTACCAAAGTTGCATCAGGCAATAAAAGAAGTGATTACTGTTAGTAACCATCAGACCTAAAAGCTTAAGCTGATAAGCAATTTAAGCACTCTAACACACCCCCTCACATGCAAGACCAGTAGGCTTGCCACGTGGCTCAATCCCAAACATAAACACACAACAAATAATCATTGTGTGGGGGGGGGGGGGCGGGCGGTAATGGATTCTAACATACCGGGGAATCAACTTTGAAGAAAAATATTTCACTCCAATCGACAACTTCAAGCTTAGAAGATGATGAGTAATTTGAGATCCTTCCACATGTGCGTGAACTTTGTTGATGAAGAGGTGAATCACTAGGAAGGCCTTGGTTTGGAGTAAGACGGATAGCAACAGTATACTGGTGAGGACTCAATCCTCCAATACTGGGGAACTACATTCCAAACATACAAAAAAGTGAGCAAAACCATTCTCAGGAAATTAATGATATGAATACAAATAAGATGAAAATTTCTGTGTTGGTTAAAAAGCCCAATGAATATAATGAAAGAAACACTACACAAAAACAAGAAGCAAGTCTCAGCTCAAATCTAACCAATGCATATCAAACCACAACCAAAATGAAGAGAGGAAAAACACAAAAAGTATAAGAATTATCTTATTTGTTACTAATAGAAAGTTGTTTATGGAACCAACCTATACAAAACTAGTCCAAAGAAGTAGGATATCCAGCAGCATAAGATTTCCCTATAAATATCCCAGTAAGAAGGCTCACATTTGGCAGACCCGGTATACTAAATGTTCACTATGTATTCTTAAGAAAGTTGATATAAGTGAATTGCCATTACATGGGCATATTTTACGATTTTGTTCTTGTTGAAGATCTCGTAAATGAAATTTTTAACAATTTAGGTATGACTTTTGACCAAGCTCTAGTATGAGAGAGCTAGGAGAACCATACACTACATAAGAACGAAGGGTATGTCTTTTAACAAACATAAGAATAACTTCACCACCACCACCAATTGATGATAATAACCACCTTACTCAATATCACGCGTTAGGAAAACACATTGCTATCTAACAACAGTTTAGAACCTTGCATAAATATGAGCATAATTGTAATCACAAATAAATTTACTTTTCTATTGTCAAAAAGGTAAATTACTATTATCCAAAATATACAATTTAGATATTTTTCGGAAAAAAGCTTCAGAAGATTAGTCCAAACATTCTAAAATCAATGACCTTCCACTTGTTTTTTATTTATTTTATCATTTGTTTTTTAATGAAAACAATTAACTTATATATGTAACAATTGCAAGGACGCTTCTTAGGTGCAAACATCCGGACGTAATTCACGTCTAGGATCAATGATTGTCACATGCAACAATCATTCTGTAGTACTACAAACCTGTGACAATTAGTGATCCCGAACATACATTACTAAAGGTTGTTCTATTGGAACAAATTCATGAAGAAGTCATGAACTACATATTTATGCAGCAACCTAATCAAAATAATTTGCTAAAAGTTAAGAGAATCAAATTACAGCCAAACATTGATTTGTTAGCTTGTATGCATACTCCATCAAAATCATTTCGAAACTAACCCATCAAAGATTAACCAGGCTTATTATGCAAAAAGCGGCATCTTCCATCGCATGATTGAAGGACTTATACCTGTGCATCCACTATAATGACTGTCACCATCGTTCTAACCATTTTGCTTAGTTTTCCCTTCAAGTGGGAGTCCAACATATTTTTTGAAACAGGAACTTTTAAAGGCTTCATATCCCCAGATGGCATTTTAATAATATTTGAAAACCCTCCGATTTCACAAGCTCGAATGAAAATATCTTGACCAAGTTTGTTTTGAGGAATTATATAATAATTTCTCTTGTTATGGACATCAATGATAGATCTTCCACCATAAGTTGGAGATAAAGCTTCCTGCACAATGTGATTTACAGAGAAAGTGTCAGCGGACAGCTACACAACAAGCCAACATATGCATCATTGCACAAGTTGGGAAATGACAATGTATGTAAGCATATGGACACACCCACACTCATATTCATGTACATGTGTATTTCGGATTTGATAATTTACCAATTCATGGGCATGATTAAGGTTGTTCCAGCTGGCATAAGCTTGAATTATCATATTAGCATTAGACAATGAGACATTCAAGTTCAGACTAGTAGTGGTAAGACGTAATTGCGAAGCTGCACCCGGCGCATTCAGATCATACTGGTACCTGATATTAAATAAGCCATTTACATAAAGAATTTCTCTTATGAAATTAAAAGGTTAGGAGGAAAAAGAAGGGGAGATAGGGCAGAGCTGATGAGAATGGTAAAAAAAGATAGGAAACATGGAATTTATCCTATAACAGTACCAAGTGAGATATAAAACTTAAGAGGAACACATAAATAAGTTCCCTTCCCCATCAACATGAGAGAGAGGGAGTGAGTGGAAAACCCCCATTACCCATATGTCATCATGGAATTTAAAACTGTTTCCAAAATCCTGTACTTGAAACTTTCCCACAACAAGACGTTTAGAATTTAGAATGTGTTCTCCTTTCAGGGAGCAATGAAGGCATTTATTCAATTCTTGATAAGATACAAAACCATTATTAGCAGAACTAGGCACGTAAACACAGCAAACAAACATCCTATCAGGGGGGTACAGAAAAAAATAAAAATAAAAGCAAACTAGTTGTTCCGGAGTCACTGATTTTCTCTTATAATAGGGAAAGTGGGAAACTGAAATCCTTATGCGCAAAGCATGTTATAATAGATCCAACCTATTATTCTCTACTTGCATTAATTTGATATTTAGTAAAACAAATTACCTTAAAAATCCATCCATAGGCTCAACAAGAGGCTCCCAAGATTCATACTTGTCATTATATGATCTTGCAGCCAAAGAGAAGCTGACAGTGGAATTCAAGTAATCAGTTCTCCCATGCAAACCAAACCCTATTCCACTCAGAGATATATTAAACAAAGGAACCATCTGCCAATAAAAAAAAATTAGGGAATTAAATATTTTAAGTAAATAACTGCAATCACATGGCCACGATTGTATTACTCAGTTTCAAGTTGTACATCATATGTACCAACCCTGAAAACCCCATGTGATTATAATAAACAGTTGTCTTAACAATCATTTAGACATGTAATATGACAGTGGCTCAACATTAAAAGATAAGTTTCAGTTACCCTTTCTCCCTTTCTAAGAGTATAAAAACAGATAATTGTACTTAGTCAGAAATTGTGTCAGATACCATACTAGAGGACTACCGTTGAAGTAGATCTGTTTGTCCTCAATATATCCACAATCATATACTGTTTTGGTACCCAAAAGAAAATCCCCCAACCTTTCTTTGTTACTGGGTTCTAAACTAAGGACCACCAAAACCTAGTGCCTTGATAAACAGGAAACTTATAGGATAACTAGGTAGGTGGTCTCAAGGAGTAGTCTTCTGGTACCCATGATTGTACAAGCAAATTTCAAATTCTAAAACTTAGACAATCATAAGTTCAAAGCATACAAGGCAGTTTTAACCTCTTTCCAATTGCCTTAAATGAAGCTACTGAGAAAAGAATTCATACCAAGCCACCATAGTCATCAAAAAGAGCCACAGAAAAAGTTCTAATTTCTGCATCAATGACAGTATCATCTGAACCACTTGGCACATTTGGATCAGCCAGCTTTAAGGCAAACCTTCTTGGAGGTCGTTTGGAACCACTGCGTACAATAAAGGTCCCCAACTCATTACCAACTGTCCATATGCTAAATGGTTCCGTCCTAAGCTTGGCATCAGAAGTATCCCACACACTTTCTTCCAAAAATTGATCCCCAGTAACCATATCACTGCGTATGCATCTTAATGTGCTGAAATCATCTGGTTTTGGTGTGCCCTTACAAGCAATACAACCCAAAGAAACAAAACCAGGGGGAGCTTGAGGAAGCCAGAAAGAAATATTCTCCAGTCCCCTTTGCTTCTTGATCTGTCCGATAACTTGGAAATCCAGAGGGGCTTTGAAGAGCTCTTCATCTTCAGTATCATGAAGAACAATACAGGTATTTGGTGGCTCAAACCTGACCATAATCATAAAAAATTATTTACTATACCATTAAAACAAGGATATGAATTAATAAGTAATAAACTAATGAACATTCTTACCCTTTAACAGCAATATCACCAAAATATACCATACCCCCAGAAAGTACCGGACGCCATATGGATAGTTTCTTTCTTGAGCTTGAACCCCTGTTCCACCATATCAAACGAAAACTAGCAACAGCTTCAAAACGCCTACCAGAGTTTGCAACTTCTGAGTTTTCCAATGGCCTGGAGATGGTATGACTGCTAGGGGCTTGACCATGCGAATGCCCAGATGCTTTTGGAAAGTCTTCGGGAAACCCAAAAATAGAAAGACGCAAATCATATGCCCTACCTGATAAGCTAAGAGTAAAGGGATCTGCCGGCAAGAAAGTTCCAACAGAATTATCCACACGCCAAAACACCAAACTTGATGGACATCTGCAATAATGACACCAATATAATTTAAACCCATATTTTCACTGAAATAATTTATTCAAGTCTCAATATTTCGCTGATGGACAAATGATCTAGTACTCGTGCTGTCATGCATACAAACATTATCTGCAACATCTAATATTTTCTGATAATACGGCTAAAAAAGGAACAACATATACAAACTTAACTATCCTTAAAATACTTCCTATGATGCTCACCAAATAACTCAAACTTTACAGTAGTAGTCTTATTAGGAGGATATTCTAAAACTCAAACTTTGGTTGATCAAGGTGTTGCATGCCCATAACTTGCCATGGGTACGAAGAAACTTACCCATCCATGGTTGGGTAGATTTGTTTGTAATATATATAAACGTTAGATATATGTATGTTTATCTAGCATAAACCAAATCATAACAGGGAATTATTTGCACGTACAGATTGGTAGAGCCGATGGTAATACAATCCCTCAAGGAACAAGGAGATACTAAAGAAGCCAAGATGCAATAAGCAGAAGATAACGGTGGAGGTGTTCTTCCTTGCGAAACGACACAGCCCAATGCAACATAACCTTGAGGAGATTCAGGGAACCAAACAGAACAGCAACTTTCTCCTTTGTTGAGGACACCATTTGGTGGTGAATTATGATTAAATGAACCTTGATCAGAAATGGCTCCTGAATCTGACGATGGCCAAATCAGTTTAAAAGATATGGGTCTTCTGACTCTTGCAAAGTTGGTATTGACAGCAAGCACTCCTTTTGTAGGTGGCTTGTCCCTGTTATGTTAAGAAAATTGATATCATGCTCAAGGCAAGGATGCAGAAAAAATACATAATCTAAAGAAGATATTGTTTAGAGTTTTCACTGACAATGGTGTCAGATAGTCACCAAAAACAGCAAAACCAGGTGGGGCACGAGGTTTCCAAAAGGCAAATATTTGGTCACTAGAAGAATCTGCAAAGTACAACAGAGTAGCAAGTTAACAATGCAAAATTCTAAGTAAGTTCTGTCTTTCCAGCATTGACACAGAAAGAAACAGAAACTAAGTAAATCTTGGCATACTTCTAATAGTCCCAACTTTGTCAAACTGAGAACAAACAATTGTCATCTTCTTTGATGTCATCCTCAAAAATGCCAAAATATCCTCTTCAACTGCTAGAAACAGCCTTAAAATGCTGAATGAAAAGTTCAAGAATATATCTGACACAGATAAATGTATATTGGTCTTCCCAGATGCATTTGAATACTTTATAGATGTGTCAAAAGGCTCCAAAATTCTGATTCCATTACTCTCCATCGTCAAACCAAGTGCATTTGCAGTCATTTCAAGGGTATCACCTCTCAGAACAACCCTGGTGGCAGCATAACCACATAAAACATTATGTACCATTTACTTCATTTTATATATTCCTGCTTTAAATTGAAAATAAAAAAACATTTGTATGCTTCAAAATATAAAAACTCAGCAAAAATGGCAATGATAAGAAGTCTACAAGATATAGTATTGCTCAAGAATTAATCCTTACAAATTCGCCACCTGTTTTTGCACCACATGATCCCTTAATTAGTATGATTTACTTAATTACTTCAAATTTTGCAACACATGATCCCTTAATTAGCATGATTTTACTTGATTACTTCAAAATAGTGTGATAGAATTGTTTGATATACCATGAATTTCCAAAAAAAGCCATTTCAAGCTGCAATGTAGCGCCTATGAGCAATCATGGGAAGCCACAGAATCAAGGTATTAAGTCTCATCTCAGCAAGTCTATTTGGGTAGCATAGAAACAATTTGAAACCAGAGAATTATGATATAAAAAATATTTAAAGGCCAGAAAATTATTAGGTGCGGGATCCCGCACGTAATTTGAATCATCAATTGTCACATGTGAATCAATTTAATTATTTATATATATATATATATATATAAATTATCAAGTGCAGGATCCCGCATTAGAAAGTGAATATATATACGTATGTAATTACGAGATTATCCTAATAAATAATTTCTTATTAGATGCAAGCAAGCTATCATTCTGAAGACACAAGTGCCAAACCAGACACAACTTTGACAGGATCAAAACCATGCTACATATTGACTAATACTATCTAAATAAGTACTGATATTAAACTAGAATATGTAGTCAATAGTACCATGTAATATGAAGTTAAGGCATTCCATCATATAACAAGAAATAATAGAGAGCAATCAGACATCAGCATGCAAAAGTAAAATGCACTACAGTGTATAACTTCAAACTATAAGAATCTAATAAATTTTGTTCACACACACACACACACATTAGAAAGTTACTATCTATATATATATATATATATAATATATGCACTCCGGAAACTTGATAGCTTCAGAATTACTACCAAGATTTATAACATTTTTTAAGTTTACGAAATGAGATCGCTAAAGCACCCCAAAAATGATAATAATAATAATAATAATAATAATTTTTTATTTTTATTTTTAAAGTTTCACTGAAAAAGTATACCATCAGTCACAAAGGAATTATCTATGGGACAGGATTTGATATCTTTCCTCTTTATGAGCCCTGTTCACAAAGGAGTTCCAGCAAACTCCTTTGTGAACAAGAGTATTGGGTTAAAATTGTAATTTTACGCAAAAATTGATAAACTGGCTTTGGTATTTTTGAGTTTTGCAGCATTAATGATATAGAAATTCTTTCGTACATCTTAGAGCTGTCCCTTAGTAGGAAAGTGTTGTAACTCTACAATAGGAGCTGTCCCTTTGTAGAAAAAGCTTTTATCATCGCACTTGAGTGATTCAAAAGATCATCCTATAGTTAACACCAAGATAATGGAATGAATTGCAATAAAAGCAGAATTAACCTGCTAAAAGCATCAAGCTGAGCATGCAAAAGTTTGTTGGAGAGGGTTGGCGATTCCTTTACATCTTTGGACGTATTGTAAAAGGTCAACTCTGGGCCAATAGCCTGCACTTCACAAAGGAAATAGCAAGAAATACATAACAGTGAATCAATGATATGCGGTGAGCCTGTAAAGTTCTCAAACTATTCTAAACACAGAGGTAACAATCTTAAAGGTCAAAAATCAAAATCCCGTAAATCTTAATGCGTTTTATGAATGATGAACCTATCAAACTTTGCGATAAAAAAAGTGGTAAGAAAAAAATAGGGAAATACATAAAGAGATACTAGACCTGCAATTCGATGATAAACTCTGTGGATCTGTCACCTGCAGTATTTTGAGATTGTAAATCATTCATAGTTTCTCTTGAACTGTCTATATGAGGATCTTCATCCCCAACCTCCAGGTAAACCCCATCATCCTTTGAAGCAGAATAGCTACTGTTGGCTCCAAGCAAAATACAAGAATCCAAGTACAGCCCATTCTGTTCAAAAGACAGCAATTAAATCAGTTCATGTTCTTGGCAGTTGGCAAAAGACAATTTCCATATTCATACAAAAGATGAATGAAGAACGTTGGAGTAATCTGGTACCTTGATGACAACATTCTTAAATTGCAATTTCTTTCCACTTCCAACGTGTATCATAGCCTCCATACTAGGTACTGAGAGATTGAAACCGTGCCTATCTTTTAAGTACAGTGTTCCACCTTTACCATCATAAATGAAATGATCAAATCTTTCATCATCAACAATTAGAGGTTTTTGAGGAGATACTGAAAGTTCAGCATAAGGTTGGTTGTAAATTGACTGATCCAAAATGATTGCATCAACCATATGCATAGAGCCCTTATCCTCGTCATTTGACAGCAAATCACCAACTGTCGGAACAAAAAACTCAGCAACTGCCAGCAGAAAATCAAGTGCCACCAGTAGTTGCGGCCTTTGGATACATACAGAAACAAATGTCGAGCTTTGTCCAAATTTGGCATCAAGAATAAGCATCGTAGTAACCGGTTTAACATCATTTTCTTTTATAACATTTGCATCGGACATGTTCTGGGTTTCATCATCAGTCACTAAGTGTAGAGGACCATCAATAATGTTCTCAGGTTTTCCTATGGCCAACCTAAATTCTTCTTCAGTTCCCTCACGATTATCTATCACATTGAAATCCTTAAGTGTTGCTGACAGAAATCCTTCATCCAATGTGTTAGACTTATATAGAAGCCATGCACCAGTCACCTGCATGACAGTGTGAAGAAGTTAACCACAATACATTAAAGTTTTATTCTATCATGACAAATTGACTAAGGCATGACCATGCAACAACACCCATGGTTAAGATTAAAGAACAATCTAAGAGCTGAACTATAGATACGATATTCAAAATATGGCTCAAAGTTCAAATAGCTTCTAGATACAGCCCAATCAGCAAACTAATAACACTCCATCTATTTTTTTCATGATAATTAAATGTAAAATATGCAACAATGTATAGATTAATGTTCGTTAAAGTCCCATCTGATATTTTCAAATATTACTAAAACTTCCATCATTTGTTTTTCTTCAATTTGATATCCATGTTAGAAAATGTGTACATCTATTTACCTCTCAGTTAGAGTTACAAATTGACACAGGATACAAATGTGTCCGAACCTGCTGCAGTTCGGTAATCATATAATATTTTGGAAGGAGCAAATTACAGTCGACCTCTAGGTTTGCCTTTTGACAACCGGGAAAACCCTTTACCATTAATTGGCAAAGACCTCCCCTACGGTTAGTCAAAGTTGGTCAAACTTAACTGTTGACCGAGTTTGACGTTAAAAATACCAAAATATCCCAAGAAGTCTGAATTCTAAAAAAGTAGCAAATTCTAAATTCTAAATTTTTTTTTAAAAATTGGATCTCCACCGTCCAAAGATCTATTTAAAAAAGCAAAATGGGATGGCCCCATCATTAACGAAAATCTGCAAAAGCTCTATTTGCCTCTACCATTCTATGAGTCTCTTCCTTTTGGCGTATGGCATCGCCACTCCCTTTGGCAGCATCCACTAATTCGGAACTTAATTTGAAAGTCATATTTCGACCTAGACGTTTTCACGATGCCCCTAATAACCAACGAACAACAAGTGCTTTTCCTTGTGCTGTATCCACTAAATCAGAACATAATTTGAAAGTCATATTTCGACCCAGACGTTTTTGGGATGCCCCTAATAATCAACAAACGGCAAGTGCTTTTCCTTGTGCGGATCCTATTTCAATGGGAACTTAACAAGTCAATCCGCCTACACATCTTGCATTTACTGCTATATCGGGAGTGCGTGCGAGTTGTTTATTTCAAGAATAGGCTGGCTGTACTTTTTTTCATTATAACTAGATCGAAAAAGGTGCACGATTCCCGATTTTTTTGGAGATTGGATGCAGTTACTAATTCAAGAATTACTGCCCCACTAAAAAAAATATTCTTGCGGATGAAGATGAAAGTCCAACTACATTGCATTGCCGGAATGCATGTTGTATATTTGAAAGAGGTTGACCTCCTTGCTTCTCTCATGGTACAATCCTCTTCCTGTCGAGGGCAAAGAGGGAAGATTTCGTGAGACTCTACTTGGAAACGCGAATTTCTATGCATGCACCATCTCATTGCCGTTCTTTAAGCCCGCTTAGCTCAGAGTTTAGAGCAGATTGGATCTGTCCATGGAGATCCAAAAGTAGCAATGGAGGACCGCGATGGAGATTGCAACGCTTGGATCTCCATCACCAATGAAGATCCAGCAGCAGTGGAGGCAAGCCTCCCTCTAGAGATCCAATCTGGTCGGGTGGAGATCCATCATCTATCAACTGAGATGGATGCCCCTTTTTTTGTTTTCTCGTTTTTTTTTCCTCTTTATTTTTTTTAATAGATCTCCACCGTCCATCCTTTTATATTTTTTATTTTAAATATTTTATTGAATTTTTTAATAATTTTTAAAATAAAAATGTCAAAAAGACTAAAATACCCCAATTCCCGTTAAGTTTGACCAATTTTGACTAACAGTAGGGGAGGTCATTACCGGTTAATGGTAAAGTTATTTCCGGTTGTCAAAAGGCAAGCCTCAGGGAGCTGTAACTTTCTTTTTTGGAATAAAAATTTGTTCCTTTGTTTTTCACAATAGGGGAAGGGGAAGCTCAGTTCTGTTTTCAACTATAAGTATACCCTGCTTTTCTAAAGGAAAGAATGTATCATTCAGGAGTCTACAGTGTAATTAAATGAAGTTGTACCTGCACAGAGGCCAAAGATGTGTCTCTTGATACCCCGGCATGTAAGCACAATTCAATCAAATTAATGACAACTGAAACTTTGATTGCAATCCACACGTCCCTATGTGGGCTTTCAGATTCAACACCAACTGGCATTTGAGATACAGCAGCTCCAACAATATCTTCTGATGTTTGAAAATCATTGCTCAATGGTGGTACAATGTGTGGAGTTTCAGAAATATTAGACAGTGCACATTCAGTAATTATCAGGTATTCCCTGTTTGACAGAGATGCTTTCAGTTCCTCTACCTGCAACATTCCAGGATCAGATGTAAATAGACATCAAAATGGCTTAGCTTGAGACACAAGTCCTAGACAAAATGTAATGCATACCTTGACTGTAACTTCTGTGCTTGGTATCTGATGCAACAAGTCTCTAAGTGACCTCCGAATAACTACAGAAACCCCTTTGACATCTTGAATTATGCTTTCACCTACTTCTTGTCCAGCACCAACATTTAGATTGATATCCTCGACCTAAATCCATAACAAAGGGTTAAGGAAAGATAAAACAAAAAATGGCAATAAAGGAAAAAAAAAAACTAATGAAAAAAAGTTTTAAGATATGTATTCAAAGCTCAGGACACAAGAAGCCCAATGATTCCAACAAAAACTTCAAGAAATAGTGGAATCATTGTCCCCGGTTATTTTAAACGAAGAGCACCCAGTGGGGCCAAGCCAACCGTGACCATATTCTTGGATTGATGAACTCAAAAAGTCCACAGCAGACAACATAGTTATGATCCTCACCAAAATTGTCAATATCTCCAAATGGACAGCATTCAGCTCACTTTTACTGCCATGCAACCACTGAAAGGTGTTCTGGACAGTTATATGAACAACATCAAGCTTCAAGTAACTGTAACAAAAATGCAAACAATTACATTAATTGACACATTCAAGGAACCGATTATTAAGTAGAGCTATAGTGCAATCATAAACATACTCAAGGCTGTCTGTTCTCCGAGGCATTAAAATTATTGGTTTTCTAAGTGAAAGATCAAACTTTATAGCAGGCGAGCCTTCAATTTCACTAGCTGTAAACCATTTCTCTGAATTTGTCAGTTGATCTTTTAATTTGACAACACCCTTTGAATTGTTGGGAACAAGCCCCAAAAAATAACTAGCAACCTGCACATCAAAATTGAGATGAATGAGAAATAAGTAAAATATATATGTTGAAAACAAGATTATTTGAAGTTAGGTTACCTCCTGGACAAAGCGATTCAGATAAACAACGCGTACTTCTGAAAGCTGCCCAAAAAGGCTATACTCGTAACCCTGATAGTCTTCATCATCAACATTGAATGAAGTAAAAACCAACTGCATATCAATAAGTATTCATAAAAATCTACCATGATATTACAAAAGAAAATAACATCGGATAAATAAGCAAATATATGATCTATTATGTAAGTTCTAAACGAGAAGGTATAGTTGACTTCAATAAACATAAGACAAATTCAAAGATCACTGCGAAAGTTATCACGGTTATCACTTATGTACGGTTTGCAGTTTTACAATATAATGGAAATCAGAATCATTCCAAGACAAATGGATTGAATTCCTCGACCTAAATTGAAGTTGGCAAGGAAGAGAATCAGCAACATTGCAATAAACAAACCTAGAGCCCTAGCCCCACAGAATGGACATTTTTACTAAGGAGTAAGGACTAATATCCAACGAAACTACTAGGCTTAATACAATATGTTACAAATCTTTACCAATACCATTAGTGATTTCTGATTAAGCGACATATATATGGCACATTCAACATTTTTTGGGAGCACACACTAGGAAAAGATTCACAGTACATTTGCAAGGATTAACATAAACTGAATTGAAAGCTAAATAGATGTTCATGCAATTTGAAAACAGTTGCTAGAAGAACACACCACACTAAACAATATGTAAGCTTTCAATTGTTGTATATATATATCGGTATCTCATGCCATACCACTTTCTAGCCTGGATTCAACATTTTCAGTTACAAGTAAAGAAGAAAGGTCCTACAAAACCACCATGCTTAGAATATCATGTGAAGAGTTTACACCTTTTCCCTCAGTTCTTTCTCATTGATCACAAACACATAGCATAAAAAGTCTGGGAACATTATATTCAAACATATATTTGAAATGTGTAAAGCACTGACAGAAGAAATCCAAAGTTTATTTCCTACATTTTGATAAAATTGAACTGAAAGCTAAATATAAATTCAACTACAGTAAAAGTTTGGGAAAGGAAGTAGACATTACATCAAAAGATGATGGAGAGAAGGGAGCAGACTTATGAAAGAAAGAACATAGAACTCGGAGAGCAAATAGACCAATAATCCATATTCATTTACAAGTATGATTTTGGATAACAAGTAGTGGCCTCTATAACCAAAAATAAATCACCTTAATTCCTAAATTTAAAAAAATAAATAAATAAAAAATGACATCCGAAAGAAACCAAATAACCAAACATAGCAATGTACAAAAGACAGTTATTGTTGGAAAGTGTTGACTAAGGGAGTAATTCTAGGAGTAAAATCCTAGGAGGATTTCTAGGAATTAATTTCCTATGACTATGGAATTAATTTCCTATTAATTTCCTATAACTGTTGACTTGTAAATTAATTGTTAGTTGACTAATTGATTAGCTAAATGTTAGGAATTAATTAGTTAGCATTTATAACCTTAATTGTAGGCCTAATTGTAGGCTAAGTAAAGTAACTTCTCGTGTATATATATGGCTTATTGTAACTATTTGAATATACAAATCAATACAGAAAATCTTCATGGTATCAGAGCCTAAAACTCTTTAGGTTTACTATTCAAATTTTTTTTTTTCCTTCTTTCTTCTACCCAACCTAAAACTCTTTAGGTTTACTATTCAAAAAAAAAAAAAAAAATCCTACCCGCTACAGTACCCTGCTACAGTCCGCTACAATACTCTGTTTACATGGCAGAAATTATGGAGGTAACTAATCCTACTAGTGCTTCTCTTGCCCAATCAGGTAACCTTTCTACTAGTTATTTAAGTCAATTTAACTCTGCACCGTGGGTCATCGACTCTGGCGCATCAGATCATATGACAAGTATCTCCTCTTTGTTTAATACATATTCTCCCTGTTCTGGCAACAAAAAGGTCCGTATTGCCGATGGCAGTTTGTCATCCATTGCTGGAATAGGTTCTGTCAAGATTTCTGATACTATCACCCTTAATTCTGTCCTACATGTCCCTAATCTCTCTTGTAACTTATTATCAGTTAGCAAACTCTCTCTTGACTCTAACTGTTCGGTTGTGTTTTCTCCAACACTCTGTAAATTTCAGGAACAGACTTCAGGGACGGTGATTGGCAGTGCTAAGATGCAGGATGGGCTCTATTATTTTGAAAACAGTATAAATAAGTCGGCGTTGTTTTCAAACAGTGATGTAAGTTCTCTGCCTGTAAAAGAGCAGATAATGATCTGGCATTTCAGATTAGGTCATCCAAGTTTTGCTTATTTAAAACATTTGTTTCCGACTTTATTTCAAAATTTGTCTCTTTCTCAATTTCAATGTGATATTTGTTGTTTTTCTAAAAGTACTCACAAACCCTATGTCTCCAAACCCTATAGGGCCTCAATGCCCTTCTATTTAATACATAGTGATGTTTGGGGGCCATCTAAAATTCCTACTTTAAATGGAAAACGTTGGTTTGTGACTTTTATTGATGACCACACTAGATTATGTTGGCTCTATTTGATGAACTCCAAATCTGAAGTCGAAAAACTTTTTCAAGAATCTTAAACTCTAGTTGAAACTCAATTTCATACTAAAATTAGTATTTTACGAAGTGATAATGGCACAGAGTATTTTAACCAATATCTTGGGAATTTTTTAAAACAAAAAGGAGTTCAACATCAATCTACGTGTCGCCATACACCCCAACAAAATGGGGTTGCGGAAAGAAAAAACCGCCATCTTTTAGAAGTGAGTCGGGCTCTCATGCTTTCAATGCATGTCCCCAAATATCTATGGGGGGACGCTGTTTTAACAGCTACATACCTCATTAATAGGGTTCCCTCACGGATCTTGAAACATAAGACACCTATACATTGTCTTAAACAGGTTTTTCCCAATAATAGATTAATTTCTAATCTTCCTCTTAAGGTTTTTGGCAGCACTGTTTTTGTGCATATACCGGACTTACTTCGGTCTAAACTTGATGCTAGAGCCGAAAAATGTGTTTTCATCGGCTATCCCCCTAATAAAAAAGGGTATAAGTGTTTCAATCCCCTTACAAAGAAAACCCATATTAGTATGGATGTGACTTTTTTTGAACAAAAACCTTTTTTCTCTACAACTTATCTTCAGGGGGAGAATGAAAATAAAGATGAGTTTGAAAATTTTTTGGAAACTAATCTACCAGTTTTACCAAATTCTTTCTTTCCAAATTCTTCCTTTCCAAATTCTTCTCATAAAGAAACTATTTTTGAAAAGGAAACGAGTGTTAATGAACAACAATTAAGGACTGATATGGTGCCAGATCTTACTGATTCTAGTTCAGGGAGAGAAACATTACTTGGTGAAGATCCTAATCAGGATAATCATCCTACAACAGAGTTACTGGTTTATACTAGACGAAAGTCTCATGCTAATAGAGAACAACCTCATCTGGTACAAGACCAGTCAGCTTTCCCGAGATCCGATCCTGATCTTCTTACAGATAAGCATAAACCAGGTAATACTTCTGATTCTCAACCTATCTCTATCACTCATCTTCCTTTTACTCCTCAATCCAATGTCTTTTCTGATCTTGACATTCCCATAGCTAATAGGAAAGGTGTCCGGAAATGTACCATACATCCTATAGCCAAATATCTATCCTATCACAGATTATCCAAAAATTACAAAGCCTTTACTTCAAAAATTTCCCACCTAGTCATCCCTAGAAACATACAAGAAGCCTTAGGACACCCAAACTGGAAGGTAGCTGTTATGGAAGAGATGAATGCACTAGCCAAAAATAAAACCTGGGTTGTTGACGAGTTACCAAAAGGGAAGAAAACTGTGGGATGTAAGTGGGTTTTCACAAATAAATGTAGAGCTGATGGATCCTTAGAAAGACACAAAGCTCGTCTTGTTGCCAAAGGGTTCACTCAAACCTATGGCCTTGACTACCAGGAAACTTTTGCACCTGTGGCCAAGATCAACACCATCCGAATCCTCCTATCTGTAGCAGTAAATCTAAACTGGCCTTTACACCAGTTAGATATAAAAAATGCCTTTTTGAATGGCAACCTAGAAGAAGAGGTATTCATGGACCCTCCACCTGGGTTTGAGGGAGAATTCAAGAATGGTAAAGTGTGTAGGCTAGTAAAATCTTTGTATGGATTGAAGCAGTCACCTAGAGCCTGGTTCGAGAAGTTTAGAAAGGTTGTGAGAAGATTCGGGTACAACCAAAGCCAAGGAGACCATACACTTTTCTTTAAACATTCGAGTGGAGGTAAGAAGGCTATTCTAATTGTTTATGTAGATGATATCATCATGACAGGTGATGATATTGAAGAAATAAGAAGACTAAAACAATTGCTAGCTCAAGAATTTGAAGTCAAGGATCTAGGCGACTTAAAGTACTTTTTGGGAATGGAGTTTGCTAGGTCCAAAAGTGGAATCTTTGTTTCTCAACGAAAATACATCCTAGATTTATTGGGAGAAACTGGGATGACAGGTGGCAGGGCTGCAGAAACTCCAATTGAACCAAATCTGAAACTTGAGGCTGCTAAACCAGAGAATCAAGTAGATCGTGAACAATATCAGAGGTTAGTGGGGAAACTGATCTACTTAGCTCACACTTGACCTGATATCTCATTTGCAGTCAACATGGTGAGTCAATTCATGCATTCACCAGGACCAGAACACAATGAGGCAGCTTTAAGAATCCTGAGATATCTAAAGGGGACACCTGGGAAAGGACTATTATTTGCTAACAGGGGTCATTTTCAGGTTGAAGTCTTCACAGATGCGGATTGGGCTGGTAGTGTAACAGACAGGAGATCTACATCTGGCTACTGTACTTTTGTTGGAGGAAACTTGGTGACTTGGCGAAGTAGGAAACAAGGGGTTGTAGCAAGGAGTAGTGCCGAGGCAGAATTCAGAGCAGCTGCCCTTGGAATATGTGAAGTAATCTGGATAAAGAGGCTTCTTGAAGACTTAAAGGTTCAGGTTTTCTCTCCCATGAAGCTATATTGTGACAACAAATCAGCAATTGCCATAGCTCACAATCCAGTTCTACATGATAGAACCAAACATGTGGAGATAGACAAGCACTTCATCAAAGAAAAGATAGATAGTGGACAGATTTGAATGCCGTATCTACCCACCACAGAACAGGTAGCAGACATCCTCACGAAAGGCTTACCAAAGAAGCAATTTGACAAGTTATGTTGCAAGCTGGCCTTGGAAGACATTTTTCGACCAGCTTGAGGGGGAGTGTTGGAAAGTGTTGACTAAGGGAGTAATTCTAGGAGTAAAATCCTAGGAGGATTTCTAGGAATTAATTTCCTATGACTATGGAATTAATTTCCTATTAATTTCCTATAACTGTTGACTTGTAAATTAATTGTTAGTTGACTAATTGATTAGCTAAATGTTAGGAATTAATTAGTTAGCATTTATAACCTTAATTGTAGGCCTAATTGTAGGCTAAGTAAGGTAACTTCTCGTGTATATATATGGCTTATTGTAACTATTTGAATATACAAATCAATACAGAAAATCTTCAGTTATAAAACAAATAAAATCCTAGATTCTATTTGTACGTTTAATATATCAATGTACATCTTTAAAAGGTTCGACATCACTATGACCCACACTTTAATATTCCATATCTATTATAAGTAGGATTTTGAGTAACAAGTAACTACCAATTTATAACGGCCTATCACAAAGATTAACCCTAAGTCCCTAGATAACAAAACATAAAAATCCTAAAGAACCAAAAAAAAACCATAAATCAAAAAACAAAAATAGCCAAAAACAGTGATAAAACAAATTAAACCTTAGATTCTTTAACTATGTGTAACATAGGAACATACATCTTTGAAAAACGTCCACCATCAATATGACCCACACTTTAATACTAGCATTACAGGCCTTTTTTTTTATAAGGAATAAGACTAACATTAAACCAACATACGTATGCTTTAAGGCTATACTAGGTTAATCCATGATCAAGCACTCAGTTTGTAAGCAAATAAGAATTCACACTATCTTGACATTTACATACTGTAAATAAATTTCAACAATTTTAACAAACAAGTGTAATCCAACATACTTTTAGAAATTTCATTGAAAAACTCACCCCACCATACACAGATACACACAAAATTTTCAACTTTATTTTAAACAAATTTCACCTCTATGCAATTTAAGAAATGTCCAGGTTGATTGAGCAGTACATTACAAAAGAAAAAATTATTTTTCTTATGATTACATTTTAACTTCTACACTTACACAGAGCCATATGCACGCATACACACATGCCAACAATTGTTATTTATATATTCCTAAAAAGTTTATAAATGTAAGATGTTGAGTATAAAATTATGCTTACAAATTCTAAAAGAAACAAGTTTGTTACATTACATGTTTAATAAATTGATTTTTTGTTTTGATGCCCACATATTTCGACCTTTCTTTGTTCACAAGCTTTAAACTAGGGACTACTACTAGAGTACTAGGCCTTACAACCTTGGTCGCCAGCAAACTCATAAGATATAATTGTCCTAGCTAGGTAGCCCGAGGGGATTTTAATCCTTAACCTCATGGTTGGGAGCCAAAATTTTTGTGCTTCCTAATTTAGACATTCTAAGTCTAAACTTCCCAGCTACAACAAATGAAGGTAAACTGTATAAAAATTTCTTAAGAAAACACTAGTTCATCTCAATGGCATGGCCAAGATGTCATACATACCATCATATAATGTGCTCACTTGACATAGCTGAGGGGAAAACGAAAGCTAAAAATAGTGATATAACATCTTGGAGCAACAACAACAACAATGCCCAGACTAATGCAGTTCTTCGAAAGGAAAAAAAAAAAAAAAAAGAACAAAAATGAAAGTACCTCAACAAATGAAGTACCCCCCGTATCCCTCATATCGCAGATCCAAAAATACATATGGCTGTCAGGAAGACTGTCATCACTTATTCTCAGATTTCCCAGAGCAGCCTTTATACTAAAAGAGGATGGATATACCTTGAGAGAGAGAAACAAATTGATAAGCCTTAATAAAGTAGACCTCATATCCAAAAATGGCAAAAGCAAACTTGACAACATCGGGACAGAAGACGTGGGGAGTTGAAGTAATATGTCTTGCTAACCTTAATATCAGTAAGTAGATTATCTTGTGACAACGTAGCAAGCTTAGTTTCATTTTCATTCACCAGAACAATTTGAGCACGGACCATATTTAATGTTACATTAAAAATAATCCTGGATTTCCCCTTCCCAAGCAGACCTTTAACAACAGGCTCTTCAAAAGTAACCAAATGTTGATCATCAACCACATCATCTCTAGAAATGTCATGTCTCTCAATAGCTGCCGAAGAGTTGTCACTGAAAGATTCGCATCGATCATCATCGATATTGATAGCATCAACAAATTCCATAATAGCAAGAATAGTTGGTCTGCGACAGAAAAATGACAGTGTAGCCAGGGTGACCGTCACCTGAAACAATTATTTACAGGATCACTTATTAGATATGAACATTGTCAAATTAAAAGAAGAATGTTAACACAGAAAAGATACCCACCCTCTTATCAATATTATTATATAGAGAAGAGTTCTGGTCATAGAAAACTATTTGAGCTTTCACAAAACTATCCAATGTCTCTGTTAGTTCAACGTTCTCCATCTTATTATGAAGGGCATCATCAGGGAGTAAACCAGCAATACGACTAAAACTAGGTGTCTTCAATGATAAGTTTTCAGATGGAAACGAAGTTTGGGAGCTTAGGTACTTGGATCTGTTTTGTGGTGACTGCATTGTTTGATCAACAGAGTCAACCCAAGTTTCAGGTGCTTCATAAAAATTATCATCTCCTTCACTTTGAGCCAAAACATTACTGTCAAAACTTTGATTCTCAGTGTCATCAGAGGATAAATGAGCATCTTCACTCCGGATGAATGATCTTGCCAGGTAACAATGCCGAGACACTTGGTTGAAGCAAACTAAATCTTCAATCTCCAAAGATTTCAAAACAGTGCCAATGAACATGTCGTTCTCTCTTATCGAAAGTTGAACCTGTTTTCATGGAAGCATATAATTAAAAGAGGAAAAGATATAAATATCCATAAACATAGATAGAGTTCATCACCCATCTCACCTGACCCCCTATTGCTCGAAATTCAAATAGTCGAGTTTCTTCCGCAAGTAGAACTTTCATGAAACTCTGATCACGCTAGTGTACAGTAACACATTTTCAGATTTTTGCTAGCTTCACCATAAGGAAATTCCATAACAGTGATATGTTCCAGGCTTACCTGATGGCTGTAGTTGAAGCAGATCTTTAGTTCATCGAGAGCACCAGTTAGAAACACTGTCTCGATCTTTGAGATATCAATTGCATCATGGTTGTCATTAAGTTCTGTTTCTGAGTCGGGATCCGATGAAGTTTCAGATAGACTAGTTATAGGAGCAGAACCCTGTTTAGAAATAATGTGTGTTAATTTTTATTCTGTAAGAACGATAACTCAAAAACGTAGAGAGCTTCCATTAAATAAACAACCTTCTCAGTGATGCTCCTTATATCAGTTAAAAAACGAAAAATGAAAAAGCAAGCACACACATGACACCGGCACAGAAAGAAAGGCGATCCAATTTTTCTTCTTCGTCACCCTTCCAGCTTCAGTTATAAGGTACAGCATATTATTATGCACCCATGTTTACAGAGAAAACTTTGGACTTCTCCATCTATATCTTTCTCATGTTTCCGTTTTCTCCAGTCAGTGAGGAGAACCAATGCCTAAGCTTTTATAGAATAAAAGGGAAATACTGATAGTTTATGGGATTGAACTTGATACTTAGCTTCATTATGGGCCTCTGTAACAAAAGAATTTCAGGATACTTCCCTCTTTTTTCATTCAACTTAGTTGGGGAATGTTGTAAGGTAATTGTTGTTCTTTTTGGGGACCTTTTGTTTAATATTTACCTTCATTATAGCACTTTTTCCATAGCTTGTGGACTGCTTGTTCACTTATTGTGTTAATAAAAAAATATATATTATTTCCTATCAAAAAAATATATATATTTACCTTCAATATGGGCCTCTGTTACAAAAGAATTTCAGAATACTTCCCCTTTTTTCCCATTCAGCTTAATTAAGAGGATGCTGTGAGATAATTGTTGTTCTTTTGGGGGGATTTTTGTTCGGTGTTAGATATTGGTTTTGGGGCCTGTTTTTGCTTGTATAGTGTTCTGTAAAGAGTTCTGGTTTGTCCATGGAGCTCTCTTTTATTGGTAGCTTGTGGATCTTATTTGTGTTAATTAGATACTTTCTTTTTGTTTCACATCCAAAAATAAATAAAATAAAAGGGAAATAAAGATATAAACAAGAATTATGTGACTGCTTACCTTCCATTTCAAAACCAACTATCAATGATCAAACCTTACAACATTACTAGAAGTGGTCAGCCCTCAAAATTTTGGCATAAAATCATTGTAATATCAATGACTAGAATCCTGCTCCATGTTGCAACAGAAGAAATTACCGGTCAGGATAAAACTTAATTACTTTTTTCACTCAAAGTATAACAAATGGAAACGTTGGCTTTCCCTAACCCAAACAGTCAAAATTCTTTTAGAGTTTTTCTCTCTTCCAAACTCTTTCACCTAAATCGTTAAAACTTAACCTAAATTTCAACACCAATGACCAGAAAAGAAATTTTCCACCGCCGGCAAAACTATGATAAGAACAATTTCCAGCATTCTAGCCCTCCTTAGTAAACTCAATTACTTTTTAATTAACTTTCCTTTGCCAAAATTTCAAATTATCAATGAAGATTCCTCAGTTATTTCCATTCTCTCCAACCACATGTGATTTGAACCTCTGCACTTCCTGACACATGTCATTGGTTTTTATTTTTAGCAGCTTGTTATACAGTTTTCCCAAACCAAATAACACAAACACAGATCTAGATTCATTGTTTATTTATTCTTTTAAACCAAAGCCTATTTTCCTAGATGTAGTGATTGTGTTTAAGAATATTTTCTTGTGAATTTTCTATCCATCAAATTACATAAATTTAAACAACAAAAAGAATCAGAAAGCGTAACATAAAAAAGAAGAAAAGGTAAGCAAGAACACTGCCAAATCTCGCTTTCACAAGAGTTTCAGTCTTCAGCTTATTTAGCACCAAAATTGAAGAGCACAAATTGTAGTCTACATTGTGTTAGACTGTTAGTCTTCTTGCAATTTGGTATTATGTCTATTCTTTCCTTCAAAAATTCCTATGACATATTAAGATATTATGAACCAAATTTTTTATCACTATCATTTTGCAATCACGAGAAAAGTATTGAGACTTGACCACAGAATCACATATTTGGGCTTCTCCTTCACCTTTACAGGGATACCCGATACTGAGGGGATCATAAGATTTGGCTCTCTCAATTTGAGGACAAGAACCTAAAGCCAAACCAAGCATAGGGAACAGGATTGAGTTACATCAAAACCGCGCAGAGATATTTGGGCTTCTCCTTCAGCTTAACAGGGAAACTCGACACTGAGGGGATCATAAGATTTGGCTCTCTCAATTTGAGGAAAAGAACCTAAGCCAAACAATGCATAGGGAACAGGATTGAGTGACTTTTTTTTTTTTTGATAGGAAACAAAAATATATTGCAAGAAAAGAAATACCCCAAAAAGATATTTGGGCTTCTCCTTCACCTTAACAGGGAAACTCGACACCGAGGGGAACATAAGATTCAGCTCTCTCAATTTGAGGACAAGAACCTAAGCCAAACCAAGCATAGGAACAGGATTGAGTGACATCAAAACCCCGCAAAGCAAGTGCATAGATTAGACAATTTCATGTTTGACTTATCTACTGCCCTTGAGACATTAACATATTCCCTATAACAAAGAACAGAAAATGATAAACATAAATAAATGATCACAATTTAAGTTCAGTGAATAAGTTACCGAAGCACTGTATATAGCCCCTTGCAACCGGCTTTTCCAAGTTTTTCTTGAATCATCAGAATCACACCGTAATATTAGCGCATTTACATCTTCCACAACCTAATTACAACAAAACACAAACAAAGTGATATCATATCACTAAACCCCAACAACAAATTCTAAGTAAAATCTAAATAAGTCCTTGAATCTTCAAATCAAAGAGAATGATAATCAAACCTTGCTATTGGATCGTGCAGCATCACAAACAGCTAATACATAGTCTACATCACCAACCAACTGTGGTGGGACTTGATATATTTGTTTCCCCCGCAAGCTACAAAATAGTAAATATAAATAATAATACCCAGAATTACAAGTCATTATTTATGCAGTAACAAGGTTCAATTGCAAATTGGAGTTATTACTTTTAATAACCATCTAAATCTGCTTGATATCCTCTATTAGGTAACCGCCACACCAAAAAATCTTAAGCTAGCAGGTAAGAGTATTGAAAACTAGTATTAAACTCTTCCATTGTTGCTTAGGTGCAAGACCAACAAGTTTGTTATGAGAACAAGTCCAAAATACAGATAGAAAGTTGAACGTGCAAAAAATTTCTTAAATGAATGAAAATATTTTCATACGGCAAGACTCGAACTCAGGATCTCCTGAGAAAAGTAACTCTAATATCATGTTAGGTAACTGTTAAGACATTTGTTATTTAGTAAAGGGTATTAAGTTCTAACATCTCCATCTGACCACACAAACTTTCTTCCTTTCGTCCTCCCACAGGATTATTACAAGTATTTTGGCAAAGCTTTTTTCCGCTTTTTTTTCTGTTCTCTAAGTGTTTCCAATATACAAAGTCTGGAGCAGTTGGTTACCACAATCAACCAATGAGCATGAAAACAAAATATGATTTACATAAATACCCAGCAAAAACTTTTCTTAAAAAATAAAAAACTGTATTACCAACACTATTAAGCTGTCATTTTAATTCATCTCCTAGAGGTTTAAGCTAGGAATCTCCCTTGCAGGGGATGTTTCTGATAAAGGAGTTTTTTGACCATTTTTATGGAAAGTCTCCACAATTCCAGAGGTTTCTAACAAATTTCAAACCAATAACGCCTACCGGTATTTTAGCCAAACCTTAAAAGAGGTTAATGAAATTTTCCCACAACATTAATGTACACTTCAATGTTCTAAAAATAGATAGTATAATGCAGTGATCAAGTTTTTTCAGCCTTTCAAACATTTTCTCTCGGTTGTTGCAATAACTTTAAGCTTTGTGAACCAATTTTGAAATATAGTATACATCCACTTATATGAGACATTTTCATGCCAATCACAAATCAATTTGGAAAAGCTGATGTCTGAACCTGAGATATTGTTTATAGGATTTAGCATCAGGGCCTTCTAGTACATAAAGGAAAGGCCCAACTAAGCAGAAGTATCGCCGCTGCCATACAGCTTCCCTATATCCCACACCCTATCACATTGAAAAAATAATAATAATAAATAAATAATTAGAAATGTTAAAGAAAGCCTCCATATTAGATAGAAAGAAGGGATGAAAGACAGACAAAGATAGAAACCTTCCAACTAAGTAGAGACAACCACCCCTCAAAATCAGCTCGGTCCCAAGGGCGAAGGAGATTTGAGTTCTCACTATCCTCCTGAAATATTTTTATTATTTGCATCAATCGATGATACCGAGCTGGAGAAAAGTGAAACCCTAGTGATGGCAGCCGTAGAGCAAGTCTCATGGAGGGGTAAGATGGGTTCTCTAACCGAATCTGTATGTAATTTGATACGAGTTAACTTCACAACTTGACATGTAACCAAAGCATTAGGCACATAAAAGAATATTCCAATTCAGGTAACATGAGGGGAACTCTACCTGTTGAAGCTTTAAGATCACCCCGCATTTATCAATAACAGGTAAAAAACTAGCACCAGACATTTCGCCAGAAGCATTATACTCATTTAAGGTCTGGTTCCATTGATAGTTGCCATCAATCAGAAAAGCAGATACATCACTCAAAACCAAATCAAATTGCAAATACATATCCAGCTCCTTAGATGATCTTCGATCATAGTCATCCTGTACACATTTGACAACCTCTAAATAAATTTCTGGGAGTTATTTGAAATGAGAGAATCAAGATCAAGTTTACCTGAGAATGGATAACCAAATTTCCCAAGTCAAGCATAAGTTTTGTAGAATGGGTGTCATCTGGACGAAATTCAGTTGGAATAGTAATCTTGGGAGCAGCAATGTCCAAGTCAAGCAGAAACCTACCATAAGATATATTTTGATCAAATGTACCATCAAATGGCAATAATTATATAACCAGCATCTCAAACATCTATTGAACATTGTGCACATAATGACCACACAAACCATTTATATCGGTTAGCTGGCATCAAGACTGTGGGATAAAGTAAATAACCAATCCATAGTACACGAAAAAATTGTAAGAACAAAGAGAAATTTAAATAAACAATATCCACTGATAAACTTCCTGAATCAACATAAAGCTTGTATTCTATCTAGTGTTAACATCTTTTAATTTTCAAATTATTAAAGTAAATCACCATTCATAAAAAGCTGTCTAAATGGCAATTAAACTAGGTATTTGTAAAACTACCCATTTATACTCGAAATAAACTATCAATAATTAAAACAAAGTAGGAGATCATCCAAATATACAACCACAAGGTCTGTAACGACCGATCTAATATAAAACATCACTAATTGAATTCATAACTATTTCACCACAACATAAAAATTAAAATTAACAAACCTGGCGTGATCCTTCAAAGCTCTGTTCACTTGTTGCTGGGCAGTTCGCCTGACACCATCAATTGTCATCTGATTACGAATAAAAGCGATGATCAGTGAACCAATCTAAAAATGAAGCATGCTAGACAAACTCACTGGACCTCAACCTTTCAAAGAGGGTAATAAACTCAAGTTGAAGTTGCAATGCACTATGAATGAGCAATGGTAAAGAGTTTACCTCGGAGCTTCATTTCTTCCCTAAAGAAAAAAATGCACTAACTATTACACTTCCAAAGTACAAGGAGCAGCCCACTTGCTTCTATTTAGTCCGGTAAAGGATTTTAAAGACATCTCTTACAACAGTATGTATATAATATGCTGAAGAGAATAAAAATTCTATATGATTGATAATTATGTAAATGATCCTTTGTTCCTGAATATTTCAGTATATCCTAATGTAATGTGAATCCCCATCCATACTTGTGAGGTCCAATAACGAGTAAATATACTCTTTAATTTTCTTGAAGCATTCAATTCTATTAAACATTCAAAATACCTACTGAATTTTTTTCCCCATATTTACAACAGAAATTACTAAAGTACACAATTGTCAAAGTGGTATTGGGCCTAACTCAACCCCAAAAGCTATCTTGTAGGGTGAAGGTTGCCTTCACACTTATATATTGCACTTCCCCTTAATGCCCAAGCGATGTGGGACTATGATTTGCAACCTCCCTCACGCGCAGCGTGCTCACTCAGCAGCACGTGCACCGTTACAGGCAGGGACACACTGGGCCCCACCCATCCCTGGGTGCCATGTCAAAGTGGTCTTGGGCCTAACTCAACCCCAAAAGCTAGCTTGTAGGGTGAGGGTTGCCCTCACACTTATATATTGCACTTCCCCTTAATTCCATATCATGATCTCTAAGGAAAGGATTACACAAGGTCTGCACACTCATTCCAGGAAACATGGCTAGCACTTGCAATTGTCTATAGAAAATGGAAAGAATAAATGGGAAAAAAAACCTGAACAGCAGCTGCAGTTTCCAATGCTATGGTCTGACTGACCGCGGTATTGCTTTCAAAAAATTTGATCATTTCATCAATGGAATCCTTCAAATACTGGCCAAAGACAAATAATAAGTCAACAGCCATAAATAAAAATTCAGAGCTTATAGTAGTAGGAGTATTCAAGATTATAAGAGGATATAAGCATACGGTCATGTAACAGGGAGAAGCTTTAGCAACCAGACTCCAGTCCACTTTTACATCAAAAGGCTTGTAGCAGAAGACTCCAACTAAAGAATCAGCAGCTGTAGCACTCTGCATGGATTAAGGAATTTCAGGGTGCCACTAGATTCTTACAAAATCTAATGAAGTCTTTCAAAGATGTAAAACAAACATGCAGTCAGACCTCAGCAAGAAGACCATTTGGCGATGATAACTGATATGATCCCAATTTCATGTCAAAAACTTTTGTCTCTGGATAAAGCTTAACAGAGCACGCAAGACCTTCACAGGATAACTCGGCAAGGCATTCCAGTCTCTCATCAAGAAGCTTTGAAGCATTATGTTTCATGTGAATATCCAGGTAAGTATGGAGAGTGTCCAACTTCTCATTAATCATCAGTGACTCCTCATCATCACCTTCCTTATATCCTATGAGCTTATTTAATTGTTCCCAGTCTTCGTCGCTGAAATGAAATGGTTCACTTTCATCTTCTAAGGATTGTTTATTCCTGGAAAAAAGAAATAAAAATAGGCAATCATATGAACTTTTTAACTTCACCATTTACAAACAATTAAAAAATGGCTGTTCTCAAGGTAAAACTGCTCACCATCCAAATGACCACCAAGATTTCGTAGTTTTCTGTTTCTTCAAGTGATTGTCTGATTCTATTGACTTTTCAACAAACTTATGAGCCAACATCCTGCAGAACACCAGGTTGCAGTAATAATAATTCAAAACAAAATAATTAGGGAACCATAAATTAGCAATATTAAGAAGATAAAAAGCCATAGCAAATATAAATGCATGTATGCATGCATGCAAGCATGCAAATATGAACAATGGAATGCAAGTATGGACAATGAATGTTGACAAAAGAAACCATCCGGAAAGAGTCCAGACAGGCATTCATGCATGTGCAGATGTATGCACAGTATTGCTTTCAATATATTCCTTGCTTTCTTAACATGATAATTATTATTAAATAAGAAAAGTTCAGACCACATGTCAGCATAGCCAATAGTTTTCTGAAGTAACTCAACAGGAAATGGGAAAGAAAAACTCGTTTGATATTGAAGCAACAACAAAAATCTTGGAACAGATAAGCAATAGCACTACATAGTGCATCAATGGGAATTCCATTGAAAATTAATAAATTAATATGATATGAAAGGCTTCTAGCTCTCACAGTAGCAATGTATTCAACAGGAATTCAGGGACCAAATTCCAAGACATGCATTAGCTCAAGGGACTTGAGGTTAGATTCCCTAGGATGCAACTACCTTTAATAGAAAAAAGAAGAGAAACTAAAATTAAAACAATGGCCACAATATTCAATTTATGTTGCAAGAGACTAATATCATGTGTTCAGATTTATATAGAGTGAATATCCGATCAAAGAAAAATAAATACAGACTAATTTACAATTCAATGATAAAATTTATAAAAAGTACATAAAAAAATAATACCTCCACTGCAGTATGAGGTCAATATCAAGTCCACGATCAAGTTCCTCGATCTCTTCATTGTCATCAACTACTACCCGGCTGATGTCAGATTTAAGCAATGAGGCATAAAGAGAAATATATCTCTTACGCAAGCTGGCATACCTCAGAACCTGCTCCCACGACAGTCTCCCACTGCCACATGGATATCATTCTTAGGAAATGAAGTAAAAACAATTATTCCATTTGCAAAACCAAATACACTTTCAGTTGAATAACAAAAATGCTTCAATTGCCCAAGCTCCCAACCCACCCACCCACCCACCCACGCCAACCCCCAAAGCTCATAAAATAAAAAATATAAAATAAAAGGTAATTGGTAATCTGAAATTGTCAGTATGAAACAGTCGATGTAAAACCCATAGAGATATTTTGCTTCACATGAGAAAGAAAGAAACACATAAAGAGGAGAGTCGCATCAAGAGAAATTAGATAATTTAGAATTGTTTGTGATGCAAAGATGTTGGGTAAAGAAGATTAATGATGATGATTCCATTCTGCTTCTTTTCAGAGAAAAAATGGTGATCACCTTTGTACATGTGGGATAGTGGGAGACACACCAAGCTCATTCGGTCATTCCCATTGGGCAAGTGTAAAAACCAGGCTTACAATTGAGCTTCACAAACAATTCTAGCGAGGATGAGAGGATTAAGAACGAAATAAGTAAAGAATGGGAAAGAAAGATGAGGCCAACAACCTAACATTTGCAAACACGTTGAAAAACTTAATTGATCTCCTCCAAGGTCAAAAAGTTAAAATTCTAGATTTTGAAGTTTCCAATAAATAAATAAAGAGTTAATTACTGGTTTTCAAGGTTTCTTACTATCGGAGTATTACTTGAGCCATATAATGTATGCAGGAAGATTTGTTAAAAAAAATTCTTCATTCTTAATCACCCTAGATTTTGAAAATTGCTCACTACGTAGTTAGGTTTATATCTCAAGTGACAATACTATTCAGAAAATAATACAAACATGAACACTCAAAGCACTTTCACTGTCAAAAATGAACATTTGAAATCCAAGATGCTCTTCTACATATGAAAAGCCAACATATAAGAGGTTTAAAAGGTCTAAGACCAGGGTTTTAGCATGCCCGGACAAAATTACATTGGGAAGACAACAAAAGGAAATTTACAACTTTTACCTTGCCTTCTTCATCTGGTCTGAAACAGCTTTGAATGCATACTTCCACCAAGACCTAGGATCAGATTTCACTGAGACAAGCGGACGATAATGGGCATATTTCAAGCGTTGATTAAAGGCAGCAAAATTATCGGCTAATTTTAGAATATCCCTGTACCCATTCTGCAACCACAATGATACTCAATCTATTCAAATCATTTGAAACCTATCACTCTCAGAATCAAAGAATGACAGGATGGAACTGTTAGAAAATACCCTTGATAAACAAAGTGTCACATCATCCAAGTTAACTGCTGCTTTCTGTAGAGGCTGACCACTATTGATAGATTCATTTGACTGCAATTTTGAGTACTTTGCATTTCCGGTCACTGGTTGCAGAATGTATGTATGTGATTTTAATAGACAATCAGCTGGCTTACCCTCCTTTGTACCAAATCTGAAAACCTGAAACTCGGAGAAATCCAGCACGAGGATGATTAGGAGAGAGAAGGAAACAAAAAACTAAGAAACAGATAATCAAATAATTAGATATATTGAATTTTTTCTATACTATAAAAGAACGGGTAGGACAGTACCTGAACCCACTCAGGAGGAAGCAAATCTTCCCATGGCTTGTCCATATTCCAAGGGGTTATATCAGAATCTAGATAAAGGGCAAGTCGATCAAGTACCACCGACTGTTAAACAAGAAAAATGGATTAACAGCCAAAGACAAGAATGTCAAAAACATATACCTGAACACAGAATTCAATTTATTTTATTAAGGAGAGTGAAAGAATTTCATTAATGAGTGAAAGGTAAAGGAATAACGAAAATGAACCCAACATCTAAAAAAAAAAAAAAAAAAAAATATCATAATACCCTGCTATAGAAAGTTCCTTCTCTCTAGTTAATCGGACATTTTTTAGAAGAGAATTTTCATCTTTTTTTTTCTAGATCAGTAACAGATAAAATTTGTTACTATCAAAAATTAGAATGAAAGGGTGAACCAGCAGCCCACCAAGAGATAAGAATGATAGTCTAAAACAATCTACCAGATATTCTAACAAGCACAAGATTTTTCTTTGTTTAAACAGTCATTTCTATTGGTAAGCACAAAAAGGTGAACCGAGACTCCACAAAGAGATAAGAATAAAAGTTAAAACATCTTACCAGAAATTCTAACAAGCACAAGCTTATCTAGCAACAGCCTCCCTATCATGTTGAATGAAAAATAGTGATATATCTATAAATTCATTAGAAACTCAAACCCAAACCCATTAAGACATTAAGCCTTCCTGATAACCATAGATGATTCAAAGAACAGAGTGCAAAATCATTCACCAGCAAATTAAAGAAGATTAAGGAAACAGCAGCACCAGACAAGCACACATCAGAAAATTTATTTTCTAATATAACCTACAATGATTTTTATAAAATCTGGGGAAAATTTATTTTCGCGAACATTTTGAAAGCTTGTGTAAATAAGTATTAATCAATGAAAAGTATCCAACTGCACTCTACTGATCAAAATTGCATATGGTATGGAAATAGTAACCTTCTGAACGCGGTCTAGTGCACCCCCAGTAACAAAAGTCTCCTTCCCATTATCATCAACTGTCACAGCTGAGAGTTTCTCCAAGGTTACGCCAGCTGCAAAAGGGTGCCCAGTATTGCTACAAGAAACAAATCATAAGCCCTCAACACAAGTTAATTGAAGATTAAGAAATCAAATCTTCTATATCTACTTTACCTCTCAAGATCTTCATATCTGATGTGGATATTTGAAACTGAAAGTTTCAAATTTCCAATTATTGTGTTGATAAGGGACCCCAACCATGATGTATTCTTCAAAAAAAAAAAAGGCAGGTTAAAAATCGTTACACATATCGCATAAAAATTTCCAAGACAAGGAACAATAGGAAATTTCAGTTTAAAATTTCCAATTATTGTGTTGATAAGGGGCCAAACCATAATATAATCTTCAAAAGAAAAAAAAAAAAAAGGCAGGTTAAAAAATGTTACACATATCACGTTAAAATCTCCCAGACATGGAACAACAGGGAGTTGGAACTTGGAAGACTGGAAAACTAATATTCTTAGTCCAAGAGGGATTGATCCAATCAAATGTTCCGGTTCTCACAAGTATTCAGTTATTATGCGTTAATAACTTAGAGAATTACACAATCATAACCGTTAGGTAACAGCTAGATCCAAAAGCTTGCGCAATCATGTAAAGGCCCAAACAGCAAGCAAGACCGACAGGCTTGTCTCATGGCCCCAGCCCAAATGCAAACATGGATTCATATATTCATATTAGAACAAATAACTAATATGAATTCAGGGGGGTGGGGGTGTGGGTGGGGGTTTTACTCTTACGAAAACTAGGTCCAACACGGCAATTACCCTTTTAAGAGCTAAACCTGAAAACTTAAGCTATCAGAAGGGTTTCCCAACAACACTATAAAACTCACTAACAATAATAATTTGGTGACAAGTAGATGTTACCAAGCAATCGCAGTAGCGCGCAAAGAACATATATTAAACTCTATAACAATAACAAAATTGGTGACTACTAGACCTTACCAAGTAGTCGCAATAGCGTGCAAAGAACATATATAAATTGGATTTTATTTTATTTTTCTCATCTTTTAACAAAAGAAAGACATCATTAGTTGGTAAACCACTAAATAATTAGGTGGTGTTTGGATCTGTTTTTAAAAACAGTTTTTTGTTTTTAAAAACAAAAAACAACTAGAATACTGTTTGGTTAAACGTTTTACAAAACTGTTTTTAAAAACAAAAAACAACTTTTTAAAAGTTATAACTAAAAAGTTAAAAACAACTTTTTATTGTTTTCTATTGTTTTCAAAATAGGTTTTCAAAATAAACCTTAACTTTTCCCTCTAAACAACAATTTCACTCATTTTAAAAACAACAACCAAACACTTTTACATCGTTTTCCGTTTCAAAAAACTACTTTTAAAAAACACTACCAAACACATTACATTTTTAAAAACATCATTTTTAAAACATGATTTCCATTTTTAAAACAAGTTTATAAAAACACCATTTTAAAAACGATACCAAACGCGCCCTTAAAGTCTGACCAATAATAGAAGTCGTGATACAAGGTCATGAATCCCAAAGTAAAGGATTTTACAATCTACATCAAGGATTTGAATACTCTATCATGGTAAATCTTAAGACATGAAGTGTCATGATCAGAGAAGTCGCATTGTTGTTGTGACTAGTGACTACAACTCAGGAATATCTTAACCGTACCATTTCTGATTTCAATTCTTGTGCTCTCTCCAATAGTTTCATTTCCATTTCCTATCACCCAAGAGAAAACACAAATAGAAAATCGATTAAATATCCAAACATATGGTGTGCTGTTATCAACAGCAATATACACAAGGTTCACCCTGTCTTACCCGTACTCGGTTTTTCTTAGCATCTTGGACAGAATCCTCACTAAAACCTTCAACTTGAGTTGCAGGTTCGGCTAGTAAAAAGATTCGATCCAAATAAACCAAAACTGGATCTTGGCCTAGCCTGCTCCATGGAACCTGAATTGATAAATATCACAGAAATTTTGAAAAACAATATTCATATTACTAACAATCCAAATCAAAAGCACCTTTCAATACAAAATCTGTCAAATAAATTAGAAAGTGAAGACACTGGAATAATTATAGAGATACGGAAGGTGAAAATGGAACTACTATGTAGCCTTTCTCTTCAAAGTAGCTAAGTTAATCAGTAGCATTAATTCTTTTGGTATAGTTTTTTACTACGCAACACGCAAATGATCAACTCCTCGGAGACTTCTACCATAATTGTCTAAGAGTAGTTTTGGGATTGTCGAAGCTTTTAATCACTATTTTATAATTTGGCACTTTAAAAAGTGTTAAAGTTATTAATTTGAAAAGTGGTTATTAGATGGTACAACCAACTTTGGCTTAACCACGGGTTAAATTATTTAACAATCATTTTCAAAAAAACTCATCATTTAGTAACAAATTATAAAAATAAAAAATAAGTGATTAGTTTTAAAGTCTGCAACAATCCTAAACATATCCTAAGCTTCAAAAAAGTTCTAAATAAGCATACACGATTAAAATATAGAAATTACAAGCATGAATGACAATAAATCTCTTGTGCAGAAAAGTGGTTCCATTTAGGTCAACCCCGTTACTTACTTGATGGTCCCTCCAGGCCTGATGATCTTACCAAACAATCCACCATCGCTGTTTCCATTGCATACAAATCAAACTAACCTTGAACTATAATTTTAAAATTATTGATCGATACATGAAAAGTACGTATAGAAACACAAAGGGTGTAGTGACATTCCCAATATCAAATCCAAACGGCCATTTGCATTAGTGGGAAGTAGTTTCTATAAATATTTTCTGAATATAATTTTCAGCAAATATTTAAACTCATATTTTAAAGGTTAGTATAGAAATGTTTATTATGTGAAACCATTTAACCTCATCCTCGACCATGAAAATATCTCCTCGAACCTCAAGTTCATCTATATTGAGAAAAATGGAGCAAGGGAAGATTGAAAAGGTTACTGATCTTATAAAACATGAAGTCAGTAATTTAAGTCAGGGTCATTTATGTTCTCAAAAGACTTAAACCTTAAAAGCCCACTAACCTTAATTTTAACAGATCCAAGAAAACCCGCCTTAACTCTTACAGGCAACTTTAGTGCATTGAGCGCCTCTGGCTTCAGCTGCATATTTGTTAGCTCGACATCTCCTGTTTTACATTTTACAGAAATAATAAATAACCAAGAGTACATAGAAAGCCATAAAAAAATGACTAGATTTTAAGAACATTTTTTGTCATGTAAAACTGTTTAAGCATGATACCAAACCTGTAATACAATATAAATTTTACAAGACACAATATGGCTAGGGTTAGTTCAACCATCTTAGAACTACTAAGGGGAACTTGCATAAAAAGAATTACAGTCCCCACTCTCATGCGACATGTACTTAAATCCAATCCCCAAATCGTGACCAATTTTCTCACCCTGTTATCATTTGTATCGGAAGCGATTGTATTTGATAGTGATTAGAAGGCCTTCATGAATTGCATGTATGTTAGGTAGGAAAGAAACAAAAGGATCAAAGAGATAAAGGTGAAGTGAACAAAAAGAACAATAGAAGAGGATGTCCTTCCATCCATTGGTTGATTCTGATGAAAAAGGGAGGGAAACAAAAGGGTTGTTGATAACCACCATCTAGAATACAATAAAGAAAGAGAGGAAAAAACCACTATGTATTAATTATTTGACCATTACACCCTTACATAGTAATGTCCTGAATTGCATGTATTCCCACATTCGTAACTTCTTTATGCAAGATAAGGATAGAAATTAAAATTCATGCTATCTCCTTACATGTTCTAATTCTCTCTGTCTCTCTTCAGTCAAATGCAGGGACTAAGTCCGCTGAGTTCATAGGACATCCTACTCTTTCCTTCCTTCCTAGCATTACTTCCTTCCAAACAAACAGGAAAAAGAGCCTCTCCCCCATCCCACGTCTTCCCACCCCGCATCCTTCCCTCCTATAGTCCTATTTCCACCCGAACAAACAAAGTGTAAGTTCAAGTGGCTGAACAATTAATACTGGATTTGGGTTCTTTCCTCCTTGGACTGAACATATATACTATTTGGTTTTCTAATGATTGTGTTATCATATCATTAGTACATTTTTTACAGCAATCTTCTGATGAATCCAATTTAGTAAAGATTAAGCTAATCCCAATAAAGTCAATGAGACCATAACAATTAAACATTTGCAAAACCAAAGCTAAACACCCTACCTCTTACATTTTAACTCTCATAAACCATGTTATTTTTCAAATTGCAATCACAGAGAAGTCTTATTCGATATCAATTGCCAGTATCATTTTAAAAATCCGAAAACAATCTATAGGTTCATAGCATTTTGTTACTCACCATCAAGAAAGAGCAAAATTTCAATAAATTAAGTTTCGAACCAGGAATATACTCAAAACACAATGGACTAAACTAGTAAAATTCAAAATTGACTTCCAATAAAAGCTGTATGAAATTGAAAGTACAAAACAGAAACCGAACTATATATATACATAGTAAGTAAAGAAGAAAAGGTTAGATGTACCTTGCCAGACACTGATCTTGAGAGCCTCTTTATTGAGACCTCTCACGTAATTCCCCAAGTATTTCTGCAGCAAATACGCCACCTGATCCTCCAACATCTTGAAGAATCAATAGTTAAAAATTGCGTCGCTGATCAATAGAGACTGTATGGATATCAAGATTGAATAGCGAGTGAAAGAGAAGAAAAGAGAGTGTTTGTGTGTGCGCATTTTTGGCTCTCGACAGAGTGCGATAGAGAGATTCGTGTGTTAAAGGACACGTAACTTTTATTTTTCTCCAAGAACACGTTAGGCGTTAGAAAGGAGTACAAACTGTATAGTAAAGGAGCCAGTAATTAGCTGTTGCCGTTTGTATATTACTCCTTTTAATATTATTCGGTTTATTTTTCATTATTAACTTTTTTTTTCAATTAAATTTTGAATTATGATGATATTTGAATCTATTTAATATTTATGAAATGAGTAATGTCATAAAATATAGGAAATTTGAATAAATTAAAATTTCAGATATGAAATTCAAAAGTAAAAATTCTTTATCATTGCAAGAATATTATATATTTAATTTATAATTAATTTTAAACATAATTACACGTATATGATTTCGATTGTAAATTTAACATTTCATCTATCAATTTTCTTTCAATCTATATGTTATCATATACTTCTAAAAAAAATTGATTTTATATAATCAGTTATCATATCAAATTGATGAAATATGTACGAATTAAAATAAACTAAAATTTTTAATATTTAATGGTAAATAATAAATATCATGTCAATATGAGGTTTGTCTAACCGTATACAATACAATTCACACATATACTATTGTTATTGTAAATTTGAGCCATACACTATTTCTAAAACTTTGAATTAATTATAATATTTCAAATTAAAAAATGTTAAAAATTATAATAATCATATCATTTTAAACAAATGAAGCAATTGGACAGTGACTCAAATCATATTCATATGTACATGACTTGGTGTTAATTTGGTTTTATTTTATTTTAACTATTAAAAGACTTGATGTTTAAGAGTATGTATATATCTAGAACATGCTGTGACTATAATATCACCCTCGACTCTAGTCTCCTCCATGTTCATTGGTTGTAATTTGCAGTGGAAGGAGGGATTCTAGTGGCGATCGCAGGAGATCATTCCTCCGCATCGAAATGATGCTGACAAGGCAACAAAAAGTTGCGAAATTACCATTATCCAAACCAAAGGCGGTGGAGGAACCGGTGACGTGGTATCTGGGATATTTCGTTAACCGGTAAACATCTTAGACTGCAAACTGACACGTGCCACAATTTATGGTTTATCAGCGCTTTCTATGCTTGATAAGAATTTTCACGTGTCATTGTCTGTTATTTAGGACGGTGTATTCTATTAGGATTCTTAAGTAAATTCAAAGACGTTTTTTAAGTGACAAATTTTTATGGATTTTCACAGACTTTTAAAAAATCCACATGGACTTTCATTGATTTGTTCAGATATCTATCTCAGACTTTTATGAATTTGTTTAAACATCTATCTCAGACTTTTATGAATTTATTTAGATATCCATGGACTTTCATGGATTTGTTATCTCTGACTTCTATTATAGATGGAGAATTATACCATTATATGGTCCAATAACACAATTTATACACTCAACCAATGTGATCCATTAATATAATTTGCAGTTCTAACAACAATCTCTACTTTCTTCATTTTCTCTTCTATTACTTTTCACCTCTTTAATCACCTATTTCAATTTCCAGTTCTCCATTTGTCTCTCCATAACCACCTGAGTATTGCGAACCCTGTAACAACGTAAACCTTAAGGAGACAAGTTTTTGATGTCATGTCAGTTAAAGAAACTTTTAGCTCTTCAAGGAGACAAAAAAAAACCCCAAGAGGAAGTAGAGGTAATAATACAGATGAATTATCAATAATAAAAGCAGCAGCATGGGCTTGGTATCAACATGGTTCTAGGTATCAAGGTGAATTTGTTATCAGAAGACCAACTTATCAGAGAGTAGCTAATTATAAGCCATCACTTTTTTTTTTTTTAATACGCAATTTTCGACACATAAAATTGATAATATGGATTTCAGTATAACAATTGACAATGACTGTTCAATTGAAAATTTTATTTCAATTATGATACTGACTAGAATTAAATGTAATTCCAGGATGAATTTACAATTTTATTGTACATCTACCTACCATTCAGCTTTTGAAAACATTTTTTCAAACAAAAGGGACTCTTATCGAATCATATAAACAATGCTTCAAAAAAAAAAATCATATAAACAAACAATAATCAAATAATCGAATAACCAAGTAAAGCTATACATAAAATATTGAAAAAAAAGTATAACCCTAACCCAAACCTTGTCACAACTGACCCCCCTTTGATCCACGATTTTTAATTAATTCTCTACAGCTTCAAATCCTACAAAATTTGACATGGATAATCTAGACATATATGAATGCTACAGTAAAATTGGCAATTTAATCCATGATCATTTGTATATGAAAACATTCATTCTTTTCTTGTTTCTCAAATATGTCAAGCAGAAATCAATATTGACCTTTGTCCACTCCAAAAATTTAACAATTTTTTCACTCATTTATAAATCACGAAACTTTGCAGAATAACAGTAAATATAACATTCTATCTACATATAATTTTTCATAATTTTCTAGATAGAAGAACCCACCCAAATAAATTTACGAATTCTAGCCATTTGTCAAAATGAAGGGGTTCCAGCAGGTCTTTGTATATTTCGAAAACACATAGAGTCCACCAAAATCATTGGGGAGAAGGCTGGACTTTTATGGACTTTTATGGACTTTGATATTAATACCTCTCACCATCAAGTCCACCAAAATCCATGATTTAATAAAATCCTTTAAAATCCAGTCCCAATTGAATACACTTTGATTCTTATAGACATTTTTAAAGTCTCAATTCAATACACTCAGATTTGAAAGGATTCTTTAAAAGTCCATAGAAATCTGAATTGAATACCATTAGATTAATATAGACTCTTTTAAAGTCTTTAAATGTCCGAATTTAATACACTATGATTTATAATGTCTTTAAATGTCCTCAAGAATCCTAATTGAATACACCCCCCTTAGTTTAAAAAGATTAAAAAGATTCATCGGAAGTATTTCCTTATGTAGCAGTAGCACTAATTTCGTGTTTCAATGCTAACTTGGTGCAAATTGGAGCCCAAAAATATTTTTGGTGTGGTGTTGCACTATAGCTCCACACCATTTTATTTTATTTTTTTAAGTCAAATCAACTACTTAAAACTTTTAAAATTTTCAAATTCAATCACCTCGTATTTAATTATAACAATATTTAAAATCTTTAAAATGACATCAACATTAATTATAGAAAAAATATATATATTATATAAGTTAACCGATATAAATTGTCAAAAAAAAAAAAAAAGTAAACTAATCTAAATTAATTAATATTGTATAAATATTTGAGATAATATTCTTTAGTGGAAATTGCTAAAAATAACCACATCTAAAATGAAATGAAATGAAAAAAAAAAAACCACATACGAAAGTTTAGTTGTTAATAACGAAATTTTTAAAAAAAATTCAGTGCATATCTAAAAATTATAAAAACACCCCCAAATTTTTATTTTTTTTACTCTTTTGTTTTTTCTACTGTCTAACTGTCTTCTTCCTTCTTCCTCATCAAATTCGAATTGTTATTCCTGCAAATCGAACGACTAAAAGAACCACATTGTTGTTCCTGCAAATCAACCCACTAGAGAAAGGTTCGATCTCGAAATTATGTTGAAGATTTGAAGAAGTTATTGAATAAAAACTTTTTGCTCTAAATCGGTTTAAGGTGTGTAAATATCTTTCATTTGTTCATTAATTGAGTTGCAAACAGTTAATTTAACATGGTTTTAACATTATTGCATCACTTGTGTGTGTGTTTTGTGAAGAATCGAATTAAATTCGGTTCAAGTTTTTTCCAGAAGATTTTAAGTTTCACTGATACGAAAACATGAAATGGCAGTAAAACTTGAAATGTTGACAAAACTTGAAATCTTCTATAAAAACTTGAAATGTTGACAGAAACCTTGAAATCTTTCGTATGGGTGTTTAGATAATTTCACAAAAATGTGGTTATTAACAATTATACTTTTTTATATGGTTAGAAACGAAATTATAATGTTTTGGATGACTACTTTTGATTTTCTCTATATTCTTTAAAGATGTTATACACCAAATTGGTGTAGAATACAAATTTGGATTCTCTCCTTATCTCATTTTTTTTTCATGACTTTTTTAAAGTATGTGATTGGTTGTTGGTAAAGTGATTGTAGAAACCAATCATATCTTAATCACACCTTTATTAAAATATTTATGTGTCATGAAATTAGATAAGGTCAGGAAAAAGAGGAGATAAGTAAATGATCCAAATCCATAGAATACATTAGAGTACAAAAAAGTTGGTGTAAACGTATTCACTAAAGATACTCTTTTAATCCCAAAATGGTGTATCACATTGGAAATGTTCTAGGTATTTTTGTATCTAAAGCATAAATACCTCGGTGACACTATTTCTTCTCCTCTTTTTATAAAAGCTTCAAATATCTCGATGAAATTCACTTTGTTCTATGATAAAATAACAAGTAACATTAATAATCAATTAAAATGACACTATTTCGATCCTTAAAAAAAAAAATTGACACCGATATATTAGGTTGTGTTGGTTGAGATCATGGATGTGGTGGGACTGCTTCGAATGAGCCGATTGAAACCGAAGAGGAGATTCCATTTTGAAACTTGTTGGGCCGATGATGATGAATGCTGCAAACTTGTGGGTGAGAGCTGGGGTGTCTAGAATGTTACATGTAGAATGTCTCAGGTGGTGGAGAGAGTCCAGAAGTGTGCTTTGAATTTAGCTAAGTGGAATTAGTGGAAGAGTAGGTCTTTGCACAAGGATATTGACAAGAAGAATATGGAACTTTCAGTGGCTTCGAAAAACTTGCAATCGATTTCTTGGAAGGCTATCATACAGATTGAAAGTTAATTGGATAGATTACTTGAGAAAGATGAGTGTTACTGGAAGCAACGCTCCAGACAGGATTGGCCGAAGAGTGGTGACCGGAATACAAAGTTCTTTCATTCGAAAAAGAATGCCTGAAAGGTGAGGAATGAGATTAAGGGTCTGATGGGTGATAATGGTGTGTTGTGTGAAAGCAAGAATGGGATTTAGGAGATTATGGTGGATTACTTCTCGGATTTATTTCGCTCGTCTCAACCATCTGAGCCGCAATGGAGAGAGGTGTTGAATATGGTTCCAATCAAGCTTTCCCAGCAAAAAAAAAAAGAGTTTTCGGATGGTCCTTTTACTATTGTGGAGGTGAAAAAAGTTGTCTTTGATATATTCCCCATTCCCCACTCCCCACTAAGGCTTCAGGAATTGATGGTATGCCAACTATATTTTATCAGAAATTTGGGTATTTAGTAGGGGGGTAATGTTACGGCTGCATGTCTTCGATATCTCAATAGGGGTAAATCCCTGGAAGCGCTTAACAGAACCCTAGTTACTTTAATCCCTAAAATTCCGCAGGCTAATTATATGGCTGATTTTCACCCAATTAGTCTCTACAATGTCTCTTACAAAATTGTGGCTAAGACATTGGCGAACAGATTTTGATTGGTTCTGGGTGTTGTTATCTTTGAAGCTCAAAGTGCTTTTGTGCCACAAAGACTAATTTATGATAATATGGTTATTGGCTTTGAATGTATTCATAGCCTCCGAAATCAGATTCGGAAGAAGGGATCCGTTGCTTTGAAGCTTGACATGTCTATGGCATATGATTGGGTTGAATGGGGTTTCCTGTCTACTATGATGCTGAAACTGTAGGGAAAAATCGTAGTACACGCAGCGGAAGCGAGACTAAAAATAGATTTAGTATGTTTTAAAATTTTTCCTTTGATGAACCTTAACCCTTTAAATTAATTAAACATACATATAAAGTAACAAAAAATATAATACCTTTTGTCGCGTGATCCGATTGACTTACGTCGATGGTAATCCGCAAGATCTTCAATCCTAGCATGAACGTGAATCACCTAGGAGCGTGGTCTCCCTTTTCTTTGAATTGCGTACCTGAGAATGGACAAACAAAACTTTCATTTTCTTTTGTTAGTCACAAAACAACCAAAAGACTACAAAGATTATTCCGGTCACTTTTGAGTTCTCAATCTAATGATAGAAACTCGCGTGAACCTAATTCGATGTTGTACACACAAGCTTATTGATGAACAAGCAATTAGTGTACCATCAAAAGAATAATCTCTTCTCACTTTTTTGTCTTGGTAGAACAATCAAACACTTTTCTATGAGTATGAGAAGAAGAAGAAGAAAATTTTTATCCAATCAAACTTAGGGTGGTCGAACCCTATATTCTTTCTTATATAGGGTGGCCGAATTTTCTTCTCTTTTTTCCTTTAGGGTTGCTGAAATCTACATGTTGTTGTCTTAGGGTTGCCGCAATTCCTCTACAAAAAAGGATTTGAGTTGCACCCTAATTCACATCAACTTTAGACTCCTAACCCTAATACAACTCATAAGTATTTTTTTTTTTTTATTGACTTAAATAAAAAGACTTCTTATTTGATTAAATAAATAAAATTAATTATTTATTTTCTTACCAAATAAGTCATTTACTTTTAGTATACTAATAGTATAATTCTAGGAAACATATTTCCTAATCAGAAAAAGATTTTGTTTCTTAATTAAATAAATAAATAATTAATTAATTAATTCTCATTTAATCAAACAATAAAATAAAATAATATTTTTGACTATAAACATAGCCATGCCGCCCCACTTACAATAAATGGGCCAAATATTATTTCCTTATTTTATTTAATCCATTGGACTTTAAATAAATTAAATAAAAAGCCCACATGTGAACCAGACCCATTCTTATTAAAAGAAACAAGCCTACATACCTTTCATTAATATATTAATATAATTGATCATCCCATTAAACAAATAATGTGCAAATTATATTCTTAATATATTAAATGCAATTCTAGATGGACCCATAAATTGGTCCGGTAGAATATATCAAGTGATCCATGCAAGTCCGTGTGGATTGGGATCTTGGCGGGCTATCTAAATTTAAACTTCAATAGACATAACCTAATCACAATCAACAAATGATTCACTTAGGTCCGATCCATTAATTTTAACGCATTCCACTAAAGAGCTAAAATTGAACTCTTAAATAAAGATAGAATAAGAAAATGTTCCTCATTCTGACCCTAGACAATCATGTTGGAGATAGTGTATCATCGTGATTAATATCATTAATCGCCAAGAGTTCATAGACCGCCTATAACTCTCCAAGTTACCATATTTACTCATATGACCACGTTTTGAACTTGGATATTTTGACTTGTCCAGAAGCCATGTTTTCAATAGCCACTATCGAAAACTCAACGTTGAGATTTAATACCAAATTACCTCAAAACATCTATATGATGATATTATACTCTCATTTAATAAATGGAGCCACGATGTCCATATCTATAAATGAAGTCCTCTATCGATTAACAAATGAATATCACCAAACTATCGAGGATCGACTATGCTATATAATCGTACTCATTAGTACTCATTGATAACTCAAATGATATCACTTGCAACCATAAGTCCATCATTTATCTCAGGATTAAGATAGACTCTCCAATTGTCCTGATAATGAAAAGACTATTATCTATTGACGGTTCTAGATAAAGATTTTCATTGTGATCCAGTTCAATGCACCCAGTGCACTAGATTCTTTTACTCGAAGACACTCCGATGATTTTAGACTCATCATATCTCATTTGATCCCACTCAAATGCTAGCAAAAGAATTCTACAACTTTAATAAGATAAAGGTGACTAACCTTTAACTTAAGTTGTGAACATTATTCAAGACTAACTAAAGAATTGTGTCTACCTCATACATATCCAGATGTACGAACAATTCTTCTTTTCTCATAGTCTTTAAACCTTATGATTATTTACTTTGACAATTATAATATTAAACTATAAATGCTATACCTCATACATATCCAGATGTACGAACAATTCTTCTTTTCTCATAGTCTTTAGACCTTATGATTATTTACTTTGACAATTATAATATTAAACTATAAATGCTATAAGATTTGTTAAACCAGAAATCACTTTATTAATATGAAAAAGATTGTCAATTACAATATTACACTCTTGCTATTGAGCATAATCCTAGCAGAAACTCGGTTTCTCGTGTGCTTGCGTTGAAAGGATTATACGTTGTGTGACGTCAGATACCTTTTCTTTTCTAATAAAAGGTGAGCTTTGTGGTGATCTAAGGCCTTCGAGAGGTCTTCGGCAGGGAGACCCCCTTTCCCCTACCTGTTCTTGATTTGCTCAGAAGGCCTTTCTTGTTTGATCAATAGTGCGATATCTTCTAGTAATTTGTCTGGGTATAGGCGTGGGCGCATGGGGCTATCCATTTCTCACCTATTTTTTACAGACGATAGCATATTTCTTGCTAGGGCTTCTAATAGGGATTGCAAGTTTATTCGTTGGATTCTTGATGCTTATGCGACTGCTTCGGGTCAAGTCATCAATTTCAACAAGTCGGCTCTAAGTGTTAGCCGATCGATTCCTCAAGTAGTTGGAACTCGTTTAGCTCGTATTGTGGGGGTGGTCTGGTAAAATGTCATGACCGCTATCTAGGCCTACCAAGTTTTGCTAGTAATAACAAACGTCAGCTTTTCGAGAGTATTAAAGAGAGGATTTCGCAAAAAGTTCAGGGTTGGCAAAGCTATCCCTTCTCTTCTGATAGTAAAGACGTGCTCCTTAAGGCGGCAGTCCAATCCATTCACATGTATGCTATGAATCTCTTTCGCCTTCTGAAGAGGCTGGTTAAAGATGCTCCCCGCCTTTATAATTGGTTTTGGTGGGGGAGTACAGATAATGATAGAAGGATTCACTGGTGCTCGTGGGAACGGTCGTGTGAAAATGAAGAGCATGGTGGTCTTGGTTTTCGAGATATTTCCCTTTTTCAATCAAGCTATGCTGACCAAATAGTGTTAGTGGTTGATCACAAGACCGAATTCACCGGTGGCTAGGGTCCTTAAAGGTAGATATTTCCCTACTTCCAGTTTGTTGCATGCTGAAATTTGTGGCTCGAGTTCGTATGTTTGGAGAAGTTTCCTTTGGGGTTGAGAATTGATTTTGGTTGGTTCGAGGTGGAGAATTAGTGCTCGATCTTCCATTGCCATCTACTCCGATCGCTGGATCCTTAGGCCGCTTTCTTTTAAAATTCAGTCTCCTCTAGTCCTTCGTGAGCATGCCCTAGTGAGGTCTCTGATAACCAGGGACGGATCCTATAGAGTGCTGACTCCGGCTACAGCCCGGGTTAGCTTTTTAAAAAAAAAAAAATTTATAATTAATATTATTATTTTTAATTACTTTTAATATTATTTTAATTATACATCAGTTATTAGTACAAATCTTTTCCCAATATTGTGTCTTCCCGATATAGTACTTTCCCCAATATAATCCTTGTCAAACAAGGTCATATCACATCACAAATCACTATATATAATTCATCAGCATCCATCCTGTTATAAGTAAAAATCGTCATAAAGAACACGTCATCCCCATGAAGAAGCCACGTAAGCAAGAGTCAGGAAAAGTCAACTCGAAAGGGGGAAATCCCCCAAGTAACCCACTCGGCTGAAACCAAAGCGACCCGATCACAAACAAAGAGAACCAGCTCGGGCAACATCACCTACTCGGGCATACTCGGGCATACTCAGGGATCAACAAGAAGAGATGGTTGCGAAAACTCACTTCTCAAATACATGGAAGGAATCAGCAGTGAGCACCTTCACAATACGTAGCAGTGCAACCCTTCAGAGTTTAACAAGGAAACAAACAGGTCTCCCGCGAATAAAGGAGAAAGAATCCGACCTAAACTCGGACTCAGCCAAAACAGGAAACATATCACGCCCAAGAAGGAAACAGAATCCAATTAGGACTGGGAAACCGCTCAAGACTTGGGTGCCACAACACCAAACCCTAGCGGTATCCCCAAACCCTAGAAACAACATGTATAAATACCCTTTGTAACGCATAAGGGAGAGAGATTTTTTTTTTTAGCATAACAGAGACCAGAGCGTATTTTTGTAATCAATTTTTATATAGTGGATTTTGGCTTCGTTACTTAGGCAACAACCCGTGGACGTTTCTCCGATCATCGGAGTTTTACCACGTATCTCTTGCTCATTATTTTTACGGTATTAAGATTCAAACTATTATCGCTCACAAACGTGATCTCAAATCATCGATTGAGTGTTGACGAAAAATCATCGTCAACAATTGGCGCTAGAAGGAGGGGTAGATCGAAGCACTTGTGAAGCAATGGTCGGCGAGGGAGATGGTAACGATTCCAAGTACAGTCACGGATTACCCACTAATGAGTTGGAGGATGACGCCACTCCCAACACTGCGGATGCGACCCTAGCAACAGCAGATCAATCAACTGCCCTGGCTGGCATCCAGCGCTTCCCCCCAACTAATGAAGAAATCGTGCAAAGATTTCGTGCTTCTCTACAACAACTCATGGCGAACGTAGCAAGGCAGGGAGTTGATCTTTCCACCATGGAGGGTTTGATGTCACCTCAAAATCTTTCCGCCTAAATTAGCAGGCAACAAGATTGCGTTCCACGGTGGTGGTACCAATGCCGGATGCACCTATAAAGGCGAGCCGAGATCCTACAGATAGGCCAACAATTTTGTCTGAAAGGTTAGCCATGGATAGCAGGGAGCGTAGAAAGGAGAATGATTCTAACAGAAGGCATGATCGGGATCGGTTGGCCAAGGATCGAGATCGCCCCAAGAGACGTACTCATCGGAGAGCCCGGTCATCATCTTCGAGAGAGAGTGAGCAGAGTTATCATCGCAAGCGCCAAAGGGGCACAGTTCGGCTGCATGGCCTGAACCGAGAACATAGAGAGTTGAATCCAGAGGAAAGGGGCAAAAGCTGATCGTAAGTCAGAATTTCAATACGATGGGAGAGCCGGAAGGAGATAGGGACATACTCATACAGAGTTTGACCCGGGAAGTTTAGAAAAATCGTCGACAGATGGATGCTTTAGTCAGGCGATATGGGCGTAATGAATTATCGGACGATGAGTCCGGAAGCCCTTTCATCAATGAAGTCCTGAGGACACCCTTCCCGGAGAGATTCAGGATGCCTCACGTAGAGCAATTCAAAAAGGACATTGATCCGAAGGAACACGTCAGAAGGTATAAGAGTGCCATGGCCCAATATGTCTACAATGACGCCTTGCTGTGTTTGAATTTCCCCCAAACTCTCGGGGATTTATGCTCCAGGTGGTTCGGTAGGTTACCAACAGCGAGTATAGGCAATTTCAACGAGCTGAGTAAAGCCTTCTCAAGGTAATTCCTCGGTAATGTACATAGGAAGAAGTCGGTGGCCCACTTGTCCCAGCTAAAACAGGGAAAAGACGAGTCGCTGAAGAAATATTTGGGGAGGTTCAGTCAGGAAGTGTCCGAAATTGGGAGTGCAAATGACGAAGCCATAATTGCCGCGTTCATCAACAACCTTCAGAACGGCCAATTGTCATTTGACCTTCGAAGAGCCCGACTAACCAGTTATACCGATATGATGGACATGGCCGGGGGTTACGCCCTGGCTGAAGAGGAAGAAGTTGCTACAGGGGGTTACTTCGTACAGGGCGGTCGCCCAGAAGGATCTAAAACCAAAGACCAAGCAAAGGCGCCCGATGCCAAAGGTGACAAACAAAAGAATATGACGCGGGATGGTCGGGATGGACGTCGAGCGTATGACCCAAAAACTGATCAGCCGCGGCAAAGGTTCCAGGGCAGATATACAAACTATACCCCGTTGAAAAAGGACCAAGATGAAATTTTGGCAATCCTAGAAGAAAAGAACATGACTAAAGAACCGCCTAAGCAGTCAACGTATGCTCGGAGGGACACCACCAAGTATTGTAGGTTCCATAAGAAGAATGGGCACGAGACATCTAAGTGTTTCTAGCTAAGGGACCACATCGAAACCCTCATCAGGGAAGGATATTTGAAAGACATCGTCTTAAAAAAGGTTGACGGAGCGGATGGACAACAGGATAGACGATAGGACGGACGGCCAAGAAAGCCTAGTCCCAAGAAAGCTGAGGATGAAGGAGCAATCAACACCATCTTCGGAGGACCAACGACTGGCAAGAGTAACAGGGAAAGTACCCAGGAAATCCGGGAGGCCGTGGAAGCACGGAGAGACCTGGACGTCAATTCTGTTGAACCTGACCCGAAGAGAATCAAGGAAAGCTGGGACCCGATCATATTCACAGAATCTGATTCACATGGAATGGATGTTAGGCCAAATGACGCGCTAGTGATCAACGCGTGGATTGGTCATAGAGAGGTTCATCGGATTTTGATTGACAACGGAAGCTAGGCAGATATTCTTAGTGCAGAAGTATATGACCAACTGAGGCTAGATAGGAAAGACCTACAACCATTTCCCACACCCCTTAGAGGATTTGGAGGAGTCGAAGTAAGGTCGCTTGGCACGGTGAAATTACCCATGAAGGTTGGGAAGGCTCCTTGCCAAAAAACAGTGCTACTTGACTTTGTGGTGGTGGATACTGAAAATTAGCCGTACAATGCCTTATTGGGCCGACCATTCTTGAATAAAACCAAGGCAGTGACAATAACCTACGCCCTCATGATGAAGTTCTCGACAGAATATGGGGTAGGAGTGGTCAAGGGGTCACAAGAAATGGCCCGAAGAGCAAATTTATCAGTGTATAAAGATAGGGAAGTACACCAAGTATATGCGATAATAGCCAAGCAAGAAGTTGGTGAACCGGAAGAGCAGACAAAAGTGCCGAAAGAATTTGAGAATATTCGCTCGGCAAATTGGGAGGAACATGGAGGTCTATGTAGATGACATGCTGACCAAGAGTGTCACGGCAAAGAGACACACGGAAGATCTAAAAGAAACCTTTGAGGTTCTAAGGAGGTACAAGATGAAACTTAACCCGAGCAAATGTGTGTTCGGAGTACCATCATGTAGGTTTCTAGGTTTCTAGGTTTCCAGGTACATCAGAGGGGAATCGAAGTGAACCCTGAGAAAATCAAAGCATTAGAAGATATGGCTTCGCCAAGAACGCTGAAGGACGTACAGAGACTGACGGGATGTCTTGCCTCACTTAACAGATTCATAGCAAAATCAACAGACAGATACGCCCCGTTTTTTAAAGCAATAAAGAAAGGAAAATGACTCAAGTGGAACAAAGAATGTGAAACAGCCTTCCAGAAGTTGAAAGAGTACTTAGGGCGAGCACCAATCCTGTCAAAGCCAGTGGTTGGAGAGATATTGTACCTATACCTCTCGGTCACAGAAGTGGCAACAAGCTCGGTGTTGATCCGAACGGAGGACGGAATACAGAGACCGGTGTATTACACCAGCAAGGCGTTGCTGCCTACAGAGACAAGGTATTCACCAGCGGAAAAGATAGTGCTCACCCTGATCACGGCAGCCAGGAAGCTAAGGCCATATTTCCAAGCGCATGCAATAGAGGTGTACACTGATTGCCCGCTGAAGCTCATCTTGCAAAAGCCAAAACTGTCAGGTAGGCTGACTAAATGGGCGGTGGAGTTGAGCGAATTCGACATCAAATACACCCCAAAAGCCGCAGTCAAGGGGCAGACAGTGTCAGATTTTATAGTGAAATTCACCGAGCCAGATGCCGAAGTGAGAAGAATAATGGAAGAAAAACAGGAGAATAGCTTCCGATGGAGGTTGCATGTAGATGGATCATCAAACACCCATGGCAGCGGAGTCGGGATGGTCATAACAACTCCGGAGGGAGACGCTGTAGAGTGCGCCATGAGGTTCGATTTCAAAGCAACCAACAACCAAGCAGAATATAAAGCTTTGTTGGCTGGCTTGAGGGTCTGTATAGCGTTAGGAGCAGATGAGTTGGAGATTTACAGTGATTCGCAAGTTGTGGTTGACCAGGTATTGGATGAATACCAGGCGAGGGAGGAGCACATGATAACTTACCTGGACATTGCAAAGAAACTGCTCAGAAAATTTAAGACGTACAAGATCTTTCAGATCCCTCGGGAAGAAAACGAGAAAGCAGACGCTTTGTCCAAATTAGCTTCAGCCACCATGAGTATCAGGTCCAAAATGATACCAGTGGCGCACCTGACGAAGCCGAGTACAGCAGAATCTGAGGAAGTCATGGTGTCGGAGATCCGACCAGTTCAAAGCGACTGGACCACACAGCTCAGAAAGTATTCGGAGGAAAACATTTTACGAGAGGATGTTGTGGAAGCAAAACGCCTCAAGTATAGGTCAACCCGGTATACAATCCTGAGAGGTGAATTATACAGAAGAGGGTTCTCAAAGGTGCTGTAAAGGTGTATCGCCGGCGAAGAAACCAAAAAGATCCTGATGGATGTTCACAGTGGAGTATGCGGGAACCATACTGGGGGTAAGAGTCTGGCGCATAAGGTACTAAGGAAAGGATTCTATTGGCCGACTTTATTTGCAGAGGCACAGCGATTCGCAGAGAGCTATGAGACATGCCAGAGAATAGTAAACGATATTCGGCAACCCCCGAAGTTGCTCAGAAACTTAACTTCACCTTGGCCCTTTGCCATGTGGGGCCTCGACCTGATAGGACCAATGCCCACTGGAACAAAGGGGGGTGCGAAGCATGCTATTGTGGCAGTGAACTACTTTACTAAATGGGCGGAAGCAAAAGCTCTCGTGCACATCACTGAGGCAAACACCACCAGCTTTGTCAGAAAGAACATAATATATAGGTTTGGGATCCCGAGCATCATCATAACAGACAATTGGACCCAATTCGACAACAGCAAGTTTAGAGAAATGTGCGAAGAGTATAAGATCGTAAACTACTATGCGTCACCTGCTCATTCTCAAACCAATGGCCAGACCGAAGCTGTGAACAAGGTGATCAAGCACACGCTGAAAGCAAAGTTGGAAGCCAAGAAATGCAGCTGGGCGGACAAGCTACCAGAGGTGCTATGGGCATATCAAACTACTGTAAGGTCATCCACAAGGGAGACTCCTTTTGCATTAGCATTCGGAACGGAGGCTGTTATCCCAGCAGAAATAAGTTTTACATCACCTAGGGTACAACTATACAGCCCCGAGCACAATGTTAACATGCTACAGCAAAACTTAGATGAGCTTGAAGAAGTCGGGGATGCAGCGCAAGTGCGAAACGCCTCATACCAGCAAAGGGCTGCGAGATACTATAATTCCCATGTTCGCGTGCGTAGTTTCCAGCTTGTAGATTTAGTGCAAAGAAGAGTGTCCCCGAACACCAAGGACAGGTCAGCAGGATCCCTCGCCGATAAATGGGAGGGGCCGTACATCGTCAAGGGAGTCGCGGGGCATGGGGCATACATGATAGCCTGACCAGGAGGGAGCCTAGTACCCCGACCATGTAATGCACAGTACCTCAAGATCTTCTACCCCTAAGGAACTCATCCCTATGATTATGTTAATTCAGTTTATTTTTTGCTCAGTTTTAGCTTTGCATTAACTGTTTCAGATTTATTTGATTTTCTAATAAAGTTCATTTCCCAATAAAGAGGTTATTTATTGAAGTCGATAAGTCTCATGATCAAAGACATTCCATGGCCGATGAACGACAGCAGCCACTTAAAAATTGGCTAAACGAACGCCGAGTAAGAAAAAATTCAGGCGCTACGAAGCCGCAAGAGAGCGGGCAAGTAGTGCTCGAAGGGCGAAGAAGCTGAGGTAGCACGCCCGCCTAGCTAAGATAGTGCAAACGCACCTCTTGGCAAAAAGGCAAAACTGAGGCACTAGGATAACTGGAAAAATGCTCGGAGCGCCGCCAGAAAGGCATGCGCAGCCGTGTTGACCGGTACATAATACCCCAACGATTCGGTGAAACCTTGCACAGACAAAACCGGAAGACGTCCTAGGTGACTTGTGTAAGGACCTCAGTGTATGGTCGTGGTGAGCCTCGACGTAACGTTTAGGTAAAACCTAAATAGGTCAAAAAGACAAAACGCCAGTTGAATAAGACACTCGGCTAAATTAATTGCTAGTTAAATGAGATACTCGGTTAAATCAAATGCCAGTTGAATAATATACTCGGCTGAGTTAATTAGACGCCAGTTAAATGAGATACTCGACTAAATTAATCACCAGTTAAATAAGATACTCGGCCAAAATAGAGCTAGGGATTTCCAAAAAGATCCATAAGCTCAAAGATAGCCGAGTACGGGCTGTCAAGTAAATTGTACTTATTTAGATCATCCCATTTGTGTGTTTGTCATGCAGGAAATTAGAAACAAGGGAACTTAAGGTTAAAGATTCATGTATATATGGGCAAAGGTGAATACAAGGATCATTACAAAATAAGTAAATAAACAGAAGATCAAGAAGGTGGCGCTGGGGGTTGAGATCTACTCTCGCCGACACTCGGGTCAGGTTCCATCACATATTCGCTCAAGAGGCTATCGTCAGAGGGCCATACAATCACCTCCTCTTCTTCATCATCCATCCAGGCACAATAATCAGTCCCGGGGACGGGCCCCAAGTCAGGGTTCTCACCATCAATTCCCGCTTTTTGACAAGTATAAAAAGTGGAGAAGGAATCGGCAGTGGGAACCTCTAGGTGCATGGGATGTGGCGCCATACCTTTACTTCGACAATACGCTCGCCACTCTTTCATCTTGATCTGAAGGGACTCCAGAGATGTATCCACATGCTTTTTAATTGAAAGGCTCTAGTTGGCCCTGGCCCGGTCAATCGCCCTGTTTTTCATCTTGAAGAACTCTCCAGCCGAGACCATTCCCCGCTGGAACTCCCGGAGAAGCAAAGCATCATAGGCCGGAGATCTCTTGAAATGATCGACACCTTGTATCTCCAGTTCCAGCCTAGCTTCCTTCGATAGGGACTTGACTGTCAAAGCCTGACGCTCCAAGTCTTCGATTCGGCGTTCATAAGATGACTTGGCGTCTTCAGCGTTCTGCTCGGCCTGGAGCAAAGCATCCTGAGTGGATGACAACTGATCTTGTAAAGTTTTGGCCGCCTCAGCAGCAAAAGATGTTTTTTGTTCAGCCTCCATTTGGCGTGCCAAGCATTGATCCAGGAGCACCTGACTTGACCTAGCCGCTTCCTGACAAGTTAACTCAACCCGAGCGTGGCGATCTTCGCTCTCCTTTAATTGATCTTCTAGCTGCCTTATTCTTTCTGCCTGGGCTTCACCAGCCTGGCAAACCCCGGACATCTCAGCCACCATCTGCAGCAAATCAACAGCAAACAGGAGTGAAGTAACAAAGAGAAAAAAAAAATACAAAATTATGCATATAATCAAGGCGTTACTCACGTTCGGACACGATTCCAGCCCTAAGGTGACTCCAGTGATCCTCCCCAATGTAGGCCTGGCCTGAAGCCATGGCCCTCAGCATAGTCTCGGGGGTAGGATCGTTTGTCTGGGTCGAGAGGCCCAAACCACCAACGCAAGTTTCAGGGAGCCCGGCAGTCGAGGCCACCCGAGGAGAGCTAGCGGAGCCGCTGATAACTCTTATTTCTACACATTGTGTAGCCCCTTACTTTTATCTTTTATGCTTGTTTTTTGGGTAAAACCGGGTATTTAATGATTTAAATAAGTGTTTCAGGGTATTTTTCATCATAGGGGCTATAGTGCAAAAATGGCAAAATATTGGGGCAAAAGTGCAATTTTCAAAAGTTCAATTTTGCTCCCTAATTCGGCGATTAGGGGCCGCCGTTTAGGGTGCAGAAAGGGACCAGAAGACCCACTTTTTATAAATCGGTGCCCTAGGGCGCAGAATAGGGCGCAAAACAAGGCGCGAAATTTCAACAAAAGCTTCCTGCAGAATGCTCAAATTTAGGGGCTCATATCTCTCTCCTCCAATCGAACTGGGTTTCGTTCTTTATATGGTTGGAAAGGTCCAGAAGTCTTCTTTCCAGCTGTTCTTCAAGATCACGATTCTCACATTTGTGGATAAAGTTATGCCCGTTTCCGTAACGGTGCGCGCTGCTGGAAACCCATCCGTGAAATGCCCAATTTTCAGCCACTTAAGGGCATTTTCGTCCTTTCCCCCATTTCTGACCTAAACCCTTCTCCCCACTATATATATCCCCTCTTCTCTTCAGTTTTGACAGAATCCACAATCCCCCTCTCTCTCTCTTCCGCCCCACTCTTTCTCTCTTCCATTTTCTACAGTTTCTTCACTTTCTCACCAAACAAGGAGAGGATCCAAACTCCCATGGAGGTTTTTCTTTCATGAGAGGCTACCATACATCACCACCACCACGTTTTTCACTTCCTCTACCACAATTGAGAGTAGATTGCAAGGAGATAGGAGGGGTTTTTGACCAATTTCGAGCCAAGCATGGAAAGGAGCTCTTGGAGGAATTTCTTCAAGGGTTGTATCTCCTTTTACTCATTCTCTTTGTATTTCTTGTTTTCTTAATTGTGTAACCACCAATTTGGGGATTTTGTAAACCTACAATTATTGCAATATATGTATGATTGCTCGTATGTTCTTTGAGTTTTGTTCTACTCTTTGTTTTATTCATGATTAAATCTCTTGTTGTGATATTCATGTGTGTGATGGGTCTAAATTGATATGTGTCCATGAATGGGATTAGGAGTAGTGTAATTTAATTTAGGAGTAGAGTAATTTAACATCCTATGATTGTTGATTGATTGATGGATGATCCAAAATACCATGTATAGAATGATTTGAGTGTTGAGTATTAGCTCTAAAGAGTGGGAGAAGTTTGATTGATGCATGTATTTGCTAAATTAGACTTTGGTTCTATATTCTTGTACTTAATGGGTCTTTGTTTCAAAGGCACAATTGCTCACCAATGGCTTGGGTTGGGTGATGAATTGATTTAGGGATAATTCCCAAATCAAGAGAATGAACCCTTAGCTTAAATTGAATGGTCTTAATGTAAAGCAATCAACTTGTTGCATGTAGTTGTTTGGTAAGCTTGTTTCCATTTTTAGCCATCCTAGGGAGATTGATAAAACCGAATCCGTATCTAGAGTTAAGACAAACTGAATTCCTCTTGTGCTTGTGTAGTTATATGGGTATTTCATTGCTTAATGCTTTCACTCGGTTAGCCACCTTGTGGATGATATTTAGGCTATGTGTTATATATTGCGTGGTTCACATTAACATGTCCAGCGTGATATCCTCTACATTTGACCAGACAGTGAGAGATACATTAGGCTGGCGTGTAGAGCTCGTGTGTGTGTCCCACAGTCCTTAATGAATCCAAGCATTTATGCATGGGTGTAATCTCTAAGACATCGAGAGAGATTAGAGATTAATTAAGGGGACACGAGCATATAACATACGTGTTGTATGGGTATCTCGTATTCTTAATGCTTTCACTTGGTTGCCATCCCGTATTTGGTTAGCCATTGTGAATGAATTATTGGCTGTAGTATGGCCCACGCGGTTGCGCATTACATGCCCAACGAAATAACCACTGTATATGACCAGACAGTGAGAGATACACTAGGCTGGCATACAGGGCTCTTGTGTGTGTGCCACGGCACTTAATGAATTCATGTGTACTTTGTATGTGTGGATGTGATTTCTAAGACTCGAGAGAGATTAGAGATCAATTAAGGGGACACGAGCCTATGATATACTTGCATATTGAGGGACTAAGTGAGTCTAGTGCTTAATTAGGAGGATTGTTACGGTTGAGTCATTGCCCTAGTGTTACCATATTTCATGCATCTCTCCATTCCATCCTATCCATGTATATATTATGGTAGTTAGTTTATTTATTTATTTATAATATTATTTACTTTTCCGCAACCGCAACACACGAGTTCTCTCGGAGTGTTGTAATAATAGTTAGAACCGGTGACGGTCGGCGGATTCCACCTCCCTGCAGAACGATACCCACACTTACCGCTGTGCTAGTCCTTGTGACTCGTGCGCTAGCGAGGTCGAACTTAAATGTTCATCTTTTGACCGACATCGCAACGACGTGTCGTCAAAGTGGCGCCGAACACTGCCCTTGATCTGGTCCCGTGGAGGGGTCATACCCGTTTTTCTCCCAACCTCTGCTCCCCCCTCATCACTTGAAGATGAATCAACATATGCAACTACTCGGGGAATCTTGGGGATAAGGCGACCAGGAGAAAACAAAGCTTTTCTCTTTCCAAATTACCTCCCGTGAGAATTCAAGTCAGCCGCAGGATATTCAGAATCCGGATCGGGATGTCTCATTTCAACACCGCTGTCCCCTGGAGGAGTAGGAATTGGCTCGGCAGGAGTCGAAATCTCTGGAGCCATCATGCTCGAATGTTCCCCAGTTGCTTCAGCACCTTGGAATATAACACTTGGCATATTTGAAGCAGAGTGGGGAGAATTGGTTCCACGGAAGAAAGCCGCTGGCTCAAGCTCAGAGGAGTGCCCAGCCTTCTCTTTCCCCTTAGAAGAAGAAGTACCCGCTTGATTGTCCTGCCCAGCAGCGGTCCTACTTACTCCAAAGTCGGTCCTACTTGCTCCAAAGCCCACCGGATCACCCACAGCCTCTGCTGAATATGCGGTCATTTCTTGACCGTGGGTCTCCTCGGGCACATAATCAGGTGCTCCCTCTTCGTCATCTCCCTCGGGAGGATTCTCGGGAGCACTCTCATCAGAGTCACCTTCGGGATGAGCTATCCCAGCATCTCACTGGCGAAGAGCCGCTTTTCGTCTCACCTTCACAATGCCTTTCATTCGGCGTGCCTGAGCATCGCAGACTATGTCTACGTCGAACACTTAAAAGAAAAAAGAAGGGAAGTTGTTTCTCCAAGTCAGTAGACTGATTTAAGAGCCAGAAATGCAAGAATAACCAGGGAAAGCTTATAAGAAACTTACGGCGTTTACGGCATGCAGAAATCTGGGGAAAAAGGCGAGCTCTAATCATTTTCTCCTCATTGAAGAGATAAGGTCTGCCCCTCTCCTCCAAAGGGCGAACGGCCGCCCGAACCAAAGTCTTGAGCTCCTCGTTAGTAAAAACAGGAGTCATATGGTTCCATTGGGCGAACAAAAGTACCGAGGAACCCTGCAATTCACCCGAGTACCATCAAGATCAAAACCGATTGATTGGCCCCAGCGTTTACCCACGAAGAACCAGCTGTTCTTCCAAAATTTATTTGAAGTGGGAAAGCCCCAAGCAAATCCTTTCATCTTCTCGTCCGTGGCCGGTTCAATTTCACTCTTAACCACTACGTCTTTAGGGATCCAGAACTCGGGCTGGTTCGATTGAAGGAAATAAACCCCAGTCTTCCCCACGGGCCTCAGCGCATAAAAGTGCCAGATTTCGCGAGGTGTGGGAGGTGGCCGCTTCATCCTATGCCACATGTTGCATAAGCACATCAAAATCCGGTAGCTATTCGGAGTTAGCTGCGCCGGGGCAAGTCGAGCCTCAGCCAAAAACCAGGTGATAAAAGGCTGAAGAGGAAGAGTAACACCGCAAGTAATCATTGCCCTATAGATTGCCACGTGGCTCGGTGGGGGGTTCCATGCAGCTCGACCGTTAGTAGGAATCAGCGAAACCATGTTGCTGTCCAGGTCGAACCGTCGCATATACTTTTTTATCTCTTCAGGGCCGACCACGTTCGGTTCAGTGTCATAAGCACATATCCGCTCGGGAGAGAAAGGAATGCGAGCGGTCCTATGCTCATCTTCAATGTCGTTCTCAACTACCCTCTAGGTCCCGACTCGGCTGTCCACGGAGAGAGAATCCTTTTTACGATTACTCATCCTTTTCCCCGCTCGTCTCCACGGCCGAGTATCAGCACGAATGGAAAAAGAAGAATCTGAGTGAGCTTCAGGTTGATAAGAGTCAGGCAGCGATGAATTCGAAGATACGGAGGGAATTTCTGAAGTATGAGGAACTTCAGAGGTAGCAGGTCCTTCACGAAAAAGCCCCGAAACGTCGGCGTCTAAATATTGGGGTTGATCAGGGAGAAGGTCTCCTAGCAACCTGTGGACAACCGTGATAAGAAAAACATCACCTTGTTCAAGAGTAATCATACCAACAGTAAAAAGACGATTCCTAGCAGCAGGATCCATAAGAACTAACCTTGATATATCAGAAAACTGGAGCTACGCGAACTGTAGAGGAAATCTTCAGAGAAGGAGGAATGGTCTTTAAGAAAAGATCCGAGGTTTGAAGTTAAGGATCTTGGCAAGACTAAGAAACGAGCGTCTAATCCCAAATAACTCAGAGAAAAGTAGCAGATGCAGGTGAACTTCTATCAGGAAGAGAAAAGAAAAATGGTAGGAGATTTTCTGGAGAAAAATAAGTATTTTTCCCACGAAGCGTCAAGCTGATATATATAGGCGGTACCAGATTCAAAAGAAATCGAAACCCTAGAGAGGGTAGGTGAAGAAGCGGGAAAAAACATAGGCGAGGGGAGTGACGTAGGCTACGCACGAACGAACAGAAGGGTCGTGTCCCATTAATGCCTCCTACCATAACCAAGCAAAAGGAGACAGGTGGCAAACAGAGAGAGCCTTGAGCCGTCAGGAAGTCAGTGTGTCACCATCAAAAGATTTCTGAATAGTAGGTGGATCAAGCGTGTGCGGACATAATTGAGACACGTGAGCAATACTTCGAATCAAACGAGGATACTGAAAACCAACATTCATATGAAAGACGACAAATGAAAACAAGTCGTGAGAAACGAACCAAACAGGGGTTAAATATTTGTCCCGAGCAAGCGATATTCGGCTCAAATATTTAAGGGGGTATTATTATAGGTAAAAATCGTCATAAAGGACACGTCATCCCCATGAAGAAGCCACGTAAGCAGGAGTCAGGAAAAGTCAACTCAAAAGGGGGAAATCCCCCAAGTAACCCACTCGGCTGAAACCAAAGCGACCCGATCACAAACAAAGAGAGCCAGCTCGGGCAACATCACCTACTCGGGCATACTCAGGGATCAACAAGAAGAGATGGTTGCGGAAACTCACTTCCCAAATACATAGAAGGAATCAGCAGTGAGCACCTCCACAATACGTAGCAGTGCAACCCTTCAGAGTTTAACAAGGAAACAAACAGGTCTCCCGCGAATAAAGGAGAAAGAATCCGACCCAAACTCGGACTCAGCCAAAACAGGAAACATATCACGCCCAAGAAGGAAACAGAATCCGACTAGTACTGGGAAACCGCTCAAGACTTGGGTGCCACAACACCAAACCCAAGCGGCATCCCCAAACCCTAGAAACAACATGTATAAATACCCTTTGTAACGCATAAGGGAGAAAGATCTTTTTTTTGAACATAACAGAGATCAGAGCGTATTTTTGTAATCAATTTTTATATAGTGGATTTTGGCTTCGTTGCTTAGGCAACAACCCGTAGTCGTTTCTCCGATTATCAGAGTTTTACCACGTATCTCTTGCTCATTATTTTTACAGTATTAAGATTCAAACTATTATCGCTCACAAACGTGATCTCAAATCATCGATTGAGTGTTGACGAAAAATCACCGTCAACACATCCTATATGGCTATAGCCTATATTCCTATATATATATATTAATATTTCTATCACAAACGTCCACTCTGACTTTCCAATTCTCACTCTTTCACTCAATTCTGATTTCCGAATCCAATTATCTCTCTCTCCCGTACCAATTATTCATCAACATTCAGGTATTTTTTTTAGTTTTTTATTTTTTTTATTTTTAATGAGTTAGGATTTTTGGTTTGTTATTCGTAATTTTAAATTAGTATTTTGTTATTTTTGTTATGAATTTATTTTCCGACTGTAATTTATTATTCCAAGTGTTATATTATAATTTGTAAAGTATCAGTTTAACCAAATTGCTACAATGTCAATTTATGTTACAATGTCAAACAACCACACATCAAAGCCGAGAAAAACCATGCTTTCATACTTTGGGAAAAAAAAATCAATCATCAGATAGGGGTGGATCAAGTTCTCCATGTAATGTCAGGGACGGGGGCTCAAGTTTTCCTTCTTCATCTGAAAGATTTGAAATTGAGAATGTTAACACTCCATCAGATATTAATACTCCCTATTATGAATGTGATCCTGGATTACGCTTCCCAATAGAAGTTTATCCTATTGATAAGCGTGATGATGTTCGAAAAGCTTATATTAAAATGGGTCCTTGTCAACCTATGTTGGATAAATATCCACCCATTCTGGACGGTAAACAAACTCGACGATTTCAACATTCTTGGTTCAAACGATTTTCGTAGCTCGAATATTCAATAAATAAAAATATGGCATTTTGTTTCCCATGCTATCTTTTTGATACTGTTCCGTCAAAGCATCCCACGTTTACAACAAATGGTTTTCAAAGTTGGAAAAGAATCAATTGTAGGAAAAAATGTACATCTGTGCAACATGAAGGTGAGCATAATTCACAACATAGTTTTGCCATGCAAAGTTGGAATAACTTAAAAGATTCATCTCGACATATCGACAAAGTCATGAATACATTCTCTACACAAGAAACTTTGCAAAATCGATTACGACTCAAGACCTCACTAGAGAAATGGCTAGCAATGCAAGGATGTGCTTTTCGAGGACATGACGAATCCATCAATTCTACTAATCGTGGGAACTTCATTGAGATGATAAAGTTGCAAGCAAAAGTAAATGAAGAAATTGCTGGGATTGTTCTAGAAAATTCTCCGCAAAATGTCAAGTATACATCACCCAAAATTCAAAAAGAGTTGTTAAATATTCTTGCTAATAGAGTGCGGGCTAATATTCGTGAGGAAGTCGGGGATGCTACATTTTGCATTCTTGTTGATAAAGTAGTTGATGAATCCAACAAAGAACAGATGACAATTATTTTAAGGTATGTTGATTCTAAATGATTTGTTAGAGAACGTTTTTTTCAAGTTATGAGTGTTAATGATACAAATGCCTCAACTCTTAAAAAAGAAATATGCAATGTCCTTACTCGATATGTTCTATCGATTGAAAACTTGCGAGGTCAAGGATACGATGGTGCAAGCAACATGAGGGGTGAATGGAATCGTTTACAAGCCATATTTCTCAAAGATTGTCCATATGCCTATTACATACATTGTTTTGCACATAGGCTTCAACTTGCTTTAGTTGCAGTAGCCAAGGAAGTGCATGATATTTGGCTATTTTTTTCAAAATTGAATTCTATTGTCAACTTTGTGAGTGCTTTTTTCAAGCGTCACTCGGAGTTGAAATCTATTCGAGTAGGTGAAATTCAGGAGTTGACCGCTTTAGGGAAACTTGAGACTGGTACAGGGGCTAATCAAATTCGTACTTTGCAACGACCTGGAACTACTCGTTGGAATTTTCATTTTACTTCTATTAGTAGATTGATTAATATGTTTGGTTCAACTTCTACTTTTCTTGAAAATTTGATTGACAATGGACTGAACAGTAATATACGTGGAGAAGCCAAAGGTGCGTATAAAGATTTGAGATCCTTTGAATTTGTTTTTATCTTGTTGTTATTGCACAAAGTTTTAGGAATCTCTGATATGCTTTGTCAAGTTTTACAATTGAAATCTCAAGATATCTTAAATATTATGAATTTAGTGTCAACTACAAAAAAAATTCTTCAAAAGTTAAGGGAGACTGAATGGGATATTTTTCTTAAAAGTGTAGTGTCATTTTGTGAAGGGAAAAGATCGGTTTCCCCCTTACTGTTCACCGTATTATTAAAGTGAGGACAGGGTTTCTCAAAAATTGCCAGTCTACCCCCTACAATGAAAATAATATAAAAACACCCCCTTCTGTTAACTTTTTTAAACGGAAAAACTAATACAGTAGGTTAAATGATGATTTTGCCCTCCATAACCTTTAAGAAAAACAAATTAAAAAGAAAATAAAAAATAATAATTGAAAAAAATGATGGATATCCACCGTCCATCTTTGAGATGGACGGTGGAGATCTCTTTTATTATTATTTATTTAATTTTAAAAGCATAAATTAAAAATAAAACAAAATATAAAAATAATATTATGAATTTTAATTCTATACAGATATTAAAAATATAAATAAAATTATTATCTATTTTTTTTAAACAATTATCTAATAATTTCATAATTATCTAATAATTTTCTTCTTCTTTCTTTTCCACGACCCAGTTCTTCTTCCTCTTTCCCCAAGTTCTTCTTCTATTATTATTTATTTAATTTTAAAAGCATAATTTAAAAATAAAACAAAATATAAAAATAATATTATTAATTTTAATTCTATACAGATATTAAAAATATAAATTAAATTATTATCTATTTTTTTTAAACAATTATCTAATAATTTTCTTCTTCTTTCTTTTCCACTACCCAATTCTTCTTCCTCTTTCCCCAAGTTCTTCTTCTTTTTTCTTCTCCACGACCAGTCGACCACCATCATCTACACCCACACCCTGATCAGCCAAACACCCTGATCCAAGCACTAATTTCACCAAACCGATCTATTAAAAAAAAAAACAAAAAAACAAAAAAAAAAATCAGATTTCATCACCAAACCCCAACTGCCCTTCATCACACATCCACAACCACAACCACAAATACACCACCACGAAAATAACCAAAACCTAGCTGCCCACAAACACACCACCACCACCACCGAACCAAACCCTCTCTCTTGAATCTCTCGAATCCCTCCTGAACCAAACCATAGATCTCGAATCTCCCTCTCAAATCTCTTTGTGAATCGAAAACCACATCAGAAAATCCCTCTAGAATCCCTTTGCGAATCGAATCCCGCCGTCGATCTCCTCTTCTCTTTCTCTCTTGGCGACGGCGGCCGTGGATTCACGCGATCGATGGTGGGTTTGGATCGATCGATGGTGGTTTGGGTTTGGATCGATCGATGGAGGGTTGGGTTTGGATAGATCGATGTTGATGGTGCGGTGGTGGTATGGTAGTGGTGATGGTGGTGAACCGATGATGGTGATGGAGTGTGTGTGTGGTTTCTAGGCTGGAGATGGATTTATAGAATAGGTTTGGTTGAAATTGTGGGATAGGTGTGATGAAATAGAGTGATGAGATCGATGATGATCACGATGGTGGTGGCTGGTAGTTTTGGTAGAGATGAATTTGGTGGTGGTGATTTAGTGGAGAAGATGATAGTCAACGTGAAGAAGAAGAAGATATTTTATGAGAGAGGAGAGAGAAGAGTAATCAGATTTAATTTTTAATTTTTAATCATTTTGTTTTTTATTGAAGAGGGTGACGTGGCATCATTTCCTTCACACATTGATGAGTTTACGAATTTGCCCTCCAACAGTAACGGTCAAACCTAGCTTTGGATGGTTTTCCTAACAGAAGGGGGTGTTTGTTAAATAAGTCTGTTCTGGGGGGGTCACCTTTCTAAAGTCAAGAAACCCTGTCCTTACCTTTCTAATATAGTGAACAGTAGGGGGGGAAATGATAATATCCCTTTTGTGAAAGATATAAAATTGATATACCTAATATGAATGCACGTCATATGGAAGGGACAAAACGTTCTTGTCAGCAGAAAGATAATGTCACAGTTGAGCATTACTATCGCTTTAATATATTTATTGTTGTGGTAGATTTTCAATTGATGGAATTGAATAATAGATTTACAGAGCAAACAATAGAACTTCTTACTCTTAGCATGGCTTTGAGCCCTATTGATGTATTTAAATCCTTTGATGTTGATGATATTTGCACTCTTGCCAAGAAGTTCTACTCTTAAGATTTCAGTAAGAATGACATGGAAGATTTGAGAAGACAATTGAGTCATTACAGGTTTGATGTTCTTGGTAGTCCGGAATTTCAGAATTTGGCTTCTCTTTCGAAATTATGTCAATGTTTAACTGAAACAAAAAGGTCAGAACATTACACTTTGATTGATAAATTGATTCGTTTAGTCTTGACTCTTTCCGTATCCACAGCAACAACAGAACAAGCATTTTCAGCGATGAAGCTTGTTAAAACACCACTTCGCAATAAGATGGATGATGATTTTCTTACTGATTGTATGGTCATATATATTGAGAGAGAGATAACTGATATCATTGACTTAGATTCCATAATAGATGAGTTTGATAATGTAAAACCTCGTAAGACAAAGTTTAAATAGTGCGTATTTGTATTAAATTTTTTTTTCAAAGGAATAAAAAAACATTTTTTTTTAATAGTGCCGAAGTTCAGTAATTTTTTTATATTATATATATATATATTTTTTTTTTTTTTTAGCCCACCCTAATAAAAAATCATGGGTACGCCCCTGCTGATAACTGTCTCTAGTAGATAGATAATCGGCTGGTTCGATCATCTTTTGCTTCGGAAGAAGCTGATGCCATTCTTAGTTTGCCTTTAGGCACCTCTCAGGCGGAGGATTCGATCTTATGGCATTATGAGTAGGGTGGTTCCTATACTGTTAAAAGTGGATATAAGCTTGGCAGATTGCTGTCTTCTTGGGAAGATCCTTCTTGTTCTAGTGTGGTTGAGTGGTGGAAATCCTTATGGAAAATTCAAATCCCTTCGAAGGTGATGAATTTCATTTGGAGAGCCTGTCATAATTGGATCTCGACGATGTATAATTTGGCTGGAAGGGGTGTCCATGCTGAGGGGATATGCCCCATATGCAGTAAGAATCTGGAAATGATGATACATGCGTTATGGGGTTGTTGTGGAATTAAGAAGGTTCACAAGTCCTGCTATTTTTTGAAGGATGTCAACTGGAGTGATAACATGCAATTCCAGGAGTTGATTATCTTCTGCCTTTGTATTCTTCACGAAAAGGAAATGGAAATGTTGTGTGTTGTGTTTTGGAGGATTTGGTATTGACGCAATCAACTTGTCCATTATTCCCCTGCTCTTAGAAGTGAGGATGTAGTTGCTTGGGCAACTGATTATAAGGAGGAGTTTCGCCAGGCTAACTTGATTGAAGGTAATTCCTCCCTCATTGCCGACCCTGATAGGAATGTGAAGTAGAGCAAGCCTGTGGCAGGGTGTTTCAAAATCAACACTGATGTAGCTATCAGGGATGCTGATCATATTGTTGGTTTTGTTATTGTTATACGGGACTCTGTTGGTACAGTTATGGCTTCCTCTATGCAGAAGGTTGTTGCATGTTACTCTCCTATGGTGGCTGAGGCTGTTGCTATTTTAAGAGGTCTTCGTTACGCAATTAATTCTGGTTTAGTTCCGGTTATTCTAGACTGTGATTCGAAAGGGTGGTACGTTGAACTTCTCAACTCTGGAGTTTGTCCTTACGCTAATATTGGTGATGCAATTAGCGATATTGTGGTATTAGCTAATCAAGTTGAGATTTCAGTTTCCTTTGTGGCTAAAAATGCCAATAAGGCTGTCCATGCTTTGGCTAAGATGGTTGTTTTATCTGCTTATGATTGCTTTTGGCGGGAGACTTTGTCTCCTTGTCTTGACTCTGTTTTCAAAGATGATTGTAGTCTAGTTTTCTTGGCTAATGAAATTTTCCTTTAAATAAATAAATAAATAAAATTGACACTTTTTTTTTTTTAATTACACTATTTCAAAGCAAATAATAATAAAACAGACTATTTCAAAGCAAATAGTTGATTGCCACTACAAGATTTTAGATAGAATGTCTACATAGCTAAATATGCGGAGAGTAGCTTTGGATTTTTTTTTTTTCCTCACTTTTTTAATATACCACATATATTGTAATATATAACGACTCAAACCTAAAACATTACATAATAAATAATTTAGGTAATACATAATATATTTTCAATAACTGTATCACATTAACCTTTTCGAATAATTTTTAGAAAGTGAATTTACCTAACCATTTTGAATCTTTTATACTTCAGAAAGATATACGACCTCTCTACTAACTTGATGCCAATGCAACTATGCAAGTATGCAAGAGACTATGAAGAATTTTTACACGTTCGTACCCTTTCTCTCACTTAACTTCTTCTATGACTTCTCTCTACTTTTCAAAACCCTAAACACCTGCCTTCCGTCCGTCGTCGGCACCCTGCTGTGATAGCGGGTGTCGGCGGCGAAGTCGCTCCTTCTGGCGATCTTGTCGGTGCTCTGCGGTCTGCCGGTTTTTCTTCTTCTTTCCTCGGTTGTTCTTGCCGATCCAACTACGGATTTTCCGTGGTTTGTTCGTCAGTGATGGAGCTCGTCCGGACGACCTCTCTGACGCCGTCAGGTCATTTTTCGGCTGTCTCCAGCAGCCCTCCAGTTTGGGCCGTTCCACTTCGATCCAGCCAGATCTTCTCCGATCCAGCCGGATCTTCACCTATGTCGTCCGATTTGGTCTTGGACATTTTCCGGCAGCCATGGTTCCCCTTCCTCTGATCGGACTTAGTTCATTTTGTTTTAGGGTTTTAGTTTTGGTTTCTGTATCCTTTGCTTTCTTCTGTGACCCCCTATTGGCCGCTAGCCATGCTAGCCACGGTGGATGGACCCTCCATTGGAGCCCTCCACCACCAGAGTGCCAGGGCTCACATGAAGATAAGCATTTTGCTTTAGTCCCCTTATGTGTGGCCGATGTCCCTCTTAGTGAGGGTGTTTGTCCCTCTTGTGAGGGTTGTTGTCCCACCTTCGTGTGGGTTCTCTCTCTCCCCATCCGTGGGAGCTCCAGTCTGGGCCACGCTTGGAAGTCGATAGTTGAAAGGTCCCAGTTGCTATTGTAAACATGTATTCATGTAATCCTATCCTGGATCTGCATTCCAGGTGTTGTATTACAGTTGTTTATTTCAATATCAAAAAAAAAAAAAAAAAAAAAGGTTTGCAAGAGACTGCATTAACTATACAAGGGCCAGACTATTGGACTTTTATAAATATTTTCAACAAATTAACCTCTAAAAACGTACCAAAAGAACCTCACTTACAAATAGACTTCAATTAAAATTTTATAATAATATTTATATCCAAAATTATACATTAATCTTTTCAAATAAATTTAAAACTCATGATTTCATAGAGAATGATATTATATATATTAAAAAATATCGTATTTTAGAAAATAATGTTTTGAAAGTAAAATAAATCTATTGTGAATTTGTGAGGGTTAATGGTACGAGCCTTCTCCCACATGTTTGTATTGCTCATGTAAGACACAGCTCACAAGGTCTGATTTGGTGGGTTTGGGCCCTCATTTACTTGATTAGATTATTACCATTAAAACGAGCCTAATTACTAGATACACCCACCTTTATTTTTAATTACACACACTTTCAAAGCTAGGTTCAGCTTCAACGCAGAAATCAATGAAATATGCCACCCCAACCCAAAGAATACGCCACAGCATAAGCTTTAAATACAACGTCAAATTAACCAAAAATAAATGTCCGAGATAAGGTTGGTTTTATGGTAAACCCTTTACCCCTATATCATAAGATTGCAGGTTCGAATCCTCCCCTCCAAATAAAACCCGAATTTATATAAATAAATGTCCGAAATAAGGTTGGTTTTGTGGTAAACCCTTTACCCCTATATCATAAGATTGCAAGTTCGAATCCTCCCCTCCAAATAAAACCCGAATTTATATAAGGGTGCGGATATTGACACCCATAAATATGATAAGCACACCCATATTTATAAGTACACCCATGTCTAAAATTTAAAATTAAAACATTATTATAAACATCCATCTTAATGCCAATAGTACCCTTATTTAAATGAATGTTTTCATTTTAATATAATTTATTTATAAACCCTCTTAAGTTATTAACACACCCAATTTTTATAAATGATAAATTCTTAAGTTCATTTAACTACACATTTTGGTTTTGATAATATTATTGTTCACAAGAAATCCAAATACGAAAACGGAATCGTGGATTGATAACTAGTTGGAAAACTATTACTAATATGAAACATCTCATGAACACAAAGCAAATCCCCACATTTGATAATTGTTTCTCAGAGAAGAGACAATTTCCTTTCTTCATTGAACCATTGTTCTTGCACCTATATATATATTTACAATATGCACTATGGATACTGTGTAGCAATTGACATAAGACTCTATATGCCTTATTCCCCTTAACAGATTTTAATTGCTGAGTATCAGATTAATGCAATGAGCATATTGTTATGGCCAATCAACGTAATGGGAGCCAAGCAAAGGACTGGTAAAACTTAAAAGATTAAGAAGCCATAACAACAAGGGCAGTGAATGTAAAGTTGATAAATTAAGAGAGACAATTAGACCGCATTTCATAAGACATATAAATGAGCATAACAGCAACTAAAAATGATACTGAAAGAAACAGGATTAAAGAACTTTAAGAGCTCACAAATCCTAAAATACACAGCACCCTTAATAGGTAAAAATTTAAAAAGGGAGGAGCAAGATAAGACACATAGAATTATAACATAATACTGCAATGTTATTAATTTTTTTGAGAAAAATATAACATACAGAAATAAGGGGTGTGTTAAGCTTGAAAATTATTAGTTTTTTTTTTTTTTTTAATAAAGTGATTTAGATAAAGATATGAATGTAATTAATGAGTGTACATAGTATTTGATTTATTTTTAATTACACTAATTTATCATTATTAGTAAATTCCTATTAAGATATTTTTATAATTAAATTTTTTAATAAAATATAAATGTACTTATCATATTTATAAATGTCTTTATATAATTGTGTAATACTTCAACAACAAAACAATATTAATAATAATAACAGTATGTAGTTTTGTTGTGTGAGAATATTTACACACAAAAGAAAATTTTAAGAACATACTCGAACACCCAAACTGATGACGTGGATATAAAATAAACCATCTCATCAATAAACTGATGACATGGATATGAAACAAACCATCAAATCAACACCATCTTATCAATAGCACTCAATATCCAACTCAATTCTCAAATTTCGATTACTAATGTCACAAATTCATTATTCATGATTTCATTCCATCGATATAAGAAATCAGTTTTTTACTTTTTATTTATTTATTATGCATTGTAATAAACGTTGTATTCAAAATTAGCTCTTTCAACACTTTAAAAGATCTTCTAGGTACCTAGGAACTTAAATTTATTCCTTTAATAATTAATTAATACTTTTATGTATAGCTTTTAGGCCTTTAGATATCTAAAAAGCAGAAATATATAATTTTTATTTATTTATTAGCTAAGAATTAGATCTGTTGGTAAATCACAACAATAATTACTCAAAAAGAAAAAAAAAAAAAAAAAAAAAAACTTTATTAGTGTACAGAATATGTAATCATGAAGGTACAGGACACAGTAATTGTCTTTTCAACGGGGAGCCAGGAAGGTATCTTTCAAGTTCCTGAAGCTTACAAAGAAAAGCAAAAGCATTTTAACCTAAAAAGCACTTCCACTGTTTTTTTTCCAGATTACCAGGAAAGTCAGTAATTCACTCTTACCCTTACCCAAAAAAATAAAAAAAAAAACACTGTTTCGGAGAAAAGCAAAATCACAATAAACACAAGATAGGATGTATTTTTCCTGTAGAAATTTCCTTTCAAGCTTTGATTGATGTACTTTTCATTACTAAAAACGAACGAAAACCTGGAACATAAACTACACTAAAATGTAAACAAAAAAGAAGAGAGAAACCAAACAAAAACGCCACTCAATGAGAAAACTTTATGCTTATCATTCTTCATATATATATATATATATATATATATTAATTTTATTTTTTTTCTTTTTTCTTTTCTTTTCTTCCGATCAAAGATGTTAACTAGGCATATAGTTCACATATTATATGTAATCACTGGCAGAAACCCAGATGTAAAAATCTAGAAAACAACAAAAAAAGAGCCATCTCACAGAGCACTTCCAGGCAAAAACACACCCCTGATTGTACATCAGATTCACAGTTAAAAAAAAAAACTATGAACAAGGAACAAAAACAAAAAAAAAAAAGCCCTCAAGACTGGTTTGTCTTCCTCTTTATCTCTCTCTACCTGGCCCTTCTTTGAGACTCCACCATGTGGTCCATGTCTTTTTTTTTTTCCTTTCTTTTCTCTCTATCTTTCTCTTTTTCTTTTTCTTTTTTTTGTTCTTTTTCGAAGATTTTGATAATGGAAACATATTAGTAAAAGTATTTATAAGGGAATATTAACTAAGCAGCTGCAACGGTGCCTGCACGGAAAAAGTCTTGATTTCTGGTTGGCGATGAAGATTTCTTCTGCTCTTTATTTCTTAAAGCCTTCATAGAAGAGAGGTTCAAGTTCTTCTCTCTGGCTTCATCAATTTCTATTTGCTCTTGTCTGCACTCTTCACTACAGAATGGAGCGTCTCCTCTGTAAAACAAAATATCATAAATATCAGAAACCTTCTTCAATCACATATATATATTCCAATATTTTTCGGGAAAAAAAAATGAATTCATTGGGGTTCCTCAGATCCCCACCTAGAGATCTTGACTTCTTTCTTCTCCATTTTATCATATCATTTAAATTTGAGATCTAGTAACGCGATTCAAAACAAACAGATCTAAATCACAAAAATAAAGAGAGAACAAAAACTGACCTGTACATGAAGATGTCTCTGTTATTGCCAAGAGGCTTCTTGCAAAGAAAACAAGCTTCCAAGAAATGGGGTTGAGGTTCTTCATATCTTGCATCGTAAAACCTAGTACCAGATCTAGGAGAAGAAGAACAAACAGACGACGATGACATAGACGACAGATTTCTCAAACTATTTCTTCTTCCATATGACAGAGGCCTAGAAAAGAACGCATAGCTGTTTAGATGGTTACCAGAAACCCCAGCTTCCATGTCCGCAAGAGAAGCCAAACCATCATCTTCTTCAACAAAACAAGGCCTTCTTGACACTACAGAATCCATTCTATTTATTTGTATTATGTGAAAATTCAAATCTTCTGCTTTGCAAGATATATAAAGAGAGAGAGAGAGTCTACAATAGGTTGTTGTGTGTGAAGAAAAAAGTGAGAAGCAGAGAGTTTATAAATATAGGTTTGGTGAAGAAATGGCAAATTTTTATATAGCAAAAGGCCCCACAAGACTCGATTTTTTAAACAACGGGCAGGTTTTCAAGAATCCGTGCAGGCAAAATCTATTGGCTTCAAGTTACCATTTAGGTACAAACTAAAACTAACCAGTAGTAACGCATTTGCCACTGGACTTTCAATGTATCTACGATGCGATGCCAGTGCCATTGAATAAAAGAACTTTCAAAACCGAGGGTAAAATTGGGATTTCGTTATGATTGCTATATTTTATGTAGAGCCCCTACATTCCCCACTCGCGACCTAACCGAACATGATGTGTACTCTCCACAATCCAACGTTAAATGTACGGGAGACACTATCATAGACCGACCCCACGAAAGGTCGATGGCGCGTTAACGTGATGGAGGGAGTTTTGGAGTGGTCATTTTCTATTGCTGTAGTGGGTCAAGCCAAAGACTTATTACCTGCTCAATTTACTAAAACTAGTGGAGATTATATGGAGTTGGTGGTGACACCAGTACCCTTTCAATCACAGATATGTCCTTTTGTAGTCTTACCAGTTTTTCCTTATTGTTTCAAAGAAAAAATTAAGACTTAACGGTACGATTGACCCCTGAATTGTTAATGAATTACAGATATACCTCATGACTTCTTAAGATGGTCATTATATCCCCTGAACTCTCATTTTTCACTTCGGGAGGCAATAAAACAAGCCGGAGAAAAGAAAAGTAGAGTTCAAGAGGTTTAGTGACCATTTTAAGAATTCAAGGGGCACGTCTGCAATTCGTGAACCATTCATAAGGAATTCATACCACTAAGTCAAAAATTAATGTGGAATTAGCTGTCCCTTATGTTTGTCATAAATACAATGAAAATGTAATTATATTATACTTACACATAAGTAACCTTGGCCGTATTGATTATTGTTTATGTTAATGGTGTTAAAAGTAAAATTGTCAATTACATCTTCCTCCATTTTGTACTGAGGAGATCCATCTCGAGGAATAGAGAATTTCTTTTAAGAAATTTTTTTATTATTATTAAAATTTATTTTTTTTAAATTATGAAAATAAATTGGGAACAAAATGGATATTTTAGAATGAGTAATGCTATACAACCTATATAATTAACTCAAATGATATATCAAGTGAGTTGTTATCATCATATACAATATAGAATGATGTAGTTAATAAAATCATTTGGGTTGAAATTTGGAATACATTTTCATGTTGTCTAACAATAGTGTTTTAAAATTTAAGATCGGTCAACGGTTATCTTCTACACATTTGTGCTAAATATAACAAAATTGGTAATTTGCGTATATTTATACCAAAATATCAAGGTGCATTACTGCAGTTTCCCATAAAATATCAACCAGCCAACAAACCCACCAATTTTGTATTATTCAATTGTAAACTTTTATCATATATTTTTTTTGTTTAAAATTAGTGATCATTTAAAGATATTTTTGTGATGTCTTAATCATAATATTAATTTAAAATTACTCCAATTTTATTTATTTAAAGACATGTTGTAGAAGTATTGTTATTCATATAAACATTATAAACAAGTTTATTGCATAAATTGAAAAGAAAAAAAAAAAGATTGTGGTTAGTATCATAGTGTGTATCGTAATTCATAAATATTAATTTAAGTAAGCGCCACGGTCCGTAAATACAAGTAAGGGCAGCATTGCCGTAAGTTGTACAAGACAGAACCTCCCAGAACCCATTGTATTATTCAAAGGACCCCACAAGGTGGCCCCCATCACCTTGTTCTTTACTCCAAGTCTTTGACGTCACCATCTCTTTCATTCTTTTGTCCTTTTCCATCTCTCCCCCACATAACCGGGACCCACATCCCAAAACCCATCGATTGGTGGACCCCCCACCACCCCCAATTCCCAAGCCCCCATTCCTTTTCCATGATCATCAATTGCCGTGGGCCACCTTCACATGAATGTGATGTTGCCTTCTCTTCTCTATTTATTAATTGACAAAAGAAAAAAAAAAAATCCATTGAATTTTCTATTTTATTCATTTTTTAAAAGAAATATTTTAATCATATATTAAATATATATATATATATATTTATTCGTTTAACATATAAATTATATTGGTTTTATTTTATTTTTCGAAAATCTATATATTAATATAATAAAAAATTATGATACCATAGTTCAAAGAATGAACTATATACATATTACTTGAATATCTAAAATCATAACGTAACTAATATATGTTTTCATAACATTGGTAGACAGAGAGATTATATATTGTTAATTTATATATATATTGAGTATCTCATTAAGGATCTATTATTTTAATTTCGGTATTGTGGATGATAAGTTTAATGAAATATGCATATGAATAAATTTTGAGAATTTTTCAAGCACTAGAAAGGTTTATCCCGATTTTATTAAATATGAAATATCGAAAAAAAAAAGATGAAATATAGAAAAATTTAAAAAAAAATTAATATTTAAAAAATTCTTAAATTTTATTCAAAGGTAGATTTCAATGAACCTATCATCTAAAAAAAATTAGATTAAAATTCATAAAGATTGATAAAGAATCTTACTAAAATTAAAAAGACTCATTCATATATATATATATATTATTAATAAAAAAATGAAATTGATTTTTAGATATTTTAGAGTAAACTGTAAAAGCATATTGAAATTATTATAAGGAGGATATTTATATTTTAAAAATGGACAGTTTTTAAGAAGCCCATATTACGAGGTTTTTTGTATCCCAACCACAGCCCTTTGCCCGTGAACTGCGGTCAGCCTGCCACTGCCCAATTGATTTTGGCAGTAGTCCGTACACGTGTGATATTGCGCTCGCCACCAACGCAGCACCTATGGTCTCTATTTTACTGCCACGTAACAGGGTTTACTAACAAGAGATTAATTTATCATACACACTCGGTGATACCATGCCGCTGTGCTGCATTTTCTGGTCAGAATCTTTTATGGCGTTTCAATGGTCCAGATTTCTTTTAATTTACACTTATTATCTTATGCTATTAATTTTTTTTAACAAATTAAATTGTAGTGAATTATTTATGGGTCGACAGACAACTACTCAAGAGTCAAGAGTAATCGATGTAATACAGACTTGACTTTGAGCTCGTTCCCAGTCGTCTTAATTGGATCTATTAGCATTGAATATATAAACTATATACAGATATCAAATATGAGACATTATTGGTTGAATTAACATCTTTTACTATCAAACCAAATTAAATTTTCTTAACCCAATTTTCTAATAACAAATTATGATTAATTAATCAACATCTTTTACAATCAAATCACATTGAATTTTCTTAATCAAATTTTCTAATAACAAGTTATTATTAATTAATCAAACGCCATTCCACTATTAGTTGGATGAAAAATTGTTGGCCAAAATTAGAGTCATTGTTCAAAAAATATAAAAAAAAAACTAGAGCTATCTCACCTATGTCTACTAGAGGTGTAAACTCGATCGTGTTGGGCCGACACAACCCACATTTGCAAGGCCCATGCAAGCTATGGGTTGTGCCAGGCATAACACGAAATAGTGTTGTGTCAGGCCAGGCACAACACGACAATTATAAATATAGCATAACACGATCTACGTGCCGACACAGTCCAATATATAGAGTCGAGAGTCAAAAGTAAACGATGCAAGTCATGGACTAGGTAATTAAGCCCGGCCTTGGGGGGAGTCCAGTGAGGTAATCGCTTAGGGCTCCCAAATTGTAATTAAGAAAAAAAATGATTTTAAAATGTAGTCCATATAAGATTTTAAACAAAATAGACCCATAAATGACTTTAAAAAACCCACCGATAAAAACTCAACCCATAAATGACTTTAAAAATGACTTACCATACACATATAATTTTATTTTATTTGAAAAGGCCAACAAATGAAAACCCATTTATCATTCTTACAACACTCGTGTTTGTCACAACTAATCCTCTTTTATATCTCCAAAAAAAGAAAAACTTAAAACTCTCTTGATACGAAAACTCAAAAGTTGTTATTTCGAAGGTAATTAAATCAATGCACTTTTTTTTTTTTTCCTTTTTTCTTTTCTTTTTCGAAACCCTCATTTTTTTAATGTGAGCTTAATTAGTACTTTTGCTGCTAAATATGTGAGACGAGTAAGGTTTAAATGATATATTCTTTGATGCAATTATAAAAATTTATTTTGGTAATTTTTTATTTGCCATTTTGGTGTGTTATAGTTTTGAGTTTGAGTTATTATATTAATTTTTACAAATATTTACTAGAGAAAAAAATAATAAAGTAAACATAACATAGATCATCAAGGGCCTCATTTTCTATAGTTCGCCTCAGGCCCCAAAAATTTCAGAGCCGACTCTGGTAATGCAGGCTTGACCTTGAGCTTGTGCCTAGTCGTCTTAATTGGATTTATTAGCATTGATTATATAAACCACCTGCAAACTCCCGTGATGGTAAATCAAACATTAGATATTATCGGTTGAATTAGCATCTTTTACTATCAAACCACGTTGAATTTTCTTAACCAAATTTCCTAATAACATGTTATGGTTAATTAATCAAACGGCATTCCACGTATTAGATGGATTAAAAATTGTTGGCAAAAATTAGAGCCATTATTCAAAAATAAAACTAGCGCTATCCCACATTTGTCTTTTAGAGATGTAAAATGGGTCGTGATGATCGACATGGCCAACATTTGTAAGACCTATGCGGGCTTTCGGCCGTGCCCAACACAACACGAAATAGTGTCGTGTCGGGCCAGGCACGACATGACAATTATGGAAATAACATAATACAATCCATGCGTCGACACTGGCCAATATATATTGTTCTTGTGTCATGTCAATCCGTGGATCGGCCACGTGCCGGTCCATGTACAATAACGTTTTTATAAAAAATATATATATATATATATTAAAAATGAGATTGTATTCGAATTATGAACTTTATATTTTAATTTTGTTTTGATTGTTTATTGGATAAAAAAATCTTGTTAAAATGTAAAGTACTTAATTATATATTTTATTTGAATGATTTATTGTTTCATACTTTCTACTCTCCGGTTTGGTTATGTAGTGCCAACTCAGGCCACTTTCGTGCCGTGCCCATTCGGGCCACATTTGTATCGTGCTTTTAGCGTGTCGTGTCGGACTGTCGCTCCAATGTGCTGTAGAACTCAACCCAATACGCTACATTGTTGGATCGTGCCAAAGTACAGTCAAACAAGTATCGAGTCGTGCCGTGCGGCCGTGCTAGGTTTGTACGGAATCATGTTGTGTCGGATTATGCCTAGGTTGGCCCAACCCAGTTTACATGTCTAATGTCTACTGCTACCAATTATAGAGAACATTTCAAAAGAATAATAATAATAATATAGAAGGGGTCAAATTTAGTTGTCATTTTATTGGCATGGTCACATGTACCTTCATTTGTCTTCAGTCACATGAGGTGCATGAGATTATATCAAAAGAATATCAATTTTTAATGGTACACGGTTGTATGAATACACGTATAATTTTTCAATAAAGAAATGAAAAATTAATCAAATTGATTGTCTAAATAATGTAAAATATGAATTTTACCTAATACATCATTTTCCACATAATCTCATGGTTTACATAATATTTTCAACTTATATATAATGTTGGACAAATATTTTATGCAATTCAATTCGATATTATTCTATGTAATGATACATAATAACAAAATTAATTCAACCATTAGATTTATTTCACAATATAGCTACACATAAAATGACTATTTAAATACAAATTTTCTAAAATAATCAAATATGAAATTAATTATTGAGTCTGTCACGTTCTAGGCTTCTAGCTAGCTGTTTCCAATTTTCAATTAAAGATACATTAATGATGCTCAATTGTCACTCACATTCACATGGGATGAATTATGTTAGTTAGTGCAAGATGTCATGATTTTGAGTACTTGTAATCAAAAGATTATTTTATGCACGAAATGATATAGGAAAAAAAAAAAAAAAAAAAAAAAGGAAGTGGGATTTGATTCTAATGATATAAATAATTGTGGTTTGAAATACAATCTATCTTTTTATCTCTATATTTTAATCAAACTTTTTCTAAGTGTGTCGTTTTCTTAGACAACTTTAAGAGCATGGCATGCATTCATATTTTGTATATCAAATAATAAAAGTACTTATAATTTCTTTAATCATGAGATAAAACAACCTTTTGCTTAAACAATTAATATAACCCTCTACTTGATTTTTTTTTTTCCAGTATATATATCACAAGTGGATGCAACTCAAATTTGAGACAATAATATCAATCGAACGTATTTAATCACCAAATCATATTATGTAGTGATGTGTATTTTTTCTTCCAAATTATAAATATTGTGAAGAGTTTACATATTTATGATGAGTTTTCTTTTCAATATTGTGAGATTATTTATTTGAACCGCATATATAATATTTGATCTCAACTCATATATTTGGTTTCAGATATTTTTTATTAAAGAAAATTATTGAGATATTTAATTTCCTTCTTGATGTGGCTTAATAGCAACCCTTTGATGGAGACATTGCAAAAATGTTGTGGACTTTTTTAGTATAGGGTCCCATTGCGCCCATGGAAAATTGAGACATATCACATGATTTAGAATATCGGTTCAAGCTGTCACACAAGTGGACTAACAAATATATCAATTTGTCTTAGAAGATTCTATGTTTATTTAATCATTTAAGAAAAAAAAATTGTGCAACCTAATACTAGCTACAATATGACTTCATTCAATAAGGTGAATAATCGGCAAGAACAAAAGCTACGGTTTCTCCAAGCTCTGATAGTTATACCATATAAAATTGGTATGTAAAATGAGTATGCCAGAATGATTTTCATTTAATCGTAAGTGTGTGTTTGATATTGCTTTTGTAAAGGCTAAAAGCGTTTTTTTAATTCTAGAAACTGTTTTAAAGATTTTTTTTGGGTTGTTTGGCAAAACTCAAAACAACTTTTTTAATATATGAATTGTCTAATCTGCCATTTATAAAAGCAATTTTATGCCTATTAGAAGAAGCCCAAAATTTGGGTTTTTCCAAAAAGCTTTTTTTGAGCTTTTTAAAAATCAATAATGCTAAACATCCCACATAAAATCCCACATTTTCATCCCACTACATGTGGTATGTGAGGTGTCAAATTGTGAGTGGATACACATTAATGACACTTACCCCATGTATCCACTCACAATTTGACATCTCACATGCCACATGTAGTGGGATGAAAAAAGTGGGATTTTAGGTGGAATGTGTAGCATTACTGTTTTAAAATATATGAATTATCTCAACTACCCTTTATAATTTTAGATATCTCACCTTATAACTTTTTCATTATAAATACATTGTCAACACCTTTTTTTTTGTAATTTATACATTGTAATTTATTTTTTTGTCTGAAGACTAAATAGTCCTGAATTTTTCTAAAGACTGAATGATGACTGAAATTTGAACATGAATGACATGTTTATTTGTTTTTTCTCACATCTGAATGTACTGTCAACATATTTGTTTTTTTTTATTTTTTATTTTTTTATTGTTTTTTTTATATAAATAAAATTGTCTGAAAATAAGGAATTTTACATTTATACCCATACTAATTAAAAGAAGAAATTTAACATGCATCATTCTTTATAAGATTTTGTATATTCTTCTGCAAATAAAGTTCAATTTAACAAAATAAAAAATTTATAAAGGATATAATTTTGCATAAAGTTCAAGTTCAATTTATTGTTAAAAAAAAAAAAAGTTCAATATGCAACAGAAGCCAAATAAAATAAAACAGTTATTGATTTTTTTTTTTTGAAATAGGTTCTTGAATTATATGCATATCTCTCTCTCTCTCTCTCTCTCTCTCTCTCTCTCTCTCTCTCTCTCTCTCTCTCTCTCTCTCTCTCTCTCTCTCTCTATATATATATATATATATATATATGATTATTCTATAACATCTTCAAGCCACGGAATCTACTCAATACGGTAGACAACACTAGATGAATAGTTAGATACAAAAATTTATTGAGCACTAGATGAATAGTTAGATAAAAAAAAATACAGAGTTCTTACTAAGATTCGGTAGAAGCTAGAGAAATTCAATTGTTTAATCCCATGAAAATATCAGTATGAGAAGTGATTATGGTTTTTTATTATTTATTATTATTATTATTATTATTATTTTATAAAACCCATTTAAAATAAGAAATATGTTAAAATAAAGAATTTTACACCATATCAAATTAGAATAAATTTGGAAATATATCTTCTTTAGAAGGATAGACTTGGAAATGAATATTTTAATTGTAATCCAGTGATTTGGAATTAAGTTAAAAGCCATGATTTCTTACTTTTTATTTTAAGTTATTTTTTAATATTTTAAAATTGTTTGGTCACTTAAAAAAACAAACAAAACAACTTAATGAGTTCAATTTAGACCCATTAAGTTTTAAGTGAAAAAAACAAACGACCCCTTACTCTTGAAGCTCTACTTCAAAAGTCATACCAAACACACCCGGTCTTCTCTTATACAAATAATTCCTGCAATTATGCTAGCTACTTTAGGAATCTAATATATAAATAAATAAGGAAACATATTTATAAATATTTACAAATATTTGATTCCCAAATTGTTCCAAGATTATCAGGATTTCATAGATTTCTTAACAATTTCTAGTGCAGTAGACCTAAGGCCAGTTTGGTATTACTTTTGAAAAGTTAAAATCATATTATTTTATAATTTTGACATAAAATAATGTTTGGTAAAACTTCCAAAAGCGATTAACTGATAATCTGATAAGTTTTGACGGTGATTTTGATAAGTAGGTATGGGATTACTTTTTGAAAGTGATTATGGAATAATATATTTCATCATTTAATGCATATTTTAAACTGTCATTATTATCCTTATAAAGTCAAGTTAAAATCATTTATATATATTATTTTATTTCAAAATTAAATATTCTATTTAAATATTGGTTTGATTTATAAAATCTTTTAAAAATATTGTTATTGTTCTTATGGACTTTTTTTTTCCTTCTACTTAAATATTGATTTAATATATATAATTAATGAGAAAAATGAAATAGGATCCTAAACTCATGTATATTTTATTCATTATAACTAATCTCAGCATTTTTACAATAAAATTACCAAACATATATATACTGCGTTTGAGTTATACAATAGTTTAACCAAACATCTGCCGATTAACTTCACAGTTGATTATTCTTTCAGTACAGCTAACAATGATTATTATACAAGTTACAGCAATACCAAACTGGCCTCTAGTTTTTGTTTCACATCTAATGTTAAAAGAAATATTATTATTAGATAGTGCTTTATAGAGTTTCAAATTTAAAAAACGTAGAGATTTGCCTATGATGTTATGCTGTGATGCGACATGCATAATTGAAATAATTTATGATGGTAGAAAATAATTTACTTATGAACTTTGGATTTTTATTTTTTATTTTTAAATAAATTGTGGGATATGAGGAAGAAGACAAAGGTTCATTAGTATTTAGTAATGTAGCTTATGGTTAGTTTAATAACGAAATGTTTTCAATAAATTATGGGTGTTATTTTTTCTTATATAAATATTACAACTATTATAATAAGACAGTTGAGATCTATTAAAATACGATAAATTTATCGAGTTAATATTATTATTATTTATTTAAAGATGATAAATTCGAATTTGGGACAAAAACCATTGTTGAGACATGTGATTACCATCAAACATGTCGGTGACCACTAATTTTACCGAATATTATTGTCTCTTTCTTTATTTTATTTATTTTTAAATATTACAATAATTTGATATATGAGGGTGGGGACAGACTCCAATCCGCAACGTCATGATATAAATGTGAGGGATAAATCACTAGGTCAACCACATATTGTCTTTTTCTTCATTTTACTTAAAATTATGACATATCATCATTAGACGTGACTCCGGTTCGGTCCAACTGTGGAACCAAACCAAAACTTTGGCCTCGTCAGAACATCTCGTCCATCTCTTCTTCGTGACTTCATCTTGTTGATTTCTCCTCAGTTCACTAACTTTGATTTTTTGATTGTTGATTTTTTGATTTAGAATCGGTGGCATGCGGTTGGAGTTGTTGATTTGGAAGTGATTTGAGAGAGAGAGAGAGATAACGATGTTTAAATTAACAACTTTAAATTATCATAAACATAATTTTTAAGGAAAACAACTTTAAATTACTTAAAGTTAATTTAAAATTGTTTTCCTTTTAAAAAACTATGTTTATGATGATATGTCATTATATATATATATTCCTATTCTGGTCAGTGCGCACTGATATAACTTCATCAGTGCGTTTTATGTGGGCTACTGATTATGGAGAAGCATTGACAAGTGCATACACACTTGAGTCAAAGCATGTAAATCTAGTAGTTCACATGTAACGCACTGATATAAGTTATATCAGTGCGTACTGATATATATATATATATATATATATATATATATATATATATATATATATATATATATATATATATATATATATATATATATATATAGAGAGAGAGAGAGAGAGAGAGAGAGAGAGAGAGAGAGAGAGAGAGAGAGAGAGAGAGAGAGAGAGAGAGAGAGAGAGCTTCTCACCTACAACCCCCCATGATATAACTTACGTACATACCTATTTATTAGCCTTTGGATGTTGTGTAAGTGGTGGGCCGGGAGAGAGAATACACAACATGGATCTTGATCCAAAGGCTAATAAATAGGTTTGTATGTAATGTTTTATAAGGGGGTTTGTCGGTGAGAAACTATATATATAGTTTTTCTATTATCAGTTCGTCCTGATATAAAATATATCAGGACGAAGAATGTGGACCATATATTATGTAGAAGTTTTGACAAGTGCATGCACATTGAGTCAAAGTATGTAAATATAGGACAATAGTAGACATCCAACCAGGGGCGGACCCACGTGGAGACCAGGTGGGGCCCGTGCCCTACCTCAATTTTTAAAAAAAAAAAATTGACTTTGTATATACTTTATATATAAATATCCATCAATAATAGTTACAACATGTTTCCCTTAGCAGAGCTGGTATTGGTTCTTGTTCTTACCCCTTAAACTTCTTGGTTCAAGTCTCATGTCTAGCAAATGCATTTTTTTTTTAATTCAATTTTATCTTATAATTTTTTACTTCTTATTTATTTTACTGTCTTTTCCAATTCTTTTCTCAAGTTTTCATTTCTTCTAAAACAAAATAATTCATTTCCTTATTTTATATTAAATTATCTATTATTATTTTGAATTTTTATTTTTTTTAATGGTTTTAGTTTAACATACCTAACACGTCAAATCAATAAACCATAAAATCTCAAATTCTACTTTATTGGATTAAAATAGTCAATCTATTATTATGATTCATCTTCTTTTTTCCTTAGTGTTTTCTTTATTTTATAGTTTTAATTTATTTAGAATCAATAATTTACCAATATATAATTTGAAGAACAAAAAATTTGAAAACATATCTAGTCATATTTATTAATAAATATTTTTGTATAAATTTAAATTGAATTCATTATAAATGCAAAAAAAAAAAAAGAAAAAAAAAATTCTTATTATAAAATTAGATTGTAATTTATTCTTTTAATTTTTTTTCATTATTTATGTTGTTTTTCTTGTTATTATTTATTTTTTAACATTTTTTCTTGTTTTTATTTCTTTTTGAATGTAAGATTATTTAATTCATATGAGTAAGTGTTATATTTGTTTTATTTTATCTAAAAAAAACTCCTTTTTGTTAAAATATAAAAATAAAATAAAATAAAATAAAATAAAATAAAAAACTCATTTTACTATGATTTTGATTTTTCAGTATTTTTTTTTTATATATATATTCAAGTGCCCTACCTGGTTAAAATTCCTGGGTCCGCCACTGCATCCAACCATTTTTGTCCAACTTTTTGTCCAACCCCTGATGTGTCAGTTGGTGAGTGGATATATGGATAAATCATTATTAATGTGTATCTACTCACCAACTGACACATCAGGGATTGGACAAAAAGTTGGACAAAAAGGTTGGATGTGTAACATTATCCGTAAATATAATGGTCCACATTCTTCGTCCTGATATATTTTATATCAAAACCAACTGACAATAGAAAAATTGTATATATATATATATTCAAGTCAGTGCGCACTAATATAACTTCATCAGTGTTTTGGACGTGGACCATTAGATTTACATACTTTGACTCAAAATGTATGCAGTGTCAAAGATTATCCATAATCAATGGTCCACATGGATTGGTACTGATGTAGTTATATCGGTGCGTATTTACCATAACGGGACCGTATATGTATATATATATATATATATGTTTGTCGTAAACATAATTGATTAATTATATATAATTATGCACCCTCTTTGAAATTTTGTATCTATACGAATATTATTTTATAAATTTTATCTTTTTACTGAATTTAGAGAATTTTAATCATATTTTTTTTATCTTTCAAATAAAATTTTGAGGCCTTCAAATACACTACAAGACAAATTACAAAATTGTATTCCCAGTAATAAGTAATAACCACACATTTTAACAGTTAAAAACAATTTTCAACTTAAATAAACAAAACTTGAGAGTTGATTAGTATTTTTCCATAAAAGCAATTTAATATTGAAGAAAATCTCCATATGTCACGAATACTTTGCTATGACCATATGATGCCAAGCTACAACTAGACCTCTAAAAATGGCATATACAATTAATTATACAATTATACAATACAATAATAGTAGCAAAGATGAGTCATTTAAATATCACCCCATAGCTTGACACGTGTCATGTTTCTTTTTGTACCACGTATGTCCCCCAGCTCCCGGCATGTCGTGTTACGTCAAACCTCTCTCTTTATTTTTCACTTTTTTATTTATTCATTATTTTTATTCGACTTTATTTTATTTTAATTTTTGGGATATTCTTTTCTTTCTTATGTAAGCTTGTAGTGACTTAAGGTGGCATCACATGTATTTTATTGTTGTCTTGCTTTTTGTAGGAATATAAAAATAAATTAGTATTATTTTTTTTTGTTCTTGAAGTTTCTATGAAGATATTATTTTAACCGTTGATTCTTCAAATATTTGAAGATTCTCTGTAGATGAGAGTTCAGCGAGACACGTGTGTAGGAAAAAAAAATAGTAAGTGAAAGCAATTGGATTCTTACCAAACCAATGGTTATTAAATTATTTACGTCAATTTTTCCCTTCTTTTTATGTTTTTTTTTTTATTCGGAAATATATATTTTAAAGTTAGCATAGGCCATAGGATAGGTGAGTAAGCATGTCATGTGCGACGGTCAATTTTATTTTCTTTCACAAGCAAATATTAGTAAAGCATCCGTTTGCTTAAAATTCAGTTTATACTTTATAGTAATCTCTCCTTAGATATTTATAGATGTATCACAATCCAATGAAAATTTAATCAAATATATTAGAAAAAGAAAAAGAGAAAGTAAAAGGAAGAGTTTTCTCATTTTACATGCCTATGTGTGATGACATCGGATATGGCTCGAATGTAACTCTTAGTTTTGGGGAGAGGTATATCCATACTTTACGGTTTATAATAAATAAATATATGAACCTTTAAGGTGGGTTCTCATTTTGAAGTCTTTAACCACTAAGACAATAAATCATTGGTGCAATGAAGGTAACTTTTATTTCACATAAATGACAACATTCGAGAAGTTATTCTTGATTATATTATAATTGGTAATTATACATTCACACGTACTTAGATAGGAGTGAGGAATTGTATATAATTAGGCTATGAGCCTATGAACCGTAGATTTTAGCCATGATTAATAGTTAACATTATTTTGATCAAATAGTTATGATAATCTAATCATCTCATAATTTGTAGTGGAAATGGTGGGAAATGTCTTTTTTTTTTGAGTTAGTGTTGTACGTGGGGCACTATTTTAATAACTTAAGTTTAAAAGGCACTAAAGTAAGTGATTTTCAAAAATGCCCTTACTTTACACATTCTCTTTGAAGTTTCATGAGATTTTATTCTTTCATCTTTTTTCATAGAGGTCTGTTTAATAGACTTCAAATGGAGGTTGGACATCATAACATTATCAATTTATCTTCATTGGATAATTAGTTTAGTGGCGCTATGTAGACGTATTCGGTTCTATATAGTGCCCGAGCCTTTTAATGAACTATCTGAGCCTTTTCAAGCTCTGTCCGAGCCTTTTTAACAATCATTTTTTTTTTTTTAATTTTGTATCTCCGAGACTTTCTATATAGTTCTCCAGCCTTTTAATGAACTGTCCAAGCCTTTCTAAGCTCTGTCCGAGACTTTTCCGAGCATTTTTAACAATCATTTTTTTGTTGTTGTTTTTGTATCTCCGAGACTTTTTATATAATTCCCAAGCCTTTTAATGAACTGTCCGAGCCTTTCTAAACTTTGTCCGAGACTTTTCTGAGCCTTTTTAACATTCATTTTTTGTTGTTGTTGTTGTTAATTTTATATCTCCGAGCCTTTCTAAGCTCTGTCCAAGACTTTTTCGAGCCTTTTTAACAATTTTTTTTTTTTTGTTAATTTTGTATCTCCAAGACTTTCTATATAGTTCCCGAGCCTTTTAATGAACTGTCCGAGTCTTTCTAAGCTTTGTATGAGACTTTTCCGAGCCTTTTTAACAATCATTTTTTTTTTTGTTAATTTTGTATCTCCTAACCTATTAATGAACTACCCGAGCCTTTCTAAGCTCTATCCGAGACTTTTCCGAGCCTTTTTAACAGTCATTTTTTTTTGTTAATTTTGTATCTCTGAGCCTTTTAATGAACTGTCCGAACCTTTCTAAGCTCTGTCCGAGCTTTTTTAACAATCATTTTTTTTTTCACACAACCAACTTAAGGTTTACAAAAGAGGGTTTTAAATTGAAAAAAAAAAAAAAAACAACTAACAAGAGAGTTTGTATCTCGGATGCAACTAACATAGGCTCGGACATAAAAAAAGTCGCTATTGTGTTTGGTCGTGGTCATCGACGGCGATGTACGCGTGTTCATGGTTCATGGTCCATGGTCGTTGTCGGTGTACGTGTGTTCGTCAATTGGTCGGCGTATGTGTGTTCGTTGATTCATCAGTTCCACTTCCATTGATGGAGAATTTTGAAAGAAAAAAAAAAACCAAAATGGTGAAGAAGGTTACTGTCGGGGGCATTTTTGTCCGTTCACCATAATAGATGCATTTTAAACTTAAGTTATTAAAGTTGTGACTTTCTTATAAAACCCGGTCCAAATAGTGACATATATTTTTTGAGCCCTAATTTGTATGTAAGGACAATTAACTTATATATTATTTAGGTTGAATTTTATTTAGGTTGAATTTTGATTAACAGCGGTTCTCATATAAAGTTTGTTTGTTTGTTTGTTTTTTGTTTTTTAAACAGTTATTTTTCAATAAAGAATCCCTTAGTTAACATCTGCAAGAATTTTAATGAAAATCAATAAATTTCAATGAAATTTGATATACGGATGGTAGAGACGATAAATAAATGCTTTTAAATCAAATTTTTTTTTTTTTTTTTCCCACTTTTTTGAAAATGAAGAATTAAGTAAAGAGGTGTGATATTAGAAAACCGGAAAGAACAATTATAGAGCTAAAAAAAAATATATATATTTGTTTCGCAAGTATATTTAATTATCTTTATAAATAAAATCATGTCAATAGAGGCGTAACTTAGTTGGTAAATAGAAAGGCTTGAGGTTTATGTAAATAACTCCTATATCAATAGCTTGAATCCTATAAATAATGAAATCTTTCAAAAAAAAAAAATATTAACATTACTGAAATTACTCTAAGATTTTGACGGATATTAATAAACTATCTTTTAAATTTAAAAACACAATTAAAAATAAAAATAATAGAACATTCCATAAAATTATCAGTATTGACTTCCGAGTATTTTTATTTAATTCATTAAAAACAACTCCAACAAATCACATTAAATCAAATTAACGAATTTAAATGCATCTATTAAATTTTAAATAACTTTGTGTTGATTTTCTTTGTCTCACTAATAAATTCACCGAAAACAATTAATAACTCTAGAGTCATAGACCATCGTGTGAGTAGTTAATTGTGTCTATGTCACAGACTAAAGTCTTTTCGATTAAATTGTTGACGTGACACGTTGCATCATCATTCATCAACCCAGTTAATTAAATTTCCTGGAAATCTTCTTTTAACTTTAGACTTGTCTTTTTTCCAAATATTACTTTTCACTCCACCGTCCAGCCACTGTAATTCGTCCACCAAAGTCCAACAGCAAAAGCAATTTACATTTTTTATTTCTTTCAATGACGTCGTCGATAAATACACTTAACATTTTAATTTACCATTTTTTATCATGTAAAATATTGTTGACAGGTAAAAGCATGACAATAAATTCACAAACTAGTGTATTAATAATTTAAACAATTTTTTTATATAAAAAAAAGTGTTAATAAATTTTTGGGTTATTATCATTAATCCTCTCTAAACTTTACGCGAGTTTACATTTTATCCCTTGAATTTTTTTTTTTAGATATTAAACTCCCTGAACTTTTATTTATTGGCAAAACCTGACGGTAGATACCCCTTATATAGGCGTCCAGGGGGGCAATAAACTAAACCGTTTGCCAATAAACTAAACCGTTTGCCAATAAACAAGAGTTCAAGAGATTTAATGCTTAAAAAAAAATTCAAAGGTAAAATACAAATTCGCATAAAGTTCAGGGTTATTGATGCTAATAACCCTAAAATTTTTATACAACCATTTGGCATGTTTAAGTGGGTTTTGATTGAGAAGACAGCAATAATTACAGGTAATTGAATAACATCAGAGGACACAAGAAGTCATATGGAGAGTTCCAAAAACATTGTTAGGTAAGACTCTACGAATCTACTTTGTTTTAGTAAATTATTATTATTATTTATTAGTAGGGAGCTTAGTTTTTTCCATCAGAAATTTCTGGGCAGATTCACCATATGTGGGGAGAAATGTTTCTCGATTGGACGGCTATTTGTAAATAAATTCGTCTAATGATTTTGAATTTAAATTCATTTTATATGCATTGGTGTGTCAAAATATTATTAGAAAGAGACGCGGGTGAGAAGGGTGATACGTTTCAGATTTAAGGGTGGAAATAGAGATCAAAAAGTTATTTACTTTTTTTTTTTTTTTTTTTGAAATATCACAATAATTTGTTATTTGGGGAGGGGGACCGATTTGAACCCACAATCTCATGGTGTCGGTGTGAGAGGCAAATCATTGTGCTAATTTATATATCAGTTCATTCTAGATATGGATAATTCACATTAATTTTAGTATGAATAAGTTTGCATTGCAATGTATTAGTGTCATGTTGCCGGATGCGGTCGGTCGTTGTGTTGCAACTTACGTGTAATAATCACGCCGACCGTAAGGAAAATAAAATGGTGTGAACTAATTGTACTCTATTGTTCTAACCTTATGGATGAGATAAGGTTGGTTCAGTGTTATACCCAATAATATCCCTCATACTTCGAGTCATCTTCATCCCTAAACATCGAATTTATGTAATACTCTAAAAAAAAAAACAAATAGTTCAAACAGTGGGCCTAGAAGTTGAATGTATGGCCCAGATGTTCATGGGGTCACTAAATTTTATTGGGCCTTTGGGCTATAGAGTGTAATTATACACAAGTTACAATTACAAAAGCTGGTATTGTCAAGTGCTCCAAGAACTTCAATGTAGCACAAATTTGTAAATAATAATAATAATAATAACAAGGCCTTATTCACCTTTGCATTTGCAACCAGTCTACAGAGATTTTGGGCCAAGATTGTCTTCAATTTGGGCTGATTATAGTCAAACTCTAATGGGCCCAGATGCTTCAAAACTTTGAAGAAGAAATATTAGATTTTCATTGAGTTGTGTAATAATTAATAAATGCACATATTTGGCCAGACCACTTAATAGTTCCTTCACATGTACCATCAGATCTGTATCATTTTCTAGGTGGGACCGATCTTATAATGGCATTGTATTTTGTTCCAACCAAAAATTTGAAACAAGTCTGAGTTTTTTTGTTTTGTTTTTTTAGCTGCATTATTGTGGGTCTGGGGTTAACCGGAACCGACGATAATAAACTTAATAAAATCCAAATTGCAACTCTTTCAGGTTTAATAGGAAAACGTGGGATGGGACTACACAATAGGGAAATAAACTCCCTATATTTTAGGATTTAATAGGTAAATACGAAACTATATTTCCAAAAACAAAGTTTGGTAAAATTTAATTTTGAAGTTTCTAACCACTATAGCAAAATACCTATAGTTTGGGAAATAATCTCTCTTTATTGCTCTTCAGTTTATTAGTCAATACTTCAAAGTAAATGTCCTAGGGGTGTAGTTCAGCCGGTAGAATTCCAACGCTAATACAAATGTCCGTATATCTGGAGTCTGGATACGAAGAAATATACACAAGTTGATAATAATAGAGTTGTGCAACAATTATAGATCCGTAAAGAAGAGAAATAGTACCCCCCAAAAAAAACAAATAATGTACCGATTAGTTGGTAGAATGGTAGTGTAGGGATTGAATTTGGTGGTTGAATTTTGTACGAATAAGCTGAGCAATATGTTTTAATTAGCTGACCTGAAATGAAGGGTCGTCGATAATATCATGACCACCTCTCCTACACCATTAATATTTTTTTACACATTTCGAGATAGACAGTGGGGGGGTTTTCCTTACACTTTCACCATAATTTAGTCCTCCCTAAATTGCTTTGTCAGTCAGTTTGGTGGTCTCTATAATTATAATCTAAATGTTGGCCACGGATTCATTCTGACAAATTTTACACTTGTTGGTTTTTACCGAATACCGGTGTGTAAAAAAGTTAACTAGGTTGATGATTGTCAGAATTTACCCATTTTGATTGACACATCATCATCAAAATTAAATAAGCATTGCATTATATGTATATATATCATAATAATTCAGAAAAATAAAAGCATATATGATATGATAAATGGTTGTCACCTAACAGAGTAGAAGAAAAGAAAAGGCCAAAAAACAGTACTGAGAAAAAGGCATGCATGGTAAGCAATAAAAAAGAGTAGCCAAAACCAAAAATGTGCATCATCATTCATCGATCAGAGACTCATCTTTCATGTCTTTGTTTTTGTCAAACTGCCATCTATTGTGCATCATATCAAGGGTCCCTTTCCTCTCCCAACACTACTTCTCTGCTTTTTTTTTTTTCTTTCACCAATTCGATCTACTACTCTCTGTTAATTGCCTCTTCTAAACACCACGTTTAGTTGCCGTGATCAACTTGACATTAATTAAAAAAACGCAATTTGAAGATGGGCATGAAACATATATAGCTACTTAAAGACAAAAAAACATTTAGTTTAACTTGACATTATTGTTTTACATTTAAAGCTTGTTGCATCAATTCCTAGTTCGTGAAAACTACTTCACTACCATATAATAAAAAAGCTGTCAGACTTTTCATGAATTATATATGTATGTGTTGTCTTCCACTTCTTCGATCTCTTCTCACCATTAGTTATTATAATTACTAATTAGATTAAAAGCAAGAGAGCTGGCAATGGCAATTGATCATATATAGCTTGTTATAATTAGTTAATTAACAAGATGGTAATTCTTTTAACATCATCATCAAAGTCCTTATCGGAGTCATTACTGCAATGGCTTTGGTTTGGTCCCATAAACAGATGATTTATACAGATGTGTAACTATCTAGGCCTAGTTAGATCTAATTACATCGGAACACATTTTTTTTTTAATTTTTTTTTTCTCTCGATGTGGGATTGTGAGTGTGGTGGGCATCTTCTGTTTTTATTATCTTGTCCTTGCTCATCTCCTACCCCATTGACAGCCTTTTCACGATTCATAATATTGGGACCTTATTATTATATATGTATATATAATCTCCATAATCTAATTTCTATATATATATATATATATATATATATATATAGCAACTGATGTTACACATGGTTATTATATTTTCTTGAAGCAGGGGTAGTTAAATCATGAGTTTAGGATCTACATGATTCACTCACAATCTAAATAAATTTTTTATTTTTATTTTTTTTAACAATAATAGATTGTAATATCTTAGTATTTAACACTTTTTTATTTTATTTTTTTTTATTTTTACTTTACTTATTTGTGCTTGACTCCCTGAATTTTTCGCGCATTTGCAATGTCCCCCTTGAATGGTTTTTTTAAGCGTTAAACCCCCTGAACTTTCATTTGTTTGGTAAAACCTTTATGTAGATGTCCCCTCAAACAGACGGTCATGGGGCAATAAAACAAACTGTTTACCAAAAACCGAGAGTTAAGGGGTTTAACACCAAAAAAAAAAAAACATTTAGGAGGTAAATTGTAAATTCACATATAATTCAGGAGGTCTAGTGCCAATAAGTCTTTTTTGTTGTTGTTGTTGTTGTTGTAATTCAATGATTCATGCATCAACATTCTTCTGTTTAGTTATATAAAAGTAAAACGCTCTCCTTGGCTACCATCAAATTTGAAGTCAAACATTGGAACTATATTCAACCCTTAGACACCTTAAATGAATTTAAATTTGAAAAACTCCTTGAGAAGCCAAATCTTACACTGTTACACAGTCATGAGGGATCATGTGAACCAAGAAAAAAGAAAGTTGAAAAGAAAGAGATTTGCTCGATCTTATTTTCATATGAGGGTGAAACTGAGTTGTCATTATTATTTCTTCTACTAGTTTCTTGACAAGCTTCTGTCTCATCCCACTAATTTAGAGAAGAGAATCTAACAAACTTGAACAAATTTGCTTCTCAAGTTTGGTTGTGATCCAGATGGAGAGAAGGTATAAATAAAAAGTATATATTATAAGTGAATGGTGATCCTCACTAAATTGCAAAGGAATCTTGTTTGTTTTTGTATACATGACAATTCAAGATTTGTTACCAATAATTGACAGCCATGGAATTTTTTTAACAGTTTCCCACTTTAGTTATTCAAATTTAGCTATCAATCAGATTGCTGTTGAATTAATTTCCACACAAATAACATTAGGGTTTGCTTTATCTTTTTTTCCTTTGGTACAATAATTTTGGTTGAGAAATACATGCCATATATAGCATGCATGCTCTACATCTACATATATATATATACATGCATGTAACTGCATTGGACAATGTGGTGGCCTGGTGTGTGAAATGGGCATGCATGTGATCATCTCAATCAGATTCCAGCTTATCTGCAAGTTATGTATAGTGTGTATACAAACAGTACGTTAATTAATAAAAGGTTTGCATATAATTAAATGTAATTAATCAGAGACATGCATGCATGTTTAAGATCCAATCTCATTCTTTAATTACCAATTATTATATTCAAACACTACTTCTGGATTATATCATGCATGTATTTAATTTATTTGATCATTTATAATCCTTTTTATGCAAATTCTTAGCTTATATATATATATATATAATAATAATAATAATTTTGCTTTGAAATGAAGTGAAAGAGATTTTCAGAATACTAGCTTTAATTTACTTACTTTCATGTGTATACTTTTTTCAAGAAAAAGAGATAAAAGTTGAAGCAAAGAAAGGAAGAAAGAAAGAAAAAAGCATGAATGGACCAATCTGTGCTTGGCAGCAAGGCATGTTCCTTGCCATATACCATGTAACACCACCAGTCAAACAAAAAGAAAAAAAAAAGAAAAAAAAAAGAGAGAATAAATCAGATACCATCTATCTAGCTACCAATATTGAAGTGCATGATAGTTACTACTATCTCTTTTTCAGATATTTCATGTCCAATTAATTAAGAAGAAAGAAAAAAGATTAGTGGAAGTGAAAGGCAAACAATTAGGCATGTTATAGTTATAGTTGAAATGAATGAGCAAGCACAATACAAGTATACAACAACACAAGAGTGGCCTACTTCTAACATATAGGCCACGGCGAGTCATGCGGTTGGGGGAGGACAAACATATAGGTGCCTGGACGAAGTCCGAGATCCTTGATACAAAAAAAAAAAAAAAAAAAGTGGCATCTTTGTATGTGTGTAATAAAGCAGAAAACCCATCATTCAACTACTGATGTCTGATGATGATCATATATCAGTCTTTGGTTTTTGTTTGATATTATTCCACATCTTATATGTACAATAATTTTCCATATTCTTTTTAGCTGCCCAAGAAAGCATATATTATATAGGATATCATAATCATGTGGTTTTGGCCTATATCATTGCAATGAAATTGGCCAAAACCATATATTGTCACTACATCTTTCTGGGGTCAGTGACATTATATGGATACATATATATATGTATAACTTTATCTCTATGGGGACCAACTAAGCTTGGAATCACTTCAAAACTAGCATCAAAAATCACTCGTAAAAACTCGAAAATCAGAAGAAGCATGTGCTCGATCAACAGAAGTTAATTAGATAGGGGACCCTGTGATTTTTTGGCCCTTCAAATCAAGCTTGTGTGTATTTATTAAAAGGACCAAATGTCCATAATAAACAAAACAAGCAACAGGAAATTCTTATTCATTATGTATTATTACCCTGAATTGAAATCTGAGAATGGAATGCTTTATAGAACAGGACAATGTGAAAAAAAAAAAGAAATAAAAAAAAAAAAAAAGTTAATTATATAAAGGACTGCTATCAAGTTCAAGTTTTCACCTTGAATAGCTACTACATCATATCCTTTTTCTTTTCTAAAATTCTTAAAGCTAATTGAAGAAAACATATGTCAAGTGCAAATCAAAATGTCGAAAGCTAATTAGTGCGGAAATTGCCTGTTTACAAATTAAAGTATCAGAAATAGTGGAAGGTGCTTTTAACAGTACTATTGAACCTACGGTCACCACCGTCTAATGTGGTTTAATGGTAAGAGCTCATTCGGTCTAGCCATGTTCCAGGTTCGAATCGCCACCATTGCAAGTGGTATAAAAAAAAAAAAAAAAAAAAAAAACTATTTCACCTTGGATGAACCTATCATTCTCACTTCCTAGAGATTTTTTGAAAGTGAAAATGATGATGAAACTTTTTCTTTAAAAATGGACAACTCTTGTAATTTCACTAACACATGATTACCACCAAATTATATTGATTAATTGATTTTGTCAACCTAGTATCTAATAAAAACATGCAAAATATATAGTAAACTTATTATAAGTAGAGAGAAATATATTTGTACCCAAAATTGTGTCATATAAAACATGAAATCATTTGATGGTTTTCATGAAATGAATCAGAACTAAACATTGCATATATACACTACAATGCTTATGCAATCTTACATTCCTAGAATCTAAAATGAACATTCAAAGCAACAGCATTAAATAACATTAACATCAACCAAATGCAAAAATCCAAAAAAGACCCAGAAAAGGCAAAATTGTTATCAAATAAAAGAATTTATATATGAATTATTATTATTATTTTTTTCTCAAAAGATGAAAAAAAAAAAATGCCACTACCCATGTGGCCATGTACATTACCTCTAGGTACTTTCACAGTTTCACTCCAAGAGGGGGATCCAAAAAAAAAAAAAAAAAATTAAAACAAAAAGAAAATTTTGAGTCTTGGATGGAGAGTCCACCTGAATATCTGACCCCAAAATAACAAAAAAAAGAAAAAGAAAAAGAAAAATGTAATTCTCATTATAGTTGAATTTTATTTGCATATTTTTTTTCTTGTTTTAATTGATAATATTTCTCTATTAGGAGAAGTTGAGGTCACATGAAGATGGGCCCATGGAGTGATGCATTGTTGGGCTTTGGGCCTTTTAAGAGAGAAACACTTCAACGCTAGACTCTCTCAAGTTGAAACAAAGTGGGCACGCCTGAACTACCCGGTCGCATTCTGTACAAACGCTAAGGTGCCGACACGGTAACAACACCACCGACGCCACACGTTTCCTACACCCTTTACAACTCGGACCCGAAACCGATACGGACACCACCCGCTCCGGGTCGACGTACGCCGACTCGGCGTCCTCCGCTGCCTCCCCCGTGCACATTAGCCCCTCCTCTCCTCTCCTGCTATCCGCCGCCGCAGCAACTGTACCGGTCATTATAGCTTGCTGTAGCTGCGCCTGTAACGATGCAGCTGTCGCCTCCGTTGCCCTCGCCTTTGCCTGCCAAACATGCGCCTCTACGCTAAGCTGGGCAGCTCGTGCCTCCAACTCCGCGTTCCTGCGCGTGGCTTTCTCCACTTCGGCTTCTCTTTCTCTTAACCGCCGGGACAGCGATTCCTCCGCTGCCCCCAGTAGCGCACGGTAGTGCCTCTGCCGTTTCTCTGCTAATGTCCGCCTCAGTTGCTCTCCCTGTATTCGATAATTTTCAATTCAATATCAAAAACGTGAAATGGAATTCCTCAACAAATCCAAATAAAAAAAAAAAAAAAAAAAAATCTTAAACCCATTTGAATAAGTACCTGGGCATGGAGGAATTGGTCTAATTCGTCACGTTGGCGTTTGATTTGAGTAGCGAAATCTTCTGATATTAGAGATAAAAGAGACGGTGACTGGCATATAATATTTTGTTGCTGCTGTTGATGTTGTTGATGATGAAGATGATGAGTCTGTTGTATTTGTTGTTGTTGTTGTTGTTGGTCGCCAAAAGATAAGCGTAACCCAGTAGAGACGACATTGACATTGGGGTGTTGTTGATGATTGTGTAGCTGTGAGAGGCTTATTAATTGAGGAGTCTGGTTTTGGTTTTGATTTTGATTTTGCATAGAGAAGGGATTGATTGGTGTGGTAGTACTAGTTGTTGTTGTATTAGGAGCTGTAACTTCTCTTCCTCTTTTGCGTTGATTATTATTATTATTGATATTGGTATTATGAATACTACCTGTAATCAAGAAGAAATCATCAAGTCTCATATGGGTAATCGGCGTTGAGTGTAATAGGTATATATACAGAACAGAAAACTGACTGACCTCCATTGTTGAACAACATGTAGGATTGATCAAGAAAACCTCCTCCTCCTCCTATTCCTCCTGGTTGTGGTTGCAAATAATCATGCCCTTCTTGTCCGGTTCTGCAATTTCAAAAGCAACGATTTTTTTCAGATAAAGAAAACAAAGATTGGAATTTGAGAATGCAGAGAGAGAGAGAGAGAGAACAGAGAAATGAAACAAACCTGTTTAGAAGGAGAACATTTGATGGGTATTGAGCTTGAACAGCCATTATTTTTGAATTGAAATGGAATAAATGAATGAGAAAGGTGGAGATATATGTAGGAAAAGAACAGGTGATTATAATAAAGATGGAAATGTGAAAGGAGATGGGAGCAATAAACGCTACCACATAACAAGCATGACAGAGAAGAAGCAAGCAAGCAAGCAATAAGGCCTTTGTTTGGCGGACTCTTCAATAAAAATTTCTAGAGAGAGAGAGAGAGAGTGTGTGTTTATAGAAGAAGAAGAAGAAGAAGAAGAAGGAAGAAAGAATCAATGAATTGAATTATGTTGAGAGAGTATTGAGAGATAAAGAGAGAAGAGAAGAGAAGAGGCCACCACCACCACCACTGCCACCATCACCATTACATAACATTACCCTCCTGACTCCTCTTTCTATAGACTATATATCTATCTATTGTTGTTCTCATTTTTGTTTTTTTACCTACTTTTCTTCCCTTGTTTGTTCTCTTCCTTTTTTCTCTGCTTATATATTATAAAGAGAGAAAGAGAAAGAGAAAGAGAGAGATGCGATTGAAAGGAATCAGTCCAAGAGAGAGACAGGTTATTGTGCTGTTTCTTTGCTTTGCTTCTCTTCTTCTATCTATAATCTATGCGTGGGGTTGGCTTTTCTTCAGGAATCAGGACGACTCTCCTCTAACCTCTTTCTTATCAACTACACCCATTACGCCATTAACATTTTCCATTTTAATATAAAAATATTATAAATAAGAGAGGTAGAGACAAAATGATGTATTCTCACTTGTATATAATTTATTTATTTATTTATTTATATTTATAAGTTGTGCAGCTCTCTCTGTCGTTACCGCTGCTGCTGGAACTGTTATGTATTCCATCCATATTCTTCTTTAAAACTTTTTTATTTTTATTTTTAAATTTCAAATAAATATTATTTTTTTAAATAATAATAATAATAATAATAAAAATTTTTTTTTATTTTTAAATAATAATAATAATAATAATAATAAATGGGACACCAAACATGTGATAGTGTGATAAGTGTCTTTTTTTTTTTTTTTTTTTAGGTATATATAATAATAATAATATGCAGAGAAATCACATAATAGTTGTTGCTGAACAACACCACCACCACATCAAGTAATTGTCCAACCCACCCTTACATTACCTAGTTCTTTTTCTCTCTACTTACCATTTTAATAGCCTCACATTACTCTTAACCCAACCATCCTTCTTTGCTTAATCTTTTTTTTTTTTCATTTTTTTTTAGACTTAATAGCACTGGACCCCCCTGAAGTGTACGTGAATTTATAAATTGCCCCCTAAATGTTTTTTTTCGGCGGTAAACCCCTCGAACTCTCATTTTCTTTGCACCACCCTTATGGAGATGCCCCCTCCTTAGGGGGTAATAAAACAAGCTGGTGCAAAGAAAAGGAGAGTTCGAGGGGTTTATCGCCGAAAAAAAAACATTTAGGGGGCAATTTACAAATTCACGTACACTTTAGGGGGGTCCAGTGCTATTAAGTCTTTTATTTAAAGTATTATAATAAATTATGACACTGATCAAGTATCTTTTAGAATCCATCGAGATCAATTTCTATACATATATGACTTCTCTTGATTGATTGTATAATCATCTAAAGATTTAATATAACATTAGAATTTCGTGTTAAGAAATGATTTTTGTTAAGTACTAAAGGATTTGATGACTTCTGTACACTTTAGTTGGTATATTTATTTATTTTTGCCGTTAATTTTGCAGAGATCCTTACCAAAAGGAAAATTTAAAATTTACTTTGGGTTGAAGTTTCAAACTGTTAAAAGGTAAGTTTCTACTGGTTGTTGTTGTATTCCTTATCTTAGAAAATAAAGAAGAGATCACAATACTTTCCGATCTAATTGCATGGTTTATTGGTTGAGTTATCTGTCTAATGAAGTTTTTTTTTTTTTTTTTTTTAGGTCTTGGTGACTGTTTCAAAATGACTAACATAGGTTCAATAATAACCGGACACAAATTTGGAGAAATAAATCTTATTTCAAAACTGATTTAGTTATAGAATTAATACAATGTTGACTGAATAAATTTCCCTGTTAATTGTCCACCCTTATACGTTTTAGTGGCTCTAATTGCTTTTTTTTTTTTTCTTCCCAATCAATACTAAATTGGGTGTACTATTATGGCCTGGAATTTGAACAAATTGAGTGTTGAATTTTGACTGATTATTAAAATCAAACCTTCATGCATTCTTCTAGGCCTCGCTTTTTTGAAAAACAAAACAAAACAAATTTCCATCACAAATTAAGAAATCTATTAATTAATTATTTTTCCTTCGAATTATAGTAAAATGATTTCTTTCTTTATTTTCGTTAAAATATATTTTAAAGGGTCTTAATTTTGATACTAATACATTGTTAATTAAGTCCATGTACATAGAATTAAAATCTGCCACCGCAAATTTAATATTTTTCTTGAAATATGAGACTTGTTAGTTTAAAAACTGATGGGAATTGCAGTGAGTAATTATAGGTGGGAGGGAATCAGGAACGGGGGTCATATATAAATTGATTATACAAATGAAAGTTAATTAATTGATTTTGAAAAATTTAGGTAAAAATTAGCAAGAAAAATCAATAAAACTTATTAAATAAAAGAAAAAAAAAATGGAAGTTAAACTTAAACCCTCCTTTGATTTACCAACTTATATGATAATTACATTCGAATTAACATTTTAGAGTACCTCACAAGTTCAGAATTCCATAATTATTGAAGAAAGCTCATAGATGACCAAAATGTGTATGAAAATTTACCATAAATTTTTTTTAATAGCAATGAAGTGAATGACACACAAGAAAAAAAAAAAAAAAAGTTAAGTTGGTATATCATGTGATGACTGATCTTTCCCCAAAAACCAAGAAGAGTGTTTTGAAAACCTCTTAAAATATTTAATGTGAAGAAGTGACAAAGGAAGCGAGAAAAAGCCACCAAAAAAAGAGAAGGAAGGAAGAAAAATTAAAAAATAATTTTTTTTTTGTGAAAGAGAGTGGTAGCTTGGAATGGCATCACGAAAATTGTCCATGGAATTTGGTCCCACTTACACCAATTATCAAAAGAAAGAGAAATATGGGGGTCGGCTTCTTTGCTTTTGATTTCTCTTTAACATTTATATCTCTAAAATATCATCCATCAATCTGTAGCTATAGCTGCATCGATCTAACACTATTAGTAATACAGCCCTGCACGGCATTCTCTTCATTGTTTTCATCAAGACACCACCACCCTTGGACATGCTTTTTTTGTTTTCTTTTGTTTTTTCATTTATTTTATTTTAATGTTTATGTTAATGTCAGTCCATTTTTTGATGGGTTATTTATATATATAAAAGAAGATAAATCAAATGATCAAATCAATATAATTGTCTAGTACTTTTACTATATAAACCTATCCTCTTTGGTTCCTACAAGAATTGATGCATAGTTAGTATACAAATTAGTTGTTTGAATGTATATGCAATATATATGACATGAGATGGGCCTTTCGAGATTTAAATTCTCTTATAATTTTAATTTAGTTGACTATTTGTTTGAATAAGTTTTTTTTTAATGGAATTATGTGAACCAATCTTTTGAAAAATCAAATGTGGATATCAGCAGGCCTGTGTGTGCGGTTGACCTCACAACCAAGTTTCATTGCCACCCTACGTACCTAGGTTAGGTATATCTTACCCTAGTTGCTCCAAACACTACCAGATGATTAAAATCAAGCTAGTAACTTAATTATCACATCGATTGTGCTTGTAGTAGTGATAGATCTCATCAGATTTCGATATCATTTTTACGTTTTAAAAAATAAAATAAAATAAATAACAACAAAATACTTATCACTACACATTCACAAATACATCATTTTAAGTCATCAAATAAGTTTAACCTAATTCAAAGTGTATAATCTATTATTATAAGACTTTAATTATAATCTCCTCTTAACTCTTAATTTGAATAAAATTTAAACCCCTTTTGCAATTCATCAGATCAAAAACCTTATCATTATTTTATTAGAAATTATTTTATAATAGAAATAGTTAAGGGAGAAATCCAAATTCGATTTCATGTCCATAGTTGAACCAAACGTAAACAAAGGCATTGGAATTATACAAGAATAATATATTTAAATGGAGTCAAAACAAAAAAAGAAGAAGCAGCCTATTCAACACGGTTGTGATGAACTGTGGAAGCTTAGAAATGTGAAGTGTATATATATATATATATATATATATGTAATATGTTGATCAAGGTACGTTGGTCTTTGAATCTTCTTTTGGATTTTGTCTCCTGGAAGCTAATTAATGAACTTGTGCTTGGGGTTTGGGGCAATGGAACCTTGCAATGCAATTCGTAGAGAGAGAGAGAGAAACATTAGCTGTAAAAGTGAGTGGAAACTTCATTAATCAACATCTCCTTGTTGTCCTTTGGGCTAAATCTTTTCCCTTTCACAACTTTATTCCAACAATTAATTTACACAAGAAGCAAGACAAAAATGTCTTAATAGTTTTAGCTGTCTATATATATATAGTAGTATATATTTAAATAAACAAACCTCTGAAATAGAAATATTGTATATATATGCAAATCAATGTAATAGCCTATACAACTTCAAATATAAGTCTAAACAAAACACAATACTGAACCTTCAATTAAGGACACGGATAATACTGTGGCATGTCTTTTTCTTTTAAAAGTTAGTAATCAATCTCGTTTATTGTTTATAGTTTCAAAAAGAACCAAATAATGTGATTAACTCAACAGGTAATAAAGTATGATCAACAATAGTTTAATCTTGTTTTGTTATGCTTTTTATGGGATTAATAAAAATGGAACCCTAATGTGTGATGGAGAGAGAGACATCATTTCCAAGATATGAGTCATGAAATGAGGAGCATTTTCTAGGGTTGAAGAGTGAAGACAGTACAACCTACTTAAGACATTTCTTTAATCCTAATCCAACCATTCCCACCTCTCTCTCTCTCTCTATATATAAATATTTTGCTTCACCCACAAACTCCCAAGATTTTCTATGCTTTTTTTCCTTCCTTTTCTTTCTCCCCACTCAATTTTTCCCACTTCATGATTTTCTTGGACTTTGTTTTTATTTTCATGGCACCATCCTCAATAGTCTACCCACTACTTATATATATATCATGTCAAGTGCTTTTCCTCACACCGGCCAAAAGCACTCCCAACCATCCCTAATTACACAAGTTTGCAATAATCAATACTTTCAAATTATTATTATTTTTAATTTTCTTTTACATTTTCTATGCCCCGGCAAGACATACCACATTAAATGTTACTTGGCCGGTCTTTGGCTTTAAATAAATAAATAATCCTAATTAGCTAGATTCATGTGGGAAATTTCTTTTCAATATTATTTTGGGAGAGTGGAATTAGTGCTACAAAGCTAGCTAATCAAAGCAATTAAATTAATTTAATAATTAGTATGCAAGATTATTATCTTATCTTTCATGGATGTTGTGTGATCAAACAAGTGAGAAAATGGAGAATTAGTGATGTATATTGGGTGGACAACTTAGTAAATTATTACCTAAATCAAACCAATCATCACTCAACTATAATTAGTCTATTTTGGTTAATAGGTTTGCATTATTTAATTGCAAAGATGATGATCAGCACAGAGCCGCCGGCCCATTTCAATTTTTCTTTTCTTTTCTTTTTTGTGTCTGTTTTCAAATTGGAGTAGCAATAGTAGAATTGAAAGGCAAAGATTAACAATAATTAATATGAGATCAAGATTATTCAAAACAATGGGTATCTTTTAATTGATTATATGCAACATATCATTACTCATTGATGCCAAAGTATATTAAAAAAAAAAAAAAAAAAAAAAACAAGAGAGTGGAGGTATAACTCATCATACACTTTGTTTTGAATTTTGATCAAGATTTACTATCATTATAATAATAATAATAATTAATTATTAAAATACTATGATTGGACATGTGTTAATGGGGTAAATCTTGAAAAAGCAATAAGAACTCTAGTTTAAGCACCAAGGAAGGTGTTTAATTAGCCTGTAAGTCATGGAGTTGATTTTATAATACAAGTTTGAATTGATTTGTGATATTAAATTAAAATTAATTTATAAATTCATTATAAAAAAAAAAAAAAAAGAGGAAATGAAGAAGCAAATTAAATAAGTAAATATATATATATTAATGATAATGTCAGTAAGAGAGGGATAGGTGGGTGGTGGTATAATTCAAAGTTGGTTTGAGAAACTTAATAATTATTTTGTGAAGATAAATGGCATGAAAGTAGAGCAGTGACTAGTGACTAGTGAGTGAGTCACAAGAAGCAGCAGCAGAGAAAAAAGAAAAAAAAGAAAAGAAAAGAAAAGAGACAGCATATGGTGGTGAGGGTGGTGGTGGTGGGTGGGGGCTTTTGCATTTGCATTTGCATTTGTAATTGTATCTCCTGCTACAAAGAATCAAACCACACCCTGCACCAGAAATCAACCCCCTCCTGCCTGCCTGCCTCTTCCCTTATTCATTGATTTCAATGTGGGCATACTTTTGTAGTCATCACTCTTCTCTATCAGGGCCCATTTCCACACATACACACCTCTCTTTTCTCGTTGTATAATTATTTTGTTTCTGTTGCTTTGTGTACTCCATGTTTGCTGTAATTGGGTTAATTAATTTATATATATACACTCCATATGCAGTGTGGCCAAGACATTTTCGTTAGGTTGAATGGATACTCTTTTTTATTTACTATGATATATGACGTGTTTTACTAATCGGAAATAGAATGAAAGAGATTCAAGTTCCATGGATAAGAGAATCAAGAAAGGGAATATGATTTCTTAAGTAGTTGGGTGGGAAGGGAAAATCAAGTTCATGCTCCAATAGAAACTTAATTCCAAATTTATGTGTGGGGGATACACATAATCTGATTCCGAACTGATTTTAATAACAAATCGGTAATTAAGTTCACTTCCCTCGTTATAATTCCTATATAGTAAATGCGCCCTTAATAATATTAGCATTGGTATCATATTAAATTAGATGTTTAGATCCAATTTTACAAAAAAAATAATATCATTAATTGAAAGGAGCCCACAAAAAAAGAAAAAAACTGTTGAGAGCAAGACAGGAGATCTCCGGTGGAATTGAAAGGAAACCTCCAAAATGATGGCATTGGTTGATATTCTCAATGGATTTGGAGCTATAAAAGTCTGGTTAAGAACAAAAGTCATAAATACTGAAACAGAAGAAAAGAAAAAGACGAGTAGAGGAGTGGAGTGGTCCCCTGATCTAACGGTTCAAAACACAGGGTATCACCATAACCATTTTGTTACTGCACCCATCACATCACATCACCATAAACATTTGTCCAAATTTATTATTTGATTGAGATAATTTAACTTATATTTATAATTATAATATGTATTATTCAGATTCAGTGTTCAGTTGATAGGTGGTCACACATTTCCATATTCATGTTTGTTGGCTTGACTATACCAATCCAGCCTCTCTCTCTCTCTCTATCTCTGCCTAAAAAAACTGACACCTTCCTCTTATTAATTTAGCTTTTAATTTCGGACCAACTTTGAGGAATGAATAATGATTTTTTTTTTTTACTGGTCATTTTCATTTTCATTGGCTCTCTTTTAACGACTCTTTTGTCTTTTTATTCAGATAAATTAATAGTACAGGTTTTACTTTTTTCTATTAACTCCCAATAAAATATCAGACAACTAAAATTTTAAAACATTTATTTTAAGGGTTATTGGCACTAGCCCCCTAACTTTACACGAGTTTGCATTTTACCCTTGAACTTTTTTTAGGCATTAAACTTTTTGAACTATCATTTATTGGCAAAACCTGACTGTAAATACCCCTTCAAACAGACGTTCAGGAGGCAATAAATTAAACTGTTTGCCAATAAATGAGAGTTCAGGGGGTTTAATGCCTAAAAAAAAGGTTCAAGGGGTAAAATGTAAACTCGTGTAAAGTTTAAGGGAGACCAGTGCTAATAACCCTTATTTTAATTACAAATTTTAAAAGATAAAAACTTGTTGTACCATGTGTGTTGTGATTGATAATTTTTCCTAGAGTTCATTTTTACTCGGCCCCTTAAAAGGGGGTGAGCATTACCCCCCTTCCCCACAAATTAACTCTTTTATATTTTAAATAATGTTCTACCGATTCTATCCCTGTTTCATTAAAAGAAAAAATATATATTAAAAGCCAACATATATAATAGTTAATTGATAAAAATTAAACTTTTCAAAAACAAAACTAAAAATAAAAATTATTTAATCTATTAGTAAAGTAAAAAATTAATATTAAGAAATTTTAAAAAATATTAAAATTTATGAACTAAAACATCATTATCTTCTCCAACACCCAAAGCCTAACCTAAACTCAAACACCAAACCCTAGCCACCACCACCCAAGCACAAAGCCCTAGCCCCTCTCTAAACACGTTTTTTTTCTTCTCTGATATGTCATATTCTCTTCTTCTCTTCTCTTTATCTTCTACATTTAAAAACCACGAACCATAAAGCCAAAGATTAAACCTTTATAAAAGGGTTTTTGACTGGTTTCCGAAAAAAAAACACAGACTCCTAATTGGGTTTTGCTACAAACAGTGAGAAAAATATTAATAAAATGAGATTTTGAATGCAAGATTAGAGGTGGGTGGTGAGTCAAAAAGTGGGAAAGATGAGTTTTTGAATGGTGTCAATCAATTGAGTGTAGGGGATCGCTCTACGGTTGTAGATCTCTAGCCACCTGCAACTTGCAAGTAGAGCTTGACGAGTAGAGGCATGTCGATCGCTCGTGTAACCTGGAAAACAGAGAAAAAGAACGACATAGAGGTGTCCTTTGGGGGACTCTCCGACGCTCAAGTCAACAATTTGTTCGTAAAGACTCGACAATGTAAAGTGAAATGTAAAGCGTTAGAATCAATTATAGCACTGAGCAATTTAAACAATATAATTACAGATATGCCAAAACGTGGGGCTCACGTAGAGCTTGTCGTGCGTTGGTCAAAGTAACACTAAGAACTGTAATTTAATGGCAAGAGCATGGAGTTTGATAGTTGTATCGAAGTGTAGTGAAACCAGACAAATATCAATGTATCAATTAATTAGAGTGTTTAAAGTAAGATGATTGGATGATTCCGATGGCCGGAGTATGGATTCATGTAGAGTTTCGGGACGCAAATAAGCTTGTGACACCAAAAGAATTAGAACCCCTTCTCTGCGAAAATGGGGTCTTATTTATGGGCCACCAGCAGAAACTGCTTTGTGGATAACAAGGAATCGAATCCCTGAAATCATGCCCTCATTTTGTGGGATTTGGTTACCTGAGTTTGAATGGGACTCTGGTTGATTAGTTACTACGATCCCATTATCCCCAGACTAAGTCAACTTCTAACAGATAGCTGTGACTTAAGGGTGCGTTTGGTATGCAGGACGGGACGGGACAGGATAATTTTGTACCACCTAAGACCCTAGGACAAGGTTGTCCCATACTCCCATGACATGGGACAAGTACAAAAAGACTCAAAAAAATTACAAACATGTTTAATAATAATATATACTATATGTATTATTATAATATATATTATAATATTATATATTATTATATTTTATATATAATATATATCCTATATATAATATATGATATATATATTATATATAATAACAATATATATATATTAATAATATATATTATTATATATAATATTATATATAATTTTTTTTAGGCAGAATCTAGAATTATATAAATAAAAAAGAAGAGAACAAAGAGTAGCCTAGGCAAAACCAGCCACAAAAACACCGGGAGCAAATCCCCAATCAGAAAAGTGGCGCGCAGGCCACACAAGAAAACAAAAACATCAAGAAAAAGGAAAACTCCCGACCCATGCAGTCAACACAGATCTCTGAGAACTCGACTCGTAAAACCATTCCCAATCCCACTACAATTCCAATATAGGACACTAATCATCATAAACCTTCGAAAAAGCCTAGGACCCAGACTTATAGGAAGCCGGTTTGCATGCAATCCCAGTGGACCTATATATATATATATATATATATATATATATATATTTTTTTTCAAGTTAGTGAGCACTGATATAACTTATATTAGTGCGTTGCATGTGGACCACTAGATTTATATATTTTGACTCAAGTGTGTATGCACTTGTCAGTGCTTCCCCATAATTAGTTGCCCACATGCAATGCACTAATGAAGTTATATCAGTGCGCACTGACCAGAACGGGACTGTATATATATATATATATATATATATATATATATATATATATATATATATATATATAAGATGGGAACTCTGGTCATTTGAACCTCTTATCCTGTCCTGTTCTAGCCATGCCAAATGCATAATAGTACAATTAATAGTTCTGTCTCAAACATTCCAAACACAGTATGAAACAACTGTCTTGTCCCGTTCTGTCCCGCCATGTCCTATCCCGTCCTCGTACTAAACGCAACCTAAAAGGAATGGGCTTTGGGTCGACCCATCAATTCCGGGCCTGACCCGAAGTTTCGTAGAAGGTGGCATTTGGGCTTGGATGTTAAGCCCAAAGCTAGATTTTGGCTACCACATCGAGTGGGTTTTGGAAGAAACCAGATGGGATGGAGTACATGCCATGTCTGGTATTCACTATAGAGTACTGATTCAATGTGAGGATATTGTGATTGAAAGGGAGAAACAGCTGGAGAAGACGATGAGAAGAGAGGTTTTTTGATTTTTGATTTTTGTTTTAATTTAAAATATTTATTAAGAAAATTAATTTAAGTGTTTTTACAAATTTACCTATTTACCCTTCTTTAAATAACTAATTTCTAATTGATGAAGTATTTGTTAACCTTAGGTTAACTTTTGGACACATGACAACATGTGGGGAGAGGGGCTTACCCCCTCGAAGAGGGTTGAGTAAAAATGAACTCTTTTTCTTGTTGTTTGGTTTGCAACTCCGTTTTTCTAGATTGATTTTTTTATTTTTTTTATGAAATTAATTAGAATTAGAATTAATTTGTCTTTTTATGGAATTGATTTTTGTTTGTGAAATTTGATTGAAGAAATTTTGGATAGTGTTTGGAGAGAGAAAATGAAAGAAAAAAAGGGAATAAATTGTTTTGTTTTTCTTATGTTTTTCCTTTAAATATTAATTATAAATAAAAAGTAATAGATAAAATAGGTAACTAGGGGTAGTTTAGTCATTTCATGCTAAAATTTTGGTGTCAATGGTTAGAGTTACCAAAATCAACTGACGGCAAGAGATATTTGTGCAATTATGAGCAAAAGTTGCACATGTGTATAATTAGACCTAATGTCAGGGATATTGGTGCAATTTATCCAAAAAAAATTTATATATAAACAATTTCACATCATCTCCTCCTTTACATCAGTCACGGCAAGGGATATCTGTGCAATTATGAACAAAAGTTACACATGTGTATAATTAGACCTAATGTCAGGGATATTGGTGCAATTTACCCAAAAAACTATATATAAACAATTTCTCTTAACATGGATGATGCGCACATCCTCTTTTACATTAGTGGTGGGTGTTCGAGACTCGTTATGCACATTTTACAAACATGTGTGAAAAGTTTTCTTTTTGGTATTGTGGCTTTAGATATTTTTCGTTTATTGGAGTAGATCAAGTGATGTGCACCTCGCCTCTCACATTAGTGAATAGTGATGGGGTAATTTGAATATCATTAATTATGCGTATTTTTAAAACTATGTGTGATGAGTTTTCTTTATGATGTTGTGGTTGTAGATATATTCCCTTTTAGGGAGTAGATATTTAAGCCGTACATGTAGTGCTTGATCACAGCAGGTCTCGACCCGTTAGTGTCAGATTATTTAAATAAATAAAAAAACCGAAATTTTCGTGTATAATTAAGCAACTTGTTTTTTATTTATTTATTATTATTTATTTTTTTATTTTTATTTTTTTTACCTGTCTAACTAGACTTGGCAATGGTGAATTCGTGTCGTTTCTTGTTTATGTCGTATTAAAATAGCTTAATGGGTTGAAATATATAAACCCGAAACTATTTGTTAAATTGATGGGTAACCCGACTCGGCCCGTTACAAAATATTATATTTGAGATTTATTAAAAAATTGAAAATAAATAGTACTGAAACATGATCAAATTCATGAGTTCACTAGCTACTTTTAGAGTTTTAGGGTTAGGGTTAGGGTTATAATATTGTGAAATAATTGATTTATAGTTTTAGAGTTTTTAATTTAGAAATTTTTCCTCTTTCAAAAAAAGAAAAAAATTAGAAATTTTTTAAAAATTAATTAGTAAAATATATTCTTACCATAATTATAGAGATTTTTAAATACATATAAATTCCATAATGTGACTATACAAAGATTTTTTTAATAACTTTCATAAACACATTAAAAAAAAAAGTATTTATATTAATGGGTTATCGAATTAACGGTTTTTTTAAGGGTGAACCCAAAACCAACCCATTATATTTTGTTTTTTAATGGGTTGATCCATTAATAACTCGATCTGATAAACTTGACCCACCAACCGCTATTTTCGAATAGGTTTGGGTCGTGTTAATTGGTCGTGTAAAATTTTGCCAGGTCTATGTCTAACATTGCAAGAAAGCTTAAATTAGGAATTTCTTGTCAATTTGAGACTTGCTCGTGTCAAATTATCAATTGTTCAAGGAGAGTAAATTAATAAGCTAATTAACTACTGTCTTTATCTTGTTTTTCAAACGATAACGACATTTAAATTTTTTTTTTTTTTTTTTTTTGAAACGACATTTTAATTTGATTAGACTCTAATGGACGATTAAAATTTATTAGTGTCATTTTCATAATCAATTCCAAATTCATAAATGGTCGGTCCAAGCTTTTTATTTTATGAAGAATATTAGATATAATTAGCTTGAATAAGTAAGCAGATGGAGTTGGTAACTACGATTCCATTTCCATGATCCAGTTTTAAATTCATTTTGGCGATCAACAAACAAAGTATGTCATATTAGAGATCACCTTGATCAACACGTATATATAAAGAAAGCGATTTTTCGGCTAATTAATAATATAATTGAAGAATATTAGATGATTGATAATGAAACTAATCAGACTACGATGCGAAGCCAACCACATTGTTACCTCATCGATTGTATTTGTAGCTACTTTTTTCTTCTTAGTTTTAACCGGCACTGTGACCCATTACCCTCTTTATTATCTCCGTTCACACTTTATTTTCCTACGTATGCATACGTTGATATGTATATATCGAAAATTATTAAATACGAATCGTTTTCATATTATTTTCAACTGATCTCACGATCGATCTAATAACTATAGCAATTTACCACTATCCAAATTATCAATTTTTCTATTATTAGTTTGAACTGACAAAATATATATCAGTTTCTTATATGTGGGTCATTGGATTAAATACTTTGACTGGTCTGCATACATTTATCAAAGCATCTTTTAAATCCAATAGCCAACATGTAAGGAACTGATAATAGAAAGACTGCCCAAATTATTTATGCGAACTTAACAAGTTTGAGGTTCACACATAATAATATAAGAGAGAAAATAAAAAATAACCCTCCTACATATTGGAGTTTTTTTTTTTTTTTTTTTGAATGATTTAGAGTTTTTTTTAACCATTTGAAAAATTGTAATGGTTTTTAGCCCCAGGCTAAGGGAAATTACTCATATGCCCTCCAATTAAACATAGTCTTCAATCTTTATCCAAACGCACCACCGCCCTCGAAAAATGTAAAATATCTCAAAAAAAAAAAAAAAAAAAATGTTAAATATTTCATAAAAGAAGGAAGAAGGTTTAAGTGAGTTGAATGGTATTTTGATAGTTTTTTTTTTTTTGTTATGGATTGAAATAAAATTTTACAATATGGTTATTAACGATTAAATTTCGGTTGTGGGTAAAAATAAATTTTGTATAATAATTGTAATAGTATTTTAATTATTTCATCAACTGGTCTCTGACTATACTAGCCAACCCCTTTTAGGGGGGTGTATTCAATTAGGATTAATTAGGATTCTTGAAGACATTTAAAGACATTTTTTAAGTGACAGATTTTCATGGATTTCTACAGACTTTTATAAATCCACATGGACTTTCATTGATTTGTTTAGACATCCATCTCAGACTTTTATGGATTTGTTTAGACATCTATCTCAGACTTTTATGGATTTGTTTAGACATCCAAGGATTTTCATGGATTTGTTATCTCTAACTTATATATCAATAGTAAGCTAATTATAGCTAATTATAAAAAAAAAACCTTTGAAGTTGGAATGAAAAAAATTTGATACACCAGTCAATCTATATTTGCGTATATATATATATTTTGAGGTTGTTGCTGATGAAAACAAAGTGATTTAATGGAATCCAAAATTAGCTAAGGCTTTCATGAATTTGTTATCTCTGACTTATCAATAGTAAGCTAATTATAGCTAATTATAAAAAAAAACCTTTGAAGTTAGAATGAGCAAAATTTGATACACCAGTCAATCTATATTTGTGTATATATATAGTCTGAGGTTGTTGCTGATGCAAACAAATCGATTGAATTGAACCCAAAATTGGCTAAGGCTTATCTGCGTAAAGGCACTGCTTGCATGAAGTGTAGATGAATTATTTTTCTTTAAAATAAAATGCTAATAAAGAGTTTTTCAAAAAAAAAAAAAAAAAAAAAAAGCTAATAAAGAGTGAGCATTTTGGTGTTTGATTGAAGGCTCTACCGATTAATTTGGTGTTGTTTTGTGTAATTCTGGCACGTAATGAGTTTTGTACTTGTTATACTCTATATAATTATGTGACTGCAACATATTCTCACATATATAATTATGTGCAGTTTTTTTTTTCCCTTTTTAATTCACAGAATATACTGGGGATATGAGCTTATTATTCTCACATGCATCGGTTTTTTTAATTTTTACATATTAGTGCTTTTCGTTTCCAATTTGAGAGAGAGAGGGAAAGCAAAATCCACCAAAATCTTTGGGGGAGAAGGCTGGACATGTTATGACATTTGATATTTATATCTTTCACCATCAAGTCCACCAAAATCCATCAAAATCCATAACTTAAGAAAATCCTTTAAAATTCAGTCATAATTGAATACACCTTGATTCTTGTAGACATTTTTAAAGTCTCAATTCAATACACCTGGATTTGGAAGGATTCTTTAAAAGTCCATATAAATCCTAATTGAATATCACTGGATTCATATGGATTCTTTTAAAGTCTTTAAATGTCCAAATTGAATACACCAGGATTTATAATGTCTTTAAATGTCCTCAAGAATCCTAATTGAATACACCCCCCTTAGCTTCCGTGTGGAGACAGAAGGGTTGCCTCTATATATAGTCAATTTCTATTAAAAGTGATTGTATCCTTCATGCCTACCTTGTATATATTTAAATTTATATTATTATTGTTATGATATATTTGCAATTACATCATGTATTAAAACTCTTAAATCGTTGAACAACACAATAAAGGCTTTTTAATTTGGATAGTAATTTCTTAAAAGGACAAAAGCAACACAACAATTATATCGAGTCATTTCAGATGTATACGCTTGTTGCCTAAGCTTATTCGACACTTCTTGGCTTTGTTTCTTGATTAGTAGTTAAATTATAATAAAACCATTTTTTTTTTTTTTTTTTTGAAATCTGACACCAAATGGGTTAAAGGGGCCTGTCAGGATTTACTGATCAGATTAAACATTACATATGTTTACTTTTACAATAATGGAAAAACAATTCCTCACACATACTTTTAAAATGCGTATGGTTACAGGACTCGAATCCCACCACTAACGTACAATGGGAGGTACATACCACCCGAGCTACGAAGTGTTGTGATTATCATGACAGTAAATTTCTTGTGCTTTAAAACAAAGCAAACAAACCACGACTACGGAAAAATTGGGTGAACCTAACCAATCAATTGCTCTTGTTATATATATATACATGTATTGCAACCTTTGATTAAGAATTTCATTGTTCGTTCTTTTTCTTGAATAATTTTCTTCTAGATTAGGGTTCAAAAAAATAGTGTTATCCCTTTGTTCTCGAAAAGAAAAGAATAAAGTATTTTGTTCGCATAGAGAATATGCAAAGTAATAGTAGTATATAACCTTCAAATTTGTATAAATAATTGAATGGAATTTTTGATGGTCCATAATAGTTGGCTGCCTAGTTACACATGAGCTTAAATTCCCTCCCTTTAACTTGACTTGGAAATATTCTATATGTAGTATAATTTTTGTCAATGTAAGGCAATCTATTGAAGTTCTGATGCGAGATTTTACTAAAAAAATTCTAAAGTTGCATCAATTATTGCGGTTATGCGGATCAAATTAAGTTACACGAAATTCTTGTTGCCGATTGTGAAATCAAACCAATTAAGAAGAATTTGAGCTAAATGGGCACATGAAGAAAATTGATGTAATGGTATGTTCCTCAACATATTTGACTATCTAGCTAGATATTCCTGTAAAGCCAGTAACTTTAAGCAAACAAAATTCAAATCAGATCAATATTCCACACACCAACCCGCCCCCCCACCCCCCCCCCCCCCCCCCCCCCCCCCCCCCCCCCCCAAATAATGAATAAATATTGCATGACATTTTTCCATCAAAGGATGATGAACACAGCCCGGAATTTAATGTTGTTGAGAAAGAATGGGTATCACACAAATGTAAAGCAAAACACACAACACAGATAATAAGAAAGCAATAAAGAAGAAAGAACGACACCAAAGATTTTATGTGGTTTAGCAATTTGCCTAAGTCCACGGAGCGCACTGTCCTCAATCCACTACTTTCAGAGTTGATTACAATCTCTCTGTCTCTCTCAAGTCTCTCTACAATTTGCTCTCAATTTCTCTACCACTTTTTTTCAACACACCCCTAAGGGATTACATAATGTAGTATTTATATGGGAACACTAGGGTAAGCCAAAAAACCTAAATAAGGTTACTTTCCTTTTCTATGCAAGACTTCATGATTCGCGCAATTTCCAACATTACCGCGGTCTAGACCGCTCCCTGTGCATGTGCCTAGGCTGCGGTCTACGAGGCGTGACTCCTTTGGAGTTTACCGCTTCGTGTGCGGCCCCCTGTGCACCATGCCTGGCCGACGGTATGCTCAGCGTGACACCTCTGGACTTTACCGCTGTGTGCCGCCCCCTATGCACCGTGCCTGGCCAGCGGTCTTGCGTTGCGCAAAATGCGGAGAAAAGATTCTCAAGGCTGTTTTTAGGCTTCACAAAACCCAACATTTAAGATGTTTACAAATTGAGTAATGCTATACAACCCAAATAATTAATCCAAATTTCAACCTAAATGATGTGGTAAGTGAGTTATCATCACCAAACAACATGAGATGATGTGGTTAATGAAAAAACCACTTGCCATATCATTGAGGTTGAAATTTGGACTAAAATTTTGGGTTGTCTAGCATTTCCCAAATATATATATATATTTTTATTTTTTAAATTTTTTTAATTTTATATATAAAGTCTAAACAATTAAGAAAAAAAATAACTACTTGAGATTTGAGATAACCTAAATTTTGTGTGCCTTCTTGTCTTGTATTTTGGATTGATCGAAGATGTAAACTTTAAATTGTTTTTATTTTTATTGTGTAATACCCTATTAGAAGTATTTATATTTATTTTGGATTTCTTTAAACTAGTTATATATTTTAGAACGGATGTTTAGATTATTTTTTAGATTGGATATTTTAACAGGGTCAAAATAGAGATTAGAATAGCCGGATTCCAAATTTCGAATTATGATTTTCGGATTGGGAATTGAGAATTTGGGATTAGAAATGAAAACAAATGGAGAAAATAGGGTTTGGGGGTGGGGATGGAGGATGGTAGAGGAATGGATCGGGGTTGGGGTGGGAGGATCCTTCGGAATTTTTTAGAGAAGGGGGAGGACACAAATCCGCAATCTCGTGGTGTAGATATAAGGGGTTTACCACCGAACCAACATCTTCTTGTCCAAACACTTATTAGCAATTGAAGATGTAATCAAGATGCATATCCTTGTTAGCACATATAGGTTAGTGGTGGTGGTTTGATCGGTTTTACTATACGTATTTTAAAAACATGTTTGAGGAGTTTATATTCTATTATGGAAATAGGTATTTGGACCCTACATATAGTGTGTAAAAACAATAGACCCTAAACCAATTTATTGTAATAATAATAATAATAAATGTAGTCAAGATTTTTGTTGTAAATGTATGCATGTGAACACTTCTTTCTATAGGGTATTACTACGTTGTTGGGAGATTAAATCCCAATAACGTTATTGGAATTTTATTACAAGATTCCTCTAATACTTGATTGACATGTGGCAGCCAAACACTTTAAAAATGATGAAGTAATTGGTTATAACCAGTTAACTAGTTATTTTCAAATCATTTTATATTACATTTTTCTAATATAATTTAAAAATGTAACTAATTTAATTTAATATTAATAATTGGTTTAAAAAAATTAAATGATAATTAGATAAGGATTATGTATATCTTCAAAATAATCTTCACTTATTTAAATAAATATGTGATATTTTTATTATTTTAATTTGTATTTAATTTAGTTAAATATTTATAATATAAATATTTGAAATAGTTAAATTAATTTTTTATATTTTAAATTATTATTATTTTCAGGAAATAATATATATATATATATAATTTTTATAAAATTTTTAATTTAATATATTTTGAAATTAATATTTATTTGATTTAATTTTATAAAATGTTTGTTACATAATAATTTTTGAATTAAAATTTCATTTTAAATATTTATAATTATTTTAATTTTTTTTATATGATAAACTATGTGTAACATAATTTTTGTACAATGTAACAAATTTTGGATAAAAGTTGTAATTAAGATGTGTGTTGTAACAATTCCAGCTTTGTAACAAATTTTAAGTGATATGTAATAATAAAGTTGTAGCTCGTAACGACTTTACTGTAACATGTAACAACTCGGTTTATATGGTTAACAAAATATATGTGTTTTGTAATAAGTTTCATATAGAAAGTTATAAGTAAAATGTCTTTGGTAATAAATTTCACATTGGTGTGATATGTAACGATAAAGCTGTAGGTTGTAACAATATTGTCATATCATATAGCAACTCATTTTATAATGGATGATTCACAATCATCAGTAGCCGTTAGTGGAATTGTAAATAATTCCAACGATGAGAAGCCTGAGATGTTCAAGGGCATTGACTTCAAGAAATGGCAACAAAAGATGTTGTTTTACTTGACAATCATGAACCTGACACATGTGGTTAGAGAAGATGCTTCCAAGATGGCTGAAAATATAACGAAAGAATCAATGATGACGCTTGATGCTTGGAAGTAGGCTGATTTCCTTGGCAGGAATTACATACTGAATCGTCTAGATGATAATCTATATGACATAAATTATGCCTACAAAACTGCCAAGGAAGTATGGGAATCACTTAAGAAGAAATACAAAACAGAAGATGTCGGTTCAACAAAATTTGTAATTGGTAAGTTTTTTAAGTTTATCATGGTTGATGCAAAATTTGTGATTAAATAGGTTGAAGAACTTCAAATATTGATTCACGAACTGCATGCTGAAGGATGCTTAATCAATGAACACTTCCAAGTTGGAGCAATTATTGAAAAATTGCCTCCATCGTGGAACGACTTCAAAATCTACTTGAAGCACAAGCGTTGAGAGATGTCAATGGAAGACTTGATTCTGAGGCTTCGTGTTGAAGATCACATGATAGGTGACAAAAAGGAAGTTCATGTCACAGAATCTAAAGCCAATCTTGTTAAAGGTGATAAAGGACAAAGTTAGGCCATTCCATTTCTGGAGAGTTTACTATTTCCTGATTGTAATTCCTTTGTAATCTCTCTTTATTATTGATTGATTTAGTTTCCTATTCTATACTTTGATTGATCTAGTTTCCTACTTTGTACTCCTAATTAGTGGAAACTAGAGAATCATCAATTGTATATATTGTAGTCTCAATTGTCAATAATATTATCACAATATTCATCAAATTCGTTTATGGTATCAGAGCACCCTCTGTCCTTTGAACAGAGTAAAATACGACCCTTAAGCCTTGTTCTACCCATTCTTCTACCTCTCTCCCACCACAACTACCACAATGGAGACACCAGCCAATGAATCTCATACATCGCCTCAAACACAGATCTCTGTCACCTTTCCAACGATCTCTGCGGCTGTTATTAGAAAACCTGCAGTCATCTCTCCACCTGAAAATCCTGTAACTCAAGGTAATCTCGTCCCTCATAATGGAAATATGATATCTCTCAATGCTTCTTCTCAGATTCCATTCAAGCTCATAAAAACATAGAGGAAACTATACATCCTGGAAGTCTCAAATGACCAATCTACTTGGATTTGTTAATGGTTCTCAATCTTATCCATCAAAGACCAGCCCAAGCTACCTCTTTTGGACTTGTCAATACTGTCTTGTACTATAAGGAATTTAAGCAACTGTTCATAGCACAATTGGTCCGACCATCAACAACTGTACCACGTTAGCCGATGCCTGGAACAAGTTAGGGATCGACTGCAATCGCTCCAACACTCGGATGCTCTCTATCATGTCATCTCTCAAGTCAAACAAGAAAGAAGGTAAAACAGTGGCTGCCTACATGAATAAGGTGAAAAGCCTTGTTGATGATCTAGCCCTCATTGGTCACCCCATGAATGACGCCCAAATCATGGCTTACACTTTGAATGGTTTGGTTGATGAATTCAAAGAATTGACAGTAGTAGTTCGTGTGCGTGACACTCCCATCTCGTTCGAAGATCTCTATGATAAACTCCTTGATGAGGAGTTGACTCGAAAAACCATGGAGAACCAAACGAGGAAGATAAACAAGTTACTGCAAAGCCTGCTCAGAGGTGGTACAACAACAGATGTCGTGGTGGTCGAGGAAATCGTGGCAACAACAGCATCACCAGCCACGACTCAGGCAACAATTCATTTGGCCAGCACTCTCAACCTGGCCAAACACAGTTCAATCGGCAACAATCCTCTTATGGATGAGGTATAAACACTTCGAATGTCCAATCTTACTCACCATCTTGGAATTCAAACTCTTATCAAGGAAATTAAGGACAATCTCGCATTGTTTGTCAACTATGTGACAAATCGGGTCATCGTGCAAAAACTTGTCGCTCTCGCAGTCAACCATCCTCATACAACTCTCGGCCTCAAGCCAATTTTGTTGATGGGGATTCAAGTCGCACCAACAATTGGGTTCTTGATTCGGGTGCCACACATCACATTACCTCTAATATTCAGAATCTCTCCATGCACTCTGACTATGTTGGGAATAAGGATGTTATAGTCGATAATGATAATAGAATTTCTATAGCTCATGTTGGTTCTTCCACTATTGATTCTCCAATTGCCTCATTTACATTAGATAATATCTTGTGCACCTCTGATAAAGAAAAATCTAATATCTGTTTCACAATTGCCTCATTTACATTAGATAATATCTTGTGCACCTCTGATAAAGAAAAATCTAATATCTATTTCACAATTGTGCAAACAATACGGGGGTATTCTTAGCGAAATGCCGGAGTAGGCACAAGTTGTATGAGTGGTCACCGTCTACCGTACCTCTCAAATAGTCCAATTCCACACCTTCCACCTTAGTCACTCTCTCATCTCAACTGTGGCATCAACGTCTCAGCCATTCGTCATCTTCTACTTAAAGGAAAATTTTAGCTAGCAATAAAATTCCAATTTCCAGTTCTTCTGATTTTAATAAAGTGTGTGACTCTTGTCTTTGTAACAAAAGTCACAAATTTCCATTTAAAAATTCTTCTATTTTGTGTAATAAACCATTTCAGATTATTTATTCGGATGTTTAAGGTCCTACTCCTGTTACTTCGTTTGAAAATTTTCGGTATTATTATTATTTTTTTTATCGATTATTTTACAAAGTATACTTGGTTATATCCTATTAAATTAAAATCTGATGTATTTAGTATTTTTGAAAAAATCAAAAAACTTATCGAATTTTTTTTCCATACTAAAATCAAAACCATGTAAACAAATGGTGGTGGTGAGTATAAAGCTCTCTCTCATCTCCTAGCTAGCTATGGAATCCAACACTTCTCTTCACCACCTTAAACCCCTAAGCATGTCAGCTCAGCTGAACACAAGCACCGCCATATCATAGAAACCGGCTTCACACTTCTTCATAATGCATCTATACCCATTCGATTATGGTCACATGCCTTCCAAACCGCCATCTACCTTATCAATCGCATGCCAACACCCGTCCTACAAAATGATACACCCTACCACAAATTGTTTGGCCACAAACCAAAATATACCTCCCTCCGAGTCTTTGGTTGCCTTTGTTATCCCTGGCTTCGATCTTATAACACTCACAAACTCGAACCACGATCACGACCATGTGTGTACCTCGGTTTTTCACTCTCTCACCACTCTTTTCTTTGTTTTGACATCAAATCAAATCAAATATTTATTTCCAGACATGTCTTTTTTTTTTAAAAAAATTTCTATATAAAACAAAATCATACTCTAATTTGTCCATCTCTGACCAATCATTTTCCAATTTTTTTTCCCGATTTTATAGACAAAAATCAAGAAAAAATCCTAGCCCTAATCGGTGACTCACATGATTCCATCACCTCATCAAATTGAACTCCACATTTAATACCCTCTCAATCCAATCTATAAATATTATAAACCAAAAACCATGGTTGGAAAGTTCTGCCACGTGTCTCATTCAGAGGCTATATAAAAGTTAAATTATTTTGACATTTAACAATACTTTCCTTTTATAGAAATTTTTTATCTTCAATTGATTTTTACAATGATTATTATTTATGAAAGGCTTAGTTCACAATTAATATAGTTGATCATGAATTTTCAATCTTCATCCAATAAACTTTAATTAATGAGAATTTGACAATCAAGAGTCATGCAATCCGAATACAATTCCATTTACTCCCAACTTCCAATACCTTCATTGAACTCCTCTGCATGCATTAATTAATATATACATTAATTAATATATACATGAAGCTGATTTGTTTGGCCTCCAAAGACAATAAAGTCTTCAATCTTCATCCAATAAACTTTAATTAATGAGAATTTGACAATCAAGAGTCATGCAATCCGAATACAATTCCATGTACTCCCAACTTCTAATACCTTCATTGAACTCCTCTGCATGCTTTAATTAATATATACATGAAGCTGATTTGTTTGGCCTCAAAAGTCAATAAAGTCTGCCAATTCAGTGTATATTACAATTTACAAGCAAACTTAAATACTAAATAATAATAATACGTTGTATATTTCTGCTGTCCTTCCAATTCCATCCCTAATTAATTAATTAATTACTCAAGAGTTTGGGATGTCTCTCTAAATTCCAGACCTCTCTCTCTCTCTCTCTCTCTCTCTCTCTCTCTCTCTCTCTCTCTCTCTCTCTCTCTCTCTCTCTCTCTCTATATATATATATATATATATATATATATATATATATATATATGTTTGTACCACTCTTCTCACATTTTTTTCTCTTTTCATAAACAAAAACAATAAAACAATCAAGCACTCAAAGGTATTTCTCTTTTCATTGATTATTTTATTATTTTATTCCTCATGCCAAACTGAGATGAAAATATTATGACTAATTGTTGTGCAATTTCTTAATTGTTTTAATTTGATTGTACAATTATGCTTTAACTACAATTTCTCTATCTGAAGGTTTTTCTTCTATTATTTCATCATGGCTGGACCTATTAATTTTATTGCTGACCTTACCCCTTCAAAAGACGAATGGAGGATCAAAGTTAGAGTGATTCGCCTATGGGAACAACCTAATTTTCTGCAACCCGAATTGGGAGACAATGTTGAATTGTTGCTTTTAGATGAGAATGTATTACCTAAAACCAATTACGTTTTTGTTTTCTATTCTTAATTTAAGTTCCATGTTTGAGTTTGAACTTCTTATTGTTCTTTAATCAGGGTGGGAGGATCCAAGCATCTACTAGAGGTACTCTTCGAATTAAGGATAACTTGGTTGAAGGCGGTGTTTATGAATTCTCCAACTTTGAAGTGGCTTTAAATACGCAGATATATAAACCAATAAGGCATGTATACAAGTTGACCTTCAACTTAAGAACAACCTTAACTTTGGTACCAACATCAACCATTCCCATGTATGGATTTTCCTTTATCGATTTTGATGACATTGTCAATGAAACAAAGGAAGATGCTTATTTAGTTGGTAAGATCATCTTCCTTATTAAACACATGATAGTGTTTAGATATTATATGTCAATTTTCTAATATAATATTTTCTAACTTTGCCTTATTATACATTTTAAGATGTAATTAGATTGCTTACTGGTGTTGGTGGTTTGAAAGAGATTATCATTAAAGGAAAGCAAACAAATATGGTTGAAGTAGAGTTGGACAATCTTCGGTTGGTACTCTCTCTTTTGTTGTTCATTCTTATATGATTATCTATACTAAATCTATTTTATTTCATCTTCTTAAAATTATTTTTTTCTTTCCTCAGTGGTACAAATCTGAAGTGCACCTTATGGGAAGGATTTGCTGATCAAATGCTTTCATTTATGAATAATAGTATTGTTGGGCCTGCTGTTGTTATCATACAATTTGCCAAAATGAAAGTGTTCAGAGGTATCATGTTTAATTTTTTTTTTTTTTTTTGCACTTATTATGATCATTTTTAAAAAATAGTATTTTGTAATTTTGAAAAACTATAGGTTTGATGGGAATATCTAACACAAAGTTCAGTTCAAGGTTGTTCATTAATGCTGAATTCCTTGAGGTTATGGAATTTAAATCTAGGTCAGTGTCTAACATTTGTTTTGATTGAAGTATGCAATTTATGTGTACTTATATTTGAATCTCTTTAATTATTAGAATTTCTTCTGGAGAATCCTCAAGCACTCATTCATTAAGTCAGTTGCAGACACCGTCAATTTACTCAATGTCCGATGACTTCCTTAATCAAACTGCGAGGAAGACCATTGTTGAACTTAAAGACTGTAGAGAGGTTACCCAGATTTTTTTATTTTATTTTATCATTTGTTGATTTATTTCCTATTGTCAATGCCATTTATTATTTGAAAATTGCAAATTTTGTGATGTAGGAAATATCTTGTGTAACTGTTGCTACCATTAACGAAATTCAGCCTAACTTTAATTGGTGGTATAAGGGGTGTAAAGGCAAGAGGTGCGTTGGTGGTATTACTCTGGATTTTGAAAAGTGGTATTGTAAAAAATGCAAGAATCATTGGCCAAATTATGTTCCAAAGTAAAGTTCGGATTAAGTACACAACTTATGTTTCTATATTCATATATTTAAGGTTTTACTTTATTTCTCATTACTCATCTTCTATTTTTATTGTTAATTAGATTTTGCATTCAAATTAGAGTGGTAGATGATACTGATGCTGCTTCTTTCGTTATATTTGACAAAGAGGCTATGAACATTCTGAAGATTTCTGCACCTGATCTGCGTGAATTGCATATAAGAAGAGTAAATTCATCCCTGTTGTTAAAAGATTTCTCAATAAAATAGTGTAATCTTAGATGGTTTATATAGTTTAATTTCCTCTTTATTTTTAGGGTGGTGACCTAGCCAAATATCCTCATGAACTGGATGTTTTGAAAGATAAAACTTTTCTCTTCAAAGTTAACATAAAAAAAACAAAACATCCTTCAATTGGGAGAATCCTCTTTCCAAGCAGGAAAGGTGTGCACTGACGAGAGCATCATTGAAGATTTTGTTAAGAAAGTGAAAGCAAATGAGGTTTGTAAATTTGTTATAAGCTTGCTGTCATAATGTGTGTTCTTTTGTTTTTATATTCTTTATAATTGAAACTATCTTATCCTCTCAAAGGATGCTTGTGACATAAGGAACTCTTTTGTTGATAATGAACAACCTTCGGATAATGACGATCTAAAATTATTGGTAATATTTAATTTTTTAATTTTAATTTTCATGTATGATATCCTTATAGTCGAGTTGCGTTAATGATGTTTTGATTATCTATTCAGGAGACCAATTCCCAGACATGTGATAGTGTGACTGATTTTGCCACACCTTTGAAAAGGAGTTATGCAGAAGTTGAAGGAAATGGAATTGCTAATGATGAAGGCGACTTGTCCTCCACTAAGCCGAAACTACAATTGATCAATATAAAGGTTGAGAAAGATTGATGGTCAAGTAAATAAAGATTGAGGACAATCTATTAATATAGAGAAGAATTGATAATGAAGTTGTATAAGAGTTTTTGTGGGTGTCCTATTGAATAGAAATCCATTATGTTGAATAAATATTATGTTATGTTTTATGAGTTAAGTTGAGTCACTGTAAGGTCTCTTTGTGGACTTTGTGTTGCCTTTTGTTTAGTGTTATGTTATATATTGGCATTTTGTGCCTTTGTTTAAGTGTCTGATTTTCTTTCAGGATCAAAGTGATTAACTTCTATTGTGGTGCAAAATTTTGCATTTTTTTGCTGGGTTTTTTTTTTTTTTTTTTTTTTTGATATTACAAATGATAATTGGAATTGATGTTCTTGAAAATTGAAATACAAGATAAATTGGTGCATGTGTAATTAGCCTATGAATAGGGGAAACATGTTCATAAATGTGTCTCCTTATTACTTATGGATGCAATCAAGCCATAATTTTTTTTTTTTTTGGGTATCGAAATTATTTTTTTTAATGGCTATATATAATTAATCACAACCAATCTTTTAAACTCTACTTTTATACATCATCATATATTGTCATGGTAGCTGCACACTAAATCTTTAATATTATACCGTTTCCCTGCCAATAGTCATTTTGACAGTGAGATATCTAATTTACACAATTAACTTAAGTAAGGTAGCATTTTCATTGAAAAAGCGTCACCTTAATTTCTACAATCTATTACTCTTTCCTTGCTGGTGTTATTCATTGAGAACAATTTCATTAGTGCACCTTCTTTTTATCTGTGTTCGTAATTATTTCTATTCCTTATAACAGAATGTGAAGCATCAAAAACTACATACCTTCGGTATAAGCACTAAGAATAACACTTTCTTCATGAATTATTTTGCCTTAAAATACTTGAAGCCAATATTTACTGATCACTGTAAGTGGGTAGAATGAAGAAGTAAACAATGCTATTTTACACTCTTTTTCATTTTAACTTTATTCACGATAGAGATTCATCTATCTAAATTTTAGCACATTTTTTAAATATTTTTTTTTAATGGCACAACCAAAAATCAATTTTAAATATCATAAAACTATTGGTATCTTTTATTTGTTTGAGGAAATATGTTTGTCCACGTGCAAAGCACAGGTACTGACTAGTTCAATCTTGAATCCTTCTCAATCTTCCCTTCCCAAATCAACATTTTCTTCTCTCACTCATACGGTTGAATCTACTTCCTCCTTCCACAAGGCTACCCCTCGATTCTCTCCAACACAGGTAAGCAATTCCCAGTCCTCTCCTTCTCACACTATATTTCCTACTCAAACTACATCTCCTATATTTCCATCTGAACCTGACATCGAACCATAAATCACTCCAGACCTGCCCGTAACCCAACTTGACAGAAATTCTAAATCAACCTCTACAACCATTCCGAATTGTAACCGATGCCCAAACTAATATCCACAAACCCAAAATACCTTTCTCTCTTCATACGACAATCTCGAATTCCTCTCTACAAAACGAGGCCACATCATTCGCCCATGTCAACAAACACTCTCATTGGCGTGATGCCATACGGGAGAAGTTCCTTGCCCTCTAAAACAATAAAACCTGATCTTTAGTTTCTCCCTCACTCACACAAAATATTGTAGGATGTAAATGGGTCTATTGGATAAAAAGGAACCCGGATGGTTCCATTACTCGCTATAAGGCTTACTTAGTAGCTAAAGGCTTTTACCAACGGTTTGGCATTGATTTCACTGAAATAGCCCAGTTGTTAAACTAGCAACCACTATTCATCCCATTCTTAACATTGCAATGTCTCGTGTTAGATTTTGAATCAATTGGATGTTAATAACACTTTCTTGCATGGCACTCAATCTCACAATTTTTTATTTTTTGTGTCAACACAAGGCAAAAGTAGATATTTCTTTTCTAGTTAATCATACATGATCTATTACATCATGTGATAGCAGTTAACCTCCACCATAGACATCATAATAATTGTAACGATGCTTGACAAATTGAATGATGGATATTACTTGAAATCAAGATATTGATTCAACAAAAATGAACCTAAGCTATCAACTACAGATGGAATTTCATAACTTTTTCTTCTTGTACTACATTCTCTTGAATAACTCTAAGAACATCTTGTACAACATCTTATCATCCATATTATCATTTTGCTTGTTGAACTCCAAAAGAGAATAATGCCCAACCTCGTTAGCCTTCGACTCAATCACTGACCACATTCTTTCATAATCTTTTTTAAACTTGGACTCCAAAATATTCGACAAAGTACTGTCCCCTTGATCCTTGTCCAACTGTGCCTTTACCAAACACTAGAGCCTATCATTTTTTTTAAGTCAAATTCTTCAGCACTTACAACTTCTGGTTCAACACACCCTCAACCTCAACGATGCCGGTGCAATAATGTTCCATAAAATCACTTCCAAAATAGTCTCTAATGTAAGAACGTTGCCGTAAGGGTATTGATGTTGGTCGATGTATATATTCAACATAGCACTGGCAGAACGAGAATCTAAAACTTCCTTGTAAAGAAAGGAACTTTTAGCTTACCTTTTGTTCTAGAACTAATACCATTGCTCATTAGCAATCTGGATGATTCTTAACAAACTTATTATCCATCCATTGCTATAGAGTGGGTTTATCCGGAAGGCCAATGACGAGACCGATTGCCTTTTGATCAGATACAATCTTTGTCAATTTCAAAGCCGATTCATTAAAAGACCTCGTTGCCCCCTAGTTGTTAGGATTAAATCTATTGGAAAACCTATTAGGAGGCTCTTTGTTTGTCACGTAGACAGTGCCGTAAGGTTTCCAATTATTGAACTCGAGATTGCTGACAGCAACCCCACAATAAGTGGGTCCAAAATCTATCCCCACCAGCCTGCCATATTCAAATGGTTTGCCACTTTGATATTTTTCTATAAAAATCCTCCAAGAAAAAGATTTCAAAAAGTAATTTCCCATCTTTATCCGAAATTCTTCACAGATGATGGCTTCAAAGAATCCAAAAAATGAAATCTCTAAAATCAAAGTGAGACGAGATGCTTGGACAATAGAGAAGTGCTTAGTAGAGGCCGAAGTGAGGTTGGAGATGTGGCGGAGAAAGGGGTCTGAATGCAGCTGAGAAGGTGACACATAGAGAGCTGAGAAAAAACGCGTAAGAAATAATTCTAGGTTTTTTTTTTTAAATTTATTTATTTACATGCCGCCTAAGAAAAATTCTTGCTTCATGCTAATCTTAGTTCTCACAGGAGAGAAATTCTTGTTCTTGTTTCTCACCAACTTTCACTATTTAAGATTTAGAACAACTCCAACCATGCGCCTTCTCTTATGCCATCTCTCTTTTCTAGCAAAAATCCCCTCCAACCCAACGACATCACCTACACCATCTCTATCTGAAAATGTCTTTATGCAGCAACCATAGTGTTTTGTTGACTCTAGATATCCAACTCATGTCTGTAAATTGCATAAAGCTCTCTATGGTCTTTGCCAAGCTCCTCGGGTATGGTATAATGAACTCTGTTCCTTTCTGCTTGCCAATGGTTTTCTTAATTCAAGAAGCAACACCTCTCTATTCATCTACAATTCTGGGTCCAGCACCATGTATCTCCTTGTGTATGTGGATGATATCATCCTTACATGCAATCATCCCGCCACCATTCGTGACTTCACCGCTCAGTTGTCCACTCGATTCTCTCTAAAAGACCTCGGTAAGCTTAGCTACTTTTTTGGGGTTGAAACAACTCGATCGGCATCTGGTATCTTTATGTCCCAGAGGAAATATAGTCTAGACATTCTTCATAAACATAATATGCATGAAGCAAACGAGGTCAGCACACCGTTGTCATCTTCGGAAACACTCAAAATTGATGATGGCTACCATAGTCATGATCCCATTGAATATGGTCAGGCTTTTGGGTCCCTTCAATATCTCTCTCTTACGAGGCTGAATGTGAGTTTTGTTGTTAACAAACTAGCTCAATTTATGCATCGCCCGTCCTCAAATCACTGGAATGCGGTTAAACGGGTCCTTCGCTATCTTAAAGGTACATCTCATTATGGAATCTTCCTCTCAAGTACTTCGCCTCTCCCTCTTCACGCGTTTTTCGACGCCGACTGAGCTGGTGATGCAAACACCCGCCACTCCATGTCCGCACATATTGTTTTCTTTGGTTCTAATCCAGTTAGCTGGAGTTCTAAGAAGCAATCTACTATTGCCTGTTCTTCAACTGAGGTAGAATTTTGGGCCGTTGCCTCTGCCACTACTAAAGTAAATTGGATCACTAACCTTCTTCGAGAACTTGTTATCTCTCTTCCTTCTTCGAGAAAAATTGTATCTTTACAAAATGGCATGTCTGGGTTTAAAAATAGGACAAGTGAGTCAAGTTTGAAGAAACAATTTTTGATTTAATTTTTTCTTTCATTCATATTGTATTCATATTGTACTGAGGGAAAAATATACAATTCATCAGGGTTTGAAATTTTGTGCTACAATTTCGAATACAAATAGTTGTATCCTGGTAAGCAGTTATTTTAACAGACACAATTCTACAACAGTTGTATCTTTACAAAAAGACATATATGTCTGGGTTTATAAATAGGACAAGTGAGTCAAGTTTGGAGAAACAATTTTTGATTTCATTCATATTGTATTCATATTGTACCGAGAGGAAAATATGATAGTTGTATCCTGGTAAGTATTCACCTATCGGTCTTCAAGCACAGTGAAATGGTGAAATACTGTCTTTAGGACGTTACTGAATGCGAGCCTCTATCTTCATTCATATAATTGCAGATACTAGTTAGTTAATAATTTTATATTACAGTATTATTAAATTTTGTTTTACTGGTTTTTCATTGAAAAAAGTAGTACAATTTTATTTTTATTTTTACGATATATATAGAAAAGTAATATTTTATTTATATTGTTTTTTGCGGTAGATACAGAAAAATAGTATTTCATTTATACTGTTAAAGTGATGTATATCATTAATTTATTTAAAAAAAATAAAAGTTACTGTACACATATTTTTTTTCTTCTTCTCACTCATTGCTACTGATTGTGTTTCCAACACTATTAAGAATGATAAATTTTTTATTTATAAATGTTTTTTTTTTTTTTGACAAGTTTGATTTATAAATGATTCTAAAGTAGATATAGTGAGGTGTAAATTTTGGAAATAAGAATCCCACAATTGGCGGTTGTTGATTATTTTGAATTAATAAAATAGACAAATCAACAAACCTATATATTATAATACCCTAAACGAGGAAGGATGGTGATAAATCATAAATTGATAATTTGTTTTGGTTATTGAAAATTGAGATAAAAAATATATATTAAAAAAAAAAAGACGTGTGAAAATGGGTGAAATTCTTGAAACACGTATAATAGTATAATACAGTCAGTACGTACACTCTCTCTTTGTCTTTGTCTTTGTCTTTGTATGAGAAAACGAGATGCATTAATAACGTTCACGCCTCACACACACACACACACGACATATGACAAACAATTATCAAAGCAATGAGACCTAGCTTCATAAAAAAAAAAAACAAAACTCATAATTCAATTTGATTCTCTCACTCTCAGCTTTTTGATCTTCCTTAGAAGAATCCAACTATGCTTGCTTTCAAACAAACAATAACTACTGCTCCTCTCTGTTTGCTTCCATGGAATCACCGTCATTATTATTATTATATTTCAAATAATTCATCCATATCTTTTCTTTATGAAGTTGCATGTGAAAAGGTCAAAAATATGTTTATGTAAAGTTAAAAAAAATAAAGAAAAAAAAAAAACAAAACAATCTTCCTAGCTATTTCTCTTTCTCTAGTCTCCATAGACGTGTTGTGACTTGTGACTTGGAATAAATAATAAGTGAAGAGAGTTCATTTTTCTCTTGTTTTTTTGCTGGATTCTTGTTGATCATGAGGTGATGCTTCTTTTTGGGTAGGCTTTTTTCCCCAGGAATTTTTGGCTTCATTGCAAGGCTTTGTATTCATGTTGCTCAAGTCTTTTTCATTTTGGGAGTGACACATAATATGTTTGGTTCTGGTCATTTTCTCAGAAAACCCTTTTATTTTCTTATCTATTTTTGTTTGTTATCTGATGTGACTATTAAGCATATAAATATATATACTTTTCACATACAAACCCCCGACATAACATTATATACAAACCAAATTTACAGTTTTTGAATTAAAATCTAAAAGTTGTTGTGTATTCTCTCTTTTGACCCATCACTTATATAGCAACTCTTGGAATTTGATCTAGAAACTGAAAAGTATGTTTGTACATAGTGTTATGTTAAATGTTAGTGGTTTGTAGATAAAAAATAATATGTATATATAAGGACAGCCTATCTTGAATTGCTAAAAAGAAAATAATAGAAGCTAAGCGGCGACGTGGGGTTAGCTCTTTCTCTGCTTGTATTAATTCCAAATATTTTTTTTTTTTTTTTTTTCTTTTCATCCTAAATTTCAAGTCATATATGCAGGGGCAAAAGCAAAAAGGGATAGATATAGATCCAACTTAATTATATCATGTACACGTAGTGTGAGAACAGAAGAGTTTCAAAAGAAATATCATGGTGTTGAATTGATCATCTGCCATCTCATTTTCAATAATGGTGTGTGATCACCCACATTTGACAATTCAAATTACCCCAACTTATGGAATTGTTTTGAAAGCAACTTTTCTTTAAATCATATTATAAAGTGAGATACATATCTATTAGCTATATAAAAATTAATTAACAAGTCTAATTAATCCTTCTTTTAATTTATTGCAAAGAGAAATTACAAAAGCCAAGACAGACCCTTATTGTCAGTCAGGATTTGGTGTACTAGCTAGCTACTGAATACTCGATTAATTTGTCGGTGAATACCAAGAGTAAATAATAAAACATAAATAGTTAGATAAAATTCAAATTTCAATTAAAAATAAAGAAGGAAGAAAAGCAGATAGGTAAATTCATGGTATGTCGTAGACTAGAGAGAGAATTAAATTGTATGAACATTCGTATATATCCTTGTCATGCATGAACCATGCAGTAATAGTACTAGACATGACATATCATCCACACCTGTCTCATCCTTCTCAATTGATGCTCACTAATTAATTATTAACAAGTTATTTGAATTTTATAATACGAACCGCCATTGCTGAATTTTTAAGCCTCTCTCTCTATATAATGATCCCGTGAGAAAGAGAGGGGATTAGAGTCAGGAGCAGCTGAAGCCCTAAGAGAATATATATATATATATATTGATTGATGATCATATATGGTTGATCGTTGATATTGTACATATTACATGTCGTAATTTAATTCTATTGAGCGAGAGATAGAGGGTGGGTAGCATTTACTGTGATTGGAAAAGCATCAAGATTGGAACTTTCACTTTTTAGGTCACACACACACCCAGACCTAGCCACCCAGGGAGTGGTGGAGAAACTTCACGTAATAAAGATATGTCTAAGATTCATCAAGATTTGAATATATAAAAAGAGGAAGTGGGCATATAAACTTTTTAGAGTCAGAGATCGATGTCTCTTAAGTCTTAATTAATTTATAATATATATTAATAATTTTGGGGTATTAATTGTAATAAGATAGATAGATGGTGTTGTAATGAGAGAATGAATTGAAAGCATGTGTGGGTCAAACTGCACAGCTCTTGAATGGATGGATGGATGGATCGATCATCACACCTCTCAACTCTCAACTCTCAAGTCTCAACCAACATTATTAATATAAAGACTCTTCATTTCAAAGCACATATTGTGTCAGTCGTCAGTGTTTCTTTCCTTTGCCTCCACGTTGTTTCACCTTAATTTGTTGCCTCAATTTCTTGCCATCATTCATCATTTTTCTTTTTTTCTTTTTCCTTTTAGTTATATATTTACAGCACATTTCCCCAGATTTGAAATTTCTCTATTTGATCTATCCTTCACCTACCACCTTATAATAAGTAAAGTGAAAATAGTAAATCACAGAGAAAAAGTTGTGATAGAGAAATCTTTTTCAAAAATGTTGTTGGGTTAATTAATTTAATATTATATATTGCAATCTGCAGGTGTATATTGAAGTCTTCAATTCCCATGTGTGTCGACTTTCCTCAAGTACTGTTAACTTACAATTTACAAACTAGTTTTTTTTAATATTCCAACTTCCTCTCGCATGCATTATCGTTTTAGTTTCAACTCATCATAAATCCAGGCCTTCTTTTGAGCCATGATGATAGTGGATCCCGTAATTAGTCATCTTAATTAATATGTAAAGAAATTCTTTAATTTGATGCGAAATTCCTTAAATAACTTATATATTTGGATGTGTGCATCAGTGCATGTGCTGATCATCTTTTTTAAGAGTCTTAATTAATTATTGAAGGTTCTGTAATATCCGTCAAATTCTTTACATGGATAATTTTATATGTGCGTACTATCTGTAATTAAACTGCTATAACTATGAGATACATATATAATTTCAAATTATTTATTTGGATAATAGTTAGTCTAGTAAATGGCATCTTTTTATACTTTGAAATCGACTCCATCTCACAATTAGGTTTCAAAGTTAAATACACATTTGAATTGCATCGTCATTCATGTGTAACTACCAGAAAAATGAGATACAAAATTTTGGTTTTACAAGTCAATATAATGGGAACTGCAAGAAAGTGCATGCATGTCTTGGAATAATTTTCTTTCTACTTTGTCTAAATTCAAAGCATTCCCATACTTTATAATTAATTTATTGAAACATGGAAGATTTGGATTTGGATTTGGAATTATTTATTTATTTTTTTGGTATCGAGGATCCCAGACTTCGTCTAGGTATATATCCATTTGTCCTCCCTTAACTGCGTGACTCTTGCCTGGCCTTCGTTCAGGATTTGGGTTTCATCCTAAGCCTTGGACCACCAAGTCAACCACCTTTTAGTTGGATTTGGAAGTTGTGAATGAGAATCGTGAGGCAAGAGCATGATTGATCGGAGTCACGTGACCTGCACATCTCTAATTATGTAAAAAGCTATATATTCAACCATCTACACAAAATTAATTACAAGGAGAGAAAGAGAGAAAGAGAGAAGAGAGAGATTCATTACTTTTGTTGAACTCACTTTGGTCCACAAAATTATTCTACTACTAACTAAACATGGGACCGAGCGACCGACTCACAATTCACAAAGATTTTTTTTTATTTTTCTAAAAAAAATAATGAAAATTCTTTAAAATCGATTAATTAAGATTTTTGTTTTTGGTCCACCTTTTTTGTTTTTTTTCCTGTCAAACCTGTCGCCCAGTGCATGCATGCTAATGCTATAATTAAGTGCGTGCTTTTTTGTAAGTACCCTGGCCTTATGAATCCTCTGCTTAATTAGTTGGACTGTTGGAGTTTAAAATGTGATTATTCTAAATTTGAAAATCTCATTTAGCTTGTAAAAAAAAGAAGTAAAATATTTAGGTTCTGTTTAACAAATCTATGTATGTTAGATTGATAGTTAAACAGCAAATGACTTTCTACCAAAAACTATTAATTAAAAACCCTAATTAATTTCAGTTAAATAAATCAAATATCTCTAATTTTAGGTCTACCTATTTGTATGTAGGTGGAGTACTCTAATCTAAAAAGAAAAAGAAAAAGAAAAAAAAGGGCTTGGGCCCACTGATATTTGGGCTTAACAAAAATGAGGGAGGCAGGTATAGTTGTACTCAACATCTTTAATTGGATGTAAATTGTCTTCTTGTCCACAAGGGTCCCAATTTTTTGGCAATATGATAACATGTGTGTGATATCTTTTCAACGATTATTATAAAAATATGGTTGTAATTGAAATCAAGCATATCATGTGCTCTACATGTGACTTGGGACACATGAAATCCCAAACTTTATAGTACAAAATCTAGTACATATATACGGATCTAAAATACCCATATATCCTTTTTCACACTTTTTTTATTTTCTATTAATATCTTATATACTATTTTCAGAACATTTTTTTTTTTAATATTGAATTTTTAACCTCAACTTTAATTAGTTGAGAGGTGTAGTCATGTGACCGTAATTTTTTTTTTTTTTTTCAATATCTATTTATCCACCTATCTAAACTAACATATTTTCTATTATCAGTTCGAACTGATAATAAATATATCAGAACGAATAATATGAACCACTAGATTACTGTATTTTCAAACAATATGTTAACTCAATATAACATATATTTTTTTCTTTAAGCACGAGGTTGGTTGGTGATGAAAGTTGAAATGATGTAGTAATAAACATTTTACACATTAATTATGCTAACAACCCATATTAATTAATGTATGCTAACAACCCATGTTAATTATGTGGGTTAATTTTTTTAGTTATTATTATTAGAATGTGAAGACCTAATTATCTATATTATATATATACAGAAATTCTATTATCAGTTCGAACTGACAAAAGTTATATAAGTTCCTTGCATGTGGACCACTGGATTTAAATACTTTGACTTGGCTGTATGCACTTGTCAGTCAAAGTATTTAAATCCAGTGGCCCACATACAATGAACTGATAATAGAAAGACTGTATATATATATATGAATTATCAAGTGAGGTATTCCTAACTTTAATTTTGGTAAAGACCTTGATGAAATCACATCGACTTTTATGAATTTTGATCAAAATTTTCTTGTGGATAATAAGTTTAATGAAATCTACCTATAAATAAAATTTGAGAATTTTTCAAGTACTAGAACCTTTTTTTTTTAATTTTAATTTTCCTATATTTCTCCAATTTTTCTGATGTCTTCATATTTAATAAAATTGGGATAAATAGTTATAATACTTGAAAAATTCTCAAATTTTATCCATAGGTAGACTTTATTAAATTTATCATCCACAAAAAAAATTTAGATCAAAATTTATAAAAATTGATGTAATTTCATCAAGGTCTTTACCGAAATTAAAGTTAGGGATACCGCACTTGATAATTAATATATATATATATATATATATATATATATATATATATATATATATATATATATATATATATATATAGAGAGAGAGAGAGAGAGAGAGAGAGAGAGAGAGAGAGAGAGAGAGAGAGTAATTTTTCAATGATGATTTTTTTTACAATACACACTTTAAGCACCTTTGATGAAATTGCATGGAATATATTGAATTTTGATTTAATTTTTTGTGTAGATGGTGAAAACAATGAAATACATTTATTGAAAAAAAAATTTTAAAAAAAAATCGGGAGCAATAACTAATTTTTTCCGAATTTTTCAAAGATAAAACATTTAAAAATAGGGAAATATAAGAAAAAATAGCTTTCAAATCTAAAAAAATTCTAAATTTTTACCAAATATGTATTTTAATTTTCTTAGGATGCATACAAAAAATCTTATAGAAAAATATTTGATTATATACAATTTCATCAAAGGTATTTAAAGTGTGCATTGTAAGACAGTAAGAGAGGTCGGACATTATTTGTGATTGCTTTTGATAATCAGGTTAGGTTATAGGTCCTCTTTTTGTGTCTCCAAGTGGGTATGCACTACACTAGAGACACATGGAGAATCTCATTTAAAAAATAAAAAATAAAAAATTTAATTTTTTCTTCTAAATTTTGCTTTACATGGTCCACTATTACTCTTTTTGGCATCTTCTGTGGTTTAGTCACATTAATTAAAAGTAATAAAGCATAAAAATACATACATAATAATTCTTCATCATCATCTTATTTGGTCTTGAGTCACATAAAATTTTATTATAAACAAATGAACCAGAACCCACCTGCTGTGTTGTAAAGTGAATATCAAAAGTATACAGATTAATTATAATAAAATTTTGTTTGTCCTAGCATAATAATCAAGATTAGGCAAAGGCTACGAATTGATTAAAATTATTTTTAATTTCGTTAAATTTTCTTCTTAAATTTTTCATCTGAAACTTTTAAAAAGCTTGTTAATTGATTTTAAAAAGAAGGAGATATATAGAACTTATTAGGCAGAGATTAGTTAATTCATAGAGATAGAATTGAAAATAACTTTTGACCCATCTTTATTTATTTATTGGTTTACTTGGTTAGATTTTTTATTTATCATTCAATGAGAAGCAAGATATTTAAATTTGGAATTTGTGTCACAATAACTCAGAAGATGCTTTTCCGATAGTTTTGGTAATCAATGAAAATGAAATATTACCAGCAACTGATGCACCACCTCAATTGAACCTAATATGAACACAATTCAAAGAGAAATTTGAAAATTTCAATTGATAATAATTAGAATAATAAAAAGAGAAAATGAGAAGTGAAAGGAAACTTTGTATATATCAATTAATAGACATGATTAGATCGATGGTCAGCAATTGCAAAAGCATGAATCCCACTATGGTCTAAATCAGATCTTAATTTGATCAGTCATTAAGTCGGCTAATTGGAAAATTAACTATATATATAATTAGTGCACAACAAAGTTGAATTAGCTTTCACTTAGCCTGCTTATTGTGGCACCGGCCACCTATATTTCAGCAAGTAGAATACATATGTATATGTATATATATATATATATATATATAAAATTTCCAGTGCGGACTTTTTACAATACACCTTTAAGCACCTTAATTTGGTGATATTTGATGGAGTTTATTGAATCTTGATCGATGTTATTTTTTGTATAGATGTTTTGTATTGATTTATATATATTATAATACACATGCACTTTAAGCAGAGATATAGTCTTAATTAGAAGGACGAGTAAACTACTATTAATGCATATATTAGGGTTAAAAGGTGCTCTTTAGTTTCTATAATTATTTTTTCTTTAAAGAGAATTGAAGGGTGCAACGTACTCAGGACTATAACAATCTTGATCGGTGCATGAACCATGAAGAAGCAAACAAAATTAATGAACCCCATAATCTCTAATGTACGTAGCTAGCTAGAATCAAATTTGTTTGAATTTGTATATATATATATATATATATATGATGTCCTATAGTAAAATGCCGACAACATTCACTTATTGGCTTTATTGCAATGCATGTTAGTCCAAAGAGAATATTATATTCGATTTATTTTGTGCTATTAATCCAACCTCACCTTCAAGTCTTTGGTGCTATCTCAAATAAAATTTCACATATAATTATATATTTACCGATATGATCAACATCACTCCTTCTATTATCTTTTTTACTCCCGAAAAGAACAAAACTATGTAACATATATACATGTCACCATCTCATATATATATATATTCTTGTAACACATATGTAACAAAACATGCACCATACCAAAACATGGAACTTATCAACCCATTATTATTGTCTTTAATTAGTATTAATTATTGATTAACAATATCTGTCGGTTATCTATCAGTTGGCTTTAATTGGAACCACTTATTTGTTTGGATTTGTCTCTCCTGATCAAAACCCCTTAAGTTTTACCTGCTTCTCTTGACTTGATCTCAAACTAATATAATTAAAATCATCCAAATTTGAGCCGTGTCAATGAAGCATCTATTTATCAATATATATCATGTTTCTTCATCAATTTGGTGGAATAACCATTAACTTTTCTGGAAATTTGCCGTTGGTTAGAGATTTTGAGAAGGACAAATTGCAAGCTTTTGAGGGTTTTACTCTTATAAATTTAGGTAGGGACGACCATGCATCACCATACATATATTTAGATAAGGTCCTATATATTTATATATAATTAGATTGAATATACAATAATTCATGTACGTAATCATCAAAATATATATATATATATATAGGTTTACACAAATTTATATATAAGTTTGGATTATCTTCTCGGGGCTTTCCTATTTCCTAACCAACCCTAATTTGTCAATTGTCATGGTTGATTAGGTCATTTTCATTATCACTTAATTAGTAGGATGATGAGCGCTAGATCATTAAGAAAACTAATATGGGTGAGCAATAATTAATATTCCGAAAAAGAAAGTTGTCGTATTGGCCTAATAATGTTAAGCATATTAACCGGATTTAGTTTTAAATTCGGTATACGTGTCCAATTCAAAGAATTTGATTCATCAACACGTTTTATTCATTAGTTATTACCATAATTAAACGTTAACGTATATGTCATTACCTTTAGCTTTCTCGGTCCAAGAAAAGGATATGACATATTTTGATTAACATTTTTCAAATAAAAAAAAATCGATTAATTAGTTGATGTGATATTCAATCGGGGTAGCTAGTTAGCTAACTCAATGTTTATAATTAGATTGGTTTAGATTGGTGAATCTAAATTTTTTGCTCTCTGAATTAGAATAGAAGCAGCCAATTGAAGCATGTTCCACCAACAGTTTGGTAATTAACTTAACCAAATTTAGAATAGTGAGCTTATAATAAAGTGGTGAATTGAAGGCATGTGTGGTCCTGCATGTGAGACTTGACAAGCAAGCATGCATGAACTTCGATCGATACAGCTTTTTACTACCAGCACAGTTGAAACCACAAAGCAGTGGCATAAAAATGGCATCAATCACACCGCTAACAGTGCCCCCATACACAATTATAGAGAACCCCATGATTCTTGGCTGCACAAACACACACTCACACACATGGAGAATAATTTATTTATTAAAAGAGGAATAATATTTATCAGAAAAATAAAATAAAAAAATTGATGCTTTTCTTTCCAATCTCTTGATGAGTTTCTTGACGAAGCAAAAAAAATATTATTATATGTTTTAAAAATTAATGGGGTCTGAAATCACCATTACCATGTGATATTCTTAGCTTTTCTTTAATCTTATTCTTTATAATTGCCAGCATAATCATGATTCTCTTCCTTGCTTGGCCTTAGTTTTTGTTAATAATAAATCAAATTAACAATCTTGATTTGAACCAAGAAATTAGAAAAGTCCAGATCATGGAAAGCATGTGAGGAAGAAAGTCCAAGCTTCACAGAGAGGGAATAGTTTCATGATTTTGATTTTGATTTTTGGCTTTTTATTTGGGATCCATGTGTTCAATTAAGAATAATTTTATTGACAGAGATATTGTCAAGTTGGATTTTGATAATTCAATTTCAATGGTTACAGATTTAAATTTTGGCCTCACAAAAAAAAAAAAAAAAAAAAAAAAATGTCCACTACTAGATCAAAAGTTGATCATGTTACATTACATAGATTATCCAATGGAAATTCCCCACTTTGTAAGTGGCATTTTCTGGTAGAGTGGTAGATAGCTACTTTTTTAGTTAAGCTTGGGATTGGATGTATTTATATAATTTATTTATCTTACAATCTTTTCATTATCAAGATCCTCTTTGTCAATTTCTTCTCACTCCCCATTTTTCATCAGCAGTTGTTCTTTTAGATAATTTATTTTTATTTTGGTGGGTCAATATATAATTTAAGTCTTGTAATTAATGAATCAAAATCATCAATTAGGGAGAAGAATCATGATTATAACATGGTTGAGATTTGATAAAATTACAAAAAAGGCTCCCCTTGAAAAAAGGTGATGTTGATGAGATGAGTAGAGAGCCATTGAAATTGAAAGCTTTGACAGCCTTGTTTCTAGGGAAAATGGCCTAGAAAAGATTGATATCCGCCAACAAAGTTGTTGTGTAGTGTAGTGGTGGTTTGAGACTTGAGAACAGATATGGAATAGAGAATAAAGCAAGAAGAAAAAAAGTACCCTAACCCATTAACAAACCTATCAAAGCTTAATGGTTTTGAAAAATGCTTTTTTGAGGCAATTTTTTTCAGAAACAAAGGAATTTCTTTTTTCTTTTCTCATAATAATAATGGTATGTGACCCTTCTTTAGGATTCTTTTCTATCAAGGACCATGGACATGTTTGGCTGTTCCATAATTTGAGGTGGTGTTCTCATTTTCTTTTCTTTCTTTTTTTCTTGGCATTTGACATGAGCCCATTTTTCAATTCAATTAGGAATCCAAAGTGCAGAGCAGACACACAACTGTGAATTATTATGACTGACTTGAGCAAAAAGCAATAATTTATTATCATGGAATATGGAGGTAGCTTTCAGAAATTGGGGTACTTGAAACCCACATTTATCTGAATTGGTTCTTTTGTTGAAAAAGCTTTCATAATTATATATATATATATATATCTCAAAGTCTGCTTGCAAGTCTCTTTCTGGCTTATTGAGTATTTATTGACCCACTTTCTCAGCCCAAAGAGGCTGCCCTAGACATGTCTTTGTAATTTATTTTATTTTTCTTCAAATATTTATTATGGAATCTCAGAAAGTCAAAACTAAGAAAAGTCTTAATGGGTATGTGACCACATGTTAATGTAAACGTTGAATCTTTTTCTGGTCCATTGAATTGCTTTCAAATTTTCTTTTCAAATGATATTAGCTGGCCCAAAATGCTCAGGTCAAAGTCTCAGTGTTTCTGATCAGCATTCAGAGATTTAAAGTTACTTTTTTTTTTTTTAAGACAATATCTATTAATTCAAGATCAGGTATTTTTTTAAAAACTTTCATCATTAGTAGAATTCGAACCGTTGACCTGGAAGTCATTTGCCCAAACCCCAAGTTCATCCATCTACCGGCTAAACTACACCCCTATTGACAGAGCGATTTTTTATTGTACAAAAGACAATGCAAGCAAAAATGTAGCCTAATTTTGCAAAGATATACACCAATTGCATAGTGTTAGCAATGATGTGTCTATGATAATGCTCAAGCTAAGAACATATATTGAAGGCAATCTTTGCATATTAATGGCACTATTTTTTTTAACAACTAAAATTAAATCACAATATTACAACATAAGTTTGTGATCAACTTAAAGCTAATCTAAGGATCTATACCTGACTGAGAGACATCTTGTCTTGAATCATAGATCTTCTATCTTCTCAATAGATGAGAAGTGTGCATCAACACTAATTAGAGTTTCTTGATCAATTTCAGTTGTTGTAAACAATTTTGGCAAATTATAACTTGTTTCTTTACTTGACCTTGAGTCATTCTTCTCAGTCTTCTCCTTCGGTACCATGGCAGCATCTTCAGTTTCCGATTGACTAGACCTATGTTTTAGATTGTAGAGCTGGGATTTCAACTTCGAGTAAGACTTAGGATCATCTTCACTCCGGGCTTTGTTTAACTTTTCAATAATATCACTTAAATCCGATGACCTCTCGCACCACCAAAGTTTTGCCTTTTTAGGGATGCCCTCTTGTTCATTTTGGTCATTTAGGTCATTACCCTCATCATCAAACTCACGCTTTTTAAGCTTCTTTAATCCCTGGTCGACAGTTTGCTGTATTCTCTTTCTGCAGTTCTCACTTCTTGTTGGGTTTGATCGTAGCTTCAACTTCAGCCCTGAAATCTTTGTCTCGCCGTCTTCATTGACAAATGTAGAATTAGGGTTCAATACAGAGGTCTCATCCTCATTGGACCCTTCCAGAATAGATTTCACAGAAAATACTTCCTCCAGTAAACTAATATTCTGCATATAATGATCAAAGGCTTCGTTTTCCACTTCAATGTTTCTGTCCCTGTATTCCTTTAACTTGGAAAATCTCCATTCATTTATAGCTGCAGCATCCTGAAATACTTTCCATATCAGAAAAACTGATTCTTACTCCATCATATAACAATGTACATTGATGACAATTGCTAATGTACCTTTCTGGTCAATGGTTTCCTAGAACGGAGTGGCATTTGCACATTGTGGAATTGAGCAAAATTGTTGGAAAGTTGCCGAAGTGATGCAAATCTAAGTGAATTCCTGAAAGAAAGCCCACCAAGGAAAAACAACAAAACTCAATTACTCTGAAACCCTCGAAGAGATGATTAAAACCTAATGCTAGACATCTCACTTTGATCCGGGATCAATGATGTGTCAATTGGTAAATGGATACACATTAACGATGATTTAATTCACTTGTCACATGTCATGTGAGTCCAATAGCCACATTATTAGTTGGGATCAAGGTGGGATGTCTAGCATTACTCCCTCGGTAAACAACAAAGTAAAAACATTGGAAATGTGTATTTTAAAAGAAATTTTGTAAAACGAAGCATTATAAAAGTCTCAATGATTTTGTTCTGTAAAAATTGGCATGCAATTAAGCAACCTTTGAGGAATAATAATTTTAAAAAAATAACGGATGCAAAATATATTTTTTTCAACCAATTTATCATATACACAAGGGCAGGACTTTTGATGTCATCAAATTCCATAAGTTATGGAAACCTTTGCTCAATGGCAATAATGAATAGTCACTCCCAACTCAGCAAATGTGAAACAATCATAAGCACTAGAAAGTTTACTATAGCTTTAAAAATGGTAGAAGAGCAATGGAGTATTTGAGGACTATCATATCCAGAATATTCAGGTTGCATCAATATTTCCTGAAATACTCATGCCATGTCAGCACATGACTGGATATAAGTACGAACTTGTATCTGACATACATATATTTTTTTTCTTTTTCTAAGCCTCTAACATGCCCAAAAGGCCTAACTAACAAAGATGGAGTATGTCCCTAGCTCAAGTCTTTATAACTTCCTGCCTGCAACTTTAATCTGCATCCCCACTGAAATGATATGCACCATATGTGAAGTCATTTACAGCAAGCTATTCTTCATATGTACTTCATTCTGATCTAGAGGAAGAAGTTCAAATATTTAAATAGATACTACATGTCCCAAGTCCTAAATTCGAAATGACAACTAGCTATACCCACACCTGACTACCTGAGTATGTATAATAGATAAAACGTACATCAAATTTTAACTGAACAGTAGCATGTCTAAATGATGATGCTTACAACTTACCCAACAGGAGATACATCATTTGACTTCTGCTCAAGCACAGGAGTGCTTGTAGTTGGTGTCTTATCTGGAAAAGTTGCATTTGCTTTCAGAACTGCATTCCCCAGAAGATATTAAACCAAAAAAATCAAGTTAATGCTTACAAATTACAATAAATGACATATAATTTGGCAAAGAAACGAGAGCAGCTGTCCACAAACAACTTCCAACAAAAGTATGGTTCAATGCAAAGGTAAATAATTGGGAAAAATGTGAGTACATTTGTAATCACGAGTACAAAGAAACAAGTCCTTTCATCCATAGTAAACATATATTCTCTAAATTTTCATAATGGCATATACATTGTCTTAGCATTTACACCTTTTTTATACTAAACATGGCCATGGAAAAAATTCTACATGCTTTATTTCGATGAACTTTAATAATCACAAAATGGAACATCAGAGAGGTAGAGGAAGTATAGACATTCCCCATAAATCAATTAACCATATAACATAATCTTACAGTTTTCTTCCATAGTGATATCTGATCATTTAGACTACAAATTAACTTAAAATTGCTTTAAATAATATTCATATATACTTTAATTACCTTCTACAGTCCTTTGTTTATGAAAACTTAAGACTCTACTTCATTATGTTTCAGACTACAAATGAAGGAATTCAACAAAAAGAACGCGTTACTAATAAAAGTATATTAATTTGCCTACCAAGTAATTGAATATGTAAGGGAATGCACAAGGACTATCATATAAGCTACTGCATGAGATCCTGAGGTTTTTTTTTTTTTTTGAAAAAAAAAGTATGTCAATGGTAAATCTGATAAGTTCATAAGGACACAAATGTCAATGGTAAGGGTGTTTTTTTTTTCTAACTATTGAATTAACTTTTGGGACTGGCCAAAAAAAAAAAAAAGATTAGGGTGCATGCATGATGGTATCAACTATCAACAATCTCACATTAGAGTAGCAAACTGAAAATAAAGAAAAATCAATAAAAGTGAATCAAAATTTTAGTAGTATTCCAAAGTGACAACCAAACTCAACGAAACCAATTCTGTTCTTCATTATATGACAAGATGACCTCCTAAAACTTTGTATTATTCTGAATTCAATGTTTAGATGAAATTGCTAATGGCATATAGAGTCAAATGGTACCTCCCTATCTCATAAGGTGGGGTGGAGGGCGAGTTGATAATTCCAATACTACTTGGTGCATGAGTATTATCTCCCAAGCAAAAAAAGTTACAAAAAGAGAAACAAATAAACAATAGAAATTATGTAAGCAATTCAATCCAATTATAGATAGAATACCGTGAATATGGCATGGATTTTGAGCTTTTGAGCAGCAACTCTTGCACGATTGATACGGGCACCTGCAGCGGTTATCCAATTAATTAAAAAGAACCAAAGATGGGAAACAATTATCATTCCACAAGATTTTATCCTCTTATCCACATCTCAAAAATTCCACAAACCAATTCATTTACCTTGTAGTCTCCTAAATGATTTTTGGTTATCAATTAGCAATTGTTATCAGTAGCAACTGCTGGACTACCATTGAAGGAAAAATAAAGACAGGATGTGTAGTTGAAAAGGAACCAAACTAAGTAGAGAACTAATATGTATCACTCAGCTTTATGAAGTAAACAGAATTCAGGCTCATCTTGGTACATAACAAAAAGAACAAGCATGCTGTGGACGACATTACAATTTACAAATTTACAATATCTTGATATTGCAACAGAGATTCAATATCTTGATATTTACATAGACGTCGTTTTGGGCTGCTTCTTTTTCAAAAAGAAAAAACCCTAGCCGACAGCACACTTCCATTGAAAAAGAAACCCCATAGCCGCACACTTCTATTGAAAAAGAAACCCTGGCCACCGCCGGCCGCCTAGGCGGCCGATTAGGCCTTATTCGCAGCAGCCGCCGAGTCCGACTTTTCGAACACTGCTTTCCTTACGCACAAAACTATTAACGTGAAAAAATAATATACAATTTTAAGTAAAAGGACACAATAATCGAAAAGGATCAATGGCTTGAGCCCACTAGCAATAAATTCACATGATTACGAGGACTTCATCCATGAAGAAGGTGACAAGTTACTACATAATTAGAAGGTTACAAATGGCAACTCAATCTCCCTCAACCTGAAAACCAATTATCATTCTTTCTCGCTGCAGTACTCTCGCACTACAAAATAACCCTCGAAAGGACCCCAGTAAGGCACACAATACAGGATAAGCAAACAGGGTGGTGGGTGGATAATCCATTATAGGAATCACTGCGTTCATTGTAAGTGAATATGCATTTGGTTGTAGCATCTATATATCACATCAAGTTCCTAGTCAAATTCATCAAAGCAGCTACACCATCTAGGTCTATATCCCTAAATTTAAATCAGGTCATGTCAAGCCTTGTTTGAGAATCTGTATTATTTAGGGCTACATACAATCCAAGTTGAGCTAAGTAATAAGCAATTGAAGCCAGACTCAATAAATTTTGAATATCTATCCGATACTGAGTCAGGCTCAAGTTATCTCAAAACTGATGTTTAAACTTTAAAGCAATATTTTGCCAGAGAATAGCAGCTCTATGAGCAAGTTTGCGTGAGCTTCCAAGAATCCAATCACAAGCTAAACAAAAGCAACTTGGATCGATTTATAATTTTAATATTAGGTTATATACTGAGTCCAATTCAAGGCACCCGTAACTATGACAGATAGACCAAAAACAAATTGAGTTAGTAAGATGGTGAACAGCATTTTTGGTCAAACGTGTAAAGGTCAGCTTGTTGCTGCCGTGAAATCATATATATTCCTACTCTTTTTTTTCTTTTCTTTTCTTTATGAAAAAAACGGATACGAAAATTATTGAAAGAAAGTTTCCACTAAGATATTTTGCATCTTTCTTTTCTTGGTTAAGTAATTTAATTACTGGGGATCAAGCTTGGCTGATAAAATCACTATTCCTCATACAATACGGATGATTCCCCACATGTTAAATTCAATTCTGACCTCGCAAAACCTTTGTTTACAGAATTGCGGCGTCAGTGTCCATTTTCCCCAATTTTTCGTAATTAAGGCGACTATCAATTTTCAACATCTCTAAACAAAGAAGCAAACTATAACAATCGCAAAAAAAAAATTGAATTTATCAACATCCATTCGCAACTTAGAGTTCGATTTTTCTAATTCCGAAATGAAATTTAAACCAAATTCAACTCCTACAATCAATTTAAAACGCTATACCTCCGAATTGACAAACAGGTTTCAAAACCAATTATCGAAGCAAAAACTTGTGGTAAAGTAAGTTACCTGGAGCGAGCGACGTTGCCGCACTGAATACACTTAGGCTTGTTTAGGCCACGGAGGGTTTTGGGAGGGGTGTCCGTACGGAGCAACGCGACGGCGGAGGCGGCTGCGTGGGCATCGGTGGTGTTGTTGGTTAGAGCTGGCGATGAAGCCGCCATTAACGTTGAGTTTTTGCTGTCTTTTTCCCCCGCTTAAACGAGTCCGCGATAGATTTAAAATACCAAAGTGAAGTGGTGCAGTTTAATTTTGCGTTGGTTTTTTTGAAAAAAAAATAAAAATAAAAATAAAAAAGAGGAATCTGAAAGAGGAACGAATTGGCTGATAGCAGTACTATATAGGGTACTATTTTTTCTACTTTATCGTGGGTTTTTTTTTTATATTGGGCTGGGTCGGTTTAGCATATTTGGGCCGGGTCGGTCAAGTGGATATTTGGGCTGGTTCTGGGTTGTTTGTTGCATTCTAAATTTTTTATGGGCTTGAGTCTATTATGATCACATAAATAGTTCCAGTGGCCAGTGTCTTATTATTATGAATAATGCTAGATATCACAACTAAAATTACAATTATTTCAACACAACACATGTGGCACATGAGGTGTTAATTGGTGAGTGGATACATATTAATAATGATTTATCTCACCTATCTATATATCCATTCACTAATTGACACCTCATGTGCCACATATATTGTGTTGGAATAGTTGTGATTTTAGTTGTGATATGTAGCATTACTCTATTATTATTATTATTATATTTTGCTGCAAACTGAAAATTATTTTCAAAAGCTAGATTGTATTGATTGTATGATTTATAATGAGAGTTTTTTTTTTCATTAAAAAAAATTATGACACCGACTGGGAAAGAGATTTACTTGAAGCGCCAAGATCAATCACTATATGTCTAATATTAGGAGACATTTACCTCACAAAACGGGAAGAAAACTTCATACATATACCAGTAAATGTGCATGGTAACACTTGAACGTGAATGAAAAGGTGCTTCCCGCTTGATTAAAAGGGGATATGAAATGAGTAATGAGAGTCTGCTACTATTCAGCTCTAGTAATTTTATCGGATGGTTAATATTTATTTAATTGAAATTTAGTGGTTCAAAGATTAGAGTAAAAAGCACCCAAAGATGAAGTGCTTGCAAAATATTTATAAAAATAATCATGAGCTTTTTCACTTTAACCTTACATGTTCTTTTACTGATCGATAATTTATTGAAAGTGAATTAAGTTTCATAGAAAAAATAATCAAGTTAGTGAGCTTGATTCCTTAAGAGCATCTCCAATGCAATGCTGTTTTAGTGTGCTAATGTTATAATTTAACACAAAGAAAAAAAAAAAATATATATATATATATATATATGCTTCAATGCAATGCCAAATATTGTGTCAAATTTGGTATATGCTATTCTTTGTGCCAAATTTGGCACAATAATAAATGCTGTTTTTTTAACTACAAAAATACCATGTTATAATTGTATTGAATGCATTAATTATTAACTTTTATAATTTTAAATAATAAAAAATATTATATAAATTGAATGCATTAATCATATTTATTGACTTTTATAATTTTTTTAAAAAAAATAACATTTCAAATAGAATTATGCATGGGAGTATAATGCTAAAATGATGTGGTAAATATAACATTTTACTATTATTTTTTTTTGTGTATGTCAAATTTAGCATTGACATTAATATTGACATATGCATTGGAGATGGTCTAAGTGAGAGGAGAGAATTAAGTTTTTTTTTTCCAATATAAACTTAATTATTGATTTGTGTGTAAGACCCATATAATTTGATTCTCAACTAATTTTAATAAACAATCAAAAATAAATAATTAAGTTTATTTTCCTCATTCAATAATTATTTACCTTTGGTTTACTTTAAGCACAACAAAACGTATTTTGCTTTGCCTCACGGGCGTAGCTTAGTCAGTAGATATACGAGCTTAAGGCTTTTGGACAAATGACTTCCTACGAATAACAAAAAAACCTTTAAATATATATATATAATAACGAATAAAAAAAACGTAGCTTTGGTTTCCTTTTTCATTTAATATAAAACTGTTTTTTTATCCAATCAAGTCATATGGTGCCTAAAGTGCTAAACCAATAACAAAAATCGAAGTAATTGCACATAGATATTGACTTTTACTAAATTCAATTTGGCAATGCTGACCGTAAATCAACGATATGTTTTGTTGACTATTTTAGAAATTTAGAACCAAATGATGATTTTTTTTTTTAAAAAAAAAATTCGCATCACCTTTTAGTAGAGCTGACAGAACACCTCCCTTTCAATTTTAAAAGTATGTGTAGAGACTGGAAAGTTTTCTTCCCAAATTATGAGAGTAATTATCTTTCATTATAGGAGTAAATATTTGGACCATCCCAGTAGTCCTATTGTAATAGTTCTTGTAATACTTTTAAAAAAAATGATTATTTAAAATGAAATAAAAACATTACATAAATTCAGGTTTTTTTTTTATAGGAAGGACTCGAACCCACGATCTCATAGCGTAGGTGTAAGGGGTTTACCACTGGACCAACCTCATCTCGTCACCAAATGATTAGTTTGCACTTTACAATCATATAATTATAAAATTTTTATATAATAGCATTACCGTTTGTTAAAAATCACAGTGCTGAAATTCAGTTAGAGAATTGTCAAATTAAATTTGAAAGGAAAGGATGCAACTTTCCAAAGTGGTGTTGATTGTATCTTTTGTATGAAAAGACACAACTGTTCAAATTAATGTAACTTTACATAGATGTTTTCATGTCAGATTAAATTTAACAGACACTATTTTAATGAATAGTTATAATGGTCTGTGAAAAGTTGTAATGTTTAGTGAAAATGTGCATAACACCCTATAAATTGGACCATGTACACCACTTACAAAACGTCATAAACATAATCATTCTACTTGGCAAATTGCTCTGTCTCCTCCTCATATTCTTCTCATCTAATTTCTTTAACTATATTCATTATTTTTCTTGCATAAAATTGCCAACATTCTGTTAAACTACGGTAACAAAATATTGTCTCTTTGCGAGTATGTCATCAACGATGTTCATGGTTTAAGTCATTAGTGCGCAATGATATTAAACAATTGAGGCTTCATTGTATCTTGGAGACACATTTGCATAACCCGATGCATCACTTAGTTGGTTGGGGGCAAATAGTGTCTTAAAGAAAGCGACTTATGTAACGTGCCTTAAAGTCCACATTTATATTACTGCAGTGATTTTTGTTTCTATAAACAACAATTTGGTTCAACATAATTTCAGTGACAACGAACTTCGACAGAAAAAGGTATATAATTTCATTTTGAAACATATTTTCTTACAATCTTTAGACACTATTTTTTGCTACTACAATGGCACCTACTAATTCTCTGTGAGAGTTCGATGTGGACTTTGTAAAATTGGACCGTTTTGATGGTGGCAATTTCATTCGTTGGCAAAAAAAGTTGCATTTTCTTATGTCAACATTAAACGTGGTGTATGTACTGACAACACCAAAGCTGGCCGAACATGATGAAACCATGGCCTAAATCCGTTAGCGTTGCAAGTGGGAGCAAGATGATTATATCTACAAGGGTCACATTTGCAATGCAAAGTCCAATGCTCTTTTCGTTCAATATCATAACATGACTACTACAAAAGAAATTTGGGACTCTCTCGAGGCAAAGTATATGGTAGAAGATGCTACAAGAAAGAAATTCTTAGCCTCCAATTTTTTATATTATAAAATGGTAGATATTAGACGTGTGGTTGAACAATTTCATGAAATTAGACACATTTTAAATCAGTTTAGCCAACACAAAATGAATATGGATGAATCTATTATTGGTTCTGCCATTATTGATAAACTCCCTCCTTCTTGGAAAGACTACAAAAGGAATCTTAAACACAAAAAAGAGGATATCACTATGGAAGAGTTGGCCCAAAACCTCCGTATAGAGGAGGAGTATAGAATTATTTTGTTGATGAGCAAGTCAATTCATCCTCTAAGGTTCATATGGTGGAGGAAGGGAAAGAGGCTAAGCAGATCCCTCAGCAATCCAAGGACAAGAAGTAAAAATTTGATTCAAAGAATAATCAAAGTTCTAAAAAGAAGGGTTCATGCCACCACTGCGGCAAGCCTGGCCATTTCAAGAGAGAATGTTGTCTTCTCAAGAAGAAAAAGGAGGAAAATACCTCAAATTTTATGGTCATGATATCCAAGATCAATGCTCTCGAGAATGATACTACATGGTGGATAGATTTAGGTACTACAAGACATGTTTGCAAGGATCGAAGCCTTTTTACTACTTATGAAAAAGTAGATGATGGAAATATACTCTACATGGTAATTCCTCAATTGCTACTATTAAAGGAAAAGGCAAAGTGCATATAGAGTTTACTTTTGGGAGGATCTTGACTCTTACTGATGTATGTTTTGTTCCTGAAGTTAGAAAGAATCTTGTGTCTGGAAGCTTTCTGAACAAACATGGCTTCAAACTTGTATTTAAGTGAGATAATTTTGTATTGACCAATGGACGAGTGTTTGTAAGGAAAAGATACTTGTATGAGGGCATGTTCAAGTTAAATGTTATTAATAAAATAAGTTCTTTTTCTGCTTATATGATTGACCCATGTACTTTGTCTTTATGGCATAATCGTTTAGGCCATGTTAACACTAAACGATTACGTGATATCAGGGGCGGCTCAACAGATTATGAGGCCCTAAGGGAGGAAAAAAAAAAGAGGCCCCAATTATATATATATATATATATATATATATATATATATATATATATATATATAATAAAATAATAAAAATTAACTTTTTGTGCTTTTTGAGATGCAAAATTTTTAATCAAACTTTTGTATTCAAGATTTTCTAAAATTTCTTTTTCAATAGATAAAAGAGATAATCCATTTAATCTTTCTTGTGATATAGTTGATTTTAAATAAGTTTTTATCAATTTTAATTTTGAAAAACTTCTTTTAGCTAAGCAACCGTCATATGTATTGTTAATAATATTATATAGGCTATACATGTATTTGGAAAAAAATCAATTTTTTTTTATAAAAAAAAATCAATTTTTTTTTAAACAAATTAATATTTTACTATCCAAAATTTCTCTTAAGGTTTTTAACTCAGAAAATAAATCAATACTATCTATATCAAAATAACTATTATGTTTTAAAATACATTGAAGATTAAGACAATATTTTTTAAAATTATCATCATCTAATGATTTTAATTTATTAATATCAAATAAAAAACCAAAAATCTCTATAAATTATTGAAATTGCTCAAATCTAATATGGATAGAGGAAATTGCCTGATCTATAATATATAAAAAATAATTAACTTTAAAAGAATCTTCAGGTAATTGAAAGCTCATAGACCTACTGTTAGTATTTTCATCAAATTGTTTTTTTCTATAAGGTATACGTAATTCCCATTTCACATGCAATCTCTTTAGTTGAAACTAATGCTGATTTAAACCCTTCTTCTCTGTAATTTCCAAAACAATTCATCAATCCGCTCAATTGATCTAACGCAATATCAATAGACATATCTTTTCTTTGTAAACTTTTACTAAACTAAATTAACAACAAACAAAATATCATACCAAATAACAATACCTAATAAAAACTTATAGTTTCCTAAATTATATTTTACTAAACTTTCCGCATCACTTTTTACCTTTGGATCATTAGTAGTTTCGGCGAATTCATCTAAAGCGTTTCGTATTTGTGAAGCTTGGTATCTTATGGTTTTAACACTTTCTACACAACTCTCCCATCGAGTTTCTGACAATGGCTTAATAGTTAATGAGGGAACATAATCTAAAAAAAATTTCCACTATTTTGTTGAAGAAGAAAATAAAGAATATATACGTTGTACAACCTCAAAAAATGAACTAGCTTTATTACAAGACATTGCCATATCACTAAGTACTAAATTAAGACTATGACATCCAAATGGTGTATAAAATGCTCTATGATTTGTATCTAACAATCTTTTTTGTGCACCTTGTCACTTACCTTTCATATTTGATCCATTGTTATATCATTGTCCTCTAATATCATCAATACTAAGATCAAGCTGTTCCATTATTTTCATAAGTTCATTAAAAAAGTTTTTTTCCTAATGTATCTTCCACTTGTATAAACTCTAAAAAATATTCTTCTACTTTTACCGGAAGTGAGGAAACATTTACACATCAAATTACAAGGGTCATTTGTTCCTGATGACTTATATCTGGAGTGCAATTAAGTATAACCGAAAAATACTTTGCTTATATTACCTTTTTAATAACTGTGTTTTTTTTTTTTTTCAGATGCTAAAAAACCTATCAATTCATTTTGTATATTATGTCCAAGGTAATGATTCTCAATCTCATCATCTTTAATACGACGATCATGCTCTTGCATAAATGGATCAAATCCAGCTATTATTTCAATGAAGTTTAAAAAAATTTCCATTATTTTTATGATATATTTTCTCATTTTTTTTCCCCGAAATGCCATATTGACAAGTCTTTTTACTAGATCAATTATCCTAACCAACCCATTTTTCCAATGTTCTTTTTCTCTATCAATTTGCTCTTAGATTTTAGAGTCAATCGTTTTGTTCCTTGCTAGTCTTGTTTCCAAATCAATCCAAAGACCCATATTTGTGATATGTTCGTTTGATGTTTCATGACTTTTAAGTTTTGCACCAATGTTATTCCAATCACTAGTCCCCTCATTACTTAACCAATGTTTGTTAGAATGTGAACTAAATAATTTACAACAAAAACAAAATACCTTATCTAAATCTTTTGAATAAACCAACCATTTCCTATCATATTTTTCTCCATTTGATAGCACTCGGTTATAATATATACTCAAAAATTTTCTACCATTCTCATACCTAGGAAATTCTAAAATATTTTCTCTAATTGGATGGACCATTTTCTACCAATAAATCTCATAATTTCATATCTATGTCATTATATCATCCTAAATCATATATATCTTGAATAGCTAAGTCAGAGGTTTCTATTCTAATGGTATTTTTTTCAAAATCTTTCTCACACACATCTTCAATCTCAACTTTATCGGGTTGTCTTGTTTTGTTATGTACTAACTAGTAACTCCTTATCAGGAGAACTACTCTTTAAATTATTATTTATTTTTTTTATTAATAACAAACTTATCCATTGCTCCCTTTTGAGATTCAATCAATTCCCCAGTTTTTCTTTTCTTTTGACGTTTTTGAAAACCAGACTCAAATTTTCTTGCAGACATTTTTATACAAAATATAATTAAAGCTAATATATATTTAAGAGATAAAGCAATTTATAACTAAAAAGTAAAAAATAAACGATAGAACCTGATTACTTCAACTAAATTGCAATTGAAAATTTTCTTCTTGCAATATAATATGTAATAGATAAACAACACAATTAGCAAGTAGTAACCAAATGAAAATTAACGACTTGATTTATCAGACAATTGGAAAAAATTAAAATAAAAACTAAAATTTTAAATTTGAATTTTACCTTGTTGAAATCTCTTCAGCTCTTCTTAAAAATAAATAGATAATATAAATAATATATTTAAAGAATGATTGCAGAGATTTAACTTGTAAGTTGTAAGAACAAAAAATTTTAGCAAAAAAGAGTTATAGTTGTAGTGTTGTACTTGATTGTTGTAGATAAATGGAATTTTTTTTTAAATAAATAAATATATATATATATAATTTTAAATGGTAAAAAAATAAATGGGGAGAAGTTTAAGGTTTTTTTTTTTTAATAATAAAAATGTTTTTTTTTTTTTAAGGGGATAATAAAAATGCTTGAAAAGTAGATTATAGATAATCTGATACTCAATAATGATTTCCAACGGTTATCTATTTAATAAATAATTTATAATATTATTAATATTATCCTATTTATAGACTTAAAAAAAATTCATATTTTCTAGGTAGTAATAATAACAAAAAAAAAATAGAGGCTCTTCAATATATTTGGTTCGGTAATTTAATTTTTTTAATAATAATATCAAAATTTATCACAAATGAAGCCCCTAAATTTTTACATTTTTTTGAGACCCTAATATCATGCTTTGGTTGCTTTACCCAATAGCCGACACTACGTGACATGTCTAGTTTAAATTTGATTCCAAGGTTTAATAAAAGTATGCATTAAAGATGTAAAGTATGTGTACAAACCAAGATCACTAAAACATTATTTCCTAAAATTAATAGAACATCTACTTTATTGCAATTAATTCATAATGATGTATATGATATGTATAGCAAAAGAAGTATTTTGTAACTTTCATTGATGATTACTTTAAGTATTGTTATGTATATTTACTGCATTCTAAAGATGAAGTCTTAAATAAATTTAAAATTTATAAGGCTGGAGTAGAAAATGCAAGTGATGTTAAGATTAAAACTCATAGAAGTGATAAAAGAGGTGAATATCAATTTCCTGATTTTTATGAAAATGTTGGTATTGTGCATGAAACATCTACTGCATACACACCACAACAAAATAGTGTAGCAGAGAGAAAAAATAGGACAAAATGGTTAATGCAATGCTTAATAACTCTGGTTTAAGTAAATGTTTTTGGGGAGAAGCCTTGTTGAGTGCATGCCATATTTTAAATAGAGTGCCTAATAAGAAAACAAAAATGACATCATATGAACTTTGGAAGAAAAGAAAGTCTAATATTTCTTATCTTAGAGTTTAGGGCTGTAAAGCCATAGTTAGATTTCCAAAACCTAAGATAAAGAAATTAGGTGAAAATGTGTAGAATGCATATTCACAATTATTGACGACACGTCGTTGCGATGTCGGTCAAAAGATGAACATTTAAGTTCGAGCTCGCTAGCGCGCGAGTCACAGGGACTAGCACAGCGGCAAGTGAGGGTATCGTTCCGCAGGGAGGTGGGATCCACCGGCCGTCACCGGTTCTAGCTATTATTACAACACTCCGAGAGAACTCGTGTGTTGCGGTTGCGGAAAAGTGTAAATAATACTATAAATATAAAAACTAACTACCATAATATATACATTGATAGGATGGAATGGAGAGATGGTATGAAATATGGTTACACTAAGGAAACGACTCAACCGTAACAATCCTCCTAATTAAGCTCTAGACTCACTTAGTCCCTCAATGTGCAAGTATATCATAGGCTCGTGTCCCCTCAATTGATCTCTAATCTCTCTCGAGTCTTAGAAATCACATCCACACATACAAAGTACACATGAATTCATTAAGTGCCGTGGCACACACACAAGAGCCCAGTATGCCAGCCTAGTGTATCTCTCACTGTTTGGTCATATACAGTGGTTATTTCGTTGGGCATGTAATGCGCAACCGCGTGGGCCATACCACAGCCAATAATTCATTCACAATGGCTAACCAAATACGGGATGGCAACCAAGTGAAAGCATTAAGAATATGAGATACACATACAACACGTATGTTATATGCTCGTGTCCCCTTAATTAATCTCTAATCTCTCTCAATGTCTTAGAGATTACATCCATGCATAAATGCTTAGAATCATTAAGGACTGTGGGACACACACACGAGCTCTACACGCCAGCCTAGTGATCTCTCAACTGTCTGGTCAAATGTAGAGGATACCACGCTGGGCATATTAATATGAACCACGCAATATATAGCACACAACCTAAATATCATTCACAAGGTGGCTAACCGAGTGAAAGCATTAAGCAATGAAATACCCCTATAACTACACAAGCACAAGAGGAATTCAGTTTGTCTTTACTCTAGATACGGATTCGGTTTTATCAATCTCCCTATGATGGCTAGACATGGGAAACAAGTTTACCAAACAACAATGTGCAATAAGTTGGTTGTTATAAATTAAGAACATTCAATCTAGGTTGAGAGTTCATCCTCTTGATTTGGGAATTATCCCTAAATCAATTTATTACCCAATCCGGCCAAGGATAGATAATTGTGTCTTAAAAAGATCCATTAAGCACAAGGATTTGAACCAAGGCCAATTTAGCAACTAACTTGCCTCAACTGAAACCTTTTCCACTCTTTGGAGCTAAATTCTCTAACACTCAATTACTCTAAACATGACATTTTGGTCATCCATCAATCAATCAACAATCATGGGAAGTTAAATTACACTACTCCTACATTAAATTACTCTACTCCTAATCTCAATCATGGACACATATCAATTTCGGACCTCTACACACATGGATATTGCAATTAGAGTTTAAAACATGTAATTAGCAAAGAGTAAAACAAAACCCACATGAATTTAAGAACAAACAACATATATAACACAAGTGTAGGGTTTACAATATTCCCCAAATCGGAGTTACACATCAAAGAAGCAATAAATACAAAGAAATGAGTAAATAAGAGCAAACCCTTGAAGAGAAACCCTCCAAAGATGCTCTTAGCTTTTCTAGCTCGGATTTGGTCCTAAAACCACTCATATTTCCTTGCAAACTGCCCTAAGATGGATGGATGAAGTGTGAAAATGGTGGTGGAGGTGTATGGTGAGCTCCCATGGAGGAAAAATCTCCATGGGAGCTTGGATCCTCTCCTTATTTTGTGAAGAAGGTGAAAGAGATGAAGAAGATGGAGAAAAGCTGGAGTTGGGCGGAAGAGAGAGAGAGAGAGAGAGAGAGGGAGAGGGAGAGAGAGAGGGAGAGGGAGAGGGAGTGAATGGATTCTGGAAATAACTGAAGAAAAGGGGATATTTATAGTGGGGAGGAGCTTAGGGCAGAAATAAAGGTGAAAGGACGAGAATGCCCTTGCATAAGTGGCTGATTTTGGGGGCTTCGCGGGTGACTTTCCAACAGCGCGCACCGTTACGGCAATAGGCAGAACTTTCTCCACAAACATCGGAATCGCGTTCTTGAAGAACCATTGGAAAGAAGACTTATGGGGCTTTCCAACCATATGTTTCACAAAACCTAGTTCGATCGGAGGAGGGAGATATGGACCCCTCACGTTGACCATTCTGCAGGAAGTTTTCGTCAAAAATTTCGCCTTGATTTTGCGCCATATTCTACGGCCATGGTCCACCGAATTTCAATAAAATGACATTCTGTCCCAATTCTGCACCCTAAACGGTGGTCCCTAATCGTAGAAATGGGGCGCCGAATCCAAGTTTCAAAAATTACACTTTTGCCCCAATATTTCTCTATTTTTACACTTTAGCCCCTGTGATGAAAAGTTACCTGAAACACTTATTTAAAACGTTAAATACCTGGTTTTACCTGGGAAACAAGCATAAAAGATGAAAGTAAGGGGCTACACAATGTGTAGAAATAAGAGTTATCAATTATGCAGAACACAGTAAATCATATAGGTTTTTAGTCACTGAACCTAATAATTCTGTTGAAATGAATACTGTTATAAAATCTAGAGATGCCATATTTTACGAAACTAGATTCACTGATATACCTAATAATGTAAATTCTAATACACCTGTAAAGACAGTGACAATATCAAAACAAACTGTCACTGAGGATTCTCTTGAAATACGGAGAAGCAAAAGGGTAAGGAAAGAAAAATCCTTTGGCCCAGACTACATTGTATATCTAGTTGAAGGAACTATAGATGTACATGTAAGGCAAACTGAGATTTTGCCATTAATTGATTCAGATCGCCTCACTTTTGAGGAAGCAATGAAGTCACAAGATGTTGCCTTTTGAAAAGAGGCTATCAATGATGAAATGTAATCTATCACGGGAAATAAAACTTGGAAATTTGTTGACCTATCATCTGGGTCTAAACCAATTGGTTATAAATGGATCTTCAAAAAGAAATGAAGGTCGATGGAACTATTGATAAGTTCAAGGCAAGATTAGTAGTAAAATACTTTACTCAAAAAGAAGGCATTGATTATTTTGATACGTACGCACTCGTTGCGAAAACTACTACTATCAGAACCTTGATTGCATTAGCATAAACTTATTGTCTTGAAATACATCCAATGGATGTAAATATTGTTTTCCTCAATGGAGAATTGGATGAGGAAATTTATATGAAACAACCTGAAGGGTTTGTAATGCCTAGACAAGAACATAAGGTTTGTAAACTTGTCAAATCTTTATATGGCCTTAAACAAGCTCCAAATAAATGGCATGAAAAATTTGATAAAGTTATTGTTTCAAATGGTTTCTGAATTCATGAATCTAACAAATGTGTATACAGTAGATTCAATAGAAACAAAGGTATAATTATATGTCTTTATGTTGATAACATGTTAATATTTGGAACTAACAGTGTAAGCATTGAACTCACAAAATCACTATTATAATCAAACTTTGACATGAAAGACATGGGGCTTATTGATGTGATGTTGGGTATAAAAATCATATGAAAGGATGATAGCTTAATACTGACCCAATCACATTATATTGAGAAAATATTGAAGAAATTCAATCATTTTGATAATAAGCCAGTATCCACGCCATATGGTCCAAACATAAGGTTATACCCTAACACCGGGATAGCAATATCTCAATTAGAATATGCTCATGCCATACGGCTGTATTATGTATGCCATGACATGTACTAGGCCTGATATTGCCTTTGATGTAAGAAGGCTGAGTAGGTATACCAGTGATTCTAGTCAATTACATTAGCATGCATTGAATAGGATTTTGAAGTATTTGAAGTATACTATAGTATTCATTATTTTAGATATCCTTCTGTTTTGGAAGGATTTATTGATGCCAGTTGGATCACTGATAAAAATGATCATACATCCACAAGTGGATAGATTTTTACGCTTACTGGAGGAGCAATCTCTTAGGGTTCCAAAAAGCAAACTTGTATAGCTGATTCCACCATGGTTGCTGAGTTTATTGCATTGGCATCATGCAGCAAAGAGGCAGAATGGTTAAGAAATTTAATAATAGAAATTTCATTGTGGCTAATACCAATGCCTACAATATCTATCCACTGTGATAGCGAGGCAACTTTGTTTAAAGCATATAGCCAGATGTACAATGGCAAGTCTAGGCATATTGGTCTAAGACATGGTTATGTACGACAGTTGCTCACAGATGGTGTGATCACCATTGATTTTGTCAAATCATGTCAAAATCTGGCAAACCCTCTTACAAAAGGGCTCACAAGGGATTTGGTATCTAAAACTTCAAGAGGGATGGGACTGAAGCCAGCATTTAAATATCACCAATGATGGAAACTCAACCCAACACTTGAAACATCAAGATTTTGGGTTTTCAAACACTATAAAATTTATATATGTGTCTTAGAGGTAAAAGTGTTTGGTACCTGTATATACTATGAAGGATAAGCTTTTAAGCTTTTAACAGACTTATAATAGATTTTTGTTGTGATGTTTTTTCAGGGACATTTCTGATAACGTCTACCTATATGAGCGTCAATGATGGTGTTGTCCTCTATGTAATTTGGCTGATTACTAAAGTGTTCATGAAAATTCAAGGTATAGACGTAAGGCTTTACACACATCAACAATTTTTGAACATTTGAGATATTTAAAGATTATGTGTGAGACATATCCGGTTAGTCGGATAAGGTCGTTGGTTCAAAGCTTGCCTACCATGCCACCTTGACTAACTTTGATGTGAATCGCTAAGTGAAAGGTTCAATCGAAAGATACCTTCATTTATGCATAAGATTTTCAAGCATGTACAAGACATTTTCAAATTTATTTAGAAGATGGTGGAGGATTGTTAGAGAATTTTCAAATTAAATTTTACCGGAAAGGATGTAACTTTTCAAAGTGGTGTTGATTGTATCTTTTGTATGAAAAGACACAACTATTCAAATTAATGTAATTATAATGGTCTGTGAAAAGTTGTAATGTTTGGTGAAAGGGTGCATAACACCCTATAAATTAGACCGTGTACACCACTTGCAAAACATTAGAAACGGTAACAATTTTGTTCCTATACAAAACCCTAACACCTCCCTGTTAACACTGAATCACAGTAAGATACACTTACAAAACATGCAAGAATAATAATCCACCAACAATAATGTAGGTCGCAGCATACAGAAAGTATAACTGTCAATTCAAGACAGGATTTGAACCAATTAATTCTTCTAATCTATCTCAAGAACTAGTAAAGACTAATCAAGATAATATCTGAACCTAATAATAGATCAGGATACAAATATCAGATTATCAATCTATTCTTCAGAATAAAAGATAATCAAGAAACAATAGAATATACCAGCAAATAGAAAAACAGAGAAGAGAAGAAGGAAGATGAAAATACCTACAAGATTATACTAAACAACCGGGGGGGGGGGGGGGGAATAGGTTGACACACTAGTTTTAAAAAAACTCTTTCGTGAATTATATCAAAACCTTGGTGAGCATACAAATTAACCTTAAACATGATTGTTATGAGAAAACAATTAACACATGTAAGCTCAATTCACCACCTTTAGTCTACAAAAACATATACCAACAAACAATGTATCTCATATACAAGATATTCAATTAAGATCAAATTCCACAAGTTGTATTTTGAATATTACAATGTAAGTACACTAAGTAGAACTACTACAACTTGCTAATGAAGGAAATATATTAAAACCAAAACAAAGAATACATATATTAATATTAATGATCAATGTATATACAAATATCAATCTAAATACAACTATACAAAAGAATCAAAGAATAAGAGAATTGTATTTACACAAATGAAATGTATATACAAATATGATCAAAATGAATATTGATTACAAATCACACTTTACACAATCTTGCTTCCAAATATATCACAGGTGAATATTGTACCATAAGATTAAAACATACACATAAGCATATATAAAAGAGGGATAGAAAGAATTGACACATGAGATTTTTTAACGTGGTAAAACCTCAAAGGAGGAAACATCCACGGGTTGAACTACAACCATTGGGTACTATATATATTGGATGGTAAATTAGAAATTTCTCAAAAGTGACCAACCTTGACCAACTTCCTATTGGAGTCTATGTTTACCCAACCCTATTGGAAAGTACAAAATCCCTCAATGATGCGAAGCCACCATATATTGGACAACATACAAAACCAACATCGATGGTAAATTAGAAATTCCTCAAAATTGCATACACATCCCATGTACCCCGCTCTTTTGGAGTCCATGTCTATCCATACGCCTAGGTCTACCAATATACAAGCCAACTCCCTATCCAAGGCACTCATGCCTCTAGGGAGCCTCTTATGCATGACTATCCGAGTCCTCCCGACTCTTGCCATGACTTTTTGCTTGCCTATCCGAGTCCTCCCAACTCTAGACAAGACTTCTTGCTTGGCTATCTAAGTCCTCCCGACTCTAACAAAGACTTTATGCATTTTACAAGGATTTTCTAGTGTGATCATGTGAATGCAAATGATGCAAATAATCAATTCAACATAGAACATGTGATCAATACATTCCATGGAACAACTAGACCTAAACATGTGAGAACACAAGTAATATAGTCTAGATGCCAAAACATGAATTAAACCTAGAGCATGTGAAAAACATCTAACACAAAAGCTCCTAGTTTCATTCACACAAATAACACTTGAATAAATCATAATCATGAAGCACATATTCAAGATGTTACAAACATACACAAAAATGCTAGAATCACAAAATGTGTTCAATGAATATTCTAGCCAACAATTAGAGCAAGAATATATTGAATAATCAATTAAATCCTAGATGTCTCTAAAAACATATACAAATGAATTAATCCTAGATTTTATGAATCAAATGATCAAAAAACATTTCAAGGATTATTAATCATAAAATGATTCAATCAAGTCACAAATAATCCTAGATATCAATCTAATCACAATACAACTCTCAAACATGTGAAAAACCTAGAATATAAGAAACTAGTTCACATATGTCTCTAATTAGACTTTTGATTAAGATTGATTATGAAGCTATCTTTCTCAATAGCATTCACCATACATACACATACATTTAGAAGAAGAAATCCCTAGCAAATTGAAGGTTATAAAAGAAGAAATCTCAAAGACATGAACACTACCTTGGATTCTCGAGCTGGTTCGGTTTTCTGTGTGTAACCACTAGAAAAGTCGATCAAACAACTGCCAAACCACTTGGAAAAGGTAGAGAACTCGATTATAAACAATCTCCAACTTGAATCACTCAATTCTAACTTCGTATGAGAAAGTTATGGTGTTTGGAAGATGAGAAAACTTGGAGAGAAAATCTGATGGGATTTCAACCTTTTTTTTTCTTCTTGAAAATGAATTGGAGGGAATGGGAGAATTTAAAAGGAAGAGAGAGAAGGGAGGATTCCGGCCAACTAGAAGGTGCCACATCACCCCCTGGCCGTGTGGGGCGCGTGTGCCACACAGGGGCAAAGGCCTGCCCTGGCCGTGTGGCCCACAGCCTCCACACGGGGTGGCCAAGCTTGGCCATTTGGCCACTTGGCCTCGCTTGCTTCTCTCGCACACCGCTCACGTTCTTCGACCGTATTCAGGCCTCCAAACTCTGATTTTGAATCCGTCATCGAATTACGAATCGTGACTCTTTCACGCACAACGATGACTACGAAACTTTGACAAAAGATTGAGAAATCATCTCGAAATATGATGATGAAAACAACTCAATGAATGAGAATGAAAAGTAGCGTAGCTACATCGTTTGGACTCGAAACCTAATGAATGAGTAACCGAAATGACCGGGACTCAATAAAGAATCATAAGAGATCATGTTCAAGTCCAAAATACAAAAAACAAAAACATATAAACACAAAATCACACACGTATGCAATTTCCTAGACATAGTCTTAGAACATGCAAATTACAATGTTTGTCAATTTGAGTCTAATGCATGTGCATACATTACCAAGTGTGTGAAAGTGATATATAAATGTTATTCAACCATGTAGGGAAACAAATGAATGCCATGTGTATGTGTGCCTAGCCTTGTAAGAGAAATGAGGTCTTATATACCTTTGTAGATCGATGAAGCACATTTCTCTTTGAAGCCGGCATCTTGCATGAGTTGTGGCCAAGTCTTTCTTTAACGCCTTGAATATTCAATACTTAGACCACTAAACATTACAAGAGAACATCGTTTTGATATGGAATACATGCCAAGATAAACAAAAAACCTAACAGAAGAACACCAAGATTTATCGTGGTTCAGTCTATAAAGACCTACATCCACGTTGAGCAACTCAAATGAGGCTTTTCACTATATGAGAATCCTTACAAACCAAATCAAGCACCAAACCAGCCTAATACAAGTCCAGAAAACCTATATCTACCCTAATCTGTCACCATAAGCAGCCAGACCAGAAAACCCCTTTCTCGATCTACAATATCACTCGAACATCATCTACAAAGAGAATTAGAGACACTCAGGTCTCTTAGATTACAATAATATACATTCTTAACAAGAGAAGAAACAGATTACACAAAGATCTCACCAAGAACACAATCTCAGTAGTGAAACTCTTTCAGAGAAAAGCTCTCAATTTGAAAACCCTAGAAAAAAAGAATAGAACATCACGAATAAATTTCTCTCTCTTGGTCTTCTCTTATATAGCCTTATTGTCTGATTCAGCACAAGTAATCCACTGAAGCCAATAATTAACATCCATATCAGATCAGCAATCCGTGACTCAGCACAACAATCTGAAGGGATGAGATCGACAGCAAAACAACATCGTTTCTTTTAAGTTTCAGTTGGGCCTGGCTGAAGCTGTAGATCAGGTATCCAGCTTTTCTTGGGCTTGTATTTTGGGCTTTGATTTGGGTCACCATCTGATGGACTAAAATATCAACAAAAACATAACCAGTTTACTTGGCAAATTGCTTTGTCTCCTCCTTATATTCTCATCTAATTTCTTTAATTTTATTCAGTATTCTTCTTGTATAAAATTGTCAATATTCTGTTTAACCGCAGTAACATAATATTGTATCTTGGCGGGTTTGTCATCAATAATGTTCATGGTTTAAGTCGTTACTGCACAACGATATTAAACAATTGAGGCTTCATTGTATCTTAGAGGCACATTTGTATAACCCGGTGCATCACTTAGTTGGTTGGGGGAAAATAGTGTCTTAAGGAAAGCGACTTCTGTAACGTGCCTTGAAGCCCACATTTATATTACTGCAATGATTGTTGTTTCTACAAACAACAATTTGGTTTAACATAATTTCATAGTGATAGCGAACTTCGATAGAAAAAGGTACACAATTTCATTTTGAAACATAAATTCTAACAATTCTGGGTCATTGCAAACATTAGGCGGTGCCACCCCTAGGCGTGAACAGGTCCTCCATTTGTGGCTTGGGAGGCTTAGGCTTCCAGCTTCCTTAGGGATCCAAATATCGGTGAATGAAGATTCAAATTAGATCAATGGGGATCCGATACTAATTTGTTTTTTTTTTCTTTTAAACTTCGTTTTATATGAATTTTTTTTTTTAATTTTTGACTTTCTCTGTCTATTTCAAATATGGACAATTACACTTTATTTTATCAAAAAAAAATTCAATCATATTATTGAGATTAACGTTACCTAGTAAATAGTTCAACCCCGACACAAAATCGCGGGTTTATCCATTCAAACGTATATAATTTTTATAAAAACATAATAAATTTTATAATTGTATCTAGAGCGAGTGCCTTTATACCTTAAGAAAATATCTCTAAACATACCTCAACTTTAAGGGAACGAGAGCCTTTATGTGGTAAGAATACAAGATATCTTTATAATTGTACTATGAGAGATTGCCTTTTATGTGCCAAGAATATATGATATTTTTGCAATTGGTTATAAAAAATATCTATAAGGCCATGTTTGGCAGTTGGGATATGATAGGATTGAGACTATTTTTAGGGGGTAATTTCACTAAAGTCCCTACATTTTAGTAAAATGTCACATATTTAAACGTCTTTGTCATATTAGTAACTTAAGTCCCATGTTTTTCCAAAATACATCACTTTAGTCCATTTGACCAAAATACTAATGGTCAACTATAACTATATATATAAATACAATTTGACCATTTTCAAAATGATTTATTGAGTTTCAAAAATAAATAATATTAAAATGGTTTATAAATACAAATTAACAACAAAAATTTATTTTCTAAATAATAATTTAAAAATAGAAAAAAAAAACTAATTGATGGATTATGGAAAATATAAAGTTAAAATAAATAATAAATTTAAAGTAATTTCAAAAATTTTAAAAACAAAAAAATTAATAGAAAGTATTTCAAAAATAAAAAAGAAAGGTTTTTATTTTTTTATTTTTTAATAAGTAAATGGATCCCCACAATTCGATCAATCCATTTACTTAAAAAATAAAAAATAAAAATAATAATAATAAAACTTTCTTTTTTATTTTTAAAATACTTTTCTTATAAAATAAATTTTAAAATACTTTCAATTTATTATTTATTTTAACTTTTTTATTTTCCATAATCCGTTAGGTTTTTTTTTTTTTTTTTTTCTGTTTTTAAAATTACTATATATATATATATATATATATATTGTTTTCTTAAAAATAAATTTTTGTTGTTAATTTATTTTTATAAACCATTTTAATATTGTTTAATTTTGAAACCAAATAAATCATTTTGGTAAAATTGTACTTATATATATATATATATATATATATAATTAACCATTAGCATTTTGGTCAAATTGACTAAAGTGATGTATTTTGGAAAAACAAAGGGCTTAAGTTGTTAATATGATAAAGACATTTAAATATGTGACATTTCGTCAAAACGTAGGGACTTTAATGAAATTACCCATATTTTTAGTCACAATCCTATGTTTGGCTTGGTGATGGGATGGCATAAAATAATCCCACCAAATTTTTTTATCCCATCTCAACGGGATAAAACAATCTCAACCAAATAGATGGGATTCAAATTAATCTCATCTTTTTACTTCTGCCATCGACGATGAGCTCTGGTTATTGCAGTAACTTCTGTTGGCCGCTGCGCGCCTCTCATTGTCCTTGCTCCGACCGTTGTTGCGACCACCACCTCTGACACGTAAAGGTGCTATCTCTTCTCACCATAGTAGATCTGGAAATTTTTTTCCATCATTGTTGTAATAGAGAAAGAGATGGGAAGAGAGAGAAGGTTTGTGTTTGGATGATTGGATGATTCAACCATTTTTTTTTTCGGAAACAGATTGAAGTGGATTTTGATTGATGAAGGTGTGTGTTTAGATGATTGGATCTCGAATTGTGTTTTTCCAGATTATTATTATTATTATTTATTTTGATTTTGGAGTTGATCGAAGAAGATGATATGAAGGTAGACTCTGGTTTTTAGAATTTGATTTTCGTTTTCGTTTGTGAAGAAAGTAAAAGAAAAATGGAGGCTCTGCCTCTATGTAGCTCTACAAAAAACTTGGTGATCAATGGCGGAGACAACAACGATCGACGATCTGCTTGATGGGGGTCCGATTTTTTCCCTCAAAACCAAAGATGGTGCATGACGGGGGGGATCCATTATCTACGAGAAGCCAATATCACAAAGATTGTCACTCACTGCGTCAACATTTTTAGTGTTTTATTCAAAGTGCATGTTTCAGGAATCAAAGCAAGATAATTAAGATGACGATTGGACAATAAAATGGGCTTGATTTTCATATAAACAACTGGGTTTATAATTATGGATGGCTTTGGATTCTTTTGTTGTTTATCAGTTTCTTTTTTCATAATATGTAATATATTTTAACAATTATGTTTTGTTTTGAAAAAAAAAAAAAGAAGTTGATATGAATTGTTGGATGAGATTTGTGGATTTTATTTTTGTGATTATTGATTTGTGATTTTCTTTTGGAATTGATTAAAGAAGAAGGAAGGAGATATGAATTATTGATTTGTGTTTTTGGAATTGATCTCTGATTTATTTTTGGAATTATTGAATGATATGAATTATTTAAGAAGATATGATATCAATCATATGATTATTCTATTTTTAATCATATTCTATGTTGCGCCAAACACGGGATTACTTTATTTTTAATCATATCCTATGTTGCATTAAACACATGATAGCATTAAATTTAGTCCAATATTATCCCATCAAATCCAATTTAATTATATCCCATGAAAATAATCATATCATATCCTGTGTACCAAACGAGCCCTAATGTACTATGAGAGAGTGCATTTATGTAAGAACATAATTGGCAAATTGCATTAACTCACCTTGCCTTTAGGTGAAATAACACATATTTACATCAAATTTATTAATTACATGAACCCTCCAATTTCGTTGGCTAATCATTGACCCTCGTTAGTCAACGATAAGTATAAAAGTTTAATATTTCCCTTGCATGTGAATAAATAATAATGGTGACGTGAGGTGACATGTAAAGTAATAATTAAAATAAATAATTTTGAAAGAGTAGATTGCACTAAACCTCCATGAGATCTGTCCTCTTACACCTAGAAACAATTTTATCATAAATTGACACTCACACTCATTGCTGTTAGTCATAACTTAATAGTTGACCAAGTTTAACCATCAAAAGACTAAACTATCCATGATCCTTCAATTATTTTTTTTATAAAAAAAAAAAACATTTTCGTGCAACAGAGCACTTCACATCACAACTCTTTTGTCATCTCTACAAGCTCTCAATCAATTTCAAGGTAACATTGCAGTTGTGTTTATTATTATTATTATTTATTTATTATTTATTTGGATTTAATTGAATTAGTTTTGGATCTGTAGAAAAAGGTATGATCGTGGAAAGGGAGGTGCAAGGGATCGGGAAAAGGAGGAGTAAAACGACACTATAAGGTTCTTCAGGGGATCACGAAGTTGGCAATAAGGCGTCTCGCTCATAGAGGAGGAGTCAGGAGAATCAACGGCTTGATCTACGAGGAGACTCACAGAGTGTTGAAGATCTTTTTGGAGAATGTGATTCGCAATGCCGTTACATACACCGAGCATGCAAAAAGGAAGATGGTGACAACCATGCATGTCGTGTACGTGCTCAAGAGGCAGGGCAGGACTCTCTATGGCTTTCGCGGTTATATTTGTTTGGATTTTGGTTGTGTAGAGAGAAGTATTGTTGTCAAGAACTTAAATTGAGGGTTTTAAAAGGTTACGATTAGGTTTTTGTTTTGGGTATTAGTGATTGGTGTTTGTAATTTGTGCTCTGAATTGATATGTTTAGGTTTCTTATTGGTTTTGGAAAGAATCAATAATAAATGAAAGTGACGATTACTGGTATATTTGTTCCTCTATTTTTTTTACTTCTCTTCTAGTGTTTGTTTTGTTTTGCTTTAATGAAATTAAAATGAATCAAATGAGTTGTTTGTTGTCAGAATCAATCACCTCCTTTGTTTTTTTTATAATATTTTTTTTTCATGTTTTTTTTTTCATGGATCCACAACACAATCTACATATATTTTTTTCAATTAATATGTACATTTAACATTTTTGTTTAATTTTTAATTTTAAAAAAATGTTTTAAAAGTAAAAAATACCCTTATTTTTGACCGTCAAACTTGATAAACAATTAAGTTTGACCAAATTTGACTAACGGGAGGGGATGTGAATGTCAATTTATGATAAAGTTGTTTCTGGATGTAACTCATGAAGGTTTAGTGCAATTTGCTCATTTTGAAATTAATTATTTATTTTCAAAGAATAAAGCAACGAATCAATTTTTGGTGGCTTTGCTTTTTTTTTTTTCCTTTAATATTTAATTAATATCTGACTAAAAATATTTATTTTATTTTATAATAATTTAAAAATATTGTATGATGTGGCGAATTATGATTAAATGGTATATTACTTTTAACCATTTATTTGCAATTACGTACAAGAAAACTGAATTTTCCCTCAGTACCAACGGTGGTGAACAAAAATATAAGAGTGTCCAATGTGGTTTAATGTTAAAAGTGTTTATTTAGTCCGATAATATCATGTATTTAACATATATATATATATATATATATATATATATATATATATATATATATATATAGTCTCGATATAGTCAGTGCATCCTGATATAACTTTATCAGGATATTGAATGTGAGCCACTAGTTTTGACAAGTGCATACACACTTGGGTCAAAGTATGTAAAACGAGTGGCTCACGTTCAATATCCTCACGAAATTATATCAGGATGCACTGACTTGAAATTTTTTGTATATATATATATATATATATACACATATAAAACAAGCATTTGTAAGTGCGTGTGATTTCACATTGAGCAAATGTAAGTTAATGTAAAATGTAATTTTATAGTTGGTTAAAAAAAATCTCTAAATGTACTATATTCTATAGTTTAATGTTTTTTTTTTTTACAAAATTGACCTGAAGTCCTTCTAAGAGCAACTCCAACCAAGCGTTAGGTTTGGTGCAAAATACAATTCCCTAGCAAAATATAGATATTGGTGCTGATCGCTAAATTTTATATATTTTTTAAAATTTTTAAATAGTCACATCAATCAAATCAACACTTTAATTTTTTTTTTAATTTCTAATTTAACCCTCTTATACTTATTAAAATAATATGTATTCCTAAAAAATATATTATTTAAAAGATCTCATTGAAATCTTTAAAATGACATCCATATTGATATATATATTTTATTTATTATATTTACTCATTAATTAATGTTAAACTTTTATAATAAATATTAGAAGAATATTCTTTAAAAAAGCTCTTTTAGTGCAAAATTTGGTGGCCTTGTTCAATGCAACACCAATTTGGTGTAAAAGCAAACTCCAATGCAATACCAAATTTCAATTTCTAAGACAAAATATTGGTGATGTTGAATAGTTTTTATGTAACACCATTTTTTTTTTTAATTTCTTCTATTAAATTGTCAAATTAATGTTTTATATTTATTATAATTACTAATTTAATCCTCGCACACTTATTTATAATAATATTTAATTCAAAAATTATACCGTTGGAAATATCTCATTGAGATATTTAAAATGACACAAATATTAATATATATATATATATATATAAATTATCTATTTTACTTATTAATTATGCATTTAACTAATGGTAAAAATTTATATTAAATTAATTTAGTGTATTTAAATAAATGAAAAAATACTTAAAAAGAAAATACATGACAAAATACTTCAAAATAATACATGACAAAATTCTTTAAAAAAAAAGTACATAACAAAATACTTAAGCTGGAGTGAGATCAAGTTAGTCCTCGAGATTTGAGGACGAAGATGAAGATGAAGATGATATATGAGATGGACATGCATTTAAATAACTCATTGTTGAAGATAAATGTAAATAGGAGGGTTGTATGATGAAATAGATGGAGGTGCTTTACCTTTTATAATAGAGAATGAATAAATAATTAGATGAGGAAAAGTTAATGTGAAAAAAATTAGTTGGATAAATAAGTCGAATAATATTATTATGAAAAATTTAGGGTAAAATTATGTGAGTAATTATTTTATTTTTTTATATTATGCAATTAATTATTTAAGAATAATATTTTTTATGTAAAAAAAATTAATAAATTTTGTATAAGTTAACTAATAGAAATCAATTAATATTGTATAAAATTTTATTGAGATAATATTCTTGTAAAGATGTTTTTTTACACAAAATTGGTGTGGGATGCATTGGAATGAGAAAAAAAATTTAGTGTAAGAATATTTCTAAAAGATTATCTTTTTATGTCAATTTGGTATAATATTTGATGCTATACATGGGAGATGCCTCAAATGATTTGACAGTTTGTACTTGAATTTATGAAGTTTCATGGCATTAATTGCATCGGTTAATTGTAATTACTGTACTTGCTATTGATTGAAGCACTTGTCCTTGTTACTTGTATTGATATCTCATATCTATTTCATTTTGAGTTCAGATTAGATAATTATATCGATCCGAAATAGTTAAAAATAATATATTATATTAAAAAATAAACAAATAAATCTTAGTCGATAATTATAAATATCACTCTGCACAAATAATTCAGCAAGAAGCCAAGAATCCTAATCCATTCCCCTTCCCCTTAGATTGATGCAAATAATTGTTTAGCACAAATAGTTGACTCGCTGAGTCACTTGTTGACTTTAACCAGCAAAGTCACTTGCCCCATTTCATTTCCAAATTCCAAACTCAACTTGAATTACAAGAGTGTAAGATAGGGTCAAGTTGATGACTAGTTATAAAAGTTTTTATTCACATGCGATCAAAGAAAGATAATGACATGACATTTATTGAGAAAATGGAACATCCAAACCAAATAATAAGGTAGGCTTTTGTGCTGTGACCTTGTGAGAGCATGAGTTGTCGGCCTGTTGCTCTCTAAATTAACAAGTTTTAGATAAATTAGAGTTTTTTTAGAGGGGATGACTCGAACTCATCATATAATACTGTAAGCATGAGGGGTATAATACTAGACCAATCTTATTTTGTTCAAGAAAAATTGAATTTAAGGTGCTTCATATAATTATATTTATTTCCACATTATGTTTACATCACACAATATTAATAATATGGTTGGACTTTAAATAAAAAACACAATATAATATAGTCTTTGGATGAGTCCTCCTATTATTTGGTTGGTTCACACCGAATTCGGTACGTAGTTGGGTATTCGGGTTTGAATTGAACAAGATGAAAAAATAAAAACCCGATGTACGGATAAAAAGAGCACTTATTCAACTCGATAATATTCTAAATTTGAGTAGTTGTCCAGTTATATATATATATATATTTAAGTTAGTGCGCACTGATATAACTTCATCAATGTGTTGGATGTGGACCATTAGATTTACATACTTTGACTCAAAGTGTATACACTTGTCAAAGCTTCTCCATAATCAGTGGTTCACATGCATTGGTATTGATGTAGTCACATCAGTGCGCACTGATCAGAATGAGACCGTATATATATATATATAAGAAAAAAAAAATCATTGGAAAGCAGATAGCTTCTCAATTCCACGTATGCCAAAAATGACTTGGGCATGGAAAAAATGAAATATATCACTTTCCATTGTAAATTGGGCACACCTAAATCGATTTAATTGAATCTATCGTACTTGGGATGTGTATATTGGAATATCTAAAATTTATAAATGGTAGTTACGACAACTCATAAGTAATAAAAAAAAAATAAAAAATAAAAAAGCTTTTTAGGAAAGCCCAAAAATTTGTCAAAAAATAAAAATAAAAAAACCTTAAATTTTGGGCTTCTCCTAATATATTACTTTTAACCATTTATTTACAATTACATACAAGAAAACTGAATTTTCCCTCAATACCAACGATGGTGAACAAAAATATAAGAGTGTCCAATGTGGTTTAATGTTAAAAGCGTTTATTTAGTCCGACAATATCACAGATTCAAGTAACTAAATAAAAATATTCATGTATTTAACATATATATATACAATTTTTCTATTATCTGTTCGAACTGACAAAAGATGTATCAGTTTCTTGCATGTGGGCCATTGGATTTAAATACTTTGACTTGGCTGCATGCACTTGTCAAAACATCTTTTAAATCCAATGACCCACATGCAAGGAACTGATATATCTTTTGTCAATTCGAACTGATAATAGAAAGACTATATATATATATATAGTCTTTCTATTATCAGTTCGAATTGACAAAAGATATATCCGTTCCTTGCATGTGGGTCACTGGATTTAAATACTTTGACTTGGCTGTATGCACTTGTCAGTCAAAGTATTTAAATCCAGTGGTCCACATACAAGGAACTGATATAACGTTTGTCAGTTTGAACTGATAATAGAAAAACTGATATATATATATATATATACACATATAAAATAAGCATTTGTAAGTACGTGTGATTTCACATTTAGTGAATGTAAGTTAATGTAAAATGTAATTTTATAGTTGGTTAAAAAAAATCTCTAAATGTACTATATTCTATAGTTTGATGTTTTTTTTTTATATAAAATTGACCTGAAGTCCTTCTAAGAGCAACTCCAACAAAGCGTTAGGTTAGGCATAAAATACAATTCCCTAGCAAAATATAGAGATTGGTGCCGAGCACTAAATTTTATATATTTAAAAAAAAAATTAAATAGTCACATCAATCAAATCAACACTTTAATTTTTTTTTAATTCCTAATTTAACCCTTTTATACTTAATTAAAATAATATATATTCCTAAAAAATATATCATTAGAAAGATCTTATTGAAATCTTTAAAATGACATCAATATTGATATATATTTTTTATTTATTATATTTACTCATTAATTAATGTTAAACTTTTATAATAAATATTAGAAGAATATTCTTTAAAAAGACTCTTTTAGTGCAAAATTTGGTGACCTTGTTCAATGCAACACTAATTTGGTGAAAAAGCAAACTCCAATGCAATACTAAATTTTAATTTCTAAGATAAAATATTGGTGATGGTGAATAGTGTTACACTAATATTGGTGTAACACCATTTTTTTTAATTTCTTCTATTAAATTGTCAAATCAATGTTTTATATTTATTATAATTACTAATTTAACCCTCCCACATTTATTTATAATAATATTTAATCTAAAAATTATATCATTGGAAATATGTCATTGAGATCTTTAAAATAACACCAATATTAATATATATATATTTAAATTATCTATTTTACTTATTACTTATGCATTTAACTAATGGTAAAATTTTATATCAAATTAATTTAGTGTATTTAAATAAATGACAAAATACTTAAAAAATAAAAATACATGACAAAATACTTCAAAACTATACATGACAAAATTCTTTAAAAAAAAAAAGTACATAACAAAATACTTAAGCTAGAGTGAGATCAAGTTCGTCCTCGAGATTTGAGGACGAAGATGAAGATGAAGATGATATACGAGATGGACATGCATTGAAATAACTCATTGTTGAAGATAAATGTAAACGAATTTAATAAAGTTTGGTGGAGGGTTGTATGATGAAATAGATGGAGGTGCTTTGCCTTTTATAATAGAGAATGAATAAATAATTAGATGAGAAAAAATTGATGTGAAAAAAATTAGTTGGATAAATAAGTCGAATAATATTATTATGAAAAATTTAGGGTAAAATTATGTGAGTAATTATTTTATTTTTTTATATTATGCAATTAATTATTTAAGAATAATATTTTTTATGTCAAAAAAATTAATAAATTTTGTATAAGTTAACTAATAGAAATCAATTAATATTATATAAAAATTTTATTGAGATAATATTCTTGTAAAGATGTTGTTTTACACAAAATTGGTGTGGGATGCTTTGGAATGAAAAAAAAATTAAGTGTAAGAATATTTCTAAAAGATTCTCTTTTTATGTCACTTTTGGTATAATATTTAATGCTATACATGGGAGATGCTCAAATGATTTGACTGTTAGTACTTGAATTTGTGAAGTTTCATGGCATTAATTGCATCGGTTAATTGTAATTATTGTACCTACTATTAGTTGAAGCACTTGTCCTTATTACGTGTATTGATATCTCATATCTATTTCATTTTGAGTTCATATTAGATAATTATATCGATCCGAAATAGTTAAAAATAATATATTATAATAAAAAATAAACAAATAAATCTCAGTCGATAATTATAAATATCACTCTGCACAAATAATTCACCAAGAAGCCAAGAATCCTAATCCATTCCCTTTCCCCTTCCCCTTAGATTGATGCAAATAATTGTTTAGCACAAATAGTTGACTCGCGGAGTCACTTGTTGACTTTAACCAGCAAAGTCACTTGCCCCATTTCATTTCCAAATTCCAAACTCAACTTGAATTACAAGAGTGTAAGGTAGGGTCAAGTTGATGACTAGTTATAAAAGTTTTTATTCACATGCGATTAAGGAAAGATAATGATATGACATTTATTGAGAAAATGGAACATCCAAACCAAATAATAAGGTAGGCTTTTGAGCTGTGGACCCTGTGAGAGCATGAGTTGTCGGCCTGTTGTTCTCTAAATTACAAGTTTTAGATAAATTAGGTTTTTTGTTTTAGAGGGGATGACTCGAACTCATCCTCTCATGGTGTAAATATGAGGGGTATAATAATAGATCAATCTTATTTCGTTCAAAAAAAATTGAATTTGAGGTGCTTCATATAATTATATTTATTTCCACATTATGTTTACATCACACAATATTAATAATATGGTTGGACTTTAAATAAAAAACACAATATAATATAGTTTTTGGATGAGTCCTCCTATTATTTGGTTGGTTCACACCGAATTAGGTATGTAGTTTGGGTAATTCGGGTTTGAACTGAACAAGATGAAAAAATAAAAACATGATGTATGGATAAAAAGAGCACTATTCAACTCGATAATATTCTAAATTCAAGTAGTTGTCCAGTTATATATATATATATAGTCTTTCTATTATCAGTTCGAACTAACAAAAGTTATATCAGTTCCTTGCATGTGGATCACATGATTTAAATATTTTGACTGACAAGTGCATACAGCCAAGTCAAAGTATTTAAATCCAGTGGCCCACATGTAAGGAACTGATATAACTTTTATCAGTTCGAACTGATAATAGAATTTCTGTATATATATATATATGTTTAAGTCAGTGTGCACTGATATAACTTCATCAATGCGTTAGATGTGGACCATTAGATTTACATACTTTGACTCAAAATGTATGCACTTATCAAAACTTCTTCATAATCAGTGGTTCACATGCATTGGTATTGATGTAGTTACATCAGTGCGCACTGATCAGAATGAGACCGTATATATATATACATAAGAAAAAAAAATCATTGGAAAACAGATAGCTTCTCAATTCCACGTATGCCGAAAATGACTTGGGCTGGAAAAAAATGAAATATATCACTTTCCATTGTAAATTGGGCACACCTAAAACGATTTAATTGAATCTATCATACTTGGGATGTGTTTGGTATATAGAGATTTTATTGAATTGACTTTTTAACAAAAAAAAAAAAAAAAAAAAAAAACTTTTGATTGTATGAATTACAAAAAAGGTGTTGGTAATGTATTTATAATGAAAGAGTTGTATGGTGGAATATCTAAAATTTATAAAGGGTAGTTAAGACAACTCATAAGTTAAAAAAAAAAAAAAAAAAAAAAAAAAAAAAAAAAAAAGCTTTTTAGGAAAGCCCAAAAATTTGTCAAAAATAATAATAATAAAACCTTAAATTTTGGGCTTCTCCTAATAGACATAAAATAGTTTTTATCAATGAGAGTTGAGACAATTCATATATTAAAAAAGTTGTTTTGAGTTTTATAAATAAAAAAACCTTCAAAACAGCTTCCATTATTAAAAAAGCGTTTTTGATTCATACAAAAGCTATAACGAACACCAGGGCCGGCCCTAGACTTTAATAGGAGGGGCAGCTGCCCCGGGCCTCTTTTTAAAGGGGCCATATTTACATAATTTCAGTATTAGTTTAGGGGCCCAATTTTATTTTATTTTAGTTCATAAAAGGCCTAAATTTCTATTTTGAGTATTAGTCTAAAAAATGTCAATATTTACATGATTTCAGTATTAATTTAGTGGCCCAATTTTGTTTTATTTTAGTTCATAAAAGGTCCAAATTTCTATTTTGAGTATTAGTTTAAAAAATGCCCGTATGATAAAGCATTAAAGCAAACAATTTAAAATAGAGTGTCGATATTTGCACCCCTGAAAAACCGTATGTGCACCCCTTTTTGTATATACACCCCATTAAAATTTTTAAAATATTATAAATCGTAAACACCCCATGTATTACCAAATATGCCCTTTATCTTTTCTTAAAAAAAAAATGCCATTTATCTAAATTTTTGGAAAAAAAATAGATTATAAATTAATTAAATGAAATTGAAAAAACTAAAGTATGGATGACCCGCACCTCCTCCTATAATCCAAAACCTTGGAGCTCCTCCTATAATCCAAAACCTGGACATGGATGCATGGAGCATTGGAGCTTTTTCTTATTTTTTATTTTCTTTTACCTATATTTTCCTTTCTTTTATTCTCTCTTTGGAATGAATGTTCTACAAAAGTTTTTTTTCATCAATGGTCATGGCATTCATTAAATCCGTTTTCACTAGGTTGTCGTCTTGTCGAAGACTTGTCCGAACTTGTTATTTTGTTACAAGCTTCGATTTTTTATTTTATTTTTTATATTAGTTTATTAATTAACTTCAATGTAATTAAAAAAAAAAAAAACCTTCAATGATTTTCTCTTCTTGATTTTTATATATAATAGTTACTTAATATTTATAATTTAAAATAATCACTATTTAAATCTTAATTAATAAACAAATAGTAATTTAATCAAAAGAAGTAATTTTTTTTTTATGTGTAACTAATTATAATATTTATTAAAATATCTAAAATGTATATATTTAATTAATATGTTGCATGAGTTATATTAATATTAATCATTTAAATAGTTTTATTTAAGGGTAATATTGGAATTTTTAAAATATGCTAATTTGAGGTGTACATACAGATTTTGAGGGGTGTAAATATTGTCACTCTTTAAAATAAAACAAAAATATAAAATAAGGTCAGCTTTGAGTGTAAAAGCCTGAATTAGATTTTGATTTTTTTTCGGACATGAGACATTAGTATACATTAGTATTTAGATTTCAGTATGTCATCTAAATCACTAAAGGATTTAGGTTTTTTTTTTTTTTTTTTTCTCCGGCCACCATTAAATGATTTCTTCTGATCTCTCTCTCAAGTCTTAAAATTAATATGAAAAGGGTTCATTTTAGAATTTTACCCCGAACCCCTAAAAAGTCAGGACCAGTCTTGCCGAACACAAATCGAAAATGAGTATGACATCAGTCTATGGACATCACAATACACACGTAATCACACGCAATACGGCCGACAGTAGTATAATATGATTTCAACTTATAATAAAAGTCACATAATTTTTAAAAAAAAATTATATGAACCGAAAATCCCCACTTGTTGTGTATTGTGTATTTGTGTTCACAAACGCTTCCTCATCCACGAAACGTGACCGTATCCATTTTGCATGGCCGTCGATCAAGTAGATCAGATTGAATACACCAGCACCGTATTTTTGATATCCCTATCCATCTGCCACGTATTCTACTGGTCCCCACCACCTAACCAGCCTGCCGACTCATGCAGTCACTCACACGCAGCCGACTCATGCAGTCACGCACACGCAGCCGACTCCTTTTCTAACACGTGTCCCTCCAAGGTAACACCGATGCTTACTCCCCCCACCTTATCCGGAGATCCAACGGCTCACAGCTGTCCAAGAAGAGGACCTGTCTTCTTATCAGGGGCTTATGCCTTTTTTAAAAAAAAAAAATTTTTTTTTTTAATTTTTTTTTAATTTTTTAATTTTTTAATTTTATATCATGATATTAATTCGATATACTACAAACTCATGTCGTAGGTGTATAGGGCAAACTACTAGATCAACCTTCTATCATGTCCCTTCTATTGATTCTTTGTTCCTTTTCCAATTGCGTTTTTTCTCTTTATATTTGCACAATATGACTCGAATCTGAGATATTATCATATTAAAATAACATTATTTATCACCAAACAACATTTATCAGGAATTTGATTTGAAGAAAATTAACTTAATTATTAATTTGTGATTACAGTATTTACTAAAAACCATTAGGAATCAAATTAACACCCCACACAAATCATGAGTTAAGTTCCTTGTTTGGAAAAAGAACTTGATTCCCTCCCATATAGAGAAATAAGTTTCCTTTATTGATCATCTTTCCAATAAAGTTATTCCTTTTTAATTTCAATTTTTTTTTTTTTTTTTTTTTTTGCAAAGTATTACTTTAGGGTTTTTTTTTTTTTTTTTTTTTTTTTTATTTTTAAGATGGGAGGATTTGAACCTACAATCTCATAGTGCAGATGTGAGAGGTATACCACTGGACCAACCTCATCTCGTCATGTTGGAAAAAAGAACTTAATTCATTATTTTAATTTTCATTTTCCATTAGTAAATGTGTTATGACTTATTACTTCCATATTTTGAATACATAAATAATTATTTTCATATTTATTTATAAAGATATAGATCCTCGTTCACTTGTTCATTGAACAAGTGGGCTCTTAGATATTAATATTTGAGTAATGTTTTTCCAATTTTTTTTCCTAAATTCCTTCCCAAATGGGTGTTGGCACATGAAGTGTCAACATCATATCAATTATCACATGATCTCATGCTTTACAAGATATTGACACCTCACGTACCAACGCCATTTGAGAAAAAAATTGGGAAGCTTAGCATTACTTTTAATATTTACCACACAATTAGTTTAAATTTAACATGCACTATTGAAATTTCAAATACTCAATTTATATTATTATTTTGTATTTATATTAATCAAAACACGATCAGTTCAATTATTTGTCTTAGAATCAACAAGTTTTACATGTTAAATTATATAGATAATTACCCAGGTGGCAATACATTTGGTTATGCCACTATCAAAATGGCTATTAGATGAGAAATTCGTTTCAAAATTGTTATTTTTAGCAAATAGTGTGACGGAAGAAAAATACCCTAGTGATCACCCATTTGGTTAGGTACTACCCTAGTGACCATCCATTTTAATTTTGTAAATAGATTTAATCAATAGAAAAAAAAAATTAAAAGAATTAAAAAATGAACATTAAATTTTTTTCAATAAATAAATAAATATTAATTAAATTTAATAGGAAAAATAAATATTAATTAATTAAATAAAATATAAGTAAGTAAAAAAAAATTAATAGTAAAAAAAATGAATATTAATTACTTACTTATATTTTTTATTCATTTAATTAATATTCATTTTTAATATTAATTTTAATTAAAAAATTTAATCAATTTTTTTTTTTCGAAAACAAATTAATGTTTATTTTTTACAAATTTTCTATTGATTAATTAATTCTATTTACAAAATTAAAATGGTTGGCCACTACTCTAGGGTAGACTTTTACCAAATTGGTGGCCAATGGGGTAATTTTCTATACAAATGCCCATTTTCGTCACACTCTTTGTCAAAAGTGACCATTTTGAAATAAATTTTCCATTTAATGACTATTTGGATAGTGCATGACCAAATGGATGGCCAACGAGGTAATTATCCATAAATTATATTTTGCGTTTGTGTCACGTAAACTACGCGAATAATTTGCATCTTTTATGAAAAGATAATCTAAATCAACATTAAATTAGTTCAAAATAAATTCAATACGATTTGAATTTACAGTCAACTCATCGTTCAATATATAATATTCTCTCTATTGATTTGTACCCTAAGTAGGGATGTCAATGGAGCGGAATGAGGATGAATACCTTAATCTCCATCCCGAGTTTGTTTGAGATATAGATCTTCATTTTTGTACTCATCTTCGTTTAGGAGTAGGTGGCTGAATTTAAGAGAATCTTTAAATTGAGGTAGAGATATCTATTCTTGCTTCGGGTATCCTCATATCTTATAAAAAATTAAAAAAATATTTATATTTTACATAAGAAAAATGCAATTAGCACCCATAATCGCACATTACACTTATTTTTAAAGGGAGAAATGAATATCGAAATATATTTCAAAATTTTCCATTATATTAAAAATATTAATAATAAAAAACTCATACATTAGACTAAAATTGTCAAAAAAAATATTATAATTATGAAACTAGCTTTTAGATTTTTGGTTCAGAAAAAAAGTAATTTATATGATTAAAGTTAACAATTACACAATATAAATTCCTTATATGTGCCATTATTATGGGGTTAGAATGTATTAAAATTGATATCCATAGCTCATATTCATGCTGTCCTAAAAAATAAATGGTTATAAAGATTGTATCCATTCCGGCCCCGTCTTCGAATGTAAAAGTATCAATTCCTGCCCTAAATGAAGTGGATCGCTACAGATATTTGTAAATTGGGACAATGGTCCGAAAAGAAATACTGACACAGAATGAGTTTCTTTGCAAATACAGGAAATCACAGGGACCAACAAAACATTCTGTATTCTGCAATATGCCAATAATTGGTTGTGTACTCTTCTTCTATGTTCTATACAAGAAAAACTAATTAATTATTAGAGTGAAAAATCCAAAACCAACTTGGGATGAAGCAGAGAGAGAGAGAGAGAGAGAGAGAGAGGGTACAAACCTAACCATTACCAATTCAATCCACCAACCAACTAACCAAGGTCCGTGCTGTCGTGCACCTCCCATTCTCTCTCTCCATCGCTGACTTCGATTCTCGGTTTTGTTTTTCTTTTCCTTCTTTTTTCTGTATAAATAACTATCCAAAAATTCTCTCTTCTTCCTCAACACACGTACACTGTCTGTTTGTTATATAGTGAGTTAGAGAAAACAAATGGCGGAATCGGTGGAGCTACCGAGTCGACTCGGAATCCTTCCGTTTAGGAACAAAGTCCTCTTACCTGGTGCCATTATTCGAATTCGCTGCACTTCTCCTAGCAGGTTTCATTGATTCCGGTTGATTGATTTATATTTTTATTTTTTTATTAATCTTATCTAGTGTTTTGTTTTTGTTTTGGCTGCTGATAAAATTTTGGAAGAATATTAGAATAATATGAAATTAGTGTAGTTTATTGAATTATGTCTGTTTAATTGATACAATGATACCTTTTCTCTGGAAACTTTACTTTAATATTAATCCATGTGTTTTGTTTGTTGCTCGATAGCAAATTTATGAGTTCTAAAGTTATGTCGTTTTTCTAGTTGGGTTTGAAAACTAATTTTGACTTTATGTTTTCTAATTTTATCCGGATGATCATAATTCGTAACTAGCTTTAAAGTTTATTATGTCTCTAAATTTGGAATTAAAGAATAACAGTGCTTCTATTAATGTAGTGTTAAATTAGTGGAGCAAGAACTGTGGCAGAGAGAAGAGAAGGGATTGATTGGGATTCTTCCAGTTCGCGATGCTGCTGAGCCAACCTCGGTGGGCCCCACTCTATCTCAAGGTGAATTGCCTTGCACTTTAAGATTTTTTTATATAAAGTTCGAATGAGAGGAGATGTTATTATAAATGATTTAACTTTCAGGTGTCGGAAGTGATTCTGGAGAGCGAGTGTCAAAGATTCAGGTTGGTGCATCAGATGGTCACAAGGCTGATGGGAAAGGTCAGCAGGAAGTTATTCATTGGCACACCAGGTATGTTTAGATGAGCTTCCATTACGATGTATATTGAAGATTGTTTAGGTAATAGTGTTCAAAAGAATGTCCATCTCTTTGATTTATGAGTGCAAATTTCAAAAGTGATTTTATGTTTCAGTGACCTATATTTAAGTTACCTTACATTAAGATGTTTTCAGTGTACTATCTCCTTGTAAACTCATTTTGATGGACTTAATATGATTTTCAAAAACCCAGGGGAGTGGCAGCTCGTGCTTTACATCTGTCAAGAGGGGTGGAGAAACCAAGTGGGAGGGTGACATACATTGTTGTGCTTGAAGGTCTGTGCAGGTTCAGTGTCCAGGAACTTAGCACAAGAGGAACATATTATACTGCACGTATATCTTCTCTTGAGATGACGAAGATTGGTAAGTTCTCATTTCCATTATATATTTTTTTTGTACTTATGTGGGTAGAAGATTTTTACCCTTAGCATATATCATGGGTTGTTAGGTGTTTTGCAATGAATATAAATTTGAAATTTTGTTCTTTTTTGCGGTTCTCTGGGTTTATTTGTTTCCCAAGCTTTTCAAGACATTACGGTGTCCAAGTTTTAAAATCACTGAATTAGGGTGATATTTTTCTTTTTTATTCCCAATAATTAGGGTCAAGTCTGTTTTTGTGCATCTTCATGGCTTCAGTGGCATCTGAGTTCTGTGATACATATATCTTCTTTTTGCTAATAAAATCCAGTTTGTTTAAAAAAAAAGAAGAAAAATACTGAATTCAGGTATACGGAACACGGAATATGTGGTTATGGTAGCATTCCAATGACGAGTGTCCCTTCAACAATCTTCTGTCACAGAATCCTCTCTGTGATATTTTTTCGACATTAACTTTACCTTATTTGTTGGTGTGATTGTTAACTCTATCCATCTTGATCATTGGAGGTCTTTATGTGAAATATAGAATTTTTAGATGCTTAAGATGTTTTGAATAAGGGAATCTGTTAATAACAAAACATTTAATAAAATAAGAACGATATGATTTCGTAATATTTGTTCCGTGGGGAAGAATTTTGTTTATCTGGAATATGTTATTAGCAATCTTGAGGAGAGAACCTTTTGTTATAGGCTTTCTTTTTTCTTTTTTGTGAAACCTACCTTGTTCTAAATTTTATTTATGGCCTATTTTAGATGCAGCTGGCCTTTTTCCAAATGTTTAACATGATATGTATATCACTGACGATCATAAGGTTCTCATATTTCAATATACTGATTACCTTCTGCTTTTGAATGTTAATAGAGATGGAGCAAGTGGAGCATGATCCAGATTTTATAACATTGTCTCGTCAGTTCAAAGCAACTGCCATGGAGCTCATTTCTGTTCTCGAGCAGGTAAAATTTATACCGGCTACTCTTTCTAAGTATTGTTGCAATAATTGAAATCTATAATAGTACATGTTCTGATAGTTGGAATCTGTAATAGTATCAAAGTTGTTTAGGCTTGATCCCCACTTGAATTTTATTGACAGTACTGCCAGCCATGATCTTTAGAACATTATTGAAAAAAATGGAGTTCCCTCATTTGATTTAGGAGGTTGTTGATACTTCTACTTATTGTACTCTATGTTTGGTTGGGGTCTGGATTTGCAAATTTGAAGGCTGGTTCTTAGGAAATGGAAGATTTATCATATGTGAAAACCTGCAACCATAAAAAAGAAATAATGGATGACTGCTTTACCTCTGGAGAGCAGAAAACCATCTAATTCTGTCTTATACTACAGTATAATGTGGTTCTAATTTCTAAAATGATACAACAATTGCTTATAGTGCCTTTGAGGCAATAGGATCGAGTGCCCATGGTTGAAGGAGATGGAAAGGTTCTGTTTGTCCATCAATCTTCAGATAGCTATAGAGAGTAGTTTAATAAGCTAAAATTAGTTGAAGATCCTATAGGTTATGTGAATATAAACTTGTAGTCATACTCCAAGTCAACCTTGTTTCTTGATTTGGCTGACAAGAAACTTGTGCAGTTCAAGAGTTCTTAGTTACTTAAATAGTGTAACCTTTTTTTTTCCATAATATTTATACTTTTCTCAAGTCTCAATCAATACCTCAAGTTTTCACATTTGCTCACAGAAACAAAAAACTGGTGGAAGAACAAAAGTTCTTTTGGAGACGGTTCCTATTCATAAATTGGCAGATATTTTTGTTGCAAGTTTTGAGATAAGTTTTGAAGAGCAGCTAGTGATGTTGGATTCAGTTGACCTGAAAGTAAGGCTTTCAAAAGCTACTGAGTTAGTTGACAGGCATTTACAGGTAACCTATCCATTCTCTGATGGTTAACAGCCAATCGTTTATTCTGGCCTTTATGGAGTAATTTCAATGTTGAATGTGACAGTCAATACGTGTAGCAGAGAAGATTACGCAAAAGGTCGAGGGACAATTGTCAAAATCACAGAAAGAATTTCTTTTGCGTCAGCAGGTTAGCATTCTTGCATCTACCATGGTTATCTGGGGAAGGGTAACTGGGCAACTATGTGATGTTGTTGGACTCCTATATTTAATGTGTTGAAAATTGTGTTTACTTCTGGGAAACATGTAACAGCATAATTTACATCATGCCATTCTTTTCTTACCTTTATCTGAGTTATTCCTCATTTGGCCTAATCAATTAAAATGTAATCCAGATGAGGGCTATAAAGGAGGAGCTTGGTGACAATGATGATGATGAGGATGATTTGGTTGCTCTGGAAAGAAAGATGCAAAGCGCAGGAATGCCTTCAAATATCTGGAAGCATGTACAGAGGGAATTAAGGTATGATTTTTTTGAGAGACAGTAATGAAGGGTGATAATCTTAAACTGGCATAAGGTCTTTAAGTATGGCGATGAAAGTATATTGGTTATTTTTAAGCTATGTTATTGAAAAATTAGATATTGATATAGTATTTTTGCTGCTTGTTATTTCAAATAGAGTAAACCTTGAAATGTCAAAAATGATTTACCGAAATGGACATTTGGAATATTAGTAATTGGTTGCTGCTTAATGTGCCAGTTTTTGGATTGATAATATTTTATGTCTTCAGATGTTATGAAGCTTGATTTTAGACAAGAACTGTGGAATATTTTTAAGCAAATGTCATCAGCCGTACCTCTTGCCCTTATGCTGTTCTTTTTGTGAAAATTTTCTATATTTGGTCGTTGTTTAAGTTAAACTTTGAATCTATTGCTCTCCCATGCTTTGATCAAGTTCAGGACTGTCTTGCTTTATGTTGTGGAACTTTAGTGGGATTTACTAATGATGTTTACTGTAACCTTTTTAATCAATTTTAGGAGGCTTAAGAAAATGCAACCACAGCAACCTGGATATAATAGTTCACGAGCATACCTGGAGATTCTTGCTGATTTGCCATGGCAGAAGGCCAGCGAAGAACTTGAATTGGACCTAAAGTCTGCAAAAGAACGTCTTGACAGTGACCATTATGGTTTAGTCAGGGTCAAGCAACGGATTATTGAATATCTGGCTGTTCGCAAGGTCTTTCAATTTTCTAGTTTTCAATAGCTTAGTCCTTAATTTTTGTAGTTCCAAAATTGGTCGTAATTAGATTAATTATGTGCAATGCAGCTTAAACCAGATGCAAGAGGCCCAGTGTTATGTTTTGTTGGCCCGCCAGGTGTTGGGAAAACATCTTTGGCATCATCGATTGCTGCAGCTTTGGGAAGAAAATTCATACGTATATCTCTTGGTGGTGTGAAGGATGAGGCTGATATAAGAGGGCATAGGAGGACATACATTGGAAGCATGCCGGGACGTCTTATTGATGGACTGAAGGTAAAAATGATGTATAACTTGCTTTGTATGAGTACTGATTGTGTCACATGTACAAGAATAATCAGATATGAATTTAATTGTTGTTTTCAAGTCAGAAATTCCAATGGAAATACAAATGTTTCCTAAAACAAAGCTGTGGTCTAATCTAGGATGAGAAGGCCCCATTCTGATATAATCATTAATCAATGTCCAATGGATATTGTCGATCTACACAATTCAATCAGTCGTGTGCTGAAGATCCAACAAATTTGTAAATTGCTTAAAAAAACTGTGGTTTGGTCCACTTTTCTTGAGACGCACACACACCACATGCATACGTCCAAAATAAAATATCCAAAGAGCTGTTGGAGTTGTATATGGATTATTGATGGTCTCTCCACTGTATATTAATATGACCACCTGTGTTATAGTACAGATCAACAATACCATGGGTGCAAAGGGTGAAACCCTCTTTTTTCTCTGGTAAAATCACCATGTTTTCTGGAGTATTGCTGTTCATCCTGATGCTTTAAGGTTGCTAAGTGGACATGCATTTTGACAATATATGGTTCTAGCTGACTGGACTCTTTCATATGATACTTATTCAATTACGTGATGATATATCTTATTTTGGTGTTATCTACTTTCTCTTTTTCTCTTTATCGACTGTTGTGTCTTCTTTTTGGGGGTTGAGGAGACTGAAAGCTCATGTCTATTTTGGTTATCAGAAAGTAGGTGTTTGCAATCCAGTCATGCTGCTAGATGAGATTGACAAGACAGGTTCTGATGTACGTGGGGATCCTGCCTCAGCTCTGCTGGAGGTTCTTGATCCTGAACAGAATAAAGCATTCAATGATCAGTATCCTTTTTCTGTTGGATTTCTTCCAATTATTGGTTTTTGATAATAGAACCACGTATTAGTACATTGCAAATCACTGAGTTGGTATGTTTTGTCTTTATCTCCACATACATTTTTGGAACAGATCTATTGGGTGCATTTGTATTATTGCATGAGGTTTGAACTGCTGGGTTGATCATTTTAAACTTATATATTCCTCCATCATGTTACAGTAGGTCCTGCTCATTTGTTGTTATACAAATTATCCACTTGCATTTCAAAATGGGAATTTCACGATTATTAATATAGCTGGAGTAATTCCTTAACCAAAGGCCTATAGCTATCTGAATGTTCCATTTGACCTTTCAAACGTGATTTTTGTGGCAACTGCAAATAGGGTGCAGCCTATTCCTCCTCCACTGTTAGACAGGATGGAAGTCATTGAGCTGCCTGGTTATACACATGAAGAAAAACTTAGAATAGCCATGCGACATTTGATTCCTCGAGTTCTGGATCAGCATGGGCTGAGTTCAGAATTCCTTCAAATCCCTGAGGTAGTAAATTGTTGATCACAAAGAAGAGTTCAGTTCTCAACTTCACTAAAAGCTGTTTTTGTTTATTGTCTAAAAATGAAATAAATACATCAATAAATAAGAAGATAAATAAAATAAATAATATAAAATTGGTGTCCTTTTCGTTGGGTATTAAATGATATAAAATAAATCACAAATGTATTTTACAATTAGTATTAATCAAAGGGTACAGTTAATAACCTATACATTCTAGCCTTCTAGGTGAAATGGATTGAGTTGGCAAATTTTGCATGTTGAAAATAAGTATGAAAGCCCTAACATCTCGAATTGGAATTTTTTTTTAAATTTTTTTATTTTTTATTTTTTTTAAGGGGAAGGTTGTGTAATTGACATATAAAACATGGGGGTTACTAAATATATCAATTGTGAATATATAAATTAGGAAGTCAATGTGCATAGCCCTTCTCATTCTTTTACCCTTTTTCCTGAGTACTTTTAAGGAAAACATTGTATCAATAAAAATCATATGGAAAATTAGTAATTAGACAGGATTGCTACTTGCTTGGTGGTCAAAAGTATTATGTCAGTATCTTAAATTATGTTCTAAAGGGATTTGTTTTCTTATTTTCTTTTCATTGTGTTAGGCTACGGTGAAACTTGTCATTCAGAGGTATACTAGGGAGGCCGGCGTTCGCAATCTAGAGAGGAAACTTGCCGCACTTGCGCGTGCAGCAGCAGTTAACGTTGCTGAGCAAGAAGAAGCTGTCCCACTGAGCAAAGATGTTCACAGGCTTTCTTCGCCATTGTTGGACAACAGGCTTGCTGATGGAGCTGAAGTGGAAATGGAAGTCATTCCAATGGGTGTAAATAATCATGAGATATCCAACACATTCAGGATTGCTTCGCCTTTGGTAGTGGATGAGGCCATGTTGGAAAAAGTACTGGGGGTAATAATTTCTTCGTTTTTCTTTTAAAAAATTCTTGTCGGATTGCTAATTTGTGTCATTTCTTTACTTGACATTTGTTTTTTTAGCGCTGCTTCATACGTTATATTATGTGTATCACATCTGCATATGAGTTAGAATCATTGTGAGCACGTTAAGTCCATCTAGTTTATTGTAATGCTTCACTTCAGCAGTATGAAGGACATAGGAACCTAAAGGTGTGCTGCTATAAAATGTTTGTTGTAGCATTTTGGGATTTTAGTGTGTCCTATTGCTCCTTGACACAGGCACAAATTCTTCATGTATGCTGGCCCCTGAAAGAAATCATGCTTTGAATATATGAAGTACCTTGGTTTTTTTCATTTAATTTTGTAGATTGTGTCTTTAATAAGCTTAATGGCTCTTGGCGCTAAGGATGTTTATTGTTTGTATCGTAATGCAGCCTCCAAGATTTGATGACAAAGAAGCTGCAGAACGTGTTGCAACTCCTGGAGTATCTGTTGGGCTTGTCTGGACCACTTTTGGTGGAGAAGTCCAATTTGTGGAAGCTTCAAGAATGGTTGGAAAGGGTGAATTACATCTTACTGGTCAGCTTGGTGATGTCATTAAAGAATCAGCACAAATAGCACTGACATGGGTATGCTGCCTCACATTTAGTTGTTATTTAGATGCTGTTTGACCATGAAACCTATTTATGAAGCAACTAGCAAGATGCTTTGAAGGAAAGCATCTTGTTTTCAATTCATGAAAATTTGCATTTTTAATGATTGATGTTAAACAAAATTCCTCTACATATACAGGTAAGATCTAGGGCAACGGATCTTCTTCTGGTGACTGCGGATGATATCAATCTTGTTGAAGGGCAGGATATTCATATACATTTTCCTGCCGGTGCTGTACCCAAAGACGGACCCTCTGCTGGTGTGACTCTTGTAACAGCTCTGGTTTCTCTGTTTAGTCAGAAAAGAGTAAGAGCAGATACAGCAATGACTGGAGAGATGACTTTGAGGGGTCTTGTGCTGCCTGTTGGTGGTATTAAGGATAAGGTAAATCTTTTCACTTCATAAGTTGGTCTTTTTTAAGAAGAGAAGAATGTAGCTGCAATTTGGCATATTGTATCAACTTTAAACATTAAGATGCAGAAATGTGCAACTTCAAACTTTTGTTTTTCAGGAAACTCAATGACTATTTATTTTATAACCTACATCGCTTTTTTGGGGTTTAGCTACTATACAAGTTCTATATAGTTACAGGGTTCATTGTTAATTATCAGATTTCAAACCAAAGGTCTACAAAAATCAAAGATTTGAAAATTTAAAAAAAAAAAAAAAAAAAATCCCCCTCATCACTACCCCTGCAAGTATGCAGGTGCTATATAGTAGCTAAATCCCGCTTTTGGATGCAGAATAAAAGTTATTGAACTAGATTTCAATTTTTTTTTTCAATGCCTGACTTGTCTACATGCTGGATATGTTGACACAACAATATTTATTTTGATACAACAATTTTTATTTATTCGTGTGTCATGTTATGTTGCATCATTTTACTTGTTAGATATTACTGTAGATGATTTTTTGTTTTTGCATCTTCAGTATTATGCATGAAAATCCCATTGTAAAGTGATGCATTGCAATTTTTGTTAGTTAACTAGGCTACAGTGCAGTTGATGTAAATGAGATTGCATAGGTTTGTGATATCTCTAACTTTGATTTTTTTTTTCAGTATTAATAATGTTAAGAGAAATATTTATGAAGCCATAAGATTGCAGTTTTAACATCCATTGAAATAAAATACCTTTGGTTATAGGATTAGCTGTGCAAAGAGTTGTGTATGAAGTTGTTCAATTTTGTATGCATGATGACCATGTCCATCATAGATATCTGGAATTCTGGTATCTATGAATAGTCTCGATTTACCATTCTATTTGTGAATCACCAGCTGTTGGCCCTTAAAGTTTAGCAGCAATAGCATGCTGTCGGTTCAATATAATTTCATAATTTGCTGTCGGTTCAATATAAGTTTACACTTTTTCTTGAATCTGCAATGTGCAGATATTAGCTGCTCACCGCAGTGGTATCAAAAGAGTTATTCTACCAGAGAGAAATCTGAAGGACTTAGCTGAAGTGCCAGCAGCCGTGCTTGCCAATCTGGAGGTAATGTTGATTTTATTGGTGGAAAGTGTTGCTGAGTTTTAATTTTTAATTTTTAATTTTTTTATTTATTTTAATTTTTTTTATTGTATTTTGTGCTGCAAATTAATTGCAATATTTTAGCTTGGGTGTTGTGATATTCATTTATTTTTTTATTCCTTGTATTTTTTCTTTCTTATTTTCTTCAATTTTCTGATTAAAAAACAAGTATACATCCATATTTGATGCAGCAATTAATCTAAACTTTGATCTGGATGCATGCGGGATGAATTTTAATATTTGCCCTTAGTTCTGGATGCTACTTTCCGTTACAAGGTCACCCAGAATTGTCTGGGACACAATAGAAAGCCATCCTGTCTGTTTGCAACCATCCTTTTCCCAGGCCATGTGCAAAAAGAATATAAAATATAGTTTGGATGAAATTTCAAGTTTTGTGAAAAAAATAAGAAAACCATTATTTAAACAATTTTCCTACTTGGATACATGACTGCTTGAAGATTATATAGGCTGTGTGTTCATATTTTCTCTGTTAAATATGATAATGAACGGTTTTCCTGTTCTCGTCTTCATGGGCTTTATATGATATTCAGTGTTCACTCCACGTTTGATATTTTGCTCCTGTCCCTTATTTTCTGACAAAATCTCATTTTAACAGATTCTACTGGCTAAGCGGATGGAAGATGTGCTAGAGCAAGCTTTTGAAGGCGGTTGTCCTTGGCGGCAACACTCAAAGTTATGACAAATCCTGACAGGTTATTATCTAACATATACACGATGAGCTGATTGTTTGGCTTGTCATCGCATGTCACAACTTGTAAAGAGATATAAATTCAGCTGTTGCCTTTGGTGGTTGTCTGCTAATAGGCTAAGGAAACATGAAAAAGTACTCATCCAGCTGAACAAGTCTTGGTATGTATTCTTTTGTTCTAATCAAAAGTTGTATTTACTAAAGGAAGGCATCTGCTTCCTTTCAAATTTCTTGTTTTTCATTTTTTTTTTCTTATAAATTTTGTGTAAATACAAAGAAAATTCAACACGGTTGTGTATAATTTATTATTTAATGCAGCAAAGAAATACTTACCTCTCAATTCATGAGATTCTGATTAGAAATGATGTCCTCGAGGCCTTTCTAATTCTCTTGAGAAGTTGATTCTGTAGACTGTTTGTAGTTCAGTTTTGGGGATTGGAAGGGTTATATGGTGATTTGTTAAATGAGTTGCAAAGTAATACATAGAGATTGGATCTGTCTCAGATGATTTTGGTTAAATCTTCAGTTTCAGATGGTGGGGGCAATGGTATGTAGGCACTCAGTCACAGCCTGTGTATTGCATGATTTATATAGCAAAAGATTGCCGACGCTGGGGCCTTGATTTTTTTATGCTATACTTCTGACATGTCCACTCACCAATCTAAATTGGGAAATGGTTTTGGGGTAGATTCGTATTCAATTATTTTGAAAGGAGTTACTTTTCTTAGAGCTTCTCCAATCCAGCGATATCCCCCACGCCATCTCCAATTTGCAGCCAAAAGCCCCTTCAACCCAGCGGTATCCACTGTGCCATCTGTGAACAGTGTTACGTAAGTGAACAGTGTCACACAATATATTGCATGATACTGTTCACTTACTTAACACTGTTCACCTGTGCAATTTGTACTTTTTTTTTTAATTTTATTTTTGGTTTTTTTAATTGGAAATTGGGTTTTGATTAGTTGGAAGTTAGTATTTGTTGACAAATAATAATATAAAAAGAAAGGAAAGAGAATATTCAAGAGAATATTAATTTTAGTGTAAAATTTAGTGCAATGGGTTGGAGATGAAATAGTGAAATAGTGTGAAAGTTGTACTATTTTATTGCGAAAATTACACCAAAAGAACTATTCGGATTCGAGATGCTCTTATAGACGTTTTTTGGGTTCGAGGTTAAGTTCTACAAGTTCTATACTTGTTGTTTTTTAGTCCACATAAGATTTTTGATTTGTGAACACCTTGTTAACCTTTGCATCTTCTTTCTAAAATGTTACGAATAAGTGAATAACTATACAAACTTCTATATTTGCCAATAGTATCTTAAAAAAAAAAACTTCTATATTAAGAAAAAAAAAAAAAAAAAACATCAGTGTCTTCAAAAAAAAAATAAATAAATAAATAAAAGAGATTTTTTTCAATGAGTGTGGATATTGCCACCTATAAAACTAATTAGTACAACCATGCCTAAAATTTTAAAAATAAACATTATTATAAGTATTCATCCTAATACCAATAGTGCCCTTATTGAAATAAATATATTCATTTTAATACGTTTTATTTATGAGTAATGTTAGGCGTCCCATTTTTTTTTTTTTTCCAAATTCCTTCCCAAATGATGTGGCATATGAGGTGTCAACATCACATCACTCTCTACATAATCTTATAATTTATAAGATGTTGACACCTCACTTGACACCTCACATGCCACATCATTTTGGAAAGAATTTGGGAAAATTTTTTGGGACACCTAACATTACACTTTATTTATAAACCCTCTTAAATTATAAACACACCAAATTTATAACAAAAAATCACATTATTTTTGAAATCAAATCATCTTCTAATGATGGTCCAATTTACTTTTGGAAATGTCTCGAGTGTAGGAGTCTTATGAAAAGGAAGATATAGAACTGGATTGTATATGGGGTCAAGAGATTTTCAATATGAAATTATCTTATATAACTCATTGATGTCTACAACTATCTTTTAAAAAAAAATTATTTATTTTATTGATATAGTTCATAACTAGACATAAAAGAAAGACAAAAAAATGTACTATAATACTTACCTCTGTATGATCATAATCCTCTAAAAATTCCTTTTTCATTACTTTGCTATATAATAATCATGTGATGATAGAGATTTTGATACTTGAAATAAAATTAGAGTTTAATTAGAGTTTATCATTAAAAAATTAGGGTTTATCATAAGTTAGGATTTATCATAATTAATTTTTAAATAAAGAGATATAGTTGAAGATATGAGTGTAATTAATGAGTGTACATAGTATTTGGTTTATTTTTAATTAAAGTAATTTGTTGACGGTGATTTTTCGTCAACTGGAATTATGATCAATTTTAGGGGAGTAGTTTGTAATTTGGATATATTGGAAAATACGACAAAACGTGAGTGCAAAGAAGATTTACGTGGAAAGCCCTTGCTTTGAGGGAAAAAACTATGGGTGCCGGTTCTAGCTAAAGTTTCACTATAAAAATGGTGTTTTTACAGAGCTTTCTCTTACTTAAAAATTGTCTCTGCTTTTCGTATAAAAAGTACACTATTTATATGCGTAGTTTCCACCTTGACTTGGTCTTCAAGGAGTTGATTTGTAGAATCCTTGCATGATTCCTCACATTTTGAGTCTTCGTGATTGTTTCGATTACGTCATGATTTGGTGGCTATCCCGGATTTAGTGCAATTGACAATCGTGTTTGATTTGAACTTTGATTCCGAGTGATTGATTCCTAATTGCTGCGTGATCGTTGCCCTCAATCTCAAGCGATAATTTCTCTTCGGCCCACTCGGTGTAAATGACTTGTTGAGCATCGATTCGGGCGAATGACCCTTGTTGGGAGGACCACTCGGCTGACTGGAACTCCTGGCGAGGCTCTCTCCCACCCGAGCTACCCTTCTCAAGGCTTTCTTTATGCCGCATGCTCACTTGTTTGGCTAGAGCTCTTGACTTGGACGGTGAGTTCTTGATCGGATTTTGATGACTTGGTACTCCTTTTGATTCTTTTGTCCACCTGATGACGTGTCAATGTTCGACGAAAATTCACACGCAACATAATTTGTCCTTATTAGTAAATTTGTATTGAGATATTTTTATAATTAAAATTTTTAATAAATTATAGGCTATTAATTAGTTTTATGGGTAGCAATATCGGTACCATTTTCCATTCCTTAACATATGCAATAATTTGGATTAGTATTCTAAACATGTAAAGGTACATGCTATCAGGACTCCATCATTTAATCATGTTAAGCATCACTAAAAATCATGCTATTTTTTTTGAATCACAACTATTGCTAGGACTTGGCATGATTTTTTTTTTGAATCATGGTACTGAGTTTTTTCACTTTTGATCTATTTGTGTTTTTTTTTTTTTATAATTTTTTTATAAGTTTGATTTAATTAGTTAAAATTTTGAAAAAGTAATTAATGATAAGAATTTATTATATTTTTGAATTAAAATATTAATAATTTAATTTAAGGGTAAATGTTGGAATTCTAAAAATATATAAATTTGGGGTGTACATACGATTTTAAAGAGGTGCAAATATCGCCACTCTATGGGATATGATTAAAATAGTCCAATATTATGTTTGGAATGACTTGTAATTGGATTAAAAAAAGAGATTTTTTCCTTACAATCCAAAATTTTCTTTTGAAACTCATTTTCTAAAGAAACTCCATTATAAAAAACTTAACTTTAAAAAAAATTCAAAAGACACATCATTTTATTCCTAAATTATCCTTTTTATCTTTTGACATTCTTATTTTGAAGACTCTTTATTTTAAACAATTAAATTAATTTTTTAAAGGCTTCTTCATTTTATTTCAAAATTTAAATTAATCAAAACACAACTACAAAACATAAAGGAGCATGCTCCAAAAAAAAAAAAAACATAAAGGAGCATCATCTGGATTGTTATATATATATATATATATATATATATATATATATATATATATATATATATATGTATCATCTAGAAAGAGAGATGCAATACAGTTAGGCAAACTATCAAACTAGACTGACTTTTTAAATAGGATTATGTTAAATATATGACTAATTTGTTCTTACTTATTAAAGAAACTCTATTGAAAATATGTATACAATACATTTCAACCATGAGAAAGAGGTACATCTGTCCAGAAAAAAAACACACTAAGCTTTTTACAAGCAGTTATTTTGCAGAAATAAAACTTATACAACATTTATTCTTCACCAGCCACTGCTGGAAGCCTCAAGGACTGCACTCTGATGCCAACGTCTTTCTTCTTTCGTCTCAAGTTCACAAACTCAAAAAATATGTTAAATTACGTAAATAGAAATGAATAAAATGTTCCAATTGTCTGTGTCAAAGACATGATGGATTCGATTCTCATTTTCTAACTTCCAAAAAAATTTAGGGTTTGTAAAACATTAAATAAGAAGAAAAATAACTTGGGACTTTTTTTATCCTCTTTAGTAATTTTAATTAAGGTTAAAATTGACATTAATTTTTTTTTTAATTTTTGTATTTTTTAAATGAAGTGTAGAACGAATATTTAGTGGATTGTTAATAGCACAACTCTTAAAAACAATTGATGAATTGTTTATTATATGCTTAAACTATAATTAAATTAAATCATTTTTAAATATTAGTACTCCTTCTAATTAATATATATATATCTTACTAAATTCTAGATCTAAATGCAATTGTGTTAATTTGAAAAAGATAGACAGCATTATAATTATATTAATTCAAAGTAAATGAGTTGATATTACAACTGTGGTAGCCAAAAATGGCTTACTGGCCCAGCCCAACAAAGTGTGAACATATTTCCATAATGGGTCTTGTTTGAAGCCATTTGTTTTGGGTCAACCCAAGCCCACTACGCTGGGTCGACCCAACACAGATGCCAGCAAAGACTCGTTAGAAGACTTGTTCAAAATGTCAGTTACCAAAAGGCTTGGTAACCGCTGGTAACTGCCCATTTGAGAGGATTTGGCTCCTGAAATCACGCCTACCATCAACATTGAGGAAGTGAACGTTGGGGCTGGGGTCTACTATAAAAGGAAGGCTCATTCACTGGAAAACTCTCTGAATTCTCTAAACAAAAGCTGATAACTAGCGTATTGAAACTCTGACTCCACCACACTCCGGCCATCGGAATCCGTTCATCAGTCATCTAATAGTACTGCTCAGCCCAAGCACACCTAAGGCCAATAATCCAGCCCCCACATCTCCAATCTCTTACATTTTATTTCTTATAGTTTCTGTTTTGCAGGTTTATCCAAGCTTAGTCGACCACTTCCAGACAAGCAGTCGACGTCGACCGATATCGCCCCAGGAAAGTTGCTTTGGGCCTGATTCAACCCGACCCGTTTGACGTACCAAATCGTTCGACCACCCACAGTTTGGCGCCCACCGTGGGGCCCATTGCAACTACCTTCAAATTCAGTCAATCTATCCTAACTGAAACTCAACATGACTGGAAGCGGCTCAATCCCCATCGTCGAAGATCAAATTGCTGCATTGATTGCTCAAATGACCGCAAACGCCGAGAGGATGCAAGCACTCGAAGCAGAGAATGCAGCAATTCGAGCGGCAAATGGAGAGTTGAGAGCATTGGTCGACGGAGTAGTGCCTAACTCAGCGACATCGGAGCACCCAACATCGACACCAAACGTAGAACCGTTTATCGATCGACCTGTTCCAAGAACGCCAGGCAATCCCGTTGGACCCGAGATGAATCCGGTCGACCGTCAGAATCGACCAGCACTTCAGACCGCAAGGGTTGATATCGACCTCAACGATATGCCTGCCCGGAACGATGTGATGAACGAACAAGATCCAGCAATGGACCAACAGCCAGGCAATGTCGACAAAGCGACAATATCACTCCAGTCGACACCCGAATTGGTAAAACCCGGGCCTGGTATGCATTTCAATAATGACTTAGAATTTTCTCGCAGGTTCGCAGAAATGGAAGCTCTCATCCAACGAATTCCAGGAGTCCCAGCTCCGATAAAGAAGAGCACTGCCAACAGCTTCGCCGACTCTTCGTTCGTCGACGCAATTGCTCTTACTGAGATGCCTAGAAAGTTTAGCTTCCCAAACATGAAGCAGTATGAAGGAACAACAGATCCGGACGACCACATTGCACAATACAAGCAGAGAATGTTCACCGCCGTAATTCCGCGCGACCTAAGAGAGGCGTGCATGTGCAAGGCTTTCGGATCTAGCCTTAGTGGCCCCGTTTTACAATGGTATACCAATTTGCCTAATAATTCAATCGATTTTTTTGCGCAGTTCACGGATACCTTCGTGGAGCAATTCGCAAGCAGTCGCAAGCTGGAGAAGCAGTCGGACGACCTCTATACAATAATCCAACGACCTGGCGAAAACTTGAGGGCTTACGTCGGACGCTTCAATCGAGAGAAAGTGCAAATCCCAAGTTGCAATCAAGCAACCGCCATCTACGCCTTCAGGAAAGGCCTAAGGTTTGATTCTGATTTATATAAAGAGCTCACTAAGTATCCATGCAGGACCATGGAAGATGTACTAGCCAAAGCATGGGCACAAATCAAGTGGGAAGAAGATGAAGCAAACTACGTCGGCAAAGCCAACAATACATACTATGGGAATTGACGTAACGATCGAGTAGAGAGAAGATCCAACGACCAGAGATCACAGCCTTACCCTACAAACAACCGGAGGAATCCCCAATCTCGACACGAGGGTTCAAGTGACAAACATTCTGTCGATCGCAGTAATGTGAGGTCTAGTCGACCACAAGTAGAAGCACCAGAATATAACCTCAGCATTGAACCCGTCGACCTTGTAGCAGTAATGAAGGAAATGGGCAAAACAGTTAAGTGGCCACGAAAGATGAATGCCCTACCGGAACACAGAGACCCAAAGCTTCGATGCGAATTCCATGGGGATCACGGCCATCGTACAGAAGATTGCATCGCCCTGAAATTTGAAGTCGCTGAACTCCTAAAACGGGGACACCTTCGAGAGTTCTTAACGAAGAAGGGAAAACAGACTTACGCGAGACGCAACGACCAAAGACAATCCGATGTCGCCGACAGTCCTCCGAAGCCACCCAGGCAAGATAGAGTGATCAATTACATCGTAGGTGGATCCGAAGTCAGTGGCGTAAGTTATTCAGCTGCCAAGAGACATGCGCGACAAGTGTCGAATACGGAGATTCAACCAAGGAGAGAACATCCGACAAAAATCGACGAGACTGTCATCTTCAAATCCACCGACAAATCAGATCTGTTTTCTCCTCACCATGATGCTTTAGTTATCTCTCTACATATCGCTAATTGTTTGACTAAACGCATTTTAATCGATAATGGTAGTTCTTGCAATATTGTATTTAATAGCGCTTTGAGAGAAATGCAGGTCGACGAGTCGAAGCTAAGTCGTCGAACGACTATGTTGACCGGGTTCAGTGGAGAGCAAAAAAGCACGTTAGGTGAGATTGTGCTGCCAGTCTACGCTGAAGGAGTCAACTTGTACATCAATTTCCTTGTGCTCGACTGTCAATCTCCTTACAACGCCAGACTTGGCAGACCTTGGATACACAAGTTGAAGGCCATCCCGTCGACTTATCATCAGATGATCAAATTTCCTACCAGGTGGGGGGTGAAAGAGATCAAAGGGGAACAACGAGCAGCCAGGGAATGCTACCAGAATGCCATGAAAAAGAAGAAACAAGATTTATAGCAATTACAGGAAACCAGGGTCAAGTCGACTCAAAACAAGCCTCAAATGGAGGAACTCGACGAAGTGTCGATCGACCCATATCACCCCAATAATAAAGTCTACATCGGGTCCAGACTATCGGACGACATGCGAGAGCAGTTGATCACATTTCTCAAAGAACGTCGCAACAGTTTCGCTTGGTCACACGAAGATATGGTCGGCATCGACCTCGAGGTAATAGTACACCAATTGCAGGTCGACCCAGATCATCAACCAGTAAAACAAAAACGAAGAAAGTTCGCTCCAGAAAGAAACAAGGTAATCAACGACGAAATCCAAAAACTGATCGACATCGGATCGGTGAGGGAAGTAAAGTACCCCGACTGGCTAGCGAACGTCGTGGTAGTCAAAAAGAAAAACGGGAAGTGGAGAGTCTGCATCGACTTCACAGACCTCAACAAAGCCTGCCCCAAAGACTCTTTCCCGCTACCTCACATCGACATGTTAGTAGACACGACCGCGGGACATGACTTACTAAGCTTCATGGACGCATACTCCGGCTACAACCAGATACTAATGCACCCTGACGACCAGGAGAAAACGGCCTTCGTCACGGAGCGAGGTACATTTTGCTATAAGGTAATGCCTTTTGGTTTAAAAAACGCAGGTGCAACCTACCAAAGGCTGGTCAACAAAATGTTCGCAAAGATGCTTGGATCGACAATGGAAGTCTACATCGACGATATGCTGGTCAAATCCTTAGTCGCACAACAACACATCGACCATTTGCGACAGTCGTTCGACGTTCTCGACGAATATGGTATGAAACTAAACCCCACTAAATGCTCTTTTGGTGTATCTTCAGGAAAGTTTCTAGGCTATCTGGTCACCCATAGGGGAGTCGAAGCAAATCCGGACCAAATACGGTCGATCGAAAACATCGAGTCACCTAGATGCATCAAAGACGTGCAGAAACTTACCGGTCGGGTAGCAGCGCTGAACCGCTTCATCTCCAAGTCGTCTGAGCAATGTCTACCGTTTTTCAATACACTCAAAAGAAACAAGTCATTCGAATGGAACGACGACTGTGAAATGGCACTATAGGATTTGAAGACATACTTGAAGTTGCCACCACTATTGTCGAAGCCAAAGGACAACGAAACATTGTTCATATATCTGGCAGTATCCGACACCGCTGTAAGCGCAGTCCTCGTCAGAGAAGAAGAAAACAACCAACATCCAGTCTACTACGTAAGTAAAACCTTACTCGACGCAGAAACCAGGTATAGTCGACTGGAGAAACTCGCACTGGCCCTTATCGTAGCAGCACGCAAATTGAGGCCATACTTCCAGTGCCATTCCATCAAGGTACTAACCACTTACCCTCTTAAAAATATTTTGCATAAACCTGAGCTTTCAGGTTGATTGACGAAGTGGGCAGTAGAACTCAGCGAGTACGACATCAGCTTCCATCCAAGATCAGCAATGAAATCCCAGGTATTGGCCGACTTTGTAGCAGACTTCACTCCACATGAAAACGTGCAGGTAGAACCGGAACTGGTGGCGCTCGCCGTTGAAACACTCAGCGAAAAATGGACCTTGTCGGTCGACGGCTCGAGTAATATTAAGAGAAGCGGACTAGGACTGGTACTCGAATCCCCCCAGGGGGATATACTGGAACAGTCGATCCATTGTGGTTTTCGTGCAACAAACAATGAAGCTGAATACGAAGCTCTGATCGCAGGGCTCGAATTAGCAAAAAGCCTAGCAGTAAAAAGAATCAAAGTATTAAGCGACTCCCAACTAGTCGTTCGACAGATAAACGGAACGTACGAAGCGAGAGATCAGAGAATGTCGGCCTACCTAATCAAAACTAAACGGCTTCAATCGACTTTCGATGAATTTTCGATAGAGCAAATACCCAGATCCGATAAGGCGCGAGCAGACGCATTAGCAAGCCTTGGATCGACAACAACAAACGGCTCAAAATTGGTTCTTATAGTTCATCTTATGTCTCCATCAATTCAAGAAGCAGAGATATTGGCACCAATCGACAATGGTAGAAGCTGGATAGAACCGATCTTCAATTATCTCCAAGCTGATATTCTGCCAGACGACAGGACTGAAGCAAGGAAAATCAAGGCAAAAGCAGCTAAATTCTGTATCATATATGGAAAGCTTTACAAAAAGTCATTCACTGGACCTTACTTGAGGTGTGTCACCAAACGAAAGTCGTACGACGTTTTAAAAAGCCTACACTATGAGGAATGCGGAAATCATTCTGGCGCCCGTAGTTTGTCGAACAGAGCTATCACAGCAGGATATTATTGGCCAACCATACGGACTGATTCTCAAAATCACGTTAAGTCGTGCGACAAATGCCAACGCTTCGCACCAATTTCACATCTCCCCCCAGGTATGCTGAATTCAATCTCGTCCCCTTGGTCTTTTATGAAATGGGGGATGGACATTGTAGGTAAGCTGCCGGCTGCACCTGGTGGCGTCGTCTACATGTTGGTCCTGACGGACTATTTCTCCAAATGGGTCGAAATCGGGGTATATCAGCAAGTACACGATATTGAGGTACGCAACTTTGTTTGGAAAAATATTATTTGCAGGTTTGAAGTACCCAGGGAAATAGTGACCGACAACGAGTCCCAATTCATTTCATACGACTTCAAGAACTTCTGCGACAAGTACGGAATCAAGCTAAGTTTCTCGACTCCACGATATCCCCAAGCAAACGGACAAGCTGAGTCGACTAACAAAACCATTGTTAATACATTGAAGAAACGACTCGAGGCTGAAAAAAGCGAATGGGTAGAAAAACTTCCAGAAATCTTGTGGTCATACAGAATTACCCCACGACGGTCGACAGGAGAAACCCCCTTTTCACTCGTCTATGGCTCAGAGGCAGTCATCCCAATAGAGACCAGGATGTCGACCGTCCGTAGCGAAAATCCGAATGAAGAACAAAACAACTTGGAACTCAATTTCGAGCTTGATCACCTCGACGAACGACGAGATCGTGCTGCTTTAAGAATCCAATCGTACCAACAACAGGTCGCTCGACACTACAATAAAAAAGTAAGCGCCAGAGTCTTCAAACTCCACGACTGGGTATTGCGACGAGTCTTCCAAAACACAAGGGAAGAAGGCGCCGAAAAATTGGGACCAACGTGGGAAGGACCATATCAAATAACAGATGTCGTCGGGCGTGGAGCTTACAAGCTTAGAGGACTCGATGGACGAGAAATACACAACAGCTTGAATGCTCTACATCTAAAAAAGTACCATTTCTAAACTATCTTTTGATTTCATTATTTTTGTTTTTCCATCGACTTTTTATTTCTAACAAATCAACCAGAGAAGAGCAATGATGACACTTTAGTGCAACTAAGTGTAAAACTGAGCTCACAAAATCATCTTCTATCTTATAACGCTGTCAACATCGACAAGCAAACTTTCTGTTTTGGATATATACAGCTTCAACGACATGCATTCATCACCAACGTCGACGTCAAACTCCTAATATCCTCATTCAGAACAATCGCATATTAAGAGTGGGGGAACAACACTGGGGGCAGGCGACCATGTATAAACGCATGTACGCGAATTTTTCTGTAAAAAGGTCTTGTCGACCATACATAACGCATGTACGCGAATTTTTCTGTAAAAAGGTCCTGTCGACCATACATAACGCATGTACACGAATTTTTCTGTAAAAAGGTCTTGTTGACCATTTATAACGTATGTACGTGAATTTTTCTGTAAAAAGGTCTTGTCGACCATTTATAACGCATGTACACGAATCCGAATTTCTCCGAGTAAATAAAGAGTATCTTTTTCAACTATTTCTTTACACGAAACGTTAAAAGAAGTCCTTTTTTGCCTCTTTGTCAGCGGACTCCTTTCTGGCGACGAATCCAGGATTTGGTCCACTGCGGCTGAAGCGCCTTCCATCGACTTCCCTGCAAGCCGTCTCTGTTTGGCTTGAGATGCCACCCGTTTCCTGGCAATTTCATCTCTAAAACGCCTAATGGTCTCAGCATTGTCGGGAACGTTAATTTCTGCGCTCGCCATCGTCGTCACTGCGAAACGACGTTCAACATCAGTTAGAGGCGGTAAAAAATTCAAATTGTACCGAAGAATCTCAAAACTCCTCCTAATCCACATGTACGACAGGAAATCCTTCACATGAGGATAAGGTCCGCGCGACCTATTTAATGTCGACCACCTCCACAGTCGACTTGGCCTAAAATTACCTTCCGTAAGCAAATTACTAACACTCCTTTGGTTAGCAGGGATCTCTAACAAAGTCCTGGTACGCTCAGGTGCAACTTCGCACGACGGAGGTTTTACCGTCCCCTTGATTTCTGCAAAGACAATGAAATGATCAAAACAAGCAACTCACAACGAACACATACTAGTATATCAGTCGATAGTTTACGAAACTTACCATATCGATTCCAGATCCGTCGATATTGATACTCCTCCTCACCTCTCCTCCATGGGCCATCGATCAGAGGCCCCTTCGCAAAAAAGAACGTATCTTTCCAAAGTCTGTCGTTCGACTTAGTGTCGATAATGAGTTCCTTCTTTTTATTTCGAGGCACTAACGAGTAACGACCAGTGTCGATCAGATGCTCTCTCAGATAATAATTATGGAGGAGGCACCCCAATCCGAATTATACATTATGCCTTTCACTTAATATTCCTAGACCCAACAGTATTCTCCAGGTGTTGGGCATCAACTGACCAGGAGCTAGATCATAGTACAACAACATTCGTCGAACGAGCTGAGGGACAGGAAATCTAAAACCTAAACGGAGGGTGTACTCATAAAAACACGTCCACCATGGAATGTCCCAATCAGCACGTTCATGTTCCCTTGGCGCACGTAATTCAACATTGTTAGGAATACCGTAAATCGTCTTTATGCCAGGCAACATATCCTCTGTGATCAAGCTCGCCGGACTCTCTCTCAATATATCTAAAGGTCGACCAGATGTCGACACCTCAGGAACCTCAATATATTCTGGTTGCTCGACAGCCGACGCGATAGCATATACAGCGCCCAGCTCTAGCATATCCCTAGCATTTATAGGGACAGTCGTCGACGGACCTTCAACTGTGACTCGTCGATCGACATCTTGAGTCCTACTATCGACTCCATCATCAGCTGCTCAAATCCTACTATCGACTCCTCCATCATCATCACTGGGAGTCCAGCTAATTCCCAAGTCTGAGATTGTGTCGTCGTTCGACATCGTATCTCCAAAATCTGACACATGCAGAAAATGCACAAGTCAGACAAAAGCTGAACGCTACAATCACAACCTAAGGATTTTTGGAAGGTTGAGTTTCCTAACCTCTACTTGAAAGCCAACCTATATCCTAAGGTGAGGAATCTACCTACTGTCGATGGCTTCCAGATTCTAAATGACTGCTCTCAGCATAACGACATACGCAAATACAGAAACAACACTTCGCAAGCAAAACCAACTTGATATGAATCAAAGCCTCAAAATTCAACAAAAAAGAACATGCGAAAGAACTTCACGCAAACACAAAACATACATTTCTACTTGGAAGAATATTTCACACAAGGAAAAATATAAAAAAAAATTTACCAACCTGAAAGATTCGTGAAAGAGAGGTTGTGAAAGAATCCTACGATCCGTGAGAGAAACCTACGATCAAGTTTTAACGAAGAAATCGAAGAGAGCAAATGAAGAAGTTAGAGAGTTGCTCTAACAGATGCTTGCTAAATAAAAGTTTGCAAAATAAGTGAAACCAATTGCAAGCGTGAAATGGAACGGTTTGGGATTTTATAAAACCCAAGTAACCCAAGTAACCCTAGTGCCACGTGTCGACACCCCTTCAACTGCCGGTTAACCCAAGCAAACCGCACCGGTTAACCCAGGTAAACGAATTGAGTTTAAAATTCAAAGTTGCCTTGAACTCTGCGCGTGAAAATTAATGCAGCTGACGCCAGCATAGAAAACTTAAAACGCCTCCATCACATCAATTCGCCGTCAATGATTGCAAAAAGAATATCGTCTAACGACGAACAACAACTCATCATCGACGGCATGACGTCGTTCGTCTATTACGGTGGCACTTTGTGTAAAATAGTGGTCCCATTCGACACAGTCGGTCGACGACTGTGGTCAGTTCAAACGAAAAGTCACTATCGATTCCACTTGACATGGAGTTCATTCAACATTGGTCGATTCAGTAAAAACCACTCTCCAAATTAATATTCTTTAGAGAGTGGGGGACAAACTGTGGTAGCCAAAAATGGCTTACTGGCCCAGCCCAACAAAGTGTGAACATATTTCCATAATGGGTCTTGTTTGAAGCCATTTGTTTTGGGTCAACCCAAGCCCACTACGCTGGGTCGACCCAACACAGATGCCAGCAAAGACTCGTTAGAAGACTTGTTCAAAATGTCAGTTACCAAAAGGCTTGGTAACCGCTGGTAACTGCCCATTTGAGAGGATTTGGCTCCTGAAATCACGCCTACCATCAACATTGAGGAAGTGAACGTTGGGGCTGGGGTCTACTATAAAAGGAAGGCTCATTCACTGGAAAACTCTCTGAATTCTCTAAACAAAAGCTGATAACTAGCGTATTGAAACTCTGACTCCACCACACTCCGGCCATCGGAATCCGTTCATCAGTCATCTAATAGTACTGCTCAGCCCAAGCACACCTAAGGCCAATAATCCAGCCCCCACATCTCCAATCTCTTACATTTTATTTCTTATAGTTTCTGTTTTGCAGGTTTATCCAAGCTTAGTCGACCACTTCCAGACAAGCAGTCGACGTCGACCGATATCGCCCCAGGAAAGTTGCTTTGGGCCTGATTCAACCCGACCCGTTTGACGTACCAAATCGTTCGACCACCCACAACAACCACTTCAACATCAAAATTATAGGAACAACAAATTGCTAAAAAAAAAAAGAAAACATTTAGGAGATATACCCCTTCAAAAGAATTACCCTGAACAATTTCTCAAGATCATACTCAGAGATTTTCATCACCATCTATAGCTATTTGGGAGAGATATGGTTCCCAACATATAATCATAAACACAAGTACTAATCATATTTAAAATAAATAAAGAAAAGAAGAGAAATATAGAGAGAAAATAAAGAATATCAGTTTGAGCATACAAAAAAAAAAAATTTGACGAGATGAGGTTGATTCAGTGGTAAATCCCTCACACCTACGCTACGATGTTATGGGTTCGAAGTCAGTGCATCCTGATATAATTTCGTGAGGATATTGAATGTGAGCCACTCGTTTTACATACTTTGACTCATGTGTGTATTCACTTATTAAAACTAGTGGCTCACATTCAATATTCTGATAAAGTTATGTTATGATGCACTGACCAGATCGGGACTGATATATATGATTTCGATTTTAGGAAATAACTCAAACATTTTTTTTTTTGAAAAAAAAAATGTGAACTCATCAAAACCTTTGGAATGGTTAGATTTATTTTGCTAGTTTTTAAAAAAATTATATACCCGTAAAACATTTGATATTCTCATTTTTATTTTTTAAATATGAATCCCTATTTAAAATAATAATAATAATAATAATTGTTAGACACAATAAAATACATAGCTTTCGTACCTTCAATTGAGAGTTTGAAATGAAGATATACTTAAGCTTGATAATGGCCTATGAATGTGTCATTGATGCACAAAACAAAGAAATTTTGAAAGAGAGATTTACTAGATTTTATGATAGAGAAATGATGAAAGAGGAGATTAGGGGTGAGTAAAAAACCAATAAACCGAATTGAACTAGTGAACCAAATTGATCCAATTGGTTTTTTCCCGGTTTTCTTATGTTGGTCGATTCATTTTTTTGAAAATCGATTGAATCAGTTTTTTTCCCGGTTCGCTATCTCAAACCGGAAAACCGAACTAAGATCCAACTTATATATAAAAAAAAAAAACCCTAGTTTAATAATCAATAGTCCATGAAACTATAAATCTATGAAAAAGTGTCACATAATATATATATATTTTCCTTATTTCTTTTACTAAATATTATTTTAAACTAGTATTTTCAATTTGTTTAAACCCATAATTTAATTTGGTCAAAGGTCCAAAAAGATTAAAATATGAAAATGTGTACTAATTAAAGCCCAATAATTTGGCCTAATGAGACCAAAACCGAACCGGTCCAATTCAATTGGTTTTTTATCGGTTGATATTTATAAATTTTATTGGATCAATTCATATTTTCAAAAACCGAACTTGAAATGTGATAAAAGAGATACTGGGATGAATTAAATGAGTAAGGCCATGTGTAAAAATAGACCCAGGTTGAATAAAGATAAGGGGGTGGTAGGTTTATTTTATCCCATAATCATGGGACTATTTTACTTTTGGGATTATTAATCCCATGTTTCAAAACATCTACAAACGCCGGATACGGACTAAAATAGTCCAATCCCAAACCAATCCTATGTGTCAAACATGGCCTACAAGCATGACCCAGAATACTACCAAAGCTCAAACCTTGATGGTGGAACTTCACTTTGATAACTCCTACTTGAAATTCCCACCATAAAAAATCATGCGAGTGCTATTTGTTGGAATACCAAAACATTCCTTCAAAGCTGGAAATAAGGAATATATATATCATTTCAGACCACCATAAAAGCATATTCAAACAACTCCAAAAAATAACTGGAGCAAACCCACTTCAGTATAGGATTGAGCAATCTACAACAAAAAACAAAAGAAAGAGCAAGATTGAATTCTTGTTTCTTAAAATTTATTTTGACTTCCTGAGCATCAACGTAAAAATATCATTGAAATATCCATGCAGCTTGCTGATTAGAGAGAAAACCATATAGTAAAAACTCAAAACGGGAGCAAAAGATGAAAAATTGGAGGCAGAAGAAAACCATTAGCCAGTAAGAGCAGCGTTGAGTGCACTGTGAACATCAACGCCTATCTGAGCTTCAGCTTTCTCCAAGTCTGTAGTAGCTGAACTGAGCTGCTGGGTGTACTCTGCAAGCCCCTTTTGGACCAAGCTTGGGTCAATATGGTCAACTGGCACAGCCTCAACAGCAATTATATCAGCAACAGAGTTAGCATGGATATACGCAAACCCACTGCTAAGAAAATATTTTTTGACATCATTATCTTCATGAACTGATAGGATCCCAGGCTTTAGTTCTGCAATTGTTGGTACATGTCCAGGCAAAACACCCATTTGTCCGCTTGTTGCTGGAATTATAACCATGTCAACCTGAGACATATGGAGAAAGCATGAGAATAAAGAATCCATGACGGACACCTGAAGAGACATTGGTGCCAAAAAACACAATTACTGACGATTTACACTATTTCTATGTCTTCCACCATCATCCAGTAAGGGCTCGAACCAGGACATGTTAGAGAAACATAAAAACTAGAACCCCAACAGAGTATTGACTATGATAAATTTATTTGATAGTGTAACTAGCTCATTACACCAATCAATTGTTTCCTTCTCCACGGTTTAAAATTCAATGGAAAAAACAGTAATATCATCTAGTAAAAGTGATGGCTAACTGTTAGATAACAGATGAGAAAATCCAGAGACAAACTTTTGTTAGGAAAACTAATAATTTTATAGAGCAACTAAGTCAGGCTGATTTGGCTTCGAGAGTTTTTAGAATTGTTGTTTCCTATATTTCCTATATAGAAGTTAGAACAGCACCAATCAGCTTTGGAAACCACACCAGACTAAGTTTCGAAAAGAAGAAAAAAAAGAGTAAGAAGTGGGAATAGCCACCATCTTGGGTCACTGAAATTTTCTTCTCAAACTTTGAAAGTTTGCTACAATGAGTGGGGCATGGGTGGGCTCATCCTTTCTCTTCCCTTCTTCCTGATCGATACCTCAACATTAAATAAGAGAGCAATGCCCTTCCCTTCGTCATTTTCTCTTCTCTGATGACGTGACCAACAAATTAAACTGTAAGAACCAACTTCTAGTGGGTATAAAATCAGAAATCACAGGCAGCAAGAACTCATAAAAGTTTTTCCCAGGCCCAGGGAAGAATTCTTGTGCAGTTGTGCTTTATTTTCCTAGCATAACATCATTACAAACTTCAAAGTGTAAACTCTATAATACAACAAAAGAAGAAGACATTCTTATTGTGAGTTATAGGAACTTAGCATCTACTGCAGTTTGCATGGTGCTTAATTGACAATGGTGCATCCATTCATATGAAATACAAAAGGTACGATAGATAATTCTGTTTGGCTGAAGGTGTATACACTCCCTTGCACATTATTTCTTCATATAAGTGTGTACTTTGGGAATAGTATGGACATACACAATGACTTAAAATGCTTACTACAGCATAATATCAGGTAATCTTCCCGTATGTTCACCGACAAAAAACGAGAACATGATAGCCAATAAGGAGCACTAGTAGTTTGTCCTCTAAATACATACACATCAATCTTACCATGTTATAATTAACCGTTTCACAAAATGGCTATGAATGGGGCAGATCAAACATAATATTTGCTGAGCAATACACATGACTCCTACTTCCTCAAACTTTGAACATATATATAAATCATTTCTTTTATAAAGAACAAACAGATATATTGATAAATAAACAATCTTTGAAGGATGAACCTACAAATTACTAATCAGATCATATACTAGACAGTACAAGCCAGACTTGAATAAGAAGGTAATATCATTCCCATAAGTTAGTTTTTCACATATAAGAAACAGATATCGAAGAAATTTGTGAAAATTTAGACAACAACATTCGACTACAGTAATTAAATTCAGATTTAACTTATAATCAAAGGATTTCATACAAAACCCAGATATGAAAACACCCAAAAAAATCCAACAACCCAAAATCATTCACAATATTACAATTAGAACCAAACAAAACCCAGATATCAAAACACACCAAAAAAAAATATCCAGTCACCCAAAATCATTCACAAGATTGCGATCAAAATTTAAACAAAACCCAGATGCGAAAGACCCAAAAAAACCTAAAAAACAATAAGTAAAAGGAATGAAAAGAAGACCTCGGCGGTGGAGAGCTCAGATGCGTAGGGGAGGACGAAGTTGACGGTGAGCTTAGTAGGGATGGAGGTGGGAGTTTGGGGACGAGGAGCCATGAAAGAAGATGGAGTCTTGGGAGGTTCAATGATTGGTATCACTTTCTTCCATGATTCGATGAAGGTCGAGTCCTCGGAGGCCGTTGCCGGCACTTCCGACGAGAAGACTCGACACCCTCTCAATGTGGTGGTTCGACCCAAGAGGCGCGAGGCTTGCCGTAACATGATCGCGATAACTCCTGCCGGTGTTGGGGTTTGTTTGTTTGTTTTTTGGAAAGCAAATGCAAGTGTGTGATGAATAAATGGTGTTTAGTGTTTACTGTTTTTACTCCCTTTTTTTTTTATTTAGTTTTTTCACTTTCTCGATTACTGTTTTATTTTTATCTTTTCACTTTTCATTTCTAGCCAAACTTCAAAACTTAAAAAATTAGTTCAAAAATCGAATTTAAATAATGTTAACAAGTAATTTGTCTTCCATATTGTATAGTATATGTAAGATTTATATAATAATTAGACTAACTTTTGGGTTGGGCAACCTTATTATGAATAAATTAATCTTTTTCACAATTATCCATTAAATATAAATGTAATTTGGAACTAAAGAAAAAAATATTTATATTTCTCACAATGGTCTATTAACTATGCAAATAATGGCCTCATAGGCGTAGCTTAGTTGGTAGATGGACAAGCCTAGGGCTTGGGCAAATGACTCCCAAGTCAGCGGCTCAAATTCTACAAATGGCAAAAGAATCCTACAAATGGCCAAAGTTAAAAAAAAAAAAAAATACATGATCTAGATAGGTGGATAGATAAATACTATTTAAAAAAAATAGATTAAAAAAAAAAAAAAAAACACTATGCCAATAATGTATAATAATTGAATATTTTCTAATCATCCAAGTTAATTGTCTAGTTTTTCTTAGAAAAAGATTAAATTTCTTTTTCAATTTAAATAAAAGAATTTCAAATACTAAACGTTAACAATATATAAGTGGAAATTGCCAAAACTGACCACTCTAATTATAGGAAATTCCTTTTTAACCACATGTATAATTTTAATTCCTAATAACCATCTTTTTGAGCAATTACTGGAATGCCCCCATATAAAAACATCCCAATAAGCTCTCTCTCTCTCTCTCTCTCTTTTTCTTTTTTTTTTCTCTCTCCTCTGCTCTCTCTCCCGATCTACCTCTCTCTCTCTCCCCGATCTCCCTCTCTCTGGCCGATCTCTCTCTCGCCGGGGTGGGTTGACGATCGCCGAGCTCCGGCGTGCGTCTGGGAGACGTCCGGACGGGATGGCGACGCTGGTTCGCCGATCCCTCGCTCGCTGTTGGTTCGTCGCACGAACCACGTGCGACCAGGCGTCGTCGGCGGCTGGTTCGTCCGCCGTTGGTTCCAGCGACGACTGGGCTTCGTCCGACGGCTAGGTGTGCTGGTGATGTGGTTTGTAAAAAAGAGAAACAAAAAACCTAACCCTAATTCGAATTTGAGGAGGAAGATGAGATGAGGAAGAAGAAGAACGGGAAAAAACAAAAACATAAGCCTAATTTCAATTTAGTCCATGTTTCAAGTTTGGTCATTTCAATTTAGCCTTGATTTCAAGTTTGGTCATTTCAATTTAGCCATGATTTCAAGTTTTGATATTTCAATTTATTCATGATTTCAAGTTTTGATATTTCAATTTATTCATGATTTCAAGTTTGCTTCGAGGTTTTTTAAAATACTAATTTCAAGGGTACTCTGGTAATTTATGGTACTACACTGAATTTTTTTTTTAAAAGTGGTTATTAACAATTATAATTTCAAAAGTGTTTAAAAACAAAAGTATGATAATTTGGATGGCTATTTTCGGTTTTCTCTCAATTATACATACGTTAAAATAATTTAGACAGACATCAACAAGTTCATTAGAGAAGACTTTTATCCAACATTTCTCTTACGGTGCGAGGATTATCGATTGTCATTTACCATCAAGCCATATTTGACGACAATAACTTCTAGATTGGAACATGTAAAAAATGCGAGATTAACATATTTTTGACAATACTTGATATACATCGCACATGTAGAAAAATTGGTGAAGTAACTCTTCTGTCTGGATTACACCTCCAACCTTTGATCATCATAGAATATGTGCAACTATTACTATTAAAGAATATTAATTCAAATTGATTACTAATTAATTCAAAACACATTATCAAAATATCAGTCAAGTGTTAAAAACACTATTAAAAAGGATAGATTCAATCATTCATACTCATAGACGACAAATATGATTGATATTGAGACGAATTTTCATGATTTTTCAAGTATTGTTCAAGTTATCTAAATACGATCCTGGAAATGAATTGTTTTGATTTTTCAAGATTTTTCAAGTTATCTCAATACAATCAATTTCATTTCATTTCCGAATATCTCGACTCTATTCTTCTGTTTAATTTATGGAAATTTAGGTTACAGGTAAGAAGTGCATATATATAAAAATAAATAAATAAATAAATAAAATAAAATAAAAATCGTGTATTTTTTTTTTAATCAAAACAATGTAATTATGAGGAAACAATGAAGCCCTTGGACTAAATACTGAACTAAATCTGCTCCTTGCCTTCACAAAATTTTCTCCTAAAAGTTCTTTTGCCATTTATACTTACAAATGTCCAAAACTGCACACCTATACTCAATGCTTTATACAACTTTGAACAAATATACATGATGGAACAGAAGGCCTGTTTCGAGTCTCTGATAGATTAAATGGTTTCTCTTCTTATGCATCGGAGTTTTTAGGTCATCAGCTCGGCTCATGAGACCAAAAGGTGTCTGGGTCAGGGCTGAAGAGAGAAAAATCTTGAATTTCCAGATTAGCGATATGCCAATCCACAAATCGAGCTTGTATTGATTTGAATAGCAGAAGAATAGTTGGTAAAAGCCACCAATTATCATCGTCCCTGTGAAGAATACAAATCAAAATCTCTTCAACACCACTTTAATATTATTGCCCAAAAAGTGTTAGGTATAAAGTTTTTATCGAACCAAAGTGTTAGGTATAAAGTTTTTATCGAACCAAAACTTGAAGTTTTTAACGGTGAAAGGACAGTTATTGCCCACCCCTCCCAGTATGCCAGTAAGTTTAGAACAGACAACATATAATGTCTCCTGTAAGTTTGTGATAGATCATATAGATGTTTGAAAGCTGTCCCCAGATTTCCCAAGACAGAAGGTAACAAATATGACTCGGCAAGGAAGAAGGTGCATTAGATTTAGAAGCTAGTTTGCAAGCAAGTCCAACATACTTCACACAAGAAGCAAATTCAACAACTTTGTAATATATATAAAAGTAGAGTTCTAGTAGTGTGTGCGCTTGTGTGTCTCGATAAGCAACCCTTGATTGTCTTTTAAGATCTCTGTCTTGTTTCTAGAGAGAGGTATAGAGAAAAGTTGAAAGCCTCACCTTCTAGCATACCATGTACTTGCCCCGTCAGCAGGTTTGAGATATAAAAATCCATAGTGAATAATGCCAGAAATAAAAGCCACAACCTACAAGAGGCAAGAGAATCACAAAATACAGACAAAGTTACGGACATGAATATATGAGCTCAAGGAAACCATATAGAGATAAAAAAACCTGAAGCTCCAACTCACTACAAGAAATGAATAAAGTAGTCTTAGGTGAAAAGTACCAAACCATTAACATAACTTACAATATTAGATAGAGATGTAGCATTCCATAATGCATATATGCGAGTAAGTGAAGCTCTTCTAGGTTCCTTGCTGAATAAGGCATTTAAGCCAGCTGGGAAGGGAGATAGCAGGGACAGAGGAAGAATAAGTAAAACGGCAAGGAATGCTCCGAGAGAAATCCAGTAGAACTCAATCAATAAAAGGAGGGTAATGAACAGATCTGACAGAAGCATGACTGTAATCAGAAGCTGAAGGGTACCCTGAATCACAGAATTCCAGATTTTAGATGATAAACAATATTATCATTTTCAGAATACAATACAGGTGCTAAATGCAAAATCATCAAGTACCTGATGACCAACAGGTCTGGTATTGTGCAATAAGAGGGAGAATGGAAACAGAAAGTCCCTTTTGAAATCTAAAGAGCTCAAAGTAGCATTATTTATAACACCTCCATGAATTCCTCCGGTTATCTTTTTACGAGATAATGCATAACTTGGGTATAGCCGGCTCTGCTGTGGTTGGTTATGGCTATTGCCTGAAGACACAGCAACTTTCCTACAATATTGAACAATAAATGGCCAAAGAAATCAGGTATTAGGCCTAACCAATCGCATATGCATACAGAAGTAGTAAAGCAATCACTGAAAAAAATATCAAAATAGGTATTGTGTTGACTGTTGACACAACATTGTTTTAGGTGCTTGTCTACAGAGTGCAAATTCAATTCTTTCCTTCCATCAGCAGACTAGTTTCTTTTCTTTTCTTTTCTTTTTTTCTCTCTGCTTTATTTTTCTTCTCCGGTTAAGGATCATTAATCATATTACTCTATACAACTCAATTTTGAGGTCTCCCTATTAACAACTAAAATAAGATATACAGAGGTATACTAGGTGGATAATATAAGGATAACAAAAGGTAAAAACTAAATAGTTATTCCACAATACATTGTCTGAAATAGTTTTAGACGCTAAATTGGACACAAAATAATACCCTCATATACACTAACCCGTAAACATGAAAAACTCACTGAATCTTATGAAACATAGATGATCTAGCTTAGAATTACCTTGGATATTCATCACAGCTATCCAACAAATAAGAATGGTGGACATTGTGGAGAGAATAATCACCAACAAATACCAGGACACCAAGCTGATAATAACCAGAAGCAGTTGGTTGAAACCATCCTAGCTCAATTTTAACTCCATGGAACTCAAGTTGGGGGTTTCCATGACTACTTATCCAATCAATGACAGGAACCAATGCAGTACGAATGGATCCATGTCTCACAGTCCTCAACTGAGCATTCAGACCAGCCACCAAACGGTTCCAAACAGTAGCAGGGACATGCTGAGAATAACATGATATATCTAAGTGTCACGTGAATATTAAAATTTGTAATAAAAAGCAACTGAGAAATATCAGAGGCTGCCCATTATACCTGGCCAAGAAGATTTGTCAACAATGCATCACTGTGAAGATAATAAGGTGACATATAGCTTCCGTCCCCTCCAAAAATCGTGCACATGGGAAATCTGTTCTGTATAATTGATACCATATCAAGACGCTTCTCATCACCACCAAGAAAAAAATCAATGTAAGCAACCATCAAGTCTGGTGTAGCTCCAACCTGCATGAATTGCCACTCATATAAAGACAGGATAAAGAAGATAAAGTCCTAAATTTCCAAAACTTAGAAAGAACGGAATATCATTGAAGAAATTTTTGTATCATTTATTTCCAGTAAACTATGGAAGGCTACATATACTTGCCACCTGTTTCTTGCTTCCCAGGAAGAAAGGTGATGTCCCTTGGTAAACATCCCTAGGGATAGTTAGCCTGATCAGATTGTTGAATATGCTAATTTTTTTGAGTTGCATTGTGAACAAAACAAAAACAAGCAATATGCACATGACGTATGGGAAGTGAAACCGATCATGACAATATTTTCTGCCAACTGAAGTTGTCAATGCCTGTTTCCTGGCAATTAGTTAAATGGCATCCAATAATATCATTGACACTCAGTGCATTGGTTTCACTACTCAAACCTATGAACAATTATTTGACAGCTTTACTGAAAAAAAAAAAAAAAAGTTAAAGAAATGATTCAAATGAATGATTTTTGAAAAAATAGATTTCTGAAACTAAACTTCCATGTCTTACTAAATCATGTCAAACATTAATGAAAATGTCATATGTAGTTTCAGACTCTCCAAGGTACTATACCTAGACTATTACTAAACACATCGTGTTTATGAATGTTCTTGCGAATAATGGACACCCAATTAAGTATGTAGCATTATTAAACCTATTGGATGATCTAAACTTTATCAATCAAGTTGAGTCCATTTTGCATATTGGATACTTCTTCTCAAATATGGCCTTGCAGGCCAGCAATATTGCTTTACTGGCAGTCTATAAGCCCTTGAAATCCTCTATCTTCCATCCGGTGCATGAGTTCCAGGAAATGGGTTCTTAAAGGTTGAGGGAAAAGGGAACAAAAATATTGAAGCAAATGCGTAAAACTTCTCCTCTTTGAAGTTGTAAAACAATCAAGCCAGTAACAAACTTAGAAAGGGAGGTAAGAGTCTAAGAAACATATCAAAGTCAGTATTATCCTCAAAAACCAGCTTAGAATCAATTATAAGAAAAAGGCTCTTAAAGTTGAAGCAAAAAAGAAAAAAAATAAAATAATAAAGCTTGGTACAATTGGAGCAAATGACTCTAGTATAATAAACTTAACAAGTCAGACCTTCATCCCTTTGTATAGAGCTCGTGATCTGCAAGATCGGAGACATGAATGATCGTATTCAGACTTAACATATTCTTGAAGGCGATGAATTTTCTTTCTCCGCCGCCATTGTTTCCAGGACCATGCACAAGGGTATGCAAGCACTGTAAGTATGCTGTGTACAGACCCTTCCCACCAATCGTATGCCGCAACAGAATTGACATCATCAATAAACCTATTGAAAGCATCTTCATACCTGCAGATGAAAAGAGCTTGAGCATCGCAAATAAATATTATGAGACAGAAGATACAACAATTGAATGCTAAGACAGAAGTTTTCACATTTTTTATTCAAAACATTTGGATGCTGCTAACACAACATTGTGCTTCCCATATTAGAGGATTCTGTCCTCATGACAGGTACTTAAAACAAGCTTACTAAGGAAATATCATGGACCAGCACCAGCCCAGTAGGATAGTTGCCAACAGGTGAAAGGGTTCCTTGAAACTGAATGGGTTTACCAGGTCCATGACTTCCGAGTAAGCAGCGATACCTTTGATGAGGAGAGTGAATCTATGTTTCTTGCTTATGTAAACAATTAACACAAAATCTCACATTATTACATTAGCATCCAATAGCACCCACCATGCTATGCTCACATAAGGAAAATTCTTTTCTTACACAATCTCAATAATTGCAGTGGGTGGAGAGTAAGGAAGATGCCAGGGTTCTCTAAAAGTGTTGGGACCCATAAAATACATTCTGTAAACATGGCTTTGAGTTTCTTCAGCTCTAGTTCCCCGCACCTGATTTAAAATAAATATAATGAAAATGGTGGGGCATGTAATGTGGCATGTTGAGCCTAATATAGATGCAGATATCATAAGTTGAAACAGAAAGGTTTGCTGGCAGTATTGTACCTCTGATAGGGAAAGAAAATATGGAAATTGGTGGTGACTATGGTGTTGAATTGAATTTTCCCCATAAGAAGAACTCGATCTGACCAATTTGATTCTCAACGTATTTAACAATAGAGCTAGAAGCACCAAAATGCAAGACAGAATGAGTGCAAAAGGCCAGGGGCCTCCAAATGTATATGTCAGTTCCTCAAGAGGTGTATAACAATTTGGCATCCTATACTTGTCAGATATGCATTTATAGGGACAAAATTGCTGACTAACTCCACCTGCAGTAAGTTGCCTTTACATAAGACAATGACATAAAATATGGAAGAGAGATAGAGAAAAAGGAAAGACAAAGACACGCACACAGATGTAGTCCAAAAACTACCTCGTACATATATGAAATTAGCACGTTTGGGAAGCTGCTCAAAGGAGCAAGGTGTGCAAAGGCTTTCATCAGAACCATCCACATCTTTGTAAGTGCCAATCGGACATTCCTGTAAATACATCATATTAAAAAGAAAATTTTAAAGTAGTACTCTGGTGCTTATATTATACAACCTATGGACATCAATAAAGTCCAAAAGATATGCACTTGAAACAATAAATTATGTGATTAATCATGCCAATAAATTCAGAATTGAATGTGCATACATAATATAGTCAAGCCAATCAAGAAATTGTATTGCCTAGGTCAGTTTGAAGTTCAAGCGTCATGTTCCATGGTGATTTGGAATAATGGGTTCGTATTGGTATCTTACTGTAAAGCTAGGGTGGAGTTTGTTGACCATATCATCCTGGTTCTCAGAACCCCCTACATATTTATAAGGGGATGGAATGGGTTGTCCTTGTAACAATTAAAAATGTAAGTGTTAATTGGAGAATCAAGTGGCAACTCTAGAGTTGATTGTTAATTTTATTTTTCTGTGGCTGAATGGGATATTTGATAACAATAAGGTTTTATTTGATATGTCTACTAGATCCCAAAGGCCTGCCTCATGTATACATAGATTTGTTAATGACAGTGGAAAGAAGTTGCCAGATACTTGAACACATTGCTCAGGTAGGTCCAATCCTAAGTGCTATTTGTTTGAAACTCTTGCTTTCAAAATTATATGATAACGATCAATTTTTTAATATTACAGATTTACAGTGATTCCTTAAATCAAAATTAATGCACAAAAGTTTGAGTCAACACTACTTTGTTAATCTAGTTATATAGACCTTATATCGTAAGGCAGCACCTCGCTTTATAAAGGGTGGAAATCTATATAAATATATATGACACAACTCAAATGTAAACCACCCCCACCCCAAACCCTGAGGTAAGAGGGATTTCGTGCCAAGAGTTTTTATATTAATTATAAGAGATCTCATCTAGTTAGTATCCAAAACACTGCTTTGTTAATCAATGTGACATTTGCTTAGAATAAAGAGGGGAAAGGAGGAAATCCGTGCTATAAATATTTTTTCCTTAATCCTTTTCCTTTTTTTTCTTTTTTCAAAAGGATAAATGTCTTAATCCTTAAGTGCCTAAATACATTCCACTGAAATGCAAGCAACAGATCAACAATAAAATTCTCAAAGATTCTAAAAACACACATTCCTTACATATGTGCAAATGTAATAACTTCAATAAAATATAGAAGATAAGATGTAATTATGTGATGACAATAGGCATTTTCATGCAAACCTTTTTGTTAAAAAAAAAAAAAAATAGACACGTTCAACATTGAGGATGCAGAATAAACACTAGAATGAAATAAGGGGAAAGTACCAGGCAGAATGTTCCATAGAGACCCTTTGGGCATTTTTTTCCAGTAACAGTGCCCACTTCCCCAAAAAGACCACCATTGTCTCCAGCACCTCCGCTGTTAAACATAATATGATAATAATGAAGTTTATATGCTGTTATCGAGCAATAAAATTGGGAACAGTTTTGTGTGTGTAAGCACTCACATCAAAACCCTTTTAAACCCTTAATCAGAATGAAAGAACACACAGAGGGATATGTGCAGATGCTTCTAAAATTGGTAAAATCCTAGTATTTGGGTATATGGGGCCCATATGAAGCATATATCTTACGCAGGAGGGCAGTGGAGGATAAGCCTAGTCATATGCAGGATCATCTAGATAAAATGTTTATTTGCTAGATGTACAAGGTTTGCACCTGCATCCTTTATCATGTCCGTGCTTCAACGTATTATATCAAATTAAGATGGGTATTGTTCTGTTTTTTTATCATTGTGACCTGGGCATATGCCTAGGCGATCCTAGAGTCTGAGGTCTTCATTTTAACCTGTTGAGTTGTTGTTTTAGTGTTAGATTCAACTAATGTGCATGGGTAAGAAAGGGAAAAACGATTTATAGATAAATTATACATATCCCAAATTACTAATAAAACCCATTAAAATTATAAAGATAATACAATTTGAAGTTTTTTCAGAAAAAAGTGCTGTATCTACTTGCTATATAGAGGAATCAGTGCATTTCGTGTAATTTAATACCAAAAAAGATGCAGAGTATCAGTGGGTGGAGCCAAAATTTTTTGCTTGGAGGGGCCATTACATTAAAGGAAAATATTTGAGCACATAAATGGAAACAGGTTATCAAAATTTTGACATATCTAATATCAGAAACTTGATAAACTGATTAATAATAGAAGATGGTCAATGCAGAACATAATCATATAACATACCTGCCGTTGATAGAACCACTTAAAGTTGCAACTGGAACATATTCAATTCCAGCATCAATTTTAGACCAATGAAAATGAACTCTTCCACCTCCACCCCCACCACCGCCCGGAGAGCCACCATTACCCCCAACAACAGATAATGACGAGTTCTCCTCGATTGTAAGCTCTTGAAGGAAAAGAAGGATTGTCCCACCAGAACCTCCACCGAGTCCACCAATTAGAGAACTGTTACCATTAATTGTAGCTTTACCAACACTTTGACCATCAGCATTCAGAGCTCCATATATATCAAGCCTTAACAGTGGCCATTGGATGGACCCCATCACTGGTAAAGGTGAAGAATGAATCAGTAACATCAATTACAAGTACCATACTCAAAATAACTACATAATTAAAACAAAGGGCAAAGCATTGTAAGCTTGTTATTTGTAGTAATCCATACCAATCATTCCCCCTCCAATCACATGTCCATAGGACTGATTGGGGCCCTCAGTTCCACTTCCCAACTCACAAGGAAGGTCAGCATTCCCATATTTATGACCACCACTGCTTAACCTCCCATTGAAAAATCCTGAGCCTCCTCGTCCCCCATGGCCAGCACCGCTACCAGCTCCATTAGAATAGATTCCCTTCCCAAGACCATTGCTACAACCTGAAAAATGTAGCATTAGATAATTTCCCTAAATATTGACAGCTTAATTACATTCATGACCTATCAACCACAGAAAAAAACAAAAAGCAATGAGTTATAGACGATAATAATGCTGGGAATACTCCCTATTACCCAGTTCTGATGCAGTAATAAAGCCATCAGCATCAACGATGATAGTCTTTGCCCGGTGGATGTGAATTATACTTCCCTTGATTAGGCCACGCACAAGAACATCCTCAACGCGACAGATCTGTTAAAGATCAAAATGGCCATTTATGTTTGAAAATACATGTAAGACAATAAATTGATACTTTTATTAACTGAAAAATGATGCCACTAAGAGCTGAAAAATACATCTAAGAAAGCTCAATCTATTGTTTTTTTCCTTCTCAACTTCATAGCTCCATTTGGCAAAAACATAAAAATTATTTTCCATCTAATTAAACTCTGATTCTGATGTTTCTTATAGGTGGAAAGATAAAACGTCTTCAAAAATTCTCCTCAGTTTGTAAACCCAAAATGCATAACATCAGAAACCGACTCTTACCTGAAGTGAGAAGGACAATGTGTAATTAACATGGCAATCATCAGGAGGAGTTATCAAATCTATTGGGCATGTCGGACTCTCACAAAGTGATTTTGTAACCCTACAGCCAAATAATTATATTTGATGATCAAAGAAATATTCATAGGCTTAGTCTCAATGACTACAACAATCTAGAAAGCCCTGAAAGTAAATAAATTTTATACTCACACACTTCTACTAGCATCATCATCCAAAGGAGCTTGTAGCACAGAACCTGGTCCAACCTGTGGATGTGCAAGTGAGTGGTAGCAAATCAGTGATCTCCAAGAGGAGGGGAGCTTCCGTGTTGGGATTAACCATACATCCCTCATTCTGATCTTGCATGTGGCAAGATCAAAACCAGAGATGTACAATGCATCCGATGCACAAGTTTTTTTTTCTCTCCAAGAGGAATGCAGAATGTAATAACATAAAAATGAAGGGACATAACCAGTAATTAAAAATAAGTAAATAACACAGAAATATATAAGAGATTGCAGATCAGTTCCAAAAAGCACAAATGTTGCAGCAAAAGATTATTCTATTTGGAATTACGGGAAGGGGTGGTCAATAATAAGCTCTTATATGTCATTACCTTAGCTACACATTAAATTTAAGTGAAGGTTGCAAACCAAGCACTCAAGCAGTGTTGATAGTCATTTGGGGAAGGGGATGACGGGAGAAGAAGGTTTTATTTTAACATTTGGTTATGTCCTCTACTGAATCATTAGAGCCCTTATTTCACTTGCATCTTTCACATGCAATAAATAAATTGTATTCAACTCCCATATCATTTAAATCATCCTTAAATATAACATATCACTGTATCTCGGCAGGTTTGATATCTCCACACAAAAGGGTAGCACTGTTCAACTATTTAAAACTTCCAACGATATACACAAAAAGGTATTGAAGAATATAATAAAACATATTATAATATTAATGACTTACAGTTATGTTATAAAAAAGAGACAAGGAAAGTCGTTGGCTTTTGATTGCATTACCACGTCCACTCAACTTCAGCAGTCCTTGACCATATATAGCCAAATTGGTATTGGAACTAATGACAGAGTTTTCCTATCATACGTCATTAAACAAGCATCAGATTTTCATTTATCCAACAAACAAAATATATATCTTAAGACAAGAAATAAAACTGAAATACAAGTGTATGGCTTAAAACCATATTACCGTTAGAACAACTAGATTCCTGACTTCAAGAACAGAGGTGGTTACAACAGTATTTCCGCCACCATCAATTTGAATTTTGGAGTTCCACATGAGTAACATCTTGACAGCAACTCTAAATGCTCCATAAACCTTCACTTTCAAAAGAGGATCAAATTAGAACATCAGTTCAAGAATACGTTGTATTCAACACACAGCTTGAAGGATGGCAATTAAAAGAGAATCATATATAAAAAAGAAAACAAAAAATGTTGTCCAAGAGTAACACGCTATCAAATAATAATACTAGGCTCTAAGCACATTGGTTTGGGGCAACAGACTTTGACTATCACATCAGCTAGAAAGAAAAAGGAGAGTTCAAACAGCATTCTCAGATTACAAAATAACAATGAAAACCTATATCTAAAAGTTAATTTCAGAAGTGCTGCCCAAAACATTCAAAATATGTGCAACTGTTGTACAAATTATGGATTGTAAATATCAAACATGTATATCAAGATGATATAGATTTTATTTCCATTTTCTGAAATTCTAAAAGTAGGCGCTCAATATTTCTGTCTATCAAAAGCACTTTATAAGGGAATAATATCAGAAAAAACTAGGCAAAGACTGTGATTGACTAAATAACAGTTGCCTTTATGTCTCTCTAAAGATCTCCATTGAACCTGACTCTGAAAACCTATTTAGCAGCTATGGAGCTCTTACATTTTTTCATTCTTAAGGAAGTTATAAAACTGCTGGTACTTATCACAATTCACAAATTAAGAAATATATAACACACCTTTATGATAGAGTCACTCATCAGAAGTTCTTCGGCAACAAGCTCAAATTCAGAGACTGGATATGCGGACAATCCAAAGACAATACTACCTCCGCGATATAGACTAATTTGACCTCTCACCTTCACCATCAGAGAGTGATAATTATTAGAAAAGTATGCTTTAGGAAGGAATTGAGCTGAATCAGCATGAATGGAAAACTAAATTAATAGATATGGAAAAGTATACAAGGAGAGTATTAGAACACATAATAAACAACTCATGATACGCTATAAAGCAAAAGAAGAAATCTACAGCAGAATCAGAGTCACAATCTCTTAAGTGAAAACAGGGCACTCTTAATAAAAATCTGCATTAAAGTTCCCATATACCCATCTCCATAATCAGCACCTAGTAGAGAAAACAACCAATAAGATATATATCAAATTCAGAAAGTAGTCTCATAACCTCTATCAGTCTACACTCAATTAAATTAGAGTTCCGTGATGACCTTTGTCTTCATTTCATGTTCTTAAAGACATAATATGCAGTTTAAGCTTTTTAGAACCCAAAATGCTGCATGCTCATCCTCAGCAGAGGGTCCCATTTCACAGATCTGAAAGTAGATAGTTTCCAAAATGTGTGGTTCATGTATTTTAACCAAGTTTATCCCAGAAAATTAGGAAATGAGTAGTCTGTTTAATCTATAAACTAATAATTTCGTTATGTTTCATTAATTCAATTAATAGTCATAAGGATTTTGGTTTAAGTTTGAACACATAATTGCTTTGCTACTTTAGACCTCTTAACTTTCTCTTCTTCTCCAGCTTCTCAAATCTTTTATGCTACTTCTCAATATCTACACTACCACCTCCTGTTATTTCAGCTTCTTTTCCCTTCACCGCCAATGTCTACTATCCCTAAATACTTATGCTGCTTTGTGAAAGTGACTATTCAGCTATGACATCTCTCTTAGGCTAATGTTTATGGGAAAAATGTAGTAACAACCGTCATCCAATTGTCATAAGTGATCCAGAAAGAAATAAGGCAAACAACCACTGCAATATTCAGTAATACATGGGTTCCAACCATTTCTTTCTTTTCCTAGTAAAGAAGTTTGCAAGTATATGTTAGTATGTTACCAATAAAAAGATACACAAAAAACAGAAGTAGGAATGCATGATCATTCAATCATGCACCTAAGAAAAAATAATCACAGCACTGAACACTATTCTGATAAAGGAGTCATTCTACCAATAGCTTGCATAGTATATAGAGGTAAAATTTATCAATTAATGGAAAAAATACTAGTTTTAAAGGGGACAAAGATTACACAACCTGAACTCTGGTCCAAAGTAATGGAACCAAAACTTTAGCATTGTTCTCCACAAAAACATTTGACCATAGAGGTCTAGTAGGAAAGTCAAGCAAAGGAGTTTCTGTTTCTGTAGTGACATTGTCGTTGCCAACTCTTAAACTTAGTAAATATGCATTAAAGTATGTACCAGCAGCTCCAGCATTCACAGGACAGCCGATACTAAAACCACCTGCCACAACAAAAGCAAATAATGTAGCCTGAGACAACAGACTCAAAAGTTGTATCTTTCTACATGTCAACTACAACAAATATATTTAACAAATCAACTTTTGCCAGAGGTAAGAGACATGTAAACAAATAATAATAAATAAGAAAACTGGACTTATAGGAACTGCCAAATCAATATAACAAAAGCATAGCAATAGGATCTTCAAATCAAGAAAGAAAATATGAATGAGTGACTTATACTGAAGAGAATCTAGATTTGCACCCATCTGGGATAAGTATTATGAAGGTATTTTTTACATGTCAGATGCTGACACCAATTGAGCCTATAATTTCATCAAGATTACTAAAATAACTGAGATAACGATTTGCAATGGTTTAAAGGCAAAAAGCACTTATATTCTGGTTGCACAAATAGCAACAGAGAAAGGAATGTTGCCAATTCTCTCTATGCCATACGTCAAAATTTTTGTACTTCAAAAGCAGCTGGAACTGTCTTGAATATCCTCAAGATCTAGAGAAAGATATTTTAAGAAAATCTCATTAGAGATATTAACAAAATTATTGACACCACTATTTAAGTAATTCTAAGACCTTGATTTTTTTCATTTTTGTAGGATACCTTCACTTATTTCATCTATTATGTCTTCAGATCATTATCCTCTTTTTCCACTATTAATGTAACTGTGAGTATCTTTGAAGCAGGTAGAGATTCTTACATAAGAAAGAAATATTTAGCAGTTGACTAATCGTTGCTTCTACTACCAGATACAGGTGTGATCAGTACGAACCATGCACAGAAATTATTACATCTTCTTGTATGCTGTAACAATTCAGAGATATTCTTCCACCGCCACCTCCTCCCCAGCCGCTCCCGCCTGCTGCACTTATAGTTCCATATCCCTTCCTATCCAATTAAACATGCAAATAGTTTAGTAAAAGATATAAATCTAAAGCATAAATTTACTAAAACACTTCTGTTATAAAAATATTTTGAGAATTATGTTCAGTGAAATTCAGAAAAATTGTAAAATATTATATTAAATAAACTAAATGGAAGAGAACTGAAACAAAGTCTAGTATTACAGGATGTTTTAGGCTTTCTTGTTCTAGAATAGCACACGGACCACTCAGGTTGATAAGTTACCAATTCCATTCTTATTACAGACATCTTTGAGTTCTATTCATTTCTCAAAAGGGCTGAGAGGGACCAAAAAAGTGGTACAACTACAGTTGGACATCTTACCAGAAAGAAATATTGACAAGAGACTTGAAAAAAAAGAAAAAAAGCAGAGAAGATAGAATCAATGATTTACAATTTAATTCAAGAAGTCTCCCAGCTAGAGTGAACAAATTCCATTTGCCATGTACCAGATCATCAGGAAGGGACAGGTTTAGACTAAATATACAACATATCTATGGAATTGACAACAAGGGGGAATTATAAGTGTTAGAAATCTAATTTGGTGATATTATGTCTTCATTGACACTTAAATGTATAATTCCAGATATATGACTAATACAACAAATAATGCCAACTTGAGGGGAAACTGAAAGTTTACCAATACTTGAAACAAAACTTTAAATTTTAGATTTATCTACCGTTCAATCTACATATTATGCAAATACATATCATGAATACCACTACCTATTAGCAGGTTCTTTTGATTGGTTGATTTCACAAGGTAAGGAATTATGACTAAAACTTGCCAGATAAAACTTGGCCTAATTTACGTCAGGGGATCCACTAAGAAATTAACATCTAATAAACAATTTATTTGGGAAGGATGTGCTGTAGTTGAGTACTGGTGGCCAACATTCACAAGGTAAGGAATTAAGACTAAAACTTGCCAGATAAAACTTGGCCTAATTTACGTCAGGGGATCCACTAAGAAATTAACATCTAATAAACAATTTATTTGGGAAGGATGTGCTGTAGTTGAGTACTGGTGGCCAAAATTTATTATAGCTTATTCAGGTGGTTATTTAGCAGGCCTTAGTACCCAGACAGCAATATAAGTTACCTGCCCCACCTCCCCAGTTAGTAAAAGCATATGAAAAAGTCTCGAGTAAAAGGAGTGCACTCACAACTTTACAGCGCGAATGAAGATACTTCCACCAGACCCACCTCCCCTTTTTAGTAGTCCTCCATCTCCAACCCCACCCTCTGCAGTTACTGATCCATTCAAATATAGTGTATCCTTCACTAGAAGCTTAACGCGTCCGCCGCCATTCCCTCCTAACTGGGCAGCAGATGGGCCACCACCCTTACTCCCATAACTCCATGGCTCCGACAAAGTTGACCATGCATAAACATCACCACCCCAATTGCTTGTCTTATTGTTTTTCAGACATGAAGCACCTCGACCGCCATGCCCTCCACCAGCTCCATCATAGTCTACTGGTGTACCACTGGTTTGAGGAGGCGGCAATCCACCCAAGGATGTTGTATTTATAGAAGAATAGTGTTCCATACTCAAATTGGCAGCAGATACAACAACTGAACCAGCAGCGATGGATGCATATTTACCCACATTGACACTACCAGACAGATTAAAAGTAACCATGCAGCCTTCTATGGGGCACACTATTGAAACATGTGGGAGTATCTCTAGGTTTCCCATACCATAAACGTAAAGATCAGAACTCCAATACAAGTTTGAGTTCAAAAAGCATGTAGTATTAAATGATCCAACACCTTCCAAGTCTTCACAAGATACAGAATTATTCAATGGTGATGCTAAAGTTGATGTTTCAGCATAAGTAGTGGTGCCACTCTTAAAATCATCATGTAAATCTGATTCAGAATCATGCAACCAGAATTCAGGCCCTATTCCCTCACTAATATGCTGCCCAGAACTAAACGAAAATGCAGATATACAAAGATGCCCCAACAAGATGCACCAGCAAAGGTAACCATGCCTTACCAAAGGATGCATTACCACATGCAGTATCTGAATATTAAAATCTTAATTCCACAATGTAGACATGCTCATAATCTGACTAAGTCTTGGCTCTTGGCTAGTTCTTATAATCATAACTAAGAATGGAATATCAAGCTACTTAAACCATTTTTTGGACTCATGTAGCCCCAATGTTACAGGAAAAAAACGGTGTTTCTCGCTGCTATCTGTCCCATAACCAAGATGCAATAACCCCGTCCTGCAATGAAGGGAATAAGTATGAGAAGAGGTCTATAATTGCAGAAATGAAAGATCAAGCAACAAGACAAATAATATAATTCACATGTGACAAGCTAAGAAAATAACTAACTAGACCTGGCAAACTAAGATCTGATATGAAGTTTCATGGGATCGTAAATAAGTCGACTATTCTAGAGATTGATTGTACTTGTGAGATAAAATAAAACTGGTAAGGAAATAATGACAAAACAGGTATCTATAAACTCTTAGCTATCAAAGAGGAATTATGAAGTATGAGTAAAGTTCTTCTAGCACCCAAAGAAAGTCATTTCACAGATTGTAATTGAAACCATTAGAAACTATCATAAGCTTTCATGTAATACAGCTAACTGCTAATCAAACTTGTTTATTTTCTTGAGAACATACTAATGGTAGTGCGACAGCATCACAAAAGATACTCCATTGGTCTCATAATGAGTGTCCCTCTATCCATTTTAGTAATGAGCAATCACTGTCAAGAAGTCAAAATAGGTTATCTTGTTCATCAACTGTTTCACCCTTAAAGACCATGATATTTCATAGAGGAACGGAACTTAGGGGATGAGAGTAATGTGACTGACTAATCACGGAAGTAAGTAAATTCACTTAAATTTTAAAAATGTCAGCAATCTAGACTGCTAGTGACATATAATGCCATGTGGAAATGCTTGCAACAGGCCTTTCTCAAAATCTACAAGTATCAACAAAAAGGTTAAGATTCACTTTCACCGGTTAGTCATTTATTTATCATAAGACTCAATCATTAACAAGAAAAATAAATGTAGCTCTTCAATAACTTCCTGGTCATTTTTTTTCTCTATGGGTGTAATTTGCATAACCACAAAGCAGTTTTTTTTTGTGTGCTTAGTTAAAGGAAATTATCAATGTTTGCTGGTTTAGTCAAATATGCATGAATGATTTGCTAATTGTTAAACAAAAATTGTAACGAATTCCACTTTTACAGTTCATAGCATCGCATAAACAAATTCAAACTCAAAAATAACATTGCAATTCAAAGAAATAAAAATTCACACAATGCAGATCTCCAATACCGAAATTCTACATCGAAAAAAGAAAAGAAAAAAGGAACACGTAGTAATAGTACTACTATTCCTTAATTCCAAACTAGTCAAACAAAAAAAAAAAAAAAAAACTAGAAACAGAGCAAAGTGAGTTGTGTACAACAAACAGAACCATCTGTCGTTCAATTTTCCAATTTCATTTGTTCAACAATCAAACAACAAACAAAACTCGAATCCAAAAATCATCACATGATTTCCATCAAAACGAAGCTTCAGATACAGATTCGGAATTCAAAATTCATGAAACTGAGACAAGAGAGAGAGAGAGAGAGAGAGAGAGAGAGAGTTGAGTACCGTTTGTGAAGCCAGTGAGGGAGAGCGAGAGAAAAATGAAAGGCAGGAAAAAATCTCCAGTGAATCTGCAAGTGAAGCTTCGTTCTCTCTCTGTCCTTGTAACTTTATTATCAAAAATGGTTTCTACTTTGTCTCTTTGTATTATTTTACTGAGAAAGAAGGGAAAGAGCAAACGAGAGAGTCGAGTGTCTACGAGACTACGACTACGAGTCCAAGCTACGTTTGCATAGCTGGACTGTGATAAAGAATTTCAGTGGATTTTTTTTTAGTGATTACGACTTTTATTCCAAGTTGCCATCTATATTGCCTTAATTTACGGAACTGCCCTTTTTTAAATTCAATTATCAATTTACCATATCAGAAAACAAGTCAACCGATTATATTCTAATTTAAAAAAAAAAAAAAAATTGTGATCTACTTGGTAACTATACAGATAAGTAAAATCCTTCAAAAGAAAATAAATAATAAGTAATTTAATATCAGATTTAAAAAAAATAATAATAATTTAAACCGTCATTTTATCTCAATTCCATTAAAAAGGTAACCAAAAATGGTGAAAAGATATGACTAATTAATGTCTTTTTCTTTTTTACAAAATTTGTTTTTTAAATATTACAATAATTCGAGATTTGATGAAATGGAACACAATCCGAACCCACAATCTTATCATTTTTTTTTCTCAAATATTAGTTCATAAATTACTATTATTATAACAATTACAACGTCACTAAAAAAATCTGGTTTATTTTTCGAATTTAAATTTAGGGTTTATTAAAAGTTTTTTTTTTTTTCAACCGAATTTAATAAACAATTCCCTACTCTTTTTTTTGAAATTTGATATTGCTATAAATTAAGATCTATCTGACATATTTAAACCGATATAAATTTAAAAAACTATTAACAAGATAAATAGATAGATAGGTTTTCGATACTTACTATTTTGTTAAGAACAAGTAGAACACTAGTAAATTTTCTCAAGAATAAATGCACGACTAAGTCAACCAATGTTTTGCAATTTGTAATCTAATTTATAATGAAAAAAAGTTAAGAAAGACAACAAAGAATGGTCCAAGTAATGGAGACTAGGGTAAAGTGGAAATTAAAGCAATGAACAGGGGCCATTAGTTTAGGGTTGAGGAGACATATAGACAACAGTCCAAACCGTTCCCTTTTTATTTTTATAGATAGTGCTGGCGGGTCCCGCGTTCCCGTTCCAACCTGCTACATTGTCCGTTGTCGTTTGATGTCAGCTACTTATAGGTGGAGGGGTGAGTGGTGACAATTCGCACGTGCCCTCCAAGTCACGTGATGTTGGCATGTGAATACTTAGGAGGCACGTGAGAATAATGGATCGGCCCGTCTTTTTATAAAATCCGGAACTACATAACGGGCTTTGAAGTTATTGAGCCACCAAACAGTAACTAAAACCTATCAATTCAAGGCCCTTGTTTTATTCTCCCCAAAATGAACATCATCAAGTTTTTGATGAACATCATGGAGAGAAAACCAAAAGTGGCCATACAACTTATCATACTTTTGTTTTTAACCACTTTTGAATTTTTAATTATTAATAACCACTTTTTTAAAAAAAATTCATTTTAGTACCATGAATTACCAGAGTACCCCTGAAAATAGTGTTCTTTAAGCCTCGCAACAAACTTGAAATCACGACTAAATTGAAATACACAAACTTGAAATCATGCCTAAATGGAAATAGTAAAACTTGAAATCATGCCTAAAATAGAAATACTAAAACTTGAAATCTGGACTAAATTGAAATTAGGATAAGTTTTTTTTTTTTTTTTTCCCTTCTTCTTCCTCATCTTCTTCCTCAAATTCGAATTAGGGTTAGGTTTTTGTTTGGGATTTTTACAAACCACATCGCCGGCACACCTAGCTGCCGGAAAGACTCCCGGTCGTCGATCCAACCAGCGGCGGACGAACCAGCGACGCATGACCCCCGTCGCGGCATCGCTTGGTCGTTCGTGGTCGTCGCTAGTTCGTGCGACCAACCAACAGCTGGTTCATGGTCGTCGGTGGTTCGTGGCGTGGCCGAGATGCTTGTCGGCGCTCGGCGGCCGTCGACCATGCCGGTGAGAGAGAGATCGCGTTGAGAGAGGGAGATCGGTGAGAGAGGGAGATCAGAGCAGAGAAGAGGAAAGAGAAAGAAAAAGAAAAGAAAGGAGAGAGAGAGAGCTGATTTGGGGGTTTTATATGAGGGCTTTTGAGTAATTTCTCAAAAACATGGTTAAAAACAATTAAAAGTATGCATGTGGTTAAAAACGAATTTCCTATAATATATGTGGTCATTGTTGGTAATTTTCACTCAAAGTTTTTGATAAATATATATTTTTCATTTTTGTGGTTTTTTTTAAGCTATTTAAAAATATATATAATATATATATATATATAAATACTATTTTGTTTTTCTAGTGACCAATGAGCTTACAAAATCCAAAAGCTATTACTATATTTCAAAATCGGGGAATGAAGCATGAATTGAACCCACAATTTTTTTAGATATCACTTGCCATATTACTCTATGAATTATATAGTAAAGATAAATCACAAATTAGTCAATTTATCATATCACTCACAATATTTCCTTATGAATTATATGGTAACGATAAATCACATTCCACTTCGTTAAACCATAAATTTATTGTTATAGTGCAAAACACAATATTGGCTTCCTTTTTTTTTTTTTTTTTTTTTCTGTAAAAAGGCTTACATAGTTAAAAAAAAAATAGTCATTTTGTCATATCATTCACCATATTATCCCACGAATTATGTGGTAACTGTGGTTGCCAAAAATGGCACAGCCCAAATATTAAGGCCCAACGGAAGACAGGCCCAATCTGATGTGATAAGCTTTGACCAAGTCTGAGAAGGACCAAGTCAGCTGGATGTTATCCAACTCAAGAAATTGACCAAGTTAGCTGGCTTTTATCATTTGATAACTACCCAGCTTGAGTTCCATTCAGTTTTGAACTAGGGGTGGGCACCAACCAGCTAACCCAACCCAACCCAACCCGACTCGACTAACCCGACTAGATTGGGTTGGGTTGCTTTTAAGATTGGGTTGGGTTGGGTTAATAAAATATAACTCAACCCAACCCGACATAAATAATAAAAAATAAATTAAATAATTTTATTTATTTTAGATTTATTATGAAATCTCATATTTTAAAATATTTAAAGTTTTTACTCATGCACCATTTATAATATTATAAAGGGATAGTATCATTTCCCCCCTACATTATCATCTATTAGTAAGTTTGCCCCCTGTATTTTCACTAATGGTCGTTTTTCCCCCTGAATCCAAACGTATTCGTCGTATTCCCCCCTACCGTTAGTTTTTCTGCTAAAAAGCCCAGTTGACTGTTATCTTATTTTTGACTCAAAGGGTAATATGGTAACTTAACACGTGAACATGAATTAGAATTAGAAATAGAAATTTGTCAAAAATGGAATTTTTTCTGTTATAAAAAACTAAAAAATAGAATTAAAAAAAAATGATGGATCTGGTGGAGTGATCCATGGACAACACCATCTATAAAACAATAATCAAACCAAATCAAGACCAAACCTTCCCTCTCCCACCGTCGAAACCAAGATCAAACACAGACCAAACCCTCCCTAGCCCACCGTCGAAACCAAGACTGAACCCTCATTCTTCCACCACCGAAACCCAGACTGAACCCAGCAAACACTAAACTGCCCAGAAAACCCAAACACAACCTTAACTCCAAGATCTTCATCACCATTTTTAATTTCGTTTTTTTTAACATCTTCAACATTTTTGTTGACGGTGAAATTTGGATTACCACGCGACCAACAATTAAATCAAAACAATCGTCAATTAAGAAAGAAAATCAATGCAAGCAAGAGACCAATTTACGTGGAAAACCCTTGAATGGGAAAAAACCACGGCGTCCCCGGAGGACAAGAAAATATCACTATAGTTCCTTTATTTCGGTTACACACTCCAATCTCTCGAATTATTGATTTTCTCTCTTTTGGTTTTCGAACCCCTTCCTCATGGGATAGAGGTTTTATTTATACATGTTAATTATGGTTTTTCCCTTGATCCTTGTCGTGTTGGTAGTAGGACTTCCTCTTGGTTTTGTATTGGGAGTCCCATGTTGTATTGGATTAGGACTTCTTCTCTTCGCCTTTTCCTATGACTCCTGGTTATCGTGGGTCTTCTAGGAGTTTTAGGGTTTTATTTTCGTGTTTCTACTGAGTTGGTTCGTACCTAGTACGCTGATGCGGCGAACATCTCCCCTCCTGGGTATTAACCTTCGGCGACCATGTCTCTACCTTTGGCGAGTACATATCTATCTCTGGCGACCATACCTTTGACTTTATTGACTTGACGTTTACATACTGACTGGTCCACGTTTTCTCCTTTGACCTGGTCGATGAGTGACGTGGCAACCTGTTCTTCAATATTTATTGATTCCTTTGATGACGTGGCTGCTTGGCGAAATTATATATACAACAATACCCCTATAAATACTTCGAGCTGAGCGCATATTTTGGGTTTTCAACTTGTTTGTTTCTGCGAGCAGTATTTATATCCATGCTTTAAGATTTCGACGCATTCTGTAAATAACTTCCCTCTTTTTCCTTTTCACCACATGCTATATTAATTGGTTGATTCTTCCGGTGCAAGCTTTTAATTTCAGCCACACAACCTCTGGCACTTCCACTTACTTCACAGGTGAAGATATATTTTGACGGCTTGGTGATCCTCGAGGTGCCACATGTCTGTTACTTGGTGGTGACTGTTGCGGCCAGTTATTGTGACCGTCACTCACTTTAACCAAATGTCTTTTATCTGATTTTTTCTTTTTGAATTTCAAAAACTCCCCCTTTTAATGTCCGATCGTTTCTCATTCTTCTCTATCCTCTCACATCTCCATTAATCTTTTCTTTCTCTTAAAGTAGAGTTCCTTCATTGTCTTTCATTCTTCTCCCTCAGAAACTTCTACCATAAATTTCTTCTATTTGATTTCATTGTCAAACAGCTCATCTTGAACTCGATCGTGCTTATTTCTTGGCGTCCCCAAATCTCCTGCTCATTCTCCGAACCTAGGGTTTTTCTGGTGAGTTTTCATGGATCCCTTCTTACGTTCTTCTCTTTTTAATCAAATGATGCAAGCTATAGAGCTTGGTGACAAACGTACTGCGGACAAAATCGAATCTTTGATTCATAATTTTCATCCGGATTCTCCAGTCCCACTTTCTGTTTATGTTCCATATTCTAAAGATGATTCTATCCCTAGCATTTCTCCTTCGTCTTCCGATAGTGATTCTCCAGTGATGCCGAGATCTTCTAAATCAGGTGGCAGCAAACGACGCGCCTCTAAGGTTCCTCGCGGGTCCCTACTGGATGCGCAGACAACTATTGATTCTGATGTTGAAGAACATCGACGGGATAGGCTACACTTCTCGTTTGATCGTCCGTGTTCTTTCGACACCGAAGTTAATGTGGTAGGCGAGGATGAACTCCGCAAGTATATGAGTCGCTTTGCAATTCCCGACTCAGTAACTTTGATGCTATCTGGTAGTCGAGCAGCATGGAATCCTCCCGAAAATACAGTCGCCGTTTATGGTGCCATGCTCAGCTGTGGAGTAACCCTTCCTCTTCAGCCTTTCATCGCTAGGTTTCTTGCAGAGGCTCGAATTGCACCCGCTCAACTTGCCCCAAATAGCTATAGGATTCTTATGTGTTTGGGATTAATGTGGAAGTTGAAAGGTTATGACCCCCCTACGCCTCGTGAGATTCGCCATTTCTATACTTTAAGGCAGGCGGGCAACAGTGGAACTTACTTTCTTTTTTCTTCTTTCTTCGCCCGTGAAGAATTGGATCCCAGAGAGAGTGGCGAATCCTGGGCAAATAGAGATTTCTGGTGATGAGAAGAAGAAGAGATTTATTTGGGGTTTCCCTACCTCAAATAAGAGATGGAAGAACAGCTGGTTCTTTGTTGGCGGCGAGTGGGGTAGAAACGTGTCCGCCCTTGGTCTCCTAAATCTTGCGGCGAAGAAGGTTCCCCGGCACTTTACTTCTCCCGATACTTGGTCGAAGGCCATCCCAGTATTGTTGTACGGAGAGATATCTAATCTCGCTGCTGCGGCCATCCTTCCTTTAGATGAAAGGGGCCGTCCATTTCTTTTGGACGAAGATAAAATGATCGCTCAGCGACTTTTTTCGCGCTTACCCGCCAGACTTCCTCGCCGTAAGTTTTACCTGCTTTCTTTGGTTTCATAGCTTTGCTTTTCCCATTACTAATATTTGGTGATTTTTCTTGCAGTGTGTGACTTTGATACTGTCTGTGACTTACAAGTTCGGGCAGTGAAAAATTCTAAGGCTGCCAGTAAAAGACATACTGCTGGTTTGGCCAAGGAAGGAGTTGCTAGCTCGGATGGTGGCGATCCCTCAGATGGTGAGGAAGCTGGTGATATTCCTGAGGGAGGGGTCGAATCGGGACAACCCCTTGTGTATACAGAGGCTGCTGTGAACACTCCTGCTGTGAATACTGCTGCTGCGACCACTCCTGCAGCTACCTCCAGCCGAAAGGGAAAAGAGAAAGTTGGAGTTTCAGGGTCAGTCAGTGACACTCCTATTTTTGACGCGGATGTCCCTGAAACTCCCCTTGATCCTGCGAATGACCTAACCCCTAGGACCGGTAGAGGCAAACGCCCGGCTGAGGGCACCCCTGATCATACTGCTCGACCTTTGAAGCGGGCATCAAGAGTTGTGCAGTATGTTGTTTCTTCGAACGAGGAGGGTGCTGATGGACCTGTATTCACCGAAACTCCCTCTACTCAAACACCTGTTCCTGAGGCTCCTACTGGTGGGGTGAGTGCGGTGGTGTCTCCATCTTCTGAGGGAGTTAACAATTTGAATGCTCCTGCCTCCTCCCCGACCGGTGCAGCTTCTCCTTCGGAGGCTGTGGGTGGGTCGAGTGTGTCTTTTGCTAGTCAACCCGGGCCATCTGGTCAACCGGGGCCAGCTGATAAGCCGGAGCCATTGAAATAACCTGGGGCTTCTACATCGGGTTCGGGCGCTGCTCATGAAGTTCCTCCCGTGGATCCAACTGAAGTTGGTGAGGGAGTTGAGTCTGTTTCCCTTTCAGACTTTTCGGCTGCTGAGATTTGCTCATACCTGATGAATAACGATGTTTATGTCGGTGAGGGTTGGGAGCATGTGAAGAGTAGGTATTGTAACAGAAAGATGGAATTTTTCTTCAACTACCACTCTTTGGTGAGTCTTTTGCAGTATTCGTTTTGTACTCTGATTTGTGTGTTTCCTGACTTGCCTATTTTTCATTTCAGATGATGTCTGAGATGGCTGACAACTACAAGCGCGGAAATTTCCTTTCTAAGGATATAAAATGCCTGCGAGAACAGGTCTCTACTTTGGCAGCTGAGAAACTCTTTGCTGAGGAAGTCCATACTCAGCAACTTGCTAAGTTGAGGGAATCCGCAGATGGTTATCTTTCAGCTCAACTAGTTGCTGAAGAGAAATTGGCTGCTGCTGAGGATGAGATTCATTCGCTGCGAGAGCAACTCTCCGCTAATCAAGAATCGCTCGCAGTACGTTTCGAGGCTAAGCGACTAACTGAAGAGGCAAAAGAGAGAGCTGAGCGTGAGGCTTTGGACCTGCGCAACCAGTTGTCCTCGCATGACGTTATCTTGAATGATTTCAAGGCCGTGCTGGAGGTTGAAACAGTTGATCGTTTCAAGAGATCCCCCACCTATGATGCGCTTTTGCTGCGTGAGTTTGAACGGGGCATGAGGCAGTCGAAGAAGTTCTTCGCCATGAAGGACCATTCGAATGAAAAGGCTTTAAATCACTTTAACAGGTCTCTTAAACAGCATATGGCCAGTGGAGTGGGTTCGATTAAAGATCAGATAAAATGATGGAAAGCCCACTGCCATTATAACAGGACTGAGCCTCATCCTATGCATTTAGAAATTCCCAATAGGCGTGTCTTCAACACTTACTACTCCGGTCAGAAGGACAGCTTTTCTGGTTCTGGTGCTGAACCTGATTTGGGTCCTATTGCCGGTAGGGATTATGGGCCTTTTATGCCAGATGGGGACGAAGAAATTACCTGGCCTTCTGAAGATGAGATCAAAGATGAGGAAGATAGCGAGGGACCTCCTGCAGCTAGTTGAGATTAGGTCTTCAATTGTAAATATTTATATCTTTTTTGCAGCTCCAATTGTAAATGATTTTGTTTATAAGTTAATTTATAACTCCTTTAGTTTTTACTTTGGTTCAACTGCCGTTGCTGAGTTTTTGGCTTGCTCTGTGTTTCACCAAGTCTAGCATATTTTTGTGTATTCAGCTGCTATTCGCTGAATTTTTTGCTTAGTGTTTTACTAAGTTTTTAGCATTTTTCATTGTATTCAGCTGCCGTTGCTGGGTTTTGGCGTACTCAGTATTTGTCAGGACGTATCCGACCATACACTGAGTTTTTAACATGTTTTTATTTATTCAGCTGTTATTGCTGAGTTCTGGCGTACTCGGTGCTTTTCAGGGCGTACTCGCCCACACCAAGTTTTTCTCTGGGGATCTTATTCTCCTTGTAGTGGCGATCACCAATTTTTATAGCTTAGGCTATGGCGACGCAGTTGCCTTTGGCCTGCTTTGATTTCGAGGGTCGCTGCTCATTCTTATTGCTGTGAGTATGAAACTCGTCTTTACGCAATGGTATTTTGTGATATACGACGGCGAATGCCATTTGTAACTGGCGAGTCAAGTTACGAATTCTTAGTAATAAATTACTCTTTATTGGATACTTCCTGCAACTTTTATCAAAACAGCAATACAGAAAAAAATGCTAAAACGGAAACTACCTAAGAATAAAAATATTAAACTAAATCTTAGAAGCAATGGAAAAAATGTCAAGAGTAATATATTTTAAGGTACTGCGCATTGCATGGCCGAGGTAGTTCGCCAAAACCCTCTCGAGTGATGCGATATGCCCTGTGACCAACTATGCCTGTGATTTGATAAGGCCCTTCCCATTTGTTTGCGAGTGATCCTGCAGCTTTGTCTCTAGTTCCTGGGTTCACCCTTTTCAGTACCAAGTCGCCGAGTGCGAACCTCCTTTCACGCACATGCGAATTGTAATACCTGGCTACCCTCTGTTGGTACGCAGTGTTTCTTATTTGTGCGCGTTCTCTTCTTTCTTCTAACTCATCCAGACCGTATTTTAACATATCAACATTGAGTTCCGGCTGAAAAAGTTGTACTCTTGGTGAAGAGAAAGATGTTTCCACGGGAATGACAGCTTTAGCTCCGTAAGCTATGGAATATGGGGTCTCACCTGTCGAACCTCTTTCTGTGGTTCGATATGCCCAAAGTACCTGTGGTAATTTTTCTGCCCAATTACCCTTTTTCATTGCCAATTTGGCTTTCAGGTTGTGTTTTATGATCTTGTTCACCGCTTCAGTTTGGCCATTTGTCTGCGGATGTGTTGGGGAGGCGTAGTAGTTGTTGATACCATACTTGTCACATAACTCCCTGAATTTATTACTATCGAATTGGGTCCCATTGTCGGTGATGATGGTGTTTGGTATCCCGAATCTGTACATGATATTTTTCTTCATAAAGCTTATAGTGTTTGCTTCCATTATGTGCACCAATGGTTCGACTTCTACCCACTTGGTAAAATAATCCACTGCTACAATATCGTGTTTTGCTCCTCCTGATGCTGTTGGCATTGGGCCGATCAAGTTAATTCCCCACATGGCGAATGGCCAAGGCGAGGTAATGTTCTGCAAGAATTCAGGTGGTTGGCGGATGTTGTTTGCAATTTTTTGACACGCCTCATACCTTGCTGCCACCCTTTTAGCATCGGCGAACAGTGTTGACCCGTAGAAACCCTGCCTTAATGTTTTGTGGGCTAGGCTGGCACCCCCAACGTGATTCCCACAATTTCCACTATGTATACTCCTCAGGATACCTTCGGCTTCTTCTGGTCCGACACATCTCTGTAATGCCCTTCAGTACCCCCTTTTGTACAGTTCTCCATTGAGTACTGAATATCTCGTAGCTCTGTACTTTAATCGTTTTGCCTCTAACGGATCACTTGGGAGTACATCATTGACGAGGTATTCTTTGATTGGTGTAATCCAGCAACCTTTATCGCCAAAGATTGCCCCGACTTCCTTTAATCTGACTATACTCGGTTGTAGTAGGTGGATCATAGAAATAGTTCTGGGCCAGATGTTGATTGTGGCGGATGCCAATTTGGCCAAAGCATCGGCCTGCTCGTTTTCTTCTTTGGGGACCTGGACAATTCTGTATACTTTAAATCTTCCCAGCAGCTTCTTTGCTAATTCTAGGTAGGCGATCATGTTTTCATCTCTCGCCTGGTACTCATCTAGCACCTGATTGACAACAACTTGAGAGTCGTTGAAGATTTCCACCTCATCTGCTCCTAGAATTGTGCAAACCTTTACTCCTGCTATTAGTGCCTCGTATTCAGCTTGGTTGTTAGTAGCTTTGAAGTTAAAACGTAAGGCACATTCGACTGAATCTCCTTCTAGGATTGACACCATTATCCCTGCCCCGCTGCCGTGCGTGTTTGACGATCCGTCAACGCGGAGTTGCCATTTGAATACTTTCTTATTTTGCTCCACCATTATTCTCTCCACTTCTACACTTGGCTCGGTGAACTCTGCTACAAAGTTTGCCACTGCCTGGGCTTTAATTGCTGTCCTTGGAAGATACTCTACATTGAAGATACTCTACTCGATCGCCCACTTTGTTAATCGGCCGGATACTTCTGGTTTCTGCAGAATTAATTTTAACGGGCAGTTGGTGTATACTCCGATTTTATGAGCCTAGAAATATGGCATTAGCTTCCTTGTGGCTGTTATTAGAGCGAGTGCCATTTTTTCGGCTGGCGAGTATCTATTAACAGTGCTTTGCTGGTGTAGTATATTGGTTTCTAGACCCCACCCTCCTGTCTTACCAGCATGGAACTTGTGGCCGCTTCAGAAACGGATAAGTACATGTACAGTGTTTCTCCCGTTTCTGGTTTTGATAGCAGTGGTGCTTGCCCGAGGTAATCTTTTAAGGCCTGAAAAGCCCTTTCACAGTCTTCGCTCCACTCGACTCCCTTACCCTTCTTTAGAGCTTTGAAGAATGGTAGGCATCGATCCGTTGATTTAGCTATGAACCTGCTCAGCGATGCCAGACACCTCGTGAGTCTTTGGACATCCTTCAAAGTTTTTGGCGAGACCATTTTTGCCAATGCTTGGATTTTTTCGGGGTTCACCTCAATTCCTCTTTGATGTACTTGATATCCGAGAAATCTTCCTGATGGTACGCCGAACACGCAATTTGCTGGATTCAACTTCATTCCAAATTTCACCAACACATCAAATGTCTCCCTCAAGTCATCTATATGTTTATCTGCTGTGACGCTTTTTTGTCAGCATGTCGTCAACGTAAACCTCCATATTTCTTCCTATCTGTCTGGCGAACATCTTGTTGACTAAGCGCTGGTAAATCGCTCCAGCATTTTTTAGGCCGAACGGCATGACTGTGTAACAGTATAACCCTTGGTCCGTGGTGAATGCTGTCTTCTCCTCATCTGGCTTGTGCATTTTTATCTGGTTATAACCTGAGTAAGCATCCATGAAGCTCAATGTCTCATGTCCGGCTGTTGCATCGACCAATTGGTCAATTCTTGGTAGTGGGAAGCTATCCTTGGGGCAGGCCTTGTTTAGGTCGGTAAAGTCGACGCACATTCTCCATTGGCCATTCTTCTTCTTCACTAGAACTACATTCACCACCCATTCCGGGTACTTAACTTCTCTGATTGACCTTGCGGCGAGCAGCTTAGACACCTCCTCTTTTATCGCCGCACTTCTCTCTGGGTTGAAGCTTCTCCTTTTTTGCACCACCGGTTTGCATTTTTCGTTCACAGCTAGGTTGTGTGAAATAACGCCTTTATCAATCCCCGACATGTCTTCATGGCTCCAAGCGAAAATCCCCTTGTACTCTTTTAGCAAGCTTATCACATCTCTCTTGACTCGTTCAGCCAACCTTGCTCCGATCCTGACTGTTTTATCCGATTCTGCTTCATTTAGAACAATTGACTCAGTTGGCTCTTCTTTCTCTCTGTTCGCTTTGTCCCTTGGGTCTAATTCGAATGCTTTCGGGTTTTCTTCCTGTACTTCTTTATTTACCTCGAATATATTTAAGGTCTCCATCCCTGCCTTATCTTTAAAGATTGAAAGGTTGGCGCGGTGAGCCATCTCCTGTGATCCTTTTAGTTCTCCGACTCCAAACTTTGTGGGGAACTTTACCTTTAACGTGTGGGTTGAAGTGACAGCTCAGGCTTTGTTAAGAAACGGTCGGCCAAGCAAAGCATTATACGGCCAATTGTGGATGTCGACTACAACAAAATCCAAGAGGATTGTTCATCGACATGGTGCTGTACCAAACCTCACCGGCAGTTTCACAGTTCCCAAAGATCTTACTTCTGCGCCCCCAAAACCTTTTAGCGGTACATGAAAGGGTTCTAGATCTTTCCTATCCAGTCGCAGCTCATCGTACACTCTAGCACTTAAAATATCTGTTGAACTTCCGTTGTCAATCATTACCCGAAGGACATCGCTGTGTGCAATTTGAACTCCCACTACGATTGCATCGTTAGGTTTTACATCAATTTCGTCGGAGTCTTCCGCTGTGAATGTTATGGGGTCATGTCCTTCTCTTCCTTTCTTAGGGTTCCTTTGCACAGAATTAATCTCCATGTTTCTACTGTCTTGCATTACCTCCCGGACTTCTGACATCCTTTCTCGATTGCTTTTCCCAGTATGGGGCCCGCCAAAGATGGTGTTTATAGTGGCGTTAGGGCTGTTTCTCCACGGACTCCTCCTTTCCTGCCCGTTCCCTTGGCGGTTGTCTTGACGACCACCTTGCTTGTCACCTTTCAAAGTAAAATCTTTTAGATGTCCATCTCTGATCAAACTCTCAATATGGTCACGCAACTGGAAATACTTTGAAGTCTCATGCCCATGATCTTTATGAAATCGGCAGTATTTGGTTGTATTTCTCCTGGCATTAGCTGATTGTTGCCGAAGGTATTTGGCAAGTCCTTTGCCTTCTACCACAGAAAGTATTTCCTCTTGATCGCCAACTAAGGGGGTGTAATGGTTGTACTTTCCTTGAAACCTACTGGCTCGGTTATTTCCCTTGTTTTCCCTTGGATGTCCCTTTTGGCCCTTTTCGTCTCTCTAGCGATCACGCGACTGCGTCTTCTTGTTATCTTTATGCTCTAATTTTGAGTCAGGCTTGTGGCCATGTACGTAGCTACCCCCTTGCGCTACTTCTTCCTCTTCTGCCAATGCATAATCGCCAGCTATTTCCATCATCTCTTCATAAGTTTTTGGCATATCCCTTCGCAGATCAAAGGATAGTCGCCCACTTTGCAACCCATTGGTGAAAGCGATAACAGCTACATCACTAGCGTCTTCAATTTGGGCAACCTCCTTCCCGAATCTTGCTAGATACTTCTTGATTGACTCATTGCGCTCCTGCTTTAGATTTGATAGATGGGCGAGTGACTTCCTTCTCTGTACGCTCCCATGAATTATCTTATGAACACTTTGCTGAGGTTTGAGAAATTGCTTACACTTCCGGGTGGAAGTCTTCCAAACCACCTGGAGGCGAGGTCACCGAATATTTGCAGGAAGGTAAGGCATAGCAGTCCATCATTGGATGAATACTGGGCCATAATATTGTGAAATCGGTGAACATGCTCCTTCGGATCTCTGCTTTCCTTATACTGTTCAATGGTTGGCATTCTGAATCTATCTGGGAACTGGGTGCGAGCAATGTGATCGACGAATGGACTCTCCGACTCATCATCTGAAGACACGTTGCGACCATATCTCCGTGCCATTGCTGAAACCTTCATCGACAGCTCTTGTAAAACGATATCTCGATGGCCAGTTGGTTCTCCGGCTGGATCGAGTCTGCTCTTGATTGTCATTCTCTCATAGTTATCCTTATCATTCTAATTCCTACCAATCTGATCTTCCGCGCTCTCAGACCTTCTTCACCGTATCCTTTTGGATGGTAATTCTCTTCTTTATCGGGGACTTCTGTCTTCAGATGAGATTGAGCGGTGTCTTCGCCGTCTCCTTTGGTGTGTGTCATTGGAATTTATCCCATGTATCTGTTCGTGATCTTGCATCTTCGGGGTTTCGTCATTCGTCACACCTTTTCTCTTTCCATATCTTCTTTCCTCGAAACCTTCTGGGTGATCCTGCGGAGTTTCTTTGAGGGTCTGCCTCACTTGAGCATCAGGGGTTGCAATGTGGATTTCTGACCGTAATCTCCCGAGCGACTGGATTCTAGGTGTGGCTAATTCGTAGGGAGAAGAGATTCCCTGGCCTATGGGAAGTGAGAGTCCTATTTTGTTAGCCCCGTTGATCAAATTCATCAACGCAGTTTGGAAGTGCTGCAGAGTTCCTGGGTCGGTTGCCCTAGCTCTTGGTGTTGCCGCTGATTGTTCCCCGATTGTCATCGCCCCATCGCTTGTTGGTGCAGTTGCCTCAACAATCTGATCTCCGCTGGAGTTGCCATTCTTGTCACTGTTCATGTTTTCAATTCGCAAGGGTTCTTCGAAGTTTCTGTTCAATCACCCCCTCCTTCTAGCACCAATTGTTGACGGTGAAATTTGGATTACCACGCAACCAACAATTAAATCAAAACAATCGTCAATTAAGAAGGAAAATCAATGCAAGCAAGAGACCAATTTACGTGGAAAAACCTTGAATGGGAAAAAACCACGGCGTCCCGGAGGACAAGAAAATATCACTATAGTTCCTTTATTTCGGTTACACACTCAAATCTCTCGAATTATTGTTTTTCTCTCTTTTGGTTTTCGAGCCCCTTCCTCATGGGATAGAGGGTTCTATTTATACATGTTAATTAGGGTTTTTCCCTTGATCCTTGTCATGTTGGTAGTAGGACTTCCTCTTGGTTTTGTATTGGGAGTCCCATGTTGTATTGGATTAGGACTTCTTCTCTTCGCCTTTTCCTATGACTCCTGGTTATCGTGGGTCTTCTGGGAGTTTTAGGGTTTTATTTTCGTGTTTCTACCGAGTTGGTTCGTACCTAGTACGCTGATGCGGCGAATATCTCCCCTCCTGGGTATTAACCTTCGGCGACCATGTCTCTACTTTTGGCAAGTACATATCTATCTCTGGCGACCATACCTTTGACTTTATTGACTTGACGTTTACATACTGACTGGTCAACGTTTTCTCCTTTGACCTGGTCGATGAGTGACGTGGCAACCTGTTCTTCAATATTTATTGATTCCTTTGATGACGTGGCTGCTTGGCGAAATTATATATACAACAATTTTCATCACCATCATCGTCCAAGATTCCAAACCTAGAAAAAAAAAAAAGAATCATCAACACACCAGCAGAACCTATAACATGACCTTCATCATCACCATCGCCAAAACTAAAACCCATAAAAAAAATTCAAACCCAAAATCTGAAAAACAAAAAATACCACCAATAATCTGATCCAAAGCCACCATCATCATCATTATGACCTCCAAACTAAACCACCATTACTGCCGCACCAACAAAAAAAAAAAAAAAATCAAAAAAATGTAAAACAAAAAAAATAAAATCAACATAAAGCCAACATCACCATTACCACAAAACCCATAACAAAGGATGCTTTGCCGATCACCATAAAAACCCACCCATTAACCCCATATCTCCGGCCACCACCCCAAATCAATGATAAACTGCCACCAACCCAAATCAACAATAAACCGCCACCACCTCCATCTGTAACACCACCAGCTGCCCAAATATCACCCGCCGCCAACCCCAAAATCAACAAAATCAACAATCTCAAACCCTAAACCGAAATGAGAGAGAAAACCAAAATCGAAATCCCTAAATCGAAATCAACCAAAACCACTAACCTAAATCGAAATCAACCAACCACAACCCTCACCCTAAATCGCAATCGACAACAGCCACCACTCCTAACCCAATCCCATAAACCAAACCCCTCACCAATCACCCATACCCATCACTGAACCTAGAAACCAAACCACTGAACACATATCCCAACACCTAAACCCACAGAAAGAGATGAAGAGAGCGGCGATGGGAGAGAAGGAGAAGAATAGAGTGACAGAAGAGAATCAGGTAGAGAGAAAGAGAAGAAGATAGCAGTGGAAGATGAAGAGAAAGAAGAGAATCAGGGAGAGAGAGACGTCGGAGAGAGAGAAGACAGAGAGAAAATTTTCTGATTGAATTGATTTTTATTTTTATTTTTTAATATTATTTTTAATAATTAGTAATTATATATAAGGGTAAAACAGTCATTTAACGTGAGAATTAACATTTTTATCAGAAAAACTAACAGTAAGGGGGAATATGACGAATACGTTTAGATTCAGGGGGGAAATGGCCATTAATGAAAATATAGGGGACAAATTTACTAATAGGTCATAAACTCATAATATAGGGGGGAGAATGATACTTTCCCTATTATAAATGACAAATACAAATACATAATTTTAAATATTTTTATACCATAAATATATAATACATTTATTAAAAATATGCAATTATAGGGTGCGTCCTATAAGTGTTTTTCATTTATGTTTTTCAAAAATAAAAATAAAAATGAAAACAGTGTTTTTAGTTTCAGTTTCGAATTTTGAAAACGCGTCTGGTAGCATATGCTAAAAGCTGTATTCTGAATATGAAAACGGTGAAAACGCGTCTGGTAGATTATCCAAAAATATCAACAAAAAAATATATAATATTAAGTTTGCATTTTTTTTTCACATTATAATAAAAAATTATTGAACAATTTGATTGAATAAGTGGCTCATGCAATATTTCTATTGCAATTTATAAACTTGAATAAAAAAAGAGATCACAAATCATAATCAACCAATCTAATTAAAATAACAGTAAAGATCGAAGACAATATGGTGTTGAAAGAAATTTACAGAATTACAAAGTTCATTTCTTTTTTTATCATGGTTAATTTTATAATTATTGATATAATTATGAATGAAAAACAAATTCATAAAATAAAATTCACAAACGTCCATACATGACCTTTTTGCATCTTTTCTCTACTCGACAAGCATCACTTCAACATAAAAAAATGGCTCAACTTTTTCTTCTTTAATTGATCTTAGCATATGCTTTTTCTGGGTATAGCGATTGTTGGGAATAATGCCATAAGGGCACATGTTGTTAATCTTCTTGCTGAATTAATAATTAGATTGACATTCTATTACATATTTGTGTGTATTTAATGTTATTAATATTGTATTAATAACATAAAATTCCATGATTATTAAATGTAATATTAAACATAGTATATAAGTTGTTGTATACATGAGGATTATGTTTAATATAATAATCTTGATTGCCTGTAATTAATAATTAAAGTTGGGATCTTTAATTAATTAAAATTACTAGTACGGTTCATTCCCATTAAGAATGGAACGGTTTTATCCGAACTGTTGATGTGGTGACATTAGAATGAAGGTACTTTGTATAATAAGATTATACAAGACGTGGACACGATAAATTGGAATCTTTAATGATCTTCGTCTTGAAACAAGGTATTCCCATTTATCAAATAGATGGTCATTTATGGAACGATCTTAATCATGAGTATTTAACAGACTCCTACTTATAGAGTTGTGTCTTTTGACTTATTCAGTATGGTTTGCTCATATTGCCAAACCTAAAACCTAAAACCTAAAACCTTGGAGACATGATAATATACTTAGCTGGGAATGATAATATACAAGATGGAATCTATTCCTTCTTAATTGAAGTAGACAAATAGTTCTCTTGAGTAAATGATTCAGGTCTTGAACGATAGAGCGCTCAATTTATGATAAGATCATAAATAATTGTTCATTAGAGAATCATTGGCACTCAAGGATAAAGACGTAATTGAGAGGTCAACGGATTTGAACCTAGCTCATATTACGAACTGTTTATGGAGGATTGATCTATATGTAATGATTATATCAATGGACGGTTCGATTCCTATTCAAGTAATTAATTCTATAATGACAAGAGTGTAATTCTAGTTTTTTCAGTGGAATAAATCTTGAATTAATAAATCTAATATTTAATTAAAGAGTTTAATTAAATATTAAAGATTTATTGGAGCTTGAAATTATAGGTCCATGTGTCCCCATACCATCTCTATAATACTGTATTGAACATTAAGGTATACTGAGGCTTAGTGATTAATTTGGAATTAATCATCTATACATAAAGAAGTTTATGTATTGTTTTATTAATTAAATATTTTAATATATATATATATATATATTACATTATTTTTAGGGTGATTGATTTCGGTAGATTTTATTATTGTTTCTTAATAGTGTAAAAAAAAAGGGTGGAAAGCTAGCAAGAAGTACTCTTGCTTTTGAACTTATTCAGTTTTTGTTTTGTTTTCTTCATTGGCATTAAATGCAAGGTTGAAATTTTGAAAAGTTTTTCCTACTCCATGCTTCTTGTCTTCTTTGTTCCTACACCCACATGCCACCCTACATATTTTATAAATAAAATTTTAATTGTTAATTTTTATAATGCAAAAGGGAAGAGAAAGAATTGTGAATGCTCAAGCTCTCATTTTTCAAAGTCAAGTTTGGGCACCACTCATTAAAAGAAAATGTTTTCACATTACGAATGATTATCCATTATTGATTAAGGTGGTGCATTTCTCTCTCTCTCTTAATATTAAGAGACACACCCAAAAAGAGTTTTAAAGAGAGATTTTTTGTTTTGAAAAACAAATATAGATGAAATAATAACAAGAAGGGTTCTTGTTCTTACAAGAGAGAGAGAGAGGAACAAAGAAAGGTTCTTTGGTTTTCATTTATAAGAGAAAAATACACAACTCAAAGAATTTTTTTTTTGTTTTTTTTTTTGTTTTGTGTCCTTGTTATTTCTCTTACACGAGAGATTCAGAGAAAAGAAAAATAGATAAATATTTTTAAATATTAAGCCTCTAAAGAATATTGTAAGATAGTCTCTCAACATTTTTTTCAGTTGTCTCAAGTGTTGAGTATACAACAAGTACTGAAATTAGAGAATTGAATTTTTCTATTCAATACTGAGACGCCCACTCGTCGGTTCTTTGGTGTTGGAGATTTGGTGTGGAAGAACTTGGTTCGAGAGAATCACGAAGATTCTACAGTGGAGAAACTCGGTTTGAGCGAATCACGGAAAGTCTACAAGGGTAACGATTTCTTTCCCTACTGTTTATATCAAATATTAGAATCAATATATTCACAACGATCCAGTTTACGAAATTTTTTTAAAAACCGGGCCCACCGCCCTTCCGCTGCGCGGATACCGATTCCGGTTCCTGGAACCAACAGCAATGGCCAAACAAACCACCCAACAACCCATTGTCCACACTAAAGCAGCACCAATCTCGAACCCATCAACACCCAGATCTTTGATATGAAAACTTGGGAAGCGCCAACAAAAAGTTTTCAAGTGAAGAAGAAGAAGAGAAGCCGATCTAAAGAAGATTTGAAGAAGAAGCCGATCAAATAGGAGCCATCAATCAGCTCTTGGAGGAGCAGATCAGTGGCTCCAAAGCCGAAGGAGGATCTCACCTCCTCCGGCGTCGGCTCATGGAGAAAAAAGAAGAAAATTAAACAGAAGAAGAAGAAAAAGAAAAGAAGAGAAGAAGATAAGAAGAACTGAAGAAGAACACACCTATGAGTGACGAACGAAAATAAATAAAAAAGTGTAAAAAAAAATAGTTTTAAAAAAAAAAAAATGAAAAACACGAAAAACATCTAAAAGTTGTTTTTCAAAATTTTCAATTTTAACACTAGTTTTGTTTTTCATTTTGTTTTTGTTTTTTGAAAACAAAATGAAAAATGGTTAATGAACGCGTTTTTAAAATCATTTTTCGAAAATGAAAACAAAAACACCCTTTTTTTGGCATATTGTCTTCATCTTTTTTATTAATTGACACATTCTTGATTATACTTTAAAATGCTTTTTTTCTTCTTAGGATTTGATTAGGAATTTTGTAGAAAGAGTCTAATAATTGTATATAAACTCGAACTATTATGTTGGTTGAAATAAATAATAGATTATCCAACTACGAGATATTCGACGAAGTAATTATAATTGTAAAATGGATGAGAGGCTTAGATGAAGACTTTCCAAGTTGGATAAATTGTTATATTTTTATTTTTTTAATTATGCAATAGATATTTAAACAATTTGTATTATATGTTGTGATTTGATTTTGATGCTTTTTAAGAAATCTAAATTCTATGTGATATGATATTAGATTATTAGGGTGAAAAATTATTTTAAATTTGAATTTTGATATAACAAAATTTGAATTCAAATATATTTTTTCTATTGGGCTTTAAAAACCCAATCCAATCAACCCAACCCAACACAACCCGACAAATATTGGGTACCCGAAAACGCCCACCCCTATTTCGAACTATCGAATCCCACGAAATCAGGACATGATCTCTGGGATTTGATTCTCCTAAAAGAACGAAACAGCCTCCTTGTGAAGCCTATAAATAAGACAGAGAGAGAAGAAATAGAGAGGATTCTGAATGTTTCACTGGAAGCTCTAAAAATCACGTTAGAAACTTTGTTTCTCCATGACAATTCTTCTCCACTCACTTACACACAAAGTTATTTCATTTTTTGCTCTCCTGCTCAATCACGCAGAGTAAAGGATGATTCTTCTTCCATCCAGTCCCATGCAAAACAAAGTCATTTATTTTTCTCTCTAGTTATTTGGCTCCCCTCCATTCAATTTACTGCCTTATGCTATATCAGTTAACAATTGATTTCTAAAGTCAATTATTGTTATTTGGTTCGACTTATTCTCGGTTTATCAACTTTGATCCATAAACTCCCAACACAATAATTCGCTTCTACATAAATCTACGACGGCCATGCCACGTTTCTTGTCGGTCTTTAAAACTACACGCTCTAGTCACATTCGACAATTCTACAAGCACTCAACAGGATCAATATGCACACTACATTTATCAATTATAGTCTTGACTCTACGCTCAGCCTAAGCAATCATAAGGCTATTCGAACGACACCACCCAGAACTCGACGTTTAAGGTTTGATCTTTATTATTTAATAATTCGATGGTTGTTGAAATTGATTACATTCGAGTTTTATTCTATACAAACTGTTTCTCCCATGAATATCTGACTTGAGCGTCGGAGAGTCTCCAAAGGGATCACCCAAACCCTGCTTTCTCTTTTTGACTTTGCAGGATTGTCAGTGCCCTCTGCTCTACCAAATTCAACTGTGGGATTTTTGTAGTCTATAGTAACCACAAAACACTCACCGATTGCCATATTCATGGGCGAATCCAGGAATTTGGCTTTGTGAGGGGGGGCTTGACAAAGACGAATATACTAATATTTAAAAAAAAAAAAAAAAACAAATGTAATAATGTATAGTCTCATGTGTAAATTGTAATAGTACAACAAATAAATTAATAAATAAAATAGACACAACTTTATGAATTAAAATGGAACTCAACGCTCTTTTAAATTTATAAAATCGTCTATAATCGAATATATACAAAGTTGCTATGTGATTTCCCTTTCAATACATATGACCACTTGCCATATTACTCTGTGAATTATATATTAACGACAAATCACAAATTAGTCAATTTGTCATATCACTCACAATATTACTTTATGAAATATATGGTAATGATAAATCACATTCCACTTCGTTAAACCATAAATTTATTGTTAAAGTGCAAAACACAATACTAGCTTCCTCTTTTTTCTGTAAAAAGGCTTAAATAGTTCAACAAAAAAAAAATAGTAATTTTGTCATATCACTCACCATATTATCCCACAAATTATATGGTCACTACTACAAAAATGTTAAAAGACATCGGTTGTTTACATCAGTTTTTAGATAACCGATTTAAAAAAATAATTTAGAAATTGGTTTTTATAAAAACCGATTTCTTAAATATTGTGATTTAAAAAGACAACGGTTTTTGGGAAAACTGATATGGATTTATTTTCCAATAAGAAATCGGTTTTCCTTAAAACTGATATCTTAAATATTGCTGTTTGAAAAGACAACTGTTTTTGGAAAACTAATATGGATTTTTTTTCCAATAAGAAATCGGTTTCCATTAAAACTGATGCCTTAAATATTACGGTTTGAAAAGACAACGGTTTTTGGGAAAACCGATATGGATGCAATAGCAAAATTCTGCTGAAATTCAAATATGACCTATGTCCACATTCAAGTGCGTATCTCTAAAAATACTCAACGTTATTTACTCCAATTTTGACACAAGAAAGTAGACATGCAAACAAACACTTTTCATTCCGACAATATTCCAAAAATCAATTTGAAAAAGTGTGAAAATTAGCGATAAAAACATCTTACTCGCGGATTCGCGTTGCTTCTGACATTTGACTGAATAATTGATCACAACTTTCAAAATACCACCCAGATATTTACGTTCTTTATACCGTTGGATTCGTATTGAAACATTGAAGAACCAATCATGGACAAAAAAATTTATTTCCTTACCAAAAGATACAGTTTTAAGGAAAATATTTGCACAAAAATTGATCATCTCCAATCGCATCTGATCTTTGACTGAATAATTGATCATAACTTTCAAAATACCGCCCATAATTTTACGTTCTTTATACCATTGGATTCGTATCGAAAAATCAAAGAACCCAACATGGACGAAAAAATTTATTTCCTTGCCAAAAGATACAGTTTTAAGGAAAAACGTTTGCACAAAAATATCTCCAATCGCTTCTGACCTTTGACTGAATAATTGATCATAACTTTCAAAATACAGACTAGAATTTTACGTTCTTTATACCGTTGGATTCGTATCAAAAAATCGAAGAACCCAACATGGACGAAAAAATTTATTTCCTTGCCAAAAGATACAATTTTAAGGAAAAAGTTTGTACAAAAATATCTCCAGCAGAACACAAAACCACACAAAAAATGAAATGAAAAATAAACCCACCAATAATTTTTTTTTTAATATATGTTTGTAGTAGAAATTAGAATTTTGATTAATTGAGTAAATTTAAATTTATCAAACAAGTTTTTTTTTTTTTCTAACAACTCATATAGGTTATATATATAAATATTGTGCAATTGTTAACACATCCAATCTTGTAGTTAGGCAGTAAATCTTACCACTTTAACTTTGAGGTTGCAAGTTCAATTTCTCATAATGACAATTAATCCTCATTATTATCAGAGGTGGGGCTGGTCGGATGGTGGGATTAATTTTTGTAATACACCAATTTTATGTCGCGGTTTTTAAATTGGTTTTATAAATAACCGATATGTTTTTGCGTGTTTTTACATCGGTTAAAAACCGATGTCTTTGGCGTGTTTTTTTCTAAATCATTCAAATAGACATCGGTTTTAAAAATTTGAAAAACCGATTTCTTCCATGTAAAATAACCGATTTCTTTTGCGTTTTTTATAGTAGTAGGTAACTGTGGTAGCCAAAAATAGCACAATCCAAATATTGAGGCCCAACGGAAGACATGCCCAATCTGATGTGATAAGCTTTGACCAAGTTTGAGAAGGACCAAGTCAGCTGACTGTTATCCAACTCAAGAAATTGACCAAGTCAACTGGTTGTTATCATTTGATAACTACCCAGCTTGAGTTCCATTCAGTTTCGAACTATCAAATCCCACTAAATAAGGACATGATCTTTGGGATTTGATTCTCCTAAAAGAACGAAACAGCCTCCTTGTGAGGCCTATAAATAAGACAGAGAGAGAAGTAATAGAGAGGATTCTGAATGTTTCACTGGAAGCTTTAAAAATCATGTTAGAAACTTTGTTTCTCCATGGCAATTCTTCTCCACTCACTTACACACAAAGTTATGACCTTTTTTGCTCTCCTGCTCAATCACGCAAAGTAAAGGACGATTCTTCTTCCATCCACTCTCATGCAAAATAAAGTCATTTATTTTTCTCTCTAGTTATGTGGCTCCCCCTCCATTCAATTTACTGTGTTATGCTATATCAGTTAACAATTGATTTCTAAAGTCAATCACTGTTATTTGGTTCGACTTGTTCTCGGTTTATCAACCTTGATCCATAAACTCCCAACACAATACATCGCTTCTACATAAATCGACGATGGTCATGCCATGTTTCTTGTCGGTCTTTTAAATTAGTCACATTCGAAAATTCTACAAGCACTCAACAGGATCAATGAGTACAGTACATTTATCAATTGTAGTCTTGACTCTACGCTCAGCTCAAGCGAACATAATGCTATTCGAATGACTCCACCTAGAACTCGACGTTTAAGGTTTGATCTTTATTATTTAATAATTTGATGGTTGTTGAAATTGATTACATTCGAGTTTTATTCTATACAAACGGTTTCTCCCGCGAATATCTGACTTGAGCGTCAGAGAGATCCCAAAAGGACCACCAAAAGGACCACCAAAACTCTGTGTTCTCTTTTTAATTTTGCAGGATTGTTAGTGCCCTCCGCTCTACCAAATTCAACTGTGGATTTTGGGATCTATAGTAACCGCAAAACACTAACTGATTGCCATATTCATGGGCGAAGCCGGAATTTTGGCTTTGGGGGGGCCAAGACAAAAACAAATATTCAAGTTGACGGAAGACGGATATACTAATATTTTAAAAAAACCAAATGCAATAATGTATAGTCTCATGTGTAAATTGTAATAGTACTATAAATTAATAAATAAAATAGACACATCTTTATGAATCAAAATGGAACTCGACACTCTTTTAAATTTATAAAATCGTCTATAATCGAATAAATACTAAGTTGATATGTGATTTCCCTTTCAATATACATGATCAAAGAGTTTGTAAGAAATTCATCTTCCATCTTGTTACAAAACCTAATCTTAACAATACGCATAGCTGGAAGCATGGAAACGAGATCTAAGTAGTTGCAGTTGAAAACGTTTAAATAACAAACTATATATTAAATGTAGCAAAATCATATTAATAATCAGATTTTCTATTATCAGTTCATCCTGACAATAAATATATCAGGACAAAGAATGTGGACCACAGATTATGGAGAAGTTTTGACAAGTGCATACACTTTGAGTCAAAGTATGTAAATCTAGTGGTCCACATTCTTCGTCCTTATATATTTATTGTCAGGACGAACTGATAATAGAAAATCTGATCATATTAATAACCTAAAGTATTTATTATTTTGTAATCTAGTACCTGAAATTATTTGATAGAAAATAAGAAGAATTTAGTTACAATAGTAGGAATAAAATTGCTTAATGAAAAACATAAATTTTTTATTAATTTACAATTCCCAACCTAAAATCTTGAAGAGTGATAAAGATAATGTGAAATGTCAAATTGAATAATTACTAATAAACAAATTATTTAGAGTAAAGAATTGTATCACCATAAGATAAGTATTTTAATGAAATATTTTTCTTTTCTTTTTTTGCATTGGAAATTAAAATTAAGGAAGGGAAATATATTGATTATATCTCCTAATTTCATAGACAATAAAATAGGGAAGATATTTAATAATTGAATTTATACTAATAATATCAAAATTTATTATCTACATACTAAAATATCAAAATTTATGTATAATAAATATACGTAATAATTATATTGCAACGACAAATCACTTACCATATCATATGATTTGATTTGATTTTATATTGACTTTTGGGGGAATTTTATTGTAACAATATTTTAAGTTGATTTTTAGATTCATTAACATTACTCTTTCTTTTAAGTTCTATATGCTTTAAGGCCATTATCGACAAATATAATGCTAGTGTTTGATATTTAAATATATAATATATTGGCTACATATCCAATCCAATGTAAGGTGATGGATATAATTAAATGTTGAAAATTAGATGGAAACGTCTCTAATTTTTTTAATAAATTTTATCATACTACCGTCCAATGTAGCTTAATAGTAAATAGTGTTCATTCAATCTGACAATATCTTAAATTCGAGTCGTTATACCCGTCTTTGGTATATATATATATATATATAAAACTATGCATAGATAATATTTATGTTCGAAACAAACAATATTAACAAAACACTTTCAACCACAAACTTATCACTCTTTTTGCTTGATAAATGTGGTGTGGGTCTAATTAATGTGATGAATCAAACCGAACAACAATACTTATAATATTAAAATGATAGAAACTCATAATTAAAAAAAAAAAAAAAAGGGTACTTTAAAATTGATTCCTTGTTACACAAACAAAAGAGAGTGATTTTAATTTGGCATATAAGTTTTTAAAAAAAAAAAAAAAAAAAATGTAGCTTTTAGGTGTTGCTCACGTTAATTAAGCTAAAAAAAGAAGTCTGAATAATATTCCACTGGATGTGTCCGAAACTATACTATAAATTATAAAAGTATAAAGCTGAATGAAAATGACGGGTTAACGGTTTGGGTATAGAAAATGGATAGGGTTTGAATTTTACATACCATTTTATATCGAAGAATGATCCGAAAATGGCCCATGTCGAGCCCCAATTGGATATATAGCACACACCAAACTTCATCAGACAAAATTTTTTTTCTATCGAGCAATTGTTCAACCTTATCTCAGTTTTTGGAAATCCACATCACATGAAATATATATATTTTTTATACTATTTGGTGGATCCCACCGTTGAGAAAAAGATTGAAATCACATCATAATCTATCACAATAACTTGATGGCTGCGAAGCACAAGAACATTCACAAGTTTGATACGCCATGAATTAAACATAACATAATTCACAAGTAACTTATATATGTTATAGCTAAGGTAAAGGGTTCACATGAAGAAGGTTTGTCAACCCAAAATGTCAATGTTAGTGCTGGTAATTTTTTTTTTTTTTTTTTTTTAAATGCCTAATAATTAGGGATCAGGATCCTCTGCTATGCTGATCTTTTTCCTGATCTAAAACACTTGAGAATATGATTTTGTATTTAAATGAAATAAATAAAAGAAATAAATTACAGCCATTAATTACACATGTCAACAGATCTATATAGGACATGACAAAAATCAGCTCAGCAGAGGATCCAAATTCAATAAGTAGTTGAATCATATTTATTTCTACTCGATATGATTTTCTTTTATCGTTTACATGATCGTCAGAACTGATAAATAGTTCAGGTTATATTCATATTAACGTTCTCGTGTATGACACGCAAGAAAGCAAGTTTGCCCTATTAATGGAATGGAGCAGTTCCCTATCATTGCTCATGCATGGAATGGGGATGAGTGGTCAAGTTCAAAACCTTGTGTGGGGGATTGAAATAATTGATTCAATAAAGTGGTCCATTACAGGTTTCCTCAACAAGGTATATACACATTCTCCATGGTCTCTTGCCTAACAACCATGAAACGTGTTTAGATCAATTTGGTAATCCTTACATGACCGTGTTCAAGGTTTCAAATCATTTCCTTGACTGATCTTATGTGCGAGTGCGACTTGTACACAATATTCTTATTCATTAATATGATCATGTCAAATAATTACCAACTCGATCTGTTGTACATCTCTTTTTTCATTTTAATAAGAAGGTCTTGTTTCAATCCGATCTTTAATTATACTCATAAAAAAGTAAAAGCAGAAAATGAATTAATTAATACATAATTTCATATCAAGAAAAGTGTTTGTTTAATTTAATTAAGGTGGCATATCCCTCTCTCAGCATATGTGTTCAACTTCACCACAACCAAAAAGTAGTCTTGTATCGTCATGATCATCAAAGCACTACATGAGTTGGTAGATTATCATTCTATTCTAGTCGTCATTTTCATCTTCTCTCTTTAGTTGCGAGGTCAACAAGCCAAGTTCTTGATCCTTATTTTTGCATTATTGACTTATCTATATGGTTGCAGATCAGATAAGAAAACCATGAATCAATATCACTCTTGCAATCATTCATTCAAAAACAAACAAAAAACAATGGTGCAAATATTTTACTAGGGTTAGTGACCGACCAAGCTCTTGAAGTTGATGTATATTATGTTATATGTATATGTAGCAGCCTTTGCTTGAGATCCTTGGCTAATTTTACATTTATTGCCTCTACATACACTCGTATAGTCGTATATATATGTCTCGTGCACAACATGGATCGACATTATAATGTTCTTCACGTCTGATAAAATATATAATTTTAATTTAATTTCATAAATTTTGCTTGGGCTATTTTCTTAATATTTTAGAGATGTAATGTCAATATCAAGAAAATAAAGGATATTGTCAAAAAAAAATAAAAAATAAAATAAAATAAAAATAAAAATAAAGCTGATCAATGAATCAATCTCACGTGCTTTGATTTTTGAAGTACTTATTGCTTACTGCTGAAAATGAAAGCTAAATAAAAAGTGAAAGGTCCAATAATTAAGACACAGCATTAACATATAATTACCGAGCTTGCAAGTAATCTTCATAGTGGTCTAAAATAATCCAAATGGTAGTGCACATCATCTCTTAACAGAGATGGTGGTGCACCTCCCTTCCACACCCGGTGGTTAGAGGTTTAAGTCTCATCATGTGCATTTTATAAAGCATGTGTAGGGAGTTTTCTCTCAGTTGGCGAGAGTAGTTATTTGGGTCGCACATGAATTATCTCATCTTGGCAAGTCTAGCCCTATTGTAATAAGTAACTAGTTATATATATATATATATATATATAGTTTTTATCTCCTCAGGAATGAACTTTTAAGATTAGGACGAGACTTTTGAGTCATTGATTAAATTTAAAAAGATTTTGACTAAGTTGAATTATATGAATCCAATGGTAGATATATAGTTGTGAAAATTAAAATAAAGGATCTCTTACTTGAAAGTTATATATATATATATCAGTCTTTCTATTAATAGTTCGAACTGACAAAAGTTATATCAGTTCATTGTATGTGGGCCACTGGATTTAAATACTTTGACTGGCAAGTGCATACAGCCAAGTCAAAGTATTTAAATCCAGTGACCCACATGCAAGTAATTGATATAACTTTTATCAGTTCGAACTGATAATAGAATTTATATATATATATATACACAAAAATTATCAAATATGGGATTTCCCGTACGGAACTGTCGATTGCTATCGATAATTATTGGATTGCTACAGGTGGTTATTGGATTATCATCGGTAGTAATCTAATAACTACTGGTAGCAATCGACGATTCCGTATAAATATATATATATATTCTTTTTCTAGCATGGACTGTCGCACTTTTTCTCGATTAGAATTAGAAATCGAATGGATTTAATGTGGAGGATAATCTTCAAATTTCAGTCGCTGCAATACATTATAAGCAATCAAGAATTATTAAAACTGACCAACCCACTCCCACACTAAAATAAATAAATCAGAGTGTGAAACGTAGAATCTTTTTAAATTGGTGATGAAAATTTCAATAGAACTTACTTGTCAGTTGTCACCACCATTGGCTGCACTACGCTCCACCTTAAAATCATTGAACCAAGGGAAGATAATGAATTTTATACTCTAGACACGGATTTCCCTGAACAATCCGAATAAGATTAAGTTAAACAAACACAGTGCCTTGATATCGAGAATTATTAAGTTTATTTATTTATTTATTATTATTTTTTAAAATCGGAATTAAAATTTATTATAGATACTGAATATTATAGAAAATGATGGATTATATTTTGGGGCTTCTAGCTATCCCTTTCAAACCCTTCGATATTTTTTTTTGTCCCCATTTTATTCTTCTTGATCCGGAAAGAAACTCAGAATTAAATCAAAACATGAGTGGTGGAAATTGAACATTAATTCTGTGTCTTCTATTTATTTTCATATACTTCAGAGCCATCTTAAAAAGATAATGAGCAATATAGATATTTATTATGAGACCTCACATTCACATCATGAATTACCTGAACATAATTTAAATTAAAGATATCTAGAATATCCACTATGAAGTTCGGAAATATTTAACTGTGATCTGATTTCATGTAACGTGAAATTACCATCTCACCGTGATAAAGTTTTAAATTTATTTTCAGATAGATACTCATTTTCTATTGTCAGTTCGTTCTGACAATAAATATATTAGGACGAAAAATGTGGACCACAGATTATGGAAAAGTTTTGACAAGTACATACATTTTGAGTCAAAGTATGTAAATCTAGTGGTCCACATTCTTCGTCATGATATATTTATTGTTAGGACGAACTGATAATAGAAAATCTACTCATATCATTTATATGGATGCCTAATATATATATATTTGACAATATCCATTAAAATTAATTGCCCTCATCAGGGATTGAACAATCAACCTAATATATACTCGAGTTACCTAAAATTATTTTATTAAGATCAAGAATAGACTAGTGGAAATTGCTAAAAATGACCACATATATTATGGGAAATTCGTTTTTAACCACAAACGAAATTTTAATAGTTAATAACCATATTTTTAAGAAATTACTGGAAAGCCCTCGTATAAAAACTATCCCCAAAACACTCTCTCTCTCCTCTTTCTCTCTTTTCTTTCTCTCTCCTCTCCTCTCTCTCCTCGATCTCTCTCTCCCTCAAAGTGATCGCCGGTGTCGTCGACTGAGCTCACCACCGACAAGGGTGTGCCCGCCGAGCGCCGGCATCCTTCTCGGCTGCACGACAGTGTCGTCGTTGTGACCACGCGGCCGTGCGTGCTGGTGCTTCGGGAATGAAGGGGTGGTGCCGTCGTCGTCGTGCTTCGATGCTGCTGCCATCATCGTCGTGCCTCGTTTGCCTCAACTTCACGGCTAATGGACTCCCCCACCGCCGGCGATTTGGTCTGCAAAAAAGGGAAACAAACAAAAAACCTAATTTGTTAATTTTGGGAATTTGGGGAAGAAAGGTTTCAAGTTTCACATATTACATTTTAGGCATGATTTCAAGTTTCACATATTGCATTTTAGGCATGATTTCAAGTTTCACATTTCATTTTAGTCATGCTTTCAAGTTTCACCATTCAAGTTTTTAGCTATGATTTCAAGTTTGAGTTTTTTTTATAAAAAAAACTAAATTCAGAGGTACTCTAGTAATTTACGGACATAAACTGAAAGTTTTTTTAAAAAAAAATGGTTGTTAACAATTAAAGTTTCAAAAGTGGTTAATAACAAAAGTTTAATATTTCAAATGGTTAGTTTTGGTTTTCTCTCACTAGACTATATATATATATATATATATATATATATATATATATATATATATGAAGTTTGAAATTGTGCAATTTAATTAGATGTGATCTCACACAAACAATAAAATAACTTTTTTGTTATTGAATTTCAGAAACCAATTAATTTTGAAAACAATTCAGTCAAAATATATTTTTCTTTTGTACATATATGTTATTGATTCCTTGATTTGTTCTCATCATCAAAACAAAAAAAATCGTCAATCGAGAAACAAAACTGTTACATATAATAACCCAGTCAACATGTCAACACAACTATTACACGTTGTGTCATTTTACAAATGAAACTATTCTATGTATCTTAAACTTGCCGCAATGATTCACAATTTCACATGATTGGATTTGGTTTCAATTTTTTCTTCTTTTTCTTTTTACCAGCCGATTTCTTCACAAGCTTGAACTGATCACAAGGAGGGCCACATTCAATAAAGATAAAATAAAATTTAAATTAACAATTATTAATGGAGAAAAAAAGTAGAAGGTGGCAAATGGCATGCATCGATCAGTGAAAAGCAATGAAGTGAACACACAACACAACACTCATTGTTCACCAAACCAGAGAAAGAATGAATTCATGTCTTTTTGTTGCTATAATGAAAAAGATTAGTTTTCCACCAACTCTCTATCTTTCACTCTATCAACCCATATATATCTTCTCAAGACCTTATCCATTTTCTGTGGAAGTGGAGGGATCATGTTTTCAAAGATTTTTTTTTTTTTTTTTTTTTTTTTTTAATGTCCCCACACTTGAATTAATATCTAGAGTTTGTATTATATATTAACTTGCTTTAAGTGCAAAACTCTCTCTAGGGTTCACACATGTTTCTCAACTTGCACCGATTAGCGTGGAAACATCAAAGTGTATATATATATATGATAAAGAAATATAGAGTAGATCTACAGAGGGAGCTTTGCTTTTGCCCCATATATATCCATTAATATTATTGTTACCTAACCCAATGTTTGCATCTTTCAACCTATTAATTAAATAGTGTTACTTTGGAGTGTATATTAATTATATTTGGGCTTATGGTTGTGATCATGGTTACATGTTTATATTTTTGAATCATGTAATTAGGGTATGGATAGAGGTTGAAATCACGAATTAAGGTCAATTTGTTATTTTGATATATAATTGACAAGACAATTCTAAACTATTTTCTCGATTTCCTTTTAATAACGAACACCATGTTTTTAGATCAATTCAAACGTTCGAAACTTGATGTAATAGCCAGATAGATGAGACCGATGACGATCAGCATGTGCGTGTGCGTTTTATTCTCAAAAGTCGTTGCGACTAAATTGAGCTAATCTCCCAACACCATTTTAAAGATTGGTAGTAAATCGTGATGTAGCCTATTTTAATTTCTAGAAATTAATCTAGACTTATACAACATAGATTATGATGGCTGGTTTGAGAGAACTATATATATATATATTTTAAATCTAACTACAAACAAGCAATAATATGACAAGATTAAACACTACGTACGTGGCTCGAATATCTACACCTCAAAGGTTTACCGGATCATCTAACACCAAACGGGCAAACAGCACTATAACTTTGAAGGAGAGTTGCATACTACATGTACTAAGAGATGATCTAACTTTGAAGGAAAGTTGCACATTACATGTACTAATAGACGATCTACATTGAAGAGTACAACTTTATTCTATATGAATCCTCGACCAAATCTAAATCTGAATTAAACCCTCCACTATGGTATGATTTATACTATATTTGTCTCATTAATATTATTGTGGTTTATAATATTGGACCTTTAAATTTCCACGGTAAGACAGATTTAATGGATGAAAGTTATTTGTCTGTCTAATTTGTTTTGTATTAAACAAACCCTAATTATCCGGATAGTTATACTTTGATAATTTTTAATGGAAAATGAAGGATGAATTTATAAACACCACCTTGTGAATTGACAAAGGTCCATGTTGGCCAGGGTATAAGACTTAAAACAAGCATACGTAGTTTTGTACTTTTGTTAATCTTTTAAGGCACTTTCCAATTTTTGATGGATAAGTGGATAACCTTTAAAACGGTACGATAAACGTGCGTTTTGACTGCAATTTTTGTTATTTTGTTTTTTCTCCTTCAGCCGTCTTGTACGTTGCAAGAAAGCCATCTTAGAGTCTCTTCGGGTTTTGGACCATTAACACAAAATTGTTAATTTGTTTTGTGAATTTGAATTTTTTTTTTTTTTGATAATACAAACAACAGCCAGGACCGACGAGATAGGGCTCTACAAATACAGTCCGGACGGCAACTCCCACGAGAAGGGAAAGAACACCCACAAAGTAGTGGGACACTACCCACACAAATGGTGGGAAAATTGGCACAAAGCCCATGCACCCACAAGTCCTTGAACCTTGGTGGTGGGGGTTCCCATTGGGAAGGCCCACCACATTGGCAAGGCACCATGTGCGTTTTGTGAATTTGAATTCAAACTAAAGAAAAACAAAAAGTAAAAAGGAAGCCTTACTGAATATATAGTAAGTTAGTAACTTACTTTTGGATTCCGGATCTCGATTTACACCGATATATAATGGACTTAGATTTAAAGAATCAGAATAACTCGATCCGAACACGTATTTTACATTCAGTTTTATTTGATTTATCTCGGATCGTAAAACCGTACACCCCTCCCTCCGTCACTAATGATATGACCGGCTGATTTGTAATAACCATATTGATTATGAAATGATATGTTGATCATTTTAGGGGTGTCAATAAAATTATTAAAATTATTGGAGCCCAAATGATAAGACATATATCCCTGAAATCCAATCATTTCAATAATGAAATTCTAATACAAAGAAATCAAGGATCCATATTATTTGGACACCAGATTTGAATACTAAATTTATATAAAGTAGCATTATTGTATATATAAATATTAACAAAGAAAGCATTATAGGAAGATTTAATATTAAAGATTCTTTAGAATAAGGAAAGAATTATAGGAAAATACCAAATATATACCGCAATTAGCAATAGCTGTTATTCCCTAAATAAAATTTCTCAAAAAACAAAAGAATTTGAAAAGCTTTATTATACAAGCAACAATAAATATATATATTTAACTTACAAAAAAAAAACAATAAATATATATTTGAAAAAATAGATAACAAAATCCGATCTAGAAGGAAAATCAATCATGAGGATTACCTTCAAAAAAAAAAAAAAAAAAAATTATGTCGGTTGACAAAAAAAAAAAAAAAAAGGGGTGGATTGCCTATTGATAGCATATCGAGATTCTCTTAAAAAAAAAAAACAAAAAAAAACGCATATCGAGAGAGAGAGTAAAACAAGTATGAATATAAATGCCGTTTTGAACACAAAGTCAGTGACACTCTAACCTCTCTTTGTCTCTCCAGAGTACTTGATTGGCACCTTATTTGTCCTCTCTCTAGAGTCTAGAACCCGTTTGGGTCCCGTTTGACCGTTGATTTCAAAAACAAGGGTCTGTAAAAAATGTAAATTCACAATTTAATCCCTCCAAAAATTAACTTATAGTCTAAGGCTATCAAGTAAATTTTTAATTTAATCTGTGTGGTGTGGGCCCCACGGTTAAAGGTCTTCCTGCGTACTGAATATATAAATGAAAAACTGTCTTCTGGTTTTCTATGTGTTTTTATTGAGAGAAATAAAACAAACAACAGAGCATAGTTTTTCCTTCTTCTTCTTCGTCGAAAGCAAAAATGGCTTTGAGAAAAAAACAAAAGACTTGTGTTGAAACAGTCACCGAAAAGCCCGATCATTTCGATGGATTGCCTGACGATCTCGTCGTATTTATTCTTGCCAAGCTTAGCGCTTCCGCTTCTCGCCCCTCTGATTTCATCAACACTATTGTAACGTATGTCTCTCTCCTCTCTCTATCTGCTGTTTCATTGTCAGTTTACTTTTACCTCTGCTGCTTATTCTTTTGTTCACAATCGTTTCACAGATGCAAGAGACTTAATCGTTTAGGTAAGCATCCACTGGTCTTGTCAAAAGCTGGATCAAAAGCACTTGGTGTCAAAGCTAACAACTGGTCAGATTCAGCTCACCGTTTTCTCGTACGCTGTGTCGTTGCCGGCAACCCCGAGGCCTGCTACACTCTCGGCATGGTCCGTTCTATCTTTTTTTATTTTTGTGTTCTTTCTTTTAACCGGTAGTGAAGAAGCAATTGTTTTCGTCATCCTCAAGGACAAAATTATCTTTTTGATTAACGTATATTTTCACGGTTACAGATCCGATTTTACTGTCTACAAAACCGAGCAAGTGGTATGTCTTTAATGGCCAAAGCCGCCGTCAAATCACTCCCGTCGGCTCTCTACTCGCTCGCTGTGATTCAGTTCAACGGCAGCGGCGTCGCCAAGAACCAGAAAAACCTCAGCTCCGGATTCACCCTCTGCGCACGAGCCGCCTTCCTCGGCCACGTCGACGCAATCCGCGAGCTCGGCCACTGCCTGCTAGACGGATACGGCGTCGTTCAAGATATTCCAAAGGGACGCCAAATTTTAATCGAAGCCAACGCGCGTGAGTTCATGCTAACTTTATCTGCGATGATGAAACGTCAACAGCAGCCGATGTTTCACCAGTGTGATCAGTTTGGATGCTTCAACGGTTCCGCAAGTCCGGATTGTCCGTTATTGAGTGATTTCGGGTATAATGTGGGCGGGCTTGAGGTGCACCCGGTGAATACGTTTCTAAGAGAGTGGTTCGGGTCGGGAAAGGGCGGGTTGGCCCATGGATTAAGGAATTGCTCGTATTTCGGGTGCGGTCGACCCGAGACCCGATCGCATGAATTCAGGAGGTGCTCAGCTTGTGGTTTGGTGAATTACTGTTCCAGAGGATGTCAAGCGCTTGATTGGAGGTCAAAGCATAAGATGGAATGCATGCCAATCCAACGCTGGGAAAACCAGGAAGGTGGTGGTGATGTTGTGGTTGAAGGAATGGCGGGGATTGAAGAGGTGGAGGGTGATCATGATCTGGCCGTTGATGTTACGGATTAGAAAAACAAATTTTAGTTTCAATTTTTTTTTTTTTTTTCTTTTTCTGTGAAGCAGTTTCAGTTTTTAACTTAATTTTTATTTTCTTTGTGTTTCTTTTTAATGTAAAAATGGTTAATTTGTTATAAGTTTTGGTTAGTAGCGTACCATAAACACAAATGGCGGGATCAGTTTTGGAAAAAATCGGTGTTCGTTTCATATTTTCGTTGACCTATCTAGCTTTATACATTATGGCAAGTTTGAAATGGATCTAAAAAAAAGATGTTAATTTCATATTTTCGCTACCCCAATTCAAACTCGTCCAAGAAAAAAATGATCGAAGATTTAATTTTATTGAATCATGGGTCGACCCATAAAAACCCGCAATATAATAGGTTAGCTTTTTTTCGGTTTTTGAAAAGTCGTTAATCCTTTGATATAAAGATATATATATATACAGAAATTCTATTATCAGTTCGAACTGACAAAAGTTATATCAGTTCCTTGCATGTGGGCCACTGGATTTAAATATTTTGACTTGGCTGTATGCACTTGTCAGTCAAAGTATTTAAATCTAGTGGCCCACATACAAGGAACTGATATAACTTTTGTCAGTTCGAACTGATAATAGAAAGACTATATATATATATATATATATATATATATATATATATATATATATATATATATTTCTAAGTTTAAATCCATTCAAAAATAATGATCAATTGTTTAGCTCGAATCGAGTTGTTAATGGGTCAACTCATTAAAATCCGTAATATAATACAATCGAATTGTTAATGGGTTAACTCATTAAAACCCCTAATATAATAGGTAAGTTTTTTGTTCACTTTCGAAAAATCTATAATTTGATAATATAATGATTTATTTTTAAGTCATAATAATTCTCTTGATACAACATTTTACAATAGATAGAATATAATATAAACACCCCTAGCTTTTATGTATTTCCACATGTGTTCAACTTTTACTCATAATTGCATGGACATCTCTTACTGTTGTGATCAACGATTAATGTTAACAATCGACTCTTTTATCCATATAAGAGGTCCAAAATACCCCTATTGTATCTTTTATTTATTTATTTTATATAATTAATAAAAAAATTAATTAAAAAAGGGTTAATTGCATTAACTTAACCCTAAGTTTATTAAATCTATCAAGATTTTAAAAAGATAACTAAAATTAACGCAAACATCCCTTACCATTAAGTTAATCCGTTAACTTTAACAGTTGACTAACCTTGACAATTGGAAAGCTAAATATACCCTTGCCACTTCATCTCTAACATAAAATATTTTTTTAATTATAATTGAAAAATGATTTTTTTTTTTTGAAAAAAGAAAAAGAAAATAATCCACTCGCGGTGGAACTCCACCATCGAAGGAAACATAAGATCTTTGACGATTCTGGAAGAGATCTTCGCTCGTTCTTGGAGATCGACCTGCTACAATTCGCAGAGGAGGCTCCTCTACGAATTGAGGATGTTTTCGTACACGGCTGATATATTATTATATATTTTTTTAATTTTAATTAAAAAATATTTTATATTTGGGATGATGTATCATGAATATATTTGGTTTTCTATAGATCAAGGTTAGTCACTGTTAAAATTAACGAATTGACTTGATGACAAAGGGTGATTATGTTAATTTAAGGTATCTTTTTGAACTCTTACTAAATTCATTAAAGTAAGGGAAATTAGTACAATTAACCCATTAAAAAATCAATCCAATTTGTTTCTTCAATTTGGAAACAAAATTTTTCATCAATCTAGATTTATTTTTTCAATCATGAAACAAAATAAATTACAATCTTTTACTCTTTGTCAATCAATTTCCACAACCAAAGAAAAAAAAAAAAAAAAAAAAAAAATACAAACAAAAAATTCTTATTGTTCATAGTTATTTTTAGTGTTCTTCTTTTCTTCAACATTCCCTCTCCCTTTGTCTGTACGACTGTAAGTACACAACACTTTACCTTAAACCCCACTCCTCCTTGGCTCCATCTCTATCCCACAACACAAAACAAAATCCAAAACCATTTTTGGAGCAGAGACGGGGCTACATTTGACGCCGAGGGTCGACCCTCCCATTCTTGGACCATATCTGGTATTTACTTTTCTTTAAAAAATATATAAAAAATCAGTAATTTCTTTTGAAAGAAATGGTTCTTTTCATTCATTTATTATTTAAATAATATATTTTATTATTTCGAAAGTCTCTTTACCTTTATAGATATTGTCAAAAAAACAAAAAAAAAAGTCTCTTTACCTTTTAAAGACATGCCGATATCAATGTATACGGGATCTGCTAAAATCAAACACTACAATCATAGTTCGAATGTTTCCATAATCGGAAGAAGTCGGTTCTCAACGTGGAGATAGACTTCCTCCCACTTATTGCGATTTTATGTCTCCTATGTCATTCATTATTCTAGTTGCCCTATGTAACTTTGATGTTATGATTTTGGTTGCCACATGGCATGACTCTATTAGTAACTTTGATGTTATGTAATCTATGACTTGATTGTTCAATTATTACTCATATTTTAATTAACACGGGAGTTAATTATGCCAACAGGAGGTAAGAATCCGGTGCACTAATTTATTTATTTATTTTTCCGATGAGAGATAATTTGATATTAAGATATATATATATATATATATTTTGAAAGATTTGAAATTAAATTATTATAGATTACATTTGCATAAAATTATATAGAATCTTTTTTTTTTTATAAGAAAAAATTAAATAGAATTAATAAGCAACTTGAATTTTATTGACAATTAGGATAAGGTTTAATATACATAGTCGTGAGTGGTATTAAGATTTGTCATCAATTCTTTTAAAAATTCGATAAAAATGATCCAAGATATATATATATATATATATATATATATATTTATTTATTTTTCTGAAGCTAAATGATCAAAGATTCTTATAGAAAGTTGTTAAATGTTTTATCTGAAATTTAAAAAAATGACTGAATAAAATTAAACTTTAAAAAATTAATATTATTTAACCTACATAAATGGATAAAACAGAGGGAATCATTTTTACAGTAAGACACTAAGAGCTTGTTTGGTTGGGGTAAAAGATCTACTTGGAGTAGATCTATTAAAAATAGGGTTTTTGAAAAATAAAATTATATTTGTTTGGTTAGTAGAATTTAAAAAAAAAAAAAAAAAAGTTTATTTAGAGAAGCACCTCTCCATAAACTTTTACCTAGAAGAGGTTTAAATTCTGCTAGCCTCTACTCAATTTAAAATAGACAATCTTAAAATCCCAACCAAACAATTCTAAAAAACTCAAATAGACCTTTTGAGGTAATAAAAAACTCAACTAAACAAACACTAAGACTATTGAGAATGAATATGAATTATTATAATTATGTTTAAATTGTTGAACGATTATTATATTAGAGAATAATCATGGTCCGGAAAGTTCGCCACCTAACGGTCACGGACCGATTTTTACCATGATTTTGTGGTTGGTGGGCCTGCTTCGGGTTTCAATTCCATTATTGATTTTGATGTAATTAATTTTTTGGTCTATGTTCATTATATCGGAATAAGAAAGATTATACTGTACAAGTTGGACGTGATAATTCTATGAAGTTTTTATTAGAATTATCTTCAAAAATGGTAATACATTCACTTCTTCATGTCATTGATCTCTTCCTTTCCTGCCCATATTTGGATTTTTGCTCAAAGACACCTATAGTTTTATAAATTTTCGTTTATTAATAAATTATCTCTTACTGTCGAGGTTCACCAAGAGATTTCATAAAGTGTGACTATGTTTTATTATTTTGGAGTCATTAAAATTATTGTATATGAGCAACCACTATCATGTGCAGCAAGAGAAGGAAATACTTGATAGAAAATTGTTGAAGCTAAACATAAGTTGGAGTTTGAGATAGAGACCTTTTTTTTGTTTTGTTTTGTTTTGATATTCAAGTGATGAAATGAAAGGGAATGGTTGAAGATGTTGAAGTTGAAAAAAATACAGATGTAATTAATCTTCAAGAGTTGAATAGAAGCAAATAATTTGATTCTCACTACCCGGGAGCTCAAATTATTAATTATTAATGAATTACTAATTATTAATTATTCTCCTAGTCCAATGCAAAATCTAGCAGAATTATAAATTTGGGTTCAAAAATTATATAGCACTTTTTGGGGGAGGACTTGTGCAAATAGCACCACATTAATAAGTATAGTTTTACAATAATGCTAAACATCCCACCTAAAATCCCATCTTTTTCATCCCACTACATGTGGCATGTGAGGTGTCAAATTGTGAGTGGATACACATTAATGACACCCACCTCATGTATCAACTTACAATTTGACACCTCACATGCCACATATAGTGAGATGAAAAAAGTGGGATTTTAGGTGGGATGTGTAGCATTACTGATAGTTTTAAGAGAGTTTCTTTTGATAATTAAATTTTTTCTTTAGGCAAATTGCACTGAACCCCTTGAGGTTTGGGCAAATTGACTTTAGCTGGAAATATTTTGTTATTATACACTAACACCCCCAGGACTTAAAATTGACTTTAAAAATACCTGAAATGCCCCTATTTATATTATTGTATACTTTTTTTTTTTTTTTTACCTTTTAACCAAAAACTTTATAAACTTTAATAAATAAATAAAATTAAATAAAATATATGATTCATTAAATAAATTAATAGTTTACAATAAATAAATAAATAAATAAATAAATATTTTAAAAATAAATAGTTTAAAACAAATAAATAAATAAATAAATAAATAATTAAAAAAAATAAATAGTTTTTAAAAATCAAATAAATAAATAGTTAAAAAAATTAAATAAATAAAGGGTTTACAAAATTAAATAAATAAATGAAAAAAAATTAAAAACATCAAATTTATTTATTTATTTATTTATTATTATTATTATTTTTTTAAGGATATCCATTAATAAGGACAAAAAAAGCTCTAAATATCCAAACTTTTACGGTAAGGATGATGGTGAGAGAAAGTTCAAGGTTCCCAACACTGGGAGTCTTCTTGCCTTCTTCAACCACTTCCTTCGGTGTTGGGAACCTTGAAGCTTTTCTCACCATCATCCTTACCATAAAAGTTTGGATATTTAGAGTTTTTCTTGTTCCTATTAATGGATATCCTTAAAAAAAATTAATGCTTTTAATTTTTTCATTTATTTATTTAAACTATTTATTTATTTGATTTTTAAAAACTATTTATTTATTTATTTAATTTTTTTAAAAACTATTTATTTATTTAATTTTTAAAACTATTTATTTATTTAATGAATCATATCTTTTATTTATTTTTATTTTATTTTATTAAAGTTTATAAAGTTTTTGGTTAAAAGGTAAAAAAAAAAGTAAAAAAAAAAAGTAAAAAATAATATAACTAGGTGCATTTTAGGTATTTTAAAAGTCAAATTTAAGCATTGGGGGTGTTAGTGTATAATAACAAAACTTTTCCAACTAAGTGTAACTTGTCCAAACCTCAAGGGGTTCAGTGCAATTTGCCCTTTTTCTTTTTACACTTATTTTCTAAAAACACTTCATTCTCAAAATTTAAATTTAAAAAAATTCTAAAGACACTTTATTTTGTTACAAGATTATCCTTTTTATCTTTTTGAATTAAATTATTAAAAAAAAAAAATTATTTCTCCTAAATCATTAGATTAATTATTACATATTAAATACTCTCTCATAAATTTTTAATTACCATATTAAACCCTCTCTTCTCCAATAAATATCTCTAATTTTCTATCTCCATTCTTTCTCAAGCAAGACTAACAGTTAAGAAAAAAAAAAAAAAACTTATTAATAAACTTGATTTTTAGGAACCAATGTATGTATATATTAAAAAAAAAAAAAAAGTACCTTTTTTTTTTATAAAAAAAATCAAAATATGAAATTATTTTTTGTTACTCTTGTAGGTATGTGATTGCCTAGAGAATTTTAATTCTTTCATTAGTCTTAGAAATTCTGAGTTTAATCGAATCTAGTTGAAACAATTCAGGCTTTCATATATCATTTAAAAAAAAAAAATTTACTTTTTAATATATATATATATATATATATATATATATATATATAGTCTTTCTATTATCAGTTCGAACTGATATAAATATATCAGTTCCTTGCATATAGACCATTTGATTTAAAAGATGCTTTGACAAGTGCATGCAGCCAAGTCAAAGTATTTAAATCCAATGGCCCACATACAAGGAACTGATATATCTATTGTTAGTTTGAACTGATAATAGAAAAACTGTATATATATATATATTACTGTTAGAAGATTGATAGAGAAAGTATGGAAATATGATATTTATATAAAAAAAAAAATGGAGAGAGATTAATCAAGAGAGAGTGTTTAATATGGTAATAACAGATTTATGGAAGAGAGTTTAATACATAATATTTAATCTAATGATTTAGGAGAGAGATTATTTTTTAATAATTTAATTAGTTTGGAGTGTCTTTAAATTTTTTGTCTTATTTAGTAACTTTAGTTTAGGTTAAAATTGTCATTAATAAAAAAAAAAAAAAATCAATTTTCAGTATGAATAGATAATTTGTGGATTGTAAGAAGAAGTTCTCTGGTTTTAATAGCACCAAAAATGGAATTTGGACAAAAATACCCCTCGCTTCTTTTCTGTTCTCTTATGAATCCTTCACTTTCTTTCTTCTTCTTTTTTCAAAAACCTCCATTGATGGAGCTTCAATGGAGATGCCACCGCCGACCGGTGATTTGACCGGTAAAACCACCGGGAAAACGTTCGTCGAGTGCCAATTGTTGTAATCGAAGTGTTCGTTTACATTTTCGAGTTGTGTAAAGAGAGAAACGAAGCCGAAGCCAAACCCAAACCTTCATTGAATCTTCATCGTCCGATCTATGATGATTCGTTGCGAATCTGACGAAACTGATGGCGCCAACGAACTTGGCATCGTTTGATCTTCCAGATCCAACTATCTCCAGAGTCAACCGGCGCCGTCGTCAGCTCTTCACTTTCACCATTGATGGAGGTCGAACAGAATAAGTCTCGAACAAACATGAATTAAGTCTCGAAAGGCATTAATAAGTCTCGAAAACTCATGAATAAGTTTCGGGTATTCATAAAATAAGTCTAAAAAATGGAGCAAATAAGTCTTCATAAAATTAAGTCTTGAATAAGTGTAATAAGTCTCGGATATTCATAAATAAGTCTCGAATAAGCGTAAAAAATCCCAACTTTGGCTACTGTTCATCTTCTCTGATTTGACAAACACAAACCCAAACACAGCAATTCAAGAGTCAAACAACCCCATTCAGATTCAACAAACTCACAATTCACATCAAAATCGACAACAAAATCACAATAAGAACTCAAAATCATCAACCAAAATCGTTCGTCGAATCGTCAACCAAAATCGTAAGTGTTCGTCAAATCGTCAACCCAGCCCCGTTGGAGTTGTTCGTTCTTCACACAATAAAAGAGGAGATATATATATATATATATATATATATATATAGAGAGAGAGAGAGAGAGAGAGAGAGAGAGAGAGAGAGAGAGAGAGAGAGAGAGAGAGAGAGAAATTGTGAAAAATTTGCAAATGGGGGCATTTTGGTCTCTTCACTTACTTTGGTGCTAATAAAACATGAGTTATTAAAGTGGATATAGTTATACAAATCCATTTTGAAAAAGTGCTATATACCCCAATTTCCTCTTTAAATTTTATTATTTCTGACAAATGAAGTTGCTGAGATTTAGCTCTAATTAAATAACAAATACATCAATATAATATAATATATCCAACTCAAGCGACTCCAATTCTGATTTTAATTACTTTTCTTTCAAAACCTATGCTGACAACTGACAAGTGACAAAAAAGGAAAAGGCAGTCTAAAAATGGCCTATTTGCACTCATTTGCCTTCCATATATTTTCATGCATCAATGACTCAAAACAGCAAAAGAAACAAATGTTCAACACCAAAGCCTAAGTTTTTAAAGCCAAAAAAATAAAAATAAAATAAAATTGTACCATAATAAACTTTCATACTAAAAGGGCCGGCCCTAAGATTTTCGAAACCCGAAGCAAAGTATAGAAAATGAGGCTCTCAATACTTTATATATATTTATTTGATTATTTTTTTTTTCTCTCTAGTGAATACTTGTAAAAACCAATCTAATAATTCAAATTCAAGATTATAACAAAACAAAATAGCAAATAAAAAGTTATCAAATTAAAATTTTTATAATTGCATCAAAGAATATATCATTTAAATCTTACTCGTCTTACATTTTTAATAGTAAAAGTACTAATTAAGCTTTCAAAAAAGAAAAAAAAAAAGTGTATTGATTTAATTACTAACGAAACAACGATTTCTAAATTTTCATATCAAAGGAGTTTTGAGTTTTTTTATTTTTATTTTTAGAGATATAAAAGAGGATTATTTGTGACAAACACGAGTGTTGCTAGGATTCAACCTACTGCCACCCTTGATCCAATGTTGTTGTTGTGTGAATGATAAATGGTTTCCATTGGTGGGCATTTATATATAATGTTTTTAAAAAATTATGTGTATGGTGGGCCATTTTTAAAGTCATTTATGGGTTGAGTTTCTATTGGTGGGTCTTTTAAAAAAATTATATATGTATGATGGGCCAATTTTAAAGTTATTTATGGGCATATTTTGATTAAAATCTTATATGGATTATATTTTAAAATCAATTTTTTTAACTATAACTTTTTACTAATTTAATTTTGATTTTTCTCTCAGGTTCTATATAAAATTAAAATTAATAAGGATCGGTGTACAAATTTATGTTGGAAAAATGGTAAATGGGTAAATAAGAAATTGATACTCAAAGTGCACTCGTTGAAATGGAAAAAATAATGAATCCCACATTGGTGGGAAAATAAACGCTTAATCAAGTGTGTATATATATATATATATATATATATACAGAAATTCTATTATCAGTTCGAACTGACAAAAGTTATATCAGTTCCTTGCATGTGGGCCACTGGATTTAAATACTTTGACTTGGCTGTATGCACTTGTCAGTCAAAGTATTTAAATCCAGTGGCCCACATACAAGGAACTGATATAACTTTTGTCAGTTTGAACTGATAATAGAAAGACTGTATATATATATATATATAAATTCTATTATCAGTTCGAACTGACAAAAGTTATATCAGTTCCTTGCATGTGAGCAACTAAATTTAAATACTTTGACTTGGCTGTATGCACTTGTCAGTCAAAGTATTTAAATCCAGTGGCCCACTTGCAAGGAACTGATATAACTTTTGTCAGTTCGAACTGATAATAGAAAGACTGATATATATATATATATATACTTGTTTTGTAGCTTATAAGCATAAGTACAAATCACGTGGGTGTGCACCCGTAACTCATTATGATATTACTACGTGTTTAATTTTTTCCAAATCAAAGAATGAATGAGATTTAATGTCAAAATTAATTCTGTAATTATTAGAATTAAATTTTGAATTTAAAAAATTGTAATTACCAACTTAATAGTAATTGATTTTGATTAATTCCGGATTAATTAAAATATTAAATTTTGAATTCAAAACCGATTTTGACTTTTAAATTGCCATGTTTAATGAGAATTATTTCCAAATTGATTCTTTGATTACCAATTAAATTCTCTATGCAATGAATTGTCTATAAACTGAGTGCCTTCTCCTTCATTCTAATTCACACGGAAAAATCGTAGACAAAAAAATTAGCTTTACTTTATGCATTGCAATTTCTTGCTCTTGTTCTTCATTTTTCTGGGTTTCTTTTGGTAAGTTCAGATCATTTTAATTTGAGTTCGTTGATAGTGATGGTTTTAATATACAACTATTGTGAATCGTTGTATCCTGGGAGACAAACGCTAATCATATATGGTGTTAACAGTGAATTTGTCTTAAGGACATCGTGTGAAGCACGGGCCTCGATTCTAGGTTCTTAGTAAATTTTCATTTGTGTTTGTTTTGTAAATCGAAACTGATTTGAACCTTAAAAACTTTGTAAATGACATACTGAAAATCAATTTTGGATAACAATGTATTGGCTCTTGCACAAAAGCAACAGGTATTTTTTTTTTTTTTTGTCATTTAAAAAATGGGTTGATGGTGATATAATCCCAGCGATTCGATAGTAATTGAGTGTCCATAGTTCTCACTACCTTTAAGTTAAAAAAAAAAAAAAAGAGTAAAAGAAATATCCAGATTGCTATCCTCTTTTCTGTTTTGTCATTATCGGGATTGATAATTGGTAATGAACTTGGTCGTTCATTTTTGTGAATAGTCATTTGAAGAAAACGCTAGAAAATTGGGGAAAATCAACTGTAATGTAATGTTTGCTATGTTGTTGTCTTGTCAAACCAAGCTTTAAAGCCCTTGTTTACTTTTGAGAACTTGAAAATGTGAAAATGATTGGTGCCAACTATTGCTTAGTAGGACTCTTATGATCTTGTAGGTTGCTGTAGTTAAAGTTAAGTCAAGATGAACAAACTACTTGTTGGTGAGATCAACACACTACGAAGATTTTAGAGTTGCGTCAAATATTGAGAGTGGTAGGGATCGGAGTTTTGTCTTGAGGTTAAGTGTTTGAAATCTTTTAAGCTTCTGGTCTCACCGGTTTTCAAAAGTGTATGCCCTGTTCGATATGATCATATGAGAGTTAATAGATGTTTCGTGCGTTTTGAATATCTACCGTAAACCTTCACCTCCCTTCAATTTTGCTAAAGGATATGCATATGTTGTGATATAATTGGTCTAGTGTTAAAAGATATTTGAAATGGTTAGATATGACATTTTCCACTTCTGACCTAATTACAGTTAGAAAGTGAAAGGTTATCCCAAGAACTAGGTTTAAAACATGAGCTGGAGTTGGAGACCGATTGCATGAAATCAAGTTTACAGCTTTTGTAGGAATTGAAGGACAAATACCATTTTACTTAGGAAATGACAAAATTTTGGGACTTTCGGAAGAGCTTAAAAAGAAGTTGGAAAAGCTTAAAAAGTTGATGATGAAGCTTGGGCTAAATTGAAAGAGAAAGAGAAAACAAAAGGTATGTATGAGGTATCATGAGTTTGATTTTGGAGAAGTATGAAACATGCATATGACGTTAATTCTTTATAGATAGATCTAATGCAAGAATTAGTATAAAGTGCTGACTTGTTCTCATATCATTAATTGGTTTGTAATTAATTGCCTAGTTAAGCATTGTAGGGGGTCGACCTATGGATTATGTGGATCGGGGTCGGATTTGTATTAGGCCTAAGGCAACTTGGTTGAATCTGTCGGATAGGGAATGTTGCCTCCTTTATAAACCTGCAGAAGGGTTAGACTGTCGATTGAAATTCATTGTCTTTTTGTCGAACTTGCAAAAGAATGTTAACAGAGAAAACAAATACAAAAGAGCAGTAAAAATGGGGATTCGATTCTTAGCCTTAGGCGTGCTTGGGTTGAGCAATTGTTATGTGTGAATCGTGGTTGTGATTCAAATCGAATTCCGGTGGCCGGAGTGAATATGATCAAAGTTTCAAGACGCTTGTGAGCTTCGTTCTTAGTCTAGAATTTCTGAGAGACTCACTGTGGTTTTGTGTCTCTCTTTTATAGGCCAAGACCCCTTTCCCAACGTTCACTTTCATCGGTATTAGATGGTGGGCGTGATTCAAGGAGAGATTTCCTCTCCTTTGAATCATGAAGGTTTGGGCCTTTTTACTTTTGGGTCTATGGACCATTTTTGACTACCACAAGCATGCTTAAATGGATTAGCATGCATGAGTAGGGATAGCTGGATAGGTATTGGGAAAATGAGGATGGATATAGGTTCCCCCATCCCTATCCCCGTTTTCAAACCCTTCCCCATTCCTATGCATGAGATGATTAATGATTAGCATTAAGAGTTCGTATTAAACAGGCTAGACTAACTTTTTTGATTTCAGGATCTTGGCACCGTTGAACTTACTTATTAACTTTTCTAAACGATGTATGCTTTTTAATATATGGCATTATTAAGTCATGATTCATGTCTACTTATCTAGAATGCTTATTATTTATATCTTGTGGTTTTATAAATGAGTTTCTTTGAAGAGAGTTCTAGTATGTGGAGATTCGATTAAATTTAACCTTTTTTTTATTATAGTTTTTAGAAGCTAACCTGATTTTTGCTTATATGTTAGATAAATCTTAACTCTGGGATATTGATAGATTTTATCATAAATCTTTCTCGCAACTTTTTAAATAAGCCTGACTACTTCGTCATAGTTATACCCACACATGACTTTGAACATATTTCTCGTAATAAAAACTGACCCATTATTACCCTAATAATAATGTTACTTTAAACGGCCCAAATATACATAGGGTTCAAAAATTTAATAGCACTATTTGGAGGGGTTTTTGTAAGAATATCACCACTTTAGTAATATAAGTTTAAAAGGCACTAATCTTGGTGACCAGACAAAAATACCCCAATTTTGTCTGTTTGTGTGTTTTGAAACGTGAGAGAAAAAACTTGAAGGAGAGAGAACAGTTGGGAGAGAAGTTATCGGCGCAAGAAATCCGGCCAAAAAAGCGACGGCGAATCACCGGCGGTGGTGCTACAGTACCCCTCTCGACTCCAAGCGTGTATCGACAGTGGTGAGTTGAACTTTCTGTCTCACGCGTTTTGTTGTTGTTAATTTGATTTGCGTTTGATGTTTGGTGTTTGGTTAGACATATAGATTAGGTTTGATTAGATTTATTGTTCATTAGGTTTGTTTCATTAGGTTAGGTTAGGGTTTAAAGTTCTGTAAAAAATTTGTTGAAGACGATGAATACAACATTCTCCGAGCTTTTTAAACCTTCATCCGAGCCTTTTCCGAGCCTTTTAAACCTTTATCCGAGCCTTTTCCGAGCCTTTTAAACCTTTATCCGAGCCTTTTAAGTAATGTGATTAGGGTTTCTGCAATTTTTCATCTCCGAGCCTTTTAAACCTTCGGCCGAGCCTTTTAAACCTTCATCCGAGCCTTTTAAGTAATGTGAGTAGGGTTTCTGTAATTTTTCATTTCCGAGCCTTTTAAACCATCGTCCGAGCCTTTTAAACCTTCATCCGAGCCTTTTAAGGAATATGATGTAGGTTTTTGTAATTTGAATTTTCGAGCCTTTTAAACCTTCATCCGAGCTTTTTACATAATATTCCGAGCCTTTTTATAAAGTCTCCGAGCCTTTTTATTAAGTGTATTCGAGCATTTTCATTAAGTCTCCGAGACTTTTGAATCTCACTTCGAGCCTTTTTAGTAAGCAATCCGAGCCTTTTCAATAAGTCTCCGTGACTTTTATTTTTCAGTGTCTGAGCCTTTTCATGAAGTTATATATATTAATTTTTTTTAATTTTTTTTTTATGTGAATATGCAGATGAGGAATCCACTGAAAGATTATCTGAAAACTCCAGCGGAAGAAAGATACCGGGGAAGATAACTCGGCATGACCATTTCGGTCACCTTAGAGATATCGAAAATGCACTTAACAGTGTACCTCAAGATCTTGCGGTTGAAGAACGACGTCGGTACATTGAGTCGTGTTTTGGACATTTCCTTCGGATGCAGCGCAACATGAAGTTTTCAGCTGGCATTATCCATCGATTGCTTATTCGTGAGTTGCATCACGACGGGGCGGAAGATGAGATGAGATTTCTTTTAGGAAAGCATTCGGTCCGGTTCTCGAAGGTTGAGTTCTGTCTGATCACCGGATTAAAGTTCGGAGAACTTCCTGACACGTCGACCTATGATGTGGTACAGAATGGCATACACCAGCAGTACTTTGATGGTCGAGATGAGGTTGAGTTTGGAGAGCTGAGAGTCGCTGTACGGACCGGTGATTTTGCTGAGCAGTACGATGCGGTTAAGCTATGCTTATTGTATATGCTTAACTGGATACTAATAGGTTTGGACGAGAGAGAGAAAGTCCCATTATGGCAGTTTCGCCTAATCAAGAACTTGGACGCTTTTGATGCATTCCCGTGGGGTGCGCATGTGTATAAGGGATCTATTTCTGGCTTCAAGCATGCGTTGGATGGTCGTCGGGAACGGTTCGAAAAAAGACAGTGAGAAAAGGGCGTTGAAGTACACAAGGTGGAGACGTACAACATATACGGTTGTACTTATGCACTGTTGGTAAGAATTTAAAATTTGAATCCATGCTTTAATTGTATTTTTTATTTTCATATGATTGATGTGTTTGACTATTATTGTACTTATCTATTACGCAGATATTTGCTTTTGAGGTTATCCCCGATCTTGCCATCGAAGATTGTGGGATCCGTAGGGAAATCGAGCTATCCCCCCATATTCTAAAATGGGAGTTGAGTCAGCGACCGAGGGGGGATAAGTTGGATTCCATTTTCATTACAAGGGTAAGTATTTATGATGTTAACGTTAATAGTTAATAGTATGTATGCAATTAGCAAATGGTCTAACAATGATTTCAGATGTTTGCGAGGGTGAAATTAGTGCCGACACCAGCAGAGATGGCTGAATGGTACTTTGAGGGCATTGAGGAGGGAGGCAGTCTGTATGATGCCGATGCCGAACACAATACGACTGCCGAACACCGTACGACTGCCGAACCCAGTGATACTGAGGGTTCGTATTCGAGACCCAGTGATACTGAGTATTCACATTCGGGACCCAGTGATAAACAGGGTTCTAACGTGGATGGTTGTAGTGGGAGTCCCGTGAGGCATAGGCGGGTTCGATTTGTGTTGCCCACACAATCTCGACCTGGAGGTGACTCACGACGAGGCGTTGGAGGGCATCCAGAGGTACGTAAAAATAGTTGCACCGTTGTATTTAATCTGAAAGCAGTTGGAAACTTTTAGTACTCACAACGTGTTTTTTTTTTCATTTCAGGACCGTAGGTATATTGAACTGCTGGATGCGTTTCGAGAGTTACGGGACGAAGTGCAAAGGACTGACAAAAAGCGAGATCAACAACATAAGGAGTTGCTGGATTTGATTCGGGGGCTTCAGGGTTCGACGTCGCAGACACCTACTGAAGGCAGCGGTCCGATGACCCACCGTTTGATGACCTATCGATCGATGACCAAGACCGAGACTTTAGTGATAGAGACTGGACTGGTAGTCATCAGGATAGAGCAGACTCGGAGACTTGGCGTCAGTTGCACTCCACTATGCATACAGTGTCTGATCAGTAGGGGCTTGGTGTGACACCACGAGAGGAGGTTACCGGTGGTACTGGTGAAACTGAGATAACACATATGGAGATAGAGCAGGTACCTCATCAGGTATTACCAGACCCTGTTGTTTATCGCCAGTACTTGGGACAGAGTGCCTCCATATCGCGCACCCCTCTGGTTGATCTTAGTGCAGCGCATCCCTCCATTCATTCCACGGGGACAGAGTTCCTCAGTCCTGACGCACCCATCGGGTCTATCCCAGCAGGGCTCACTCCTGCAGGCGATCCACGAGGACAGAGTTCCTCCATACAGCCTACCCAGGACTTTGTGACACGGGGACTGAGTTCCTCTATATAGCGTATCCCTGCAGGGGATCCACGGGGACCGAGTTCCTCCATACAGAGCACCCCTGCTGGCGATCCACGTGGACAGAGTTCCTCTATACAGAGCACCCCCGACAGGGGATCCACACGGACATAGTTCCTCCTCACATCAGACACGTTTGGTGGATCCCCATGGTTTGGATTGGAGTCCCCCACCCCTTCAACGTCAGGATTGGGTTCGCAGACGAGGTTGGCAAGAGCGGAGCCCATACATTGACCCCTGTCGACCGAAGAGGGCAAGGACTATGCCACATCCATCACATGTATGGGCACCCCACGAACTGATAGATCCTGATCACCTAGCGGCGTACCAAGCGTACAAGAGGAACCCGACGGGGGAATTATAAGTATAATCGTAGATATTACAATCTCGCACTTATTTTGAAACAGCTTAGTAAAACTGAATTGTAATTATGCAGGCGTGATGTGGATCTACATATGCCAGTCGATGTCCTTTGGTTCCACCGGTTTCAAAGCAACTTTATGGAGTTGGAGGATACGGTATGTTCATAACTGTAATATATGTATAAGTTTTCTCAAAAATTGTACAATCCTAACAAATAAAAAGGTTCAAACTTTTAGCACATTGACGCGTACTTGAAGATTCTGCGGAAGCATCAGCGAGCATTTCCCACTGTCTACCGTCCGAGGATCAACATACTGGATTCACAGTTTTATGTAAGTATTTAAATTGTACGGTATTTGCTTGTGCATTGATGTGTTTCATACATCTATAACCTAACGTTTTTGTACAGCTATGGTTATGTAACCGCTGGGACAGAAAGATGGGAAGTGGGTCTGAGAAACCCCGTACAGGTTGGTTTTCACAGAAGCAGAAGTGGTCCGAAGAAGACCTTACGGTGGTACGTGGGTTGCTCCCGCTAGGAAACATACCATGGCACAATGTTGACTCCGTGAGTGTTTATTTTACATGTTTTCCATTAAAGTTCTGAAAAAAAAATGTCACAATGTTGAAACACCTGCAGGTTCTGATTCCGTGCAACCTTGGACGTACGCATTGGGCCCTGGCCAACATCGACCTCACAGGAGGGAATATCTACCTTTTTGACTCGTACAGATAGGAGGTTCCAATGCGCCACAGGAAAATGCAGCTCGTGCTTACGGTATTTTTTACCCTCGATGCTGCATGCGGTGCACTTTCACGATCGCAGATGGAGGGGCGATATGACATACGCAAAGACTACTAGGGCATTCACTTTTTATTATGTGTCTACAGACCGTGTGCCACAACAGGAAATAGGGTATGACTGTTTCAAGATCTGATTTTATCCAAATTCGTTTTCATATCATTTCATTCTAACGGTTGTTCATGTGGTGAATTGTAGGGGTAACTGTGGTGCCCATACTTTAAGATTGACAGAGTATCTAGCGGCGAACATGGATACTTTTGACTGGTCGGAAAATGATATGACCACCATCCGAGAGAATATGGCTGTGGAGGTTTTTTGCAACTCGAAGCACTGGTCTTCGAGATAGTGATTTAGTTTATGTACATAACATTTCAGTAATGAATATATATATATATATATATATATATTTTAAGTGTTTGCAATTAATAAAGGATTCAGTATGACATTAAACAAACAACTAAATTCAAATTCAATTTCAGAAAAAAAAAATTATTCAACATAAAACCATAACACAACTGTATCAAGCATGGTTCCGAAAGTCTGAACGATGTTGGAACACATTAGCAATCGAAACCTTTTCGAGCCTTTTTATACACATTTCATACATTGAAATCCATATACAATACAGCTAATTCAACAGCAAATTCAATAAAGGATCCAGTATGACATTAAATGAAGAACTACATTCAAATATATTTTCGAACATAAAATCAATCATATTAGTTCTACATAAAAGCATAAGAACCAAGGGTCTCATAAAACAACTGTATCGATCATGGTTCCCAAAGTCTGAACGATGTTGGAAGACATCAAGTTGGAGGACATCAAGTTGGAGACATGTTTCTCAATCACAAGCTTTTCTGGTGGCAATTCGTCTTCTTCTTGTACTGCCTTGTTATGTTTGATCGTCTTCCTCTTGTACGGCTCCATTCATTCCACTGGCGTGTCCTTCTGAGGGCATGTTTGTTTGTTGTGTCCTATTGTGTGACAGATGCTACACTTGCGACGGTAATCATCGGGGACAATTGTCATGGGACCTTCATTAACCATAGGCGGATTCGAACATCGCATGCTATTATGTCCTGGTTGTCCACATCTTTTACACGACTGTGTGGTTGTCTTCTCTAAAGACGATGTGTGTCGACCCTCCATGGGGCGACCTGATTGTCTCTTCGTCTTTGGATTTAAAACCACCCGCGCTGCGATATCGGATGGAACTACCCATGAAGAAGGATGGCCAACAGGCATAATAGGAACCGAGTATGCATTAATAAGTGTCTGCTTTAGGTAGTAGTCCGCACACAGAGATGTGAAATCCAAGTTCCGCTCCCTGCAACAATGAAAATAGTGAGATTCACATTTAGTTATAGAAAAGCGTTAAATGTAACTTGTCATGTACCTTGCCGCTGCGAATGCGTGTGAACAAGGTAAAAAGTCCATTTGGAATTTGTTGCACGTGCAAGTCTTCCAGGCTAAGTTAACCGTCCACTGTTTCCCCTTGTGTTTGACGGAGAATATGTTCCAGTCAACTGTATTTATGGTCATATAACTGTATTTCTCGACACGTTTCTGGATCACCCCATGTGCTGCGTCGGTCAATCGATGATGCATGGACTATGTAGCTGTATGACGATCGTGAAACCACTTCTGTAGCATATTCCTAATGAACTCTGCCAGTGTCATTAGTGGCAGTTACTATACGAATTTTAAGCATGAGTTTATGCACTCTGCAACATTTGTGGTCATCAACCTGTACCTTCTTTGGGGACAGGGAACGCGGGACCACTTGTATGGACCGGGATCAATAGCATAATCGTATGCACCCTTGTACAGCTTACGTAACTCCTCCATGTGGCGATCATACTGGATTTCCCTGTACGACCTAGTAACGTTATCCATTATGTCAGCAACATCCTTTCTGTGGAAACGATTCTTCATATTTTCACCAAAATGCCAACAACATATGGTATGGGTTGCATAAGGGAAGACTTTTGAAATCCCTGCTTCAATGCTTGCATGACGATCGGAAATGAAAACCAGATCATCTATATGACCAAGGGTCCCCCTCAAGCATTCCAAAAACCACTCCCATGAATGGTTATTTTCTGAGTCACCGTAACCAAAAGCAATTGGATACACTTGTTCGTTTCCATTTTGTGCAGTTGCAACAAACATTGTACCCCCGAATCTTCCTTTCAAATGGGTACCGTCAACTGCAATCACAGGACGCATACACCTCCGAAAACCTCTAATTGAGGACCATAACGACATGAAAAAGTATAGGAATTTACCATCGTCTGCGCACTGTAAGTCCGTGATTGTGCCAGGATTTTGCTGTTCAAGAATATATACAAAAGATGGCAGCAGTTGGAAAGTTTCTTCATGCGTTCCATAGCTTAATGACAATGCATATTGCATGGCATCATATGTCTTACTGTACATGATTTGGATGCCATATATTGTTTTCATATCGGCAATTATGTCCTTGGGACGCATGAGACGACCATCATGTTACTGAAGTCTAGGTGCAACGACTTCTCCGATTGTGACTGCACTAGCTTGTCGGTGCCAACGGTGAATCTCCTCCAACGGACAACTGTGTTCGTTGATAAAACTTCTGACTTGAAAGTAAGTCCCTTCAGCTCTCCTCACCGCTCTTAATTTCCACGTACAGTCGTCAATGATGCAGACCAGATGTAAAGTTGTCTTATTCGACCTTTTCACCTTCCATTTAAAGTTCTGCCGCATTGAAAAATGGCTAACTAGCCTTTTCAAGTCATTTTTACTTGGAAAAAATTGATCTTTATAAATTATGGTTCTAGGTTCTTGCGATGCGAAGGTGCTGCTTGTACCAGTACCAAACGAGTATGCATCTGCTCCGGGAATAACCCACGTTGTCACATTATCAGAATCAGATACTGTTACGTTATACCGAACCTCGAAAGTCCCAGCCATATCTGGTGCAGTGCAACTAACTTCTTGTACACGTCTACCATGTGTTTGAATTTGTTCAGGCTCTTCATCTATATTTTGCAGATCATCAACCTGTTCATTATTTGCATCATTATCCACGTTATGGTTCGGGCAATTGTTCTGCTCATTGTATTGCTCATTGTAATGCCCATTGTACTGCTCATTGTACTGCTCAATTCGACAACCAAACACATCAACAATTTGAGGTTCAACTACATATGTATGGTCGACCGTTACCGATGGGACACCACACATGTTTTCCCCACCTTCGGTGGCACTCCTTTGGGTGAACCCTTGGTTGCTACCGCTAAAGGATCCAAACTGTTGTGTATTTTCAGGACGAGGAATATCATTCCCTATCATATCTCCAGTTGTCCTCTCAATTACACTGACACATACTTGTGGGATCACTCGATCTTCCCCCAGCATAAACTGGACATCGTCGTCATTCCTTATCAATGTGCGACATGTACTGCCAGGAACGATTGATATTGATGACAGATCAACAGTGAATTTGTTTTCATCATATTTCACAATGGTATGCACGATCGCCAACAATTCTTCGTAAGTCATATTCTTTGACACATACATTCCCCGGTTATCGGATCCAATAAATCTCTGACTTCCATCGGGAAACTGCTCCCATCGACCGTTGTAAGATATTACAATCCTAACCCAATTCATGATGCTATCAAATTATTCATCACAAACCATTAATAAAAACATAGGACAAAAAAATATTTTCACATCTTACATTTACAAAGGCTCGGGTGAGGATATTGAAAAGGCTCGGAGAAGACTTCAAAAGTCTCGAAAATTTCTTTAAAAACTTCAAAAGTCTCAGAAATTTCTCTAAAAGGCTCGACACTTATTCATTTCAAAGGCAAGGAAAAGTCTCGGTGAAAGCAAGAAAAGGCTCGAAAAAGGCTCGAAAAAGGCAAGAAAGGGCTCAGAAATTTCTATAAAAGGCTCGATACTTATTCATTTCAAAGGCAAGGAAAAGTCTCGGTGAAGGCAAGAAAAGGCTCGGAAAAGGCTCGAAAAAGGCTCGATCAAGGCAACAAAAGGCTCGTAAATTTTTATAAAAGGCTCGATACTTATTCATTTCAAAGGCAAGGAAAAGTCTCGGTGAAGGCAAGAAAAGGCTCGGAAAAGGCTCGGAAAAGGCTCGATCAAGGCAACAAAAGGCTCGGAAATTTCTATAAAAGGCTCGATACTTATTCTTTTCAAAGGCAAGGAAAAGTCTCGGTGAAGGCAAGAAAAGGCTTGGAAAAGGCTCGGTCAAGGCAATAAAAGTCTCGGAGATCCAACAAAAGATATAACAGTTTTCTATACAAACAAATGGAACAAATTAACAGAAGTATTTGCCAGAAATATTACCTTGTTGTATTGAAGCACGTCCAAACGTTTTATAAGTTGAAGAAGAAAGCCGATCCAACCTTGAAATTTTATTTCTATAAACAGAGAGAGAGTCACTGTGGAGAGAGAAAGTCTCGTTTTTTTTTTTGTAAGTGTGGAGAGAGAAAAGTATAAACAGAATAACATAAATGAAGAACTAATGGCAATTTTGGTAGTTCACCATAATTGGTGCCTTTTAAACTTAACTTATTAAAGTACTCACAAAGTCACCAAATCAGTTAAAAATGGTGACATTTCCAACCATTTCCACAATATACATATCATTCACTTCTTTTGGCCCAATAGTATCCGGAGTTAGTAACACAAAATATCTTCCTACAATCCTACGTCTATTTTTCTTCTTACACAGTTACACCCATATTAACAAAATAAAATTATTAATTTTACTCTCTACATTTTTTAAAATACCAAAACTATCCTTTAAGTATTTCTTAAAATTTTAAATATATAATTTTTTTCACTACATCCATTTCTCTTCATTAGCTTCCACCGCTGTAAAAAAAAAAAAAAAAAAAAATCTTGTACGTTTCTTCTTTAATATATATGTATATATATATATATATATATATCATATTCAAATAAAACCCTAAAACTAAGATTTTACTTGGCTAAAAATAAAATACAAATTCAACTCTAAAACTAATTATATATTTTTTCGTTGTTACTAGCTTGCGGAATCAATGTATTGAATTATCTAAAAAAAATCATGACATCATATAGGTTTTTTCACATTTAATCATCGTCGTAGAAAACAACAACAATAATAATTAAACAACCAACAATATGAAAGTAATCATACCTGCATGTATTCAGAATCTATAAAATCAATTCTTTGTTCATCAATTCTTTGACTATATGTGAAAAAAAATTATATTTCCTGATTAATATTGGGTTTGATTAAGTATATATTATTAGGGTTTATGATAGATTGGGTGTTCAACTTATGGGTGTAGGAAGTAAATTTAATTTTCAATTATAAAAGTAATGTATTTTAAGTAATTAAATGTAAGGATATTTTAGGAATAAAAAAGTTTTATTAAAACATAGGTGTATGAAGATATTTTGTAGGTGACATCGTCACCTAGAGCCAACCCTAGGTTTATTATATATATATTTTTCACCAATTTATAGCAAATGTTTTGTTTTCAATTGAATTTGAAACTGAATCGGGTCTAAATCCAATTGTAACCCACGCATTATTATATTTCCAATTTTTGTATATATATATATATATTATTTTCTGGAAAACTTACTATATATATATATATATATATATATATATTAGTCTTTCTATTATCAGTTCGAACTGATAAAAGTTATATCAGTTCCTTGTATGTGGGCCACTGGATTTAAATACTTTGACTGACAAGTGCATACAGCCAAGTCAAAGTATTTAAATCCAGTGGCTCACGTGTAAGGAACTGATATAACTTTTATCAGTTCGAACTGATAATAGAATTTCTGATATATATATATAAATGTACAAGTCAGTGCGTATTGATGTAACTTCATCAGTGCCTTTGGATGTGAACTATTAGATTTACATACTTTGACTCAAAGTGTATGCACTTGTCAAAGCTTCTCCATAATCAATGGTTCACATGTATTGGTACTGATGTAGTCACATTAGTGCGCACTGATGTGAACGGAACCATATATATATATATATAGTTTATCTATTGTCAGTTCGAATTGATATATCAGTTCCTTGCATGTGGGTACATAGTTTGACCTCTCTAAATTAATATGATCAGTTGCACAGTAATTTATTAATTAGCGGAGGTTATTAATTTTTGAACATCTACTTAAAAAAATTATTTCATGTATATTTGCTAATGCCGCTACTTCTAAGTAGTTAGAAAGCCTTCACTAATTTAGTCTTATATATTTATTGTTTGTAAGTTACCAATGAGCTTGGTATACTATCTTCAATAAAAAAAAATTAAATGCAAGGATGGTAAATATCTCCAATTAAAAATTAAATGCAAAGAATATGAGAAGACCAACATCAAGAAAAAGTTAAATTGCCCATGAGAATACCGGATGAAGATTTCATAGCAATTGTATCGTCACAAAACCATCATGAAGAGGAAGTCGAAGAAGATATGGATGATGGCCCCCCTTTGTTTAACAAGATAAATTAGGCGCCCTTCACTCATGTATTTCTTTTCTTGACTTTTCAAATACCACCCATGTTGTAGCTCATAAGGTACTCCGAAGTATACAGTTCGAGATAAGGACAATCATGAAGAAATAGACCATTCTAGATAGATGGTTCTCTAAGGAAATGGATTCTGCTAATTAATTTTTTTTGTTGTTGTTGATATTTTGTATTAATTTTTTTTTTCAATCAAATAAAACTATATAAATAAAAAAAAAGAAAAGAACAAAAAGTAGCAAATGCCAAACCAAACACAAAAACACCACGAGCAAAAGCCCCAACTAGAAAAGTGGCACGCATGCCACACAAGAAAACAAAAACAACAAGAAAAACGAAAAGACTCCCGACCCATGCAGTCAACTCAGATCACTGAGAACCTGCCTCAAAGAACCATTCCCAACCCCACGACAATTCCAATATAGGACACTAATCATCAGAAACCCTCGAAAAAGCCCGGGACCCGGACTTATAAGAAGCTAGTCTGCGTGCAATCCTAGTGGACCTTCGTGTAAAAGTAGTAGTATCATTTAACTCTTCTTCCTCAACATGGTCAGCCCAGGAAGAATCATCAATGGGGCGAAGTTCAGATTGGGAATCAGACAACGGACGCTCAGGACCCTGTACCTGAACATCAGAGTCTACATCCAAGATAGGGGAACATGAAGATCCAGATCCATTCCTCAAAACAACCCTCTCAACCCTTTCAACCGAAGGAGAAACTATACCCACCCTATCGTCTAACTCATCAACTGAAACCACTGAAGAAACAATAGGTTGAGCAAAAGAAACCAACGAAGAAACAGAATCCCTACTAACCTTCGACCCTTGCTCGACCATCGAAGCAGCTGAAGAGATTGAAACAACAGCACCAGCTAAAACATCAAGAATCGAAGAAGGGCCCTCTGAAGAAACAGGCATTGCTCTCACTCTGGAGGAATGAACAGGGACACCAATAAGAGAATCCTCACTCCGCCCCACCTGCTGGGACTGACAGACCTGAGCAGCCACCATCGAAGTAGTAGGAGCCACCAAAGAAGTTAAACATAGCGAATCAACTAGACTAGCAGAAGAAACCATACCCAAAATCAGATCTGAACCTGCTGAAGAATGAACCACAACTGAATCCAAAGACCCTAAATCCTGTTGAATAGCGGCAAAGACATTAGAAATTGGAACTTCTGCCTAAGGAAAAACCAGTTTAGGAGCATGTTTGTGAGGAACCTGAAACCCCTCAACTGCAACAACCGTGATATTTTGTATTAATTATTAGATAGTAGAAATATTAAATTATGCCAATAGAACGCTGTTGGTTTCATGAAATTTTATTAAATGCCAGAGGTTATTAATTATTGGGGTATTAATTTAGAGAGGTTAGACTATATATATATATGGGTATTAGAAAACAGCAATGTGAAAGAAAAATGAAAATCAAAAAGGAAAATTAGATTGAACCAAATAAATTTTCTACCAATGCAAATTTGTTAGAGAGATTGTTTTCGACTGTTTTAAATTGGGTGAAGGTATGAAGAGAGAGGGATTCGAACCCTTGTTTAACAAAAGGAAGGCTGGAATGCCAACAGGTGTCAACAGGTAAACAAAAGAAGTGGAGATGATTTTGTGAGGTTTTAAAAATAGTTTTGGATATCATCTCTTTTTTCATTAGGAATCTCAGACTATGCTACCAAATTACATTTAAAAAAAAAATAATAATATTTCTTTCGATAAAGGAATCTTAAGCTATACTACCATATTACATCAAGGAATCTTAGACTATAATATCAAATCACAATAGGGAATCTTAGGTTTTACTACCAAATCACAACCGGTAATTTCAGATTATACTATCAAATCTCATTAGACAGGAAGATCAATGCTGCTATTCACAATGGGTTTTACAGAACGAATACTATGGTAAAGAAGCTGGATAATCTCGTCCTCTAGATTTCAACTCATCAAACCTCGTCACAGGAGTTTATGTCTGTGATGACAATGAGACAGAGGCTAAAGACATTGACGCGTGGCTATATGGATTTTCTTTGATGGCTTATGGAGAATACGACTTCAGTAGCATGTGTCAACCACAGTCATATCAGGATTCAGGCAGTAGATGAAAATATTCTACCTGTTATGCACTAGATCATTTTAATTTAAGTATTTGACAATTATAATTAATTACTTTTTTTTCCTTACTGAATATTAAGGTTGTTTAAAATTTTAACTTTTAACACCTGAATATTTCACGATATCATAAACCATCATTATAAATTATATTTGTAACACTAGTACACTACATACTGATTTATCAAAAAATATCACTTTCATTTTTGTTATCATATGAGTTATAATATGAAGAAAAGTTATCACTACCTAAATGAAGAAATTTCCAGAGAATGGTTGGAGATTGATGTGAGAGGGAGGGTTGTTATCTATTAATTTTTAATTTGTTTAAATTATAAATTTTTGATTTACGCTCAAGATTAAAATCCAATGATTAATAATAGATTTATTGTCACTAGACCCCTGAATTGTACACGAATTTACAATGTGCCCCTTGACTGTTTTTTTAAGCGTTAAACCCCTGAATTCTCAAAAAATATTTTTGTGGCAAATAGTTTGTTTTATTGTCCCTTAACCGCCTGTTTGAGGAGGCATCTACATAAAGGTTTTGCCAAAAAAATGAGAATTCAGGGTGTTTAAAATCTAAAAAAAAAACATTCATGGGGCACATTACAAATTTACGTACAATTTAGGAGTGTCAAGCGCCAATAAATCTTAATAAAAGTCAATAACTATACTTGATAGTAGGTGAAACCATTGATTATATTCTTGAAACGAGTGATGATGTAATAAAGAAGAAAAAAAAAATGAAAGTTCAAGGGGTTTGACACCTAAAAAAACATTCGGGGAGTACATTGTAAATTCACATACAATTTAAGAGGGTCAAGCACGAATAAATCTTAATAAAAGTCGGTAACTATACCTTAATAGGTGAACCCAAAGATTAATGATGGTACAAAGAAGAAAAGAAGATACAAGAAGCGGTACAGATAAGTTGAAAGAAGATACAAGAAGCAGCATAGACACGTGTGGCACAACTTGCGCCACGATTCAACAAGAAGTTGAATTTCTGTGGCAAACTCTCGAAGAAAGAGTTGTATTCCATTGGACCGTTTCATTTTATATATTTGATTCTTGTGTCAGAAGACAAAACACTTTACATTTAAAAGAAAAACTATCATGGACGGTGTGAGATGGTCCTGACAAATTAAAAATGCTTTTTTCTCCTAAATTAAGATAGATTCAAAATGCTTTTTCCTTTATTTGTATATATATAAAGATATCACCCACTTACTTCTTCTTCATACATGATACATACGAAATCTTCCATCAAACCAGACTCTGTAACTCTGTTTCTGTGGTGCTCTGTTTTGTGTTGTGTTGAATGAGATATGGGAAGAATTGTGGAACATTGTTTCCACCCAAATAATGAACAACTCATCCTGAAGAGAAGAGACTTCTTGACCCTGATTTCTCTGTCCAAAAAATCAATGAAATTAACTCCGTCGGTTCCGACTTACATGGTAAGTAGTTATGTTACTCAATTTTTTATTTCTTCTGCAAATAACTGGTAGAAATTTGGTTTATTGTTGCTTTTGTTTTGGGATTTTACCATATGAATAAATCTGGTAATTTCTTCTCTGTAAATATCACTGCCCAGAAAATATTTCTTAAAGTAGATATATATATAATTTAGAAAATAATTTTCTATAGGCGAGAAAGAACTTTGAATTATGGACAATTTTCAATATCACTTTCTACCTAGGGTTCAAGGAAGCTTATTTAGAGATAAAATTTTTGGGTTTCCTAATTCTTAAATTTAGGAGTGTTGTAATTGGTGTGGATTTTCCACCGCCTCTCCCCACTTGATCTCTCCACTTGATTTCACCATTAAGAAATGGATGCAATAGTGAATTAGTGATGCAAGTGGCTTAGTGTTTGTCTATATATATTGGTCTCTCCTTTTGTAAACCAGTAAGTAGGGATGGGCGTTTCCCATGGGCCCCATCCCCCACGGGCCCCCATGGGGGGCAAACTTTGCCTCCAAACATATTTTTGGGGAGGTGGTGGGGGTATCCCAAACCTAAAACCCCATTGATCCCCCAAAATAATATATATATATATATATATATATATATATATTATTTTTTAACAATAAAAACAAATTATAAATTATAATATTAAATTATTAAAATTAAATGTTATAGTTGTTCATTTATAAGGTGTAATTAACCCCTAAAATAATATATATATGTATTGTATTTTGGATTTTGTATTGTATTTTTATTATGTTTTTATTATTTTTTGGATTGAAAATTTAAATTTTAGAATTGAAAAGGAAATGGATTTTAGGGTTGGGGTTGGGGGTGGGGGAACCTCCCCCCAAAACGTCCCCCCACTGATCCCCCCAAATGGATTTTGGGGGAGGTGGTGGGGGGAGGTTTGAGGAATGGGGGTGGGGGTGGGGGTGGGGGTGGGGGTGGGGGTACCCTTCCCCCACCCCATTGGGCCCCCACGCCCATCCCTACCAGTAAGTGAAAAAAAGGTTCAATACACATACAAAGTTAATATTCTTTCTCTCTCTCATCTCTCTTATTTCATTTTGTTACCGATCTCTCGTCTCTCTCACTTTATTCTTTATCATTTATTTATTTTATATGTTCTTCGTTTTATTTACAACACGTTTTCAACACGATTACATATAAGTAAAAAGGATCTCCTGATAGGTGATTTACTTACATTTCAATATTCTGGATCTATTTATTAATGTTCTTTAAATATTCGTATTTATTTGTATGCAATATATAAAGTTGGCTTTGGCCCCTGACAGAACCTATATATAAGTTCTGTATAAAAGATGGCTTATGCCGTCAACAGAACATATATATAGTTATGGATTTATTTATTATGTTATTTCAATATTTACATTTAATTATTCGTAATATATAAGACTTTCTACGGCTGTGTCGACAGAACATATATATAGTTTTGGATTTATTTTTTATGTTTTTATTTTTAAATATTCGTAATATATAAGACTGGCTGCGACTGTATCGATAGAACGAATATATAGTTCTTGATTTATTTATTATGCTTTTTCAATATTCGCATTTAATTATATGCAATATATAAATCTGGCTTATGCTGTGTCCCCAGAACCTATAATTTTGGATTTATTTATTATGCTTTTAATTGTAGAAGCTTGTGGATTTACCACCACCCCACCATTTGTATTTCACCTTTTTCACCTCTCTAATTTCAAGGTCATTAAGGTAGAATATAGTGGATTCTTTTAGCATGCTTACTCATCAATATGTGGCAATAGAATAGAGCTTTGAATGACATGTGCTTGTGTTTAGTGATGTCATCTTCACCTATAAATAAGCTTAGTCTTGATGTTTAGTTTTGTAATCTCGAATCCATCAATAATACAAACAGTAACAATTCTACAACCTTCATTTTATTTCATGTTGTTATTTTACTTCCTTTCATTTATCTATGTTATCATTTCATCTTTTATTTTATCCGCTATTTCAATTTATTTATAACACGTTATCAGCACGAGTTTATTATTTCCAGAACCTGAAGCTTCTGAATTTATTATTATTAAAACCTGAAGTTTCTAGATTTATTACAAGAACTTGAAGCTTCTGAATTTATTATTACTGGAACCTGAAGCTTCTAGATTTTCTTTTTTTTATTAATCCTAGAACCTACAGTTCTAGATTTACTTTCTCGCATTTTATTTACTTTTACGCAATTTTTATTCAAACTGTTTGGTCACCCATCCAGAACCTGAAGTTTATAGATTTAGTTATCATTACCGGAACATGAAACTTCTGGATTTATTTACTTGTAAATATTCCTTTATATATCTGAAAATTTAAATTCCTTGGATTTTTATTAGACCAGAAGTTCCGACTCCAATTGTGATTTTCAGATAACCAGAAGCTGGAATAATACCAAAGCTTGCAAATTTGAAATTTGCTACACTAGAAGTGTCTGAGGACAACTACATGTCATGGGTTATTGATGCCAGATTACTTTTAAAATCAGAAGGCCTGTATTACACCATTGAAGATGGGGTCGAGGCAAATGAACAAGACAAATCTACTGCCACGGTTATTATCTGTCGCCACCTAAATGAGGATCTGAAAGCCCAATACCCAACTATCACAGAACCAGAAGTTTTATGGCAAGAGCTAAAAGATCGATATGACAACCAACTCGATGTTGCATTACCAAATGCCAGATATCAATGGTTACATTTACGGTTTCAAGACTATAGATCAGTCTCTGAATATAACTCTGCTTTGTTCAAAATCACCACACAACTGAAATTATGTGGTGAAGAGGTAACATAAAAGGATATGTTGGAAAAAACGTTTACAACCTTTCATGCCTCGAATATGATATTACAACGTTGATTCTCAAAATATTCAGAGCTAATCTTACGTCTCTTGGTTGCAGAGAAAAATAATGAGCTCTTAATAAAAAATCATGAATCATGCCCGATCGGCTCTACAACATTTCCAGAAATGAATGCTAATACTATTGGAGGACATGCTCGTGGTCACAGTCCCTACCGTGGTTGTGGTTGTGGTTGTGGTCGTGGTCGTGGTCGTGGTCGCGGTCGCGGAAGAGCATATGGTTATTTTGGTCCGATTGATTATAATCAAAATAATGAAAACACTCCCCAGAAATAGAATGTTAATAAGGCCATACCAGATAAAGGGAAAAATATCCAAAAAGAGCCTAAGAAAGATGATGGCATTTGTTTCAAGTGTGACTGTCATAATCATTGGTCACGTACATGCCTCATACCTAAACATTTGGTTGAGCTTAATCAAGCATTGACCAAAGAATGGGAAAAGGGGAAGAATCCTAAAACCAACTTCATGGAAGATTCAGATTTTATGGATATCACCTAGTTTAATGTTTCTGATTTCCTTGATGATCCGAATGATAAAATGACCACTTCAATTGGTGATAGAAATGTCTATACCAATTGAGTACTGCTTGTAATATTTTTTGTTATCATGTGAAATACTTATGTAAAATATTCCTTATGTAATATATACTTTTGATCACTTTATCTAATATGCACTTTATTCTTCTTTGTGAATAGATATGTTTTTAAACAATAAATTGAGTGATATTGAAAAGCAAGATACAAGAGATATATGTATAGTTGATAGTGCAATGACACATACGATTGTGCAGAATCAGAGATACTTTCTGAATTTAACTTTGCTTAAGGTAAATGTTAATACAATATTAGGTCCATTAGGTCTTATTGAAGGTTCCGGTAGAGCCATGATATTGTTACTAAACAATACTAAAATATGTATCAATGATGTTTTATATTCAAGTAGATCCAGAAGAAATCTACTTAGTTTCAAAGATATACGGTGTAATGAATATCACATAGAAACTATAAATGATGAGAATATTGAGTATTTGTGCATTACTTCTCATGATTTAGGTCAGAAACTCATTATAGAAAAGCTATGTGCTTTATCATCTGGATTATATTTTACTTTTATAAGAGGTGTAGAAGTTTATGCAGTTATGAACCAGAAGTTCTCAGACCAAAAAAATATTTATGCTTTGGCATGACCATCTTGGTCACCCATGATCTACAATGATGCATATAATCATTGAAAATTCTCATAGATATCCATTAAAGAACCAGAAGATTATTTTATCCAATGAAAATTTATATACTGCATGTTCACAGGGGAAATTAGTAATAAAACCATCCCATTCTAAGGTTGGCTTTGAATCCCTATCATTCCTACAAAGGATTCAAGGGGACATATGTGGACCTATTCACCCACCAAGTGGACAGTTCCGCTATTTTATGGTCCTGGTTGATGCAACTATCAAATGGTCACATGTTTGCTTATTATCAACCTGTAATGTTGCTTTTGCAAGATTACTTGCACAGATTATCAGGCTTCAGGCACATTTTCTCAATCATCTAATTAAGTCAATACGCCTTGATAATGCTGGTGAATTTACTTCCAAGATATTTGATGAATATTGCAGATCAGTTGGGATTGATGTTAAACATCTAGTTCCACACGTTCATACTCAGAATGGGTTAGCAGAATCACTTATCAAGCATCTCCAGGTAATTGCAAGAACTTTATTATTGCGAACACAATTACCAATTTCTCTTTGGGGACATGCTATTTTACATCCCACTGCTTATCATCAATATTCACCAGTACAACTTGTATTTGGCTATCAACCAGATATTTCTCATATACGTACCTTTGGTTGTGCAGTATATATCCCAATTGCACCTACATAAAGAACTAAAATGGGATCCCAACGACGTTTGGGAATATATGTTGGTCTAGATTCACCATCAATTATTAGATATCTGGAACCTTTCACTGGTAACCTTTTTACTGCACGATTTGCTGATTGTCATTTTGATGAGAGAAATTTTCCATCATTAGGGGAAAGAAAAACTTCTCCTAAAGAGAAGTGTGAACTTTCTTGGAAAATTCCTAGTCTAATTCATTTTGACCCATACACATCTCAATGTGAGAATGAAGTACACAAGATAGTTCATCTTCAAACAATAGCAAATCAGTTACCATATGCATTTACAGATGCTAGTAGGGTAACAAAATCATACATTTCAGCTGTTAATGTACCAGCACGGGTGATTGTTTCAGAAGAACAATCTAAACAAATAATAGTAAAGGAATCATCTGCTGTACGCCAAGCGTGGTAGACCATTTGGTTCGAAAGATATTGTTCCCCGGAGGAAGAAAACAAAATATCAGGGTCATATTCCTGAAATTATAAATAAATCCACTTTATCTAAATTAACTCCACGAGAGTTAAATGTCCCTGAAAGGACACAAGAAACCCCTGCAGGAGAAGGAATCTCTAAAGAGATACAAGAACATAGAAATGAGGAAATTTTTATAAATTATACAAAATGAATGTGGAATCGTGAAAAAACAATCATATATGATATATTTTCGTACACAATGGCTACTGAAATTTTAAATAATGATTATGAGCCTCATAACCTTAATGATTATAGGCAAAGATCTGATTGGCCTAAATGGTAAGAAACAATTCAAACAGAATTGACTTCAATAGCCAAACGTAAAGTATTTGGATCAATAATCTAGACATCTGAAGACATCAAACCTGTTGGATACAAATGGGTTTTTGTACAGAAACGTAATGAGAAAAACAAGGTGGTGCGATATAAGGCACGACTTATAGCACATGGTTTCTCATAAAGACCTAGTATTGATTTTGATGAGACGTATTCACCAGTGATGGATACAATTACGTATTAATTTCTGATAAGTTTGGCTGTCTTAGAAAGACTTGAAATACGTCTTATGGACATAGTAACTGCCTATCTATATGGCTTACTCAATTCAGATATTTATATGAAAATCCCTGAAGGATTTAGAATGTCAGAAGCATACAACTCGAGACCTCGTAATTTATATTCGATTAAATTACAAAGGTCCTTGTATGAATTAAAGCAATCTGGACGCATGTGGTATAACCGCCTCGGTGAATATTTGATGAAAGAAGGATATATTAATAATCCTATATGTCCATGTGTCTTCATAAAGAAATCAGAATCTGGATTTTATATTATAGCAGTTTATGTTGATGATATAAATTTAATTGGAACTCCTGGAGAGCTTCTGAAAACTGCTAAATATTTGAAAAGGGAATTTGAAATGAAAGACCTGGGAAAGATAAAATATTGTCTTGGCTTGGAGATTGAGCATAAATCAAACGGAATACTTATCCATCAATCAACATATGTTGAAAAGATTACGTATGGACAATGCGCATCCATTAAGTACTCCTATGATTGTCAGAACTCTTGATCCTAAGAAAGATCCATTCCGGCCAATAGAAGATGGTGAAAAGATACTTGGTCCTGAAGTACCATATCTTAATGCAATTGGTGCTTTATTATATCTGGCTCAATGTACTAGACCAGATATTGCATTTTCAGTGAATTTGCTTGTTAGATTCACAGCACCAACTCGAAGACATTGGAATGGGATTAAACATATTTTTCGTTATCTTCGTGGAATGAAAGACTTAGGATTATATTATTCAAAATCTAACAACTTTTCAAGTTTACTTGGTTATGTTGATGCCAGGTATCTATCTGATCCCCATAAAGCTCGTTCACAGACGGGATATGTTTTTACCTATAATGGCATAGCAATCTTCTAGCGCTCCACAAAGCAAACTTTTGTTGCTACATCCTCAAATCATTCAGAGATCCTTGCACTTCATGAAACAAGTCGAGAATGTGTTTGGCTAAGGTTAGTTATTCATCATATTCAAAAGGCATGTGGATTCTCATTATCTACAGAAATTCCGACACTGATATTTGAAGATAACGCGGCCTGTATTGCTCAAGTTAAAGGGAGATATATCAAATGAGATAGAACCAAACATATTTATCCTAAATACTTCTATACTTATGAATTTTAACAGAGCCGACATATTGATGTTAAACAAATACGATCTATAGATAATCTTGCAGATCTGTTTACATAAACATTGCCTACATCAACTTTTGAGAAACTGGTATATGGAATTGGCATGCGTTGGCTCTGTAAATTACAAGATTGATGTTGAAGTTCAATCAGGTGGAGCAAAATTTTGAATGGACATATATGTACTGTACTCTTTTTCCTTCTACCGGATTTTGTCCCACTAGGTTTTACCGGAAAGGTTTTAATGAGGCAATTCTGAACATATCCACACCACTTGATCCAGAAGATCATTGTATATATTTTTGCTAATGTTTTTGTCCCACTAAGTTTTTCCTAGCAAACTAAGATACAAATGGTGGAAATCCAAGGGGGAGTATTGTAGAAGCTTGTGGATTTACCACCACCCCACCGTTTGTATTTCACCTTTTTCACCTTTCTAATTTCAAGGTCATTAAGGTAGAATATAGTGAATTCTTCTAGCATGCTTACTCATCAATATGTGGCAATAGAATAGAGCTTTGATTGACATGTGCTTGCGTTTAGTGATGTCATTTTCACCTATAAATAAGCTTAGTCTTGTTGTTTAGTTCTGTAATCTCGAATCCATCAATAATACAAACAGTAACAATTCTACTCCCTTTATTTTATTTTATGTTGTTATAGGTAAAAATCGTCATAAAGGACACGTCATCACCATAAAGAAGCCATGTAAGCAGGGATCAGGAAAAGTCAACTCGAAAGGGGGAAATCCCCCAAGTAACCCACTCGGCTGAAACCAAAGCGACCCGATCACAAACAAAGAGAACCAGCTCGGGCAATATCACCTACTCGGGCATACTCGGGCATACTCGGGGATCAACAAGAAGAGATGGTTACGGAAACTCACTTCCCAAACGCATGGAAGGAATCAGCAGTGAGCACTTCCACAATACGTAGCAGTGCAACCCTTCAGAGTTTAACAAGGAAACAAACAGGTCTCCCGCGAATAAAGGAGAAAGAATCCGGCCCAAACTCAGACTCAGCCAAAATAGGAAACATATCACGCCCAAGAAGGAAACAGAATCCGACTAGGACTGGGCAACCGCTTAAGACTTGGGCGCCACGACACCAAACCCTAGCGGTATCCCCAAACCCTAGGAACAGCATGTATAAATACCCTTTGTAACGCATAAGGGAGAGAGAGATTTTTAAGCATTAAAGAGACCAGAGCGTATTCTTGTAATCGATTTTTCATAGTGGATTTTGGCTTCGTTGCTTAGGCAACAACCCGTGGACATTTCTCCGGTCATCAGAGTTTTACTACGTATCTATTGCTTATTATTTTACGGTATTAAGATTTGAAAGTTCTTAAAAAAACTCGAGGTGTGTTTATCAATATAAAGCTAGAGGGGGGGTGAATAGATTTTATCTAATTATTACCCAATTTTCGCATGCAAGTCAATTTTACGAAAATACCCCTAGCAAGTCAACAAAACATACAAGTGTAATAAGATGCGGAAATAGTAAATGACACTTGATGTTTACGTGGAAAACCCAACCACTGGGAAAAACCACGGGCTGTTAAGTGCGCCACACTCGGACCTCGAAATCCACTATATGAAAAGACGGTTACACCCTCAAGTGATTCTCGGACCCTCACCCTAGATAACCTCAGGCTATGGACACTACCAATCGCCACTCTTGGTTCAATCCCTAGTGATATCCCCTGATACACTACTCTTGGCGTGAGCACCCTCTAATCTACCACGCGGGCCTTTTATAGCGGCTCTAGTCCAATTTGCTTGAGGCCTAAGCACACTTAGCCCCAAGACTTACTTCTCTATGAAGAGAAACAACCCTATGTGAATATGTATGAATATTCAATTAATGCAATAAGAGCTAGGGTACTCTAAATGCTTACCTAGGATTATAAGATGACAATATAATCAATCCTAGATATCACATATAGCTATATGACATGGCATATAACTTTAGCTAAGTAAAGGATCACCAATCCTAGATACAAAGCTATCATATAAAACCCACAAACATTCAAAGGATTAACTAGTTGATTAAAAAACAATCTATCAACCTAGTTATCAATACATCACACAAGAATGTTCATGGCATAGCTTTTAGGCAATAATGACCTAATCAAATAAGCTATGAAAAATAATCTCAATCAATAAATGAGATCAATTAGCTAGATGGCATATGAACATTAAAGCCTAGCTAACAAATAAAAACCCAATCAACACATAATCTCAATCTTATATGTAGAAATTAATCTAAACACATATAAGTAAAATATGAGATAAAATTGATAAGTAGAAACACTAATTATGTAAGATAAAAGTGTTCAACAAATCATACCATGTGTGTTGAAGAAGTCCCATGCATTAGCATATGCTAGATGATCCTAGATGATGCTTAGATGAAGATTTATGCATGTGGGAATGGGTTTAGAGAGATAAAGATATGATCTTTAAGCTTTCTCTCTCAAGTCTCTCTAAATATCTCTCTAGGGTTCTTATGATCAAAGACTTGTATTCTGAACCAGAGATAAGGATGTATTTATAGAGACCAAAAACAGGGCAGGTGAAAATACAATTTTGCCCTTGAAACGCACCGATCGGCGGTTTCAGTCGGCGGCCAGGCCGCCGAAATGAACCGCCGAATGGCTCCCGTGTGGAACAGGGGAACTTCGGCGACTTCATTCGACGGTTTTGAAACCGCCGATCCCAACCGCCGTTTTGGACCCGAGAGATATATTTCAATCAGGTCTCATTCGGCGGTTTCGAACGGCGGCAAGGCCGCCGAACGTAACCGCCGATTCACCAAAAATGGTGAAACCAAGGAGAAGCCAAAGGCATCTCCACCGGCGATCATCGCGCAAATCAAAGCACATTACCGTGCACGCGCGGACGTTTCCGAACATCCTTAGGGAAACGAATTACTCCACACTAAAAGCTAACATACATGAAGTGCAAGTGTGGGTATTGAATGCATCCTAATGCCTAACATGTCATGGCATTATCATATAACAAGATGCAATCAATTCAACATGCAAGAAGAGATATTGAATAAATCAATAAAGCACAATGCACACAAAATATAAACACACCATACAAGAATAAGAGTTATGCATGTTGTGTGTGTGTGTGCAACTATATCTCTTCAAGCCAATGTAAGCACTAGATATATACCTTTGGTGCTTGTCCTCTTGAGGTCTTGGAAAGGGTCTTGATCTTCAACAAACACCTAGACTACCCTTACAACCAAACCCCAACATGTGGTTTGACCACGAAATAAGCCAATCAATAATGGGAATCCTTTCAATCTCCCCCTTTGGCTATTTCGTGACAAAACCACCACTCACATTGATTCCTCACAACATAATAGAAACTACAGGTCTACTTATGATTTTCTACTTTACAAAGAGATAAGATAAATAGTCTTGAAGTCTTCAATCTCAAGTAGAACAATCAATCCCTGAAAGCACAGTTTCTATACTTTCTAATACAAGAAAAGGTGAGATGAATCAAGTGAGATAAAACAAGCATTTGCATTTAAAAATTTAAGTACAACATCATGCAATGTATGAATGTGCAAATGCTCCCCCTCAAAGGGTTACTCCCCCTCAATTAGTATTCTCCCCAACATGCACAATTGCTACTACAATTTGCAACTCCCCTTACCACAACATACTCCCCCTTTTTGTCATGATATAGACAAGGGAGTAATCCCCAACCGGGTCACTCAAGGCAAAGAGAGTTAGTAGCATTCTAGTATATGCATAATCAATATAAGTCACTTTATGCAATCTCAAATTTATTGGAGAGAAACAAGGAGATTTATTTAAATAAAATGTGTGAATCAAAAAATTGCTTTGCATACAAGACATGTAGCATTTAAGTCCAAAATATCATGGTATTTGGCAAAGCAAATGACAAAGGTTTTCAATATGAATTCAAACCAATTTCACCAATGTCAAGAGAGAAGCAAGGATATAGGTTTTCATTGATTTCAATTTAAGAACAACTATATCCAACTTTATAAGCTAAACATATCATGAGCGACTTTGCACCCTACTTGATTTTTCCGGATAAGATATCCGTATGATAGTAGACATGTTCAACCAATAAAGAAAGAGAGACATTTGGATTGTAAAATCCTTGAATGGATACAAAATCCTTTTTCATTTGAGTCTCATAAGCTTTTTCACACATTATTTTGCATTTAAAAAATGCAATCATCAAAACATGCTTTTCAAGATTAGCATTTAGCATGTCATTTTAGCAATCATCATGTCATGGAGATCATTATAGGTCATTCAAATTAAATCCTATGTATATATCTCCTAGTCCAAAAATGCATGTTTGAACATAAATATGACATGGATTGCAATACAAGCATTGATCACACTTATTGAATAGAAAATATGTATACATAGTGTAACCAAGCTAACTCAAGCAACAAAAAGAGAAGCATAAGATATTTCAAATTTTTTGCAAGTGACTAGATGCAAAATAGCTCTCTTTGCTTAAGTTCCCCATATGGGGTCAAATATCCACACCACTTCAATGAAGGGCATGTGGTTTAAAAGACTTACCAAGTCCATAGGACCTAGTTGAACCTATTTGAGACATGTTTGTCTCGTAGCAAGCGGGTTCGTCTTTTCTAATCCACTTAGGTGTCTCAATAACATACCTAGTGGTCATAGGTTCTAGAGTTCTAGATGGCAAAGAATCATGCAAATGATTTTCTTCCTTTTTAAGGACATGCATCTTAGCTCTAGCCTTTTTCTTTTCAATCATGCATATAAGATTACATATTTAAATGTAATGCAAGCAACTTGGTCTAACATGACCAACAATACCACACAAAAGACAAGAGGAGATAAGGTTAGGAATTATACCATTCCCTTGAGCATGCAAAAGTGCTTTCCCTTGTCGTTGTGGTTGTCTTGGTAGTTGGATAGGATCTCTCCTCCTTTGATGATGACCAAGACAAAGTTGCTTGCTCGGTTGAGCTTGCATGATTGAACACTTCCCTATTAAGATCGTAGGTTGAGGGAAGATAGCCTTCTTGGTTGGTTAGACCAAGATTGAGGAAGGCTTGGGCTTGAAGCTCTTTGGTGATGTGAGCAACGCCCTTTCATCTTCGTCTCCTCTCTCTCCTTAGAGGGACATCTCCTCATCGGAGTCATTTTCTTCTCTCATAAAATCACTCATAGTGTTTGCGTTGAATGAATGCAAATGAGAAGAATGCAAGATGTATGTCAAAAACAATAATCATACAAAATGCACAACACACCAAAAATGAGCTAGGATCACCTAAGTATGTCTAGGAACCCGCTCTGATACCAATTGAAAGTTCTTAAAAAAACTCGAGGTGTGTTTATCAATATAAAGCTAGAGGGGGGGGTGAATAGATTTTATCTAATTATTACCCAATTTTCGCATGCAAGTCAATTTTACGAAAATACCCCTAGCAAGTCAACAAAACATACAAGTGTAATAAGATGCGGAAATAGTAAATGACACTTGATGTTTACGTGGAAAACCCAACCACTGGGAAAAACCACGGGCTGTTAAGTGCGCTACACTCGGACCTCGAAATCCACTATATGAAAAGACGGTTACACCCTCAAGTGATTCTCGGACCCTCACCCTAGATAACCTCAGGCTATGGACACTACCAATCGCCACTCTTGGTTCAATCCCTAGTGATATCCCCTGATACACTACTCTTGGCGTGAGCACCCTCTAATCTACCACGCGGGCCTTTTATAGCGGCTCTAGTCCAATTTGCTTGAGGCCTAAGCACACTTAGCCCCAAGACTTACTTCTCTATGAAGAGAAACAACCCTATGTGAATATGTATGAATATTCAATTAATGCAATAAGAGCTAGGGTACTCTAAATGCTTACCTAGGATTATAAGATGACAATATAATCAATCCTAGATATCACATATAGCTATATGACATGGCATATAACTTTAGCTAAGTAAAGGATCACCAATCCTAGATACAAAGCTATCATATAAAACCCACAAACATTCAAAGGATTAACTAGTTGATTAAAAAACAATCTATCAACCTAGTTATCAATACATCACACAAGAATGTTCATGGCATAGCTTTTAGGCAATAATGACCTAATCAAATAAGCTATGAAAAATAATCTCAATCAATAAATGAGATCAATTAGCTAGATGGCATATGAACATTAAAGCCTAGCTAACAAATAAAAACCCAATCAACACATAATCTCAATCTTATATGTAGAAATTAATCTAAACACATATAAGTAAAATATGAGATAAAATTGATAAGTAGAAACACTAATTATGTAAGATAAAAGTGTTCAACAAATCATACCATGTGTGTTGAAGAAGTCCCATGCATTAGCATATGCTAGATGATCCTAGATGATGCTTAGATGAAGATTTATGCATGTGGGAATGGGTTTAGAGAGATAAAGATATGATCTTTAAGCTTTCTCTCTCAAGTCTCTCTAAATATCTCTCTAGGGTTCTTATGATCAAAGACTTGTATTCTGAACCAGAGATAAGGATGTATTTATAGAGACCAAAAACAGGGCAGGTGAAAATACAATTTTGCCCTTGAAACGCACCGATCGGCGGTTTCAGTCGGCGGCCAGGCCGCCGAAATGAACCGCCGAATGGCTCCCGTGTGGAACAGGGGAACTTCGGCGACTTCATTCGACGGTTTTGAAACCGCCGATCCCAACCGCCGTTTTGGACCCGAGAGATATATTTCAATCAGGTCTCATTCGGCGGTTTCGAACGGCGGCAAGGCCGCCGAACGTAACCGCCGATTCACCAAAAATGGTGAAACCAAGGAGAAGCCAAAGGCATCTCCACCGGCGATCATCGCGCAAATCAAAGCACATTACCGTGCACGCGCGGACGTTTCCGAACATCCTTAGGGAAACGAATTACTCCACACTAAAAGCTAACATACATGAAGTGCAAGTGTGGGTATTGAATGCATCCTAATGCCTAACATGTCATGGCATTATCATATAACAAGATGCAATCAATTCAACATGCAAGAAGAGATATTGAATAAATCAATAAAGCACAATGCACACAAAATATAAACACACCATACAAGAATAAGAGTTATGCATGTTGTGTGTGTGTGTGCAACTATATCTCTTCAAGCCAATGTAAGCACTAGATATATACCTTTGGTGCTTGTCCTCTTGAGGTCTTGGAAAGGGTCTTGATCTTCAACAAACACCTAGACTACCCTTACAACCAAACCCCAACATGTGGTTTGACCACGAAATAAGCCAATCAATAATGGGAATCCTTACAAGATTCAACTATTATTACCCACAAATGTAATTACAAATCATTAATTGAGTGTTGATGAAAAATCACAGTCAATAATTGGCGCTAGAAGGAGGGGTAGATCGAAGCACTTGTGAAGCAATGGCCGGCGAGGGAGATGGTAGCGATTCCAGGTACAGTCACGGATTACCTACTAATGAGTTGGAGGATGACGCCACTCCCAACACTGCGGATGCAACCTTAGCAACTGCAGATCAATCAACTGCCCTGGTTGGCATCCAACGTTTCCCCCCAACTAATGAAGAAATCGTGCAAAGATTTCGTACTTCTCTACAGCAACTCATGTCGGACGCAGCAAGGCAGAGAGTTGACCTTTCCACCACGGAGGGTTTGATATCACCTCACAATCTTTCCGCCACAAATCAGCAGGCAATAAGATTGCAATCCACGGTGGTGGTACCAACGTCGGATGCACCCATAAAGGTGAGCCGAGGTCCTACAGACAAGCCAGTAATTTTGTCTGAAAGGTTAGCCAGGGATAGCAGGGAGCATAGATAGGAGAATGATTCTGATAGAAGGCATGATCAGGATCGGATGGCCAGGGATCGAGATCGCCCCAGGAGACGTACTCATCGGAGAGCCCGGTCATCATCCTCAGGAGAGAGTGAGCAGAGTTATCATCGCAAGCGCCAAAGGGGCACAGTTCGGCTGCATGGCCTAAACTGAGAACATAGAGAGTTAAATCCAGAGGAAAGGGGCCAAAAGCTGACCGTAAGTCAGAATTTCAATGCGATGGGAGAACCGGAAGGAGACAGGGACATACTCATACAGGGTTTGACCCGGGAAGTTCAGAATAATCGTCGACAGATGGATGCTTTAGTCAGGCGATATGGGCGTAATGAATTATCGGACGACGAGTCCAGAAGCCCTTTCACCAATAAAGTCCTGAGGCCACCCTTCCCGGAGAGATTCAGGATGCCTCACGTAGAGCAATTCAAAAAGGACACTGATCCGAAGGAACACGTCAGAAGGTATAAGAGTGCCATGGCCCAGTATGTCTACAATGACGCTTTGCTGTGTTTGAATTTCCCCCAAACTCTCGGGGATTTAGGCTCCAGGTGGTTCGGCAGGTTACCAGCAACGAGTATAGGCAATTTCAACGAGCTGAGTAAAGCCTTCTCAAGGCAATTCCTCGGTAATGTACATAGGAAGAAGTCGATGGCCCACTTGTCCCAGCTAAAACAGGGAAAAGACGAGTCGCTGAAGAAATATTTGGGGAAGTTCGATCAGGAAGTGTCCGAGATTGGGAGTGCAAATGACGAAGCCATAATTACCGCGTTCATCAACAACCTTCAGAACGGCCAATTGTCATTTGACCTCCGAAGAGCCCGACTAACCAGTTATGCCGATATGATGGACATGGCCGGGGGTTACGTCCTGGCTGAGGAGGAAGAAGTTGCCACAGGAGGTTACTTCGTACATGGCGGTCGCCTAGAAGGATCTAAAACCAACGACCAAGCAAAGGCGCCCGATACCAAAGGGGACAAACAGAAGAATAAGGCGCGGGATGATTGGGATGGACGTCGAGCATATGACCCAAAAATCGATCAGCCACGGCAGAGGTTCTAGGGCAGATATACAAACTATACCCTGTTGAAAAAGGATCAAGAGGAAGTTTTGGCAATCCTAGAAGAAAAGAACATGACTAAAAAACCGCCTAAGCAGTCAGCGTATGCTCGGAGGGACACCACCAAGTATTGCAGGTTCCATAAGGAGAATGGGCACTAGACATCTAAGTGTTTCCAGTTAAGGGACCACATTGAAACCCTCATCAGTGAAGGACATTTGAAAGACATCGTCTTAAAAAAGGCTAACAGGGCGGATGTACAGAAGGATAGCCGACAGGACGGACGGGCGGGCAAGAAAGCCTGGTCCTAAGAAAGCTGAGGATGAAGGAGCAATCAACACCATTTTTGGGGGACCAGCGACTGGCAGGAGTAACAGGGAAAGGACCTAGGAAATCCGGGAGGCCGTGGAAACATGGAGAGACCTGGACGTCAATTCTGTTGAACCTGACCCGAAGAGAATCAAGGAAGGCTGGGACTCGATCATATTCACAGAAGCCGATTCGCATGGGGTAGATGTTAGGCCAAATGACGCGCTGGTGATCAGCGCACGGATTGGTCATAGAAAGGTTCATCGGATTTTGATTGACAATGGAAGCTCAGCAGATATTCTTAGTGCAGAAGTATATGACCAGCTGAGGCTAGATAGGAAAGACCTACAACCATTTCCCACACCCCTTAGAGGATTTGGAGGAGTCGAAGTAAGGTCGCTTAGCACGGTGAAATTACCCGTGAAGGTCGGGAAGGCTCCTTGCCAAAAAACAGTTCTACTCGACTTTTTTGGTGGTGGATACTGAAAATTGGCCGTACAACGCCTTATTGGGCCGACCATTCTTGAATAAAGCCAAGGCAGTAACAGCAACCTACACCCTCATGATGAAGTTCTCGACAGAATATGGGGTAGGAGTGGTCAAGGGGTCACAAGAAATGGCCCGAAGAGCAAATTTTTCAGTGTATAAAGATAGGGAAGTACACCAAGTATACGCAGTAATAGCCGAGCAAGGGGTTGGTGAACCTGAAGAGCAGGCAGAAGTGCCGAAAGAATTTAAGTTGGATCCCAGAGAAGAACCTGAGGATAAGAAAGATGAGCCGACCGAAGAAGTGGCACTGGATCCAGAGGATCCAAGTAGGACAGTGAAGGTATGGGCAAGTTTGAATGCACATGTCAAAGCCCAGCTTGTCACGCTACTGAGAGATTACAAGGATGTTTTTGCTTGGAGCCACGAAGATATGCTGGGGATAGACCCAAAGGTGATATCACATTGCCTCTCTATCAACCCAGTGTTTCGTCCGGTGAAGCAGAAAAGACGGCTGTTCAACCCCGAAAGGAGTACAGCCATTAAAAATGAAGTAAAAAAGTTACTTTCCGCAGGATCGATAAGGGAAGTCAAGTACCCGGAATGGGTGGCCAATGTGGTGCTAGTCAAGAAAAAGAACAACTAGTGGAGGATGTGTGTGGATTTCACAGATTTAAACAAGGTTTGCCCGAAAGACAGCTTCCCACTACCAAGGATTGACCAGCTAGTGGACGCAACAGCATGGCACGAATTGTTAAGTTTCAGGGATGCTTACTCGGGGTATAATCAGATCCGAATGAATAAAGCCGACGAAGAGAAAACAGCATTCACCACAGACCAGGGGTTGTATTGTTATAAAGTGATGCCATTCGGATTGAAGAATGTCGGGGCAACGTACCAGAGGTTGGTGAACATGATATTCACTCGGCAAATTGGGAGGAACATGTAGGTCTATGTAGATGACATGCTGACCAAGAGTGTCACGGTAGAAAGACACACGGAAGATCTAAAAGAAACCTTTGAGGTTCTAAGAAGGTACAAGATGAAACTTAACCCGAGCAAATGTGTGTTCGGGGTACCATCAAGTAGGTTTCTAGGTTTCCAGGTTTCCAGGTGCATCAGAGGGGAATCGAAGTGAACCCCGAGAAGATCAAAGCATTAGAAAAGATGGCTTCGCCAAGAATGCTAAAGGACGTATAGAGGCTGACGGGATGTCTTACATCACTTAACCGATTTATAGCGAAATCAACAGACAGATGCGCCCCGTTTTTTAAAGCAATAAAGAAAGGAAAATGGCTCGAGTGGAACAAAGAATGTGAAGCAGCATTCCAGAAGTTGAAAGAGTATTTAGGGCGAGCACCCATCCTCTCAAAGCCAGTGGTTGGAGAGACCCTATACCTCTCGGTCACAGAAGTGGCAACAAGCTCAGTGTTGATCTGAGTGGAGGAAGGAATACAGAGACCGGTGTATTACACCAGCAAGGCGTTGCTGCCTGCAGAGACAAGGTATTCACCGGCAGAAAAGATAGCGCTCGCCCTGATCACGGTAGCCAGGAAGCTAATGCCATATTTCCAAGCGCATGCAATAGAGGTGTACACTGATTGCCTGCTGAAGCTCATCTTACAAAAGCCAGAACTGTCAGATAGGCTGACTAAATGGGCGGTGGAGTTGAGCGAATTCAACATCAAATACACCCCAAAAGCCGCAGTCAAGGGGCAGGCAGTGTCAAATTTTATAGTGGAATTCACCGAGCTAGATGCCGAAGTCAGAAGAATAATGGAAGACAAACAGGAGAATAGTTTCCGGTGGAGGTTGCATGTAGATGGATCATCAAACACCCATAGCAGCAGGGCCGGGATAGTCATAACGACCCCGGAGGGAGACGCTGTAGAGTGCGCCATGAGATTCGATTTCAAAGCAACCAACAACCAAGCAGAATATGAAGCTTTGTTGGCTGGCTGGCTGGCTGGCTGGCTTGAGGGTCTGTATAGCGTTAGGAGCAGATGAGTTGGAGATTTACAGTGACTCGCAAGTTATGGTTAACCAGGTATTGGATGAATACCAGGCGAGGAAAGAGCACATGATAGCTTACCTGGACATTGCAAAGAAACTGCTCAGAAAATTCAAGATGTACAAAATCTTTCAGATCCATCGGGAAGAAAACGAGAAAGCAGACGCTTTGTCCAAATTAGCTTCAGCCACCATGAGTATCAGGTCCAAAGCAATACCATTGGCGCACCTGACTAGGCCGAGTACAGCAGAATCTGAGGAAGTCATGGTGTAGGAGATCCGACCAGTTCAAGGCGACTGGACCACACAGCTCAGAAAGTATTTGGAGGAAAATATTTTACCTGAGGATGCTGTGGAAGCAAAACGCGTCAAGTACATGTCAACCCGGTACGTAATTTTGAGAGGTGAATTGTACAGAAGAGGGTTCTCAAATGTGCTGCAAAGGTGTATCACCGGCGAAGAAACCAAAAATATCCTAAAGGATGTTCACAGTGGAGTATGCGGGAACCATACTGGGGGTAAGAGTCTGGCGCATAAGGTACTTAGGTAAGGATTCTATTAGCTGACTTTGTTTGCAGAGGCACAGCGATTCGCGGAGAGCTGTGAGACATGCCAGAGAATAGCAAACGATATTCGGCAACCCCCAGAGGTGCTCAGAAACTTAACTTCACCTTGGCCCTTTGCCATGTGGGGCCTCAACCTGATAAGATCAATGCCCACTGGAACAAAGGGGGGTGCGAAGCATGCTATTATGGCAGTAGACTGCTTTACTAAATGAGCGGAAGCAGAAGCTCTCGTGCACATCACTGAGGCAAACACCACCAGCTTTGTCAGAAAGAACATAATATATGGGTTTGGGATCCCGAGCATCGTTATAACAGACAATGGGACCCAGTTCGACAACAGCAAGTTCAGAGAAATGTGCGAAGAGTATAAGATCGCAAACTACTTTGCATCACATGCTCATCCTCAAACCAATGGCCAGACCGAAGCTGTAAACAAGGTGATCAAGCACACGCTGAAAGCAAAGTTGGAAGCAAAGAAAGGCAGCTGAGCGGACAAGCTACCAGAGGTGTTATGGGCATATCGAACAACTGTAAGGTCGTCCACAGGGGAGACACCTTTTGCGTTAGCATTTGGGACAGAGGCCGTTATCCCAGTAGAAATAAGTTTTACATCACCCAGGGTACAACTATACAGCCCCGAGCACAATGTTAACATGCTACAGCAAAACTTAGATGAGCTTGAGGAAGTCAGGGATGCAGCGCAAGTGCGAAACGCCGCGTACTAGCAAAGGGCTGCGAGGTACTATAATTCTCATGTTCGCGTGCGTAGATTCCTGCTTGGAGATTTAGTGCTAAGAAGAGTGTCCCCGAATACCAAGGACAGGTCAGCAGGATCCCTCGCCGACAAATGGGAGGGGCCATACATCGTCAAAGGAGTCGCGGGGCACAGGGCATACATGATAGCCCGACCAGGGGGTAGCCTAGTACCCCGACCAGGGGGTAGCCCAGTACCTCAAGATTTTCTACCCCTAAGGAACTCATCCTTATGTTTATGATAATTCAGTTTGTTTTTTGTTCAGTTTTAGCTTTGCATTAACTGTTCAGATTTATTTGATTTGTTTATCTAATAAAGTTCATTTGCCAATAAAGAGGTTATTCATTGAAGTCGATGAGTCCTATGATCAAAGATATTCCATGGCCTATGAACAACAGCAACCACTTAAAAGTTGGCTAAACAAACGCCAAAAAAGAAAAAATTCGGGCGCTACGAAACCGCGAGAGAGCGGACAGGTAGTGCTCGAAGGGCGAAGAAGCTGAAGTAGCACGCCCGCCTAGTTAAGATAGTGCAAACGCACTTCTTGGCAAAAAGGCAAAACCGAGGCACCAGGATAACTGGAAAATTGCTCGGAACGCCGCTAGAAAGGCTGGTGAGATGCGCAGCCGTGTTGGCCGGTACATAGTATCCCAATGATTCGGCAAAACCTTGCACAGACAAAACCGGGAGACGTCCTAGGTGACTTGTGTAAGGACTTCAGCGTATGGTCGTGGTGAGCCTCGACGTAATGTTTAGGTAAAATCTAAACAGGTCAAAAAGACAAAACGCCAGTTAAATAAGATACTCGGCCAAATTAATTGCCAGTTGAATAAAACACTCGGCTAAGATTAGTTAGTTGCCGGTTAAATAAGATACTCGGCAAAATTAATTACCAATTGAATAAAACACTCGGTTAAGATCAGTTAGTTGCCAGTTAAATAAGATACTCGGCCAAATTAATTGCAAGTTGAATAAGACACTCGGCTAAGATCAGTGAGTTGCCAGTTAAATAAGATACTCGGCCAAATTAATTGCCAGTTGAATAAGACACTCAGCTAAGATCAGTAAGTTGCCAGTTAAATTAGATACTTGGCCAAATTAATCACCAGTTAAATAATATACTCGGCTAAACTAGCTAGCGACCCGTTAATCAAGTACTCGGGAATTAGAAAGCAGAACGGTAAGATTGAAAATTCATATATATATATATATAAGTGAGGTTAATACAAGAATCATTACAAAAAAGTACAGAAGAAAGAATTATATCTATGGTGCTGGGGGTTATGAGCTGCTCCCACAGACGCTCGGGTCAGGCTCCATCACGTACTCGCTGAGGAGGCTATCATCAGAGGGCCACACAATCACATCTTCTTCGTCATCCATCCAGGCGCTATAGTCCATCCCAGGGACGGGACTAACATCAGGATTCTCACCATCGATCCCCGCTTTCTGACAAGCGTGAAAAGTAGAGAAGGAATCGGCGGTGGGAACCTCCAGATGCATGGGATGTGACACCTTACCTTTACTTCGGCAATATGCTCGCCACTCTTTCATCTGGGTCCGAAGAGACTCCAGAGACGTATCAACATGCTTCTTGATCGAAAGGCTCCAGTTGGCCCTGGCCCTAGCCCGGTCGGTCGTCCTATTCTTCATCTTGAAGAATTCTCCAGCCGAGACCATTCCCCGTTGGAACTCCCTGAGAAGCAAAGCATCATAGGCTGGAGATCATTTAAAGCAGTCGACCCCTTGTATCTCTAACTCCAGCCTAGCTTCATTTGACAGAGATTTAAATGTCAAGGTCTGATGCTCCAAGTCTTCTATTCGGCGTTCGTAAGAGGTTTTCGCGTCTTCGGGTCTGCTCGGCCTGGAGCAAAGCATCTTGAGTGGAGGATAACTGATCTTGCAGGGTTTTGGCCTCCTCAGCAGTAAAAGATGCCTTCTGCTCAGCCTCCATTTGACGTGCCAGGCATTGATCCAGGAGCACCTGACTTGATTTAGCCCCCTCTTGACAAGCTAACTCAGCCCGAGAGCGATGATCCTCACTCTCCTTCAGTTGGGCTTCTAGCTGCCTTATTCTTTCTGCCTGGGATTCACCAGCCTGGCAAGCCCCGGACATCTCAGCCACCATCTGCAGCAAATCAACAGCAAACATGAGTGAAGTAAAAAAAAAAGAAAAAAAAAACATACAAAATTACGTATATAATCAAGGCGTTACTCACGTAGGAAGCACTGTTGAAGAAGTTGCAGAGCCGGTCGGACACGATTTCGGCCCTGAGGTGACTCCAATGATCCTCCCCAATGTAGGCTCGGCCTGAAGCCATGGCCCTCAGCATAGTCTCGGAAGTAGGATCGTCTGTCTGGGTCGAGGGGCGCAAACCACCAACGCAAGTTTCAGGGAGCCCGGCAGTCGATGCCGCCCGAGGAGAGCTAGCGGAGCCGCCAACACTGCCCTTGATCTGTTCCTGTGGAGGGGTCATACTCGTTTTTCTCCCAACCTCTGCTCCCCCTCATCACTTGAAGATGAATCAATATATGTAACTACTCGGGGGATCTTGAGGGTAGGGCGACCAGGAGAAAATGAGGCCTTTCTCTTTCTAGATTGCCTCCCGCGAGTATTCAAGTCAACCATAGGATTTTTAGAATCCGGATCGGGATGCCTCATTTCAACACCGTTATCTCCGGGAGAAGTAGGAATTGGCTCGGCAGGAGTCAGAATCTCCGGAGCCATCACGCCTGAATATTCCCCAGCTGCTTCAGCACCCTGGAATGTAGCACTTTGCATGTTTGCAGCAGAGTGGGAAGAATTAGTTCCACGAGGGAGAGCCGTTGGCTCAGGCTCAGAGGAGTGCCCAGCTTTCTCTTTCCCCTTAGAAGAAGAAGAAGGACCCACTTGATTGTCCTGCCCAGCAGCGGTCCTACTTACTCCAAAGTTGGTCCTACTTGCTCCAAAGCCCTCCGAATTGCCCATATCTTCTGCTGAATATGCGGTCATTTCTTGACCATGGGTCTCCTCGGGCACATAATCGGGCACTCCCTCTTCATCATCTCCCTCGGGAGGATTCTCGGGAGCACTCTCATCAGAGTCACCTTCGGGAGGGGCTATCCCAACATCTCGCTGGCAAAGAGCCGCTTTTCGGCTTGCCTCCACGATGCCTTTCATTCGGCGTGCCTGAGCATCGCAGACTATGTCTACATCGAACACTTAAAAAAAAAGGGTGTTTTTCCGAGTCAGTAGACTGATTTAAGAGCCAGAATGCAAGAATAACCAGGGAAAGCTTATAAAAAACTTACGGCGTTTGCGGCATGCAGAAATCTGGGGAAAAAGGCGAGCTCTAATCATTTTCTCCTCATTTAAGAGATAAGGTCTGCCCCTCTTCTCCAAAGGGCGAACGGCCGCTCGAGCCAAAGTCTTGAGCTCCTCGTTAGTAAAGGCAGGAGTCATATGGTTCCATTGGGGCGAACAAAAGTACCGAGGAACCCTGCTAGTCACCCGAGTACCATCAAGATTAAAACTGATTGATTAGCCCCAGCGTTTACCCACGAAGAACCAGCTGTTCTTCCAAAATTTATTTGAAGTGGGGAAGCCCCAAATAAACCCCTTCATCTTCTCGTCCATGGTCGGTTCGATTTCACCCTTAACCACCACGTCCTTTGGGATCTAGAACTCGGGCTGGCTCGATTGAAGAAAATAAACCCCAGTCTTCCTCGCGAGCCTCAGCGCATAAAAGTGTCGGATTTTGTGAGGTATGGGAGGTGGCCGCTTTATCCTATGCCACATGTGCCACATGCACATCAAAATCCGATAGCTATTCGGAGTTAGCTGCGCCGGGGCAAGTCGAGCCTCAGCCAAAAACCAGGTGATGAAAGGCTGAAGAGGAAGAGTAACACCACAAGTAAACATTGCCCCATAGATTGCCACGTGGCCAGGTGAGGGGTTCCATGCAGCTCGACCGTCAATAGGAATCAGCGAAACTATGTTGCTGTCCAGGTCGAACCGTTGCATATACTTTTTTATCTCTTCAGGGCCGACCACGTTCGGCTCGATGTCATAGGCACATATCCGCTCGGGAGAGAAAGGAATGCGAGCGGCCCTATGCTCCTCTTCAATATCGTTATCAACTACCCTCTGGGTCCCGACTCGGCTCTCTAGGGAGTAAGAATCATTGTAAGTTTGACGATTGCTCATCCTCTTCCCCATTCGTCTCCATGGCCGAGTATCAACACGAACGGAAACAGAAGAATCTGACTGAGCTTCAGGCTGATAAGAGTCAGGCTGCGAGGAATTCGAAGAAACGGAGGGAATTTTTGAAGTAAGAGGAACTTCAGAAGTAGCAGGTCCTTCACGAAAAAGCCCCGAAACGTTGGCGTCTAAATATTAAGGTTGATCAAGGAGAATGTGTCCTAGCAACCTGTGGACAACCGTGGCAAGAAAAGCATCACCTTGTTCAATAGCAATCATACCAACAGTAAAAAGACGATTCCTAGCAGCAGGATCCATAAGAACTATCTTTGATGTATCAGAAAACTGGAGGTACGCGAACTGTAGAGGAAATCTTCAGAGATGGAGGAATGGTCTTCAAGAAAAGATCCGGGTTTTGAAGTTGAGGATCTTGGCAGGACTGAGAAACGAGCGTCTATTCCAAATAACTCAAAGAAAAGTAACAGATACAGGCGAACTTCTATTAGGAAGAGAAAAGAAAAATGGCAGGAGATTTTTGCAGAGAAATAGGGACTTTCCCCACGAAGCGTCAAGCTGATATATATATATATAGGCGGTACCGGTTTAAAAAAAAAATCGAAACGCTAGAGAGGGTAGGTGAAGAAGTGGGAAAACAGAGAGGTGGGAAGAGTGACGTAGGCTGTGCACGAATGAACAGAAGGGTCGTGTCCCATAAATGCCTCATACCAAGACCAAGCAAAAGGAGACAGGTGGCAAGCAGAGAGAGCCTTGAGCTGTCAGGAAGTCAGTGTGTCACCATCAAAAGATTTCTGAATAATGGGTGGATCAAGTATGTGCACGCCAGTAATACTTCGAATCAAACGAGGATACTGAAAACCAACATTAATATGGAAGACGACAAATGAAAAATGAAGCAAATAGAGGTTAAATATCTGTCCCGAGCAAGCGGTATTCGGCTCAAATATTTAAGGGGGTATTGTTATAGATAAAAATCGTCATAAAGGACACGTCATCACCATAAAGAAGCCACGTAAGCAGGGATCAGGAAAAGTCAACTCGAAAGGGGGAAATCCCCAAAGTAACCCACTCGGCTGAAACCAAAGCGACCTGATCACAAACAAAGAGAACCAGCTCGGGCAACATCACCTACTCGGGCATACTCGTGGATCAACAAGAAGAGATGGTTACGGAAACTCACTTCCCAAACGCATGGAAGGAATCAGCAATGAGCACCTCCACAATATATAGCAGTGCAACCCTTCAGAGTTTAACAAGGAAACAAACAGATCTCCCGCGAATAAAGGAGAAAGAATCCGGCCCAAACTTGGACTCAGCCAAAACAGGAAACAGGAAACATGTCACGCCCAATAAGGAAACAGAATCTGATTAGGACTGGGCAACCGCTTAAGACTTGGGCGCCACGACACCAAACCCTAGCGGTATCCCCAAACCCTAGGAACAACATGTATAAATACCCTTTGTAACGCATAAGGGAGAGAGAGATTTTTAAGCATTAAAGAGACCATAGCGTATTCTTGTAATCGATATTTCATAGTGGATTTTGGCTTCGTTGTTTAGGCAACAACCCCGTGGACGTTTCTCCGGTCATCAGAGTTTTACCACGTATCTCTTGCTTATTATTTTACGGTATTAAGATTCAACTATTATTACCCACAAACGTAATCATAAATCATTAATTGAGTGTTGACGAAAAATCACCGTCAACACATGTTATTATTTTACTTCCTTTCATTTATCTCTATTATCATTTAATCTTTTATTTTATCCACTATTTCAATTTATTTATAACACGTTATCAGCACGAGTTTATTATTTCCAGAACCTGAAGCTTCTGAAGTTTCTATATTTATTACCAGAACCTGAAGTTTCTAGATTTATTACTAGAACCTGAAGCTTCTGAATTTATTATTACTAGAACCTGAAGCTTCTAGATTTTTTTATTTTTATTTTTATTAATACTAGAACCTGCAGTTCTGGATTTATTTTCTCGCATTTTATTTACTTTTACGCAATTTTTATTTAAACTGTTTGGTCACCCATCCAGAACCTGAAGTTTATGGATTTAGTTATCATTACCAGAACCTAAAACTTCTGGATTTATTTACTTGCAAATATTCCCTTATATATCTGAAAAATTTAAATTCCTCAGATTTTTATCAGACCAGAAGTTCTAACTCCAATTATGATTTTCAGATAACCAGAAGCTGTAATAATGCCAAAGCTTGCAAATTTGAAATTTGCTGCACTAAAAGTGTCTGGGGACAACTATATGTCCTGGGTTATTGATGCCAGATTACTTTTAAAATCAGAAGGCTTGTTTTACACAATTGAAGATGGGGCCGAGGCAAATGAACAGGACAAATCTACTGCCGTGGTTATTATCCGTCGCTACCTGAATGAGAATCTGAAAGCCCAATACCTAATTATCCCAGAACCAGAAGTTCTATGGCAAGAGCTAAAAGATCAATATGACAACCAACTCGATGTTGCATTACCAAATGCCAAATATTAATGGTAACATTTACGGTTTCAAGACTATAGATTAGTCTCTGAATATAACTCTGCTTTTTTCAGAATCACCACACAATTGAAATTATGTGGTGAAGAGTTAACAGAAAAGGATATGTTGGAAAAAACGTTTACAACCTTTCGTGCCTCGAATATGATATTACAACAGCAATATCAAGAACGTCGATTCTCAAAATATTCAAAGCTAATCTCATGTCTCTTGGTTGCAGAGAAAAATAACTAGCTCTTAATAAAAAATCATGAATCACGCCCGATCGGCTTTACAACATTCCCAGAAATGAATGCTAATACTATTGGAGGACATACTCGTGGTCGTGGTTGTGGTCGTGGTCACGGTCCCTACCGTGGTTGTGGTTGTGGTTGTGGCCGTGGTCGGGGTCGCAGAAGAGCATATGGTTATTTTGGTCCGATTGGTTATAATCAAAATAATGAAAAACTCCCCAGAAATGGAATGTTAATATCCAAAAATGTTTGTACTTTGGCATGACCGTCTCGGTCATCCAGGATCTATAATGATGCGTAGAATCATTAAAAATTCTTATGGACATCCATTAAAGAACCAGAAGATTCTTTTATCACATGAGAATTTATGTACTGCATGTTTCCAAGGGAAATTAACAAAAAAACCATCTTATTCTAAAATTGGTTTGAATCCACATCATTCTTACAAAGAATTCAAGAGGACATATGTGGACCTATTCATCCACCAAGTGGACCATTTCTCTATTTTATGATTCTGGTTGATGCATCTGTCAGATGATCACATGTTTGCTTATTATCAACACTTAATGTTGCTTTTGCAAGATTACTTGCACAGATTATTAAGCTTCGGGTACATTTTCCCGATTATTCAATTAAGTCCATATGCCTTGATAATGTTGGTGAATTTACTTCCAATGAATTTGATGAATATTGCAAAGTGACTGGAATTGATGTTGAACATCCAATTCCACATGTTAATACTCAATTGATTAGCAGAATCACTTATTAAATGTGTCTATATAATTGCAATGATTTTATTATTACCAATGCAATTACCGATTTCTGTATGGGGGTATGTTATTTTACATATTGTTTGCATTAATCCGGCTTCGATCCACTGCTTATCATCAGTATTCACCAGTACAACTTGTATTTGGCCATCAACCAAATATATCTCATTTACGCACTTTTGGATGTGCAGTATATGTCTTGATTGTACCAACAAAAAGAACTAAAATGGGACCCCAAAGGCATTTGGGAATATATGCTGGTCATGATTCACCATAAATTATTAGATATCTGGAACCTTTGACTGGTGATCTTTTTACTGCACAATTTACAGATTTTCATTTTGATAAGACAAATTTCCAATCATTAGGGGAAAGAAATACTTTCTCTAAAGAGAAGCGTGAACTTTCCTGGAAAGTTCCTAGTCTAATTCATTTAGACCTATATACATCTCAATGTGAGAATGAAGTACATAAGATAGTACATTTTCAAACAATAGCGAATTAGTTACCAGATGCATTTACAAATGTTACTTGGGTAACAAAGTCATACATCCCAACTGTTAATGTACCAGCAGGGGTGATTATTCAAGAAAAACAATCTAAACAAATGATAGCAAAATAATCATCTATTGCACGCCAGAAGCGTGATAGACCATTCCACTTCCTCTGAATTAACTCCAGAAGGGTCAAATGTCTGAAGAGACATAAGTCACTAGAGTGATAAAAGCCCTTATAAGGGAAGGAATCTTAGAGGAGATACAAGAATGTAGAAATGAGGAAATTTCTATAAATTATATAAAAGAATTGTGGGATCGTGATGAAACAATCATCGATGATTTATTTTCATACACAGTGGCAATTGAAATTATAAATGATGATTATGAACCTCATAATCTCGATGATTGTAGACAAAGGTCTGATTGGCCTAAATGGAAAGAAGCAATTCAAACAGAATTGACTTCTTTAGCCAAGCGTAAAGCATTTGGACCTATAATCCAGATGCCTAAAGACGTCAAACCTGTTGGATACAAATGAGTTTTTATACAGAAACGTAATGAGAAAAACGAGGCCGTGAGATATAAGGCACGACTCGCAGCACATGGTTTCTTGCAGAGACCTAGTATCGATTTTGGTGAAACATATTCATCAATGATGGATACAATTATGTTTCGATTCCTAATAAGCATGACTGTCTTGGAAAGACTTGAAATGCATCTGATGGACGTAGTGACTGCTTATCTATATGGTTCACTGGATTCAGATATTTACATGAAAATCCCTGAAGGATTTAAAATGCTAGAAGCATGCAACTCAAGATCTCGTAATTTGTATTCGATAAAATTACAAAGGTCCTTGTATGGATTAAAATAATCTGGACGGATGTGGTATAACCGTCTCAGTGAATATCTGATAAAAGAATGGTATATTAATAATCCTATATGCCCATGTGTTTTTATAAATAAATAAGAATCTGGATTTGCTATCATTGCAGTTTATATTGATGATATGAATCTAATTGGAACTCTTGAAGAGCTTCTGAAAACTACTGAATATTTAAAAAAAGAATTCGAAATGAATGATCTGGGAAAGACAAGATATTGTCTCGGTCTCGATATCGAGCATAGATCAAATGGAATACTTGTCCGTCAATCAACATATATTGAAAAGATTTTAAAGAGATTCTATATGGATAATGCTCATCCATTAAGTGCTTCTATGGTTGTTAGAACTCTTGATCCTAAAAAAGATCCATTTCGTCCAATAGAAAATGGTGAAAAAAAATACTTGGTCATGAAGTATCATATCTTAATTCAATATGTGTTTTATTATATTTGGCTCAATATACTAGAACATATGTTGCATTCTCTGTGAATTTACTTGCTAGATTCAGCTCAGCACCAACTCGAAGACATTGGATTGAGATCAAACATTTTTTCGTTACCTTAGTGGAATGAAAGATTTAGGATTATTTTATATAAAATCTACAATTTTTCAGGTTTATTTGGTTATGCCGATGTCGGGTATCTGTCTGATCTCCATAAAACTTGTTCGCAAACAGGATATGTTTTTACATTTAATGGTACATAAATATCATGGCGCTCCACAAAACAGACTCTGGTTGTTACATCCTCTAATCATTCTGAGATCATCGCACTTCATGAAGCAAGTCGAGAATGTGTTTGGCTAAGGTCAGTTATTCATCAAATTCAAAATACTTGTGGATTTTTATTATCTACAGAAATGCCAACACTGATATTTAAAGATAATGCGGTTTGCATTGCTCAAATTAGAGAGCTATATATCAAAGGAGATAGAACCAAACATATTTCTCCTAAATTCTTCTATACTCATGAGCTTCAACAGAGTCGACAAATTGATGTTAAGCAAATACGGTCTACAGATGATCTTGCAGATCTGTTTACCAAAACATTGCCTACATCAACTTTTGAGAAGATGGTATATAGAATAGGCATGCGTTGGCTATGTAAAATACAAGATTAATGCTGAAATTTTTTATGAGGGGAAGCGTTCAATCAGGGGGAGCAAAATTTTGAATGGACATCCATACATTGTACTTGTTTTCCTTCTTCTGGATTTTATCCCACTACGTTTTTCCGGAAAGGTTTTAATGAGACAGTTTTGAGAATGTCCAACCCCACTAGATCTAGAAGATCATTGTATATATTTTACCTAGGTTTTATCCCATTGGGTTTTTCTTAGAAAATAACAATACAAGTGGTGGAAATCCAAGGGGAAGTGTTATAATTGATGTGGATTTTCCACCGCCTTTCCTCACTTGATCTCTCCACTTGACTTCACCATTAAGAAATGGATGCAATAGTGATGCAAGTGGCTTAGTGTTTGCCTATATATATTGGTCTCTCCTTTTGTAAACTAGATAGTGAAAAAAAAGGTTCAATACACATACAAAGTTAATATCCTCCTCTCTCATCTCTCTTATTTCATTTTGTTACTGATCTCTCGTCTCTCTCTCTCTCTTACTTTATTATTTATCACTTGTTTATTTCATATGTTCTTCGTTTTATTTACAACAAGGATGTGTCTCAACTACTACCAAATTACTACCATATAGCACAAGTCTCTAAATATACTAATACTAATTTGGAGGTGATAAAGATCATACCTTAGTGGACATGTTTCGGTATCAATTTGTAGATGTGGTGCAGGGGAAATATATTAGCTAAAACTAATGCTTCTCTTTTTTATTGTGATTCTCATTTCAGCTGGATTCTCAGCTACTACCAAACGAAAATAGTTTTTGTAGAGGTAAGAATGAGCATGCTTTTGAGGAAATTTTTCAATACGAGCTTGTACATATAGCAAGGAAACATAGCTATAGCTAATGAATTTTTTCTTAAATTCTTTTGTTATTTTACTTCAGCCGGAATCTCAACTACTACTAAACGGTCATATGGCCATATGATGAGTGTGCAGAAAAACATTTATATAGAGGTGAGAAGAATATACCTTGTGCAGATTATGAACCTGCCTTGTGCAGCTTGCTGCACACTTGTTCTAAGAGAAACATACCTAAAGCTAATACTTTTTCTTCTTGAAGTCGGTTTTGAGTGATATACTTACATCTCAATATTCGTATTTATTCATTTATACGCAATATATGAGGCTGACTAATGCTGTCAACAAAACCTATATATAGTTCTGGATTTATTTATTATGCTCTTTAAATATTCGTATTTATTTATTTATACGCAATATATGAGGCTGGCTAATACCGTCAATAGAACACATATATAGTTCTAAATTTATTTATTATGCTCTTTAAATAATCGTATTTATTTATTTATACGCAATATATGAGGCTGGCTAATGCTACCAACAAAACTCATAGTTCTTGATTTATTTATTATGCTATTTATTTATTTGTATTTATTTTATCAGACTAGAAGTTCTAATTCTAATTGTGATTTTCAGGAAAAAAAAAAACCAAAAGCTGTAATCATGATGAAACTTGCAAATTTGAAATTTGATGCACTTGAAGTTTCTAGAGACAGTCATGGGTTATTAATGCTGGATTATATTTAAAATCTCAAGGCATGTACTATACCCTTTGATGATGGGAGTCAAGCAAATGAACAGGGTAAATCCGCAGCTATGGTCATCATTCGCCATCATTTAAATATGAACTCGAAGGCTTAATATCTTACTGTCATAGAACTTGAAGATATGTGGTAAGAACTAAAGGATCGCTATGACCACAAGCCAGATGCTACATTTCCAAATGGCAAAATATGATTGGCAGCATTTACTGTTTCAAAGAAAACATATTTCTGGTGTGTTTTATGTCATCACTTTGGTACATGTGGTTTAAAGAAAACATATCTAGAACTGATTTTTGATATATTTTTTTTTACTTCAATCGGAAGCTCAGCTACTACCAAATCAAGCAATTCCGAAGTAAGAAAGATCAATGTCAGCTCTATGAGGAGAAACATATATATATAATACTAATTAAGGCTTGTTTTGTCTTTGATTACTGCTTCAGAAAGGATCTCAGCTACAACCAAATATATATTGTCTTCTAAAAAATAATTTTTTTCACAGGTGAGAAAGCACATATGCCGTTTTCAATTAAATATTATGTGACAAAAACATATATAGAACTGACTTGTTAATTTGTCTATGATTCTTTCTTCAGGTTGAACATATGGTTCATGCAGAGTGGGATGATGCACTCATCGGTTACTATGAGCTACAGTACTCGCCAATTTCTTGTGGTGACTCGAATGTGTGGAATGCGCCGTTAGAAAGTGAGTAGGAAGATGACTTTGGGAATCCGAAATGGGATATCCAGGATGAATTCTTTGGTGAAGAAACTAGACACTCTCTTCCTCCTGATGTAAACTCGTAAAAGACAGTCACAGAAGCTCATATCCGCAATGGGAGTGACGAAGATGCTGAAACCATAACTACTTTGCTAAATGAATTTTCTTCAATGGCTAATAAAGAATATTAGCTTAATTGCAATGTGTCAACTAATGTTATATCTCGCAGTGAACGAAAATATACTACCAGTACAAATGGTAGAGTTGTTTGAGTTGTAATTTGTAAACTAATGCGTGTGATATTAAATTATTAATGTAAACAGCATACTGTATTTTTGTTTTAATTGCAAATTCATGGAAGCATGTCCTTTAATAAAGAAAGAGACTTTAATACAAGTAAAATTACTTCTATATTGTTTCAACTACACAATGCTCTATTTTAGGGGACCAAATGTAAATGTGTCCTAAAATCAAAATCAATTGCAAAACTACCTTCTTTACCTTCTTTTTTTCAAAATGCAATTGGTTGGCCTTATTTATTACTTTGACCAACTAACTTATCAAACAAATGAACTAAACACTATCTAACCATTTTCTTACTCTACAACACTTTGTTCCCTACACTTTTCTTTTTCAATTTTAGGTTTTGAAAACATTGGAGAATAAGGTAAGTATTACATTTTAAATTTATTTTTTCAACTTCATAATCCTTATTTTGAAGGAATTCACATATATCCTTGAAAAAAAAAATTTATTTTTTAATTTTTTAATTTTTTTTTTACTTCCAATGGAGATTGAATCACCGTGAAAAATGAGTGTCAAGACAGGGTGAAGGTCACCTTATCTCGAAGCTTTTTTTTTATCCCAAATTTCTTTAACTTTGTTCAAATTTCACACAATTTCTACAATAATTCTTCTCAATCATACCAATCTAACTTAAAAACTAAAAACCTATTAATCAATTCCAACTCACAACCATAAACCTAAATGTTGGTTCAAATTAAAACTCAAATTTATATATACGATCATGGAGGCCCGGTGATTTCCATCTCTTTCTAATATATACAATATTGTATTTGTGAATTAATGCGATCATATCATCTCTATTAACTAGGTGAAAGTAGGCGGCTGATCTTTTTTTTGAGATCACCTTTTTCTCTCTTTTAAAGTGATGTTTTTCCTCTTCTCTTTTTTTCTTTTTCTTTCCTCTTTGCTTTTGCTATTTAGAGATCACGAGGGTGGATGAAGTGACCAGGTTATGTAAGGCCTTGTTGTTGAAAGATAGGAAGGGTCCCCTGATGCCTTTACAGGTGGAACTGAGAAAAGATGGTATAAAGAAAATGGGGTTTAGGCTGATAGGAAAAATACTCTCCAATAAACTTGTGTATTGTGAAGCTTTTATGGGTCTATTTCCCCATATATGGAAAACCATGGAGGAGTTCGATATTGAAGTTATTTCGAGGAATACATTCTCTTTCACATTTTGAAACGCTAATGATCGATGGCAAGTGCTGCAGGGCGGGCCATGGAGTTTCGATAAGGCTCTTTTAGTTCTCGAAGAACCAGTTGGAAAAGGAGACATTCAGGGAATGAGTTTTAACAAGACTGCCTTCTGGATCCAAATCCACAACGTTCCCTTAATCTGTATGATAGCGGAGATATGGAGATTCTTGGGTGAGATGGTTGGAAAGGTGAAGGAAGTGGACACAGGGAAATCTGGGGATTGTGTGGGGAAATTCATCAGAGTCAGAGTGGTGGTTCAGGTGGATAAACCTTTACATAGAATCTTAAGAGTGGATGTGATGGGTGACGAAACGGAATCAGTAATGCTTCTAATATACAAAAGATTACCTGAACATTGCTATAGGTGTGGTCATCTAGGTCATGCAGTAAGAGATTGTTTGGAGAAAAAGATTGGGAATGGGCTCGAAGATTTCGATCAATTATTTGGTCCTTGGCTCAAAGCTGAGAGCCCGATAAAAAGTGGTAGATTCTGTCAACAGTGGGAAGGGAACCGCTATGAGGAGAATAATAATATGCTGGGGATTCTTGGAGGAGTACCATCATTAAACCCAGGATCGTTTTTGACGAAGATAGGGAATGGCTTCGCTGCTGCGGGAGACATGCAGGGTTTGTTATGTCAGAATGAAAGGACAAGAAAGATTGTTGAGAAGGATATTAACGTCAGCCATGCACGTAGAAACCTTCATGCCACTTTAGTTGAAGAGGAAAGAGAACTTTATGTTCCCTTGAAAGTGACAGAGAGTCAATCGGTACCTAAAGAAGTGAGAGAGGAAATAAACGTGCATGAGAATGGTGATGTTAATGGGTTTTCTGTGGAAGGCACAAGCCTATTATTATTGAGAGTCAAGATACATCATAGATGTGCAAGGTTAAGGCTGGATAGCATATTAAGACCATCCCATAGATGGTTTCGACTGAGATAAAGGTGGATAGGGGCCTACTGGTTCACACGAGTTTGGTTGAGGGTGAAGAGGCGACGGTTAAGAACCAAAACGATCCTAAAGCCCGGAAATGGAAAAGATGGGCCAGGGACGAGGCCAGAAGGGATTCTGTGATGGATGGTGGATCAAAGTTGGGGAAAAGGGAAGCAGGTAGCAAGGGTTTGGTTTCAGAGAAAAAATGAAGGTTGGTTTTGAGTGAAGGATTCCAGTCTTCTAATAATGATGAATCATCGGTGGGTTGATCTCTACCGGCTTGCCGCCCGTAATGAAAATCCTAGTTTGGAATGCTCAGTGTTTGGATAGTTCCCGGGCATTCCAAATCCTGCTTAGGTTTAAGCTAGTTTATAAACTCAATTTGATCTTTTTAATGGAAACGAAATCAAATCATGTCCGAATGGAAAGTGCGCGTGTAAAACTTGTGGTTAATAGTGATGGTAAGAAAGGCGGTTTGTGTTTGTTGTGGGATGATAGTATCAATGTTAGTCTGTTATCCTACTCTAAGTTTCATATTGATGTTCAAGTTCTATTACAAAGAAGGGAGCCGTGGAGGTTCACTGGTTTTTATGGTCATCCTGAATCGTCTCAACGGCAACACGCTTGGAAGCTCATGCGGAGGCTTCACGGTATGTCTCATCTCCCCTAGTTATATGCAAGGGATTTTAATGAGATTTTAGAGGATTGAAAAAAGAAGGGTGGTCTCCAAAGGCCTTGCCTCTTAATGGAAAATTTCCAGTTTGCTTTGGATGATTGTGACCTCCAGGACCTAGGTTTTTTGGGCCCGAATTTCACTTGGTCAAATAAAAGGGAAGGTTCTGAGATGAAGAGAGGTTGGACCGTTGTGTGTGTGATTTTCGATGGATGAATATGTTTGCAGGTGCTAAGGTTAGTCACCTTGAGTTTTGGAAGTCAGATCATCGCCCTATTTTGCTTGATAAAGTCTTTACTTTAGAGTATGGTTCTCAGCAGCAAATAGGGGTGAAAAAACGGTTCCATTTCGAGGAGTGTTGGTTGGAAAAGGAGAGATGCACGGCTGTTGTTCAGAGGGTGTGGGAGGTGCCGAAAACTGGACAAGATATGCATGGGTTGGTGTCCAAGATTCAGGATTGTACGAGTTAGTTGCAGCTTTTAAATCATTAAAACCGTAGGCATCCTAAAGAGGAAATTGCAAGGCTACAGCATGATCTTCGTGTGGCATCATCCGTGATGCACCATGATTCTTGGAGGAGTATTAAGATGATTCAAAGTAAGTTGGATGTGTTACTCGAGCAAGAGGAAATCTACTGGAGACAAATGTTTCGTGTGAATTGGTTACAGTGTGGTGATAGGAACACTAGGTACTTCCACTCTTAGGCCTCAACTAGACGTAATAATAATGTTATTACGAGGCTGTTTGATGATGCCGAAATTTGGAGGGATATGAAGGAAGGGATTGAGGTCACGATTGAGCAGTATTTTTCAAATATTTTTTTGCTCAAGCCAGCCGATAGCAGCCGATTTGGAGAGGGTGTTTGATTGGGTTCTTCCTTGTTAGCCGCCAGAGAAAAGTGTTTTCCTTGATGCTAAGCTCACTTCAAAGGAAATTAAGATGGCCGTTTTTGACATGTCTCCTACCAAGGCCCCCGGGATCGATGGTCTCCTAGTGCTCTTTTACCAAAAATTTTGGCAGTTAATGGGTGATAAAGTTGTTACGGCTTGTCTGGGTGTTCTGAACAATTATGCTAATCTAGAGGCGATTAATGATACTTTTATTGTGCTAATCCCGAAGGTGAAGAAAGCGGAACAGATGTCTGAGTTCCACCCAATTAGCCTCTGTAACGTGATCTATAAGGTGGTGGCTAAATCCCTTGCCAACCGGTTTCGTACAGTGTTGAATGACGTGATTTACGAGACTCAGAGTGCCTTCATTCCGGGTAGGCTGATTTTTGATAACGCCATCCTTAGGTTTCGAGTGCATGCATGCCTTAAAGAGACGGAAAAATGGCAGAAATGAGGCGATGGCCATAAAACTGGATATGTCTAAGGCCCATGACCGCGTAGAATAGGACTTTATCTCAAGTATGTTGATGAAACTTGGTTTTTCGGTTGCTTGGATTGATAAGATTATGCATTGTGTTAGATCTGTTGCCTTTTCTTTTCTAATAAATGGGGAGGTGTGCAGCCTGATCAAGCCCTCTCGTGGCCTTTGTCAGAGGGGTCCGCTGTCTCCGTACTTGTTTCTCATCTGTGCGGAGGGTTTATCCCGTTTGATTTTCATGGCTGAAAAAAGGAGGGAACTAGCTGGTTTTCAATGTAGTAGTGGTGGCTCCAAGATTACACATTTGTTTTTTTACAGATGACAATATGTTGTTCACTAAAGCGTCAGAAAAAGATTGCTTTGTCATCAAGGATATCTTGGATTGCTATGCTAGTGCTTCAGGTCAGGTTGTGAATTTCCAAAAGTCGGCGCTTTGTGTTAGCGAAAGGGTGAATAGGAGACGTGCGGAGCTTTTAGCTGGTATTCTTGGGGTTCGCTTGGTTGGATGTCATGAGCGTTACCTTGGCCTCCCTAGTTTCGTGGGTAGAAATAAAAAGGATTTATTCAATAGCATCTAAAATCGAGTGTGGGATAAGGTGAAAGATTGGCAAACTAAATTCTTCTCGGCTGGAGGGAAGGATGTGCTTCTGAAAGAAATTATCCAGTCTGTTCCCATGTATGCCATGTCTCTTTTTAGGCTCCCCAAGACATTAATCAATGACCTTCACAGGCTGAGTGCCAGATTCTGGTGGAGTTCGGATGAAGATAGGCAGAGAATTCATTGGGGCCGCTTGTTTTAGTTGTGTAAAAGCAAAAAGGAAGGTGGGATGGGCTTTTACGATTTGGCAATGTTTAACTAAGCTCTTTTGGCCAAACAAATTTGGAGAATTCATCATAATCCGAACACGTTGGTTGCTAGAGTGTTAAAGCAATGCTATTTTGCGGACTGCTATGTTCTGGTTGCGGGTTGTGGTTCCTTGAGTTTTTTTGTTTGGAGAAGCTTTATTTGGGGTAGAGAGCTCATTGATAAAGGTTCACGTTGGCAGGTTGGTTCAGGCAACTCAGTTCGGATTTATCAAGACCGTTGGATCCCACAGCCGTCGACCTTTAAGATTTTTTCCCCGACCGTTCTGGGTGTATGAGCCTTGATCAGTGAACTCAAAACTCCCTCGGGCCGCTGGAACGAACCTCTTGTTTGTGGTTCCTTTCTTGAGGATGACGCTGACGTTATTCTTAATATCCTTTGCTCGATGGTGCAGCGCAAGGATTCACTGATTGGCATTACGACAAGTTGGGCTCTTTCTCTATAAAAAGTGAGTATCACCTTGGCTGTTCCGTGGTGAATAATGGTTTGGCTTTTGGTTCTGGTTTGGGCTCCCTTGTTTCTTGGTGGAAATATCTTTGGCATTGAAAATCCCTCCCAAAATCAAAGTGTTTATATGGAAAGCGTGCAAAGATTGGTTACTAGTGAGGGAGAATCTAGCAAAGCGAAAAAATTACTAGTGATGGCTGGTGTCCCTTTTGCTTTATTAGGGTGGAATCCACTTTTCACGCCCTCTGGTCTTGTCTGGCTCTGAAATCGATTAGAAATAGTATGGTGAAGTTTAAGAGAGCTGATGTTTTGGTTAACATGGTTTTCTTGGACTTCATGGTTTCTTGTAAGAACCAAGGTTCGTTTGATGAGGTGGAGCTCCTTTGCTTAGTCTTATGGCGCATTTGGTTGAAGCACAATTACATGATTCACAATTCGAGTACTGTAAACACTGTTGATGTTGTTCCTTGGACAGAGTTTTTCTTGGAAGATTTCAGGCAGAGTATGTCCTCAGCTAGAGGAATACGAGTGGGTGTGAGTTGATAGCGCCCTCTTGGAGGCCACCTAATTTCGGTTGGTATAAAATTAACACGGATGCTGCGCTTGATATCAATCGGAAAAAATATGGCATTGGTGCGGTTATTCGCGACTTCAGAGGTTTGGTTACGGCTTCTTGCATTCACGTTTCTTCGGTGATTATTTCTCCTCTAATGGCTAAAGCTTTAGCTATCCTTCGGGGCTTTCCGTTTTGCTTTTCAGTCAGAGCTATGGCATTGTACCGTGGAATCGGACTCTTAGGTGGCGGTCTCGCTAATTAATTCTCTTTCGGCTCCCTTGTCTAAAATTGGTCTGGTCATTGATGACATTTTAGACTTGATTAAGGGTGCCCCGAGTTGCAAAGTGACTTTTATTCCTAGGAAAGCTAATATGACGGCGCATTGCCAAGCTTAGGGGTTGTTTGTTTTTTTATCTGAAGACTGAATAGTCCTAAGTTTTACTGAAGACTGAATAGTGATTGAAATCTGAATCTGAATGACATGTTTGTTTTTTTTTTTTTTCACGTCTAAATGTACTGTCAATATGTTTGTTTTTTAAAAATAAAATTGTCTGAAAAGAAATAATTTTACATCTATACCCATACTAATTAAAAGAAGTAATTTAACATACAACACTCTTTATAAGATTTTGCATGTTCTTCTATAAACAAAATTTAATTTAACAAAACAAAAAAAAATCATTCAAGAATATAATTTTGCATGTTATTCTGCAAACAAAGTTCAAGTTCAATTTATTGTAAAAAAAAAAAAAAAAAAAAAGGTTTAAATTCAATTTTACATATTGTCCAAATATCCAGTATATAATTCTAGAAATCATTTTTTTTTTTTGTTTTTTGTTTTTTGAATCATATGCAACTAGAAACCAATTTTTTTTTTTTTTTTTTTTTTTTAAAAGGTTCCTAGATACCTTTTTTTTTAAAAATAGGTCCCTAAATTATATACACTGGTACATGTATATATATACAGAAATTCTATTATCAGTTCGAACTGACAATAAATATATCAGGACGAAGAATGTGGGCCACTAGATTTACATACTTTAACTCAAAGTGTATGCACTTGTCAAAACTTCTCCATAATCTGTGGTCCACATTCTTCGTCCTGATATATTTATTATCAGTTCGAACTGATAATAGTAGAACTGATATATATATATATATTTAAACAATTATTCTATAACTTCTTCAAGTCATGAAATCTACTCAGTATCGAATGCAACCACAAAAAGAATATTTGATCAATTATATAACTGCAACTATGACAATCATAACAAATTATCATTCTAGATTATGTTTAAAGAGTTCTATAACTGCCACTGCATGTAGATACAAATATATATATATATTAAAGAATTCTTACCAGGATTTGGTAAGAGAGAAATTCAATTGTTTAATCCCAGGAAGATTTCATTATGAGAAGTGATTATGGTTTTTTCTTTCTTTCTTTCTTTCTAAAAGCCTTTTAAAATAAGAAATACGTTAAAAAAAATAAAATAAAAAAGAATTCTAAACTATATCAAATTAGGATAAAGTTAGAAATATATCTTTTTTTGAAGGATAGACTTAGAAGAAAATATTTTAATTATAATTCAGTGATTTGGAATTAAGTTAAAAGTCAGGATTTCTTACTTTTTTTTTTTAAAGTTATTTTTTGATATTTTTAAGTTGTTTGACCACTTAAAAAACAAATAAAATAACTTAATGAGTTCAATTCAGACCTATTAAGTCTTAAGTGGAAAAAACAAACGACCCATTAATTTATCTTTTGATTCTAATTTCTTTAGGATGGAGGAGATTCCACCTAGTGTGGCTCCGATTGTATTGGGAGAGATCCCAGTACTGCTGTAATCCGGTTTCATTGCTTTAATGAAGTTTTCTTTTCTCAAAAAAAAAAAAAAAAAAAAAAAAAAAAAAAAAAAACTATTATCACTTTGATTGACTTGTCAGATCATCAAACAAGATGGTGCACATTTTTGCTTTCATCAAAATCAAGCAAGTTTGATTGATTTTGAGATTTTAATTGCTCTATCACAAAAGCAGTGCATCAATCGTGAATCATAATAATATTCATATGTTTCATTTCTTTTCATAAAATTTCCTTTCTTTTATTCAATACTTTCATTATCAATTTAAAGCCTATATTTATTCATGTAAGAACCCAGATCATGTTAAGGCTATCTGCCTATCTTATTGGTTGTGAATTATTTCATTTTCATTACTTTTCTATTATAAACTTCTAGTCAAATATTGTAAACTACTAAACTTAAATGAACTCATCAGAATATTTTTTTTAAACAAATTTAACCATGCACTCTCTCAATTGAGATAATTAGGTTGCATTAACATAAATAGCTTTTCTCTGTTACCATGTGTTGATTTCATTCAATGTAATATATCAAATATCATTTGGAACTAATACAAAAATTTATGACTGAACTTAACAAATTAAAATCAAATAAAATTGATACAAAACATAGTAATAATCTTCCTAATAATTTATTCATATTAAATAAAAAATCAAATTACAGCAAAAATAACAATAACATTGTTCCTGACCCATCGAACCATTAATTTAATATTTAAAAAGCACAAACTCTTGCCAGAATTGCAACATTATGCGAGCTAAAATGTTGCAAAGCCTCTCAAGGACATACTTGTTTCAAAATGTGCAATAATCTTTCAAGAGCTGTCTGGCAAGATCAACAGCTCCACTCTTTTTGTAGATCAAGTGCAAATTATACGCTGCCTCTCTCCGGAGATCACAGTAAGCAGATTCCTGTTTCCCCGCAAGGTCAGGATTCTTATTGGGATGTCTCGGGATGGGGTAATCCTTCTCCTTCATCGCAAGCACCTTTTCGTAATATGTTGCTGCCAGAGACACCATTCCAACATGATGACATGCCCGAGCAACGTTGTACAGAGCCTCCTAAATAATAAGATTTATGGAGCATAATCAATTAACATTGAGCAAGATCGGAAAAGGGAGGACATGAATATAATACACTTATGTGAGAAGGAGAAAATCTTCGGTACAACCACTTAAATTATCTTATGTGACAGAACACATTTGATTGGTAATCCATGTCACGTGACATGATATCTTTAGATAAAAAATGCATGCAACAGGGTGTATTGAAAGTTTTTTCAATGAGAAGACAAGAGTGAGAAACAGTTCTAACAACATAATTCTGCATTTTTTTTAGTCACTTATATGGCAAGGATCCAAACTAATGGCTTGTAATTAAGCCGACAAGAATTAGTTCAAAGCTTGAATGAAAAATGTCAGCCATCACTTGGCGCGCTACATAGGTGTGCATTTTACGGTATGTAGACCACTATTTCAGTTGAAAAATGGCACACTATCTTTCTGTGAATTGGAACCAAGGAATTCTAAACCAAAATGAAAAAAGAATGCCTATACATGGGGTCGAGAGAAGGAACATCTATTTTAGTATAATTCATTATCTTGGAAGAAATGATCAACTATAAGAATATTGTTTTGACACTGTCACCAAAAACAACATAGTAACATTTTAATCAAGGTGGTCCACCGAATGAAAACCTAATAATGTAAGCTTAATCTTCTGGTTTCCTTTTTTTGTCCTAAAAAATAAAATGTTATAGTAGTGTGATTAAAATGCTTGGAAGAAAGCCATGTGTGCAACAAATCCATGCCAAGACCGATAATAAAATCCCTTGATCATTACAATAAAAGAATAATGCATTTCACAAAGAAATCATTCCAAAAAAAGAAAGAAAATACGAGAAATAGAAGCGAACCTGACTATTTTCACAAAGCCGCAAGTTATTGTAGAGGAAAGCTAATCCCTGTGCAATACACTGATGCTTGTTCTGAAGTCTAAATCCGAGGGCTAAGTTGATCAAGGCAGTTCCTGCCAGGGAAAAAATATATATCAATATATAAATTTTATCATCAAATCGATTCAGCAATTTTATAAATAAATATGCAATCCCTAAAACTAGAGGAAAGAGGAACATACCCACACAGAGATTAACCAATGGATCATCAGGCAATAATCTGTAGGCTTCTAGGTAATCTCTCGCAGCATCCTGATGATGGCTAGCCACGGTAAACTGGTGCCCAGCAATGATGATGGGTGGTATGCAATCTTTGTGTTTGGCTCGAATATAACGTGAAAACTTATAATGCTTAGAATTGCTTTTTCCTAATCTATGCCATCAAAAGAAACCATTAATAAAGTATAAAAGAAGAGAGTATCAAAATCAATACTCTTACAGATATTTTCAATCTGCTAGCTAAGTAATGAACATTTAATATGAATAAAAATACAATGTTTGTGATTGCCCATAATATCCCAACATAAAATGCCAATATCGCATACCTGGAGATTACTTTGTAATAGCAGTTCCAAGCAGCAAGACTGTATGGATGCTGGTGAAGAATGTATCTTGCAGAATCAAACCCATGCCTAGGATCTGTGCTGTCATATGCCATTTCTGTCCAACCACAGACAAATTAAGATATATTAAATTATTAACAAACAAAGGTCCTCCACTTTAATTCTTTATTAACGACAATGAAGAAGCAAAAATTAAACTTTCTTATAAGCAGGTGTGCGAAAGGTAAACTGATACAACAAGTTTTTAAAAGAGTTTCACAGCTTACGAGCTCCAAGTGCCCGAAGCTGTTCCTTCTTCTCCAAAGGCAGTTTGATGTAAGCTAATCTCAGAGAAAGGTCGATAATGTCTGATGCTTCCTCATATCTTTGCAGGGATATTAATGCCTTGCATACCTATTAACCACATAATTATGGAGACAGAAGAAACAAAAAGTAATTAAGTAAAAAATGCCAACAAAAATCATTCAATAACAGAACATGAGAAAATTAAGTATAATTCACACATCAAGGAAGGACAAATGCATAATAACTTAATAAGATTAAAAAATTACATAAAAAGAATTGCAAGAAAAATTACTGACATCTATAATGACATATTGATGGTCTTCATCTTTCAAGAGATTTGGCAGGGGAGGGTCAAAGAGTACATCTTGCTGAGGACATCCCGAGAAAAAAAATTAATATGCTGATCAGTTGGGCCCAAATGTCAAAGAATTTAAAACATCGAGGGAAAGCAAAGCACAACATATCATTGTAAATTTACCGGAGGTTCATTGTCTGAATCATCACTATGCCAATCAACTCCAGCAGCATCAGCCAAAGCTTTCTTTTCTTGCTTCAATTTATCCTTCTTTAGAAGTAACTTTCTTGCTCTAGAAGCTTTCAAACTTATTAAAAGGAGCAACCATGAATCAACTGATAATGTTACAATAGGGAAAACAAGTGATGCAGGACTGGAAAGGATAAAAGGCAGAGAAAAACTGGATTTGGGAGAACAAATCAGAATTTGGAAAGGTAAAAATCAGAACTAGGAGTAGAGAAAACTAAGAGAAAATGAGAGGGTTTCAAATTTCAATTTCTTTATTCCAGTATTCCCAAACACATAACATAGGGCCTATATATGGTGCCAATGATAATTTCAACATAATAAAATAATAATAAGCTCAAGCAACTTGAAAGATTAATCCCAATTGACTTAAAATTCTACAACAATAAACCAAAACTCATTAACTAGAAATCACTAAATTTGATAACAATTTATTCTCAATCTACAAGAAGAATAATAAGGAAAGTTTTGGACGCAAAACTACACGTTTACAGCTACTGCAAAGATGGGTATTTGAAAAATTATGGGCACAATTAATTAACAAAAAAAGAAATAAGCCTCAATACAAGAATGCTAATGAAGTTAGTCTTCACACAATAAGAACTATTAACCGTTCTCTTAAATGGGTATTTACATTAAAAAAAACAACATAGATAATCTGAATTGGTAAGGGCAGAAGCATTATCTTTGTATAATGAGTCAATGACATCACTCAGCTACTCCTAAGATTGATCCTAATAATAGCAAATGAAACAATAAATGAAATTTTAAGAAGTCAAAACCACAAAATAGTTGAAAGCTAAGGGAATTAACATGCAAGAAACAGCATGGTAAAATTTATTATTTAGTACTCACTGATCTGATTTAGAAGCTATTGGTCTAATTCCACACAGTATGCTATCGCTTTTTGTATTACAAACGTCGACTCTTATATTTAGAATGCTACGCGTAAGCCTCTTTTTCACCTTAACCTGATAAATCAATCAATCAATCAAAGATTACGATAACAATGACTAGAATTCACAAAAGAAAATTGAGATTCAACATAAAAATTGAACGTAGCTCAAGTATATAAAGAACAGCATTAACTCACCTTTTGCTGAAGAGCTTCAGCACAAAGGGATTCACGAACCAAGGGAAAGATTGTATCCATGAAGTCCTCCGGCATCCCTTTGGCTCTATAGATGTGGCAAAGCTTCATAATTATTTTCTCATTAAGCCACCATGGACTAGATTTATCAGAACTTTGATCAACAGAATCTAAACATAGTCCAGGAAACATAGAAAACAAAAGTTAGACATTATACATGCATACCTATGCTGTATGGAGGGTGAAAATATTATTTGAGAAGGAAAAAGCTATACTTAAACTTTTTGGAGGAGACAGCAAAGCGATCGCTTCATCTTCTTTAGCATCTTCAAGCAGGAGGGATGCCAAAGTTAAGCGTGCATCGATGTTATTCTCAAATGTATGCAAAGCTGAAATGAAGTGTAATCAGTCATAGAATCCAGAGATATTTACAAGGATGCAAATTAGGGATGCAAAGAGGAAGTCGTTTAGTTAATGCCTGATCAATCAGCCTTTTCAAAATGTCAATATCCATATTATGTGAAATATCATCTCAAATTGAACTGGTCAAATAAGCATACAACTTCTGTAGAGTATCAGAACAACTCCATAGATAGCGAAAGAACACAAAAGCACTCATCAAGTTATAATAGTTTAAAGAACAAGAGCATCTCAGCATTCCAAAATATGACCAGATAAAATAAATAAGAAACTAGTGCACGGAACAAATGAATATTGTTCAATGAACCGCAACTAATTTAACACAGCATGTTGTATTGGTGTCCACCTTTTATTTTCTATTTTTCTCTTTGTTTCAATCAGTGTTAAATTTTGATAATTTGTTTCCATTAATGGTGCAAGTGTAACACAAGTTTAAGAATAATTATATTTTATCTAACTTGATCTTCATAGTAAAATATTTCTAGAGTAAATTTTTTTTTTCTCAAAAACAAGGATATATTCCTCGGTCCTCACTTTTCTATAAATTGGTAAAAAGATCCAGCAAAACCCTAAGATTCTTTCTTTTCTTTTCTTTGTTTGACAAGTGAAGAGTTCATTAAAAGATGGTGAAAAGGGGCCAAACCTATCAGGAAAGTATTAAATACTACCACATCTACCAACAATAACCCCAACATCAACACACAGATTTAAGGTTGTATAACAATATATTAACACAACTGCTATCCTATCCCACTTGAGTAATAAATTTCGATTAATTTATTAACCAAAGAGATACATTTATACTAGTGCTAATTAGATTTCCTCTTTTCTAACTTCGTATAAGGAACATATGCAAGCAGATTTTACAGACCCCTTGGACATTCTACTGTGGATATTGGCCATGCCTTCCCACAATGATACCATGAATATGATGATTGATGATACTCTATTTATTTGGTTAGTTGCAAACTCATGTAACAACTAAACTCATTAGAAGTCTTGATCTCAGGAGTGAAAATTACCTTTGTTGAAGAACTTAATTGCTTGTCCTCTTTCTTTCAAGGATAAGTAACACTGAGCCATTTTGAGATGTAGATAACCCTGTATGAGAATAATTTGACATTTATCAGCTATCAGTTACATCAAAGCTTGTCTTGGCATGTAGAATACTCACACATCAGAAGAAAGGAAAAATTCAGTCAAAACAAAAAAAACAACTATAGGTATAAATTTATAGTCTAGTTGCTAGTGCACAGATAATATAAACCACTATAAATTTGATGAATCTTTGCATGGATAAAATATGAATCTCAAGACCAGCACTCGATAAATTACATAATCCAACCGTTCACAATCAAAGCTGATTTAATGCTCAATAAATAAATCAAAAGCTTATAAACCAGTTTAGTCGCCATTGCTTCCAGAACAACCATTACTACGAAAATCCAGCAGGCCAAGACAATTTCATATTGAGTTTAAATGAACTTTACATCCAAAGAAGTGTGCAAACATTCTATGGTATACAGTATACTCCCTCTGTCCCAAATTCTATAAACATGAATACTTTCTGTTGTTGCTGCTTTTTTCCTTTTCTGTCATTTAGAAAAAAAAAAATTGAAAAAAAAATTACAGTTTCCCTTACACAGTCAGATCCAGCATTTGCCTCCAACATGCAATAATACTTCAGAGCAGAATTATAATGCTCAAGACTCATAAATGAATCAGCAACTTCAGTAAACAGATCAGCATGGTCATTCGCCTTCTCCCGTTGCAAAACAGCAAAATAAATCTAGAGATCATGTGAGAAAAAAATTAGTATATTAGAGTAAATCAAGGATAATAAATTATTAACTGCATTTAAGCTCTAATGAGACAGAAATTCATTGAGTTATTCAGAAATGATTATGACAAAAGAGATTACCATCATTTTCTTAAAACAAAAAATATACGGATAAATTTACATCAATATCGAAAACAATAATCACAGATACAGAAAACAACATGGGTTACTAAAAGAACTTTGGAAAAGGCTATATGAGTAAGATGTTGGTTCATAATTAGGAGTCAGGAAAAGACGCTAGAGTTTAAAATTGTGCGCTTTCCATTAAATGAGTAAAATTTAAGAATTGGCAATGTAAATGGATTTCTGCAAGAGACCTCAGCCTTCTCCATATTTCCGAGGCAAACGTAGCAAATTCCTGCTTTAATTTTTAATTTCAGAGGCAGTTCTATTCCTGAAAAATAGACCATGTGCGCATGCTCAATATGATGCAGAGCTTTCTCATGTGCATTATTCTGCATGAGTATGGCAAGCAGCAGATCAAGCACACTCAAATCAGCTTCTGATGGATGACCGTTAAGATATTCCTCCAATATAACCGTGGAGTGTTCAAGCTGACTGCATTTTAGGTATAACTGCAAAAAGATTATAATTCTCAAGACATAATTTAAAAGAAAAAGTACAAACCCGGTAAAATATGATTTGAACTTGAATTAAAAGAAAGTAAAAAAGCATTATCAAATCAGAGGTACATAATAGACAAAGATGAAGGTAAAACCTTTGCCCCTGCTTTGATTGCTTCAACATCTTCAGGACACAGCTTTTGTAATTTTTTATACGACTCAGCAGCTCTCTGATAATCTCCAAGCTCAACATAAAATGATGCAAGATGAGATCTCAAACCAACATCTTTAGGATCTGCTCCGACTGCTTTACAAAGGCAATACTTGGCTTGAGCTGTGTCACCCTTTTCTCTGCAATAAGCAAATGTTATTGATCCCTTGATTATAAAGAAAAAAAAAAACGGTTCCAAATGCACAAACTTGATGAAACAATAACATCATTTAAGGCACAAGAAAACTTACACACACCAGGCAAAAAGCTGCTTCCACAAAGATGAATTGGTTCGTGTAAGAACCGCAGCAATCACGTGGTAGTCGAAAGTTTTCCTATTATCACCAAGTTCTTTATAAACAAGACCAAGCGTTTGATATGAATCAGGCGTGTTAGGGGATACTCTAATAACTTCATTCAGAACAGATATGGCCTATAATCCGAAAACGGAAAACATATTCCATAAGAATCAACTCATCCTTCAATTGAATTGTAAAACGAAAACGAAAACGAAAAAAACCTGTTCGAAACGACCATGAGCATAGTGAAGAGTAGCTTCACCAAGCAGCCGCGTAACTTGAGGGTTAAGTTTATTCTTCGTCCCCTTCCGCCTTCCTCTTGTGTTATTAAGCTGCAAAAAGCACGCAATTAACAATAAATTCCATTCATTTATTCATTCACTTGGATAATGAAACAAAAAAATGTCATACCTTTCTTGATTTTCGGCGAAAACCACCGTAATTGATGGCCTCCATGAACTCGTACATGCTCTTCGAAGCCACATCTTCTTCACTAATAATAAAATTTACAAAACAATCAGTTCGCTTTCGATAAGAAAAAAACTGAGATTTAAAAATAAATAAGTAAAATTTAAGAGAAATACCTGCGAGTGGCGGCGATTTTTTTGCGTTTGCGGCTGGCGAGAGCCTCGTACTCGAGACGCTCGAACTGCTGGTAAACCTGGAGGCCTGAGGCGTTGTTCTCCGTCAAATCTAACGGATTCACTCCGCTTTTGAATCTAAACACGTACTCGTCGTCCTCTTCGTCGACGACAACATCTTCTTCTTCGCCGTTTTCTTCTTCAAAATCTTCATCGTATTCGAAATCCATCGTTTCTTCCATTCTTGTTCAAACGACGGCGTTTCTGCTTCGGCGACTGTCGGGAATGAGAAGCGATATGTATTTTTTTGGAGGGGTTTTTACGATTTGGGTCCTATCTAATTGAGAAATATCAGTTTTTTTAATCGTTAATTTATTTTTCATCTTAGTTATATAATTAAAATTTCAATTTTTTTTTAATGACAATTTTAATCTAAATTAAAATTACTAAATAAGACAATAAAGTTTTAAAGACACTCAAAATATTTTTTTTTAGAAAACAATTTTTGTCCGCTTTTGTGTTTTTTTTTTCCTATTTTACAAACCCTAAAATATTTTCTTCTTTTTTTCAAAATGATTTTTTTTTCTCACACCCCATCAAACCTTTCATCATTATCATCACCAAACATATATATATATATACAGAAATTCTATTATCAGTTCAAACTGACAAAAGTTATATCAGTTCCTTGCATGTGAGTCACTGGTTTTAAATACTTTGACTTAACTGTATGCACTTGTCAGTCAAAGTATTTAAATCCAGTAGCCCACATACAAAGAACTGGTATAACTTTTGTCGGTTCGAACCGATAATAGAAAGACTATACATATATATATATATATATATATATATATATATATATATATATATAAGTTTTCCTATTTTCCCATTCAACCAATTTTGAAATCAGTTTTTTTTTTTTTCTCAAATACCACCAACATTCAATCATCACCATCACTATAAAAAATATAAAAAAAAATTAAAAAAAAATTATTTTTTCTAGAAAAATATATTTAAAATTATAAATATATTTAAAATTATTTTTTTACTCATTTTAAAATCCAAAAGAGAAAAATAAATATTTATTTTCTATTTGCATAGTTTGATCTCCAAAATAGTTTTTGTTGACGGGTGATTTTTTGTCATCTGAGATTATGATTAATTAAAAAGGGTGTGGTTCACGATTTAATGATGGTGAGAGGCATGAGAATGCAAGAAAGAACACAAGTTTAAGTGGAAAACCCAGCGAAGGGAAAAAACCACGGTCGTAGATACCGGCTAAAGAATATTTCACTATGAAGATGAATGACTACAAAACTATTATCTCTCTCTTGTTATCACTCTCTATACAATTTTCTTCATCCCTTTACAATGAAAAAAATGAGTAGTATATATATCTATGCAACCCTAGACGGCTAGACCTAGGGTACAAGTAGTTGATTCATAGAATCCTGCTACGATTCTTCTTCTTCAGATCTACGTGATTATCTCAATCTCCCATAACGGACATAGATAACTGTTTGACTTGGCTTTTAATTCTAATCGGAGAATATGCAGTTGTTTCCCATTTGGAGTGTAATTGTTAACTCCCCATATGTCGGCATGATTTACTATTTTTTAATGAGTCTAACGAATTCCTTGTTGGTTGGGCGACCCTTACGCTTTGAGGTACTCGGGCTAATAGTTTTCCCGAGTGTCTCTACTTGGTCGCCTGGCGAGGGAACTATCCGGACAAGGGTCTGGACGATTCTTTGAGAATAGGGTACGAATAACTTGTTGCGTAAGTTTGTTTGGTTGATACATCACCCAGGCGAAATTTATCCATAACAATACCCCCTTTTGAATTTTTTAGCTGATGGAGGATGCTCAGCTTGTATCTGTTACATGTTCTAGTCAGTCGGGCCAAATCCGTCCTTGGTGAGAGATTTAAAACATCCTTGTCGTTTTTCTCATTAATGCCATTTTAATGCTCTTAATTCCTTACTTATGAAGCCTTCAATGCTGGCCACAAGTTGTTTCACTTTCCTAACAATTAGACTGCTGATGGTGATGTTTTCACAAGCCAGAAATCCTTTCTCTCCGCCATGTGTCTTTTCCCTAAGGGGTGTGATTGGTGTTGGTGCACAATCATTTTGATTACGTCACCCACACCCTTTGAATTTTCCCGCGCGTGCTGTGACGTCAGCCCCTATTAGGGTTTTTTCTCACCTATAAAACCAGGGGCCTCTTTTTCCATGCAAAACTGCTGTTTTTAAGAGTTTTAAGGTGAAGAAAATTGAGTTTTGTTCACGTTTCGGGCTTCTTCTTTCTGTGAGTTGCTTTTGCATTTGCTAGCCATCTTCCTTTACTTCTTTTGACGTATTCCTCTTTTTCAGTGAGTCTCCATGGATCACAGTACTCAACACCAACTTTTATGCCGTATGATGAGAGCCCTCAAACTTAAGGATGCAGGGGAAGTGGAGATGCTTGAGAAACTGTTGCGGAATCCTTTTCCAGACCAGCCTTCCTTTTTCTCTATTCAGTCTAAATCCTAATGTTCAAGCTAACCCTTCTTCTTCTGTTTGCAGTGAAGCTAATCCAGTTATGACGAGGGCTAAATCAGTTAGCACACATTGGAGGGATCGGGTTCCAAAAGTTTCGGCACTACCCAAGGATATTAGGATTGGCCGTCCAACAGTCATTGACTCGGATGTCGAAGTTGAGCACAGGGAGGCTCGCATCTGATCGACCCTTGTATTAACACAAGTCATTCACACCGACCCAAAACAAGCCAAGAGAAACTCATCACTTAGCCCTAGGTTCTTAGCTAACAGCCTATGTTGTAGTTTATCGAACCTGTCCTGAAATTCAATCACAGAAGACGTTTACTTGAGTCTTTGAAACTCCCCCACCGCATCTTCCTGCTCTAAGTCTAGAAACCTCACCAAGAGTGACTCGATGAACTCATCCGAGCCTATATCCCCCTTAATGCATAGATAGACTGAAACCATACTTCAGCTTTATTTTCAAAATGTATAGAGGCCACTAACACCTTCTTTTCTGGGGCAACAAGGTGAATGAGGAAAAACCTCTCACATTTTCTAACCCAAGTCTTTGAATCTGTTCCATCAAACTTAGGGAAATTTAATTTTGGAGATTTAAATTGTGTTTTTGTGGTTACCTTTGTTGCAGGTTGGTGATGGCCATGTTGCCTTTGAGTTCCTATTGATCTGCTCGATCCAGCTAGAGCAGAGCCAATGATGCTCTTCCCACTGCCTTTCTCTAAGTCTGCTCAATTGAATTTGGTGGAGAGCAGCTCATGAATTTTGCTTAGTTGGTCTGCCATTTTTGATTTGATGGAATCCATGCCCTCATCGATTTTCTACAACTTTCCTTCAATATTATGAATTTTTCCCTCCATGACTTGATTTCTAGTATTCATATATGTAAATCTTCCTTCTACATACTAATGATGCCTTGTTCCTTCTACCATTGTCACATGTAGGGGTGGGCATAAAGTTCGAACCAGAACTGAATCGAATTGAAAGAAAAGGTGTTCGGTTTGGTTCGTATGATTAATTCGGTTTAAACCGGTTCAAAAAGTTGAAAACCTAAAAGTTTTCGATTCAAACTGGTTTTGGTTTTTCAAAAGCAGTTTGAACTGATTTAAACTGCCTATATAAGTTTTAAAAAAAAACCTAGTGTTCTTTACTTCTTTCTCTTTGCCGATTGAGGCTGTTCTCTTATCTTTGTCTCTCATCTCTTCCTCAACTAGTCAACTTTGTTCTCTTTTCTCTTCTTTAACTCCACATCTGATCTGCTCGTGAGCTTGTCCAAGGTTTTTCATCTCATATGCTTATCTCTAACTGACAGTTCTCTCATCTCAACATCTGATCTGCTCGTGAGCTCGTCCAAGGTTCGTCATCTCATCGTCACTTTCTCTTGTCTTCTTGTCTTCTTTCACTTCTCCGGTGGTGGACTAGTGGTTGTCTTCTTGTTTTTCTAATTTTCTTCTTGTCTTCGTTTTTTTTGTTTCACATCCGATATGCTCTTCTTCATCTCGTCCGTGGTTGTTGATTTAACTTTCTTTTTTTCTTTGTTTGTTTAAGTTAGCTTTTCTTTCTTTTTTTGATTTGATGTATCAATCTGTGATTATTTGTGTCTAATTCGAATCTATGATTATATGTGTCTAATTACTTATTGACTTAATGTATCAATCTATGAATGTTTATGTCTAATCTGTGATTCAAATATGTGTTGTAACTTTATTTATATTTTGTTTGTGTGTATATATATGTTTATAGACAGTAGTCACGGTACCTTTCGTTTTCAATTTTTCATTTATAGGAATTACAGCTTTGGTTGAGTTGAAAGGTGTTGGGATTTATGCCCTAAAGCTTGTAATATGTAAATGTTATAAATTCAATAATAAAAGAAGTAGTTATTTCATTCAAATATATCAATTCATATGCTTATATTATATATGCAAACATCCAAGATTGTTAGATATAATCTCAAACTGAGTATATGAATGTTATGTACAGAGGAATTTAGTTTGAGACATGCAATCTAAATAATCCGTAGAAACCAAATAAAGTTGGGTATTTTATTTGTGGTTAATCTACAACTGCGGTCCATTCCGTATTGTACGGTGGTCTTATCCTAGACTACTTATACGATGTTATAAGAATGGATGCACCTTATATAATGTGATCATATAGGATTGGGCCACGATCTATATGAATCTATCACTAAGTTCCGTTAGTTGAAAAGATTCATATATATCAACTAAATGATGGCTATATATGGGTGATCTAAATCCTGAGTGTCTTACTGACTCTTTCAGGTTAGATCGTGGTTTTTGATTTAACATGGGTGAGATCGGAATATCATTCTCGGTCAATATCTCCGTATCTTAGAATCACGGTTTAGCTTGTGGCTAGGAAGGTATGCACATAATAGTGGAATCCACTCCTTCTTATGAGAAGTAGATAAGTAATTCCCTTAAGGGTTGATTCGGGGCTTGAACGATTAAGAGCGCTCTCCTTCTTCCGTAAAGGAATGAAGGATATAATCATTCAAGAGAATCAATGGTACTTAAAGAAAAAGATATAATTAGAAAGGTATAACGGACTTTATGACCTAGCTCTAATTATGAACTACTTGTGGAGGATCATGTCATATGTAATAGCTATATCAATGGACACTGATAAAATTGGTTGTGTAAAACATCTACAGTTACGAGAGTATAACCTTAGGTTTTTAGTGGAATAACTCCAAGGTTAATAATTGTGAAATATTAATTAAAGAGTTTAATTAATTTTTCTAAGAATTATTGGAGCTCAAAACAGTGGGTCAATTAGGTCCCCTTGCTAGCCCTATACGATTGATAGTAACAAAGACTCACAGAGAATTGGATGGTCCAATTAATTGTGTTACAAAAGTAGATTAAATATATTTTGGGAATTAATTAAATGATGTGATTATTTAATTAATATATTATTATTAAATTGTCATATGGAGGTTTCTGTTTCTAACCTTAATAAGAGCAAATAAAATAATAAGTGATTATTTTTATTTACTCTAAATAGGTCAAAGGTTTAAACCCTAGTAAAAAGTAATAGTTAAAAAGGATTTAGAATCCTATTTTAACTTGGATTACTAAACCCTAGATTCCTAGTATATAAGATATACTTGTTAGGAAAAAGAAGCTAATTGATCAAACCCTAAAGAGAAAGAGACGGTGCGGCCACATAAGAAAGAAAAGAAAAAGTTTTTCTTCTTTGCTTGCAGGTTGACCGAATTCTACAGGGAAGCAAGGTGTTGTCTTCCGGTTCTCTTAAGCCTCCATTCAACTGCTCCTGGAATCCGTGACGTGCCCACACACACAGTTGCTAGATCGCGGGACATAGCTAGGAAAGCTTAGTGGTATTGGATCGTAAAAAAGGATCGAAAAGAAAACAAATGAGTGTTCTTCAAAGGTATAAAAACAAATCTCTTCCTTATATTCATGTATATGCAAAAGGTCTCAAGAAAACGATAGAATTTTTTTTGAAACCTATCGTTCTTATTTTATTGATTAATTTCAATTTTTTTCCGCTGCGCGACTTACAAAAGGAACGAGAGAGAGAGAGAGATGGGTTTAGTTGTCTATTTCCATGGAGTTCTGGGAATAAAATTGAAACTGGTAAAAAATACGCCAAAAGGCCCAAAACATATTAAAAACACTCATTAAGCCCATTAGGCTCATTGGGCCCAAAACCGAAATGAACCGAACCGATTCGGTTCGGTTACCTTATCTTATTTGGTTTAAACCGGTTCAATTTTGGGTGAATCGAAATATTTTGGGTTCAGTTCGGTTTTGCTTAAAACCGAACTAAACCGAACCATGCCCACCCCTAGTCACAGGTTGCATGAAGGAAGGCTCTGATACCACTTTGTGATGCCCTAGTGTTATCCTTATATATTTTGTATTTTGTTTTGGTTTCTGGAATTTCCAAATTGTAATATTGAAATTGAGAGATAGAAAGAAGGAGAGAGAGATAGATAAGATTGAGAGAATTGAAGAATTGTAAGGGAAGAAGGATTGTTCTCATTCGTTGAATAACCAAATTTGTTAGAAACATAATTTGTTAGAAACATACATTATAAAGGAAAATGCAAATGTCTAGTGGCCTGGGAGATAATTCCCTATAGTAGGCTCACTGAACTTTCTTCTAGAAAAACAGAAAATTGCTTGTAAATGAAAATGAATGAAATTGCTAATTGCAAATGTGGCCCAATTGGCCCAATATTGCATCTGGTTCAACGAGCCCATTGAAGTCCTCTAATTGCACCTTAGAGTAGGGTTCTAAGAAATCCCTATAAAAGCATCACTACTTCATTTATCCTTAGTTGTCTGAAATTCCCCCAATTCTTTTTGTAATTCCTAATTTCCTCTTCTTTGACAAACCGAAATCCCTAAATTGCAACCAAAATCAATTCCAATTTCTTTTTGTTTTTTAAACCCTAATCTTCCTTCTCCTGACAGTAGATTTGATGAGTGGGGTGTTGTAGATTTGATGAAGATGACGATTGACGATGGGTGAGATATTGGCTAATGGCTATCTAGAGATCTTTGTGTGATTCCTTTTTAATTTGTCATCTCCATTGATGGAATGGAGATCTCTGGATTTTTTTTTTCTTTTTTAATTTCTTTCCTTATTTCTTTTTAGATTTTTTATTTTTATTTCATTAAAAAAAAACTTTCTTTTTAAGTTTTTAATTTTATTTCTTTTTAATAAAAAAAAAAAAAACTGTTTTAAAAACTTTCTTATTCAAAAAAAAAAAAAAAAAAAAAAAGAGGTTTTTTTAACCTTTTTTTTTTTGTTGGTTTAAATTTTATTTCTTTTTCTTTTTTTTTGTTCTTTTTCAAACATTCTATTTTTTTTACAATTTTTTTATTGGTCAACTAAAATCTAAGGGTAAAATAGACTTTAATTATGTAACCATTGACCATCTAAAATTTGGTCAAATGGACTTAAATAAGCTATTTTTAATTATATATGGACAGGAGATTCTAGTGGAGGCTGTAAACACGAAAAATTATCTACCAAATCAATCAACGGATTTCCCAACCAGTTATTCGTCCAAAAACGAATCTTGGAATGACGAACGACCAACCAACCAACTAGACATTAGCATCAAAAGGAACATAATGCGATTTCAGACCCTGCCAATAAGAAGAAAAAACATACCATATTCTTGGTCTATGGTCCTAGGTGAAATAATGAGCACGAAGATAAGTTAGAACAAGAGAATCCTCAGTCAACATCCTCCAAGTGAGCTTATTTAACATGACATTGTTAAGAATACAGAGATCCTTAACATCAAGACCATCCTCCTTCTTCGGTTTTGCAACAAGCACATGCTCAAATGGTTTTTGAAAAAAGAAGCACATGCTCAAATATTAATGTTTACAATTACTTTTTTTTTTTTTTTTTACACTATCCATCCACTTATTTAGACCAGATAAACTCATCAATAAAGAATATTTGTATTTCCAATAATGTTCAATGTATTACAAGTATCAATCAAAATCTAAATATACAAAATAATCAAAGAACAAAAGAATTATATATACAACTATGATCAAAATGATTTGCTTACATATCACACTTAACAAAATCTTGTTTCAAAATACATTACAAGTGAATATTGAGCAACAAGATTAAAACATACACATATACAAATATGAAAGAGAGAGAGATAGAAAGAATTGATACGAGATTTTTTAACGTGGTAAAACCTTCAAGGAGGAAACATCTACGGGTTGAACTACAACCATTGGGTACTATATATTGGATGATAGATTAAAAATTCTTCAAAAGTGACCAACCTATGTGAAACAAATACGTGGTGTGTATGATATATATAATCTAGAGGGGGGGTGAATAGATTTTAGCTATTATTACCCAATTTTCGCATACAAGTCAATATTACGAAAAAGCCCTTACTAGTTAAATATACAAGCAAGTGTAATATAGTGAGGAATTAAAATGACACTTGATGTATACGTGGAAACCCAACCACTGGGAAAAACCACGGGCTGTATAGTGCGCCACACTCGGAACTCGAAATCACTAATTGAAATGAAGTTTACAACCTATGTAGACCTCGTCTAACACTCCGGTCTATAACCCCTCACTTCTACCCAGCGGGCCTTTATTAGCAACCCTATTCCAATTTGCTTGAGGCCTAAGCAACCTTAGCCTCAAGACTTAATTCTCTAAGAAGAGATTATGCAACCTATGTGAATATGTATGAATATTCAAATAACAAACAAGGCTAGGTAACCTTAGATGTTTATCTAGGATGATGATATAATCAATTTAAATCAACCCTAGATATCAATTGCTAAATGACATGTCAAATAGCTTAGCTAATCAAGATTAATTAAAAACCTAATTAGCTATCACAAACAACACTCAATCAATTCATCACAATTAATTCTCTAATCTTGTATTTATCATATGATCAAAACATACAAGTAAATTAAATAGAATAGCTTGATAATAAAAATACTCAAATAAGATGAACTTAATCAAAATCTTACCAAGCAAGTTGTGATGATGCAAACCCAATCATGGATGCTTTCTATCTAGACATAGAAGATGCAATATGAAATTTGATGCACAAGGGATTTGATTTGAGTGGTTAAAGGTGAGTTCTTTTGTATTTTTCTTTTCTTGAAAAATATTCTAAGTATGAAATCTGATAATCAACTCACTTGATTGACCTAAAGTCAAAGTGGCATATATATAGGATGTCAAAACAAAGTGTGGTCGTTTTGAATAAGTTACACCTATTTTTGCCTTGGGCGCTGTACGTAGAGCGCCTCTTGAACAGCGCATGTACAACGCCCCTACTCTGTTCTCACGGGAAAACAGAGGGGCGCTGTACGAACAGCGCTTTGTACAGCGCTTGTACATCGCCTTTCAAAATTGCATCAGACCTGATGCATTTAAAAATGCATTTTCGACCAGGTCAGGATGGGCGCTGTACGAACAGCGCTTCCAATAGCGCTTTGTACAGCGCCTGTCACTTTGTATGAAATCTTAAAAACATGCATGGCATGGCATTGGTCATACAAGATGCAATCATGTAAAGCATGCAAGAAGAGATGTTAATGAGCATTAATGAGCACAAAATAACAACACATACACAACATACAAGAGAATGAATTATGCATGAGATGTGAATGTGTGTGTGCAACTAATCTCTTCAAAGCAAATTAAGCACATAGAAGTTTACCTTTGGTGCTTATCAACCTTGAGGACATGAGAGGGTCTTGAGCTTGAATATCAATCACTTAAGCTACCCTTACATACAATCCCCAACACGTGGTTTGTCCATGAAATAAGCCAATCAAGATATGGGAATCCTTACACTATGATCTACTCTCTATTGGAGTCTATGTCTACCTAATCCCTATTGGAAGATAAGAAATCCCTCAATGATGTGAAACCACCATATATTGGAGTCCATGTCTAACCAACATCGTTGGAAGATTAGAAATTCTTCAAGAGTGCATACACATCCCATGTACCACTCTCTATTGGAGTCTATGTCTATCCAAACACCCGGGCCTACCAATAATGTAGCCAACTCCCTATCCAAGGCACTCATGCCTCTAAAGAGCCTCTCTTGCATAGATATCTGGACCTTCCCGATCCTAGCCATGACTTCTTGCTTGGTTATCCGGACCTCTTATCCTAACCAAGACTTCCTTACTTGAGTATCCAAACCTGTTGTCCTAGTCAAGACTTCTTGCTTGGTTATCCGGACCACATGTCCTAACCAAGACTTCATGCCTTTTACAAGGGCTTCCTAGTGTGATCAATGAATGCAAATGATACAAACAAATAATTCAACATAGAACATGTGATCAAAACATTCCATGAAACTATACTTAATCATGTGAGAACACAAGTCAAAATGTCTAGATATAAAACTTGAATTAAAACCTAAAGCATGTGAAAACACCTAACATATATGGATCCTAGTTTCATTCACAAATCTAACACTTGAATAAATCATATACATAAAGCACATATCCAAGATATTAGAAACGTACACAAAAATGCTAGAATCACAAAATATGTTCAATGAATATTCTAGTCAACATTTAGAGCAATAATATAATGAATAATCAATTAAATCCTATTAGGCTCTAAATACAAAATCACAAGTGCTAATCATAGATTTGTTCAATAAGAGGATCAAAGCACATGCCAAGGTTATTGATTATAAAATGAATCAATCAATCCACAAATAACCCTAGATATCAAACTAATCACAATACAACATTTAAACATGTGAGAAACTAGAATCAAGGAAAACTAATTCACATTTGTCTCTAATTAGACTAGATTAGGTTTGATTATGAAGCTATCTTTCTCAAAGTATTCATCATACATACACATACATATAGAGAAACCCCAAGGTAATTGAAGGTTATAAAAAAAGAAAACACAAAGATTAGTCAAATATCTAAGAATCACGAGCTAGTTCGATTTTATGGGTAGAGCCACTAGAAAACTCGATCAAACAGCTACAAACTCTCTTAGAAAAGGTAGAGGACTTGATTACGAAGCTTCTCCAACTTGAATCACTCAATTCGAAGTCCGAATGAGAAAGTTATGGTGTTTGGAAGGTGAGAAAGTTTTGAGAGAAAATTCTGCTCGTTGGTTTTCTAATTTTTCTTCTTGAAATGAAATGGGAGGGAAAGGAGAAACTTAAAAGAGATGAAAGAGAGGGAAGAAGTGGACCAATGGAAGGTGGCCACCTCACATCCCCATGAGAGGCGCGTGAGCCTTACGAGGCAGAGGGGCTATTGGCTTGTGAGGCTCACGCGCCCCACACAGCCTCACCCAAGCTTGGCCTTTGGCCAATGCTTGCCTCCCTCGCACTCTTCTCATGTTCTTCGGCCGTATTCGGGCCTCCGAACTCTGAATTTGAATTCGAATCCGCCTTTGGATTACGAACTATGACTCCCTTATGCACGAGGAAGACTACGAAGCTTTGACAAAAAGGTTGAGAATTCAACTCAGAATACGACGACGAAGTCAACACAACGAATGAGAATGCAAAGTAGCGTATCTTCCTAGTTTGGACTCGAAACCTAATGAATAAGTAACCGAAATGACCGAGACTCAATAAGGAATCATGTGAGATCATGTTCAAGTCCAAAAATAATAAAATAAAAACAAATAAACACAAAGTCACACAAGTATGCCATTTCCTAGATATAGTCCTAGAACATGCAATTTCACAATGTTTGTCAATTTAAAACTAATGCATGTGCATACTTTGTCAAGTGTGTGAATGGGTTATACCAATGGTGTACAACTATGCAGGGACAGAAATGAATGTCATGTGTGTGTGTGCCTATGCCTTGTAAGAGGAATGAGGTCAATTATACCTTTGTTGAGCAATGTAGTTTATTCCCCTTTTAAGACACCATCTTGCATGAAACGTAGCCGAGTCTTTCTTTGAAGCTTTGAATCATCATTTCTAAGACCACTAACCAATACAATAAAAACATCATTTTGATATGGAATATATGCTAATACAAACCAAAATCCTAACATACGCCCTTGGAGGCTTAATTTCTACAACTACATGAGAGAGATATCTTATCACTTTTGTTGATAAATGCATAAGGTGAGATTTGAAACACGTCATAGGGGATGAGGTGGTCAAATATCAATTCTCGGAAGTCAGGTCAAAATACGAAAAATAGATATTTCCAAGTTTGCTAAAAATGTGTGGCGAAAGGAATATGCACACCACTCAAATTATAATAGACGTGTTGTTTAATTTTTCTTTTCAAAAAATATATATATTTTTTTTGTTAATTTTATTTTTTTATAAGTAAAAATAGGGTTTTGCCAATATAAGGGCCTGTTTGATTTTTGCACTGAACACTTAATGGTACTTAATGTGTGTCATTAATTTGTTTCGTTTGATTTTTTAAGTTATAAAACCACTGAATGAGCTCCTAAAACCACTTTTATAAAAAGTGAAAATTTTTCACTTTTCACTTAATGAAAAATAACGGAAATAAATATCAATTTATTACTTCCAAATTTATCCTTACAAATCTTATTTATTTCCAATTTTCTCTTCTCTCACAGCCCTTAACCATATTAATAATTTTTTTCTTCTCACTATTTAAAAAACTTTATCAGCCACTTTCAAAAAAAAAAAAAAAAAATTGATAGAGATATAAATTTCATTATAAATTTCTTATTATATTATTATTCCACATATATAGTATAAATATTGTACGGATTATTTGTGGCCGACTCTAAACTAAACTTAAATTAACTTGTTCAATTTTTATACTCTAAGGGTTATATTTCATATGGCATTTTTTGTTTTTTATAAATTTGTTATTATATTATTAAATTACTATTTTAGTTGTCTTTAATATATTAAAATATAAATATATAACAAATAATAGTTGAAAGGGTATAGATGTAAAAGTATTTATTTTAGGATATTTGAAACTTAAAAAAACAAACAACTTATCACTTATATTCGGTTTTCAGTGAAAAAAAAAAACAAATATGTTTTTCATTTTCAGTTTTCAATCACTGTTCAGTCTTCAGTATAATTCAACACTGTACAGTCTTCAGAAACGCAACCTAAGTGTTTATTTGAACTTATTATTATTATTTTTGGATAACAACTTATTATTATTTTTTGAAAGATTATTTTAACTTATTAACAAAAAATTATTTTGACAAATATAAATATCTTCTGATAATTAAATCTTGTAATTGGAACTTATGTCATAAACAATAAAAGTATAAAACATAGAATTTCGTGGCAATAAAATTACAACCAACGCCTTTTCAAAAACAAAAATAAAAAATAAAAAATAAAAAAAATTACAAGTTTACAAATTTCCTCAATAATTTTTGAAAATTCAGGGAGATTTTTAATATTGTGTAGTGTTATGCAATACTCGTGCATGGGTTAAAATATATGGATCAGGATTCTCTTCTCACATCACCTTTTTCCTCACATTTTTAATGTATGTGATTGGTTGTTGATAAAGTGTAAGTAGAAATCAATCACATCTTAACAATTCATTCATTACAATACTTATATGTCATTAAATTAAGTGAGGTAATGATGAGATGAGGAGAGGATCCCAGTCATTTATATCTAAACTTTTTTTTTTATTAGTTTTTACTTTTTACAATAACAAATCACGAGCAAAATAAATTATCGATAATATATATATATATATATATATATATATATATAAGTCTTTCTCTCCTCAAGACAAATTGTTTTATTTATATTAGTTCCACAAATATCAACTATTAGAGTCATATACTTCAGCTTAGTAAACTTAACCAATGACTCATAAATCTCGTCATAATCTTAAAAGTTCAGTTCAGTCATAATGAGAGAAAAACAGTATCATCGTATCATACATAATCATATAATAACAACCTTTTTTAACTAGAGGCTGTCATGTGGCAATTTAATAAATGCTTAGAAAATATTCAAATCAATATTATATAATAATCTTGGCAATTAAATAAATGCTTTGAAAATATTCAAATCAATAATATATAATAATCTTACAAAACATATATAATAATAGCCTTTTTTTAACCAGAGGTCGCTATGTGGTAATTTAATAAATGTTTAGAAAATATTCAAATTAATCATATATAATAATAAATAATAATAGAGTTTCAAAGTGCCACATGTCAGCGTAAGAGAGTTTTGAATTTAAATGTTACATCATAATAGAGTTATTTTTTTCTACTTTTAAATATATATTTTTTATTTCTATTTTCCTATTTATTGATTAATCAAATTAAACAATTTGATAAATATTAATTAGATAATATCAAGTGTTGCAATTCTATATCTTCATTCATGTATATTATATTTTTTAATAGTATTAATATATATTTAATCGAAGTTAAATGAAAGGCTATCTTATTTATCCATTGAACTCCTTCTAATTAATGACCCACTTATTTAATTGTATGATAGTATTAATGATCCACCTAAATAATAGAAGTAAAATGAAAGGTCTCTATATTCTATATATACATCGAACCCTCTCTGTTTCTTTTCATTTTTGTTGTATTAATGATTAAGAATGTATATGTTTATGAGTTTGAAGTTTGATATCACATTTTTGAATTTTCTCATGTCTATTTTGCAGGTATTTTCTAATACTTTCTTCAGGAGAGTGAGTAACAAGAGCTAGGTAAAGTATCGATAATGGAGTTCATATATCTGTATGTATTACTTAATCAATTAGTTATTAACTTATTATGTAAATCATTGAACCCTCTTTGTTTTTTTTGTTTTTTTTTTTAATAATGATTAGAAATGTATGTATTTATGGGTTTGAAGTTTGAAATCAGATTGTTGAATTTTTATTAATTCACAAGTAATTTTTTAGTTCGGAAAATATATATTTCGAGGAGAATTTGAAGACTTGGATCATCAAAATGACGAACGCCATCTTTTATTCTCCACAACTTTACAACTTTGGTGGATACGTGTTTTTTTTTTTTTTATTGAAAAAAATTATTAAAAATAGGTTTTGAAATAAAATGGAGAAATATTTGGTGATCTTTTTTAATTTAATATTTTTCTTTTGTTTCGTGAGATAATGAAATTCAAATGTTAATATGACTTAGATAATTGAAGGTAAAACTATACTTTCATTATGTTTAAATATGTTTGCATCAAAAAATTTGGTATAAACAATATAATGTTTTATAAACAGTTTTTAATACAAAACCCGTGCAACGCTCGGGTTGGAAAACTAGTAATATATAATAATATTGGCAAATAAATAAATGCTTTGAAAATATTTAATAATCATAAAAAAAAAAACATATAAAATAATATAATAATAGCCTTTTTTAACCAGAGGCCGCCATGTGGCAATTTAATAAATGCTTAGAATTTTTTTTTTTTTTTAAAGGAAAACTTCATTAAAAACGAAAGGTTACACGGAACTAGGGCAATCACCCAAGACCAGACTCTCCACCGCAAGGGGACAATCTTCCAACCAAACAAACTCACCCATAAACCCAAGAGCAAGCTTCGCAAGGTTATGCGCAACGCTATTAGCCAGCCTAGGAACAAAATTAATAGACTAAATATTGGAAAACCTTAACATACTAAAAATATCATTGATCACCACTCCAATCTCAGCACAAAGAGAGACCTTCGAACCAATTGCATTCACCACAACTAAGGCATCAGACTCCAAAATAGTTGGAGTCAGGCCAGTTTCAAGAGCCAACCAAAGACCCCTAAGAATAGCTGTTGCTTTCGCGATTTTGGGAGAAAAACAGGCCTTGATACTATGACAAAGGGAGGCCATAACCTGACCATAGCTATCTCTAATCACCACACCGATACCTGTTACCTTACCAACACTATTCAGAGCCGTATCTATATTGATTTTGAATATACCAGCAGAAGGTGCCACCCATTTCGGAGGAACACACAGATTCACAACCCCACCCCGCTCAACCTTAGAAGCCTTTCTAAAATCACAGATGAAACCGGAGGCCCACTTAAAGATACCATCCTCACGTAATAAAACCTTCGAATGAACCATATGATTTCTTCTAAACCAAATTCTCCACCACACCATACAAAGAAATTCAAAGAACTTTACATCAACAATGTTCTTACAAGACAGCACAAAGTCAAAAAAAGAGAAGGACTCCCAAACCTTGCTAACGCCATTAGTAGAGCAGACATTTCGAACCTTCTTTAGAGCAGAGCATCACCATAAAGCATGAAGGGACGACTCCGACTTTTGAAAACAAATCGGACACATAGAAGCAATTTTCATACTATGCGCAACCAGATTATTATTCACCGGGATCCAATTATTCATAGCCTTCCACATAAAGATTTTAATCTTTGTGGGGAGATGAAGCTTTCAGAAAAACTTCCACCAAGAAACTGTTGGATTCAAACTGGAACTACTTGGATTCAGCTCAACTTGCGAAGCCAGCCAGTAGCCACTACGCACGGAATAGCTACCCGATTTATCAAAGTGCCATAAGAGACTATCCTCCACAATAGAAACGCTGGACGGGAGGGAAAGAATAGCCTCAGCCTCCTCCACCGAAAACAAATGATTAACCAAATCATCATTTCAAGAGCCGTCCAGCCATGTCAACTCAGCCACCAAGGCCTCTAAATCCAATACCGGAGGGGAATAGATCTTGAAAGTTGACAGCCTAGGAACCCAGTGATCCTTATAAATTTTGATAGACCGACCATTACCAACTCTCAATCTCGAGCCCTTAACCATTAACTCCCTCCCCCACAACAAACTCTTCCACAAAAATGACCCAAAGCTGTTATTTTTTGCATCGAAAAAGGAATCCTCAAGATAGTAACAATCCTTAAGAACACGAGCCACCAAAGACTCAGGATTGGTTAAAAGCCTCCAACATTGCTTTGCTAGCATAGCCTTGTTAAAAGCACTAAGGTTATGGAAACTAAGACCACCCTCACCCGAGACTTACAAAGAGATTCCCAAGAACACCAATGCAACTTACGTTTCGATCCACTGCCACCCCATCAGAATCTAGCACTTATCTTATGAAGCTCACAAATAAGTGAAGCCGAGAGCTTGAATAAATTCATGGAATACATCGGGATAGACTGGATAACATCTTTCAAAAGCACCTCACGCCCACCACCAGAAAAGAAACGGCTGCTCCAACCTTGAAGCTTTGTCCACACCCTATCTTTAATCCTATCAAACAAAATATGTTTATTTCTACCTGTAACACAAGGAAGCCCCAAGTAAGTATCATGTTGAAGGACCACATCCATATCTAGAATTTCCGCCAGCTCCTTCCTTTTAGAAGACTAAATCTGCTTACTGAAATAAACAGCAGACTTGTTAAAGTTAACAATTTGCCTAGAAGCCTTTGAATAAGAACCCAACAATCTTTTAACATTTATGCACTCATCCACTGTAGCTCGAGTAAAGAGGAGACTATCGTCCGTAAAAAATAGGTGGGTGATTTTCGGTCCCATCCTACTGCACCGAAAACCTGAATAATTCCCTAATTTTTAGGAAGATGTTATCAAACTAGAAAGCCCCTCAGCGCAGAGGATGAAGATATACGGAGAAAGAGGGTCCCCCTGTCTCAAACCCCGATAGGGTTTTATATTCCCCATAATTTTACCATTCAAAATAAATGAAAAAGTTGCCGAAGAGACATAGTCCATCACCTTTGATATCCACCTCTCAGAAAAGCCCATTCGTTTCATTAACCCTTCAAGGAAACACCACTCAACCCTATCATAAGTTTTCGACATATCTAACTTCAAAGCCATAAACCCTTTTTTCTTCCCATTAACTTTCTGTCGAAGAGCATGCATGCATTCAAACCCCACCATAGCATTATCAGTAATAAGTCTTCCAGGAATAAAGGCACTCTAAGTCACATTAATCACACTATCCAGAACCTTGCGAAGATGATCAGCGAGAGCCTTGGAGATGCACTTGTAAATGACGTTACATAAATTAATCGGCCTAATATTAGACATTTTCTCCACATTCTTCACCTTCGGAATAAGGCATAGCAGTGTGTGGTTTATTCCCTTCACTGATCGGTCTCTATTCAAACAATCTAAACAAAACTTCACCACATTCTCACCCACAATCCCCTAAAACCTTTGAAAGAACCCCGTAGGAAAGCCATCAATCCTTAGAGACTTGTCAGGATATATCTGAAACAAAGCCTCTCTAACATCATCTCTAGAAAACTGCCTATCCAAGAAGTCCCTCAAATTTGGCGGAAGCTTGACATTTACCGAATTAAAAACCTAATCTAGCTGCATCCTAGACGGGTTAGAGGTCGCAAACAAGTCAACAAAATAACCAGAAATAATGCTCTCCATTTCATCCTCCTTATCTGTTTGAACCCCATGATTGTTCACCAAACATCGAAGAGTATTTCGATTTCTTCTAGCTAAGGCTTTTGCATGAAAAAAATTTATGTTTCGATCTTCGTCTTTCAACCAGGACACCCTAGATCTTTGCTTCCAATACACCTCCTCATTCTTCAACAAGACATCCAAGTCACTCTCAATCCTTCTTTGCTCACCCCAATCAGCCGGATGATGCAGCAGCAGCAGCTAAGGCAATGGAATACATGGAGCAGATGGCGAATTCATATTTGGTTGCGTGGACCAACCAAATCTGGGTTGAACTTCGTGGACCTCTACAGAGGGCATATGGGGTCGGATTGTCTATTATAATATATTTCTGGAAAGCCCAAGACAAGCCCTACAGATGTTATGCAGACTCCGTTCTCTGTAACAGATCACAACAGGCCCAAATTCGGCCATCTATCTTGTTGCGCGAATACTTAAGCTGGATGAGAGCTGGACGTCGTGAGCTGGACGAGAGTTGCCGGGCTGAACTTCGTGAACTTCATGGACCTCTACAGAGGGCATATGGGGTCGGATCATCTATTATAATATGTTTCCGAAAAGCCCAAGATGAGCCCTACAAATGTTATGAAGACTCCGTCATCCGTAATAGAACACAAAAGGCTAAAATTCGGCAATCTATCTTGTTGCGTGAAAACTTGAGATGGAAGTTTGAATTAGATGACATTGAGTCAGAGTCATATTAGGATTTGTTCTCTTTTTCGTAGTCTTTGTTTGATTAGGATTTGTTCTCTTTTCCTAGATAGGATTTCGTTTCAGTTTTAGTTTAAGTTATTTTAGAAGTCGATTCCTTGTGGAAGTCGACTTATTGCTTTTCCTATTTAAGTTGTTTGAATCCAATTTGTTATTTAGTTTTTGATGATTAATAAAATTTGAGAGAGAGTATCTCCTTTTATCCAATTTCGGTATCCTGAGTGGATCAACGAATTTGAAGCCTATTATTCCGGTATCTGTGCGTGGATCAACAGATTAATAGTAGGGTTTACTTCCGGTATTCGTGCGCGAATCAACAGATCCGAATCGTTTATCCTTACTTTTATCGATTGTTGTTTTATGAATCTTCCGCTGCATCATCGGACCATCTTGATTCAACAACCTGGATAAAATTTATCTTTTTTTCAAAATTTCTACCTGAGACTTTATCTTATTAGCCCGATTCCATTTTTGAAGGTTAGTAGAACAAATTGACAGCTGATCCACCACATTACTCATGGAATTAAGGCTACCCGAAACCTTCCAAGATTCTTGGACCAGCTCATGAAAATCCTTCTTCTCAGCCCAACATCTTTTGTAAAAGAACCTTCATTTCCCCCTCATTGAAAACCCACCAACGTCCATATCCAAGAGAATAGGCCTATTATCCAACTTCTATAAATCCAAATGTTTTATGGAAAAAAAAAAAAAAAAAGAAGGAAAACATTGCTTCCATTCCACATTCCCTGCACAACGATCCAACGCTCATAAATCACCTGATTTGTATCCTGCTTATTAGACCATGTAAAACGGAGACCCTCATAGCCCAAATCTTTCAACCCATAATCTTCAAGAGCATTCCGAAAATTCTCCATCAAAACTTCCTATCTAGCCACCCCACCTACTTTCTTTGACAAACTAAGAATTTCATTAAAATCCCCCCCATCCAACCAAGGGAGGGAAGCTATACCCGCTAGTCTTCTTAACAACGTCCATCCATAAACTCTTTGAGTCGAATTCGGATGCCCGTAAAACCCCGTCAGCTGCCACTTTTTACTATTCAAAGAAGTAACAAATGTGTTAATGTGAAACCTCGAATACGAAAGGAGAGACACATCTATAAACGATTTCCATAACAAACATAAGTCCCCACTATTACCATCACGGTCAACAACCAGCTTAGCATCAAAACCTAATTTAACCCGAATACCTTCCATAAAAACATGATCACAAATCGTTTCCATTAAAAAAAAAAACAACATCAAGGCGAATATTCTGCATTAACGCATGCAAGACTCGGAACGCTCGACCACATCCCAAACTCCAAGCGTTCCAAAACAAAATTTTCAAGCCGAGGAACCTGCCCGACTCGCCGATAAATTGATTCTAGATCAAAAGCAGCATCAATCCCTTTTTTTTTTTTTTGTTTCTTAGCATTAGACCGAGAATTTCCATCAGAAGAAAGTCCTTCTCTCTTTTCTCCAACCCTATTCTCACCCAAAAGTCCTTTCACCCTTAACCCCCCTCTCCTGCACATCGTTTCCATTTGCCTTTCTTTTGAACCATTTCTGAAACAACATGAGAACTATTAACCAGTCATGACCCACTAGAACGCTCCTCATGAGCCTCCACAAGCTCACCAGCCTTGAAAGAGAAATTATTTTCTGTATCTGCAACCACTTGCTTCCCATGCAATGAAACAATATGAGAACAATTAACCAGTCGTGACCCACTAGAACGCTCCTCATGAGCCTCCACAAGTTCACCAGCCTTGAAAGAGAAATTGTTTCCTGTATCCACACCCACTTGCTTCCCATGCAATAGAGCTGACCCCTTTGTCGCCGAATTAACTCCCACAAATTCCTTATGCAATGACGACCCCTAATGTAATTCCACCCCTTTACCTGAACCATCTCCGGATTTTGGTCCAAATTCCACCTCTAAATCCACTACCTTTGAAGATACATTGTTGCCAGTATCATCATTAACCAAATTCGAGGAGTTCATATCATATGGACCGTCTTCCGTCCTCATCGACCTTTGATGTTGTGTGTCCAGATTACCAACCATCGAATTCAACATAGGGGCCTGATGAAGGTGATTATAAGAATCCGAACCTTTCTTCGAGTCATGCCATCTTGAGTTCGAGCCTACCTCATGAGGATGAAGCTGGCCTGCCCCTCTATTTTGACCTGGGGGGCTCGTTGCCTTTATCCATGGTCCAAAATCAAAATCCTACTCTAGATTTCTTTTGTCCCCATCCTTCCGATTGTGACATTCTTGATGAGAAGGCCCAATAATTCCATAGTGAAAATAATACTCAGGAAGTTTTTCGTACCAAAGAAGAAATAGTGTTTATGTCCCCTTCTCCAGTAACTCCACCCTTAAGAATCTTTTTAGGGGTTTGGAAACATCTATGGCTACTTTCAGCCGTATATACTTACCAAAACATTCTCCAGTAACTCCGACATCAATATCTACCAATTCGCCAATCAGTTGACCTAAAAATTCTCCCATCTCTTTTGTCATGCACATCAGTGGGGCATTGGGGATCTTAATCAAAAATTCCACCCTGCTAAAGGCCAGATTTGTGATGTCACCAACGCTAGAAATCTTCTCTAAAACTAGAAGACAGTTGTTAAAAGACCACGACCCCCCAACTAAAATTCTAAAACGATCACCTTGGTTCCGAAAATAAAAGAGAAAAGTATTATCTTGCACCACTTCAATATCCAGACTTGTTTGCCATATTCTTGGCATCACCCTTAAGAATCTTTTTAGGGGTTTGGAAACATCTATGGCTACTTTTAGCCGCATATACTTACCGAAACATTCTCCAGTAACTCCGACATCAATATCTACCAATTCGCCAATCAGTTGACCTAAAAATTCTCCCATCTCTTTTGTCATGCACATTAGTGGGGCATTAGGGATCTGAATCCAAAATTCCACCATGTTAAAGGCCATATTGCGATGTCACCAACGTCAGAAATCTTCTCCAAAACTAGAAGGCAGCTGTCGAAAGACCATGACCCCCCCAGCTAAAATCCTAAAACGATCACCTTGGTTCCGAAAATAAAAGAGAAAAGTATTATCTTGCACCACTTCAATGTCCAGACTTGTTTGCCATATTCTTGGCATCACAGCTCTAAAAGCCTCCCTGTTAATACGCTTATTGGACAAAATCTTTCCCACCAAACATAGTTCTTGTTTCTTACCAGCCGAAATCTTCACAGTGTCTCGGACACACCACAATTTTTCCTCCTTACTTTTGATAGAGAGGGACTCACAGGGTCTCGCTATTTCTTCAGGATCTATAAGACCAAAAGAGGAATCGAACGCTGAGATCAAAGGAAGGAAACGCCGCAAGAACCACCTAAACAAACCCGTCTGCTTCTAAACACTAGGGTTTTAGAGAGAAACCCTAGGAGAAGTCCGCATAGTCCATTTGATTTTGCTTAGAAAATATTCAAATATATAATATATAATAATCTTGGCAATTAAATAAATGCTTTGAAAATATTCAAATCAATAATATATAATAATCTTACAAAACATATATCATATATAATCATATAATAACACTCTTTTTGGAACCAAAAACCACCATGCATCAAATTATTAAATGTTTACAAAAGCTGACATGAGGCATCTTAATTAATACTTACAAAATAATAATAAAATATATCATATATTCATATATATAACAATAATATAATCATTATATCATATATATATATAATCATTTATAATAATATAATAACAGTCTTTTTGAACCAGAAATCGTCATGTGTTAAATTATTAAATGTTTACAAAATTGGACATGTGGCACCTTAATTACTGCTTACAAAATAATAATAAAATCATATATCATATAATATGTTAATATCATATATAATAATAATAATATAATAATATAATAATAGTCTTTTTGAATAAAAAGCTACTGTCTATCAAAATAATAATAATAATAAGCTACTGTCAAAAAAAAAAAAAAAAAAAAAAAAAAAAAAAAACTGAAATGTTGCATCTTATTTAAGAGCATCTCCAATATAAATATGCATTTTGAGAAAATTGGCTGCCACATAAGACAGATAGTTAAAAAGTTAGAAAAATTCTCTCCAATACGATTATTTAACTTTAATATAGATATGACTTGACAAAAAAAAAGTTAGAGAATATGGAGTTGAGTTTCTAAAATTAGAAACTCTCATAGAAATACTGATCAGGATTTATAACTTTTTCCACCAATAATATTATAGCTCATTTAATTGTAAAATAAAAGAGGAGAGAGAGTGAAATAATTGTTTGATTATGATTGATCATAAAATGGATACATATTTGATTTTAGATAATTGCATTGAAGATGTGAATATGTATTTCTCTAAATGTTTTCAAAAGTGGGATCCATAATGAATTGAAATACTTATGTGGCACTATATAGAAACTCAAAAATGCATATTTACATTGAAGATACTCTAATACTTACAAAATAATAATTAAATCATATCGTATCATATTATATAATATAAAAATTAGCTACTTCTCATAAGGAAACGACACATGACATCTATTTAATGTTATTAATAAATTGTTGCTTTCTAGGCATGTGACTCTTATTAAATAAATAATAAATGTCATAGACTCTTGGATTTTTTTTATATTTTACTGTAAAAGAGTTTCTTGCATACAAAGATCCTAAATTTTTATTCACCTTCATTTCTCTTTCTAACTTTTTTCTTTCTTTCACAATTTTCACATTATTTTCGTGGTTTTCATTTATTTTTTTGTTAAGAAAAAAGCTCATTTATTATTTTTTTCTTCAATTTTTTTTAGGTCGAAGATCCATATTCTCAATATCTATATGAGGGTAAGTTCTTTAAATAAATGTGTTATTGATCTTTTCACTGTCTTTTTATTATTATTATTATTTTTTTGTATCCGTGGATGTCCGGACCAGCTTACGCGCACCGTTTCATTGTCTTATTTTTGTGTTATCATTTTTTGGATTGTCATGATATATTGATGGTCACCCATTGGCATGGTTGATGATGATGTGTCTATTCATGATCATGTGATTTTTTTGTCTCTGCGTTAAAGATGTTGAGATAGCGGTATTAGCATAATTGTGTTTTGAATAATTACGCACACTATGCTGTTTGATCTTGGTTTTTCATGTGATACGGTTTCTCTTTTATCATGTATGTTTGCTTTCTTTAGATTCAGGTGAGCTATTTTTTGACATAACTTTTGAGGCTTTAATCAGGCTAGCAGCAAGCCAGCAAAGCCAGGGATGAATTATCTTGGTTGGATTGTAGCGGTTCTTTTATTTGAAAACTATTTCTTTGTAATCGAATTCAATTTAATTCAATTCCATTGTATTCAACGGTTTATTTCAGTTGCCGCTGAAATAAATAATTGATTTTTTTTGGAATTGAAAGGGCAAGTGACTGCACATTTGGAATAGGTTGTGCATTTTTTTTAGTACACAACTTATTTTAAATAATATAAAAATAGCTATTTCTCTTGAGGAAGCTACACGTAGCATATATTTAATGTTGTTAATAATTGTTTATTTTATTTCATCTATTTAATATTCATATCATATTATATAATATGATATATAATGTCTTTAAAATAATCTCTTTGAAAAAAAATTAATAAAAACTAATATAATAATCTTACTTAATCATTTATGGACAAATAAAATTTAAGGATTAAAAAAAAATAGAGTATGGCCTGTAAAAAGTTGCTCTCCCCTTATTTACTTGGATTTGAAGAAAATAATAATAATAAATTCTTGCTTCCAATAACCTTAATTAGTCATTTATGGACAAATAAAATTTGGGGATAAAAGAGAGCAAGTCATGTAAAACGTTACTTTGATTTGAAGTTTTCAATATAATAAAGAGAATTTGATTTGAGATTTTCGTAACTTAAAGACATTAATTTTGGCCATCGATAAGTATTTTTTTTTTTTTAATTGATTTTAAGTATTATTTATTATATATACAGATTTTCTATTATCAGTTCGAACTGACAATAAATATATCAGGACGAAAAATGTGGACCACTGGATTTACATACTTTGACTTAAAGTGTATGCACTTGTCAAGACTTCTCCATAATCTGTGATCGAACTGATAATAGAAAAACTGTAAATATATATATATATAAATTAAGCGAATTTTTAATGTAAGATGTTTTGCTCACATGAGCTTGGCATGGCTTCTTTCTTTAAAGGGTTAGCGTTTGTGTTATTGATGATTCAATACGGTCACCGGTCAGGTTGAAGTTGTTGCTCTCTTTAACTATGAAGAAAATATAATGAGAAAATAGCACTAGACACCATTAATTGGTGGGTGATGTCCCAAAAAGGCTATTCACTATTTAAATTGTTTCAAAATCACCATTTTGACAAAATAATGTTCATTGACAGCCATTCTGTTAAAATCTAACAGAAAGCTGTCGTTATCTGTGACATGACACCTATAAAGAATTTTATAGACAATATTTTATGTATTTTTATTATTATTTAATTATATATATATATATATATAAATTAATGATTTGATTAATTTATTATTTTTATGGACAATATTTTTTGTTTATGGGTGACATCAAACTTATTATTATTTCCTGAATAGCTTATGTGGGAGTTTTCTTAATTGTTCCTCCTCTATGCTCAGAGTTTCGTTGGGTTCTTTGTTTCTTTTGCTCTGTTTTTGGCTTGTTTTAGTTCTGCTATGTTTCTTGTTTTCTTTTGCTGTTTTGGCTCTTGTGTTTTGTCTCGTTTTGTTGTTGCCTTGTGCTCGGCTCGTTGGGCCTCTTTTGGCTCTTTAATAAATCTCTAGCAATTTCAAAAATATATATATATATATTATTTCTTGATTAATTTAGGGTGACTTCAAACTTATTTCCTGATTAATTTATTATTTAATCATTTTTTTAAGCAATCAAATAAATTTTCATATTTCTTGTAGATGATGTTCCAAAGTGTGCATACAAGCTTGCTCATGATGCACATACAAGATCATGATGCTCTATAAAACATTTGAATGGAGATATCGTTTATACTTACTTGATAAGGCTCACACAAAGCACTCATATAAATCATGGATTACAACAAACTATTTTCTTATAATTCACTAAAAAGCTGTCGAAGTACAGTAGGTTTATTATAATAATCAACACATCTAGGTGCTAGCCATAAAACAATTACAGCCGTGAAATAGAAAAGAGAAAAAAACAATGGAGTTAAAGAGAACAGAAAAGGAAGAGACTTTAAGATACAGGAAAGAGAAAGAGAAATACAAGAATAAAAGATGAAACAAAGAATCGTGTGGCTTTGTTGAAGAAACATAAAGAAAATAAAAGAAGTATTTTTGAATTAAAAATCATATAAGCAAGTTATGACATAAGCAAACAGACTTCAAACAATTAATGGTCAAAGTGGTAACAATTTATTGATATTTTCTTTCTATAAAATGGCTAATTTGAGCTATTTTGAAAAATTAATGGTCATTTAGGGACCGTCTCACCAAACCAATGGCTTTAAAAATCACTGACCTAAATATAAATTATCATTTCCTCATGTGTCATGGTTACTGTATTTTTTTTTTTTTTTTTTTGGGTTACTTTGGTTTCTTAAAAAATAAAGTGGGGTGTATTTACTTTCCTATTATACTACTGTATTTATAAATAAATATCCATATTGAAACTTTTTAATCATTTATATTAATACTATTGAATTATTTTTTATTCAATTGCATTAATATCGTTGTAAGCTTTTTTTCACTAAAAACCGACATGTATCTCTTATTTATTATAGATATAAATATAAATATTTAGTATGAAGTATTAAGGATAATCCAGCCAGTTTGTAGGTATCTCTTGTGTATTTGTAATTATCTCCATCTGTTATTATCCTATTATTATCACCAACAATTAGAGTTTACTTAGGTTATCTCTTAGTCTTTGAATGTAAGTAAACCTCTTCTCCTCTTCTACGGTAATCGTTACCTGTACCTATATATGTCTCATACAATCATGAATAAAACTAAGAAGTATTATTCTCAATATGGTATAAGAGCTATTCTAAACTCAAACAAGTTCCTTGATCAACCATGGCCAATGATAAGTCTATTTTTACACTTAGTGTATCACCTATTTTCCTTTGTTTTGATCTCGTTTTCCTTAAGTTTGTCATGTTTTAATGTTTAAATAATGTGTTTGCAGGTCTATTTGTTCTAGGAGGAGTCTATGCGCGATAACGAAGATTTTTCGGGCAATTCCGGGACTATCGGGTTAAAAGACCATTTTTTCCAATTTTCGTTAGAGTGTATCACGTTAGACAAAAATCTGTACCGCGTTCGTACTACGTTTTTGCAGACCTGAAGGGCTGCCAACTTTCACGGTTGGGACTTCAGAGTGTACTACGTTAGACCAATTCGCGAACCGTGAGTTTCGGCAGTTTGTCCAATTTTGTTTCGTCAGATGACCACGTTAAAGCATACTACGAGACGACAGCCACTGCTTGCTTTTCACCTCTTTTGGGACCCACACTTTGACCTACCTATATATATAACTTTACCAAATTTTCTAAGGGGTGCTTCACAATTCCTAGATCTAAGAAAATACTCCATTCACGCCATCATCAAATCCTCCACAAATTACTCCACAAATTCACCATAATCATCATATCTTTACCATAAATCATCACAAATCCATAACCTCCATTACATAACCTTCTCTTACACTCCATACCCATCATCAATCGACATCTTGGAGTAGAAATTGAAGCTTGGAAAGCCAAAGTCATTGGAGCCTAGCTTGCAAAGAAGAAGTTCTACATCTAAGTTCATTTCTTGCAACTTATTCTCTTATCTTTGTGTATTTGCTATGGTTTACTTCAATTTATTATCTCAAATGACTTTGAGGTGTAATATGAGCTAAACACTTTTATGCTAGAATTATGATGATACCAAACCCTTAATCCTTTAGTAATGATTTGCCTAATTTCTCTTAAAGTGCTTGTGTTGTAATATGGATAGTTTGAGTTCTTAATGCTTTTGCTTGATTGTTCATCTTGTAATTGTTATATTGGTTGTGTGAATGAACTTGTGAAGTGACGCACTAAACGTACCAGTCAATAATATCACACTGTATTTGACCGGAAAGTTGAGAGATCACTAGGCCGGCTTATAGGGATCGTGTGTGTGTCCCACTGTGCTAGATTAGCCTGAGTATATTTTGTATGTTTGGGTGCGATTTCTATTGCTCGAAAGAGATTAGGAGTTAATTAGAGGGGGCACGAACCTATAACGTACACTTGCGTAATTTGAGAGATTAGGCGGATCAAATTCTTAATTAGAAGGGTGCGGTGGATTCTAAATTCTAGCATTATTTCATCGAATTACAAATATCGTTTTCTTATGTGATTTAATTAATTTGCTTAATACATGCTTAAAATTAGCTTTAGATTAATTTGGTGATAAGTTTGGAAATCATTCAAATGTTTTGTTCAAATAGTACGCGTGCCTTCGAAAGCCAATAATCATTAAATCCCTTAATCTCTGTGGGACGTTTCCCTACTCTATCATTGCACTACATATCAACCTCGTACTATTGCGAGCGTGACGGTTTGTAGCGATCAGCCAATAACACGGCTCCTGCTTTTTCCTCCTACTCCATAACAGTTGTTTCTTCAACATCCTTCTCACATGAAATTAATTCCTCCTCATAAAAAACAATCGTCTCCATCAACATTGCTGCCCAAGCTCCTTTGAAATTAATAGCCACCAACTACCGATCGTGGAAGCTGCAGTTCCATATATTTCTCATCGGATTCAACCTCATAGGCTTCGTGGATGGCCGGAATCCGTGCCCACCAGCAACCATAATGGTAGATGACGCTGCCACACCAAACCCTGCTCACCACATCTGGACCCGATAAGACCATCTATTACTAAATGCAATTATTGGATCTCTTTTCCCATCAATCATACCATCCATTGCTTCCGCTCAAACCTCTCGCAATGCATGGACTACACCTGCCAACACATATGCCAAACCCTCCAGAGGCCATATCATGCATCTCAAAGGAATCCTTACCAATGTTATGAAAGGAACACAAACCATTATGAAGTACATGCAACACATTAAAAGTGTGTTTGATGAGTTAGCAATGCCAAACACTCCAGAAAACTCTGAAGACCTAACTGTGAAAATCCTAGCTGGTTTAGGTGATGAGTTCAAGGACATATCGTCTGCTATTTGAGCCCGTGAAACCACAATATCCTTTGAGGAACTTCATGAGAAATTGATCAATTTTGAGGCAATCCTGAAGCAAGATGCTGCCAAAACTCAAAAGTTCCCCATCACAGCCAACTATGCTAACAAACCTTCCTCTGGAAACCACTACAACAACCACACATGGCCCAACCGACCTCCCATTCAGACCAACAACAACATTAGGCCAACCGAGACTCAACCTTAGAACCTTAACCTTCGGCAACCTCAAAACAAACCTCGATCCTATTGCAGTTTTTGTCAACTTTGTGATGAACAAGGTCACACAGCCAAACACCGTTCAATGTTCAAAATGAGCACCGTGAACAATCGACAATAGCCAAGCTATCCTCCTCGTCAATGGCAACCACGTGAACAACCACGTGCAAACTTTGCCACGTCGACGTCGACCTCGACCTCGACCTCGACCTCGACCTCGGCCTCTTCTCCAGATTGGCTCCTTAACTTGGGAGCTTCCCACCATGTCACAGCCGACCTCAACAATCTCTTGCTTCACTCTCCGTATGGTGGTAATGATGATATTATGATTAGTGATGGCTCGGGCCTTCACATCACACACACTGGTTCCCTTTGCTTACCCTCTAACTCCTCAAATTTTTTATTATCCAATGTTTTGTGTGTTCCAGATATGAAACAAAATTTAATCTTTATATCTCAGTTTTGTATCTCTAACCAAGTCTCTATTGAATTTTTACCCTACTATTTCTTTGTGAAGGATCTTCGTACGGGGGCGCAACTCCTGTAATGATGGACTAAGAACGATGTCTACGAATGGCCGATTCATGCTAAGCCAAGGACATCACCAATTTTTGCTTTCTCTAGTGTTAAAGCCTCAATTCCTGATTGGCACCATTGTCTAGGTCACCCACCATCCAAAGTCATAGGTCAATTATTGTCGTCTCAACTGTTACCTGTTTTATCGCTTATTAAGTCTAGTGTCCCTTGTAATGCATGCAAATGTAATAAAACTCATAAATTACCTTTTGCGATTTCGACTGTTTCAAGTTCAAAACCACTTGAGGTTATTTATTCTGATGTCTGGAGTTCTCCTGTTCTTTCCAAAGATGGTTTCAAATACTACATACTCTTTATTGATCACTTTACAAAGTATATGTGGTTATATCCGTTGAAAAACAAGTCTGATGTTCATGAAGTGTTTAAACGTTTTAAGACACTAATTGAAAAGTTTTTTGGTCACACCATTATTTCCTTCTATAGTGACAATGGTGGTGAATTTATAACACTAAAACATACACTTTCAAATCATGGCATCTCACACTTCAGTGCTTCACCATTCCACCATACACACCGGAACACAATGGTGTCTTTGAGCGACATCACCATCACATAGTGGAGACAGGTCTCTCACTTCTCACTCATTCATCCATGCCACAACAATTTTGGTCTCATGCATTCACCACAGCAGTATATCTAATCAATAAGATGCCCACTCCATTGTTAAAAATGCAATCACCTTTTGAAAAGATATTTTCCAAGCGTCCTTCGTATGAGAAGCTACGCGTGTTTGGTTGTCTATGTTACCCATGGATTAAACCGTATAATAACCACAAGCTAGAGTCGCAATCCTAAGCCTGCATCTTTGTCGGATACTCTCTATCTCAAAGTGCCTATCACCGTCTAGACTTTGAAAACGATCGTATGTTTGTCTCCTCTCATGTTACGTTTGTAGTGTCAGTCTTTCCCTACACATAATTCCCCTATCAACTTCCTCGGTCTACCATTGACACTTGTGTCTCTTGGCTCCCTCAGTCCTCACCACTGGAATGCGTCCCTATCACTCACATTCACACTCATTCCCCGTCAGTCTTAGCTTTGCATGAATCTTCCAATTTGGCGGGACTGTCCACCTCCAGGGCTAAAGCTGCTGCCTCCAATACAGGATCTGTTATCATACCTATTTCCGTGGACCACAAACTGCCTACAATTGTCAGAAACTAACCATCACCAGCTGTAAACCAGTATGATATAGCTGTACCACCTGACCTTGCCGCAAACCAGCCTTGCCTAACTGCCCAACCATCAACTGCAGCACCTGATCTCACCACCCATCAGCTTCCCTCGACCACACAACCAACTAGTACATCACCTGATAATGTCAGAAATCGGCCTCCCTTATCCCTCACTCAAAACCCCACAACTTAAGGAACTCATCCCATGGTGACCAGGTCAAAAAACAATATTCACAAACCTCTGACAAAGCTGCCCCTAACAAGTGTGCTATCACTATCTTTGTAGGTTGAACCAATGTGTGTGTCTTAAGCTCTAAAAATCCATGAATGGAGGAAGGAAATGTCTGATGAGTTTGATGCGCTCATCCATAATGATACTTGGGACTTAGTTCCCTCCCATCCATCTCACAACATTGTAAGGTGCAAGTAGGTGTTTCGGATTAAACACTTTTCGGATGGCTCGGTTTCACGCTACAAGGCTCGCTTGGTCGCTAAAGGTTTTCATCAACGTCCAGGACTTGACTACACTTAGACATTCAGTCCAGTAGTTAAAACCACCACTATTCGAGTCATGTTGAGTATCGCTGTCTCGCGAGGTTAGACTCTTCGCCAACTTGACGTCAACAATGTTTTCCTACAAAGGCATCTATCTGAAGACGTATTTATGGCGTAACCACCAGGCTTCAATGACCTTGCCTATCCTTCACATGTGCACCGCCTCAAGAAGGCAATCTACGGTCTCAAACAAGCTCCTCGAGCATGGTACATCGAACTAAAATAGTACCTTCTTCAATCCGGGTTTGTCAACTCTCAATCTGATTATTCTCTATTTATCTACACTACTAATGGTTGTGTTATATTCCTACTAGTCTATGTTGATGATATAATTCTTACTGGAAGTGATACAATAGCAGTTAACAAATTTGTAATGGCACTTGCTCACCGATTTTCTATAAAGGACCTTGGCCGTCTATTATACTTCCTTGGAGTTGAGGTTCTTGATTCTCCTCTTGGACTATTTCTTTCACAAAAGAAATATGTGACCGGTATTCTAGCCTGGACAAAAATGCTTGATGATAAACTTGTCCAAACTCCACTACCAACTAATCAAACTATCAAGCTTCTCGATGGCATTTCACTCACTGATGCAACTGAATATCGTCATGTAATTAGAGCTCTACAATACCTCTCGTTTACAAGGCCAGACATTGCATTTGCCATCAACAAGCTTGCATAATTCATGCATCGTCCCACAACTGGACACTAGTCTCTTACCAACCGACTCTTTCGGTACCTGAAAGGAACAATCAACCATGGTCTGTTGCTACGCCATGACCCACCTATCACTCTGCATGCATTCTCTGACGCGGACTGGGCTGGTAACCAGGATGATCAAACCTCCACGAGTGCTTATATTCTCTTTCTTGGCTCCAACGCTGTCTCTTGGTGTTCTCGCAAATAAAAGTCAGTTGCTCGATCGTTCACTGAAGCTGAATACATGGCAGTTGCGCTTGCTGCATCCAAGGTGCTTTGGATGTCTTCCCTCCTACACGAGCTGCTCGTTCATCCAACATCCCTACCAATGATCTATTGCGACAACGTTGGTGCCATATACTTGTGCTCCAATCCGGTTTTCCATTCCCAAATGAAGCATATCGCCATTGACTTTCATTTTATTTGTGAAAGAGTTCAACAAGGACAACTTCAGGTATCACATGTGGCTTCCATGGATTAGCTGGCTGACTCACTCACCAAGCCACTATCCAAGACAAGGTTCGCACTTTTACGACTCAAGATTGGTGTCTTTGAAATGCCCACCATCTTGCGGGGGCGTATTAAGGATAATCCAACCTGATCAGTTTGTAGTTATCTCTCATGTATTTGTAATTATCTCTATCTATTATTAACCTGTTATTATCACCAACAGTTTGAGTTTACTTAGGTTTGTTAGGGATTCTGTACCGATGAACGCGGAAACGTCGTGCTTAATACTCGCCCATAACTCATAGCAATTAATAACGTCAATATAGCAGAAAAATAGATGAGAGAAAATAAATCAATCACAACACAAAATATACGTGGAAAACCCAAATCGGATAAAAAACCACGGGCCGTCAGGACGACAAAGAAAGTTCCACTATATGATAAATTGTTACAACCATATACTTCAAGATTCTCTCCCACACCTAACTCCAAACCACACTCACAAGATTCTCACAAAGAACCCCCCCCCCCCCCCCCCCCCCCAATATCCCTAGGTCTCCTCTGAATATCACCCACGGATCTCTAACTTGATTCACTGATATTCCCTTGGATCCCTCATCGGATATTCCCATTGGGTCTCTCCAGATCTCACTCACACTCTATGATGTTACATGGTGTTCTTTTTGCTCCACAGCCTTGAATCTTATAACATAGATATTAGGTCTATTTATACTAGTTACATGGAGTTTAAGATAAAAGGAAATCCTACTCCTAAACGTACAAGACTTACTTGTTCCATATAAATACTATTTCCTTTTATGACAAGTCTTCTTGTAAAGAGTAAATCATTTTCCTTCAAGCATAAGAACTTCTAGAAAGAGAACATTTCCTATTTCGCACAACATTCCTAATCTCAGCAAAATACATTGTCTCCGCGGTATGGGTCGCGGTGTGCACCCCGCTTCCTACACTGCAGAACATTCTGGTCCCGACCACTCCAGGTATCACGGTCTGTGCCTCTTGCCTCTGTCGCGGTCGACATCGCATTTGATCTCTAGAATGAACCGCTCCGTGTGCCGTGGTCCATGCACCTTGTAAGGTTCTCATTTGTTGATTGGCTCATTTCGTGGACAAACCACATGTTGGGGGTTCTTTGTAAGGGTAGCCTAGGTATCGATGTTATTGCTCAAGCCCTTTGAAGACCTCGTCTTGATAAGCACCGAAGGTAAATTTCTATGTGCTTACTTTTCTTTAAAGAGATTAGTTGCACACACACACTTAACATACATTGCATATGTGTGCATTCTCTTCACTTACCACATTTCACACTTGCACTTATTTGTTATATTTTGTTGTGTGTAATTGTGTCTTGTTGTCTTGAAATTCGTTTCCCGATAGTTTTCGGAAACGTCCGCGCATGCACTAGAATGTGCTTGGTTTAACGCGAGGACCGCCTACGGAGAATGCCCTTGGCTTCTCCTTGGTTTTCACCTTGATCGGTGATCGGTGATCGGCGGTTATGATCGGCGGTTATGATCGGCGACCGCGGTTATGATCGGCGGCCTGGTCACCGAATGAAACCGCCGTTTGCTTCCAGAAGTGTATGGAGCAATTCTACGGTTATGATCGGTTGTCTCGATCGCCGTTCGAAACCGCCATTCAAGACCTGATTGATTTTATCTCTCGGCCTAATTCGGCGGTTGAAACGGCAGTCACGTTTGAAACCACCGTTTTCATACCTGATTGATTTTTAATCTCAGGTTTGATTCGGCGGTTGGATCGGCGGTCATGAAACCGTCGAATGAAACCGCCGAATGAAACCGTCGTTGGTCCCCTGTTCCTCTCGGGCCAATTCGACGGTTATGAACGGCGGCCTGGCCGCCGATTGAAACCGCCGATTGGTGCGTTTCAGGGGCAAACTTGTCTTTTCACATGCTCTGTTTTTCATGCCTATAAATACATCACTTTCTCTTATTCTGAATATGACTTTTTAATCATCAAGAACCCTATTTTAAAAAGAGAGATTTTTAAGAGAGAAAGCAATCAAGTTTGCTCATCAAACACTCAAACCAAAATCCATTTGCATCAAAGTTCATTTAGCATTCTCTAGCATATCTAGGATGCTTGCTTGCATGGGTCTTTGATCATCACACTTGCTTTGGTAAGTTTTTCACTATTATCATACATAATTAGTGTTTAATTTATTATGGCATCTCTTTTATTACTTGATTGTTCTTAGATTATATTCTAATATTCAAGATAGAGATTGTTGTGTTGATTTGATTGAGTGTTGTTTTTATGATAGATATCTAGGTTTCTCTAATCTATGATTATCTATGCTAATTGACATGTCATTTAGCTTTAATATCTAGGATTGTTTTTAATTGCATATTCATCATCCTAGATAAGCATATAGGGTTTCCCTTGCTCTATGTTGCATTTGAATATTCATATATTCACTTAGGGTGTTAATCTCTTTTTAGAGAATTAAGTCTTGTGTTGTGACCGGGATTAGGTTGCTTAATTCGCAAGCAGTCGGACTAGGTTCACTCATACCGGGATTAGGTAGGTGTGTGATTACTTCCGGGATTAGGTTGTAATCGTTTACACATTTAGTAGATTCGAGGTTCGAGTGTGGCTTACTTACTAGCCCGTGGTTTTTCCCGTGAGGGTTTCCACGTAAAAATCAAGTGTTATTTAATTTTCGCATTTTATACTTGATTTATTGCTTTATCTATTTAGGGGTAATTTCGTAATTTGGACTAACACGAAAAATTAGGTAAAAAGCTTAAAATCTATTCACCCCCTCTAGATAGTTTTATACACACCGTGCTATAATTTATTTCAAATGGTATCAAAGCGGGTTCCTAGACATACATATGTGATCCTTGCTTATTTTGGTGTATTTTGCATTTTGTGTGATGTTTGATCATTCATACATTTGCATTCATTTCATTCATTCATAAACACTATGAGTGGAAACGGTGGAAATGGTGGTGGCAACGAAGGTGCTTCAAGCACAAGGCCTCCACTTCTTACCGGATTGAACTATTCCCAATGGAAAGGGAAGATGGAATCCTACATATGCCAAATTCATGACCGTGCATGGATGGCGGTGGAAGACGGATATGATCTACCCAAGATGACTCCCGATGGTGGAGGAGAAGAAGTATTGAAGCCTAAGGCGCAATGGAACGCGTAAGAGTTTGAGGCTTCAAAGTGGAATAGGAAGGCGATGCATGCCATCTTGTGTGCTATGGATGAAAATCAATATAAATTGATTCAAAATACTAGGATAGCTAAGGAGGCTTGGGACATCCTAGAGATTGCACATGAGGGAACCGAAGTGGTGAATGACTCTAAGCTTCAAGTCCTCCAAACTCAATTCGAGATGCTTAAGATGGAGGAGAATGAGTGCTTTAACGACTTCGAGATCAAGTTGATGGATATAGTCAACCAAAGCCATCAACTTGGTGATCCATATTCGGATAGGAGAATCAAGCAAAAGATTATGAGATCTCTACCCGATAGGTTTGAATCGAAGGTGACGGCTTTAGAAGAAAATAATGGATATAAGGATATGAAGCCGAGTGAGGTGATTGGGAGACTTCTAGCTTATGAGTCTAGGAAAGGGCCTATCTCCACACCCACTAAAAAGTAAAAAAGGAATTGCTTTAAAAACCTCCAAGGATGAAAATGAGGCAAAGAAGGTTGACTCGGATGAAGACCTTGCCTTGTTTGTAAAAAGGTTCAACAAGGTTATGAAGTTTAGAAGAAAGGGCTTTGGATCAAAAGGTTAAGATTTGAAGAAAAAGGGCTCTTTCAAGAAGTTTGAACCTAGGCAAGAAAGGACCGAAAGGAAATGGGTCCGATGTTTCGAGTGTGGTGGCATAGGTCACTTTGCCCCCGAATGTGCAAATCACAATGAGAGGAAAAAGGGAAAAGTGATGGCCGCCACTTGGAGTGGAAGTAGTGATGACTCCATTGAGGGAGATAAGTCTTCAAGTGATGAAGAGCTCATGGTTAATCTCCTAGCTTTTGCCTCCTCACATAAAAGTAAAAGTGCTAGTGAGAAAGAGGAAATGAGTCAAGAGGAAAATGACTCAAGTGGAGAAGAAAGTGATTCCTTGTCTAACTCCATAAGTAGTTTTGTGGAGAAAGAGGTGCTTGCTAAATGCCATGCTGAGTTTAATGATTTAGCAATCAAAAGCACAAAAAAGATCAAGATGTTGAGAGAAGAAAATCTTGAGCTTGCATCTCATAATGACCACTTAGGTGAACAAGTGGAAAAATTCAAGAAGATGGAAGATAAGCTAAGAGAGGGGTTAGTCTTATCTAGGAGGAATGAAGAAAGTCTAAAGAGGGAGCTTGAAAAAGTTAGAGATTCTATGACTAGGATGGATTCTAGCACAAAGAAGCTTGACCATATGCTTGGTGTTGGAAAGAGTCCATGTGACAAGAGGGGTCTTGGGTATGAAGATGACAAGAAGATCTCAACCTCTAACAAGACCGTGTTTGTCAAGGGTTTGAAGAACGAAGAAACTTCATATGTGCAAATTCCTAGGAAGAAGTTAGAAGTAGGACAATGTTCAAATGCATAAGTGAAGATGGGGCCAAGAAGGCAAACTCAAGCTTAACCCCCTAGGGTCCCTCAAGCCAACATTCCTCCACAATTGGCTCACAAAGGAAAGAGACCTATCATGCAACCTCAAGCTAGGAAGCAATCTAGACCGGTTCAACAATGAAGAAGGATTGAACCCTTTCATCCACAAAGACAAGGACAATGTATGATTCCTTATTTTACTCCTATATGTCACTTTTGTGGATTTGATGGTCATATTAGACCACATTGCTTTCGATATATAAAAATGTGCAAAACTAGAAGCATGATAGAGAAGAAAAAGAAAATAGCTATGATGCATGTTCCTAGGAATGATAATATTATTATGCATGATCCTAGGATATCTAAAGCCCATGTACCAAAGACCACTAAGAAAGCTAAGATTGTTTCTAGGTGGATTAGAAAGAATGAAAATGTTTGCCATGTTGCTCAAATAGCCTTGAAGGCAAATTCTTCTAATTTTTGGTATTTAGATAGTGGGTGCTCTAGGCACATGACGGGAAACAAGAGTTTCTTCGAGACTCTTGTTATGGAGGAAGGAGGATATGTCACTTTTGGTGATGGATCCAAAAAGAAGGTTGTAGGGAAAGGAACCATTTCCGTTCCCGGATTACCCTCCTTATCCGATGCTTTATTTGTTGATGGCTTGAAAGCCAATTTAATAAGCATTTCACATGTAAATGATGAAGGATATTCCATCTTGTTTTGTAAAGAAGATTGCTCGATCCTAAAGCCCGATGGACAAACCTTGTTGAAAGGTATGAGATCTAGTGACAATTGTTATTGTCTTGAAGCTAGAATAGTCTCAAACAATGTGTCCATGGATGAGCAAATAGAGTTGTGGCATGAAAGATTTGGCCACATGAAATTTAGGGATTTGAGAACCCTTGGAAAGTTCAATTGTGTGCGTGGCCTCTCTAAGCTTGGGAAGAAAGCCAATGGTATTTGTGGACCTTGCCAACAAGGAAAACAAACCAAAAGCATGCACAAAAAGGGCAAGTATCTTTCCACCAAGGAGCCCCTAGAGCTTCTCCACATGGATCTCATGGGTCCTATACAAACCGAGAGTTTAGGTGGAAAGAGATACATTTTTGTTTGTGTTGATGATTTCTCTAGGTTCACATGGACATATTTTCTTAGAGAAAAATCTGAAACTTTTGATAAGTTTAAAATGCTTTGTAATAAAATACAAAATGAAATGAACTCTAATATTAAAAGCATAAAACGGATTAGAAGTGACCATGGGAGGGAATTTGAGAATGCTACTTTTGAAACCTTTTGTAATGGTTTAGGCATCTCCCATGAGTTTTCGACTCCTAGGACACCTCAACAAAATGGAGTTGTTGAGAGGAAAAATAGGGTCCTTCAAGAGATGGCCCGTGTGATGTTGCTTAGTAACAATGTCCCTAGGAACCTATGGGCCGAAGCCATCAATACGGCTTGCTATATAGGAAATAGAGTTTTCCTAAGGCCCAGTACTAGAAACACCTCCTATGAGTTATGGAAAGGCAAGAGGCCAAATGTTAGCTACTTCCACACTTTTGGAAGCAAATGCTACATTTTGAATGACCGTGATCAACTTGGCAAATTCGATGCTAAAAGTGATGAGGGTATTTTTATTGGCTATGCCTTGAATAGTAGAGCCTATAGAGTTTTCAATTTAAAGACTCTAAGTGTTATGGAATCATCCAATGTCGTATTTGATGATACTAGGCTCAAGTCAAATGATCATGAGGAGGAGGTTATTTTTAGTGGTGTTTCTCCTTTAGAGAAGGTTGTGGTGTCTCCTAATGTTGGGACATCTAATGTCAACAATGATGACACACAACCTATTGATAGAGTTCCTCTCTTGGACTCTAAAGAACCCGCTCCATGGGTTAGGAAACTCCATGATACTAGGCTCAAGTCAAATGATCATGAGGAGGAGGTTATTTTTAGTGGTGTTTCTCCTTTAGAGAAGGTTGTGGTGTCTCCTAATGTTGGGACATCTAATGTCAACAATGATGACACACAACCTATTGATAGAGTTCCTCTCTTGGACTCTAAAGAACCCGCTCCATGGGTTAGGAAACTCCATGATAAAGAAGATATCATTGGAGAGGTTAATGAGGGTGTTAAGACTAGACGTCAACTTGCTAATCTTATTAGCTACACATGCTACACCTCTCAAATTGAACCCAAAAAGGTTAAAGAAGCCTTAAATGATGAATTTTGGGTTCTTGCCATGCAAGAAGAGCTAAACCAATTCGAAAGGAATGAGGTTCGGACTCTAGTTCCTAGGCCTAAGACCACTAATGTCATAGGCACTAAATGGATATTTAGGAACAAATCCGATGAGGATGGCAACATAGTGCGGAACAAGGCTAGACTTGTAGCACAAGGGTACTCTCAAATTGAGGGTATCGACTTTGAGGAGACATTTGCTCCCGTTGCCCGTTTTTTAGAGTCTATTAGGCTTCTCTTGTCCATTTCTTGTGTGCATAAGTTCAAATTGCACCAAATGGATGTCAAGAGTGCCTTCCTCAATGGCTTCTTGCAAGAGGAAGTGTTTGTTGAACAACCCAAGGGGTTTGTGGATGCTCACCACCCCAACCATGTCTATCGCCTCAAGAAGGCTCTATATGGGTTGAAACAAGCACCGAGGGCTTGGTATGAGCGCCTCACTCAATTTCTTGTTGACAATGACTACACATGTGGTAGTGTTGACAAGACACTATTCATCAAAAGAAACAATGATGAGCTTTTCATAGCTCAAATATATGTTGATGATATAGTGTTTGGCTCCACTAACAACACCAAAGTCCAACAATTTGTTGATGTTATGTCTTATGAATTTGAGATGAGTCTTGTTGGTGAGCTTAGTTACTTCCTAGGTTTGCAAATTAGGCAACTAGATGATGGGATTTTCATAACCCAAGCCAATTATGCCAAAACCCTAGTGAAGAAGTTTGGTCTTGAAAAAGCCAAACATTGTGACACTCCTATGAGCACCACTTTGAAGCTAAGCAAGGATGCTAGCGGTAAAAGTGTGGACCAAACCTTATATCGTGGCATGATAGGGAGCTTGCTCTATTTGACCGCAAGTAGGCCCGATATATCATTTAGTGTAAGAGTTTGTGCTAGGTACCAATCCGATCCTAAGGAGTCCCATCTCTCTTCGGTTAAGAGAGTCATTCGCTTTGTGAATGGGACTTCTAATTATGGAATTTGATACTCATTTGACACTAATCCTAGTCTTGTAGGATATAGTGATGCGGATTGGGCAGGAAATTGTGATGATAGGAAGAGCACATCGGGCGGTTGCTTCTTCCTAGGCAACAACTTGGTGTCTTGGTTTTGCAAGAAGCAAAACTCGATTTCCTTGTCTACGGCCGAGGCCGAGTACATAGCCGTGGGGAGTGGATGCACACAACTCCTATGGATGAAGCAAATGCTAGTGGACTACGGATTCAACCAAGGTACTCTCACTCTCTTTTGTGATAACATGAGTGCTATTAATATTTCCAAGAATCCGGTACAACATTCTAGAACTAAGCATATTGACATCCGCCATCACTTCATTAGAGAGCTTGTTGAAAATAAATGCATAGTACTTAAACATGTAGGTACTAATGATCAACTTGCGGACTTATTTACTAAACCCTTAGATGCTACTCGATTAAAAACTCTTAGTAGATCTATTGGGATATGTCTTGTGGAGTGATGTTCTATGATTGACCCCATATGGGGAACTCAAGCAAAGAGAGCTATTTTGCATTCTTATCACTTGCAAAAAAAATTTGAAATATCTTATGCATCTTCTTTTAATTGTTTGAGTAAGCTTGGTTGCACATATGTATATATGTTTTCAATTCAATAAGTGTGAACCTTGCTTGTTTACAATCCATGTCATATTTATGTTCAAACATGCATTTTTGGACTAGGAGATGTATATAGGAAGTATGATTTGAATGACCCATGATTATCTCCATGACATGATGATTATTAAATAACATGCTAATGTCAAATGAAAAAGCATGAAATTCATATAACATGCTCACATGAAAAGCATGAATTGATGATTGCATACTCTTAAAATGCAAAACCTTGTGTGAAAGCTTATGAGACTCAAAATGAATAAAGGATCTTGTATCCGTTCAAAAGAATTTACTTTCCAAATGTCTCTCCTTCTTTATTGGTTAACCATGGCTACTATCATACGGATATCTTATCCGGAAAAATCAAATAGGGTGCAAAGTCGCTCATGCCATGTTTCGCTTATAAAGTTAGATATAATTGTTCTTAAATTGAAATCAATATATTCTATATCCTTGCTTTACTCATGACTTTGGTGAAATTGGTTTGAATTCTTATTAGAAACCTTTGTCATTTGCTTTGCCAAATACCATTGTATTTTGAACTTGAATGCTACATGTCTTGTATGCAAAGCATGTTTGATTCACACATTTTCTTTCAAATAAATCTCCTTGTTTCTCTCCAATTAATTGAGATGCATAAAGTGACTTATATTAATTATGCAAATCTTGCATGCTACTATCTCTCGTTGCTATGAGTGACCCGGTTGGGGACTACTCCTTTGCCTATATCATGACAAAAAGGGGGAGTAGTATATGGTAAAGGGAGTTGCCAAATAGAGTCAATTTTGCATATTGGGGAGAACATTCATTGAGGGGGAGTAACCCGTTGAGGGGGAGCATTGCATACACATATATTTCATAATGTTGTGCCTAAACTTTTAAAATGCAAATGCTTGTTTTTGTTCTCACTTGATTCATCTCACTTTTTACTTGTATTGGAAATGTTAGAAACTTTCTTTTCAGGGCTTGATTATTCTACAAGAGATTGAAGACTTGAAGTTTTATTTTCTTATCTCTTTGTGTTGTAGAAAATCATAGTTGTCCCGTAGTTTCTATTTCTTTGTAAGGAATCAATGTGAGTGGTGGTTTTGTCACGAAATAGCCAAAGGGGGAGATTGTAAGGTTCCCATTTGTTGATTGGCTCATTTCGTGGACAAACCACATGTTAGGGGTTCTTTGTAAGGGTAGCCTAGGTATCGATGTTATTGCTCAAGCCCTTTGAAGACCTCGTATTGATAAGCACCGAAGGAAAATTTCTATGTGCTTACTTTTCTTTAAAGAGATTAGTTGCACACACACACTTAACATACATTGCATATGTGTGCATTCTCTTCACTTGCCACATTTCACACTTGCACTTATTTGTTATATTTTGTTGTGTGTAATTGTGTCTTGTTGTCTTGAAATTCGTTTCCCGATAGTTTTCGGAAACGTCCGCGCATGCACTAGAATGTGCTTGGTTTAGTGCGAGGACCGCCTACGGAGAATGCCCTTGGTTTCTCCTTGGTTTTCACCTTTATTGGTGATCAGCGGTTATGATCGGCGGCCTGGCCGCCGAATGAAACCGCCGTTTGCTTCCAGAAGTGTATGGAGCAATTCTGCGGTTATGATCGGCGGTCTCGACCGCCGTTCGAAACCGCCGTTCAAGACCTAATTGATTTTATCTCTCGGCTTAATTCGGCGGTTGAAATGGCGGTCACGTTTGAAACCGCCGTTTTCATACCTGATTGATTTTTAATCTCAGGTTTGATTCGGCGGTTGGATCGGCGGTCACGAAACCGCCGTTGGTCCCCTGTTCCTCTCGGGCCAATTCGACGGTTATGAACGGCGGCCTGGCCGCCGATTGAAACCGCCGATCGGTGCGTTTCAGGGGCAAACTTGTCTTTTCACATGCTCTGTTTTTCATGCCTATAAATACATCACTTTCTCTTGTTCTGAATGTGACTCTTTAATCATCAAGAACCCTATTTTAAAAAGATAGATTTTTAAGAGAGAAAGCAATCAAGTTTGCTCATCAAACACTCAAACCAAAATCCATTTGCATCAAAGTTCATTTAGCATTCTCTAGCATATCTAGGATGCTTGCTTGCATGGGTCTTTGATCATCACACTTGCTTTGGTAAGTTTTTCACTATTATCATACATAATTAGTGTTTAATTTATTATGGCATCTCTTTTATTACTTGATTGTTCTTAGATTATATTCTAATATTCAAGATAGAGATTGTTGTGTTGATTTGATTGAGTGTTGTTTTTATGATAGATATCTAGGTTTCTCTAATCTATGATTATCTATGCTAATTGACATGTCATTTAGCTTTAATATCTAGGATTGTTTTTAATTGCATATTCATCATCTTAGATAAGCATATAGGGTTTCCCTTGCTCTATGTTGCATTTGAATATTCATATATTCACTTAGGGTGTTAATCTATTTTTATAGAATTAAGTCTTGTGTTGTGATCGGGATTAGGTTGCTTAATTCGCAAGCAATCGGACTAGGTTCACTCATACCGGGATTAGGTAGGTGTGTGATTACTTCCGGGATTAGGTTGTAATCGTTTACACATTTAGTGGATTTGAGGTTCGAGTGTGGCTTACTTACTAGCCCGTGGTTTTTCCCGTGAGGGTTTCCACGTAAAAATCAAGTGTTATTTAATTTCCGTATTTTATACTTGATTTATTGCTTTATCTATTTAGGGGTAATTTTGTAATTTGGACTAACACGAAAAATTGGGTAAAAAGCTTAAAATCTATTCACCCCCCCTCTAGATAGTTTTATACACACCGTGCTATAATTTGTTTCACACCTTGTCCGCACCTTGTCCGCGCCGCGGTTCCTACCAGATTCTATTTCTTTAGTTCTTCTTCGATCTTCGATCTTCAACCTCCCTTAAACACCACCTTTAACTTCCAAACGTTATCCCATGTCTTCAGGAAGTAACACATCAGTTTAGTCATGTTTGGTTCACATTTGGTTTGCTTAAGAATACAAGTCAAAACCTAACAAGGTTATCTCTTAGTCTTTGAATGTAAGTAAACCTCTTCTCCTCTTCTACTGTAATCGTTACCTGTACCTATATATGTCTCATACAATCATGAATAAAACAAAGAAGTATTATTCTCAATATGAAGTGTTCATGTTCATTATAAATATAAATATACTAGTTTGCAGCCTGCACGATGTGTATATTCTATATTCTATCATTTTATTCAATTGAAAATCATATGCATCTCTAGTTCCTTTAGTTCAATATTCTATCATTTTATCGGCAACTAACAAAACATGACATCACTATAGACAAAATAATACATGGAATGGACATGACAAAATAAGGTACCTATAGTTGTAGGAGAGACAATGTAAACAAAATAATATGATTTGTATTTATTAAAAAAATTGAAAATAATCCAAAAAATTAAACAAATACAAACATATAAAATAATGACTAAAAATAATTCTGAATTAAGGTCTCCGTTACAAAGGCGTAATAAGGGCAGTGCATATCTCAGTAGCTACTCGTGTTTGGCAGGATGATGTAGGAGTGTCTTGCAACTAAGTCAGTTTCCAAAGCTTCCATTGGAAAGATATTCCTAAATGAGACCAGTAGACCACACACTTCCGAACGTACTCCAATTAGAGTGATGAGGTTTGGATGTCTAATCTTACTCAAAAACATGAACCCAAAATTTGTTATCAGAGTTGAAATTATCATCTCTACAAATCTATAATATATATATATATATATATATATATATAGAGGACAGTTTTCCTATCAGATCGTCCTGAAATTATAATTTCAGAACAGTCAACCACGGCCACATGTTTTAATAAGTCCTAAAATTATAATTTCAAGACGATCAACCACAACCACATGTTTTAATAGGTTCAAATGTTTGTTAAAAAAAAAAAAATCTGCCTTTTATTAAAACATGTAGATGTGGTTGGTCTTCCTGAAATTATAATTTCAGGATCACCTGATAGGAGAACTATCATATATATATATATATATATATATATATATATATATGTATGTATGTGTGAGATTACAAATATTCGACTCGTGCATACATGATAAATAAGAATATATAAAACTTAAATTGATGGATGTAACAAATGTGAATATAGTGCTGGCAAAATGGGCCGGGCTTTGGTGGGTCGCTCGTCCAGGCCTGTTTCGATCGCGGGCTCGGCCCGCCAGATTAACGGGCCAGGCCCAAGCCCGTTAATCTGACGGTCCAGGCTGGGCTCAGGTGATGCCGTTGCGGGCCGGGCCTAAATTTTTTTTGAAAAATTTGAATCTGGCGGGCCCAAACAGGCCGGCCCACGAGCGGCCTGGTAGGGCCCGTCAGAATTCAAAATTCAATTTTTTTTTTCAAATTTTAAAATTTGAATTGAGGGGTGGCTTTTGTAATTTACCATGTGATCGTTATTTACCATTGGAGGAGGAAAAAAAAATATCCAAAACTTTTAAAAATTACATTTTTTTAAATCTTTTACAATTTTTTCCAATTATACCCTTACCTAACATTTTCCTATAAATACCCCCATCACCCTCACCTCATTCTCTACATTTTCTCTACTTCCCTAATCCCTACTCTCTTATTCTCTCTTATTCTCTCTATTCTCTGCAATCTCCAACATCTCTCACTCACTCTTTCAACTATTTTGTAATTTATTTAATATATTATTTATATACTATAATCTACATACTATTATACTAATATACTATACACTATACATTATATATTATATATTTACATACCTCCCACTCTTTAGTCTCTACTCTCTACATATTCTAAGGCTTGTATAATTGTATATTTATTATGTTTAATGTGACATTTAATCATTTATTTAATTATAATCTTAGGAAAATGAATCCTGAAGACTTGAACCTAAACCCCGGCGACTATTTGCTGGACGAGGAGATCAACCGATTATTCGGTGACTTCCATACCAATCTCGATCCCCCTAGTACTACGGATGCGAGACCTTCTTCCTCGACACTGAATACGAGTAAGAAAAGGAAGAAGAAGAAATCTGAGGTGTGGGATTGTTTTAACCCTGTAATGGTAAAGAATACAGATGGTATTGAAGTTGAGCATGCCCAATGTAAGTATTGTCAATCTGTACTCACTGGTTCAAGTAAGGGAACTAGTCATCTCAAGAGACATAAAGATAAATGCATGGCTTCTTATGGGCAAGTCGATACAACTCGACAAACCCAACTGCAAATGAACCCAGATGGTTCTGTGAGTACATGGCAGTATGACCCCGACCGAGTCAGAGAGCAGGCGGTGTTGTACTGCGCCACAACTGACCAACCCATAGGTTTTCAAGATAACCCCCATTTTCAATATTTTATTAATAATGCTTTTAACCCCCAATATGTCCCTGTTTCTAGAAACACAACTAGGAGCGATTTGATTCGTACTTTTCAAAAAAGTAGGAATGAATTGATTTATGAATTTCAAAACATTTCTTTTTCAATTGCATTAACGTCCGACGTCTGGAGCGGACGTTCAAAACAAGATTATTTATGTGTCACTGGACACTATGTAGACACCCAATGGATTTTACAAAAAAAGCTCATTGGTTTTCATGTCATGGATTATTCACACACTGCACAAAATATTTTTCAGGTTATTATGTCCGTTATACAAGATTATGGCATTCATAACCGCATCATGTCAATTACTTTGGATAATGCATCTGCTAACTCCAAAGCTATAGATTATTTCATTAATTCTAACATCCCTAATGTTGCGGGAAAAATTTTCCACGCCCGTTGTGCATGTCACATTATAAACTTGATTGTAAAATCAGGTTTAAAGGATGGAAAGTCGAATCGATAATATTAGGGCGGCTTTGGGTTGGATTATGGCATTTAACCAAAGAATTGCTGAGTTTGCTAGATTTTGTAAATCAAAGGACCTAATACCCCTAAGTTCCAAACAGATATGCCGATAAGGTGGAACTCAACATATTTTATGTTGAAATCTGCTTTACCATATGGTAAGGAAATTACTAGTTTTTATAACCTGAACACCGCCAACGACCTCGGACGTGAAAAACTCACGAATGGTGATTGGTATGTGGCCACTATTTTTATTGAATTTTTAAAAGTTTTTTATGATGCTACTGTAGAACTTTCTGGGGTTTATTACCCCACATCTCCTCTTGCACTTCATAAACTTTATGATATGGCTGATTTACTTAGACAATATAGTGAACATGTGATGGTAGCTTCTACTGTTGCTAATATGCAAAAATTTTTTGTAAAATATTAGGGGGAAATTCCTCTTTTGTATGCCTTTGGTATTGTTGTAGATCCTAGGTTCAGATTTAATGGTTTAGAAGTATTTTCCAAAGAATTGGGTGAGGCTCTAGGATTAAGTGAAACGGATGTTGCTCAACATCTTAGTACACTGAAATTCCAAATGTTCAAGGTTTTTTCTATTTATGAGAATAGGTACAGAGACGGAATAGCGGAACCGGCGCCTCCTCAACAACAATCCCAACAACAATCGAAGCTCATGAGAATATTTTTTAACAAGGCCATAACTTCTCGCGCTTCAGGAAGTTTGAGTCAGAGTCAAAGTCAAGGTCAACGACAACACGTGGAGCTGAACAGATATCTGACTACGGAGTACTACATCACGGACAACGATGATTTCACAACCAACGATCTTTTGAAATGGTGGCACGGCAAGAGAAACAGCTTCCCCATTCTATAGAGATTAGCATGTGATGTCCTTGCTCTCTCGGTTTCAACAGTATCATCGGAGCAGGTGTTCAGCACGGCCGGACGAATACGAGAAGAAAGAATATGTTAATTGGCCCCTGATGCGGTGGAAGCTTTGACATGCCTTAAGGATTGGCAAAATGCAAGATTCAAACGGCAACATCAACTGGAAAACGAAGAACTCATGGATGACTTCTCTAACATGACCATCGAAGAGAGTTCCGGTAACAACCAGCCGGCGAGCTGATGTAATTGTAAATACTTAATTATTTTTTTCTGATTGCACTCTTTTTCCCTTACCAAGTTTTTATCCCATTGGGTTTTTCTTGGTAAGGTTTTTAACGAGGCAATCATGATTTGTAATTTATACTTTTCACCACAAATTTAATACGAAATTACAAAAATATTATTCATCGAAAATTAATTAAGTGTTGTATGAAATGAAAAATGTTATATTTCATATTAAAATTATTACATTAATAATTACACAAAATTATTAGTTTATTACAATGTATAAAAAAAATATTGTATAAAAAAAATGTTTAAAAAAAAAATTCAAAGCCCGTTGAGGCCCTAACGGGCCGGCCCGCAACAGGCCCGGCCTGCGCCCATCCCAACTTGTCATAGCACATGCCTGGGCCTAGGCCGGGCACCCCATCCCTACCAACAGGTCGGCCCGGCCCGGTCTGTTTCCCTTACAGGTCGAGCCCGACCCGACCCATTAAGCAAAATGGGCCTAACAGGCTCGGGCCCAACGGGCCGGGCCGACTTGTTTTGCTAGCACTATGTGAATATATATCGGTAAAATCATTTTACCACTTGAAATTCTCGCTATTAAGAGCAAAAGGATTGAAAAACAAAATACATGATATAATGTGCTGATTGGAACCATTTTTTACAATGGTTTTCTGTTTTTAAAAATAAAAAACAACTTTAATGTTGTTTGTTTATACGTTTTTACAAAACTGTTTTTGAAAACAAAAAACAACTTTTTGAAATGTATAACTAAAAAGTTTTTAAAAACACCATTTTAAAAACGATACCAAACGCGCCCTAACTTTCTATTAAATAATAAAATTTATAATACTAAAATCTCAAATCTCAAAGAAACATTACAATCTATTGTCTTTTAAAGTCAATTACGCAGGTTCACAATTAATTAAAAATCTTTATATAATCATTACCAAACTAACAATTCTATTTAAAATAAATAAATAAAATAACCATTTACAAATTTTTCTATTCGAACCTCTTCGTTTCCATTACTAACTGACCCATTTGTTTTGTCAGATTTAAGTTGCTATGAGGTAATAAAACATAATACAAAAGTGGAAATGGTGGGAAATGCCACCTTTTTGAGTTGGAGTTGCACGTGGGACACCATTTTAATAACTTAAGTTTAAAAAGCATTGAAGTAAGTAATTTCTAAAAATGCCCTTACTTTACACACATTCTCTTACTTTGAAGTTTTCTGAGATTTTATTCTTTCATCTTCTTCATAGAGGCAATGGAGGTTGGACATCATAACATTATCAATGCATCTTCATTGGATAATTAGTTTAGTGATGCTACGCAGACGCATTTGAGGGTCGAGCTCCCCTCTGAGCTTGCGGTGGTCGAGCTTGCGGGGGGGCAGGGGGTAGCGCCCCCAGAGTGTTTTTTTTTCAATTTAAAACCCAAATCGGGTTCCTTTTCATTTGTTCTTTGAGTCTTTTGTAAACCTTAAACTGGTTGTGTGAATTTTGTATCTCCGAGCCTTTCTATATAGTGTCCGAGCCTTTTTATTTATTCTCCGAGCCTTTTCATTTGTTCTCCGAGCCTTTCTAAGCTTTGCCCGAGACTTTTCTGAGCCTTTTTAACAATCATTTTTTTCACACAACCAGCTTAAGGTTTACAAAAGAGGGTTTTAAATTGGAAAAAAAAAAAAGCAACTAACAAGAGGGTTTGTATCTCGGATGCAACTAACAAAGGCTCGGACATAAAAAAAGTCGCTATTGTGTTTGGTCATGGTTGTCGACGGCGATATACGCGTGTTCATGGTCCACCGTCGTCGTCGGTGTACGTGTGTTTGTCAATTCATCAGTTCCACTTCCATTGATAGAGGTCCTCCATTGATGGAGGATTTTGAAAGAAGAAAAAAAAAATCAAAATGGTGAAGAAGGTTATTGTAGGGGGTAATTTTGTCCGTTCACCATAATAGGTGCCTTTTAAACTTAAATAAGTGGTGACTTTCTTACAAAACCCGGTCCAAATAGTAACATTTATTTTTTGAGCCCTAGTAGAAAAATGATCATAGCTTTGATGATTCCTTGATTTCCCTCGTAAAATTTTGAGAGAGATTATATATATAGAGAGCTTTATCCTCGTAAACGGAGATGTATGTATGTATACAATATATATCATTTTCTCATAAATAATGGATACAGATTTTTTTTTTAATTCAATACCCAAATTTGTTTAGTAGCAACTTCACTGCGAGACATATCTTGCAAGACAAAAAATTCAGCTAATTTGTAATGATAGAGTCCGCTAATTTTTTGTCATTAATGATATATATAACTTCAATTGCATTTAATGTATAAAGGCTCAGATCTCTGTACAAAGATAAATAAAGTTAAAACGAAAATATCTATCCAGAGTATATACTATTTCATATCTACATTTGGAAAATACTGTTTGCTATTACCTTTTTCAATTTTCCTCCAAATTCCCAACAGCGAAACCGGTTAGGAAGGGAAAAGAACAAGAAATAAATAACGAATGTATATAAAAACATGGGGAGATCATGTATGAATTTGAGCTGATCAATGCCCTGGCATTCGTAATCGGTGATAGTTTGATTGGCTTTGGCTGCTCATCGAGGTCTAGTTCTCATCAATATGGTGCAAGATATCTATCCCGAAGGGGTTCTCCGCTTTGATACTCGTGTTCTCCGAGAAAGCCGTATACAACTCTTATTTCCCTGTAATTTCTAAGCAACCGAAGAAGTCTCTATATTAATGGAATAAACAAAAAAAAAAATCAATGAAAACATTGGCAATGAGTGATCGACATAGCTTCTTTGATTCTTTTCCGGAAAAATTAAAAATTGACTCTCAATAACTCCAAAGTATATAGCTTAGTGAGAGAATATAAAATACGAAGGAGAGAAGATTTCTAACTTGCCCAAAGGTCGTTGCAAGCACGTTTTGGGGGGTTCAAAAATTTAATAGCACTATTTGGAGGGGTTTTTGTAAGAATATCACCACTTTAGTAATCTAAGTTTAAAATGCACCAATCTTGGTGACCAGACAAAAATATCCCCATTTTGTATGTTTGTGTGTTTTGAAACGTGAGAGAAAAAACTTGAGGGAGAGAGAACAGTTGGGAGAGAAGTTATCGGCGCAAGAAATCCGGCCAAAAAAGCGACGGCGAATCACTGGCGGTGGTGCTACAGTACCCCTCTCGACTCCAAGCGTGTATCGACAGTGGTGAGTTGAACTTTCTGTCTCACGCGTTTTGTTGTTGTTAATTTGATTTGCGTTTGATGTTTGGTGTTTGGTTAGACATATAGATTAGGTTTGATTAGATTTATTGTTCATTAGGTTTGCTTGATTAGGTTAGGTTAGGGTTTAAAGTTCTGTAAAAATTTTGTTGAAGACGATGAATACAATATTCTCCGAGCCTTTTAAACCTTCATCCGAGCCTTTTAAACCTTCATCCGAGCCTTTTAAGTAATGTGATTAGGGTTTCTGCAATTTTTCATCTCCGAGCCTTTTAAACCTTCGGCCGAGCCTTTTAAGTAATGTGAGTAAGGTTTCTGCAATTTTTCATTTCCGAGCCTTTTCCAAGCCTTTTAAACCTTCATCCGAGCCTTTTAATGAATATGATGTAGGTTTTTGTAATTTGAATCTCCGAGCCTTTTAAACCTTCATCCGAGCTTTTTACATAATATTCTGAGCCTTTTTATAAAGTCTCCGAGCCTTTTTATTAAGTGTATTCGAGCCTTTTCATTAAGTCTCCGAGACTTTTGAATCTCACTCCGAGCCTTTTCAATAAGTCTCCGTGACTTTTATTTTTCAGTGTCCGAGCCTGAAACAAATAATAGCACGGTGTGTATAAAGCTATCTAGAGGGGGGGTGAATAGATTTTACGCTTTTTACCCAATTTTTCGTGTTAGTCAAAATTACGAAAATGCCCTCAAGATAATATAACCAAGCAATTGTAATATGGTGCGGAAATTAAAACAACACTTGGTTTTTACGTGGAAACCCTCACGGGAAAAACCACGGGCTATGTAAGTAAGCCACACTCGAACCTCGAATCCACTAAATGTGCAAACGATTACAACCTAATCCCGGAAGTAATCACACACCTACCTAATCCCGGTATGAGTGAACCTAGTCCAATTTGCTTGCGTTCTAAGCAACCTAATCCCGGATGCTACACACAAGACTTACTTTCTCTTTGAAGAGAATACAACCCTAAGTGAATATATGTGAATATCCAAAATGCAACATAGAGCAAGGGAAACCCTATATGCTTATCTAAGATGATTAATATGCAATTAAGTATAATCCTAGATATCAAAACTAAATGACATGTCAATTAGTTTAGCTAATCAATATTAAGCACAAAACCTAATATGCAAGCACAATATAAAATCTCAAACATACATCATACTCATCTCAATATTGTATCTAAAGCATACAAAATAACAAACAAGTAATTAATTGAGATTGCTAGATAAGAGAAACACAAAACATGTAAGATATTAGTGAAAAGCTTACCAAGCAAAGTATGATGAAGATTCCATGCTAGATGACATCTAGATGATCTAAGATGATGCTAGATGATGATTGATGATCATGAAAAGTGTTTGAGAATCAAGAATGGAGTTCTTGGAATTTTTCTTCTCTTTGAAAAATATCCTAAGTATGAATTCTGAATATGAACTCTCTTGATTGACCTAAAGTCAAAGTGGCATATATATAGGGGGCCAAATCAAAGTGTGGTCGTTTAAGTAAGTTTCAAAGAAACGCGCCAATCGGCGGTTTCAATCGGCGGCCAGGCCGCCGTTCATGACCGCCGAATTGAGCTCGTGAAGAACAGAGCATAAACGGCGGTTCATTCGGCGGTTTCGTGACCGCCGATTCCAACCGCCGAAACAGAACAGAGAGATCAAAATCAACCAGGTATGAACGGCGGTTTCTAACGGCGGTTTCATGCCCGCCGTTTCAACCGCCGAATTAGACTGAGAGATAAATCAATCAGGTCTTGAATCGGCGGTTTCGAACGGCGGTCGTGACCGCCGATCTTAACCGCAGAAAAGCTTCAGACCAATCTGGACTGAAACGGCGGTTTCATTCGGTGGCCAGGCCGCCGATCATAACCGCCGATCACCTAGATAGGTGAAAACCAAGGAGAAGCCAAGGGCATTCTCCATAGGCGGTCCTCGCGCTAAACCAAGCACATTCTCGTGCATGCGCGGACGTTTCCGAAAGTTATCGGGAAACGAATTATACAACAACATGACACAATTACACACCATAAAATATAATAAATAAGTGCAAGTGTGAAATGTGACAAATGAAGAGAATGCACACAAATGCAATGAATGTTAAGTGTGTGTGTGCAACTAATCTCTTCAAAGAAAAGTAAGCACATAGAAATTTACCTTCGGTGCTTATCAACACGAGGTCTTCAAAAGGGTTTCGAACAACAAGACCGATACTTAGGCTACCCTTACAAAGAACCCCCACATATGGTTTGATCACGAAATAAGCCAATTAAAAACAACGGGAATCCTTACAATCTCCCCCTTTGGCTATTTCGTGACAAAACCATTACTCACAATGATTCCTCACAAAAAAAATAGAAACTACGGGACTATAATGATATTCTACATTACAAAGAGATAAGCTAATGCAACTTGAAGTCTTCAATCCTCTTGTAGAATAAACAATCCCTGAAAAGAGTTTCTAACATTTCTAATACAAGAAAAGTGTGAGATTAATCATGTGAGAACAATACCAAGCATTTGCATTTTTAGAATTTAGGCACAACATTACCAAATGTATGCAATGTATGATAAATGCAATGCTCCCCCTCAACGGGTTACTCCCCCTCAATGTATGTTCTCCCCAAAGTGTACAACAGCTTCTATATTTTGCACCTCCCCTTACCATATCCTACTCCCCCTTTTTGTCATGATATAGGCAAAGGAGTAGTCCCCAACCGGGTCACTCATAGCAACGAGAGATAGAAGCATGCAAGATATGCATATACATATAAGTCACTTTATGCACTTCAATTAATTTGAGAGAAACAAGGAGATTTATTTTGAGAAAATGTGTGAATCCAACATGCTTTGCATACAAGACATATAGCATTCAAGTCCAAAATACAATGGTATTTGGCAAAGCAAATGACAAAGGTTTCTAATAAGAATTCAAACCAATTTCACCAATGTCATGGGAAAAGCAAGGATATAGAGATTATTGATTTCAATATAAGAGCAACTATATCCAACTTTATAAGCGAAACATGGCATGAGCGACTTTGCACCCTATTTGATTTTTCCGGATAAAATTATCCGTATGATAGTAACCATGTTCAACTAATAAAGAAAGAGAGACATTTGGAATGTAAATTCCTTTGAATGGATACAAGATCCTTTATTCATTTTGAGTCTCATAAGTTTTCACACAAGTTTTGCATTTTTAAGAATATGCAATCATCAATTCATGCTTTTCATGTGAGCATGGTATATGAATTTCATGCTTTGTCATTTGTCATTAGCATGTTATTAAAGAACCATCATGTCATGGAGATAATCATAGGTCATTCAAATCATACTTCCAATGTAAATCTCCTAGTCCAAAAATGCATGTTTGAACATAAATATGACATGGATTGTAGACAAGCAAGGTTCACACTTATGGAATTTTAAAACATATATACATATGTACAACCAAGCTTACTCAAGCAATATAAAAGAAGAGGCATAAGATATTTCAAATTTTTTGCAAGATACAAGAATGCAAAATAGCTCTCTTTGCTTGAGTTCCCCATATGGGGTTAATCATAGAATATCACTCCACAAGACATACCCCAATAGATCTACTAAGAGTTTTAAATCGAGTAGCATCTAAGGGTTTAGTAAATAGGTCCGCAAGTTGATCATTAGTACCTACATGTTCAAGTACTATGCATTTATTTTCAACAAGCTCTCTAATGAAGTGATGGCGGATGTCAATATGCTTAGTTCTAGAATGTTGCACCGGATTCTTGGAAATATTAATGGCACTCATGTTATCACAAAAGAGAGTGAGAGTACCTTGGTTGAATCCGTAATCCACTAGCATTTGCTTCATCCACATAAGTTGAGTGCATCCACTCCCCGCGGCTATGTACTCGGCTTCCGCCGTGGACAAGGAAATCGAGTTTTGCTTCTTGCAAAACCAAGACACCAAGTTGTTGCCTAGAAAGAAGCAACCGCCCGATGTGCTCTTCCTATCATCACAATTTCCTGCCCAATCCGCATCACTATATCCTACAAGACTAGGATTAGTGTCAAATGAGTACCAAATCCCATAGTTGGAAGTCCCATTCACAAAGCGAATGACTCTCTTAACCGAAGAGAGATGGGACTCCTTGGGATCGGATTGGTACCTAGCACAAACTCCTACACTAAAAGATATATCGGGCCTACTTGCAGTCAAATAGAGCAAGCTCCCTATCATGCCACGATATAAGGTTTGGTCCACACTTTTACCGCTAGCATCCTTGCTTAGCTTCAAAGTGGTGCTCATAGGAGTGTCACAATGTTTGGCTTTTTCAAGACCAAACTTCTTCACAAGGTTTTTGGCATATTTGGCTTGGGTTATGAATATCCCATTATCTAGTTGCCTAATTTGCAAACCTAGGAAGTAATTAAGCTCACCAACAAGACTCATCTCAAATTCATGAGACATAACATCAACAAATTGTTGGACCTTGGTGTTGTTGGTGGAGCCAAACACTATGTCATCAACATATATTTGAGCTATGAAAAGCTCATCATTGTCTCTCTTGATGAATAGTGTCTTGTCAACACTACCTCTTGTGTAGTCATTGTCAACAAGAAATTGAGTGAGGCGCTCATACCAAGCCCTCGGTGCTTGTTTCAACCCATATAGTGCCTTCTTGAGGCGATAGACATGGTTGGGGTGGTGTGCATCCACAAACCCCTTGGGTTGTTCAACAAACACTTCCTCTTGCAAGAAGCCATTGAGGAAGGCACTCTTGACATCCATTTGGTGCAATTTGAACTTGTGCACACAAGAAATGGACAAGAGAAGCCTAATAGACTCTAAACGGGCAACGGGAGCAAATGTCTCCTCAAAGTCGATACCCTCAATTTGAGAGTACCCTTGTGCTACAAGTCTAGCCTTGTTCCGCACTATGTTGCCATCCTCATCGGATTTGTTCCTAAATATCCATTTAGTGCCTATGACATTAGTGGTCTTAGGCCTAGGAACTAGAGTCCAAACCTCATTCCTTTCGAATTGGTTTAGCTCTTCTTGCATGGCAAGAACCCAAAATTCATCATGTAAGGCTTCTTCAACCTTTTTGGGTTCAATTTGAGAGGTGTAGCAAGTATAGCTAATAAGATTAGCAAGTTGACGTCTAGTCCTAACACCCTCATTAACATCTCCAATAACATCCTCTTTGTTATGGAGTCTTCTAACCCATGGAGCGGGTTCATTAGAGTCCAAGTTAGGAACTCTAGTAATGGGTTGTGTGACTTCATTAGATGTCCTAACATTGGGAGTCACCACAACCCTCTCCAAAGGAGTGTCATCCTCTAGAACATCCTCCTCCTCATGGTCATTAGACTTGAGCCTAGTATCATCAATGACCACATTTGATGATTCCATGACGGTTCGAGTCTTCAAGTTGAAAACTCTATAGGCTTTACTATTCAAGGCGTAGCCAATAAAGATACCCTCATCACTCTTAGCATCAAACTTGCCAAGTTGATCACGGTCATTTAAAATGTAGCATTTGCTTCCAAATGTGTGGAAGTAGCTAACATTTGGCTTCCTACCCTTCCATAGCTCATAGGAGGTGTTTCTAGAACCGGGCCTTAGGAACACACGATTTCCTATATAGCAAGCCGTATTGATGGCTTCGGCCCATAGGTTCCTAGGGACATTGTTGCTAAGCAACATCACTCGGGCCATCTCTTGGAGGACCCTATTTTTCCTCTCAACAACTCCATTTTGTTGAGGTGTCCTAGGAGCCGAAAACTCATGGGAGATGCCTAAGCTATCACAAAAGCTTTCAAAAGAGGCATTCTCAAACTCTCTCCCATGGTCACTTCTAATCCGTTTAATGCTTCTAATGTTAGATTTCATTTCATTTTGTAATTTAGTACAAAGCATTTTAAACTTATCAAAAGTTTCGGATTTTTCTCTAAGAAAGTATGTCCATGTAAATCTAGAGAAATCATCAACACATACAAAAATGTATCTCTTTCCACCCAAACTTTCGGTTTGCATGGGACCCATGAGGTCCATGTGGAGAAGCTCAAGAGGCTCCTTGGTGGTGAGATACTTACCCTTTTTGTGCATGCTTTTAGTTTGCTTTCCTTGTTGGCAAGGTCCACAAACACCATTGGCTTTCTTCCAAAGCTTAGGGAGGCCACGCACACACTCGAACTTTCCAAGGGTCCGTAGATCCCTAAAGTTCATGTGGCCAAGTCTTTCATGCCACAACTCAATTTGCTCATCCATGCACACATTGTTTGAGACTATTCTAGCTTCAAGACAATAGCAATTGTCGCTAGATCTCATACCTTTCAATAAGGTTTGTCCATCGGGCTTTAGGATTGAGCAATCATCTTTACAAAACAAGACGGAATATCCTTCATCACTTAGATGTGAAATGCTTATTAAATTGGCTTTCAAGCCATCAACAAATAAAGCATCGGATAAGGAGGGTAATCCGGGAACGGAAATGGTTCCTTTCCCTACAACTTTCTTTTTGGATCCATCACCAAAAGTGACATATCCACCTTCCTCCATAACAAGAGTCTCGAAGAAACTCTTGTTTCCCGTCATGTGCCTAGAGCACCCACTATCTAGATACCAAAAATTAGAAGAATTTGCCTTCAAGGCTATTTGAGCAACATGGCAAACAATGTCATTCTTTCTAATCCACCTAGAAACAATCTTAGCTTTCTTAGTGGTTTTTGGTATATGGGCTCTAGATGTCCTAGGATCATGCATAATAGTATTATCATTCCTAGGAACATGCATCATGGCTCTTTTCTTTTTTTTCTCTATCATGCTTCTAGTTTTGCACATTTTTATATATCGAAAGCAATGTGGTCTAATATGACCATCAAATCCACAAAAATGACATATAGGAGTGAAATAAGGAATCATACCTTGTCCTTGTCTTTGTGGATGAAAGGGTTCAATCCTTCTTCGTTGTTGAACCGGTCTTGGTTGCTTCCTAGCTTGAGGTTGCATGATAGGTCTCTTTCCTTTGTGAGCCATTTGAGGAGGAATGTTGGCTTGAGAGACCCTAGGGGGTTGAGCTTGAGGTTTCCTTCTTGGACCCATCTTCACTTGTGCATTAGAGCATTGTCCTACTTCTAATTTCTTTCTAGGAGCTTGCACAAATGAAGTTTCTTCTTTCTTCAAGCTCTTGACAAACACGGTCTTGTTAGAGGTAGAGATCTTCTTGTCATCTTCATACCCAAGACCCCTCTTGTTACATGGACTCTTTCCAACACCAAGCATATGGTCAAGCTTCTTGGTGCTAGAATCCATCCTAGTCATAGAATTTCTAACTTCTTCAAGCTCACTCTTTAGACTTTCTTCATTCCTCCTAGATAAAGCTAACTCCTCTCTTAGCTTATCTTCTATCTTCTTGAATTTTTCCACTTGTTCACCTAAGCGGTCATTATGAGATGCAAGCTCAAGATTTTCTTCTCTCAACATCTTGATCTTTCTTGTGCTCTTGATTGCTAAATCATTAAACTCGGCATGGCATTTAGCAAGCACCTTTTTCTCCACAAAACTACTTATGGAGTTAGATGAGGAATCACTTTCTTCTTCACTTGAGTCATTTTCCTCTTGACTCATTTCCTCTTTCTCACTACCACTTTTGCTCTTATGTGAGGAGGCAAAAGCTAGGAGGTTAGCCATGAGCTCTTCTTCACTTGAAGACTCATCTTCCTCATTGGAGTCATCACTACTCCCACTCCAAGTGGCGGCCATCACTTTGCTCTTCTTCTTATCATTGTGATTAGCACATTCGGGGGCAAAGTGACCAATCCCACCACATTCAAAGCATCGGACCCCTTTCCTTTCGGTCCTCTCTTGTCTAGGCTCAAACTTCTTGAAGGAACTCTTTTTCTTCAAATCTTGTCCTCTTGACCCAAATCCCTTCTTTTTCTTGAACCCCATAACCTTGTTGAACCTTTTCACAAATAAGGCAAGGTCTTCATCCGATTCATGCTTTGCCTCCTTTGCATCCTTAGATGCTTTCAAAGCTATTCCTTTAGACTTCTTAGGAGGAGTAGTGGTGCTAGGAGCCTTCCTAGACTCATATGCAAGGAGACGCCCAATCACCTCACTTGGCTTCATATCCATGTAGCCACTATTTTCTTCTATGGCCGTCACCTTGGATTCAAACCTATCGGGGAGAGATCTCATAATTTTTTGCTTGACTCTCCTATCCGAATACGGGTCTCCGAGTTGATGGCTTTGATTTACAATATCCATCAATTTGATTTCGAAGTCATTGAAGCATTCATCCTCTCCCATCCTAAGTAGCTCAAACTGAGTTTGGAGGACTTGAAGCTTGGACTCCTTCACCACCTCGGTTCCCTCATGTGCAACTAGAAGGATGTCCCATGCCACTTTGGCAATCTGAGTATTCTGAATAAGCTTGTACTGATTCTCATCCATAGCACACATAATGGCATGCATAGCCTTCCTATTCCACTTAGAAGCCTCAAACTCTTGCGCGTTCCATTGCGCCTTAGGCTTCAAAACATCTTGTCCTCCACCATCGGGAGTCATCATAGGGAGATCATATCCGTCTTCCACCGCCATCCATGCACGGTCATGAATTTGGCATATGTAGGATTCCATCTTCCCTTTCCATTGGGAATAGTTCAATCCGGTAAGAAGTGGAGGCCTTGTGCTAGAAGCTCCTTCGTGGCCACCACCATTTCCACCGTTTCCACTCATAGTGTTTATGAATGAATGAAATGAATGCAAATGTATGAATGATCAAAAATCACAAAAAATGCAAAACACACCAAAATAAGCAAGGATCACCTATGTATGTCTAGGAACCCGCTCTGATATCAATTGAAACAAATAATAGCACGGTGTGTATAAAGCTATCTAGAGGGGGGGTGAATAGATTTTACGCTTTTTACCCAATTTTTCGTGTTAGTCAAAATTACGAAAATGCCCTCAAGATAATATAACCAAGCAATTGTAATATGGTGCGGAAATTAAAACAACACTTGGTTTTTACGTGGAAACCCTCACGGGAAAAACCACGGGCTATGTAAGTAAGCCACACTCGAACCTCGAATCCACTAAATGTGCAAACGATTACAACCTAATCCCGGAAGTAATCACACACCTACCTAATCCCGGTATGAGTGAACCTAGTCCAATTTGCTTGCGTTCTAAGCAACCTAATCCCGGATGCTACACACAAGACTTACTTTCTCTTTGAAGAGAATACAACCCTAAGTGAATATATGTGAATATCCAAAATGCAACATAGAGCAAGGGAAACCCTATATGCTTATCTAAGATGATTAATATGCAATTAAGTATAATCCTAGATATCAAAACTAAATGACATGTCAATTAGTTTAGCTAATCAATATTAAGCACAAAACCTAATATGCAAGCACAATATAAAATCTCAAACATACATCATACTCATCTCAATATTGTATCTAAAGCATACAAAATAACAAACAAGTAATTAATTGAGATTGCTAGATAAGAGAAACACAAAACATGTAAGATATTAGTGAAAAGCTTACCAAGCAAAGTATGATGAAGATTCCATGCTAGATGACATCTAGATGATCTAAGATGATGCTAGATGATGATTGATGATCATGAAAAGTGTTTGAGAATCAAGAATGGAGTTCTTGGAATTTTTCTTCTCTTTGAAAAATATCCTAAGTATGAATTCTGAATATGAACTCTCTTGATTGACCTAAAGTCAAAGTGGCATATATATAGGGGGCCAAATCAAAGTGTGGTCGTTTAAGTAAGTTTCAAAGAAACGCGCCAATCGGCGGTTTCAATCGGCGGCCAGGCCGCCGTTCATGACCGCCGAATTGAGCTCGTGAAGAACAGAGCATAAACGGCGGTTCATTCGGCGGTTTCGTGACCGCCGATTCCAACCGCCGAAACAGAACAGAGAGATCAAAATCAACCAGGTATGAACGGCGGTTTCTAACGGCGGTTTCATGCCCGCCGTTTCAACCGCCGAATTAGACTGAGAGATAAATCAATCAGGTCTTGAATCGGCGGTTTCGAACGGCGGTCGTGACCGCCGATCTTAACCGCAGAAAAGCTTCAGACCAATCTGGACTGAAACGGCGGTTTCATTCGGCGGCCAGGCCGCCGATCATAACCGCCGATCACCTAGATAGGTGAAAACCAAGGAGAAGCCAAGGGCATTCTCCATAGGCGGTCCTCGCGCTAAACCAAGCACATTCTCGTGCATGCGCGGACGTTTCCGAAAGTTATCGGGAAACGAATTATACAACAACATGACACAATTACACACCATAAAATATAATAAATAAGTGCAAGTGTGAAATGTGACAAATGAAGAGAATGCACACAAATGCAATGAATGTTAAGTGTGTGTGTGCAACTAATCTCTTCAAAGAAAAGTAAGCACATAGAAATTTACCTTCGGTGCTTATCAACACGAGGTCTTCAAAAGGGTTTCGAACAACAAGACCGATACTTAGGCTACCCTTACAAAGAACCCCCACATATGGTTTGATCACGAAATAAGCCAATTAAAAACAACGGGAATCCTTACAGAGCCTTTTCATGAAGTTATATATATTAATTTTTTTTTATTTTTTTTCATGTGAATATGCAGATGAGGAATCCACTGAAAGATTATCTAAAAACTCCAGCGGAAGAAAGGTACCCGGGGAAAATAACTCGGCATGACCATTTCGGTCACCTTAGAGATATCGAAAATGCACTTAACAGTGTACCTCAAGATCTTGCGGTCGAAGAACAACATCGGTACACTGAGTCGTGTTTTGGACATTTCCTTCGGATGCAGCGTAACATGAAGTTTTCAGCTGGCATTGTCCATCGATTGCTTATTCGTGAGTTGTATCATGACGGGGCGGAAGATGATATGAGGTTTCTTTTAGGAAAGCATTCGGTCCGGTTCTCGAAGGTTGAGTTCTGTCTGATCACCGGATTGAAGTTCGAAGAACTTCCCGACACGTCGACCTATGATGTGGTACAGAATGGCATACACCAGCGGTACTTTGAGGGTCGAGATGAGGTCGAGTTTGGAGAGCTGAGAGTCGCTGTACGGTCCGGTGATTTTACTGAGCAGTACGATGCGGTTAAGCTATACTTACTGTATATGCTTAACTGGATACTAATGGGTTTGGACGAGAGAGAGAAAGTCCCATTATGGCAGTTTCGCCTAATCGAGAACTTGGACGCTTTTGATGCATTCCCGTGGGGTGCGCACGTGTATAGGCGATTTATTTCTAGCTTCAAGCATGCGTTGGATGGTCGTCGGGAACGGTTCGAAAAAAGACAGCGAGAAAAGGGCGTTGAAGTACACAAGGTGGAGACGTACAACATATATGGTTGTACTTATGCATTGTTGGTAAGAATTTAGAATTTGAATCCATACTATTTTTTATTTTCATATGATTGATGTGTTTGATTATTATTGTACTTATCTATTACGCAGATATTTACTTTTGAGGTTATCCCCGATCTTGCCATCGAAGATTGTGGGACCCGCAGGGAAATCGAGCTATCCCCCCGTATTCTAAAATGAGAGTTGAGTCAGCGACCGAGGGGGGATAAGTTGGATTTCATTTACATTGAAAGGGTAAGTATTTGTGATGTTAACGTTAATAGTTAATAGTATGTATGCAATTAGCAAATGGTCTAACAATGATTTCAAATGTTTGCGAGGGTGAAATTAGTGCCGACACCAGCAGAGATGGCTGAACGGTACTTTGAGGGCATTGAGGAGGGAGGCAGTCTGTATGATGCCGATGCCGAACACCGTACGACTGCCGAACACCGTACGACTGCCGAACCCAATGATACCGAGGGTTCGTATTCGAGACCTAGTGATACTGAGCATCTGCATTCGGGACCCAGTGATACAGAGGGTTCTGACATGGATGGCCGCAGTGGGAGTCCCGTAAGGCATAGGCGGGTTCGATTTGTGTTGCCCACACAGCCTCGACCTGAAGGTGACTCACGACAAGGTGTTGGAGGGCATCCAGAGGTACGTAAAAATAGTTGCACCATAGTATTTAATCTGAAAGCAGTTGAAAACTTTTAGTACTCACAACATGTTTTTTCTTTTTTCATTTCAGGACCGTAGGTATACTGAACTGCTGGATGCGTTTCGAGAGTTACGGAACGAAGTGCAAAGGATTGACAAAAAGCGAGATCAACAGCATAAGAAGTTGTTGGATATGATTCGGGGGCTTCAGGGTTCGACGTCGCAGACACCTACTGAAGGCAGACGATCCGATGACCCACCGTTTGATGACCCACCGATCGATGACCAAGATCGAGACTTTAGTGATAGAGACTGGACCGGTAGTCATTAGGATAGAGCGAACTCAGAGACTTGGCGTCAGCTGCACCACCCCACTACGCAGACAGTGTCTGATCAGTAGGGGCAAATTGAGACAGCACATATGGAGATAGAACAGGTACCTTATCAGGTATTACCAGACCCTGTTGTTCATCCTCAGCACTTGGGACAGAGTGCCTCCATACCGCGTACCCCTCTGGTTGATCTTAGTGTAGCGCATCCATCCATTCATTCCACGGAGACAGAGTTCCTCAGTCCTGACGCACTCATCGGGTCTATCCCAGCAGGGCTCACCCCTGCAGGTGATCCACGAGAACAGAGTTCCTCCATACAGCCCACCCAGGACCCTGTGACACGGGGACCGAGTTCCTCCATACAGAGCACCCCTGCTGGCGATCCACAGGGATAGAGTTCCTATATATAGAGCACACCGGCAGAGGATCCACACGGACATAGTTCCTCCTCACATCAGACACGTTTGGTGGATCCTCGTGGTTTGGATCGGAGTCCCCCACCACTTCAGCGTCAGGATCGGGTTCTCAGGCGAGGTTGGCAGAAGCGGAGCCTATACACTGATCCCTATCGGCCGAAGAGGGCAAGGACTATGCCACAGCCACCATATGTATGAGCGCCCCACGAACTGATAGATCCTGATCACCTAGCGGCGTACCAAGCGTACAAGAGGAACCCGACGGGGGAATTGTAAGTATAATCGTAGATATTACAATCTCGCAATTATTTTAAAACAGCTTAGTAAAACTGAATTGTAATTATGCAGGCGTGATGTGGATCTACACGTGCCAGTCGATGTCCTTTGGTTCCACCGGTTTCAAAGCAACTTTATGGAGTTGGAGGTTACGGTATGTCCATAACTATAATATATGTATAAGTTGTCTCAAAAATTGTACAATCCTAACAAATAAAAATGTTCAAACTTTCAGCATATTGACGCGTACTTGAAGATTCTGCGGAAACGTCAGCGAGCATTTCCCACTGTCTACGGTCCGAGGATCAACATACTGGATTCACAGTTTTATGTAAGTGTTTAAATTGTACGGTATTTGCTTGTGCATTGATGTGTTTCATACATCTATAACCTAACGTTTTTGTACAGCCATGGTTATGTAACCACTGGGACAGAAAGATGGGAAGTGGGTCTGAGAAACCCCGTACAGGTTGGTCTTCACAGAAGCAGAAGTGGTCCGAAGAAGACCTTACGGTGGTACGTGGGTTGCTCCTGCTAGGAAACATACCATGGCACAATGTTGACTCCGTGAGTGTTTATTTTACATGTTTTCCATTAAAGTTCTGAAAAAAAAATGTCACACTGATCACACAATGTTGAAACACCTGTAGGTTCTGATTCCGTGCAACCTTGGACGTACGCATTGGGCCTTGGCCAGCATCGACCTCACAGGAGGGAATATCTACCTTTTTGACTCGTACAGACAGGAGGTTCCAATGCGCCACAGGAAAATGTAGCTCGCGTGCTTACGGTATTTTTTACCCTCGATGCTGCATGCGGTGCACTTTCACGATCACAGACGGAGGGGCGATATGACGTACGCAAAGACTACTAGGGCATTCACTTTTTATTATGTGTCTGCAGACCGTGTACCACAACAGGAAATAGGGTATGACTGTTTCAAGATCTGATTTTATCCAAATTCGTTTTCATATCATTCCATTCTAACGGTTGTTCATGTGGTGAATTGTAGGGGTAACTGTGGTGCCCATACTTTAAGATTGACAGAGTATCTGGCGACGAACAGGGATACTTTTGACTGGTCGGAAAATGATATGACCACCATCCGAGAAAAGATGGCTGTGGAGGTTTTTGGCAACTCAAAAGACTGGTCTTCGAGATAGTGATTTAGTTTATGTACATAACATTTCAGTAATGAAAATATATTTTAAGTGTTTGCAATTAGCAAAGGATCCGGTATGACATTAAACAAACAACTAAATTCAAATCAATTTCAGAAGAAAAAAATAATTATTCAACATAAAACCATAACACAACTGTATCAAGCATGGTTCCCAAAGTCTGAACGATGTTGGAACACATTAGCAATCGAAAGCTTTTCAAGCCTTTTTATACACATTTCATACATTGAAATCCATATACAATACAGCAAATTCAACAACAAATTCAATAAAGGATCTAGTATGACATTAAATGAAGAACTACATTCAAATATATTTTCGAACATAAAATCAATCATATTAGTTCTACATAAAAGCATAAGAACCAAGGGTCTCATAAAACAACTGTATCGATCATGGTTCCCAAAGTCTGAACGATGTTGGAAGACATCAAGTTGGAGACATGTTTCTCAATCACAAGCTTTTCTGGTGGCAATTCGTCTTCCTCATGTATTGCCTTGTTATGTTTGATCGTCTTCCTATTGCACGGCTCCATTCATTCCACTGGCGTGTCCTTCTGAGGGCATGTTTGTTTGTTATGTCCTATTGTGTGACAGATGCTACACTTGCGATGGTAATCATCGGGGACAATTGTCCTGGGACCTTCATTAACCATAGACGGATTCAAACATCGCCTGCTGTTATGTCCTGGTTGTCCACATCTTCTACATGACTGTGTGGTTGTCTTCTCCGAAGACGATGCGTGTCGACTCTCCATGGGGCGACCTGATTGTCTCTTCGTCTTTGGATTTAAAACCACCCACGCTGCGATATCGGATGGAACTACCCATGAAGAAGGATGGCCAACAGGCATAATAGGAACCGAGTATGCATCAATAAGTGTCTCCCTCAGGTAGTAGTCCGCACACAGAGATGTGAAATCCAAGTTCCGCTCCCTGCAACAATGAAAACAGTAAGATTCACGTTTGGTTATAGAAAAGCGTTAAATGTAACTTGTCATGTACCTTGCCGCTGCGAGTGCGTGTGAACAAGGTAAAAAGTCCATTTGGAATTTGTTGCACGTGCAAGTCTTTCGGGCTAAGTTAACCGTCCACTGTTTTCCTTGTGTTTAACGGAGAATATGTTCCAATCAACTGCATTTACGGTCATATAACTGCATTTCTCGACACGTTTCTGGATCACCTCATATGCTGCGTCGGTCAATCGATGACGCATGGACTGTGCAGCTGTATGATGATTGTGAAACCACTTCTGTAGCATATTTCTAATGAACTCTGCCAGTGTCATTAGTGGCAGTTGCCGTGCGAATTTTAAGCATGAGTTTATGCACTCTGCAACATTTGTGGTTATCAACCTGTACCTTCTTTAGGGACAGTGAACGCGGGACCACTTGTGTGGACCAGCATTAATAGCATAATCGTATGCACCCTTATGCAGCTTACGTAACTTCTCCATGTGGCGATCATACTGGATTTCCCTGTACGACCTAGCAGCGTTATCCATTATGTCGGCAACATCCTTTCTATGGAAACGCTTCTTCATATTTTCACCAAAATGCCAATAACATATGGTATGGGTTGCATAAGGGAAGACTTTTAAAATCCTTGCTTCAATGTTGGCATGACGATCGGAAATGAAAACCAGATCATCTATATGACCAAAGGCCCCCCTCAAGTATTCTAAAAACCACTCCCATGAATGGTTGTTTTCTGAGTCACCGTACCTAAAAGAAATTGGATACACCTGTTCGTTTCCATCTTGTGCAGTTGCAACAAACATTGTACCCCCGAATCTTCCCTTCAAATGGTTATCATCAACTACAATCACAGGACGCATACACCTCCGAAAACCTCTAATTGAGGACCATAACGACATGAAAAAGTATAGGAATTTACCATCGTCTATGCACTGTAAGTCCATGATTGTGCCAGGATTTTGCTGTTCGAGAATGTATGCAAAAGATGGCAGCAGTTGGAAAGTTTCTTCATGCGTTCCATAGCTCAATGGCAATGCATATTGCAGGGCATCATGTGCCTTACTATACATGATTTGGATGCCATATATTGTTTTCATATCGACAATTATGTCCTTGGGACGCATGAGACGACCATCATGTTGCTGAAGTCTAGGTGCAACGACTTCTCCGATTGTGACTGCACTAGCTTGTCGGTGCCGACGGTGAATCTCCTCCAACGGACAATTGTGTTCATTGACAAAACTTCTGACTTGAAAGTAAGTCCCTTCAGCTCTCCTCACCGCTCTTAATTTCCACGTACAGTCGTCAATGATGCAGACCAGATGTAAAGTTGTCTTATTCGACCTTTTCACCTTCCATTCAAAGTTCTGCCGCATTGAAAAATGGCTAACTAGCCTTTTCAAATCCTTTTTACTCTGAAAAAATTGACCTTTATAAATCATGGTTCTAGGTTCTTGCGATGTGAAGGTGCTGCTTGTACCAGTACCAAATGAGTATGCATCTACTCCAGGAATAACCCACGTTGTCACATTATCATAATCAAATGCTGTTACGTTATACCGGACCTCGGAAGTCCCAGCCATATCTGGTGCAGTGCAACTAACTCCTTGTACACGTCTACCATGTGTTTGAATTTGTTCAGGCTCTTCATCCACATTTTGCAGATCATCAACATGTTCATTATTTGCATCATTATCCACGTCATGGTTCGGGCAATTGTTCTGCTCATTGTATTGCTCATTGTAATGCCCATTGTACTGCTCATTGTACTGCTCATTGTACTGCTCAATTCGACAACCAAACACATCAACAATTTGAGGTTCAACTATATCTGTATGGTTGACCGTTACCGGTGGGACACCACACATGTTTTCCCTACCTTCGGTGGCACTCCTTTGGGTGAACCCTTGGTTGCTACCGCTAAAGGATCCAAACTGTTGGGTATTTTCAGGACGAGGAATATCATTCCCTATCATATCTCCAGCTATCCTTTCAGTTACACTGACACATACTTGTGGGATCACTCAATCTTCCCCTAGCATGAACTGGACATCGTCGTCATTCCTTATCAATGTGCAACATGTACTGCCAGGAACGATTGATATTGATGACAGATCAATAGTTAATTTGTTTTCATCATATTTCACAATGGTATGCACGATCGCCAACAATTCTTCGTAAGTCATATTCTTTGACACATACATTCCCCGGTTATTGGATCCAATAAACCTCTGACTACCGTCGGGAAACTGCTCCCATCGACCGTTGTAAGATATTACAATCCTAACCCGATTCATGATGCTGTCAAATTATTCATCACAAACCATTAATAAAAACACAGGATAAAAAAATATTTTTACATCTTACATTTACAAAGGCTCGGGTGAGGATAATGAAAAGGCTCGGAGAAGACTTCAAAAGTCTCGAAAATTTCTCTAAAAGGCTCGACACTTATTCATTTAAAGGCAAGGAAAAGTCTCGGTGAAGGAAAGAAAAGGCTCAGAAAAGGCTCGATCAAGGCAAGAAAAGGCTCGAAAATTTCTATAAAAGGCTCGATACTTATTCATTTCAAAGGCAAGGAAAAGTCTCGGTGAAGGCAAGAAAAGGCTCGGAAAAGGCTCGGTCAAGGCAAGAAAAGGCTCAGAAATTTCTATAAAAGGCTCGATACTTATTCATTTCAAAGGCAAGGAAAAGTCTCAGTGAAGGTAAGAAAAGGCTCGGAAAAGGCTCGGTCAAGGCAAGAAAAGGCTCGAAAATTTCTATAAAAGGCTCGATACTTATTCATTTCAAAGGCAAGGAAAAGTCTCGGTGAAGGCAAGAAAAGGCTCGGAAAAGGCTCGGTCAAGGCAACAAAAGGCTCGGAAATTTCTATAAAAGGCTCGATACTTATTCATTTCAAAGGCAAGGAAAAGTCTCGGTGAAGGCAAGAAAAGGCTCGGAAAAGGCTCGGTCAAGGCTCGGTCAAGGCAACAAAAGTCTTGGAGATCCAACAAAAGATATAACAGTTTTCTATATAAACAAATGAAAATGTGAACAAATTAACAGAAGTATTTGCCATAAATATTACCTTGTTGTACTGAAGCATGTTCAAACGTTTTATAAGTTGAAGAAGAAAGCTGATCCAATCTTGAACTTTTATTTCTATAAACAGAGAGAGAGTCACTGCGGAGAGAGAAAGTCTCGTTTTTTTTTTGGAAGTGTGGAGAGAGAAAAGTATAAACAGAATAACATAAATGAAGAACTAAGGGCAATTTTGGTAGTTCACCATAATTGGTGCATTTTAAACTTAACTTATTAAAGTACTGACAAAGTCACCAAACCAGTTAAAAAAGGTGATATTTCCCACCATTTCCACCGTTTTGGGGCCGCCATCCTGGACATGGAAGCTATGAAAAGAAGGGTTTTTGAGGGAGGGAGAGAAATTATTTGGAGAGAAGTGGGTAGGGAATGAAGGGACACAAAATGGATTCCAAGGGCTGGAATTTGATTTGGTTGCTAATTGATATTATGGAGAATTTAAATTTATAAAGAATGGATTGGAAAGTGACTGGTTGGAAAATTTAACTTTATTATAGAAAATTATTCATTATCCATTTATCTCATTGATGATTTTCAATACAATAAATTAGTTCAGTTCATATTGATGATGAGGAAATAGGGGTTTTTGTCACTTTTTTAAGTTGGTGTTTCAAGAATATCAAAACTTATGTTTTAAAATCACCAAAGTAAGTGACTTCCAAAAATACCTTTACTTTACTCTATTTTTTTAATTTACTTTTCAGTTTTACTTTTTTTGATTTTATTCTTTCATATTTTTCATATTTTTCATAGAGGTCTGTTTAACAGACCTTTAATGGAGGTCGAAATCCAATAAAACCAACTTCATAACATTATCAATGCATCTTTATTGGATTAGTTTAGTGGCTACACTGACGCACTCGGGGGTCGAGCTGCCCGGTCAGCTCATGGGGGTCGAGGGGCAGCGCTCCCAGAGATTTTTCTCTCATTTACTATGTTGTTTTGGTTTTTTGAATCTTCCATTGTTAAACACGAGAAACAACAATAGAATAGAAATAGGGCAGCACAGAACAACAACCTAGTGTTTTCGAGACTTTGTGTTTGTGTGTCCGAGACTTTGTGTTTGTGTTCCGAGACTTTGTGATTGCTTTTCGAGACTTCTGGGTTATTGTTTTGTGATCCTCTGTTTCTGTTCTATTAATTTTCTCCAACCGCGAATCCCCAATACGAAACCCTTTGTTTTCAGATAAAGTTACATACTTCTTTTTTTCAGAGAAATCAAAAGTCACTATTGTGTTTGGTCGTGGTCGTGGTCGTCGACGGTGACGTATGCGTGTTTATGGTCTACCGTCGTCGTCGATGTACGTGTGTTTGTCGATTGGTCAGCCACCTCCATTGATGAAGGATTTTGAAAGGAAAAAAAAAAAAAAACCAAAATGGTGAAGAAGGTTACTGTGGATGTGCTCTTTAAACATAAGTTATTAAAACGGATACAGTGTTGAAAAGCTACCTCCAAAAAGTGCTAGAAATTGTTTGGACTCTGATGAGGATAGGATTGCCTTTTCATTATCTCATTAATGATTAGATATAGATATAAAAATATAAAACCTTTCGATTCACTGTATTATTAGTAAAACCTTCTGATTCATTGTATTATTATTGCACCCATTTAATAATAATAATAATAATAATAATAATAATAGGAAAACAATAGGAAAAGAATATAAAACCGTCATATTTATTATATTATTATTGCATCCATTTAATAATAATTATAATGATAATAATAATAATAATAATAATAATAATAAATGAATAGAAAAAATAGAAATAAATAAATATAATTTAATTCCAAACCTCCTACTCGACGACACGTGTCTTCTTTAGGGTTCCATTTTACTATATTATATAAATAATTTATTATAAATATAAATAATTTCTTCCCATCATAAGCTGGCATGCGTCACTTATTTATTATAAATATAAATATAAAACCCTTATTTATTATAAATATAAAATATAATATTAAGTGTCTTTATTATTATTTACTATCATTAGAACTTCGAAGTGTTACTGTTTATTATAAATATAAATATATAACCCTTCGGTTTTTCTATTATCAGTTCGAACTGACAAAAGATATATCAGTTCCTTGCATGTGGGTCATTGAATTTAAATACTTTGACTTGGCTGCATGCACTTGTCAAAGTATCTTTTAAATCCAATGGTCCACATGCAAGGAACTGATATATCTTTTGTCAGTTCGAACTGATAATAGAAAGACCGTATAACTCTTATTTACTATATATATATATAAATATAAAAATAATATAAATATATAATTATTATAATTATATACATGTAATATGAAGTGTCCCTATCATATTATATATTGAAACAAATATTACGCGTGCGTCTAAAACAACCTAGAGGGTGGTGAATGGGTTGTTAATCCGATTATTATCCAATTTTTCGGATTAGTCAATATTAAAAAATAAACCCAATTCAACAAACAATAAAATCAAGTATAAAGTGCAAAAATTAAAGACACTTGATTTTTACGTGGAAACCTTCAACAAGGAAAAACCATGAGCTATTTTGCTAGCCACACACAGTCCTCAAATCCACTATTTGTAATGATGTTTACAACCTAAGTTGCCCTCAACCATTCTCGGTCTCTAACCCACCACTACTACCTAGCGAGCCTTTAATAGCGATTCTAGACCCACTTGCTTGTGCTCTAAGCAACTTAGCCACAAAACTTATCTTCTCAAAGAAGAGATCAACAGCCTATGTGAATATGATGATATTCAAGATACAAATAATGCTAGGTTACACTAGATGCTTAATTAGAGATTTAAAAACAAATCAATAAACTCTAATTATCAATGTCTAAATGAATACACATAAAGACATAACTAGATGGCATGAAATCACTTAATATGCTAGCTATCACAAACAACCACAATCAATCAACAATATGTTTCACAAAGTATTCAACTTATACTTAACATATATTCATGTGGTAGAATCAAAGCATTTAGTCACACAATAAATGCTAATCTAATCATGCATAATCATGTCAACCAATCTCAATCAATCAATGAGATAACTTAGCTAGATGTTATACAAACTTGGAATCCTAGCTATCACAAAACAACAACTCAAATAATCAACACAAAAATCTCAATCTTGTATATAGAATATAATCTAAATGCATACAAGTTATAAATGAGATTTCTTGCTAGGTAAGAACACAAAAAATGAATAGATGGTGTTCAACTTACCAAGTTATATGTGTTGAAGAAGACCCATGCATAGATACATCCTAGATGATCCTAGATGATGTTTAGATGATGTTTGATGCACATGGAAATGAGTTTGAATGATCAAAGGTGAGTTCTTGGATGATTTTCTCTCTTGGAAAATGTTCTAAGTTAAAAATATGATTTTGAACTCTCTTAGTCGGCCAAAGAAAGATGAAGATGAATATATGGAAGCTATAGACTAAGCTACATCGTTTTGATTAAAAAAAATCAGAAACAGTGTGTTTTACGCTACACTTTAGCGGAGCGTACCGCAGAAAACTGATTGACCATGCTGTCAACTTCGGCAGTTCGATTTTACGGTTCGCTTCAACGAGCGTACTGCAAAATCAAACAAGACCACCTATGCCAACTTCCGCGGTTGGACCTTCGTGGTTCGCTTTAACGAGACGAACAACAGCAACAGCTCTGCTAACTTCCACGGTTCACAAAACCAAAGGGCGTGGTACGCTTAGACGAACCATACCGCGGAAACCCAAAATATTTGAGTTTCTGAGGGAAACTTTGGCCATTCACCATAGACCAAACCCCTATGACCCTAGACCAAACTTAGAGAAGAAATAGGTATTCTCTAGAGGTCAACCATCGCGCTATGATAATCACACTATCGTGCATGCGCGGATGTTTCCGATCACAACCGGAAATGAATTACTAGAGACACTATTACACAACACAAACCAACATAGAGCTGCAATTGTGAAGTGTGAAGAGAATGCATACAAGAGCAATGAACACATATGCAATCATGAGAAGTGTGTGTGTGCAACTAGTCTCTTCAATGGAATTAAGCACAAGTGATTTACCTTTGAAGTGCTAATCATCTTGAGGTCTTGATAGAGCCTTTGAGCTTGATCACAAACAATTAAGCACCTAAGCTACCCTTACATATCAAACCCCAAATGTGGTTTGTTAACGAAATAAGCCAATAAAAAACGAGGATTTACATATAGTATAATTAGTACATAATATTTAAATTTAAATTTGTTTCGAACTATTTATGAGATAAATTGCTGGTGGAATAGGTTGTGCATTTTTTATTACACAACTTCTTATATATAATTTTTTTTAAATGCCTAATTAAAAATAAATTAATAAAGCCCGTGCACTGAACGGGTTGGTACACTAGTGTGTGTGTGTATATATATATATAGTGATTCTCTTATAAGGGATCCCTTATTTTAATTTCGGTAAGGACTTTGATGAAATCACGTTGATTTCTATGAATTTTGATTTGATTTTTTTTTTTTTTGTGGATGATAAGTTCAATGAAATCTACCAATCAAAAAATTTTAGAATTTTTCAAGCACTACAACTATATATCTCAATTTTGTTAAATATGAAGGCATCGAAAAATGGGCGAAATATAGGAAAATTCAAGAAAAATAGTTGTAGTACTTGAAAAAGTCTCAAATTTTATTCATAGGTAGATTTTATTGAACATATCATCCATAAAAAAATTCAGATCAAAATTCATAAAAATGGATGTGATTTCATCAAAGTCCTTACCGAAATTAAAATAAGGGATCCCTTATGAAAGAACTACTATATATATATATATATATATATATATATATATATAGAGAGAGAGAGAGAGAGAGAGAGAGAGAGAGAGAGAGAGAGAGAGAGAGAGAGAGAGAGAGAGAGAGAGAGAGAGAGAGAGAGAGAGAGAGAGAGAGAGAGAGAGAGAGTAATTTTCCAATGAGGACTTTTTACGATGCTCACTTTAAGCACCTTTGATGAAATTGTATGGAATATATTGAATTTTGATTTGATTTTACGATGCTCACTTTAAACACCTTTGATGAAATTGTATGAAATATATTGAATTTTGATTTGATTTTTTTGTATGGATAGTGAAAACATTGAAATACATTTATGGAAACAAATTAAAAAAAATTCGGATACAAGAACTAATTTTTTCCGATTTTTTTTTTTGAAAATAAAATATTTAAAAATAAGGAAATATAAGAAAAAATAGTTCTCAAATCCAAACAATTTCCAAATTTTTACCAAATGTGTATTTTAATTTTCTTAGGATGCTTACAAAAAATTAAATCAAGATTCAATATATTCCATGCAATTTCATCAAAGATGCTTAAAGTGTGCATTGTAAAAATCTCATTGGAAAATTACTATTTATATTAAGGTTAGTATTAAAAGTCTCCCCTCATCTTTGAACTATATATATATATATATATATGGTTAATATTAAAAATCTCCCCGTTAATATTAAAAATCTCCCCTCATTTTTGAACTATTATTGGATGTATAGTTACAAATACTTTTATTTTAGAAACCTCCACAATGGACTAACATCATTAGCATTCCGTTTGTGTTGATTGAGTTTGACCATTAAAAAGTCTAAAATATTTCTATTTAAGCTTCAATTGTATGAATTGACCATTATACTCTCATACTTTTATCAATTAAATTAATAAAATGATATAAATGGCGGGAATGTTAACTTGCAAATGAGAAATTATTTTGTGGACAGTTTTATACCTAATAATAACAAAATTACAAATGACGTTATTTTTTGTTGATTGGTTTATTTTCAATGCTTTTGGTTCATTTATAATTTTGTTATTTATAGGGATAAAATTGTCCATAAAATAACTTTCCTTTGCAAGTTAATATTCCAGCAATTTGTATCATTTTATTAATTTATTTGATAAAAGTATGAGGGTATAATGGCCAATTCATATAATTGAAACTTAAATAGAAACATTTTAGACTTTTTAACGGTCAAACTCAATCAACACAAACGGAATGCTAACGGTATTAGTCCATAGGGGAGGTTTATAAAATAAAAGCATTTGTAATTATACATGCAGTAATAGTTCAAAGGCTAGGGTAGTTTGTTAATATTAACCCATATATGTATCGACATGGCAAAGTGAACCCACTTGTTTGCGGCAAAATTGTCTGGCTTTAAACCTTGAAAAACCCTAGCATGCGTTGAAGAAGAGACAGCAAAGCAACAACAACCACAGTAAAAATGTCGATAGTAGAAGAAAAACCGTTGGCTGTGAATGAAGCCGAAGAAGAACAAGTATTGGCCGTGAATAAAGCCGAAAAAGAAGTAGTATTGACTGTGAATAAAGCCGCCGAAGAAGAACAAGTAGAAAACGAAGACGAAGAAGAAGAGTTGTCGTGGTCGTCGGAGTCTGAAATTGGAGAGGCATTAGATTATTTGGACTCTAAAGACGACGATGAAGCGGTTGATGGGGCTTTTATGCTCAAATCGTGGCGTCCAAATGCGCATGGAGGGTTTCACACTCGCCCCAATTCGTCTACTCTTCAACCTATTTCGAATAAGAATCAAAGATTCACCAATCACATTCGAGCTTCTCCTTTAGAGGTATTTGTAGTGTTTATATACAAATCTTGTTCTTCATGTGTGTGGTTGTTTTAAGCCAAAGTGACGATGTTGCAGGAATGGGAGGGGAGGATGGATGTTGGCATGTCAAATTCTGTAACAACCGCCATTCGTGGGAGTGTTAGAGACATGGCTATTGGAAAAACTAGAACTACTGAGAAAGCAGATCGTGCAACTGTTGAACAGGTCAAAAATTTCTTATTTTTCAGATTTTTGGCTGCTGGATGTGCCTTTTCATGTGTTAACTGTATTCATATTAACTAATTTGTTATGTTGTTTGTTCTTTTGTCTTTGTTCGTCTCAGGCCATTGATCCTAGAACTCGTATGGTTCTATTCAAAATGTTAAATCGGGGTGTATTTCATGACATTAATGGCTGCATTTCAACTGGAAAAGAAGTATGTAGTGCAACATCTCTTTGAATTTTGCATTCATAGTCTTAAATTCCATCTATTAAACATTCTAATTTCATGGCTACTACAAGCACCAATTTCAGCTGTCATGAAATCTGCATTATGGCTAATGTGCCCGCTGCATCTTATCTTTAACCTCAATTTGACAGGCAAATGTTTATCATGCTACAAAATCTAATGGTCAAGAACTAGCAATCAAAGTATACAAGACTTCTGTTCTGGTTTTTAAGTAAGTTACTCTTCATTTCTGGTTTATAAGTAAAGTTATGTGCTAATTAGTATTTAGTATATGTTTGTTCTATAAATTTCTTAAGATTACTTTCGAAGAATTTAAGGAGTTGTAGTCCTTAGGATAATCAACATGGACTGCCCTTGATTTTCTCTTGACAATAATATAGAGTTTGTTAGAATTCCATGTGTTGGGTTTGAACAGGGTATGGATAATTTTATATGTGCTAACAGTTGCCACATGATGAAATATTCATAAAAAATAGACAACATTGCTAATGGTCATTATGTATCTGTATTGTTTCTTGATTTGTGCCACTGCCAAACTTCTTCATCTTTTGTTGTCAAAATATCATTTGTTTTCTTTTGATGATACTGTTGTGGAGGTATGTGCTTCATTTTAATACATTCTTGGCTTACAGTTCCATATTCTTAGTAAAATTTGACTTCCATGTTACAGTGTGGTATATTGTGTTGTAGTTGCATCTATACTCTATTATTTTACACTTCTATAAAACTGTTCTTTCTGTGCAACACATGCAGTTTATTCTCTTTACAAAATTTAACTGCATATGTGCTCCTTTTCAAGATAATGTTGTTTCATGTACCTGTATGATATGATCTAACTTTTTGTTTCTGAAAAACTTCAGGGATCGAGATCGGTATGTGCAAGGTGACTACCGTTTCCGATATGGATACTGCAAGCACAATCCCAGGAAAATGGTGAAAACATGGGCTGAAAAAGAAATGAGAAATCTTATGAGGTATGACTGACATTTTTTTTTTTTTTATCTGACACCTTTTTTATTTTTCATTTTATTTTTTATGACAAACACAATGTTAAATGATCATAGATTCATAATCTCTGTAAGTTATATAATTGCTGTCAAACCTTTTTGCTTACTGTACATGAGTGCAAGACATTATATTGAGTTGGTTATCTGTAGTAAGTTGTTAAAAATGCATCAACCCTGCTGGGGAAAGAATGACCCTGTGAACATACTTTGAAGCTGGGTTATAGTCCAAATCAACATAGTATGACATGAGTTTTAGCACTGCTATGTGATATTTAATATGCTTTGAATTTCGCAGGCTTAAGACAGCTGGAATAAGGTGTCCAACTACATTTATTTTGCGACTTCATGTTCTGGTCATGGAATTTATAGGTATTGGGTGTGTGCGTGTGTATGTGGCTTCATTCTTATCCATTGTCATGTAGAAGTTTGGTTCTAGGATACCTTAGTAAGTATAAAGTTGTAATGCTTAGCCTGGTCATTATTTCACTAGGTCATACTTTAAACTCGAAAAATTTAAGTGCTGCAACCTTCTGCACTAGCTCAAAATAAATAAGTTGATTGAAACAGTATTCTAATGTGGTTGAATCTCTCATTCTCTCCTATATACTTTATGCATCTCCAACTTAATTGGCATCTAATAAACATGTCACTTCATATGTTGGCAGTTATTGCAGACATTACCGATCCCTAATATACATTATCTACTCTGTCTGAGTTTTTATTTACTTTAAAGGATATTTGTTGGCATTGTTCATAGGTTCTTTTGCCCTTCTTACACCTTAGTGAATGGAGTGTTTAGAGTTTGTAAAGAGTACTTCGACATTCTATGATTGACTTTTTCTTGGTAATATTATGTGTTACAGGAAAGGCTGGTTGGGCCGCTCCTCGTCTTAAGGATGCTGCTCTATCTTCAGACAAGTTGCGCGAAAGTTATGTAGAGGTGAGTCCAGATCGTTGTTGTTTATGTTATATGTTACAGAGGTAATATTCATACATATGTAGGCTAGTAGGCTAAGTTAAACCTGCTGTCTAGTTATATGGCCACCTTACAACATTTAAGGAGGTCAAATAGTGAGTTCTCTAGGGATGATTACGTCTTGTGAAATATCAACATGATTATTGCTTTAATTTGGTATTGTTGGTGTTGAATTAACAAAGGATTCAAGCATCAGATTTCTTTAAGCTACTACAGAGGATTTATTTTGGTAATTTGATGCTTGTTTCTGTGGTTGCTCTAACCTTTTAGCTTGTCTCTGGCAGATCATAGTTGTAATGCGGACATTGTATCAGGAGTGCAAACTGGTGCATGGAGACCTCAGTGAATATAATATACTTTATTTTGAGGTAACAATTATATATTCTTCAGTGAACAAATTGCATGTTTTTCTTCCAGGCTTTTTTATGGACTCTAGAAAAAGAAATGAAAAAAGAAAAAGAACTGTGATTGAATGTGCCTATACTTATCCTGCCATGCTGCCTTGGTGGTAAAGGACTAAAGGCATTTGTACTAATGGCATAGGCCTTTGGCATCAACTGGAAAATACAAGTAAAATGCATAGTGCCATAGTTAACAGTGGAAATGTAATTGAACTTCATCCTGCTCAACAGGGGCACTTGTATATCATTGATGTCTCTCAATCAGTAGATCTTGACCATCCGCATGCTCTTGATTTTCTGCGTGAAGATTGTGTACATATATCTGTAAGAATTCTATATCTCTCTTTTCTTTCCTCCTTCCCCTCTCCCCTTAATCAGAGAAATGATTCAATTAGTAATTTGGACATCTATTTTGAGAATTAAAAGGTGATTTTGATTAGAATACAAGTTATTTAGGCATTTTTGATTCACAGGATTTCTTTAAGAAACATGGAGTAGCCGTTATGACAATTCGCGAGCTATTTGACTTCATAGTTGACCCATCCATCGCAGATGATGCTGTGGACAGTTATTTGGAAAAGGTTTGATGCCTTATTTTCTTTAGATTTTTCTATCAAAATTTATGGGATCACTGTCTTGACCTTTTGTATCTTATATCAGGTTCAACAGAAAATTTTGACCAGAGGAGATATATCTGCTGAGGATGAAATTGCAGACTCTGTTTTTGTTCAGGTTAGTTGAAGGAAAACATAACAATTTCATCTTGTAGCTGGAAATTTCCTATCCTTTCCCACACTGAAAAAATTGAAGATTCAAGAAGCTGCTATTAAATCATAATGTTTGTGTCCAAGTTAACAATTAGGGACCAGAGCCTGATCTGCTGTTCACACGATGATAATTTAGTTCAGTTTAGTGCTATTTTATTTTGGAGATATTTCCAAATTTCAGATATCAAATAGCTTAGTTCCCTTGAACCATCAATCTTGAAGAGTAGAGCACGTGCTTTTTACAAGTACAAATGCACATTTTAAATGTCTAAACTAAAGTTGTTATGTAGGATTGCTGGATTGGATTACAGTGTTGAAACTAATATAATTTCTTTGCATTGGAGATATATCGAGTCAAATGAAGATTGAATTTGCAGGACAAATTTTAACTTTTTTTTCCTCTCTTTTCAGTCATATATTCCGAAGACCCTAGAACATGTCAAAAATGCTGAGGCGGATGTACAACGGATAACAAGTGGCAAGGATACAGGAGATTTATACTATAAGACTATTACAGGACTCAAGGATGCACTTTCCAGAGTTCAACCCTCTGCAGAAAATAAAGAGCAGCAACTAGATGTGAATCATGTAGAAGAGTCCTCCATTAATCCCACTGTCCATTCTAATTCTTCCGAGTCTGAAACCGAATCTGAAACAGATGGAGAAGAAGAAAATTCAACATCTGAATCTGAAACAAAGACTCCTGCGGAAAAGAAAGCTGCCAGAAAAGAGAATAAAAAGAAAGTAAAGGAAGAGAAGAGGGAAGCTCGGAAGAATAAAGTCCCCAAGGCTGTGAAGAAGAGAAAGAAAAAAATATCCAAAGCCCACAAGACAAGGTAGAAGAAAGAGAAGCAATTTCGCAGCCATCGCCTTCTATATGGAACAGGAAGGCAACGATTTTGATACCTCAGCCACAGAATTTACATTATTTATTTTTCTTTATATGGGTGTGCAGTACATTTTGCTGCGTTCACAGAGGGTGTAATTGGATAATTAATGCTTACTTGTATAGCTCCTTTGTTTTTAGAAATATCCTAAGTCACTAATGAAGATGGCCGATGCCATCGGAGATTCTTTAGAAAGGTAATATTGGTAAAAACAGGGGGCAGGAGTTCCTTCTCACTAATGATTAGTGACCAAAAACAATTGTATGTTACTATTTGATTCTATCGATTTCTTGAAATAGGAAGAATTCTGCATCCATCAAAACATATTTTTGAGAGTTTCAAAAAAACACACAAGTAAAACTATATGTGAGAAGAAATTTAATAGGACTGCTGTTTCATTACATTTGTATATTCATTCAATAACATCTATCATTTTAACTTGTGGAATAAGAATTATGTGGTAAACTCGCTCAATTAAAGCTTTACTTCATATTGTGGATGTCCGTAGGAAGAAATTGTAATTGGTAAGAGGTTTTTATTAGCTACGGTCTAATGCGGTTTGGTGGTGAAATACTTTATTTGAGGATAATGTAATGTTCGAGTCTGCCGTCTTATTCAATATTGAGTCTATCAGACCTGAAATTTGTACGTTAGGTCCTTAGAATTCTAACCGGTTAGGTCCCTAGAATTCTAATAAAGATCTGAAGAAATTTTTTTCAGGACTAACTTGATTAGAGAAGGATCCACATATATATATATATATATATATATAAGATTTTATTGTTTTGGTAATAATTTTAATGTGGAAAATTATGTCAACTCGAAATAGGAAAGATTGATATTTAGGATTTGATGGGTTTTTAAGAATTATTTACTAAAACCAAATTAAATTGAAATTAAATTACTTGAATTATAGGCTACGACAAACGAGCGAAACCCCATCGTTTTATCTTGGTAAATTCCATCCCGCGAAACGCTGCCGTTTGGTGTGGAGAGACTGAAACAAGCAGAGCAAGAACAGGTCCGCCGAAAACCGTCGTCGCTGGAAGAAAAGATGACGAACTCAACCGAACAAACCCTAGAAGGAGAATTGAGACCATCGCCCACTGAAAACCCTAACAACAACAACAATAATCAGCATCAACAGCATGACCAATCTCGAGAATGGCAGCCGATGGCTCGAGCTTGGGTAAGCGCATTCCCCGAAGGCCAATCCGTGACGGGAAGCCAAGTCGAAGTCTGGCTCGACTCCAATTTCGGCTCCTTACCAGCCGACCTCCAATCCATGCCTCGCTCTGACATCATCGATCGTCTTCTCTCTATCCAAGACGTCATCAAACACCTCAATCAAGTACTGTACTACTATAAAACCATTTTTTTTTTTTTTAATGTAAAATAATATTAATATGGCCCTCTATTAATATTGTTAAAATTATGTATTTGAAAGGAAAAAGTAGTGAATCAGGTTGATCCACCGGCTCGATTTCAACGGACGGATCAATGGATACCGGTTTATGCATGGTTAGAATCTTTGGATCAAGATGAGGCGGTCAAATCCAAAGATATTTCTGATTGGTTGGACGCGAATCCACAGTTCAAAGATCAGTTGTGCTCTAGACATTCCAGATACCATTTGATGCATTATATCAAAAAGTGTCATTTGAAGATACTTAAGAGGAGGGAAAGGAAGGTACTTGTTGCTTCTTTTATCTCATCCTTTTCGCTTCTACTTGTACCAACTTGCTTTATTTGTGCTGTTTATGGATTTCGAAAGCTTATTGTAACATTATTAAGGATTGAGGGAGGAAATTGTATGTTTTTATTGGTTTTGACCTTTTAAGATTGATCTTTTAAGTTGTCATTATGGATTTCAGTTGTGTATTTTGAATTTCGATGTTGTTTATCGTAATGCATTGATCTTTTATGTTGTCATTATAGATTCAGTTGTGTATTTCGAATTCGATATTGTTTAATGCAATGTTGCTGCTTTACGTGTGCAGGGCTTGCAACAGTCAGGCAAAGAGGCTGCTCTTCCCAACAAAGAGACTGCTCTTCCATTTCAGAAGACAGTTGTGACTAAACAACCACCGCCTCTTCCAAGTATGGCTTTTTTAGTTATTTATAATTTTATTTTAGTTTTGCAGTGGGAAAAAAAGTTAAAATTGAAAGGACTCTGCTGTAAAAAGTGACATGAAACCTGATTTGAATGCAAGAGGCAAATTAAACACAATTTTGAAATGATATGTAGATATAAATGAATTATTTTGTTGGGGTATCTGGTAGGACTTTGTCTATATTTAGTATATTAATAAGCTGTCTCATTTTTCCCTTCATGCTAAGATACTACTTCTCTGTGTTTTTGTTGTCAAAATTTTGCTTCTTTGATGGGATTATGGGGTTCGTTCAGTAATTGTGCAATCACTGCATGCTAACTGTATTATGTGCTGAGAACTCTTCTACTTATTCAGAATCGGAGTTTTATAATAAAATTCGAAGATGGTCCCCAACTAGGACATATTTTGTTACTAAAATATTCATTTTCTATTGCTTTCCTTTTGGAATTAATATTTAGTCTCTGTTGTGTGGTCTGCGAATCACATCTTTAGTTTTCACTCTGCATTTTTTTTTTCCTAAAAATTCACTTGTGGTAAATAGGCCTTTCCTTTTTGTCGGAGGGGAGTCCTCCCTTGGATGGAGTTGAATTTTCAGCCCTTAAAAGAAAAAAATAGAAGTAATAGAATGGGAGGCTAATTAAGGTTTCCTAGGAGTTCTCGTGGCATGTGCTATTCATGTATTTGAAGTTGCAAGTGTCCAAAGTTCACCTTACCATTTCAACTATTCTTTTTTCCTCTGCTTGTTTTGTGTTGGTTAAATTGGATAAAATGATTCTTTAAATGGGTAAGTTTCCACAATGTAAGTGAATTTAGTTAGTAACCGATGATGATGATGTTCAGTGTCGATAATTGATGTTTCTTTATATCACATGTTGTTTCAATCTTTTGGTTAAGGGTGGATATAAATAACTGTATTCAAGTTGCTATCATCAACCGTTAATCATCTATATGTACTTGTAATTGCACTTAAGGATTGTTGTCTTAGTTTGTTTACCGTAATGCAATTCACTATTTAAATGTTGTCCAGGTAATCCTTTGCATAATATTCCCAAAGATAGCGAGTTGTACGCAGCTAAAAGAGATGAAGCTCTTCGGAAATATGAGATGTAAGTTAAATCATTTAAATCATTATATAATCACATGCTATGTTACAAATAACTTAACTGAAGTTTGCCGACTAATAATTTTGTTAAATTATCAGCCTAGTAGAATTGGAAAAGAAGCTTTCCCCAATGTTTTTGAAGCAGCCTGACGTAAAGAACTGAAGCTATCTTGAACAGTATAGATATCTGTCTAGACAGATTTGCAAACTAGCACAGTTAGGCTAATGTATTTTTGCAGGTCATGTAACTTCTTGTAAATGACTAGCTAAGAGTATTTTTTTTCTTATTAGTTTTTATTGAAGCTTAAATTTACATATGTTTATCTCTTCTCTATTGGAATTGTGGTCAGACAAATTTACATATTATAATATTTTCTCCAAATACAATGGATGTGTGAAGTGTGACTGTCCCAAGTATTTTGACATTTGTACTTCAAAGAAACTTCAGTGGTGGACGGCGGCCTTATAGTAAGAGCCAATCACTTTACGTCGCTCTCACATTCCATATGATTTTGTATCTAGGCATGCCTTATTATCAAAACTTCCTCCTTAGTTGACGATGAATTAAGGTTGATGAGATGAGGTTGGTGGAAATGTCTATCGCGCTACACTATTGTAAGAGCCCATCACTTCACGTGGTGTGCTCATTATTTAGGTATGACTTATGCTATGACGACACACCTTATTATCAAAATTTCCTCAATAATTGATAACGAAACAAGGTTGGTTTAGTGGATATATCCCTTGTAGTAGCTACACTAGTGAGCAAAATGGTTGTGTCTTCCACTAATATTTTTAAAAATGAATAACTCTGCTTAACTGGTCTCTATTTTCTGTTCTTGGAATTTGCCGGCAACAAAGAAGAGTGCATATATATTGTAATGTATTGAAATTGATAGTATCGACTATCAATCTATGGTGCGAGTTTTTAGCTGGGTATATTCGATGAAACTAACAACTAAAGTCTAAGAGTTGACTTGATCGTCACATCAAAGATTAAACCAGAATATATTTTAATTATTGATAAGAAATATGTTAACAAAACTAATTTAACATTATATATAATCGATCAAAAGATACTAAAAACTCAAAAGTCACACACGCCACCACCCCCCCAAGGCCTTCTTTTTCTCTGAAGTTTCATACTTGAAAAAGGACTTGTAACATTTGTTTGTGTTGTTGGACCAGTTGGGTCACTCTAGAGTTTTGTAATGGAGAGTTTGCTGTTGTCTCTGATAAATCTATTGATACTTTTGTGTCTACTGCAATGTGTGAAGCTGGGTCCAGTAATAGTAGCTGTTGCAGCTCATAGTGAGGATGTTGGTGTTCAACCACTCTCCAAGATTGCCATTCACAGGGCTGTTTATGCTCTTCAGGAAAATGCTTCTATCAAAGCCTCCCCAATTGTTCTTGGCTCCAAGGTAATAATTTTTTCATAATACAACAACAATAATATGCATACAACTATACAAGTATTTGTAATATATGGTTATGCAAAGTTAGAATCCAGAGTCTTATTTGGTTCATGTGTAGGGGGAGGATTCTCAATGGATAACCGTGGAACTCGAATCGCCTAACCCTTCTCAAGATGATTGGGTTGCGGTATTTTCGCCTGCAAACTTCAAGTAATGTCTACTTACTGTGATTTGTGAAGCCGCTTGTTGTTTTCTTATTACATTTTCTGAACACTAGAGTAAATTGCATATTTGCATGAACAGCTGACATTCACATAGATACACCAGGCCCCCTTTTTTTTTTTTTTTTTTTTCCTATTTGTATTGTCTAACTTGTAGATTGAGGAAGTTATTCTATTGAAACAGTTCATCTATCTGCCCACCTGATGAATTCTTCCTACAATCTCCATATATATGCACAGCTCCAATAAAGGTATGTGGTACTACTGCAATGTAAATTTTGTTTGAACTTGGTAAGTGTATTATGGAGTGACTTGAATTTTAAAGACTCTGATCAATGCTATCTATAACCTCTCTCTTTGCAGTACAAATTTGCCAATGAATCCAACTTTGGATACACTAAAACTGGCAAAACATCTTTGAAATTCCAACTGATCAATCAACGGTCAGATTTCTCATTCGCATTGTTTGCAGGCGGTCTGTCAGAGGTATATATATATATCTTTCATTTTTCTCTTCTATTGTCATACATTTAGCTTTTGGTTTTTCAAAATGGTGGCACTTCAATTTTACACTAATGATGCCTTGTATATTGCAGCCAAAACTGGTGGCAGTTTCAAATGTTATAAGTTTTGCGAATCCAAAGGCACCTGTTTATCCACGTATTTCGCAAGGGAAATCTTGGAATGAAGTAAGCTTATGTTATATAACAATATCTATTAGTTTTCCTTGAACAAATTGGATTAATATAATTAAGTAGTGATATCTTTTATTTATTGTTTATGTGAACGTAAATGTAAATTGAAATGATCCACAGATGACTGTAACCTGGACAAGTGGTTATAACATTGATGAAGCTGTACCATTTGTTGAATGGGGTCTCAAAGGAGCTATTCCAACACAGTCACCAGCTGGGACATTGACATTTCATCGCAACAGCTTGTGTGGTATGATCCATGTCCTCTGCTGTTCAACTAGCACTCAAATCTTTGTTACGAAAAATGTTTGAGAATTGAAAGCTGCGGTAGTAACATGATTTTTTTTATCATAATGTGCAGCTCCACCAGCAAGAACGGTTGGCTGGCGTGATCCAGGGTTCATCCATACAAGTTTTCTGAAAGATTTGTGGCCAAACTCATTGTATTCATCTTAACTGGAGAATTGCATAGCTTAAATTATGCTAGGGAGACTGATAAATTGTATCTAATGCTCTGAATTGCTTGTTCAGGTACACTTACAAGCTTGGTCATAAATTACTTGATGGGACTTATATCTGGAGCAAGACCTATTCTTTCAAGTCATCACCTTTTCCCGGGCAGGACTCATTACAGCAAGTTATAGTATTTGGAGACATGGGAAAGGTAATAGCAGCAGAATGTGTTTGAAAGAGTGGGAAAATGAAGAACATGTTTTTTCCTGCAACAAATAAATGAAGATTCTTTCCACATATTTCAGGCAGAGCGTGATGGTTCAAATGAGTACAGTAATTATCAGCCAGGCTCACTTAATACTACAGATCAACTCATCAAGGACTTAGATAACATCGACATAGTTTTCCATATAGGAGATATGGCATATGCAAATGGATACATTTCACAGTGGGACCAGTTCACATCTCAGGTGGAGCCCATTGCATCAACTGTGCCATATATGGTTGCAAGGTTTGTGTCTCCATTGTTGTTACTTGGTACTACTAGCATATATAATGACGTCTTAGCCTTATTGGTATAAATTAATGCTACTTTCCAAAACTTACACTGTGTTATTCTCCTTGTAGTGGCAATCATGAACGTGACACCCCGAACACAGGATCCTTTTATGATGGTAACGATTCTGGTGGTGAATGTGGTGTGCCAGCTGAGACCATGTTTTATTTTCCTGCTGAGAACAGAGCTAAGTTTTGGTAAAACACATAATTTCGTCTCCACGTAATCATGTCAAAAGCACATTAAACACTTGGGATTTGACAAAGATGATTCAGAGTTAAGATATATAATTGTTGTCCTTTACAGGTATTCAACAGACTATGGCATGTTTCACTTTTGCATAGCTGACAGTGAACATGACTGGAGGGAGGGTACCGAACAATACAAATTCATTGAGAGATGCCTTGCATCAGTGGACAGGAAGCAACAGCCTTGGTTGATCTTTGCTGCTCATCGTGTTCTCGGTTATTCCTCTTCTTACTGGCAGCAAGCCACATTTGGGGAGCCCATGGGAAGGGAAAGCTTGCAGAAACTTTGGCAAAAGTACAAAGTGGACATTGCATTTTACGGTCATGTCCATAACTACGAAAGAACATGCCCGATTTATCAGGTATTCAATAAGATTTTTTTTCGATTCCAGTCCACATAACACCAATCACATGCTAAAGTTTGTTACTTCCAACAACATTCTTAAAACTGCTTAGCATATTGAATTATCATTATGATCCATAAATTTTCATACAATGCAGCATCAGTGTGTCAGCACAGAACAATCTAATTATTCAGGCACTGTGAACGGAACAATCCACGTTGTTGTTGGTGGGGGTGGGAGCCATGTATCGAAATTTGGCCCATTACAACCGAGCTGGAGTGTATATAAAGATGCAGACTTCGGATTTGTGAAATTGACAGCATTCAACCACTCATCACTTCTGTTTGAGTACAAAAAGAGCAGTGATGGAAAAGTTTACGATTCTTTCACCATTTCAAGGGATTACAGGGATGTATTGGCCTGTGTACATGATGGCTGTGAACCAACTACTTTGGCTTCATGAACTACTGATTTGTAGTATGGATTCGGATTACAATGTCTGTCTGTGTTTAGTAATAATGTGTCTTTCTAGCATCCTCTCTTGTAGTCTTGTGTACATTTTGCATTCATTGATATGGTGATTTGGTGTGCCTCAATCTGTTTAGAAAGGGATTTAGCATGCCTTTACCTTAATCCATTTTCCACATCATCAAAATGTCTCCAACAGAAGTAGTACTTCAAAAGTAAACTTGACAATTGAAAAAATTGACAGAGTTGAGGTAGTGCAATGGTAAGCTCTTCGAGAGTGCCGAGGAGCATAAAAATGAAACTTCAGGTACCATAGATTTTTATGTATTTCATCATCTTAATCAGTTTTTATTTATTTATTTATTTATTTTTTAAATCTGACATTAGATGGGTTAGAGGGCTACCGAGACCTACTAAGATCAAACACTATAATGTGACCGAATGTCTTCTTCTGTAATAGGAAGAAGTCGGCTCCTATCATCGGAAGAGGTCTTCCCACATTTATTGCGATTTTATGGGTAATAGTGACACGATTTATATAAAGTGTCCATATTTAAACCTTGTTAGGTCTCTGGCCACCAAGACAATGGGCCTAAACCGTTTGATACGGTAGCATTTGCAACACACTTTGCAATATATTACAACATGTGAACGTGGAACTCTAATGGCGCGTTTACAACACATTTTGCTGTAGATTACAAAATGCTAAAATTGTGGTTTTCACATTTGATAATGTTAAAAATGTGGAAATTGTCATAAATAACCAATTGAAATTATTGTTTTTTATTTTTAACATCCTCTCATGTAAGAATGGGCATTGGGGAAATGAGGATGGATATTGGTTCCCTAATCCCCATCCTTATTTCCCAACCCCTTCCCCCATCCCCATTTCCCCATTTGGGGAAAATGGGGATGAGGGAGTTTGGGGTAAGGTATCCCTATCACCAATTTTTTTTTTTTTTTTTTCCAATCCGATAAAACCTCCATAAATTAATACACGATAAATTAATAATCTTTATAATATAATAATTTTTCCAGTCTCGACTTGAGCCAATGTGATAAATTAATAATTTTGATAAATTGATAAGATAATAATTTTCAGAAAACCACTATATAAATCTGTGGTCCCATTCATATCATAAATTAATAATTTGCTAAAATTATAAATATAATTTACTATCATATTTTCTTGAAATATGACTATTGTTGCTTCTTTTTTTCTTGAAATTCAAATCTATTTGAATCTTATTTCTAATTTTTCTTAATACACCTAGAAGTTTTGGAGTTGAATTATCAAACTGGAAGAAAAAATTATGAAGTGTTGTTGATGCTTTGAGTGCATAATGGAATTAGTTTATTTATTTATTGAATTAATGTATTTTTAGTTGAATAATGATTTAGATGAGTTGAATCTTTAGTTGGTTATTTGTATTATTGTATATATATTGAATCATACATGCACTCTATAAATTAATAAATTATTAATGGGGCATGATCCATGACCCCATTTTTTTACACAATATTTTATTTATTGTCCATTGGATTTTATTTATTTGGATGGACAAAATTCAATGATATTTAATCTTTCTTTTTCTTTCTTCATTTAATATTTGTTTTTTCTCTCCCTTATTTATTATTATCTCTCTCCTTTTTTTCTTTATTTTTTTCCTTTTCAATGTTTTTTACTTTTTTCTCTCTTTTAATTTTTTATCTCTTTGCCTTTTCACATTTTTATTTTACCAATATCAACGTTGACCATTGATATCAAAGAAATTTTTTGTAATAAATTATTAGCATTTCTTTTATATTCTTTCAAAAGTTAGGAAAAAAAAAAGAGAAGTTAATTACCAGGAAAAAAAAAACTTCAACTAAAATTTATGACTGTACTACATTCAACTAATAATGAAAATTTATTGAACTGCATATTTTCTCATACGAGTTTTAATGACATATGACAACTCCAAATATCATATAATTACTTATTTTTACTTCTTTGATATGATTTCTATCTTAAATCATGGAGATATTAAGTTTTCTCTTTCTAAATTTATGCAAAAATTATTGCATCTAATTGTTTTTTAACCAATTTAAAACAAAAATTGTTTATAAACTGTCATACCAAATACATTAACAAAGTCAATATTAGTGAAAATAATACTGTTTGTCAGTTTTGAAAAATCACATTATAAGAGTGCACGAAAAGATAAAACAAAAAAGTTAAAAAATAAACAAAAAATAAAATTGGAAGAGGAGAGTGAAAAACCAACCGGTGATGCAACAATAAAATTTCTAGTTTTATGTCAAAGTAATAGGAGGGGAAAAAATAAATAAGATTAGTATAGAAAGAGAGAAATAAAAAAGAGTGAAAAGAAATAAGAAAAAAAAAAGTTGAAAGAAAGAAGTTGAAAGAGGAGAAAGAATGGAATAAAATAACAAAATTTAAGAGAGAGAATTGAATAAATAGAGGAGAGAAAATATAAATGTTAAATGAAGAAAGAGAAAAAAGATTAAGGGGGGTGTATTCAACTGGGAATTTGTTGGATTTGATTTGATTTTGTTGGATTTTAGAAATCAAGGTGTATTCAACTCAGATTTCATTGGATTTGTTTGAAATCCAACAAAGTCTGGGGGTATTCAATCCAGATTTCATTGGATTCCAAACAAATCCAACGAAATCTGGGTGTATTGGAAATCCAATGGATTTGGATGGATTTGTTTAAGTGATGGATTTGGTTGGATTTGTTTGGATTTGGAAGGGAAAATTATAAATAGAGAGGTATTTTCCAAATCTTGCCATTTATGCAAAGATTTGGATGGATTTGCTCTGAATCTTCTCTTGCTCAAGAACACAACACACTCTTCTCTTTTCTGCTCAAGAACACAACCCACTCTCTAAAAGTGCAGAAAATTGAGTCTGAATTCGATGATTTTCAAGGTCTCGTAACAACAAATCTGTCCATGATTTGCTTTCTTTTACACGTGATTTTGAGGTTTCGTTTTATTTATATACATATAAACTAATTTGGCGAAATCTATTGTGTTTGGTTGATGAGAAAGTGCAGAAAATTGGTTGATGAGAAGGAAGAACAAAGGGATGAGAAAGTGCAGAAAATTGGTTGATGAGAAGGGAGAACAAAAGGATGAGAAAGTGCAGAAAATTGATGAGAAAGTGCAGAAATTTGGTTGATGAAAAGAAGATTTGGGATTTTGGTTGTCGAAGAAGATTAAGGAAGTTAGGGATTTGGATATGAAATTTGTGTATTTTTTGTCTATAAAACTGGAAACAGTGTTGTATTGAAGCTCTTTGTTGGGTTGGGTCATCAGCAAACTTGGACCAATTGGGAAATCCAAATCCATTTTAAGACAAATCCATTCATTTTAAACTTCAAATTTTTATTTTTATCTTAAGACAAATCCATCCAAATCCATCCAATTCTACATAACGAAATCCAACGAACTTTTTACACAATTCCTACAAAATCTAATGAAATCCGTGGGATTTGTGAATTCCACTGAAATCCATCACTTAAAACAAATCCATCAAACTCCAATAAAATCTGGGTTGAATACACCTCCCTAAAAATCATTGAATCTTGTCCATCCAAACAACTAAAATCTAATGGACAAGAAATTGTGTAAAATCTTATGTAAAAAAAATGGGGCCATGGATCTTGCCCCATTATTAATTTATCGATTAATTAATAACTTAATTAATTAATAAATTTTGAATGGTCCAAGATTATTAATTTACTGTAATATGCAATACAAAAAAAAAAAAAAAAAAATTCATTACAAATTCAAATAAAATCTAAATATAAAGTTAGTGAAGTGTTTATAGTAAGGGTTTAAATTGGGAAATGGGGAAAATAGGAAAATTAATATATGTAAGAAATATATATTAATTTTCCCATATATAAAATGCATATATATATTAATTTTTCTATTTTCCTCATTTTTAGATTTCCATATATTATAAAGGTTTTGGGGGAAATCCTATCACCATTTCAATCTGGGAATAAAATTCATTTTCACCCGCCCATTTACCTTTTTTGGGATTACATTTTCCCCAAAATAGGAATGGAGACGAGGATTTTGGGAAAAAATTGCCCACGTGTGACCCGGTGCAAAAATGCCCCCACATGGGAATGGAATCATGGAGAACGAAGATTTTAAAGGTTGTTGAAGACCTTTATTGGATGGAGGGTTATCCTCCTTGTGTTAGGGAAGCTGTTCGGTTAGATTCTTTTGTTTAGTTTCTAATTGTTGGCTTTTCTTTCTTGTTCTGTCTACTATCAAAAAAAAAAAAAAAAGTAGTTAAAAAAAAAAAAATCACATTATCAACGTGCATGTGTCCATGAGATTGGAAGAGCTAAAACAAGACGCACACAAAAAAAAAAAAAAAAAAAAAAAAATTCAAAATCAAAATCAAAATTAGGGAAGTTAATGGTTTCTGTCTCAGAAAGAAGCAAGAAATAACAGAAACCGACACCTACTTTGATTATATATAAACATAAACAGTATCCATTTCTCTGTCTGAACGACAACATATCATCGACAACTGAGAAGGGAAGTTCTTGGTCTCTTGGAAACCAAGCTAATACTTCTCTTCTTCACATATTTCCAGCACGTGCTTCAATCATCTTCTTTTATTTTTATTTTTATTTTTTTATAAAGAAATAGGAAACAATTCCAATTAAGTCAATCCAAAATATACTGGGTATCTAAATGGCATCAATGAGAACCCATTAGTGTTGTTATATATAGGGGTTCCAGTTTCAAAATCAGAGGAATGGAAGAGAGCTTCAAAATGTCTGTGTTTCTCTCGGTGTTTTTGTGTTTCGCAGCTGCAATAATAAGCTCGACTTGGGCTGATTTTGATGTAATTGGAGAGCAACCCCTCTCCAAGATTGCTATTCATAAAACTGTTCTTGCGCTTCACGACTCTGCTTCTATTAGAGCCTACCCTTTCGTTCTTGGTTTAAAGGTAACATTTTTATCTATATAATTATTCTCAAATGTTAATATTTGTGTAGTATGTTTTGTAATTGTTTCTCCAATCAATTGATTTTTTGTTAGAATATTCTACAGTGAAAAAAGAATATTAGGAGAAAGATTAATAATTTATATGGAACATTGAGTTTTATGGTGATTGTTAGTACCTTGATTGGTATTCAGAGACCAATACCCAGGTGGATCTAATTCATTAAAATTTCATGTCATTTAGCTGAGGATTTTAAAACTTACTTTTTTCTTGCTTTTCACTAGCTAGCTGAATTGTGTTTGTCAAATAATAAAAGTGCTTCTAACGTGTGTACAGTTTATCACCCTCTTTTTGATGCATATCATTTCGATTTGGTGATTGCTTAATGTTATCATATCTCTCATAGTATCGGCCATACAACTTGAATGTGCTTACTTAATGACCATAAGCTGATAGCATGCCTTGTCCACAATAAGGTTGATGTATTTGTACTTTGTTTAAATGAAAATTTTAAGTCTTGAACTCGTTATGTTTCTACTGGCGTTTGAGGTAAAAAGTTGATTTGTATTTTTTTATATGATTACAGGCGGAGGATACTCAATGGGTAACTGTGAATCTTGTGTCCCCTGACCCATCGGTGGATGATTGGGTTGGAGTGTTTTCTCCTGCGAAATTCGAGTAATGTCCATCCATGTCCCTCTACAAACTGCTAAAATTGTGATTTATTGTAACTCATATTATTGATTGGGCTTTTTACAAGAACTAAATCTTTCAACAAACTAATTTATCATAACAATACTTGTATGACCAATTTTGTGCTCTTTAATAACTGTATACTTCAGGAATTTTTCATTGCTTATAGTTTATAAATTAGAAAATTTTGATTTTTGCTGTGGCAGCTCATCAACTTGTCCACCAGTTGATGACCCAAAAGAACAGAAACCATACATATGCTCATCCCCAATAAAGGTATGAAGCATGTAGATTGCAATTTGAGATAATAGTTTGAATGTAAAAGATTTGACATGATCTTGTATATGTTTGGTGCAGTACAAGTATGCAAATTATTCCAATTCAAATTATTCAAAGACAGGAAAAGCTACTTTGAAGTTTCAGCTTATAAATCAACGGGGAGATTTCTCGTTTGCATTATTCTCTGGCGGGTTGTCAAGTGTGAGTTTATGTGATTTTCACCCACACTTTCTCAAATAGATCTTCTTAAAGAAGTTTATATATCAATGTGATGCTTCCTACTTCTGTTGCATTCCTTATGCTTTGAGTTCAAGGCATTTTGCTTACATTCTCATTTGGACTAATTCTGCACTTGATTGTTGCAGCCAAAACTAGTGGCAGTTTCAAATTCCATATCATTTGCCAATCCTAAAGCACCCCTGTATCCACGTCTTGCTCAAGGGAAGTCTTGGGATGAAGTAAGTTGGTTTTAATTGATGACTTGATGTATCATTGTTTCATCAAGTTTATTTCAATAGCTTATGGTAGAAGTACATTTTAGGATATTTCCCAAGCTCGCTGTAATTCCTAAATTTTTTCATATTCAGTTGGTTTTAAATCTATCTATTCACAATGTACATCTTTTGTGATAAGTTGATGAAATTCATATATTCATTCGTTTAATTCCATGATGATGCCAATTGTCTAAAAGAGATGCGGTTCACAGTGAAACTTTGCTAAATTAACTTGAGATCTATCATAATTTGTTTTATGTGTCCATTGTTTATCTTATGTCATTTGTTTCTGTGGAGATGTAATACCAATTTATTTGCATCACGCTTTATATGTTGCATAGATGACTGTAACCTGGACGAGTGGCTATGACATTAGTGAAGCTATTCCATTTGTTGAATGGGGTTTAAAGGGAGAGCATAAAATGCAATCGCCAGCTGGGACGTTGACATTTTATCGGAATGACATGTGTGGTAAAATACAATTTTATCTCAGTTTGCGAGCACAAATTCCTCAGATTTTTTACTCTTCTCATCTGTTTCTCAATAAGAAAGTAAACTCTGCGCTTTAGGGTATGGCTCACTACACTAAATAGTGTCCACTGTCCAGTGGACATTTATGTTTGAAATCCCTATAATGGTCACAACAAAATGGAAGTGTCAGATTTTATTGTCCTATTGGCTATTGCAATGATTTATTGCTGAACTGATTAGAAGTTATCTACTAGGCTTACTCTAATCACAAACTCTGCAGAATTACATTACTATCACTGAAACAGTTGGTTGACTGCAGCATAATGGAGTTATATTGTTATTCTGCAGGTTCGCCTGCACGAACTGTTGGCTGGCGTGATCCTGGTTTTATACACACCAGTTTCTTGAAAAATTTGTGGCCGAACTTTGAGTATGCATCTTAAAAGTTCATATTCATTTCCATACAAATATTATAAAGTTGAAGATATTCTTGTTTATAATGCTGTCATAATGGTTTTCCTTTTTCCAGGTATACATACAGGATGGGTCATCTTTTACTGAATGGTTCATATATCTGGAGCAAGTTTTATTCATTCAAATCGTCACCATATCCTGGACAAGACTCTTTACAGCATGTCATAATATTTGGCGACATGGGGAAGGTAGTATTCATAAACCTATACTTATTGTCTCTTTTGTTTGTAGATAGTAAGGAAAACATCTAATAGCACTCATTTTGGTATTCATGTTCAAGAAGAAAAATTGGACGTGTAGTTTGTTAGGTTTTAGAAAATTAAAATTATATTTTTCAGTGGATTTGATGCATTTACTAGTGTTCTCTAAATTTATTTTATGTTCTTTATTAGTTACTGAGATTTTAGTTATAAATTTCCTGTTTTTCAACTATATATCTTACCATGCTACAAATTTTAGAATAACCCTTGGTGTGGGAGCTAGTATTTAAAGACCAAAGAGAACTTACTTATTAGTTGATAATAGATGGTCAATTTATTTTATCACAATTCACTAATAGGATAATTATTTCAGCACTATGGTCATTTTGCATGAACTTGAAGAAGATACACATCATCCTGTAATTAATATTATATTTCCAATATTGAATATTGCAATAAAAACATGATTTTGAACTGTCATTCATTTATCATTTATCAATGAAATTTCATTGCATTCATCCTCTTGTAGGTTACTTGAGAACCTCTATTAAGAATTTAACAGTTAGATGCATGAAAGCCCTTCTCTGGTTGCCTTATAATTTTAGCAATGATCATGTGTTCCTATAAGACTAAATAAGTTAACTGAGCTATTAATTTTTTTTTGCATGTCTTCTAATATTTACAGGCAGAGCGTGATGGTTCGAATGAGTATAGTGATTATCAGCCTGGTTCACTAAACACTACAGACCAACTCATCAGGGACTTGAGCAATATTGACATAGTTTTCCATATAGGAGATCTAACGTATTCAAATGGTTACCTCTCGCAATGGGACCAATTCACAGCTCAGGTGGAGCCTATCACGTCAACTGTGCCGTACATGATTGGAAGGTTTGTCCACTTGCATGTGAATCATTGCCATGCATTTCTATGATTAGTTTTTTAAGCTTAACTTGGTGCACTGGTTGAAGCTTAATGTTCTGATTTCTCCTGCAGCGGTAATCATGAACGCGATTGGCCAAATTCAGGATCCTTCTATGACACCACAGATTCTGGTGGGGAATGTGGTGTGCCAGCAGAGACCATGTTTTATGTTCCCGCTGAAAACAGAGCAAAGTTTTGGTAAATTCTTATTCTGTTAGAATAATTCATTGTTGAAGAATATTAGTTTGACCTATTCATAATTCATTTTCAACCATCAACTTTGGGTTCAGCATAAATGATTATATCAGAACATTATAGCGGAATGCAGCATTAATGGTGGGGATATCTATAGGAGAAAAGAACTCAATCCTGATATACATCAAGAATGTTGTTTCTTGTACATTAACCTTTTTGGTATTCAAAAAGGAAGAAAATCTGCATGGACTTCTTTTTCATACTTTCTCTGCCATTTCATAGTTCATTTTCTTGGGAATCCGAGGTCTTCTTTTGTAACTTCAAGCAAATTTTTATGTGCATTCTTATCCGCTGTATTTCATACTAACTATAGTCTCTAAATGGGCAGGTACTCTACTGATTATGGCATGTTTCACTTCTGTATAGCCGACAGTGAGCATGATTGGAGGGAGGGATCTGAACAGTATAGGTTCATTGAGCAATGTCTTGCCTCAGTAGATAGACAGAAGCAACCTTGGCTGATCTTTGCTGCTCATCGTGTGCTTGGGTACTCCTCCGACTATTGGTATGGTCAGGAAGGCTCATTTGAAGAGCCCATGGGAAGGGAAAGTTTGCAGAAGCTTTGGCAGAAGTACAAAGTTGACATTGCATTTTATGGCCATGTCCATAACTATGAAAGGACATGCCCAATCTACCAGGTATGGACAAGTCAATTTAAAATTCATTTTTCCAGTCCATTGAAATTGGACTGTTTGCTCTATGAACCCACACAACACTACATTCTAGTGTGAACATTATTGTGGGTAAACTTTACTATGATTTACCCCTCTTTGCATCCTATGGCACATCACATTGATGGCTCCATTTGGTGTAGCTTAATAAATTCCAAAATTCATTGCGAATGCAAGTGATTAGCACTGGTAGTTCTCACGTCTCTTAAGGGCTATTTTCCTGAACGAGTAAATTAGTATCGGTTTTGAATGGTTGTATATTTCTGTAAGAAGGTTAGAAAGATATTAATTGGTATAATTTGAACATTAATGAATGGTGTGGCAACTTAAAGAGCTTTGAGGGCTATTGAAAGTTTGATGACTTGATTACGTTATAACTTCACTTTCATTGTAGGCCTCACAATATGTTTTAAGCAAATATTAAGTGCTACGACTTGCTTGATTTGCTAGTCGTTTGAATTTCTCATCTGTTGTATTCCTAGTTCAATACATTTTTCCAACCCTTGAATTACTAATTCTTGGTTATGCTTGTGGCGCAGAATCAATGTGTGAATACAGAAAAACATCATTATTCTGGTACTGTAAACGGAACAATCCATGTTGTCGTTGGAGGGGCAGGGAGTCACCTGTCAAAGTTCAGTGAAGTGATCCCCAATTGGAGTCTTTACAGAGATTACGATTTCGGATTTGTCAAAATGACAGCATTTAACCATTCATCTCTGCTCTTTGAGTACAAGAAAAGCCGTGACGGAGAGGTTTATGATTCCTTCACCATTACAAGGGACTATAAAGATGTACTGGCTTGTGTGCATGATGGTTGTGAAGCTACCACTTTGGCATCTTGAATTATATAATAGATGTGTTGGAAAAAATATACTATCATTGATGTCATTATGTTGTAGCTTGAATTAAATTCTAAAACAATAAAAAAATATGAGATTTGATTGCACAATATCCTTTATTTCTCCATTTTGAGAGCACATGATTTGCCCATACTTACCAAGTCTTGCAAACAAAGCCTGGAGTTGCAATTAAACGTTATGGAAACTTTAATCTTTGGTAATATGAGAGCCCATCGATCTGATACAGTTAAAAGAGTGGTCTATCTAATTTTTCTTCTTCCCTGACCTGTGACCTTTCGCTCTAAAAATGAAGAAACTTCTTCCTACTAACTGTACTGTTTTCTTTAGCGATTTCAAGCTTACCTTGAAATTAATATGCATTCTCCGGTAATCAACCGATCATTTATACATTTCTAAAGTTGTAATTTTGTGTAGATTTTTTGTTTTAACGAAAATTTGTTCAACCCTCATTAAGGGAAAAAAGTTTACATCATTATCAACAAACCAATACACAGAACTATCAGTATTAACAGCATAACTAGCCACATTGTGATCCACTACATTGCAATATCTAGGAACATATGGAATGGATACATCTCTATGAACATATGGAATGGATATGGATATGGATACATCTCTATGAACATATGGAATGGATACATCTCTATATCTTTTCATCAGCAGCCGAACATCTTGAACCACATTCTCAACATTGTTCCGCGAAACAGTCCTGCCATTACACAAGTACATTAACAATCCCTAATGCATCAGACTCAATTTCCAGAGGCAACCGCCCATGAAAAACCTTCGAAGATGGCCTTAGCTTCTGCCACATCCACATAATCCACCCCCTTCAAGCGAACAGCAGCAGCACCCACCAGTAATCTTAACCACCAAACCTGCCAGTACCCAACCTGGTTGCAGCATCAACATTAATCTTGAAAACACCTTCTCTTGGAGCAACCCAGATCTGATTTCTCTCCTTAGCTTCCTTCTCACCATTGCTGCTCTCTGAAGCCCCCTGAAAAGCAGAAATATAGTTCTCAGCTCAACCCCAACAGCCATCATTATCAACAACCTTACCTCCAAGTATGTAAAGCTTGGTTCCTGTTATGCCAAATAAACCAAGCTGTCACAATAAAATGCATCACCATATCCACACCCCGCACATTTAAAACCCACAAAACAAAGCACATCTTTACCATAGCAAAGGTGTCGATAACAAAACTTATCATGATACCAAGTACGAACTGAATCTGTACATAAAATAAAGTAAAACGTTGCTACGCTAAAATAGGTGGGTAGGAATGACAAACTCCCGATAGCGAATCTAAGTTACAAAAGCATCCCAGCACCACAGCAACCTGAGATTTCTTTGAAAAATACCGCTAATCACAGTTACCACCTTCAACCAACCATCCCATATCACGTGGTTTTTTTTTTCTTGATCATCTGATAAGCCAATAGATGCTACCAGATCCTCAATTTTAGGAATAGGATTTACCACATTTGTTTCACTTGCCTCAACGAGTTCCGTGATCACCAAGAAACCAAAGCATGCATTAGTTAGAGTCTTAGAGAGTATCTTAGAGAGTATCTGTACTCTCTAAGATTCTAACTAACATATGATTTCCACACCAAGAAACTTTAGTGATTGATGGTTTCTTGGTGATTACTCAGCTGTTCAGCTGAGCGGAATTCATCAAGGCAAGTGAAACAAATGTGGTGATTCTGTCCATGGACTAGCACAAAGTGATCCAGTAGTGTTAGCTTGGCAACAAAGCCACGGTTGTACAGGTAGCAAATAAAAGTTGTTTGGGGGCTGAGGCTGAGGATGAGGTTGAGGTTGAGCGGGATTCTCCGATTTTCGGATTTTTTTTTTTGGGGGATTATCACTAAAGTTCCTACTTTTTTACGAATTGTCACCTTTTTAAACGTCTTTACCATATTAGTCATATTAGTCATTTGTTTTTTCAAAATACATCATTTTAGTCCATTTAACCAAACAACTAAAAGTCAACTGTAACAGAATATACAAAAATACAATTTTACCCTTTATTGCTATTTTTTTTTTTACAGAAATCTTTATTCCTATTTAATCAAGATAAAATGTCATTTTTGCCCATCAACTTTTTTAGTTTTTACATGTTTTTTCACTTTTACATATAAATGGATTGTCCAAAATGTCCTTATTATTAAATGTTATTTACCAAATTTATCCTCAATTATATGTTTTATTGCAAAAAAAACCACCACTGCTTAAATGTATGTTGTTCAACTGTATTAAATTTAAATTTGTGTATAAAGTGGGTTGTCAAATGCATTCTTTTCAACTTTCATTTTCACTTTTCTTTCCTATATCAAGTCCAAAATCTGGTCAGAAATCTTTTTTTTTTTTCTTTCTATTTTTCCTTTGTATTCCATCATATGTCCATCAAGTATATGCTTGTGTTCCTGTGGATGAGCTATATTCTCACAGTACTCTCATGAAAATAATCAAGAAAAACAAATAAACCTAACATAGAATTTTTGAAATAAATATACAAAAACCTAGTTTTCCAAAAATAAAATACAAAAACCTAAGAAAAATGAGAGATAAAAACAACACATAAAAATAAATTTAAATACCCGACATTCAAACCAAAAATAAACCCATGAAAACACTCAAAGAATCTTATCAAAAAAAGAAAAAAAAAAACACCCAAAGAAAAAAAAAAAAAAAAAAAAAACCTAACATAAAAACTCTAACAAAAAACTGTTGTAATCTTACTTCTAATTTGTGCCTAAGTGAAGCTTCTTGGACTAGAGAAAACTCGCCGAACCGAGTGAAGCTTGTTGGAGTGGAGACCAGAAATAAAATATTTAGATAAGAGAGAAGGCAGATGTTTGCTTCATCAAATAGGAAGAGAGACGAAAATTTTGGATATTTGGGACCACTCTCAAAACCCTTGCTTTTGTCTTTTAAAATTAATTTCCCAGATCCCTCTTTTTTGTCTTTTCAAATTCTCTTTTTTATTTTTTCAATTTTTTTATTATATTTAATATGACACATGTCAGAAAACTTTTTAATTAATGAGCATGTGTCAGAAATTTAAAGTTTAATGCATTAATGACTAAAATACCCTTGGATCCGTTATCTTTGACTAACTAGTGACTAACGGAAGGACTAAAGTGATGTATTTTAAAAAAACAAGAGACTTAAGTGACTAATATGACAAAAACATTTAAAAAGGTGACAATTCATGAAAAAGTAGGGACTTTAGTGATAATCCCCTTTTTTTTTTTTTTTTTTTTTTTTTTACTTCTTTGCCAAGTCAGAGGAGCTTTTACATGTGTACATATATAGGTGGGTATTCATCTAATTATTGTGTGTGTGAGCTTTTAATATTCAAGTTTATTAGGGTTTTTAGAAAGCTAAGTACTGCTAGTTAGATCATTAGGGTTTTGCAGGGCTAAGCTAAGCCACAGCTAGCTAGGGTTTGTTTATGCATGGTTTTGGGTTCTGATACGTCCAGCCATTAAAACAAACAAGTTTTACCAGTTACAGGGTGTCTGTGATGACGAGATCACTACGTACTATTGATTGCTCTCTATGTGTTTTCAATTTTTTTTTTTTTTGAAAAACTATAAATTAAATTAATTATGAAATTATTTACTGTGCAGTTTGGTGTGGTGGCCTGCCACCATTATTAATTAGAACAAACCCAAACCACTTGGGGAAAGTTGTATACAAGGAAATAAATATCGAAAGAAACACCGAAATATTCACCGATATATCCATATTTTGGAGGGATCGATATCAAAACAGATAAATATTGAATATCCGATAGAATATTCGGCCGATTTCGAAATATCCATATTGTGTGAATTTCATCTTAAAAATCCATAGATATTTTACAAATTATTAAAAAATATATATATATATATATCTTAAACACTTAAATTATTGTTCAAATAATATAGATTGAAATTTATTTTAGACGAAGCATTACCAAATTTATAAAAATTTCCAAAACAATAGTTAATAGTAGAATTATTGAAGTAGAATTGGATAAAGAGTGAATGTGTAAAACATGTCTTGCTATCTTTTGCTAAAGTTGAAAGCAATCTGAAAAAAAAAAAAAATCCCGTTAATTATGGATGGAAACAATGCTCCATCATTGCATGCAATAACAGTTCGCAAACTGTCATAAACAATATCATCTTCTGTTTGTGAAAGAAATGGGTTCACATTTGTTTTAATCCATAAAAATAAAAAAATAAAAAAAATAAAAAAATAAAAAAAATAAAAAACTGCCTTGCCTATTCTAAGTTTGAACAACTTGTTTTTTGTTATTATAATATGAAGTTGAAACTCAAGGATATGATAGCTGAAAAAGATAAGAAAATGAAACTGGTTTTATGGATTCACTTCAAATAGCTGATGAAGTAGGGGACAATAATGAGAATCCTATTTTTGATTGAGTTAGACTTGCTTACTTGGATGATGAGAAGGGAAATCTTGATTCACATATTGCTTCTCATGCTCGAGACATGGGAATAAATGTTGAACAAGTGATTAGATAAGAAGTTGGTGTAGATCGTAGAGTTAGTGTTAGTATCTCTTCCGATGATCATAATACCTTTGATGGAAATAATGGAGGAAAATATGATGAAGATGATGGGGATGGTAGAGATGCGGGATGAGGTTGGGATGCTGGTGCAACAGGATGGAATGCTAGTGCATCAAGTTGGGATGTTCATACAGGAGGTTGGGATATTGGTGCAGCATGTTGAGATACTAGTACAGCAAGTTGGGATGTTGGTGCATGCAATTTTGTTCAAAATCGTGGCAGACAACAATGAGGAATAAGTCAAATTGATAAATATTCTTTGACTATGACTCTCTCTTTAATGAGTATAGACAGAGAAAATAGTTCTTTGGGTGATTCGCAAACAAGGTGAAGTTCTCGGATACCATATTATGGTAATTATGGTAGCTACAGTATATTTGATTATCATTCACCACAAATGCAATATACAATACCTATGCATGCAGATCAACAATATCCACCCAGTTGAGTAAATCAAAACTACCAAATTCATGGATCCGTTGGATGAGATCAAACATACACGTGATATATTAATAACTACTTTGAAAACTATACAAGCTCATTTTCATGGGAAAATTATTTTTCGAATCAAGATGGAAATGTACCTTATGTTTTTGAACCACTAAGGAATTCATTTTGGTATTAAATTTCAGACATGTAATATACTATTTATGAATTATGATAGAATCATTAAACTATATTTTTTTTAATGATAATTTTGTTTATTAAATATGCAATTTCTTTATATTGTAAAAGTGAAACAAGATATTATTATATTAAATACTTAATTTTAAAAATTATATATATACTCGATCTTTTTATAATTTATAATAAGTTCATAACTATGCTAATTTATTGTTAAAATATCATTCATTTGATGTATAATTACTTGTTTAAGATTGTTCTAAAATTTTACAAAATATTTCTAACTTTAGATGCAAATATTCAATTTTTTTTTTCAATTTTTGACAGAATATCCATCGATATTGATACTATTCCTGAAATATCCATAAATTTGGAAGCCCGATATCGATACCGATACCGATATTTTCTTCATTGGTTGCATTTACAGAGTTATAATTGTTCTTGAATTAATTGAAATCCCGTGAAACATCCCTGTGGTATATATATAAATTTATAATCTTGTTAGGCAAGGGCGGACCTTAATAGGGGGCTGACCCGGCTACAGCCTAGTCAGCCTTTTACTAATAAATAAATAAATAAATAAATTATTAATCTCACCTCTCAAGTCTCACCTCTTTCACTTCCCAACTCCTAAGTCTCAACACACACACACTCTATCTCTCTCTCACCCACTCACGTCCCAAGTCTCAACACATACACACTCTCTCTCTCTCTCTCTCTCTCTCTCTCTCTCTCAATCAAGTCCAATCTCCCAATTAATTAATTCTTTATCTCTTTCTCTCTCTCTCTCTCTATCTCTCTCAATCACACATCCCAAATCAATTTTCTCTCCGGTTAATAATTATCTTTAACCTAGCAACTGAATTGCAACATTATTTGTGTTGAATTTTGGATTAATTATTTGGATCGTATAGAATTACTCTTAATCTATTATTTATATTCAGTTATTTTAATTCATGTATTTTTCTTAGTTACAATTTATTTTTTCTAATTAACAAGTTAGAGCCTTGTGTTTGTTAATTATAATTTTAAGTTAGTGTTTTGTTATTTTTTTTTATGAATTTATTTTTCAACTACAATTTATTATTTCTAGTGTTATATTATAATTTATAAAGGTAAGAAAAACTATACTTCCATACTTCGGAAAAAAGAAAGAAAGATGTTTATCTACTTCGAGTGAGAGTGGAATAAAAAATATATTTTCTTATTAAGAGTTTATATATATAGTTTTGTTTTAGCCCACCCTAACAAAAAATCCTGGGTACGCCTTGTTGTTAGGTCCAATCAATTAAAATCTTTAGAATTTTTTATCTCTTCAATTTCAAATACATTTTCAATAGAATCAAGAGCAAAGTCAAGGGTCAATTTGCCTCGGTAGTTAGACTCTAAATATGAAACTTCATCACCAGGATTTAAACCTGATGTTTGTAAATATATGTCCACCTTTGTCTATAAAACCATCTCTCATTTTGAGTGGAAGCTACATTTTAGACTGTGCTTGTAGTGCATGTCTAATCTCGTTTGGTCTCGATAAATCCCTAACCCTCGATGGTGCATGCCAGCAACTGATCTTCTTTACTATAATTAGTGACAATGTAATCTTCTGTTTTTATTTTTAAAAAAGAATCACCTTTAAAGATTAAGAAGGAAGATGATTAATAGCAATAAAAGAAAGAGATTTTTTAACCGGAAGCAAAACGTAGTAGCTAGTTGAATTGCAGCCACATGGCTAGTACTTTATGTAATCCATTTATGATTTTCTTTGGCAGTTGAACAACATCCTCAAACGGGTTCAAATTATAACTTATTTCATGATTTCTTATGACAAATTTGCATTGGTTTCCTAACCTTCTCATGGAATTATGAGATTGTTAGAAGCATAGGCGAACACAGAAAAGATTTACCGTCCGGACTAAATTATATATATAAATAGTATTTTTTCCTCGATATGTACTAACCTTATAAAGTTAGCTCTTTATATTATAATGTTTAATTAATGGTTCATAAACTCTCACACTAAATTTATTAAATTCGGTGTGTACCATAGAGAAAACTCTAGTAATTTTCTTCATCAATGCACACTAATATAATAAAGGGATAATTACCCCGGTGACCATCAATTTGAGTCACTACTATCAAAATGACTATTAGATGGGGAATTAGTTTCAAAATGACCATTTTTAGTAAATACTGTTACACTAATGGTAATTCTGTTATAACACCGTTAAGTTTTTCTAGAACTACTCTAGTGGCTATCAATTTGTTCACTTTGTATCAAAATGGCCATTCATTTTTTTCAGAATTACTCTAGTGGCCATCCATTTGGTCAACTAGTATCAGAATGACCATTATAATTGTCCCACTTTTTCTAGAATTACTCTATTGGCCATCCATTTGCTTAATTGGTATCAAAATGGTCATTATATGTACATCTATATTCTATTCGAAAATAGAGAAAGCAATTATAAACAATAAAATTCCATTCAATAGATAAATAGAGATAAGGATTATATTTTCCATCTTATAGATTTTTAGTTGTAAATGCATATTGAAATTTTCAGATTTGGATAGCTAAATTTTAGTGTTCTTAAAGCTTGAAATTTGAGATTAGACAAACAAATTTTCTAGAACCTCCACACTAAAGAATAATATATCCATACACATATTCTTATCACATTATTTGCATATATTTAGAATAGCAATTCGATGTATAATATTCAATTTTAATTGACTTACAATAAGGTAGACATCTTAAAACCGTATCATCTTTATATACTTGTGTATATATAGTTATTCATACACTTGTATTTGTGAATATTGGAGATTAATATATATATATATACACACAAGTTTGAATTGATTTATTTTTTAGTAAGATATCTTTACTTGCAAGTTATAGACTTTGATTGAGATGCTTTATTGAATATGATTTCAATAGTCTATATATGCTTTCATGATTAAATGTGTTGTGATATAAGCTATTTAAAGGGATAAACTTATGTTTGTTTCAAGGGATTGAAAAAAGGTTTAAAACCTATTCCCTCTCCCCCTCTAGGTTAGCTTTTGACAATTTAACCATGCTTGTATATTTCAAGGCCTTTATGCTTGGTCCTATAATGGAACGCTGAATTCTTGGCCAAGTGTATTGCACTCTTACTGTCACTATGCAACACATTCATCACCTATTCAAATCCCAACTCTGCTAACAACCCCTATAACCATATCAGTTCATTGCTAGTTTCCGTTGCGGCCACATACTCTGCTTCAGCTGTAGAGATCGTCACTATCTTTTACAACCGAGATACCCAAATTATAGTGGTACTCCTCATCGTGAACACATATCCGGTGGTAATTCTTATGTGATCCACCTCCCCAATAAAATCAAAATCCACATAACCTTCCAGCTTGAGCTCATCTCTTCCGAATAGACCTGGCACGGTTCCGGTTGGAACCGTCGGAACCGGTCGGAATCGGAACCGAAAAAACCAGAACCGGAACCGGAACCTGAACTGGCGGAGACCGGTTCCGGTTCAAGAGTTTGGTCGAACCGCCGGTTCGAACCGGATTGGAACCGGCGGTTCGACGAATTAAAAATAAATAAATAAATATATATATATATATATATATTTTTTGTTGGGCTGCCGTTGGAGCCCAACGGTTATTTTTTCTTTCTTTTCTATAAATACTCTCCCCCCCCCCCCCCCCCCCCCCCCTCTTTCATTTTTCCTCACACCAATTTCTTCTCAATTCTCTCTAATTTCTCTCCAACACTCTCTCAACTCTCAACTCTCAAGTGATAAGTCTCTCAATCTCCAAGTTTCCAAGGTTTTTAATATTTATTTCATTTTTTAATTATTTTATTTGAAATTAATTTTATTTCCAATTTGCAATTTATTTTATTCCCAATATATTTTATTTTCAATTAATTTTATATCCAATTTATTTTATTTGCAATTTATTTTATTTCCAAATTCCAATATATTTTATTTTCAATTAATTTTATATCCAATTTATTTTATTTGTAATTTATTTTATTTTCAATTAATTTTATTTCCAATTTATTTTATTTGCAATTTATCTTATTTCCAATTTATTTAATTTCCAATTAGTCAATTATTCTTCTAAGTTTCCAATTCTCTCCCAAATTTATTTTTAAATGGCAAGTGGAAGTGGTGGAAATGGAAGGGGTCACGGCCGTGACGGTCCTAGGCGTTCGATTTCAATGAAAGGTAAGGGTACTATGATCAATAATCTCGATCATAACAACCCCACCTATCATGAATATCTGCAACGTCGGACCTATGCTGAAGACCTAGGCCTAAATATTCCTGATCCCCCTCTTACAATTTCTGAACCCGATCCCAATGAAACCACCCCCAACAATTTGACAAGCCAGTCAGAAAATATGCCTGATATTGATACACCTCCGGATTTTGGTTTTGATACACCGGAAGTGGATCTAGAAAGGGAGGAAGATCTGATACAGAAGCAGAACAAATCTGATCTCTTCGTCAAACATATGAAGAAAATTAGGAATGAAGATGGAAGCTTTACAGCAGCTTGCAATTACTGCAACAAAGTATATAAATGGAGCAAATCCGGAGGATATGGCACTTATTGGAAGTATATTGAAGTCAAACATCCAGACACAGTGGTCAGAATGAGGTCACAAACACAAATTCCCAGGTACGCTACTCCTAACCAACAATTATTTCGTTATAATGATGAACAAAATAGAGAAGAATTAGCTAGGATGGTAGCAGTAGAACATTTATCATTCAGTTTTGGTGAGAGGGTTGGCTTTATTAACTATTGTCGACGAGCATTAAACCCTGCTGCATGCCGTGTCCCTAGATCCACGCTCACACAAACACTTGAAAAGATTTATGTGAGAGACAAAAAAAAGTTAGAAAAATATTTTGAAAAATATAATGGTCGTGTTACCGTATGTGCCGACATATGGACTGACCATTGGCAATCGCATTCATACTTGGGTGTCACTTGCCATTTTATGGATAATGCATGGACAATCCAAAAAAGAATTCTTGCTTTTAGAGTTTTTGATGATTCACACAATGCTCAAAATATTTTTAGACAGCTTAGAATTATTTTTTCAGAGTATAATATTGAAAACAAAATTTTTGCAATTGGTTTTGATAATGCTTCTGCCAATACCGCTGCTATTCCACTTTTAATTGATTTATGCAAACCCTTTCTTGGTGATACATTTTTTCATCAAAGATGTGCATGCCATGTTTTAAATATATGTGTTCAAAAAGGATTAGAAACTCTTCAATGTTTTATTGAACCTATTTAAAAAGCCCTAATGTTTTTATGGAGAAATCCTTCTACAATGAAAGCATGGGCAAGATATTGTAAACAAAATGGTAGACGTGCAATTAAATTTGCTCGTGATGTTCCAACGCGTTGGAATTCTACTTATAAATTGCTTGCTCAAAGTTATGAGTATAGGGATTTATTAGTTTCTTTTATTCAATTTCATGTTCCTAACATTCAACTTTTTGAATCTCATTGGGATGCTTGTTACAATGTTTTCAATTTGTTAAGAGTTTTTTATAATGCTACACAAAATTTTTCTAAAATTTATTTTCCTACAACACATTTATTTGTTATTGAGAGTATTAATATTGCTGGTGCATTTTTTTATTGTGAATCTGACCAAGCAATAAAGGAAGCCATTAGTTCTATGAAGCAAAAATGGTTAAATTATTATACGGAATTTCCAAATATTTATTTGATTGGTATGGTTTTTGATCCACGACACAAATTACAATCTTTGTCTTATTATCTAGATGGTTATTATGGCAAAGAAGGTTTAAATATTGAATATGATATTGAAGCATGTTGTGGTAGAGTTAAGAAATTATTGTATGATTTATATGATGAATATGTTACATTTTATGGATCCGGTACTCCGAACGTAGATGTTGCACGAACAAAAACTGCATCTCAGCCTCCATCCTCCTCCTCCTCTGGATTTATGAATTTAGGGTATAGTATGTTCTCAGAAAAAAATAAAAAACCAAGATGTTCTTCATCAAGCTCCGATTCGCATGCCGAGCTTGAATCTTATCTAGCTTCTTCTTGTGATTTTCCTGAAGAATTTGACCTCTTAAAATATTGGAATGATGCTACGAAGTACTATCCAATTTTGGCTATGACAGCCAAAAATATTTTTTCAACACCGGTTTCTACTGTGGCGGTGGAACAAGAGTTCAGCGCCGAGGGCAATATTTTGGATGAAAAACGTTCGTGCTTGACTCCAAAAGCACTACAGATACAGGTTTGTGTTGACGACTGGACGAAAGCGGAATACAGACAACAAGAAATCCAACAAGAACCGACATATGATTTCTTTAAAAGCGACGAACCCGAAGCGGGCGAAGGCTCTGGAGTAAGCTGAGCACCGGAACCGTAAATCTGTAAATCTGTAATAAAAGGTATGAGAACTACGTGGCCTTTGATTCTTCTAAACTCCCCTAAGAGGATACGTAGGCAACTTAATTGTGGTAAAAATTAAGTGCAGGGCTAATAACTTTACATTTTTTTTAGTTTTATTTTATTTTAATTTAATTTTGTAATTTGTCATTTATTTATTTTATGTTATTTTTGAAATTCGGGTGACTCAATTTCCAAATACCCAATGAAATGTAAATTGTAATTTTGTTTACTTTTATTTTAATTTAATTTTGTAATTTGTCATTTGTTTATTTTATTTTCGGTTGGATACTCGGATGACGATGATCTAACTTCCAACATCCAATGAACTTATGAACCCAATGAATTTTATTTTGTAATTTGTCATTTATATATTTCATTTTATTCAATTACAATCTACAACTTATAAGTTACAAGTTAGAACTTAGATTTTTTTTTTTGGTTTGTTAAAAAAAAAAAATCCGGTTCAAAACCGCCGGTTCCTGTAGAACCGGAACCGGAACCGGTTCAAATTGGTTCCGGTTCCGGTTCCACTAAACCTTGGAACCGAAACCACCGGTTCCGAACCAGAATCGGAACCGGACCGGAACCGTGCCACGTCTACTTCCGAAGGTTAGACATCTCTTTATCGTACCTTGCAGGTATCTTAGGATCCACTTCACTACTTCCCAATGTTGCTTGCTTGGATTAGACATGTATTTGCTCATAACTCCCACTGCATGGGAAATATCTAGTCTCGTGCAAATCATGGCGGACATTAGGCTTCCAATGGCTGAAGCATATGATACTTTAGCCATGAAATCCTTCTCCTCATCTGTCTCATGATACTGCTCATTGGACAACCTGAACTGACTAGATAATGGTGTTCTCACAGGCTTCGCATCTCCCATGTTGAATCTCTGTAACACCTTGTGAATGTACTCTGATTAAGATAGCTGCAAAGTACCTCTCTGTTCGTCTATACTATTCCTCATTCCAAGAATGTGCTTTGTTGCACCTAAGTCTTTCATCTCGAACTCACTCGACAATTGCTTCTTCAAGTTGTTGATCTCTTCCAAATCTGCTCATGCCACTAACATGTCATCAACATAAAGTAACCGAATGATGAAACTCGACTTCACCTTTTTAAAGCAACAGAAATGGTTAGTGTTGACGGTGATTTTTCGTCAACACTCAATCGATGATTTGAGATCACGTTTGTGAGTGATAATAGTTTGAATCTCAATACCGTAAAAATAATGAGCAAGAAATACGTGGTAAAACTCCGATGATCGGAGAAACGTCCACGGTTGTTGCCTAAGCAACGAAGCCAAAATCCACTATATAAAAATTGATTACAAAAATTCGCTCTGGTCTCTCTTATGCTCGAAACGATAGATCTTTCTCCCTTATGCATTACAAAGGGTATTTATACATGTTGTTTCTAGGGTTTGGGGATGCCGCTAGGGTTTGGTGTCGTGGCGCCCAAGTCTTGAGCGGTTTCCCAGTCCTAGTCGGATTCTGTTTCCTTCTTGGGCGTGATATGTTTCCTGTTTTGGCTGAGTCCGAGTTTGGGCCGGATTCTTTCTCCTTTACTCGCGGGAGGCCTATTTGTTTCCTTGTTAAACTCTTGAAGGGTTGCACTGCTACGTATTGTGAAGGTCCTCACTGCTGATTCCTTCCATGTATTTGGGAAGTGAGTTTCCACAACCATCTCTTCTTGTTAATCCCCGAGTATGCCCGAGTATGCCCGAGTAGGTGGTGTTGCCCGAGCTGGTTCTCTTTATTTGTGATCGGGTCGCTTTGGTTTTTAGTCGAGTGGGTTACTTGGGGGATTTCCCCCTTTCGAGTTGACTTTTCCTGACTCCCGCTTACGTGGCTTCTTCATGGGGGTGACGTGTCCTTTGTGATGATTTTTACCTATAACAGTTAGCATTGCATCTAAAGTAACCATTTCGTTGCATAAACACATCAAACTTCTTGTACCACTATCGAAAAGCCTGTTTCAAACCATGCAAGCTCTTCGTCAACCTGCAAACCAATTCATCCTTGCCCTTTTCTGCAAACCCTTATGGTTGTTACATTTATATCTCTTTCTCCAAATCTCCATGAAATGCAGTCTTGACATCCAATTGCTCAAGATACAACACTAACTGGATCATAGTTAGTTTAACAACAGGAGAAAAAATATCAGTGTAGTCAATACCTTTCCTTTGTTGAAAGCCTTTGACCACTAGTCTCACCTTGTATCTTTTGGAACCATCATGCTTCTTTTTGATTCGAAACACCCATTTATTGTGTAGGGTTGTTTTCCTTTCAGGCAACTTGGCTAACTCCTAAGTCTGATTGGATATAAGCGACTTCATCTCATCATTCATTATAAGCTTCCAGTTGCTCGCATCTTCACCCTAACATGCCTCGTCATAGCATTCAAGTTCTCCCGCAATTGTCAGCAATAGGTATTGCAAATACCTCTTATTCGGTACATATGGGCGAGTAGATCTTTACAGTGTGTTCTGGGCATGTGGGGATCTTCTCAAAGCATTCCCAACCCGTGGATTCAGTACTTTATAACCGATGGACTTTGTGGTACTAGAACTTCATCATATGGTATAAGTTCTTCAACCTGGGGTTACACACCCTACTATTCAACTTTCTGATTACTACATTCCATGATCCTACCACATGATACATCCTTTGACCCAAAGTAGTCTGGCTCTCCCTACTCAGACATCTGTGTGTTCCTGTTCTTGTACATGACCTTCTCATTGAAGACAACATCTCTGCTTCTAATCATCTTGCGGTTTTGGTCATCCTAGAGTTTATACCTAAACTTGTCTTCACCATAACCCACCAAGGTGCATTTCACTGATTTGGAGTCCAATTTACTCCTGGTATGATCACTTACATGCACATAAGAAACATAACCAAATAGTTTCCAATGAGAAATTTTTACCTCTTTCCGAGTCCAAATCTCCTTTCGTATAGAGAGTTCAAACGGCTTTAATGGTCATCTGTTAATCAAATACGCTGTTGTATTGATTGCTTTTGACCAGAACTGCTTTTGACCAGAACTGCTTTTGTAACCTTCGCTGTAGTCTCATGCTTCTGGCTGTCACAGTCAATATCTTGTTCATGTGTTTGGCTATATCATTCTGTTGTGGTGTCCCTGGCACTGTCCTTATGAGCTATATCCCGCTTTGGTAGCAAAACTTCTTGAAGTCGTTGTCTTCGTACTCTCTACCATTGTTTGAACACAACTTCTAGATCATTAACCCTATCTCATTCTTAACCATAGCTTTCCACTTCTTGAAAACTTCAAACACCTCAAACTTGTGTCGTAAGAAATAAATTCACGCATTCCTTGAGTGGTCGTCGATGAACATGATGAAATACTGTTTACCTCTAGTCGATAAGATTGAAATTGGACCTCATACGTCGGTGTGCACTAGTTCTAGCTTCTCCTTTACCGGTACTCTTTTAGTCTTCTTGAAGCTCACTCGCTTCTGCTTCCCAAGAATGCAGCTCTCATAAAAATCAACCTCAATGAATTTCAACCCTAGTAAGTTGCCTCTCGAATGTAGACACTTTCAGCCTAAATCTCTGGTGCCACAGATTTGGATCCACTTTACCCTCCGCCATTGCAGCTGATCTATACCAATCGATAGTCATGTAAAATGACATGTTCTTAGTTCCTCAAGTGACTGTCATAGCTCCATTCGAGATCTTCCACTTGTCACATGTGAAAGTCGTCACATACCCATTTGACGCAAGCTGCCCTATAAAGATCAAGTTATTCCTCAAGTCCGGAACGTGCCTCACATTATCGAGCTTCCAAACTGATCCATTCAGATGAATATTCACATATCCCTTCTTGGTAATATCGCATGCGTAATCGTCACCAAGATACACCTTACCAAAATTTTTGGAGATGTAATTCTCGAACAACTCTCTATGTGAGGTGGCATGGAATGATGCCCTGAGTCCAAAACCAAAGATTCTGTCTTTCTTTCTAATGAGCATATGAGGCAATCGTTTGACTCCTCTACAACATAGTTTGCGCCGCTCTTGCTATCATTCTTCTTGCCAGACCTACACTCACTCAAGTAGTTACCCATCTTGCCAAATTCCAGCACTCGATGTCTTTCTTGGTTCGCTACTGATTACTCAAATTGTTGCCCTGATTGCCCATGGACTTGGATTTATCCATTGACTTTAATCTACCCCATTGATTTTTGTTTCGATTTCTGCCCATGCTCTCTTTACCTTCCATATTCTGTGCTGAAGAAGATGCCTCTGATCCTATTTCACGCATCCTCATGTCTTCGGTCATGATCATGTTTACAACCTGCTGGAAGTTTATCTTTTATGTTCCGAAAGAATTGGAGATCAATTGACATGTCGTTGACCAACTCTCTAGCATTTAGGGTAAGTAATATGCTGCCTAAGAACTCCTTGAAACAAATTAATGGTGTGTATAAAACTATCTAGAGGGGGGGGGGGGGGGGGGGGGGGGTGAATAGATTTTAATCGTTATTACCCAATTTTCGCGTTTAGTCAAATTTACGAAAATACCCCAATCTAGTCAATACAATAAATCAAGTGTAAAGGTGCGGAAATATAAATGACACTTGATTTTTACGTGGAAACCCTTAACAGGGAAAAACCACGGACTGGTAAGTGCGCCACACTCGAACCTCGAATCCACTAATTGTGATAGCGTATACAACCTAATCCAGGTTTGACGGCCTAATCCCGGCCAATATCCCGCTACCACTACCCGCAGGCCTGTAAAATTGGACCTAGTCCAATTTGCTCATGTGACCACCTAATCCCGGTGTCCGACCTAATCCCGGTCTATCACACAAAACTTACTTCTCCGAAGAGATCAAAACCCTATGTGAATATGCAAAGATATCCAAATATGCAAGTAATGCTAGGGAACACTAAATGCTTATCTAGGATTATATGATGTCAATAAAATCAATCCTAGATATGAAAATAGCTATATGACATGGCATACAACTTTAGCTATGTTAAGGATGACCAATCCTAAATACAATAGCTATCACAAATAACCCACAAACATTCAAAAGATTAACTAGTTGATTAAAATACAATCTATCAACCTAGTTATCAATAAATCACACAAGAATGTTTATGGCATAGCTTTTAGGCAATAATGACCTAATCAATTAAGCTATCAAAAATAATCTCAATCATATAATGAGATTAATTAGCTAGATATAAAATAGGCATGAAAACCTAGCTAACATAAATAACCCAATCAACACATAATCTCAATCATGTATGTAGAAATTAATCTAAACACATACAAGTAATAAATGAGATAAAATTGATAAGTAGAAACACTAATTATGTAAGATAAAAGTGTTCAAAAAATCATACCATGTGTGTTGAAGAAGACCCATGCATTAGCACATGCTAGATGAACCTAGATGATGCCTAGATGATGATTTGTGCATGTGGGAATGGATTTAGAGAGATAAAGATGTAATCTTTAAGCTTTTTCTCTCAAGTCTCTCTTTCTCTCTCAAGAATATGGAGCCTCTCTCTCTAGGGTTTGATTTTGTGGCTCTGCCTTCAAAATGATGAGAAAGATATGTATTTATAATGCCCAAGTGAAACTATGTCGTTTTGGAAGAATGGAAAAATTATGGGCATTTTCGCGGTACTCGCGTCAGTGCAGCAGCTCAAGATTCGAGCGCTTCAAAACATAACCAAACGACATCGAAACCTTTCGTATGATATATCGTTGGAAAGGTATGGATGTCTAATTTCTACTCATTTTTACAGAATGACATTTTGATATCTCTAGAAAACGTTATGGTCAATTGAGTGACCAAAGGTCAGAAACGGACAACAACAGAGTTGCCCTGTTTTGGTTGTAACTTTGGAGATTTTAAAACCAATCCAAACGGTCATGAAATATTACGAATAATATACCGTTGGAAAGGTATGGGTGTCTAGTTTGTACAGAAATTTTCAAAACTCATTTTGAAGCTTTGTGTAAAAATTTATGGTCACAAGACCATGCAAAGGTCAGTTTTGAAAACACTTAAAATATTGAAATCCAATCTTTTGAAACTAGACACTTTACTCCAATCAACCAAACCAAAACTACCACTTATCCAAGAGAAGAATGAGACCTTCTCAAGTGGTCAACCATCGCGCTAAGACATGCACACCATCGTGCAAGCGCGGACGTTTCCGATCACACAAACGGAAACGAGTTACACCACACTTAAGACTAATCATGAAGTACAAGTGTGGGAAGTGAATGCATCCTAATGCCTAAACATGTCATGGCATTTCAATGAACAAGATGCAATCACTTAAACATGCATGAATAGAATTCATGACTTTGCATCCTAATGCCTAAACATGTCATGGCATTTCAATGAACAAGATGCAATCAAATAAAATATGCAAGAAGAGATGTTCAAGAACATGCATGCACACATATAAAGCACACATATAAAACACACAACATACAAGAATAAGATTTATGCATGAGTTGTGTGTGTGTGCAACTAGTTCTCTTCAAAGCAAGTAAGCACTAGAATTTACCTTTGGTGCTTCATCTCTTGAGGTCTTGAGAGGGCCTTGGTTGTGTAAAACACCAACCATCAAATACCTAAGCTACCCTTACATCAAGCCCCAATATGTGGTTTGTCCACGAAATAAGCCAATCAATAGATGGGAATCCTTACACTCCTCATCAAATACCATGGACAATGAGCTTAACACATCTTTAGCTTCATTAAACCGGTTCAAGTGATCCTTAAAACTTAGATTTTCTGACATCTTCGGATTTACCAGCTTCTTGATTAGATGGACCTCCATCTTTGCAAAGGTTGCTCGTATAGGTTCGATACGGTCTTCATAAGATCTGCTGCTGTCTCCTGATCTTTGATGTTGAAGGCAACTGATTTCGTCAAACTGAGACGAATCGCTTCCAATGCTTTACGGTACAGGAGTAGCCACTCCTCATCGGTCATGCCCTTAGGCATCCCGCTTGAACATCCAATATGCATCGGATACACTATTCAGCTTCTCTACTATCGACTAATGCAACTATAACTATATAAAAAATAATGTAAAAACTTAAAGATTTTACACACATTAACCACTTCAAGAGCTAATCCAATTGATTTTCTCCAAAAACTCCCCCAAGCAATCTCCCTAAAATCTTTAACTCAAAACTAGAACCAAGTTTACTTGATGATCTCAGTTTCCAGAACAAAATATTTTGTTAAAGTCAGAATCAAAGCTTTGTTGAAATTGAAAATGGAAGAAGAAGAGATAGAAGGAAAGAAGATAAGAAGAGAGGTCGTGGAAGAGAAGAAGAGTAAAGGGAAAAGAATTTAAAAAAAAATTAAAAATTAATTGGCTGGGGTATTTTTGTAATTTTGGCTAGGGATTGAAAGAATTTATTGCAAAATGGTTATAAACAATTAAAATATGAAACAAAGCTAAAAACAATTTTTCCATAATCTATTTGGCTACATTTAGCAATTTTCCCTTTATATTAAGTATTTTTTTATGTCACAACCTTTTTGTTTAATTGTGTGGTCTTGTTGCTAGCAACTTTTAGATATGGTTATGGAACAACCATATCTTATGCTTAATATGTTTTTGAAAATGCTAGCACAAGACCAAGCAGAATACTAGTAGTTATTGGCTATCAAGATAAAGCTAAGTAATTTATATTTATTCTTAATATGGTTACGTAATGTATGATGAAAACTAAGTACTTTATATTTATGTTAAAGGTTTACTAATTATTACAATCAATGATTACTTGTAATACTAAGTACAAGCACTGTCATAATTACACCAAACAAAACTATATTAACTATCCACATCAGCCTTGACCACCCTCTTTGTGTAAACTCTAGGTGATGCATTCTCCCATGAATGTTTGTTTCCAGATTATGCATTGTTGCATGATAGCTTTCTAGGTGCTGCACTCTTTCCCATAACATTTCCAGCTTCTATAACCTTGCATTTCCAAATGCCATTTCTTGTTAAAAGAGAAAAGTATGGCTACCATCATACCTTTCTGATATGCTTTCATTGTATTCAGATACGTTGAACTCTTCATTATCAGGTTCCCAAAATATATAGAATTGCATTTTCCTCTCTCACAAAAGAAATACAATTTTTTTAGGTTGTTTTGAGATTCAGATATCTTTACAGCTGATTTAATCCCACATGAGTATTTTCTGTTTTTGAATTTAATTATCCATCCATTGATGGTTTTTGTTGAGCTTGATGTAGCCTCCATTATTGTGTTTGATGTTGATTGTTGAGTTTGCTGGTTTACAAGACATGGGAACATAAAAAATATACCTTTATGTTTGCCTAGTTTTGTAGTACTTTGTTGTGGATTTTTGGTATTGAAATTGCTTGTTGTTGTTGTGGTTTGTTGTGGATTTTTTATACTAAAATTGCTTGATATTAGTGTGGATTTTTGGAGAACATGTGTACAGTTGGAGAAGAAGAAATGGGAGAATTGTGTGTATTTTGAGAACTGATGTGAACAAATGGATTTTGTGTGTGTTTGCTTGCATGGTGAATTGTAGGGCTTTTTATAAAGTAAAGAAAAGAGTCGTTGAGTATGCAACGGTCTCTTTAGAGGGCAAATTTGCTTTTCTTCTACATGCAAGTACTTTAAGGGGCAGCATGGTCATTTTACCCTTTGTCCTTGTCAGAAATCCAAATTTTAATGGAAATGTTAACTGAAAGACTTAACGAAGGAATACTGGAACTAGATGGACCAGAACGGCCAATAGGTTAAACTAAAGGGAAGAAAATGATTTTAACCCTTTTTTTTTTTTTGAAAAGAATCTTTATCTTCTAGACTTCCTCAACTTCCACACCAACACACCATATCTTCTTCATCAATTCTACAAAAATAATTTTCATTTCTCCATATTTTTTTCATTCACAACTAAATCCAACATAATACAAATGCCACAATCATCACCCAACCTCACTTCATCAAATAAAAAAAATAAAAAAAATAAAAAATTATGGTGCTTAATAAAAAAGATAATGCATTTGATTATTAAAACCCGTGAGAATCAACTACATTAATTCTTTCAACTCCTCAACTTCCATACCAGACACCATATCTTCTTCATCAATTCCATAAACGGTGGTATTAATGGCTAGGGTTTGGTGTTCGGCAACTGGTGAAGCCTTTGAGATCGGCAGTGATGGCAGACTTACAGCAGCGGATGTTGGCACAGAGGTCAACGCACGGTGGTGGCTAGTTTGAGTGATATGATCCGATTGAGATGGCTAAAATTGTTTTATGGAGTTGATGTAGATGATTTGATTATGTGATTTTTGTGATGTTTTGAGTATTTGTGTTGTATTGGATTTTTTTGCGTATGTAATCTGTTGAAGGATGAAGATGAAATTAATTGAAGTCAGATCTCTTAGTTTGTTAGTTTTTTTCACATCTTTGAGTTCGTCCTTTTTTTTCAAATCTATGTATTATGTGATTTTTGTGGTCGTGTGCATGTAATTTGTTGAAGGAAGAAGATGAACTTAGATCTTTGAGTTTGTCTTTTTTTTTTTTTTTTTTTTTTTTATCTAGATCTTTGAGTTTTTTTTTTTCCAAATCTATTTTGCATTGGATTTTGTTGCTCATGTAATTTATTGAAGGATGAAGATGAAGTTAATTGAAGTTAAATTTTTCAGTTTTTTTTTTAAAGATTTTTATATTATTATTTATTTGATATTTTTATATTTTATATTTGGTCAAAAGACCGAATTACCCACTAATGTTAAACGTTAACGGATCTCATCTAATGGTATGGGATGTTTGTGCAACATTTTTCAAATGTTGAGGGAAGTTTGGGCGTATATAGCCAAACTGCCATATCCATGCAATTGTATCAAACCTCGGGGGTGTTTGTGCAATTCCCCCTAAAAAAGTCTTTCTTGTGGATATGTCATATGTATGGTACATATAGATTTGATGTATACATTCTTAAAACTTGGAAATCGGTTGAGATCAAGTACTGTATATATGGTCCAGATATTTCTTTTCCTCAATATAGAGATATCTACCAAACTCTTTATATATATATATATATAAACCAATTAATTAAGATAATGAACACATATAAATCTAAGGTACCTAAAGGTTGATTTTTATTTAATGTCATTAATGGCTCCTCGGCTCTCTTGAAGGGATGATGGAAGTTAAAATCTCCGTTCCATTATGGATGTGAGGAGTTTACCATTACACTTCCTCAACTTCGTAATTTTTTTCAATTGTCAAGTTTACTTTTAAATACAACTTGTTGGAGGAATTTTAATGATGTGGAAAATGGATTAAGGCACACCAAATCACCATATCAATGAGAGCAAAAATATACACAAGAGAAGAAGCTAGAAAGACACATGATTGCTAAAGAAGTTGTCTTTCCAATCAAGTTAAAAAACACCAAATTCCAGATATTTGTTGGGATATGTGAAGCCAGAAACAGCTAAAGAAGTGCAAGTCTGTAGGACTATGGCATAGACCGCAGGGCAAACTGCGGCCAATTCTAGAGATGTTATCGTGGCGTGAAGCGCAATATAACAAATTCAAGAGGTTTTACCCTAGCGTAAAGCGCGGCACACACACCGTGGTTTTCTGAGCGGTGAAAAACATAGGAAGACCACAGCACAAGGCGCGAGCTGCAGACCGCGGCCCAGACCACGTTAATGACGTATTTAATGGGAAATAGGAAATCTTGTGCTGGAAAAAAGGACTCCTAATAGGTTTTGGCTTGCCCTAGTGCTCTCATATAAAAATTAATGTTTCTCCACATTATTGAAACACCTAGAAGAACTTTAGCGTAACCTAGAGAGGTGTGTGCGGAAAATAGCAAGTGAGGCTAAGAGCAACTTGTAAAGAAACTGAAAGAGTGAGACAGAGAGATTGTAATCAACTCTGATAGTGGATTGAGTGCAGGTGCGCTCCGTGAACGTAGGCTTTTGCTGAACCACGTAAAATCTTTTGTGTCGTCTTTTTCTTCTTCTTATTGCTTTCTTATTATCTGCGTGTGTGATTGTGATTTACGTAACTATGGATTGCAAATTTTCTACAACAACTGGTATCAGAGCCTATGTCAAAAATATCTAGGGTTTACGCAAATCTAGGGTTTCTTGAGGCCATAATATTTTTTTCTTATCGAGTGAATATGGGATCAAAAAAAAGATTCTTATAGAATTGAGAAATTCGATGGTACAAATTTTAATTTTTAGAGGATGCAGATGGAGGATTATATGTACTAGAAAGTATATTACATGGGTTTTGTGTTATTGCAAAAATTTGGATTGGATTTGGCAAGATCCATGAATTTTTCTACGACTTGAAAATTTCCAGAAGGTTTCACGAAATTTCCATAAATTGGTAAAAATGGAAACCTTGTTGACGGTGATTTTTGGATTGACTAAAATCTACCACGCGTCACACAAATAATTATGTGTTAAGGTGTTGATTAAAGAACAAACTAAAAAGAAAGCATGCAAACACACGATTTTACGTGGAAAACCCAAAGAGGAAAAAAACCACAGGTGCCGGAGATGGCGAGAACAAGTGCACTATGAACTTTTGAATTACACACTCAATCTCTCTCGAATACTTGTAGCTATCTTAATCGTAACCTGATTCTGGTGTTTTGAGGGTCTATTTATACATGCATAGAAACCCTTATTTTTACTGTACAAGTTGGGGGCGGTTGATGAGGTTTAATGAAATGTACAAACGTAGTTAAATTACCTAAAGCATACCTAGGGGTGAATAGGTTTTTACACCTTTTTCAATCCCTTGAAAGAAACTCAAGTTTGTCCCTCAAGGTAACTTACATTACAACACATAAACCATACATAAAAGTATAGACAAGATAAGCATGTGATCATTAAAGCATTGTCCATACATCAACAAGAATCAAGAGGAAGAATAACACTAAAACTCATCAATAAATAATACTTGTATTTCCAATAATGTTCAATGTATTACAAGTATCAATCAAAATATAACTATACAAAATAATCAAAGAATAAAAGAATTACATAAACAATAATGATCAAAATGATTTGCTTACATGTCACACTTAACATAATCTTGTTACAATATACATCATAAAAGAATATTATGCAACAAGATTAAAACATATATGTTGACAGTGAAATTTGGATTACCATACAACCAACAATTAAATCAAAAGTATCGTCAATTAAGAAAGAAATTCAATGCATGCAAGAGACCAATTTACGTGGAAAACCCTTGAATAGGAAAAAACCACGGCGTCCCGGAGGACAAGAAAATATCACTATAGTTTACTTGTTTCGATTACACACTCAAATCTCCTTTTCTCTCCTTTTGTTATTTTTTGAACCCCCTCCTCGTGGGATAGGTGGTTCTATTTATACATGATAATCTAGGGTTACTACATGATCCTATCCTGTTGGAGGTAGGATTTCCTTTTTGATTCGTACTCGGATTCCCATGTTGTAACAGATACGGATATGTGTTTTCGGCTCTTTCCTTTTCTGCGACTCCTTGTTGCCATGGGTCTTCTGGGAGTTTAGGGTTTATCTTCATGTTTCAGCCGAGTCAGCTTGTGCCCAGCACACAGATGTGGCGAACATCTCCCCTCTTGGGTTTTACCCTTTGGCGACTATGCTTCTATCTTTGGCGAGCACATATCTAGCTCTGGCAAATACATCTTTGATTTATTTGACTTGATATGCTGACCGGTCCACGTTTTCTTCTTTGACCTGGTCAATGAGTGACGTGGCAACCTGTTCCTCAGCATTTATTGACTCATTTGATGACGTGGCTGCTTGGCGAAATTATATATACAACAATATACATATACAAATATAAGAGAGAGAAGAAAGAATTGACACAAGAGATTTTTTAACGTAGTAAAACCTTCAAGGAGGAAACATCCACGGGTTGAACTACAACCATCGGGTACTATATATATTGGATGATAGATTAGAAATTCCTCAAAAGTGACCAACCTATGATCTACTCTCTATTGGAGTCTATGTCTACCCAATCCCTATTGGTAGATACGAAATCCCTCAATGATGCGAAACCACCATATATTGGAGTCCATGTCTAACCAACATCGTTGGAAGATTAGAAATTCCTCAAGAGTGCATACACATCCCATGTACCACTCTCTATTGGAGTCCATGTCTATCCAAACGCCTAAGCCTACCAATATTATAGCCAACTCCCTATCCAAAGCACTCATGCCTCTAGAGAGCCTCCCTTGCATAGCTATCCGGACCTTCCTGATCCTAGCAATGACTTCTTACTTGGTTATTAGGACCTCTTGTCCTAACCAAGTCTTCCTTGCTTGACTATCCGGACACTTTGTCCTAGTCAAGACTTCGTGCCTTTTACAAGAACTTCCTAGTGTGATCAATGAATGCAAAATGATGCAAACAAGTAATTCAACAAAGAACATGTGATCAATACATTCCATGGAAACTAGACTTATATCATGTGAGAACACAAGTCAAATAGTTTAGATGCAAAACTTGAATTAAAACCTAGAGCATGTGAAAACACCTAACACATATGGCTCATATTTGCATTCACACATCTAAAACTTGAATCAATCATATACATGAAGCACATATTCAAGATATTAGAAACATACACAAAAATGCTAGAATCACAAAATATGTTCAATGAATAATCTAACCAACATTTAGAGCAAGGATATAATAAATATTCAATTAAATCCTATTAGGTTCTAAATACAAAAATCACAAGTGCTAATCCTAGATTTGTTCAATAAGAGGATCAAAGCACATATCAAGGTTATTGATCATAAAACAAATCAATCAATCTACAAATAACCCTAGATATCAAACTAATCACAATACAACACTCAAACATGTGAAAACCTATAATCCTAGAAAACTAGTTCATATATGTCTCTAATTAGACTTGGTTAAGTTTGATTATGAAGGTATCTTTCTCAATAGCATTTGTCATACATACACATACATATAGAAGAAGAAACCCCAAGGTAATTGAAGGTTATAAAAGAAGAAAACACAAAGATAAGTCAAATACCTATGATCCACGAGCTGGTTCTGTTTTCTGGGTAAAACCACTAAAAAAACTCGATCAAACAGCTGCAAGACCACTTGGAAAAGGTAGAGAACTTGATTATGAAACTTCTTCAACTTGAATCACTCAATTCCAACTTCATATGAGAAAGTTATGGTGTTTGGAAGGTGAGAAAATTGGAGAGAAAAATTTTGCACACGAGTTTTCTAATTTTTCTTCTTGAAATGAATGGGAGGGAAAATGAGAACATTTAAATGAAATAGAGAAAGAGAAATAATGGGAAAATGAGAGTGTGCCACCTCAGCAGCCCATGAGGAGCGCGTGAGCCTCACGGGGCAGAGAGGTGTGTGGGCCATGTGGCTTACGGCCTTCTCACGCGCCTCTACTAGCTTGGTCGTTGGCCAAGCTTGCTTCCCTCGCGCTTTTCTCACGTTTTTCGGCCATATCTGGGCCTCTGAAATCTAAATTCAAATCCATCTTTGGATTACAAACCATGATTCCCTCACGCACAAGGATGACTATGAAACTTTGACAAAAGGCTGAGAATTCGACTCGAAATACAACGACGAAGACAACTCAACGAATGAGAATGCAAAGTAGCGTAGCTTCCTAGTTTGGACTCGAAACCTAAAGAATGAGTAACTGAAATGACCAGGACTCAATAAGGAATCATATGAGATCATGTTCAAGTCCAAAAACAATAATATGGAAACAAATAAATATAAGATCACACAAGTATGCCATTTCCTAAACATAGTCCTAGAACATGCAATTTCACAATATTTATCAAATTAAATCTAATGCATGTGCATACTTTGTCAAGTGTGTGAGTGTGTTATATAAATTGTGTACAACTATGCAGGGACACAAATGAATGCCATGTGTGTGTGTGTGTGTGCCTATGCCTTGTAAGATGAGTGAGGTCAATTACACCTTTGATGAATGATGTAGCTTATTCCCCTTTTCAAGACACCATCTTGCATGAACCGTAGCCGAGTGTTTCTTTGAAGCTTTGAATCATCATTTCTAAGACTACTAATCGAACTCTAACTTGTAGGAGTCATCTTGATCTTCTTTCTAATTCTATATCTTCTGTGCTTTTACGAATCCTTGCTGGATTCGAACTCTGTTTCTTATAAGGAAGGTTGCTTCCTTACTGGAGTGTCCTTTTAGATGTCTTATTAACATAAACTTCTTTTTCTCTACGTATTCGAGTCGTGGATACATTAAATACGACACTGTCCATGTGTCGCTTATCCAACCGTTTGTTTCACCCAACCAGGCATTGTTTTTCCGATCGGTTATTTATTCCCAACCAACCTGGTTCTCCTGATCATACTATCTTAACCCGATCGTTGTTGTTTACCTTGATCTAGTTATCTTGGCCCAATCATTTGGAAAGCCTGACTGGATGTTGGATTCACCTGGTGATGATCGAGGTTGACTTTCTTCTTGGTTTTGACTTTTGGTGACATGGCACATCTGATAACCGCTTCTTCTGGTTTCTATGCTGACTTGTCATCTTTCCGAATTTTACCAATAACAATTGTGAAACCTTAGACTTTTTCCCAAAATTCGTGAAACCTTAGAATTTTTCCAAAATATCATGAAATCTTTGACTTTTTCCCAAAAAACATGAAACCTTAGACCTTTACCCAAAAAATGTGAAACCTTATTTTTTGCCAGAAAACGTGAAACATTATACTTTTCCCATGAAAAAAAAAAACATGGTTTCATGATTTTTGGAAAAAGTCAAAGGTTTCACGATATTCGTGAAAAAAATCTAAGGTTTCACGATTTTTGGGAAAAAGTCTAAGGTTTCATGATATTATCATGGTTTCCATTTTTACCAAATCATAGAAATTTCGTGAAACCTTCTAGAAATTTCCAACTCGTAGAAAAATTCATGTTTCTTGCCAAATCCAACCCAAAATTTTGCAATAACACAAAACCCATGTAATATAAAAACTATAATTATAAAAAATAATGCAAAAACTTAAAGATTTTACACACATTAACCACTTCAAGAGCTAATCCAATTGATTTTCTCCAAAAAAAATTCCCCAAGCAATCTCCCTCAAATCTTTAACTCAAAACCAGAACCAAGTTTACTTGAGGGTTAATTGCACTAACTTACCCTAACTTTATTGGATCTAGCAAGATTTCAAAAAGATGCCCTAAATTAACATAAACACCCCTTGCCATCAAGTCAATCCGTTAACTTTAACGATTTACTAACCTTGACCAATGACAAACCAAATATACCCCTGCCACATCATCCCAGACATAAAATATTTTTAATTAAAAATGATATATATATATTTTTAAAAAGGATAATATATCAGCCGCCTATGAAAATATCCTCAATTCGTGGAGGAGCCTCCTCTGTGAATTGCAGGAGGTCGATCTCCAAGATTGGTGAAGATCTCTTGCGGTAAGTAGGAGATCGTCAAAGATCTATTGTTTCATACTCCATCGCCGGTAGATTATCTTTTTTTTTTTTTTAAATATTTGATATTTCAATTTTAATTAAAAATATATATTTTATGTTTTAGATGATGTGGCAAGGGTATATTTGGCTTTCCAATGGTCAAAATTAGTCAACCGTTAAAGTTAATGGATTAACTTGATGGTAAGGGGTGTTTGTGTTAATTTATGACATCTTTTTAAAATCTTACAAGAACCACTAAAGTAAGGGTAAGTTAGTGCAAGTAACCTTTTACTTAATGATCTCAGTTTCCAAAACAAAATATTTTGTAAAAGTAGGAATTAAAGCTTTGTTAAAGTTAAAAATGGAAGAAAAAGAGAAATATGGAAAGAGGAGAAGGGATGTCGTAGAAAAGAAGAAGAGTTGAAAAGGTTTTTTTTAGATGGCTGCTTTTATATAGGGGCATTATAGTAATAATGCAAAAATTAGGTTATAAACAATTAAAATTTGAAAGTAGGTTGTAAACAATTACTCAATGTTTCAAATGGTTAGAAATGAACTTTTCCCTAATATAAATAAGTGACTAAAATAAAACCAGAAAGCTTGATGTTGATGTCGTTTTCCATTAGTCCAAGTGTTGTTGTGTTACTTGTGATTGAGGTGGACTCTGTGTTGGTGGCTGTGAAGAGAAATCTACAAATGTTGAATGAGGCTGGATTGGTGGCTCTGAAGATTCAACTCCAACTGAGGTTCCAGTAGTCTGTTAAAAGAATATGTAAAAGAAGTCAGATTAATCTAATAAAGTCTAATTAATAAGTTAGTAATGGCATACCTTGTTTTTCTTCTTACTTTGGCAGGTCCTTTGGTTGTGCCCAGCATTGCCACAACCTCTACATACAACAATGCCAGACCTTCCTTCTTTAGCTGCCTCATCTGGTTCCCTCTTTCTTTGACTCTTAAGCCTGCCAGGTTGGATAGTACGATGTGGTGGATTCATATGCTCTGTTTGACTTTCAATATGTATGCAAGTAGGAACTTTTAGCCACCATTTCTAATCAGGAATGGGATGGATCATGCCTTTATATGTTTGCAGGTAGGCACTTTTGCTTAAACTTTAGTGGACAAATTCAACCACCTTATCCTTTTCCACAGCTCTACCATAAGAGTGGATTATGGCAGCCATTGCATGGCTATAAGGAATCCCACTAACCTGCCAGCCACCATATTGATAAGTAAACTTTATAAGTTTGACAACATATCTTCCAGTAGGACCCAACAACTTGTATTCTATGTCCCCAGTTGCTATAATTTTCAGCGTCCTACTTTCTTTACTGTGTTTCAAGATTTTTGCATTAACTCTTGGTGGTAAAACAGATTTCTATGCTCCACACTCCTTCTTTCTCTCATGGAACTTCCTCATAACCATCCTTATAATAAACTCAAGCAATTCCAAGTATGATCCAGCTTTATAGGCCCCTAACATGCTATTAAATGCCTCGGTCATATTGTTGGTCACATGGTCACACCTAATGATGGGGTCATAAGCAAACCTACACAAATGTTTTTGTTCAATTTCTTCAAACCAAACCTTGGCAACATGGTTAATAGCACTAATCACCTCCAGTGTCGCTTTGAAGTCATAAACATTGGAGCTTTTTGTAAGGACCTCTAATTTGTGATTGGCTTATTTCATGACAAACCACATTGAGAATGATTGTGCAATGGGTAGCTTAGGTCATCTTGATGATTATCAATGCAAGCTTCCAAGCATCTTCACAACTTCAAGAGCAATAGCTTCAAAAGGTATAACATTTGAATTTGATTATTGAAGAGCTTAAGTGCACATACACACATACACACACACTTCATGCATGCTTTGTTCATCTTGCATTTGTGTTCTAATTGTTTATATGTGTGCATCATTTACACCCATCACACTTGCACTTCATTCTTAGATTTAAGTGCAGTCTTGTGTGATGTAATTCGTTTCCCGATGATTGATCGGAAACGTCCGCACATGCACGATGGTGTACTTGTCTTAGCGCAATGAGTGACCATTTGAGAAGGTCTTATTTTTATCTTGGATTGGTCCTTAGTCATGGCCTTAAGGGTCAGTGCACTGGTCACTTTACCTGCACAGACCAGTGTTGTGCGCTAGTCGTGCGCTACTCGACCAACGCAGCACCCATGCAAGTCGAGCAGAGGATATGTGTTGGTCGTGCGCTATAGTGCACCACCAGCGCACTTGACGGGTTTTTCTAGGCATTTTCCAAAACGATGTGGTTTCGTCTTGTGCTTCTATATATACTTTCACTTCTTCCTTTGGCCAACCAAGAACTCCAAAATTCATATTTTAGAAAGAGGAAGAGTTTCCCTAGAGAGAGAAGCTCCAAAAGTTGTTCTTTAACTCTCTAAACCCAAAACCCATGTGCATTTAACATCTTTCATGCATCAATCTTTCATGGGTCTTCTTGATTTCATGACTAGGTAAGTTAGAACTTCATTGAATATCATTTATTGTTCTTCTTACTCTAGATTAGGTATTTATTGCTTGATTAAATACATAGACTCTCTTTATTGCATATATTTATGAGTCTTGATAACATGATTGGGTTTGTTTGTGATAGCTTACACGATTAGGTTGATTTTCCCTAAATAGCTAACCCTAGAACATTCTTGTGAAATTGGTTGATGATTAGGTTAATAGATTAATGTTTATTTATCTAGTCAAGCTTTATTGAATGTTCATGTGGATTTAATTGACATTTAAGTTGTTAGAATTCTCTACAAATCTAATTGAGATCTCATGTATGGGCATGTAAGCATTGTTTGACAACTAAGGTGTTGAATTGCATTATAACATCTAGTTAGGCATTTGTATGTGGTCTTACACATTATTGCACTTAAGCATCATTGTCATATGTTCACGCCTAGACTTTTAATTCTCTTCAATGAGTCAAAGTCTTGTGGCTTCTAGGTGAAATTGCACAAGCAAGTGAAGTCTTGCAACCAAGGGTTGGTTGGCAAGCATTGCCTAGCACCGTTATAAAATGCCTGCGGGTAGATTAGGGGGTGCTCACGCCAAGAGTAATGGATCGGGGATATCACTAGGGATTGAACCAAGAGTGGTGAGTGGAAGTGTCCGTAGCCTGAGGTTTTCGAAAATGAGAGTCTGTGTATCACTTGAGGGTGTAATTTCCTATTCATATGGTGGATTGTTATGGCTTAAGTGGCTAGCATGGCTAGTCCTATGGTTTTTCCTTGTTGAAGTTTCCACGTAAAAATCAAGTGTTTTTTAATTTCCACACTTTACTTGATTTTTGTTATATGTTTGAATTGGGTTTTATTGTTAATATTGACTAATCGAAAAAGTTGGTGATAATCGATTAACAACCCATTCACCCCCATCTAGGTTAGTTTAGACACACGATTATATATTTTCACTTTTAATGGCCCTTCAAAACAGTTTTTTGTAATTCTCACCCTCATAAGTAATTGTAAGGATTCCCATTAATAGATTGGCTTATTTCGTGGTCAAACCACATGTTGGGGTTTGGTTGTAAGGGTAGTCTAGGTGTTTGTTGAAGATCAAGACCCTTTCCAAGACCTCAAGAGGACAAGCACCAAAGGTATATATCTAGTGCTTACATTGGCTTGAAGAGATATAGTTGCACACACACACAACATGCATAACTCTTATTCTTGAATGTTGTGTTTATATTTTGTGTGCATTGTGCTTTATTGTTTATTCAATGTCTCTTCTTGCATAAGATTGTTTGCATCTTTTTATATGAAATTCCATGACATGACAGGCATTAGGATGCATTCAATACCCACACTTGCACTTCATGTATGTTAGCTTTTAGTGTGGAGTAATTCGTTTCCCTAAGGATGTTCGGAAACGTCCGCGCGTGCACGGTAATGTGCTTTGTGTTGCGCGATGATCGCCGGTGGAGATGCCCTTGGCTTCTCCTTGGTTTCACCATTTTTGGTGAATCGGCGGTTACGTTCGGCGGCCTGGCCGCCGTTAGAAACCGTCGAATGAGACCTGATTGAAATATATCTCTCGGGTCCAAAACGGCGGTTGGGATCGGCGGTTTCGAAACCGCCGAACGAAGTCGCCGAAGTTCCCCTGTTCCACTCGGGAGCCATTCGGCGGTTCAGTTCGGCGGCCTGGCCGCCGAATGAAACCGCCGAATGAAACCGCCGATCGGTGCGTTTCAAGGGCAAAATTGTATTTTCACCTGCCCTGTTTTTGGTCTCTATAAATACATCCTTATCTCTGGTTCAGAATACAAGTCTTTGATCATAAGAACCCTAGAGAGATATTTAGAGAGACTTGAGAGAGAAAGCTTAAAGATCATATCTTTATCTCTCTAAACCCATTCCCACATGCATAAATCTTCATCTAAGCATCATCTAGGATCATCTAGCATATGCTAATGCATGGGACTTCTTCAACACACATGGTATGATTTGTTGAACACTTTTATCTTACATAATTAGTGTTTCTACTTATCAATTTTATCTCATATTTTACTTATATGTGTTTAGATTAATTTCTACATATAAGATTGAGATTATGTGTTGATTGGGTTTTTATTTATTAGCTAGGCTTTAATGTTCATATGCCATCTAGCTAATTGATCTCATTTGTTAATTGAGATTATTTTTCATAGCTTATTTGATTAGGTCATTATTACCTAAAAGCTATGCCATGAACATTCTTGTGTGATGTATTGATAACTAGGTTGATAGATTATTTTTTTAATCAACTAGTTAATCCTTTGAATGTTTGTGGGTTTTATATGATAGCTTTGTATCTAGGATTGGTTATCCTTTACTTAGCTAAAGTTATATGCCATGTCATATAGCTATATGTGATATCTAGGATTGATTATATTGTCATCTTATAATCCTAGGTAAGCATTTAGAGTACCCTAGCTCTTATTGCATTAATTGAATATTCATACATATTCACATAGGGTTGTGCATCTCTTTTGAGAGATTGAAGTCTTGGGGCTAAGTGTGCTTAGGCCTCAAGCAAATTGGACTAGAGCCGCTATAAAAGGCCCGCGTGGTAGATTAGAGGGTGCTCACGCCAAGAGTAGTGTATCAGGGAATATCACTAGGGATTGAACCAAGAGTGGCGATTGGTAGTGTCCATAGCCTGAGGTTATCTAGGGTGAGGGTCCGAGAATCACTTGAGGGTGTAACCGTCTTTTCATATAGTGGATTTCAAGGTCCGAGTGTGGCGCACTTAACAGCCCGTGGTTTTTCCCAGTGGTTGGGTTTTCCACGTAAACATCAAGTGTCATTTACTATTTCCGCATCTTATTACACTTGTATGTATTTTTGACTTGCTAGGGGTATTTTCGTAAAATTGACATGCATGCGAAAATTGGGTAATAATTAGATAAAATCTATTCACCCCCCCCTCTAGCTTTATATTGATAAACACACCTCGAGTATTTGAGAACTTTCAGTAATTCTCATGTTGGCATAGATATACCTTGCACAATACCTGCCACATGAAAAAAAAAAAAAAAGGTTTTAATTGTATATTGAAAATGAAAAAGCATAAGAATAGAAATAAATATCAAAAGAAATTACCTTCTAGCGGCAAAGGGAAAATGCTTCTCCAAAGCTGCAATGACACCTTTTTTTCCTATTGGACATGAATGTCAAGTTCCTCCTTGCTGGGTACTTCAGTTGAATCTTCAAGTTGTTTAGAAACCACTCCCAACTTAACTGAGTCTCCTTTTCACAAATGCAAATAGCTAGTGGTAATAACCCATTGTTTGCGTCCAAGGCCACAGCCTCCAAATGGGCCTTTCAAGTGACACATATCCACTCCAAAATAGGGCCTACAGGCCTCCAAGAAACCTAGTTTTTGAGCTTCAAAGCTTAGAAATATTCTCTGAAAGGTTAGCTGTGGTTGTTGGGTGCATATATGAACTGTTGGTCCAGGGTTGCTTTGGTTCAACATGTAAACATATCTCCATAGATAGCCAAAACATTTAGCATGATCTTTTGCTAATGCCTTTAAGGCTTTTCGCTTTTCCATATAAAGCCTTTGAGTTTCAACAAAGACATTATAGTTCTCCTTCAACAAATCACATATCACTTTAACATCGATATGGGGATTGTTCTTCACTAGGTTCTCAAACTTAGAGGCAATCTACTTTACTTTAGCCTTTTTGTTGTTGTAAACCCTATGACATTCATGTTGGTCCACTAATGTTTTAATCATGAATGTCAATCTATCAATTATACATTAAGCCCATCTCCTGTGCACTTATAGGCCTGTCTTTGACAATCATTTTTCACTCTATCTAAAACTACACCATCTTTAATGGCATACTCCCTGAATATTTCTCTCATTTGGACTGCATTGTCAAAGATCTGAACTACATGAAACTTAATTCCCCCCCCCCCCCCCCCCCCCTTTCACCCCCCACCATTCTCTTGAAAGGTTTACCTTTCATCCAACTTAGCTATCTTAACTTGTTCTGGTTCAAGCTCTAAGTTACTAAAGTACTCATCATCAGACTTTGACTGATACCCCTCAAATAAATCCATGCACTGTTTAGTTATTTCATCATCCCCATCAACAAAGTCTTTCTCAACTATTGAGACCTCATTATACTATCTACTATATCCCTTATTATCCTGTCTATCCCCTCCCTCACCATCGTCATCATCCTTATCATCATATTTCTCACTATCACCTTCATAATTAAACATCTCAACCTCCAAGTCACACCAACCCAGTGCTTGGTAACCACCATCCATGTCCAACACTTCAGGTTGTGCATTAGGTGTGGGAGATGACACTTCTGGAAGAGTTGGAACGTAACAAGCACTATTTACCTCAAACACTATCGTATCCAATCCATGGTCCTCAACATCATAAAAACATCAACTAATTCAATATCACTTTTAACCTCAATTCTCTCACCACTCCAAGGTAATTGTACCCAAACCTAGAAATCTTCAATAGGTACATCCTTTTTTCCACTAAATTTCTCAGTCAACGCATGAACCAAGGTGATGAGGCTTATGTGATCAGCATCACACTCACCTAACTCAACCTTTTCATTCCCAACCAACACAATAATTTTAAAAATATCCATTTTTCCTGTAAAAAGCAAGAACAGAACATAAAAAGGTTATCAAAACACCAAACATGCAACTGTCAGTAACAAAACATAGCATGCAAAAACATGCAATCGAAAATATACTTTGCAAACCCAATAATTGAACAAACTAGCATAAACATAACACATATAAACCCATTTCCATCTTAAACATATAAACACACACAAACATACCCTAAAAATCTAGAACTCAATAATATGAGAAATAAATAAACCAATTATTTTTCAAAATTTGCACTACATTCAGTACTAACACACATAACACAACTTCTACAACACTCAATTATGGTTAATTGGCTTTCAATTAAAAAACCCCCCAATTTTTTTCAAAATTTGAAACCCTAAAAAGAAGAAATCTATGAATAATCAACATGTCAACATATTGCATGTAACAAATATCAATCGAACAACTCAATAATCCATAATCGGTGTAAAAAAATTACCTTTCTCACAATAACATTTAAAGTTCCTCGCTAAAACCATTCATCTGCAACCGCGGCTTCACTTCAAATGTCCACAAGATGAACAAACCTTCAGACTCCAAAACAAGCCTATAGATCGACTGAAAATAAGAAAAGTTTGGTGTTTTCTATAGGGTTTTTGGCGCAAAGGAAGATGAAGTGTTGGTGTATTCTGTTGCAAACGAGAAGAAAATGGCCTAGAAAAATATTGGGACCACGCTATTGCCTTTTGTTAATGTGTTGGTGACGTGGATCCATCTCAGCCGTTCCTTTTTTAATTGTTTTTTTTTTTATATTTCAATTATCAATTAAGCAATTTACCATTTTACTCTTCGCTTAAAACTTTCTAGAAACATGAACGGTACATTTACCATTTTGCCCTCAAACTATTGACGGGAATTATGAAAACCCTAACGGAATTGGACAGTATGTACAAAATTAAGGATTATTAGTAAACATTTGGACCTAAAGGAAGAATACTGGAACTAGAGGGACTAGAACGGCCAATAGGTTAAACTAGAAAGACGAAAATGATTTAAACCCAAAAAAAAAAAAGATGATTTTGTTTGTTTGTTTGTTTGTTTGTTTTGTGGATTAATGAAGATGAATTTTTTTTCTTTATTATTATTATTTTTCTGTGGATTTATGAAGATGGTTGGGCACTTTGGTGATGTTTGATGATTTGGAGATGTTCAAGGACCTATGTTTGATGATTTTTTCTTGTTAGAAAATTAAGAATTTTATTTTTCAAGGTTTGATGATTTTTAATTTTTAATTTATTTATTAATTAATTGATTTTGTTTTTGAAATATAATTTTTTTATTTAAAAAAAATGAAAATATTTTTTTTATTCTTTAACACACTTGATGAAGATGAAGTTATTTTATTTTTAAAGATGAATTTTTTTTTCTAGGTTTCATATTTAAGATACATTCATGTTTTCTAAAATATTTTTTATCTTTTTTTATTTATTTATTTATAATGTTTTAGTTTATTTAAAATAAAAATAAAGGGTATTTTTGATTTTTTTTTTTTTATGGACTAATTGCACAAATGTCCTCTAAGTTTAGGCATAATTGCATCTCTAACTGTTGACCACAATTTTAACCTACAATGACCAAAGTGCCCCTAGTTACCTATTTTATGATTTAAATTCATAATTAAAAAACGAAACAGAAAAGACAAAAAAAAAAAAACAAAACAAAACAAAATCAATCATTTTTTTTTCTCTCTTTCATTTTCTCAACCCTCAAACACAATCCAAAAAATAAACTTAATAAACAAAAACCAAAACTCAATCCCACAAATCAAAAACCAAAACTCAAATCCTTAAACAACAACCAAAATCAAATCCACAAATAAAAACCCAAATCCATTAATACCACAACCAGTTAACCACATTCATTTAAAATAAAATTAGAACTTCAACCTAGAAAATTAAAAATCCACCGTTAAAGTTCTAATTTTTATAATTTTTTTTTAAATGGACGTAGTTAACTGGTTGAGGAATTGATGGATTTGGGTTTTTATTTGTAGATTTTATTTTTGGTTGTTGTTTGAGGATTTGAGTTTTAGTTTTGATTTTTGGGATTGAGTTTTGGTTTTTGTTTGTTAAGGTTTTTTGGATTGTGTTTGGGTGTTGAGAAAATGAAAGAGAAAAAAAAATGATTGATTTTGTTTTTTTTTTTTTTTGTTTTCTTTGTCTTTTTTGCTTAGTTTTTTAATTATTAATTTAAATAATAAAATAGGTAACTAGGGGCACTTTAGTCATTGCGGGTTAAAATTGTGGTCAACAGTTAGAGTTAACGAAAGTCAACTAACGGTAGGGGATGTTTGTGCAATTATGGGTAAAGACTCCATATGCATGCAATTATGGGGTTAATTGCACTAACTTACCCTAGTATATACATAATTGCACTAAAACCGGAAGAACTATCATAATAACACAAACATACCCTCCGACCATTGACTAACGGTTGACTACCATTAGTTAACATCAACTAAGAGACAATTTAGTCATTGTCTCAGTGCCAATAAGTAAATAAAGGGTTAATTGCACTAACTTACCCTAAGTATATACATAATTATACTAAAACTGGAAAAACTGTCATAATAACAATAATATACCCTTCGACCGTTGACTAACGGTTGACTACCATTAATTAGCAATAACAGAGGAGTAATTACACTTTTGCCCTTACCAACTACATTAATTAATTAAATATAATGAAAATGAAAAAAAAATATAATGATTAAAAAAAAAAGAAAAAAGATTTTTAAAAATCCATTACCACATTCGGATTGCAACAAACAAATCTTATAAATAATTAATATTTTTTTTTTGTAAATAAATATGATAAAAAAATTTCTAAAAAATAAAAGAAAATTTTGGAAAGAGATCTGAAAAATTCTAGATCTCCTCCAAACTCGCTCAAAGTGTAGAGATGGAGCAGTGGACTCTAAAATGGACCCGTCAGATTTTGACCCTTACACCACCACAACCAATTCTTCGATGACCACACCACCACAACAACAATTCGTCGATGGAGGAGATTGATCCATCAGATCGTCTAATGGAGGTGTCTCATCCATCTCTTAGTTGTTGCAAAACGCAAAAAAAAAAAAAAAAAAAAAAAGAAGAAGAAAGGTTATGGCCTCCACCGCCACAAAGACGAGAGGCACATCACAAAAAAAGAGGTGGAAGATCTATCTGACTGTATTCTCAATTATATATATATTTTTAAATTTCAATAAATGAAATATTCAAATATTATTTATTTTAGGGATAATTAAAAGATAAAATAACTAAGGGCATTTTAGACATTTATACTAATAAGTTGGTCAACGGTTAATTTAAACGGAATTCAACTAACGGTAGGGGAGGTTTATGCAATTTTAAGCAAAAGTTCAATATTGGTGTAATTAGGTTTAAACTCAGGGGATGTTTGTGCAATTACCCCATTAATTAATGTAGTTGGTAAGGGCAAAAGTGTAATTGCTCCTCCTTTATTGCTAATTAACGGTAGTCAACCATTAGTCAACGGTCAGAGGGTATGTTTGTGTTATTATGATAGTTTTTCCGGTTTTAGTGCAATTATGCATATACTTAGGGTAAGTTAGTGCAATTAACCCTGCAATTATGCCTAAACTTAGACTTAGGGGACGTTTGTGCAATTAGTCTTTTTTTTTTTATATATACTTTTGACCATTAACTAATGGATCATAACTGATGGTAGGGGATGTTCATGCAACATTTTTCAAATGTCAAAAAAAGTTTGTACGTACATGACCAAAATTGCCATATATGTGCAATTTTATCAAACCTCAGAGTTGTTTGTGCAATTCCCCCTTTTTTATACGTACCCATGTGAAAGTTTATATCTATACTTAGGAAGAAAACCGAAACTAACCATTGGAATTATTAAACTTTTGTTAGTAACCACTTTTGAAACTTTAATTGTTAATAACCACTTTTTAAAAAATAATTCAGTGTATGTCCATAAATTACCAGAGTACCCTTGAAAATAGTTTTTTTAAAAACCTCGAAGCAAACTTGAAATCACGACTAAATTGAAATGTCCAAACTTGAAATCATGCCTAAATTAAAATGTCAAAACTTGAAATCATGCCTAAATTGAAATGTCCAAACTTGAAATCTGGACTAAATTGAAGTTTTCCCCTTCTTTTTCTTCCTCTTCCTCAAATTAGGTTTAGGTTGAGGTTTTTTTTTTTTTTTTTTTTTTTTTTTTTTTTTTTGCAGACCATGGAGGGGGGATCGATCGCTGACGAACCAGCGAACGATCGTCGACGCTTGCCATCTCCATCGCCATCCCGTCACCAGCGAAGCAGCAGCGAACCAGCGAATGATCGCCGAAAGCACAGCTGGGCTTGAAGGACAACGCAAAGGACTGCCACGATGCCCAAAAGCTCGCCGAAACTCGGCGAGAGGCAAATCGGAGAGAGAGAGAGAGAGGCAGATCGTGGAGAGAGAGTAGAGGAGAGAGAGAAAGAAAAAAAGAGAAAAAGAGAGAGAGAGTTGATTTGGGATGTTTTTATATGGGGGCATTCAAGTAATTTTACAAAAACATGGTTATTAACAAATAAAATTTCGTTTGTGGTTAAAAACAAATTTTCCATAATATATGTGGTCATTTTTTACAATTTCCACATATACTTATGACATATCCATCCACATGTTCCGTACATATCCAAGTGAAACTGTGAAAGCTCTTTTCATATATATACCCATGTGAATCATATCCAAGTGAAACTGTGAAAGCTCTTTTTATGTATACCCAAGTGAATCTTTCAATATATATATACTTATGACATATCCATCCGCATGGTCCGTACATATCCATGTGAAAGCTCTTTTTATATATACCCTGATACCCATGTGAATCTTTCAAATATATATATATATATATATATACGGTCTCGTTTACATCAGTGCGCACTGATGTAACTACATCATCAGTACCAATGCATGCAGCCATGCAGGGGCGAAGCCAGGAATTTGGCTTTGGGGGGATCAACACAAAAATTAATACACTAATGCTAGACAACACAAAAATTTAGCCCAAATTTCAATCCAAATGATATGGCAAGTGATTTTTTCATTAACCACATCATCTCATGTTGTGGTGTGGTGATGACAACTCACTTGCCACATCATTTAGGTTGAAATTTTGGCTAAATTTTTGGGTTGTCTAGCATTACTCAAATTAATATTCAATGTCACGCATGACAAATATATTAATATTTAAGAAATAAATCGTTAAAAAAAATACGATACCCTTTAGTCTTAAAGGTAGTGTCACAAAATAAAAAATAAAAAAAAATTGAGAATTAAAAGGGTTCAAAAATTAAATGTCACTATTTGGGGCGGTTTTTTGGTAACTGTCACCACTTTATTAATCTAAGTTTAAAAGGCACCTATTTGGGTGACCAGACAAAAATACCATTTATTTGTCTGTTTGTGCATCTTTCAAACAAGAGAGAAAAAGTCACGGGTGAGAAAAACCGACGGTACAACAGCCCTAAAGTTGACGGTGAACCACCGGCGACGACGCTACAGTAATCACAACAGAAATGGCATCGATGAGAAGTCACCGGCGATCTCAAAAGACACGGGTAAGTTCTTCTTTCCGACGCGTTTTTCAAGTTGATAATTTCATGTGTTTTGATGTTTGATGCCATACTCATCATGCAGATTAGGTTGGATTTGCATTGTTGTTGATTATGTTTGTATGATGAGGTTATGTTAGGGTTTTAGTTTCAGAAAAAAGTTGTTTTGAGGACGATGAATTTCTGGGTTTCCGTGACTTTTTGAAATGTAGCCGTGACTTTTGTATAGTGTCCCGTGACTTTTGACTTTTGACTTTTGATAAGTGTCCCGTGATAGCAGTATAGTGTCCCGTGACTTTGATAAGTGTCTCGTGACTTTTGTTTAGTGTCCCGTGACTTTAGACTTTTTACTTTTGATAAGTGTCCCGTGACTTTTGATAAGTTTCCCGTGACTTTTGTATAGTGTCCCGTGACTTTTGATACACTTCCCATGACTTTTAATTCAGTGGTTCAGTCTTGTTGTTGGAGCCTTTTCATGAACTTATATGTTTTTTTTCTGTGAATATGCAGATGAGGAATAACCCAAAGGATTTTTTGAAAACCCCAGAGGCATATTGGTTCAAGGTAAAAATTGCTCGCCATAACCATTTCGATGACCTGAAATATATTGACAACGCGCTTAACAGTGTACCTGAAGATCGAAGACCGACGTCGGTATACTGAGTCGTGTTTTGGTAATTTCCTTTAGATGCATCGTGAGAATCATTTTTCAGGTGGGATTGTCCATCGGTTACTTTTGCGCTAGTTGCATCTTGATGGGCCGGAAGATGAGATGAGATTTTTGTTAGGTAAGCATACTGTTCGGTTCTCGAAGGTTGAGTTCTGTCTAATCTTCGGTTTGAAGTTTAGAGTCGATCCCGACACGACCAGGTATGATATGGTAGAGAATGGCATACACGAGCGGTACTTTCGGGGTCAAGAAGTCGAGATTGAAAAGTTGAGAGCGGTGCTGCGGATTGGTATTTTTCAAGAGCAGTACGATGTGGTGAAGCTTGCCTTATTGTTTATGCTGAATCGGATACTGATGGGGTTCGATGAGAGAGATAAAGTTCCAAAGTGGCAGTTTCACCTAGTTGAGGACCTGGACGCTTTTGATGCGTTCCCGTGGGGCGCACACATGTATAGGCGGTCTATTTATGGTTTCAAGCGGGCGTTAGATGGTCCACGACGGTGGTTGGCAGAAAAACGGCAAGAAGAAGGCGATGACCTTGACGTACAGAACCTCGAGTTGACGTACAACATATACGGTCTACCGCATGCACTGTTGGTGAGAATTTTGAATTTGAATCCGTACTGTAATTCTAGTTTATTTTATATGACTGTTGTATTTACTTCTTATCGTACTTTTCTATTGCGCAGATATTTGCCTTTGAGGTTATCCCCGAGCTTGGCAATACTAAATGTGGGATTCGTCGGGTAATCGACCCCCCCCCCCCCCCCCCCCCCCCCCCCCCCCCCCACGTATTCTGAAATGGGAATTGAGTCAGCGACCTTAGGTGAAAAGTTTGGATGGTGTTTTTACAAAAAGGGTAAGTGTTGATGTTGTTAATGTTGATAGTTATTAGCATATATACAATGATAACTATTTAACTTCGATTTCAGACGTGCGCATGGCTTGAATTGGTGCCGACGGCTGCGAAGAGAGCTCAACGGTACTTTGAAGGCATAGACCTAGGAGGCAGTCTGTATGATGTCGATGCCCCTGATATACCTAGTCACCTCCCGGTTCCGAAACGACATAGGAGTGCAGGACCCAATGATATGGAGGGTCTGTTTTCTGAACCCATTGATACTGAGGCTATATTTTCCGGACGCGATGATATGGACGCTTCGTATTCTGGACATACTGATATGGAGGGTTCAGAACTTGAGGGTGGCAATGGGCATAGGCGGGTACGATTCATGTTTCCCAGACAGCCTAGACCTGGAGGTGATTCAGACCCAGAGGCTCGCAGTGAGAGTCCCCGGAGGTATAGCCCAGTACCATCCATATTGCCTACACAGCCTCAACCTGGAGGTGATTCACGTGGAGGTGAACCAGAGGTACGTAAAAAAATTAAAACCGCATTATTTAATTTCAATCGACTGAATGGTTTTAGTTCTAAAAGAGTTTGAAATCCTTTCAGGGTTGGGACCGTAAAATCGCTGAAGCGATGGGTGCAATCCGATCTTTACGGGATGATGTGATGGCTGCTATCAGAAAAAGTGATGAGACACGAGATACGCAGCATCGGGAGTTGCTGGATATGATTCGGATGCTACAGGGTCCGACGCTGCAGTCCCGTATGGATGGTCCACCATTGGATGACCCACCATTCAATGACCATCACAGAGACTTTAGTCCCGCAGGTAGGACAGGTACTGGTCAGGATAGGACAGAGCTAGGGAGCAGACATGGGCATCCCCCAACTACAGAGGGTCAGTCTATGGACACAGTATCCGATCAGTGGGGTCAAGGTGTGACAGAACGAGAGCCGATACCCGGTGATACAGAGATAGTAGTATTTGCACAAGTACCTCATCCGATTTTACCTGACAGCACTACTGGTGGATCAGAGCTACTGGGCCAGAGTTCGTCCTTACAGAGCACCCCACCTCCGGTCGTCGACCCCAGTGAAGTGCGACCCATGAAGCGATCGCGGCGTAGCCCCACCATTCCTCAGAGCGATACATGGAGGGAGACTTCCTCTAGACAGCGCAACCCTCCTCAGAGCGATACACGGAGGGAGAGTGTATCCTCACACCGCAGCCATCCTCAGAGTGATGCACGGAGGGTAAGTTCATCCAGACAGCGCACCCCTCCTCATACGGATATACGGAGGGAGAGTCCCTCCTCATACCAGACCCCCTCAATGGATCCCAGTGGTCAGTACCATACTCTACCTATGATACCGCGTGTTCGCAAGCCAGGTTGGATGATGATGTCCCCATACACAAACCCCTGTCGGCCGAAGAAGCCGAGGACAAGGCCACCAACATCAGCGACATTGGCGCATGTATTTAATCCCCATGATTTGTTAGATCCCTACTACATTACAGCGTACAAAGCCTACAAGAGGAACACGACGGGGGAAACGTAAGTATACGTGTTCATTTTACAATATTTTATTATTATTACTTGGTTCTCTAACTTGTTCAATAATTAAGTAGACGTGATGTGGATCTACCTTTACCAGTTGGTGTACCTTGGTTCCAATGGTTGCAGACCAATTTCATGGAGTTGGAGGAATCGGTATGTTAATTAGTTTAATTCTTTGTATAAGTTTGTATGAGTAATGGTTGATTCCTAATAATATATTATGTTTACATTGTCAGCACATCGACGCGTACTTGAATATTCTACAGAAGCGTCAACGAGCATACCCCGACGTGTACACTCAGATGGTCAACTTACTGGATTCACAGTTCTATGTAAGTGTCTGTACTGAAAGGTTTTCATTTGTTCATTGATGTGTTACTTAATGAAAGGTTTTCATTTGTGCATTGATGTGTTTCTATGTACAGTCAGACTTAGAGATTCAGTGGCAGCAAATTTTCGGTCCTGGGGTTAAGGGCAAACCCCCAGCTGGCTGGAAGTTGCTGCAACACAGGTGGCCCAATGACGACCTGAAGATGGTCCGAGGAATTCTCCTGACCGGAACCCGGCCATGGCACGAGATTGATTATGTAAGGGTTCCAATTATTTTTGTTTACAAAATGTAATATATTATGTTTTAATTTCCGACAAATAAGACTATGTTAAAACACATACAGGTTCTGATTCCTTGCAACCTTGGACGGGTGCATTGGGTACTGGCCAGCATCAGTCTCAAGGACGGGAAGATCTTCCTGTTAGACCCGTTCAGACAGCAGGTTCCATAGGAGTACAGGCTGAAGCAGGTCGCGTGCTTACGTTGGTTTATTCCATCCATGTTGCATCAGGTCCGGTTTCACAATAGCAGAACGAAGGATGATGAGACGTACAAATTGTCGAAGAGTCCCTTTCGGATGAGCATCCTGGACGGAAGACATGGGTTGCCCCAACAGCAGCAGGGGTATAACTGTTTTAAGAGTTTATTCTATCCCATTAGGTTTTAATAAAAATCCAGTCTAATGGTTATTCAATTGGTGATTTGCAGCGGTAACTGTGGTGTCCATACTTTGAGATTGGCAAAGTACTTGCTGGCAAATAGGAAGGAGTTCGACTGGAAGGAAGAGGATATGGGCACCATCAGGGAGAAGATGGTTGTGGAGATTTTTTACAACTCGCTACACAACAGTGCTGTGTAGCTGATGTATATATGGGTTGTGATGTGTTATACAGTTGATGTACATAACATATGTATTTTTTGTTTCAATTATTCAATTAAATTTATTCAATTCCATCACGTACGATTTTGCCTATTTAAGTGAATAAGTCATTTAACTCCAACACGATTTAAACAACACGATTAATTTTAACAACACGATTAATTTTAAGAACTAAATACAAATCAATTTCGGAACACAAAATTAATCAGAATAGTTCAACATAAAAGCATTATAGTGTAGGTAAGACTGCAAATTGCAAGAAACTACACCATGTGGTTTTCATTTCTAAAATATTGACATATATCAAAGCATACACAAAGTGGTATGGTGACTTATGGAAATAAACAAACTACAGCAGCTAAAATCCAAAACATATGTCTAAAACATAAGCCCTAAGATGATTGCATCGTTCATCTTTTCGCCCTCTCTAGCTGAAACTCGTTGCATTCAGATAAACATCACTAACTCTGGCCTACTGTATATGTTATTATGCTCGTCGTCTAGTGTCGGATAAGCAGCCACGAGAGCATCTTGAGCGCCAATATATAGGGAGTTGTAAATCTTCTAGTACACTTCCCTAACCTTCCGAGCAGGATGGAAAAGCCCCTACAGACAGTACTTTAGCACAACAGCAGCACCCAATGCAACTCTAATCCCTTCAATCGCTTCCATGACAGCATTTATGACGTGGAGTGAAGTCTCCTCTTGTAAGGCTCCATTCATTCCATAGTAGAGTCCTTCTGAGGGCATGTTTGTTTGTTGTGTCCAGTTGAATGACAGATGCTGCACCTGTGACGGTACTCGTCGGGAACAATTGTACTGGGACCTTCATTAACCATAGGTGGGTTAAAACACCTCCTGCTGTTATGTCCCGGTTGTCCACATCTTCTACACGACTGTGTGGTTGTCTTCTTCGAAGACGAGACATGTCGACCCTCCATCGGGCGACCATATTGTCTTTTCATCTTTGGATTTAAAACCACCCGCGCTGCGATGTCGGATGGCACTACCCATGAAGAAGGATGACCAACAGGCATAATAGGAACCGAGTATGCATCAATAAGTGTCTCCCTCTTGTAGTAGTCCGCATATAGAGATGTGAAATCCACGTTCCGCTCCCTGCAACAATGAAAAAAGTTAGATTCACGTTTGGGTAATATAAAGCATTAACTGGATAGAGTCGCCATGTACCTTGCCACTGTGAGTGCATGTGAACACAGTAGAAAAATCCATTTGGAATTTGTTGCATGTGCATATCTTCCGGGCTAAGTCAACCGTCCACTGTTTTCCCTTGTGTCTGACGGAGAATATGTTCTAGTCAACTGGATTTACGGTCATATAACCGTATTTCTCGACACGTTTGAGGATCACAAGATGTGATGCGTCAGTCAATCGATGCCGCATGGACCGTGCATTTGCATGTCGATCGTGGAACCACTTTTGTAGCATATTCCAAATGAACTCTACTAGTGTCATCAGTGGCAGTTGCCGTGCAAATTTTAGGCATGAGTTTATGCATTCTGCAACATTTATGGTCATCAACCTGTACCTTCTTTGGGGACAGTGAACGTGGGACCACTTGTGTGGACCGGCATCAATGACATAATCGTATGCACCCTTGTGCAGCTTACGTAACTCCTCCATGTGGCGATCATATTGGATTTAACTGTACGACCTAGCAGCGTTATCCATTATGTCGGCAACATCCTTTCTATGGAATCGCTTCTTCATATTTTCACCAAAATGCCAGCAACATATGGTATGGGTTGCATAAGGGAACACTTTAGAAATCCCTGCTTCAATGCTTGCATGACGATCGGAAATGAAAACCAGATCATCTATATGACCAAGGGCACCTCTTAAGCATTCCAAAAACCACTCCCATGAAAGGTTGTTTTCTGAGTCACCGTACCCAAAAGCAATTGCATACACCTGTTCATTTCCATCTTGTGCAGTTGCCACAAACATTGTACCACTGAATCTTCCCTTCAAATGGGTACCATCAACTGCAATCACATGACGCATACACCTCTGAAAACCTCTAATTGAGGACCCTAACGACATGAAAAAGTAGAGGAATTTACCATCGTCTGCGCACTGTAAGTCTGTGATTGTGCCAGGATTTTGCTGTTCCAGCACGTATGCAAAAGATGGCAGCATTTGGAAACTTTCTTCATGTGTTCCATACATGTGTAATGCAATGCGTAATGCAGGGCATCATGTGTCTTACTGTATATGATTTGGATGCCATACATTGTTTTCATATCGGTGATTACGTCTTTCGGACGTATGAGACGACCATCATGTTGTTGAAGTCTAGGTGCAATGACTTCTCCAATTGTGACTGCACAGGCTTGTCTGTGGCGACGGTGAACCTCCTCCAAGGGACAACTAGGTTCATTGACAAAACTTCTGACTTGAAAGTAAGTCCCTTCATCTCTCCTCACCGCTCTTAATTTCCACGAACAGTTATCAACGATGCAAACCAAATGTAAAGTTGTCTTATTGGACCTTTTCACTTTCCATTCAAAGTTCTGCCGCATCGTAAAATCACCAACTAGCCTCTTCAAATCCTTTTTACTCGAAAAAAATTGACCTTTATAAATCATGATTGTCGGTTCTGGTGATACTAAGGTGCTGCTTCTACCAGTACCAAACGAGTATGAATTTGCTCCCGGAATAACCCAAGTTGTCGCATTAACAGAATCAGATGTTGTCACATTATAATGGACCTCGGACGTCCCTGGCATATCTGGTGCAGTGCCACTAACTCCTTGTACACGTCTACCACGTGTTTGCATTTGTGCAGGCTCTTCATCCACATTTTGCAGATCATCATCCTATTCATTATTTGCCTCATTATCCACCTCATTGTTTGGTGCATCGTACTACGCATCGTACTGCGCATCGTACTGCTCAATTTGACAACCAAATACATCACCAAATTGAGGTTCAGCTGCATCTACATGGTTGACTGCAACCTCTGGGACACCACACATATTTCCCCTACCTTCGTTGGCACTCCTTTGGGTGAACACTTGGTTGCTACCGCTAAAGGATCCTAATTGTTGGGCATTTTCAGGAGGACGAATATCATTCCCTACCACGTCGCTAGCTGTCCGCTTAGTTAGACTGACACATACTTGAGGGATCACTCGATCTTCCCCTAGCATAAACTGGACATCGTCGTCATTCCTTATAAATGTGCAACACGTACTGCCGGGAACGATTGATATTGATGACAAATCAACATTGTTTTTATTTACATCATAGTTCACAATAGTATGTACGATTGCCACCAATTCTTCGTAAGTCATATTCTTTGACATATGCATTCCCCGGTTATCGGATCCAACAAACCTCTGACTTCCGTCAGGTAACTGCTCCCATCGACCGTTGTAAGATATTACTATTCTAACCCGATTCATGAGGCTGTCAAATTAATAATCACAAACCATTAATAAAAGAAAACACATGAAAAGTCACGGGTAAGGCAAGAAAAGTCACGGGTAAGGCATCAAAAGTCACGGGTAAGGAATCAAAAGTTTTATGCCACGTGTAAGGCATCAAAAGTCACAGGTAAGGCATCAAAAGTTACGGGTATGGCATGAGAAGTCATGGGTAACAACACATCAAACATGAAAAGGCTCGGGAACAGATCTTACAAAGTCTCGGAGATCCAAAAATGGCTTACAAAGGCTTAAAAAATACTCAAAAAATACTCGGAAAACATATGAAAAGGAACAAATGAAAATGTTAACAAATTAAAACAAGAAAGTTCAAGAAATTTTACCTTATTTTACTGAACCACGTCACGTCAGTTCTTTATAACTTGAAGAACAAATTCCAGAGAGAGAGAGACAGTTAACACTACTGTCAGTTTTATTTTTCGAGTGTGGAGGACAAAGAAAAGTACAAAGAAAGGGAATAACATAAATGATTTAAGTGAGGGTAATTTTGGTAGCTCACCATAATATGTGACTTTTAAACTTAACTTATTAAAATACTGACATTGTCACCAAATCAGTTTTAAAATGTGACATTTCTCACCAATTCCACGAATATTAAAATGTAACTTATTACTCTTTTTTACCTCAAAAATCATCTAGAACCAAATATTAATTTTTTTTTTCTTCTGCAATTAACAAACAATGTAGAGTAAAACTCAAATAATTGTATTAAGATATAATGAGTACCATAGAATAAGATAATAAGCCTCCAATATTTATTTAGCTTTTTACCGTGAAAATATATTAAATAATAATGTATGAAATAATAAGAAATTATTTATTATTATTATTATTTGATTGGAAATTAAAATCATGAAAGGAAAAGAGATTAATTTTGTATCCTACAATCATGGGCAATAAAATAGGAAAGATATTTATTAATTAATTAATATTATTAAAATAATAGAATGAATCAAGCTAATATTATCATCTATATATTATTATATCATACTTTTTCCATAATTAAAACTTGGAGCATTTTCATTTGTTGGGGGGGCCATGGCCCCTATAGGCCCCCTAATTTTGCCTTTGAATGCATGTGGACCACTGATTATGGAGAAGTTTTGATAAGTGCATACATTTTGAGTCAAAATATATAAATCTAATGGTCCACACCCAACGCACTAATAAAGTTATATCAGTGTGTACTGACGAAGTTATATCAGTGCACACTAACTTGAACGTTTCTGTATATATATATATATATAGTTACATCAGTGCGCACTGATGTGAATGAAATCGTATATATGTCAGTGTTGCAGAAGTCGCCGCCTAGGCCCGCCTAGTCGGAGCCTAGGCGGTAGTCGGTGCCCAACCGCGGTGACTTCAAGTCAATCGGCGAGATTAGGCGGGAGCAAGGAAGTCGGTGACTATGCGGAGGAAGTCGGCGAGTCGGTCCAAGTCGGTCAAACTGATTTTGACCGACTTGAACAAACACGACGCCATTTTGAGTTTGGTAAGTAAGGTTTCAGACTCAGTTTCACGCTTTCACTTTCATTTTAAAAAAAAAATTGAAATCAGAGAAGTGGAGTGAGAACAAGCAAATCGCCGTGGCTGTCGCCTCTAGCTCGTCGTCATCACCCGTCGCCCGTCGCCCGTCGCCCGTCACCCGTCGCCGTCGGCCTCCAGCTGGTTGCCTCTAGCTCATCGACGCCCAGCTCATCTGCTCCAGTTTCGCCGGTCGTCGTCCAGCTCATCACCGTCTAGCTCGTCGGCCTCCAGTTCTTCTTCTTCACTGGTGGTCTTCAATTTGTGAGGTGGGTACAAGTACAACTAACAACTTGCAAATTGTCAATTTTTTGGATTTTAGGGTTTGAAATCTTGAATTGAATTAGAAATTCATTGTTAATTTGAATTTTATTGTTAGAATTTTGAACTTTGAATTTATAATTTTATTGTTAAATTGTCAATTTATTGTTGAATTAGAATTAGAACTTTTTTTTAGTGTTTATTCAGTTCTTCTTCACTCGAATCAGTCCAGTTCTTTTTACTTGACATTTGTTTTGTGTTGAACACTTGAACTTTCAATTTAATGCTTCAATTGAATGTTGTCGAATTGATCATAAAATAAAATGCTTTGGACTGTTGAATGTTGAATGTTGAATGCCGGAATGTCTGACTGTTTTGATTTTGTTTTGGGTTGGTTGTGGTTTTGGCCCTGATTTTGGCTCTGCTTGCTTTGTTTAAATTGAATTGTGGATTTTAATTGTGGATTGTGCCATTGTAGTTGTGTTTAGGATATGAGTTCTTCACGTGGTAACACTGTCAACAACAACCTTGCTTCTGGGGGGCCTCTAATTGAATATTATGATTTTTTTGAATTATAGAAAAAAAAAATTATTAAAAAAAATCTCCGGCCGGCTGCCAGCTTTCCGTAGACCGGCCGACGGCCGACTTCCGACCATCTGCCTAGTCCCCGACTAGTCCCCGATTAATCCCCCTAGGCGCTAGGCGGTGGGTCGCCGCCCGACTGGCGCCTAGCGACTTTTACAACACTGATATATATATACACAGATATACCCATGCGAAAGTATTTATATATATATATATAAACACCCATGTGAAAGTTTAGTCATGTGATAATTTTAAAAATATTTATATATGCAAAATGACAAAGTCCACGTAGTTGTGGCCCTCGCGGCAAGGGCAGCTCAAAAGATTTCGAGGCTTTAAGGGAGAAAAAAAAAAATAGACCCCAATTTTATAAATATAATAAAATTAAAATATTAACGATAGAACCTGATTAGAAATATCTAACTAAATTTTGAAGATTGCAATTGAAAATTTTCTTCTTGTAATATAATATCTTAAGTAATAAGATAGACAACAACAATTAGCAAGTAGTAATCATATTAAAATTAACCACTTCATTTATCATGGAATTAGAAAAAATTAAAGCAAAATTAAATTCTTAAATTTGAATTTATATACCTTTTAAATGTTAGAATTTCTTTTTAGAGATAATATAATATTGCAAACCGTATATATATAAGTGATGTAACTCTTAAACTTTAAGAGATAAACAAAAAAGAGAGTAACTTGCGAGCTTTAAGAGATCAACAAATTATAATAAAAAGAGAGTTGTAGTTGTACTTGAATTGTTGTAGATAAATGAGAATGATTTGATTTTCTTATAGATAATTTTAAACAGTAAAATATTATTGGTGAGAAGTTTAAAGGTTTTGTTTTGGTTTAATATTAAAAATATCCCCTCACTTTTGAACTATTATCAGATGTCTATATGAAAATGTTTTTATTTCAGAAACACTCATTGTAGAATGTGGACTAACAAACAATGCTTTCATTTGGTAAAAGTCAAAGGATATAATGTTCAATTCATATAATTAAAGCTTGAATAGGGACATATTAAACTTTTTAACATTAAAACTCAATTAATCATGGTGGTTTTGGCAACATAAAGCTTGTTAATCATATTTATGATATTCATAGCAAGCTTGAGACTCTTGGCAATACGATGATTTCTTTCAGACGCGGATAGTTTAGCCAAAAGGGGTGTGAGTAGGCTGGGGGATTTTGTGGAGTGGGAGGAGTGATCGCTGCTGTGTTTTTTGGTTTTCTGCTCTTTTTTTCTTGTTTTGGTTCTGGTGGGGTGATCGTGTTTTGTGCTGCTTGCTTGGTCTGGCTTCTTGTTTTGGCCTGCTTTTTTGAGGTGTTAGTGCGGGCTGGCTTGTGTTCTTTTACTTGGTCTGGTGCTTGCTGGTCTTGCTTGTTGTCCTGTTTTGTGCTTTAATTTGTTGCCTTGTTTGGCTTGCTTCAATAATATTTGCTGTTCAAAAAAAAAAAAAAAACAACTCAATCAATTGAACCATTTAATGTTAGTCCACATGGTATGTTTATGAAATAAAAGCATTTTTATCAAGATATCCAATAATAGTTCAAATGTGATGGGAGGTCTTTAAGATTAACTCTTCTGTTAATTATAACGATGCTTGAAAAGTGGATACTCAAATAACTCAATAATCATTTCTAATGGTTACTAGTTAAATAAATAATTATTAATATTATTAATACAATTTTTCTATTATCAGTTTTAACTGACAAAAGATATATCAGTTCTTTGCATGTGGACAATTGGATTTAAATACTTTGACTTGGTTGCATGCACTTGTCAAAGCATCTTTTAAATCCAATGACTCACATGCAAGGAACTGATATATTTTATATTAGTTCGAACTGATAATAGAAAGACTGATTATTAATATATTTCTATTTTTTTTAAGTACATTTCCCTATAACTAAGCAATAATAAAAAAAATAAAAAATAAAAAATAAAAAAGGCCCATCATTCCATCAATATATTTTTATCAATAATTTTAATTTTTTTAACAATATCTTCAAAATTTATAAATAAATGAGGTCCCTAATTTTTTGCCTTTTTTTGAGACCCTAAACACATGCCTTGTTTGCTTGTACCTATAGCTAGCACTGCCTCATGGGGTATATAAAAACGAGGCAATCAGGAAATATCACATGAGAATAGGAAAAATTAAATTAAGGTGAAGGAATTGTCCGGGGATCGTCTCTATTATTTATTCTGCATAAAAATTAAAAAGTTTCATTTTACTTTATAAAACAATTTATTATTATTATTTTATTTTAAAAATTAATTCTTATTATTTTACAGGGTCAAACCAAATCAACTTAAATTTATGACTTCAACATCTCAAGTCTCAACTACTTATATGTTTTTAATCGAATGGTTGAGATTGGAATGCAGTTATAATGTTAAAGTCAAAATTTTAAGTCACAAATAGAGATGAGCATTTTCCCCGAAATCCCCATTTCCCCAAACCCCCATCCCCAATTTTCCTATAAAATAAAAAAATAAAAAAATTCTCTAAATGGAGAAATGGGTGGGGATGAGGATGAATTTCATCCCCAAATTGAAATGAGGATGGGGAGACCTCCCCCATCCCCATTTCCCCAATTCCCCCCGAAAAACTATTTTTATTTTTATTTTTTTTTAATAGTAAGTATTTTCCTCATTTTTCCCATTATCCCCGCAATCCAAATTTAAACTTTAACTATAAATACTTTCATTTATTCTAACACTTAAAACCAAATCTAAAACGTTTTATTTGAAAGTAGTTTATGAATTATGATTATCATGAACTTGGATTTTATTTGAATGTATTGACTTTTATTTGCATTTGTATTGGTATTGTTTTTGCATGTTATAACTTTCAAGTAAATTTTTTTATTTATTTAATTTTTAGTCAAACAGGGTCAAATGGGGAAAGCGAGGGAAATGGGGAAAAAATTCGGATTGGAAAAATTGAAGAAATGGAGAAAATGTGAAAAACAGGGATGAGGATGGGGATACCTCCCACAAACTCCCTCATCCCCATTTTGTGAAAATAGGGAAATCGGGAGGAATTGATGAAGGTTTGGGAAATGAGGATGGGGGTGGGTGGACCAATATCCATCCTCATTTCCTCAATGCCCATCACTAATTACAAATTTAAATTAATTTAGTCTAACCCTATTTTAAATTATATCAAAATTGTATCTCTAAATTGTATCATTATACATATCCCATTTAAAATATTAGGAGTGAATAACACATTTTGATGAGCTTTTAATAGCACCAAAGTAGAGTAACCAACAAAATGCCCTTCACTTCACTTTTTCCTTTTTCCTTAATTTTTTTTTAAGAAAACAATTTTTTCCTTCTTTTTTTCTCAAGAAAATTGTATAGGAATTGCAATTTTATCTCTCTCTTTGTAAGTGTTTGAGATGAAGAGGAGGAATCGGCGGAAGAAAAAAAAATCACGAAAGAACGATTCAAAAGAAAAAAAAAATAGAGCTGAAAAACAATTCCAAAAATAAGTCTCGAACAAAGGAAATAAGTCTCAGACATTAAGTCTCAATCAAAGGCTTAAAAAAAAAATGCACGACTTATTTTTGTATTAGTGTCTGAGTGATATTTTTGTCATAAGTTACAACTATTACAATAGGACTCCCAGGATCTGCCAAGATGAAATAATACATATGCAGTCCGAATAACTACTCTCACAAATCGGGAGAAAATTCCCTACACATGCTTGTAAAATACGTATGATGGATCTCGAACCCCTCACCACCACTGTGGAAGGAAGATGCACTACCATCTCTACTAATAGATGATATACACTTAAATTATTAACTTGCAATCTCACAAAATCATCCCAAAAAGTGTTAGAAATTTTAAGAACCCTATAAAATAACTTAATTAGACTTACCTTGGCTTTTTAGTGGAAATAGGCCTAAATAGCACTAGATTAATTATTTGAGTTTAAATGGCACCAATGGACAAAAATACCCCCACTTTCTTCTTTTATTACTTTTCTACCATTAGGTTTAATTTATTTTATTTATTTTTTCAAAAACCTCCATTGATGGAGGACCAATGGAGGTGGAACAGACCTCCCTAGAGGTCGAAATTGACGACCTCCATTGGAGATCGATGAAGAAGATGAATTTTTTTTTTGGAAAATTTTGAATTTTGCCCAGTAAATATTGGAATTTGCAAAAATACTCAATAAGTTTCGGAAATTACAAAATAAGTCTCGGAAATATAAAATAAGTCTTGAAAATACTCAAATAAGTCTCGAAAGCACGAAAATAAGTCTCGAAAAAAAAAATGTGCGAAACTTATTTTTGTGATTGTGTGTTAAGAGTATTTTTGTGAAATTCACATTTTAAGTGTTATTAAAACTTAAGTTATTAAGTTTGTGCTAGTCTTAAAAGTAGGAATGTAAAGAGTGCTAGAAAATTTCTAAACCCTTAGCTTTTATGTTATTTATAAGGGCTTTTTTATAATATGTACTATGTTGAAGTTTTTTTTTTGGGCAAGTTTTCAGGAGCTTCTTTCTAACCTAATTGTTTATGTAGTTTGAGTATTATCTATAAGGGTATAATAATCTTTCTTATCAAAACTTAAAGTAACTAATTTAATACAAATTGAAAGGGTTATAATAAACTTTTTTATAGTAAGTTAAACAAGGAGTTTTTAAATCGAATTCTTCAAACTCTTATACTAAATTGATAATTGAATGAATTTAATCTTCCCTAAAAATAAAATGATCATGAGCCACACCATCACATCCTACCTTAAGTGGTGTGCATACGTCAATATGATTTTTTTCTCCATAGTGTTGCGGGACTAGATATTTTCTCAATTGTGGAAGTATATCTATTCATCGCGTATGTAGTGTTTGATTGTGATAGGTCTTTCGGTTGTGGAATTATATATTAGAACCGCGTATTTAATACTTGATTTCATCAAATTTCCGATTATGGGAGAAGATATCTTAACTGCTCGATGACCGTTCCGTTTAATTCCTAAATATTTTCATATTCAGAGCATTTAGTCATTCTTCTTTGGTTTTAAATCTATCTATTGACGATGTACATCTTTTGTGATAATTTGATGAAAGTCGAGAAGCTGTTAAACCCTGTGCATATAAATAGTTCATTCATTTAATTCCATGATGATTTTAATTGTCTTAAGAGTAGTGATTCATTGTCAAACTTTGCTAAGTTAACTTGAGATCTATCTCCCCTGGAAGTAGTTTGTTTTAGTGAACATTTCACAATTCTTAATTTAGTTTCATGCGTCAATTGTTTATCTTATGTCATTTGTTTCTATGGAGATGTAATACCAATTTATTTGTATCACGCTTTATATGATTTTGCATAGATGACTGTAACCTGGACGAGTGGCTATGACATTGGTGAATCTACTCCATTTGTTGAATGGGGTATAAAGGGAGATCGTAAAATGGTATCGCCAGCTGGCACGTTGACATTTTATCAGAATGACATATGTGGTAAAATTCAATTCTCTCTCAGTTTGCGAACACAAATTCCTCAGATTTTTCACTTAAGAGTCTTCTCATTTGTTTCTCAATAGGAAAGTAATTAAACTCTCCTCTTTAGGGTATGGCTCACAGCACTAAATAGCGTCCAGTAGACATTTTATGTTTGAAATACTATAATGTTACAACAAAATGGAAGTGTCAGATTTTAGTGTCATATTGCAATGATTTATTGCTGACCTGATTAGAAGTTATCTACTAGGCTAACTCTAATCACACTGAGGAGCACAAAATTTTCTCAAACTCTGCAGAATTACATTGATAGCAGTAGGTTGACTGCAGCGTAATTGGGTTATCTTGTTACTCTGCAGGCTCTCCTGCACGAACAGTTGGTTGGCGTGATCCTGGTTTTATACACACCAGTTTCTTGAAAAATTTGTGGCCGAACTTTGAGTATGCATCTTAAAAGTTCATATTCATTTCCATACAGATATTATAAAGTTGAAGAGATTCTTATTTATAATGTTGTCATTATGGTTTTCTGTTTTCCGGGTATACATACAGGATGGGTCATCTCTTACTGAATGGTTCATATATCTGGAGCAAGTTTTATTCATTCAAATCGTCACCATATCCTGGACAAGACTCTTTACAATTGTCATAATATTTGGCGGCATGGGAAAGGTAGTATTAATAAACCTATATTTACTGTTTCTGTTGTGTGCAGAAAGTTAGGAAAACACAACAATCAAGGTAGTATTAACAAATTTATGGTTCTGTTCTGGATCTAATAGCACTTATTTTGGTATGCATGTCCAAGAAAAAAAATTTGACGCGTAGTTTGTTAGGTTTTAGAAAAAACAATATCTTTTCCTGTGGACTCAATGCATTTATTAGTATTCTTTCAATTTATTCTATATTCTTAGCGAGATCTTAGTTATAAATTTCCTGTTTTTTAACTATATATCTTACCAGGTTAAAAATTTTAGAATAACCCTAAGTGTAGGAGCTAATGTTTAAAGACCAAAGACAACTTACTTTTAAGTTGATAATTGAATGGTCAATTTATTTTATCACAATTCACTATTAGGATAATTATTTCAGCACTGTGGTCATTTTGCATGAACTTGAAGAAGATATGCATCTTCTTGTAATTAATACTGTATTTTAAATGTTGAATATTGAGATAATAATGTGATTTTGAACTATCATTCATTTATCAATGAAATTTCATCGCATTCATTCTCGTGTAGGTTACTTGGGAGCCTCTATTAAGAATTTAACAGTTAGATGCAAGCCCTTCTCTGATTGCCTTATATTATTAGCATTATGATCATGTGTTCCTATAAGACTGAATAAGTTAACTGAGTTGTTAATTTTTTTTGCATGTCTTCCAATATTTTCAGGCAGAGTGTGATGGTTCGAATGAGTATAGTGATTATCAGCCAGGTTCACTAAATACTACAGACCAACTCGTCAGGGACTTGAACAATATTGACATAGTTTTCCATATAGGAGATCTAACCTATTCAAATGGTTACCTCTCGCAATGGGACCAATTCACAGCTCAGGTTGAGCCTATCGCGTCAACTGTGCCGTACATGATTGGAAGGTTTGTCCACTTGCATGTGAATCATTGCCATGTGTTTCTATAAATAGTGTTTTAAGGTTAACTTGGTGCCACTGGTTGAAGCATAATGTTCTGATTTTTTCCTGCAGCGGTAATCATGAACGTGACTGGCCAAATTCAGGATCCTTCTATCATTCTATGACACCCCAGATTCTGGTGGGGAATGTGGTGTACCAGCAGAGACCATGTTTTATGTTCCCGCTGAGAACAGAGCAAAATTTTGGTAAATTCTTAGATAGAATAATTCATTGTTGAAGAATCATAGTAAGACCTATTCATTTTCAACCATCAACTTTGGGTTGAGCATAAATGATTATATCAGAACATTACAGCGGAATGCAGCATTATTGGTGGGGATATCTATAGGATAAAAGAACTAAATCCTGATATAAGTCAAGAATGTTGTTTCTTGTATATTAACCATTTGGTATTCAAAAAGGAAGAAAATCTGCATGGACTTCTTTTTCATACTTTCTCTGCCATTTCATAGTTCATTTTCTTGGAAATCGGAGGACTTCTTTTGTAACTTCAAGCAGATTTTTTTGTTCATTCTTATTCAGTGTATTTAGTACTAACTATAATCTATAAATGGGCAGGTACTCAACTGATTATGGCATGTTTCGCTTCTGCATAGCTGACAGTGAGCATGATTGGAGGGAGGGATCTGAACAGTATAGGTTCATTGAGCAATGTCTTGCCTCAGTAGATAGACGGAAGCAGCCTTGGCTGATCTTTGCTGCTCATCGTGTGCTTGGGTACTCCTCTGACTATTGGTATGCTCAGGAAGGCTCATTTGCAGAACCCATGGGAAGGGAAAGTTTGCAGAAGCTTTGGCAGAAGTACAAGGTTGACATTGCATTTTATGGCCATGTCCATAACTATGAAAGGACATGCCCAATTTACCAGGTATGGACAAGTCAAGATAAAATTCTATTTTCCAGTCCATTAAATTTGGATTGTATGCTCTATGAACCCACACAACACTACATCGTAGTGTCTACATTATTGTGGGTAAATTTTACTATGATTTACCCCTCTTTGCATCCTATGGCTCATCACATTGATGGCTCTATATGGTGTAGCTTAATAAATTCCAAAAGTCATTGTGAATGCAAGTGATTAGCACTGGCAGTTCTCATGTCTGATAAGGGTTATTAGCCTGAACGGATTGAGTAAATTGGTATCCACTTTGAATGGTTGTATATTTCTTTAAGAGGGTTAAAAAGATATTTATTGGTATAATTTGAACATTAATGATGGTGTGGCTACTTAAAGAGCTTTGTGGGCAATTGAAAGTTCGATGACTTGATTAAGTTATAACTTCACTTTCACTTCCTTGATTAGCTAGTCCTTTGAATTTCTCATCTGTTGTATTCCTAGTTCAAGACATTAACATAACCTTTGAATTACTAATTATTGTTTACGCTTGTGGTGCAGAATCAATGTGCGAATGAAGAAAAGCATCATTATTCCGTACTGTAAACAGAACAATCCATGTTGTCGTTGGAGGGGTAGGGAGTCACCTATCAAAGTTCAGTGAAGTGATCCCTAACTGGAGTCTTTACAGAGATTACGATTTCGGATTTGTCAAAATGACAGCATTTAACCATTCATATATGCCCTATGAGTACAAGAAAAGCCGTGATGGAGAGGTTTATGATTCCTTCACCATTTCAAGGGACTATAAAGATGTACTTGCTTGTGTGCAGGATGGTTGTGAAACAACCACTTTGGCAACTTGAATCATACTATAAATGTGCTGGAAAAAATATGCTATCATTGATTGATGTCGTGCTGCTGTAGCTTGAATTGAATTCTAAAACAATAAAAATTATGAGATTTGATTGCACAATATCCTTTATTTCTCCATTTTGAGAACTTTTGATTTGCCCATACTTACAAACAGATTAAAGAGTGGTCTCTCTAATTTTTCCTTCTTCCCCCGAATTCCATAACCTTTCGCATTAAAATTGAATAAACTCTTTTTTAATACCTATACTGTTTTGATTAGCAATTTAAAGCTTTCCTTGCATGAAATTAAATCAAGAGAAAAACTTGGGTGACTCCAGTCTTTTAACAAAAATGACATCAATAGGCATTCTGCAGCAATGCACATCATTTATACATTTCCAAAGTTGCATAGATTAAAAAAAGCACATCTTTGTATATCCAAGCAAGTGTACAATCTTTGCCATAGCAGAGGTGTCTACAAGAAACTGAATATATACATAAAATAGAGTAAAACGTTGCTAGTGGGTAAGAATGACAAACTCCCGACAGTTACAAGCAGTGACAGCAACCTGAGAATTCTTTGCCAATAGTGGGGGGGGGGGGGGGGGGGGTGTTGGCACAAAAATGAAAGATACTGACAATCACAGTTACCACCTTCAACCAACCATCTCCATATCACGTGGTTTATTTTCTTGATCATCTGATAAGCTAATAGATGCTACCAGATCCTCAAATTTTAGAGGAGTGTGTCGAACCATATGCTGAAACATAACCTGCAGAGTCAATTCCAAAAGATATTATGCTGGACTTGATAAGATTGCTGAGGCATCTAAGAAGAGTTCTTAGCAGTTCATTTTTTATGAAAAGAAAAGATATGGGCACAGTAACTCATCCAAGCAAGCACAACAAACATAAATCTGGATGTCACCATTTAGGATCAATAGAAGTGAAACAGCAAATTTTCCTACCAACCTTAGAGTAACTATCTGCAAATACGCGAGCTCGATTAACCTTGCCAAGATAATGTAAATCAGCTTTCTCAAGCTTCCCATCCACTAAAGTCAGTCCTCCATCACTTATAGCAAACTTTAGAAGATCACCAGAATGTAGCCCTGACTGAAAATTGATACAAAATAAGATGAAAAGGTGCACATAAAGAAAATGTCTCAAGATATCTCAAAGCGACTCAATTAACACTATTTAAAGAGAAAATAAAACTGAGAAAGTCCTTCCAACCCAACCTTGGGGTTATATCCCACCTTCGTTAGGATGGTGTAAAATGAATTCGGGGAGAGCTAACCACATTGTCAACTCCAGACCACAAAGGGCAGGGGCAGGCAGGTAAGGGGTAGAACACTATTCTTTTGAACGCCATAAAAAGTCCACTCCCACACTAAACAGCAGACAGCACATATTTCCTTATTTGGCAATTATACATCTAATACGCATATTGAGCAACGTGAGTCATGACTGATGAGCCTAATCCTTCTTATAGGTTAAAGACCACACTAACTTTTAAAATATTGCTCTACAGAGCACATAACACAAAAGACATCTAGTGAGGGGCACACATTTGCATTACTTTAACACAGTGCTTTGCTTATAGTGTCTTATTTATTATTAGAGACTTCCTTTTTACTGCAATTTAATTATTCAATTGCTCACGGCAATGATTTGAGGTCACTGATACACTGTCGCCATGAACGCTGGACATCTTGCTACTTGCCAATTCAAGGCAATTGCCTATTATGCAGATACAAGTATTTACTAGAAACTTTGTAAAGCAAAACATCAGAAGCTGGTTACTAAGTGCACACAATCAATACAATTAGTTAACAGCAACAACCAACAGGATAGATCTCACATTTAATACAAAATCAACAACAAAACATACCATCTGTATAAATTCCCCATCTAAGCAACCAAAGATGACACCAGGGTCATCTGATGTAGAGAGTTTTCCATCATCTCGAAGCTCCAAAACTACCTGGTCGTAAAAAGGAAGAAAGAGGAAAATCATCAGCTAATGCGTGCAAAATTAAAATGTCATATGATCAGATTCCTAACTATAAGAAGGGCATGGTGCATTGCAGTACAAATGATCTAAATCCAAAAACAAATTATGTAAAGCACTCCAAAGAGGAATTCTAGCACATAACCTTTTGAAAGGTGGCTCCAAATGCATAAAGAAAATTTTAAACATTCACAAATCACACTGATAATTGGCAATTTGGTTTCTCACTCTATCATCCCAAGTCAAAACCAATGAATAAGTGTGCAGCTCTAAAGTTAGTTTCATGACAGATTATGAAGCAACTTATGGAACAGGAGAAAAGTATAAAGGATAAAGGGAAGTGAGGCATGCATTTCAAATACCTGCTGTTGGCTCAGAACCTGCCCTTTACTATCTGTGTCAATAACATATTGACTACAATTTTCGTCCTTCCAGACTAATGCTAGAGGTGTGTTCCCAGTTTGATAATGTGCATGCCTGAGTAGTAAACAATGCAAACATCATCAGGGAAAAATGACACTTAAGAAGAACTTGATTGAACAAGTCAGAACAATGCAACCATCATAAGTCAGAATTGATGAACAATAAGACTTGCTAATAGGTTCTACACTTCTACTCATATAAGATTACAAATTGAACAAGGATTGAAATAGACATATAAACAAAAATAATACCATGCTGTAAGGCGACACACAAGAATTAATAACTAACAAATGCAGTTCCAGAGAATGACAGCCCAAGCAAACTGCATGTTGGATCCTAAAGTTTATAAAATTAATCCTACAAGGTGACAGAGGCTAGAATAGCCATTCTAAACCCCAATTTACTTGAATAAATAAGATTGTCGCTTAAATCTCTTCTTACTTTTTATGAAACAATAAACATTTTTAATTTCAACTAACAGCAAGATGATAAAATGAAAGGTGACGCCAAAGTTGGGGTAGAACTTACTTGTTATAAAACAATAACCCGTCCTTGACATATGGCACAGCTCCTGTATATGATGCAAGTAGACCACTCTGGTCACAGTTGTATATAGAAACCGGACTGAATCTGAATTTATGGTAATGTGAAGGCGGACCACAAGCACCAGTCTCCTCAAGCTTGGAGTTCAACCAAAAAAACCTGAACTCAGCTGTGCAATCATAGAGAGAATATCCCCGCCAGCAAACCATGTCAATCACATAATAAGTTTGATCCGACTGCAAGCCACAAATCACCATTTAATTTCAATAAAATATCAAGACCAGACCACAAACACAAGTACTGTACAGATTGTGCAAAATGATAAAATTGATATACCTCATGAAATATACAGTCAAGTATACAATACGATTGAGCAGACCCGGACACATCTCTAGTCTTCGCTCCACAAGGTAATGCAGATGGAAAATGATGCAAAATAGAGCCGTTGCGAAGCCTACTAACAGTTGTTCCATTAGAAGAAACAACAATGCACCGTTTTCCGGCAGGTCTTGCAAATACATACCTCGAAATCGAAACACAAAAATGCAAAAAGTCATTATCACCACTTGCAAAATCAACACAAAGTCACATTTTACACTAGAAATTATTTCTTTTGACGCTTAAATTTTAAAATTATAATTTAAATGCATATGTACCAGTCATGACTCAAGCGATCAGGAACGTCTATCATCCACTCAGGAAGCATCAACTGTTCAGCGAACCACTTGCGAGCTTCGGCTCCTTTAAGCCTCGAAGCCTGACGAACATCAAGGTCTTTCGTTAAATCTCCGGATTCTTGTTCGGGTAGGGATTCGGGTTCAGGCACGAGTTCGATTTCGACATCGGATACGGGTTCGGAGGTCCGGGACTGGAGGGTGAGGACGGAGGAAGCTAAGCAGCGGGCCTGTAGTTGAGCATCGCGACGATGCTGTGTCTGGCGGAGCAGCGAAAGTTCCCTGCGCCTCTGCTGATCGGAGATTGCTGGTCGTTTGAACGGACGGCGGAGGTCGTGTGGCGCCATTGAACTTGTACGTGTGTAGTTTTCACTCTACTCTGCCTGCCCCAATCAGTGCGTAGACAACGACGTCGGTTTGGATTTCCAGCAGCAGCTGATGGCGGTGGGTTTTAAAATCAAACGAGAGCTTTATGCTCGTTTGGTACAGGGGATAAAATAGGATCATGAATATTTGGGACCCAAAATACTTACATAGTTGTAGGTGGTTGATCGACTTGGTACGTAAAGTGGGTCGGGTTTTATCAGGCCCAAAGCAACTAGGCTGGAGTTGGTCGGTTGACGTCGACTGATTTCTATATATGGTCGTCTGAACTTAGTTGAACCTGCAAAAGAACTGTAAGCATAGATAATATAGAGAAAGGAGAAAGATGGGGGGTTGGATTATAGCCTTAGGTGTGTTTGGGCTGAGCAATGTAGTCAGGTGACTATGATAGATTTCCAGTGATCGGAATATGCTTCGAATCAGAGTTTCAGTACGCTTCTTAGTGAGCTTTAGTTGAGAGAATTCAGAGAGCTATCAAGTGAATGAGCCCTCTCATTTATAGGAGGAGGTCTGTCTCCAACGTCTCCTTTCAGAGACCTGATTGTGGGCGAGATTTGGGGAGCAATATCCTCTCCACAAATGCTGTTACCTGCGGTTACAGGTTAGTTTGTAACTGACGCTTTGAACAGGTCTGGCTACTATGTTGGGTCGGTCCAGCCCAATGGGCTTGAGCTGGATTTTGTACTTCCGAAGATTGGGCCTTAGCATGTTGGGCCATTTTTGGCTACCACAGTTTGTCCCTCACTCTCTAAAGAATCATCCATGGAATTAAAGAGTGTTTTTCGTTGAATCGACCAAGGTCTAACGACTTCTATATCGAAGGGTGTTGCTTATGAACTTCGTTTGAGTCGACCATTGTCGAACGACTTCAATATCTAATGGAAATTGTTAATGAACTTCGTTTGAGTCGACCATAGTCGAATGAATTCTATGTCGAATCGTACTAATATTCGTTTGAATATTGTTTTGATTGATTATCTGTTCTAGTCAAGCGACGTCGTGTCGCTAATGAGGATTTGTCATTTATACAGTCCCTCTTTTCGATCGTCGATTGGGTATCAGACTGATGTGATGGATGTTTAAAAAATGTGATGGAGGCGTTTAGGTTTTCAATGCTGACGTCAGCTGCATTAATTTATTGCGCAGTGTTCAAGAGACTTAAAATTGAAATTTAAATTGGATAGTTTACCTGGGTCAGTTGGCGTGGTTTGGTTAACCAGGGCAGTTGAACCGGCAGTTGAAGGGGCGTCGACGCGTGGCAACTAGGGTTAGTGGGTTTTATAAAACCCAACCCGTTCCATTCGTTGATCACTTTGCATTCTTGAAAGAACTTCCACTCTTCACCGAAAAACTCCCAACTTCTTTGTTTCTTCACGATCAGTTGCTTGAGATTTCAAGGATTTCTTCATTCTTGAATCGTTTCTAGGTTGGTAAAATCTTCCATTTGCATTTTATTTTTCATTCTTCTTGTGTATAAACTCGTTTAAAGATATTTACTTCTGAATATTTCTGACGCTTGTCTGAAGGTCTTTCATTTTCCTGAGATTTTACCTGAGAATGTATGTTCTTCATTAGTTTTGCTAGATTCTGATATTTTGATCCATATCAAGTTGGTTTTTCTTGCGAAATGTTGTTTCTGTTTTTGCGTATGTCGTCGAGATGAGAGTAGCTTTTTAGGGTTTGGAAGCCTTCTACAGTGGGTAGACTCTTTTTTTAGGACTTAGGTTGGCTTTCCAATAGGAAGTTAGAAAACCCTAGATTTTTTATCAACACTCCTTAGGTTGTGATTGTAGCGTGTAGCTTTAGTCTGACTTGTGCATTTTCTGCATCTGTCAGATTTTGGAAAAACGATGTCGAGCGACCACACAATTTCTGACTTGGATATTAATTGGACTCCCAGTGATGATGATGGAGGAGTCGATAGTAGGACACGAAACGTCGATAGACGGGTTTCAATTGAAGATTCGTCTACGCCTGTCACTATAAATGCTAGGAGTATGTTAGAGCAGGGTGCTGTGTATGCCATCGCGTCGGCTGTTGAACAGCCAGAGTATGTCGACATTCCTGAGGCATCGACATCTGGTCGTCCATTAGGTATACTTAATGAAAGTCCCGCTAGTTTGATCACTGAGGCCATGCTACCTGGCATTCGTACGATGTACGGTATTCCTAGCGACGTTGAGTTGCGCGCGCCAAAGAAAGATGAACGTGCTGATTGGGATATACCAGGATGGACGTGTTTTTATGAATACACCCTCCGTTTAGGGTTCCGATTTCCTGTCCCTCAGCTCGTTCGACGAATGTTGTTGTACTATGATCTCGCTCCTGGCCAGTTGATGCCGAACACCTGGAGAATATTGTTAGGATTAGGAGTGTTAAGTGAGAGACACAATGTACCGTTCAGGCTAGGGTGTCTCCTTCATAATTATTATCTGAAAGAACATCTAGTCGACACTGGCCGTTATTTGTTAGTGCCTCGAAATAAAAAGAACGCACTTATTATCGACACTAAGACGAACGACAAAAACTGGAAAGACACGTTTTTTTTCGCGAAGGGGCCCCCAGTCGACGGGCCATGGAGAATGGGGAGGAAGTGTATCAATATCGTCGGATCTGGAATCGATACGGTAAGTCGTGAAGACTGTCGAATGAGATTTGTTATATGTATGTATTCCTTGAGAGTAGTTTGCTTGATCATTTAATTGTTTTTGCAGAGATCGGAAGGGCGGTAAAAGCACCGTCGTGCGACGTTGCACCTGAGCGTACCAGGGCTTTGTTAGAAATCCCCGCTAACCAAAGGAGTGTTAGCAGTTTGCTAACGGAAGGTAATTTTAGGCCGAGTCGGCTGTGGAGGTGGTCGACGTTAAATAGATCGCGCGCACCCTATCCTCACGTGAAGGACTTTTTATCGTATATATGGATTATGAGGAGTTTTGAGATTCTTCAATACAACTTGTCTTTTTTAAAGCCCCTAACTGATGTTGAACGTCGTTTCGCAGTGACGACGATGGCAAGCGCAGAGATTAATATACCTGATAACGCAGAGACTTTGAAGCGCTACAAAGAGGAATTCGCCAAGAAACGGGCAGCTGCGCTAAAAAAGAAGCAGGCTGCTGAGAAGTTGGTCGGAGGTTCTCCAGCGATGGTGGAGACAATTTTGGAGTCATCGCCAGAGAGGAGCCCGTTAACAAAGAGGCAAAGGAGGGCTCCTGCTGTCGATCGACAGAAGAATGCTGCATCTAGTTCGAAAGATAGGTCGGCTGGATCAGACTTCGAGCCTGACTCTCCGATGAAGCTTCTTGCTTCTGGTCTTTCGTCTTTCAAAGATCCCGCAGGATTTTTGAAGCGGTCGGACGACTTTACTTTGGTTGGCAATGACATGCATCTAAAGAAAGTCAAGATGGAGGAAGTGTTCAACACATTGCTTCTCTCCAACTTTCAGGTAGAAGATTTTTTAAAAAAATATTTGCTTTATTGGTAACATTCTTTATTGATTGGATCTCTGCTACGTTATAGGCCTACCAAGTGACGTTACATCTGCATGGTCGGTATAAGGCCATTAATGACAAGAGCGTGGCGCTTCGCAAGGCGGGCGACGCTCTCAAAGTGGAAAATGCTAAGCTCTCCACTGAGAAGAGTGTGATTGAGCAGCAAAAAATAGCTTTGGAGGAGGCATTGAAGAATGACAGGGATCGACACCAGGCTGAGGTGGCGAAGCTCAAAGCAGCAGCTAATCAACAGGATCAAACCATCGAAGCTCTAAGGGAAAGGGCTTTGTCGATAGCGGTAGAAGCTGTCTATAAAACTAGGGCAGAGCTTTTCAAGGAGTACCTGTCGGGCGACCACTTGAAGTGGAATTCTCAAGGGATGCAAGAAGAAGTTGACATCTACGATGAAATGCAGCGTCTCAAAATCGCAGAATCCCAAGGGGCGGGCGTCGATGGAGATGTTGAGAATGTCAACAGGAGCCTTGGAGATGATGCGACGCTTGACAAGGATGAAGCTGCTGCTGCCGACGGTCGTCCTCCGCCAGATGGCGTATAAATTTTTCGTTTATATATTTTGTAATATTTGGATGATTCGGTCGACATCGACCTGTTTATTTATTTAATAGAATTTCTTGGTCGATTTTGACCGTTAATCTATTTTTCAAATTTGCTTCTGTGATGGCTTCTTTTTATTTATATTTTGGTCTGATTCGACTTTCGCGTGGTGATAGCTTTGAATTTGCCATGAAATGAGACAAATGAGCTTGTAAACCCATGCTCAATTGTAAGTCGATCGATATTATATACGAGACTTGACTTTGTTATTTTGAATTTGTATGAGATAAGCCTGTAAACTTATGCCCATACGTAAGTCGGTCGACGTAATTTCTAAACATGATTTCATCAGTTGATATAATGAGACTTTATTGTCGATGTCGTATCTTTTAGTCGACTAAAAACCCTTTAATATAGAATTTCGCGTACATGCGTTTGATGGTCGACAAGACCTTTTTACATAGAATTTTCGCCTACATGCGTTTGATGGTCGACAAGACCTTTTTTACATAAAATTTCTTTGATGGTCGACAAGACGTTTTTACACAGTATCTCCACACGCGTTTGATGGTCGACAAGACCTTTTTTACATAAAACTTCGCGTACATGCGTTTATTTGTCATGCCTAAGCCGTCGACTGTCCCCAGTGTTATTCCTCCACTCTTAATATACGTTTGTCGATTTGAGTATATTAGGAGTGTGGTCGTTGGAAATTTATCTGCAATAGAAATTTTTCTTGTCGATGTCGACAGCTTGGTGAGTTGAAAAAATGCGTAAGCTCAGTTTTGCACTTAGTTGCACTAAGTTGTCATCATTGCTCTTCTTTGGTCGACTTGTTAGTAATGAGAAGCCGATGAAATAATAATAAAAAAATAATAATAAAGGAACCAGAATAAAATGAAAGTTCAGAAATGGTACTGTTTTAGGTGTAGGGCGTTCCAACTATTATGCAGTTCTCGACCGTCGAGTCCTCTTAGCTTGTATGCGCCTCGTCCGATAACATCCGTTATTTGATATGGTCCTTCCCATGTTGGCCCCAGCTTTCCGGCGCCTTCCTCCTTCGTGTTTTGAAAAACTCTTCGGAGTACCCAATCATGGAGTTTGAAGATTCGGGTCCTGACTTTTTTGTTGTAGTGTCGAGCGACTTATTGTTGATACGACTGAATTCTTAAAGCAGCACGATCTCATTTTTCGTCGAGGTGGTCGAGTTCGAAACTCAGCTCCAAGTTGTTCTATTCATTATCTGGATTTTCGCTGGGGGCGGTCGACAGTCTGGTCTCTATTGGGATGACCGCTTCTGATCCGTAGACGAGTGAGAACGGGGTTTCTCCTATCGATCGTCGTGGGGTAGTTCTGTATGACCATAAGATTTCTGGGAGTTTTTCTGCCCACTCGTTTTTTTCAGCTTCCAGTGGCTTCTTCAATGTGTTGACAATTGTCTTGTTGGTCGACTCCGCTTGTCCATTTGCTTGAGGATATCGTGGAGTCGAAAAACTTAGCTTGATTGCATATTTGTCGCAGAAATTCTTGAAGTCGTATGAAATGAATTGGGGTCCGTTGTCGGTCACTAGCTCTCTTGGGACTCCGAACCTGCAAATAATATGTTTCCAGACAAAGTCACGTACCTCAATGTCGCGTATCTGTTGATATGCGCTGACTTCGACCCATTTGGTGAAATAGTCTGTTAAAACTAACATGTATACGACACCTCCGGGTGCTGCGGAAAGTTTACCTACAATATCCATTCCCCATTTCATAAAAGGCCAAGGGGCCGAAATTGAATTTAACATACCTGGAGGGAGGTGCGACACTGGTGCGAACCGTTGGTATTTGTCGCACGACTTCACGTGCTTTTGTGAATCAGTTCGCATTGTCGGCCAGTAGTACCCAGCTATGATTGCTCTGTTTGATAGACTACGGGCGCCAGAATGATTTCTGCATTCCTCATAGTGTAGACTCTTTAAGACGCCGTATGCTTCTCGAGGAGTCACGCACCTTAAGTATGGACCTGTGAATGACTTCTTGTAGAGTTTCCCATACAAAATGCAAAATTTAGCTGCTTTGGCTTTGATTTTCTTTGCCTCCGTCCTGTCGTTAGGAAGGATGTCTGCCTGGAGGTAGTTGAAGATTGGCTCTATCCAGCTTCTATTATTGTCGACGGGTGCCAATACTTCCGTTTCTTGAATTGAAGGAGACATAAGATAAACTATAGGAACCGACTTTAAACCGTTTGTCGTTGTCGATCCAAGGCTGGCCAATGCGTCTGCTCGTGTGTTTTCGGATCTAGGAATTTGTTCGATTGAAAATTCGTCGAAGGTCGACTGGAGCTGTTTGGCTTTGTTTAGGTAGGCCGACATTCTCTGATCTCTTGCCTCATATGTGCCGGTCATCTGTCGCACGACTAACTGGGAATCACTTAGTACTTTGATGCTTTTCACATCTAGGCTTTTTGCGAGGTCGAGTCCGGCAATTAGAGCTTCGTATTCTGCTTCGTTATTTGTCGCACGAAAGCCACAATGGATCGATTGCTCTATTATGTCCCCCTGTGGGGATTTGAGTACCAGACCTAACCCGCTTCCTTTGATGTTGCTAGAACCGTCGACCGACAAAGTCCATTTTTCAACAGTGGTGTCGTTGGTGAGTGCTACTAATTCCTGTTCAGCCTGTAAATTTTCACATGGAGTAAAGTCTACGATAAAATCAGCCAATACCTGTGATTTCATTGCTGATCTTGGGTGGAAGCTGATGTCGTGCTCACTTAGTTCTACTGCCCATTTCGTCAGTCGACCTGAAAGCTCGGGTTTATGTAAGATATTTTTAAGAGGGTAAGTAGTCAGTACCTTTATGGAATGGCATTGGAAGTATGGCCTGAGCTTGCGTGCTGCGACGACGAGGGCCAATGCGAGTTTCTCCAGTCGACTATACCTGGTTTCTACGTCGAGTAATGTTTTACTTACGTAGTAGACTGGATGTTGGTTGTTTTCTTCCTCTCTGACGAGGACTGCACTGACAGCTGTGTCGAATACAGCTAGATATACGAATAGCGTTTCGTTGTCCTTTGGTTTCGACAGTAATGGTGGTGACTTCAGGTATATTTTTAACTCTTGTAGTGCCTTCTCACAATCGTCCTTCCACTCGAATGCCTTATTTTTTCTGAGGGTGTTGAAGAATGGTAGACATCTTTCAGATGATTTTGAAATAAACCGGTTCAGTGCCGCCATGCGACCAGTAAGTTTCTGTACGTCTTTGATGCATCTAGGTGATTCGATGTTCTCAATTGACCGTATTTGGTCTGGATTTGCTTCGACCCCCCTATGGGTGACCAGATATCCTAGAAATTTTCCTGATGACACACCAAAAGAGCATTTAGTGGGGTTTAGTTTCATACCATATTTGTCGAGGACGTCGAACGACTGTCTCAGATGGTTGATATGTTGTTGTGCGACTAACGACTTGACCAGCATATCGTCGATGTAGACTTCCATTGTTGATCCAAGCATCTTTGCGAACATCTTGTTAACCAATCTTTGGTAGGTCGCACCTGCATTTTTTAAACCAAAATGCATTACCTTATAACAGAATGTACCTCGTTCTGTGACGAAGGCCGTTTTCTCTTGGTCGTCCGGGTGCATTAGTATTTGGTTGTAGCCGGAGTATACATCCATAAAACTCAGTAGATCGTGCCCTGCAGTCGCGTCGACTAACATGTCGATGTGAGGTAGTGGGAAAGAATCCTTAGGGCAGGCTTTGTTGAGATCTGTAAAGTCGATGCAGACTCACCACTTTCCATTTTTCTTTTTAACGACCACGACGTTTGCTAGCCAGTCGGGGTATTTTACTTCTCTTACCGAACCGATGTCGATTTATTTCTGGATCTCGTCGTTGATCACCTTATTCCTCTCTGGAGCGAACTTTCTTCGTTTCTGTTTTACTGGTTGATGATCTGGGTCGACCTGTAGTTGATGTACTATTACGTTTGGGTCGATGCCGATCATATCTTCATATGACCAAGCGAAGCTGCTACGACGTTCCTTGAGAAATGTGATTAACTGGTTCAGGATGTCGTCTGGTAATCTGGACCCGATGTAGACTTTATGTTCTGGATTATCCGGATCGATAGACACCTCGTCGAGTTCTTCCATGTTCGGTCCGTTCTGCGTTGACTCGACTTTGGTTTCCTGTAATTGCTATAAATCTTGTCGCTTCTTTTTCATGGCATTTTGGTAGCATTCCCTAGCGGCTCTTTGTTCTCCTTTAATTTCCTTTACTCCCCACTTGGTTGGAAATTTGATCAACTGATGATAGGTCGACGGGATTGCCTTTAACTCGTGTATCCAGGGTCTGCCGAGTATGGCGTTGTAAGGAGATTGGCAGTCGAGCACAAGGAAATTGATGTACAGGTTGACTCCTTCAGCGTAGACTGGTAGCACAATTTCGCCTAGTGTACTTTTTTGTTCTCTACTGAATCCAGTTAACATGGTCGTTCGATGACTAAGCTTCGATTCGTCGACCTGCATTTCTCTCAAAGCACTGTTAAATAGAATATTGCATGAACTGCCATTATCGATTAAAATGTGTTTTGTTAAACAGTTAGCAATATGTAGTGAAATGACTAAAGCATCATGGTGGGGAGAGAACAAATCTGATTTATCTGTCGACCAAAAGGTGACAGTTTCGTCGACTTTTGATTTATGTTCTCGATTTGGCTGAATTTCTGTGTTTAACACTTTTCGTGTGTGCCTCTTGGCTGCTGAGTAGCTTACGCCACTGACTTCAGATCCACTGGAAATGCAATTGATTACCCTATCTTGCCTAGGAGGTTCTGGAGGGCTATCGACTGTACCGGTTTGTCTTTGGTCCTCTCGTCTTGCATAAGTTTGTTTTCCCTTGTCCGTTAGGAATTCCCGTAGATGCCCTTGTTTTAGCAGCTCGGTGACCTCAAATTTTAAGGCGATGCAATCTTCCGTGCGATGGCCGTGGTCGCCATGGAACTCGCATAATAGTTTTGGGTCCTGATGTTCGGGAAGTGCGTTCATTTTTCGCGGCCACTTGATGGTTTTACCCATTTCTCTCATAACTGCGACGAGGTCGACTGGTTCGATGCTGAGGTTGTATTCTGGTGCTTCCACCTTTGGTCGACTCGACCTTTGAGTACCACGCCCGTAGGTGCTTCTTTCGCCAAAACTTTCGTGTCGCGACTGGACATTTCTTCTGTCGCTTGTCGGATATGGTTCTGATCGTCTGTCGTTAGACCTCCTGTCGACGCGATCGCTTCGTCGATTTCCATAGTAGCTGCTGTTGGCTTTTCCAACAAAGTTTGCTTCATCTTCTTCCCATTTGATTTGGGCCCATGCTTTTGCCAATACATCTTCCATTGTCCTGCAAGGGTATTTTGTAAGTTCCTTGTATAAATCAGAATCAAACCTGAGACCTTTTCTGAAGGCGTAAATGGCAGTAGCCTGGTTGCAATGTGGGATTTGCACTTTTTCTCTGTTGAAACGCCCGACGTAGGCTCACAATTTTTCGCCAGTCCTTTGCGTTATAGTGTAGAGGTCGTCCGACAGTTTTTCCAGATTGCGGCTGCTCGTAAATTGCTCCACGAAGGTGTCCGTCAACTGCGCGAAAGAATCAATGGAGTTGTTAGGTAAGTTTGTGTACCACTGTAAGGCGGGACCACTTAGGCTTGATCCGAAGGACTTACACATGCACGCTTCTCTAAGGTCACGCGGGATTGCAGCGGTGAACATTCTCTGCTTGTATTGTGCTATATGGTCGTCCGGATCGGTCGTCCCTTCGTACTGCTTCATGTTTGGGAAGTTGAATTTCTTTGGCATCTCGGTGAGAGCAATTGCGTCGACGAAAGGTGAGTCGGCAAAGCTGTTGGCTGTACTTTTCTTGATGGGAGCTGGGACTCCTGGGATTCTCTGGATGAGAGCCTCCATTTCTACAAACCTGCGAGTGAATTCTAGATTAGCAGATAAATGTAAATTTGGCCCGGGTTTTACCAATCCGGGAGTCGACTGGAGAGACATAATCGTCTTTGGGATGTTGTCTGGTTGTTGATCTACTGCCGGATCTTGTTCGTTCAAAGCATCGTTTCTGGCGGGTACGTTGTTGAGGTCGATCTCAACCCTTGCCATCTGAAATGCTGGTTGATTTTGGTGGTCGACCGGATTTGCCTCTGGTACGACAGGGTTGCCTGGAGCTCTTGGAGTAGGTCGATCGACATCCTGTTCGCCGTTTGGTGTCGTAATTGGATGCTCCGAAATGGCTGAATCAGGAACCACCCCGTCGACCAACGTTCTCAACTCTTCATTTACCGCTCCGATTGCTGCATTTTCTGCTTCAAGCGCTTGTAACCTCTCTGCACTGGCGGTCATTTGGGCGGTCAACGCAGCAATCTGTTCTTCCACGGTTAGGTTAAATCCACTTCCGGCCATGTTGAGTTGCAGTTGGAGTAGACTGATTTGAACTTGAAGATAGTTGCAATGGGCCCCACGGTGGGCGCCAAACTGTAGGTGGTTGATCGACTTGGTACGTCAAGTGGGTCGGGTTTTATCAGGCCCAAAGCAACTAGGCTAGAGTTGGTCGGTTGACGTCGACTGATTTCTATATATGGTCGTTTGAACTTAGTTGAACCTGCAAAAGAACTGTAAGCAGAGATGATATAGAGAAAAGAGAAAGATGGGGGGTTGGATTATAGCCTTAGGTGTGCTTGGGCTGAGCAATGTAGTCAGGTGACTATGATAGATTTCCAGTGATAGGAATATGCTTCGAATCAGAGTTTCAGTACGCTTCGAATCAGAGTTTCAGTACGCTTCTTAGTGAGCTTTAGTTGAGAGAATTCAAAGAGCTATCAAGTGAATGAGCCCTTTCATTTATAGGAGGAGGTTGTCTCCAACGTCTCCTTTCAGAGACCTGATTGTGGGTAGGATTTGGGGAGCAATATCCTCTCCACAACTGCTGTTACCTGCGGTTACAGGTTAGTTTGTAACTGACGCTTTGAACAGGTCTGGCTACTATGTTGGGTTGGTCCAGCCCAATGGGCTTGAGCTGGATTTTGTACTTGCGAAGATTGGGCCTTAGCATGTTGGGCCATTTTTGGCTACCACAATAGTGACGTGAGCATGTGACTCAATTGAACCGTAATATATGTCTTTTTTTCTTTTAATCGTTTAAAGATTTTGTAGTTGTATGAAGTTCAGTTTTGTTGGAATTTTATATTCTCAATTTTTCTATTATCAAGTTCGAACCGACAAAAGATATATCAGTTCCTTGTATGTGGGTCATTGGATTTAAATACTTTGACTTGGCTGCATGTACTTATCAAAGCATCTTTTAAATCCAATAGCCCACATACAAGGAACTAATATATTTTATATCAGTTCGAACTGATAATAGAAATACTGTTTATGTTCTTATGTATTAAAAGTTTTAGAATACAAGAAGTCTTGGAATGGGTGAAAGAAAAAATACATGTGTTACAGTTTCAATTGGCCCACATCACTAAGTCGGTATTTTGGATGTTGACCGGTCAACACCCAAGTATTATCCTTATTTTCATAGGATTGGATTGGATGGAATAAGATTGGACTAAAATTATTGTTGTGGTGTGTTTGATACTATATGAGATTGGATTAAAATAGTCCTACCTCTTGTTTGGTGTAGTATGGAATTGGATAAAAAATAATTTTATAATATATTTAATACAGTATGAAATTGATTAATATAAAATTAAATTAAATTATTTGTAAATAAACTAATTATTTAAATTTTAAAAATAATAAGTAAAAATATTTAAACTAATATTACAGAAAATAACATTTTTAATTAATATTTCATATTTTAAAAATATTTTTAAATATTATAATAAGATATATTAAATAAATGCCCTCGGGAGCATAGTTCAGCCGGTAGATAGTCGAGCTTGGGGCTTGAGTAAATGACTCCCAAGTTAGCAATTCAAATCCTACTAATAGCAAATAGCTTTAAAAAATATATATATCTGATTTAGATAGGTGGATAGATAGATATTATCAAGATAAATATAAAATTTTATAATTAAATATAAAAAATAAAAGAAGAAGAATTTAAAAATATATATATATATATATATATATATATATATATATATATATATATATATATATGGGACTAAATAGCCCATCCCATCTTGATAAAATGACCGTTGGCTAGTAAAAATAATTATTTAAGTTAAATTTTTAAAAAATTAAAATATTTAAAAATAATTTAAATATCTAAACCAATTTAAAACAAAATAATATTTATTTTTATTCGTTAAAATTGAAATTTATTATTTTTAAAAATGTTTAAAATAAAATATTTTATTAATTATTGAAATATATTTATAATTTAATCACATAGAAAACAAAATAAATTGAAAAAAGTAAAAAGAAAAAAAAAAGTGTAAATTGGAGGGACTGATATTAGTCCAACTATTTGTGTTGGGATTAATTAGTTCCATATTGGTGGGATAAATTACCTGCATGGGATTAAATAATCTCATCACATGCAAGCAACAAACATGAGATACAGGACTAAAATTAAGGATTGGATTATTTTAATCCTAGACCCACGTTTTTTTTTTTATTATTATTAAACAAGAACAACAGCTGGGCTACAAACAAACAAACAGAACAAAGGAAACAGCCAAGAGGCAGAAACACAGCAACAACAGAAAGAAAACCAAACACCAAAGGATGTCCAGAAAAACACAACATAGATTTATCCAAGCTTTTCCGCCTAAATAATACTCCTAATGCTATCTGGAAAATCCTCCAACCAGAACCTGTCTTCAGCGATGCTCATAGCAATCTTCGCCAGACTTAAAGCAGCTTTGTTAGCCGAAGGGGGGATATGACTAAAGGTTATACCTCTTATATCAGCCTTCAAAACATCAATATCAGATAAGATCATACCATAATCCGTATCTCTGTAGAGGCCATGGTTGATCCATTTGATGACCGTTGCCTCATCAGACTCCATGTTGGCCGAATTCATGTAGACCCACGTTTGGCAAGCACATGGGAGTATGGGACTAGGATTTTATATCCCAATAGTAGCCACTAGCCATTAATCCCATCAATATGGGACTAAATAAACCCACCTATGCCCATGAGTTTACTTTTCCTAAAGAAGTTGCTTTTGTTTATTTCTTTTCATTTTCATTTTTATTTTAAAATTTATAATAATTTCATACATCGGTCATTATTTAATTTATTGTTTATTTTTTATTTAAAAATAATTTTAATGTATCTATAATACATTGAAATAATTTTTAAATATTTTATTTTCTTAAATTATATAATATAACTTTACTTTTAATAAAACAATAATAATAGACAACCCAAAAACTTAGTCCAAAAGCCAACACAAATGATGTGGAAATTGAATTGTCCCCACCATATCATTCACCGCATCACCCCATGATTTATGTGATGATGCCAACTCATTTACCACATCATTTGAGTTGAATTTTAAGTTAATTTTTGGGTTGTATAGTGTTACTCTTAATAAATAAATAAAAGTAATAGTATGATGATACATAATTATTTTAATCAAATCCCAGGTTGTACCAAACATATGACAAATACTAATTTGTTATTCAATTTTTATTCGATTATTAAAGACCGAGATTATTTCAATCCTAATTCCTCTCAACGGAATTGAAGAATCTAAATTTGTCGGGCCCACCGTAATCACACATATATATATATATATATATATATATATATATATATATATATATATATATATATACAGTCTTTCTATTATCAATTCGAACTGACAAAAGTTATATCAGTTCCTTATATGTGGGCCACTGGATTTAAATATTTTGACTGACAAGTGCATACAGCCAAGTCAAAGTATTTAAATCCAGTGGTCCACACTCAAGGAACTGATATAACTTTGTCAGTTCGAACTGATAATAGAATTTCTGTATATATATATTTATATTTATATTTAACAAAATTATCTTGTTTACTAAACAAATTATAAAATTGAAAATTATTTAAATTTATTCCAAAATAATATAAATCTATATTTTAAAAATATTTTTGGATATTGTTACTTTAATAATATATAAATTAAAACATTTTTTTTTCAAATAAATATTTCAATAATTTATTATTCAATTTCAAAATATTATCAAATTAAAAATATTATTATATTTAGTTTAATCTCATGTTTCACGAAACAAAACATAGTATTAGTTCAACCTAGTTGCATATTTCTCCAAACACAATATAATATTAATTTAGTCCAGTCCAGTCCAATCCAATCAAATCCCATATAATCCCAATCACAACCTAATCCAATCAAATCCCATAAAATAGTCCAATCCAATCTCGCTCACTAAACAAAGAAGCTTTAAAATCGAATTTTCAATGAAAAAAAAACCTCAACGACGTCGTTCCATGCAATCAGCAGTATTATATTTTTGAAATAGAAATTTGAACTTTTAAGTGCCAAAAACGCACCGCTTTGGTCCGTCTCCTCCGTCAAAGCATGTTGCAAGATGCAACTACCACAACTACTTGGGCGGATCTTCCGATGCTGACCATCTTAGTAAGCTCTACAAATCATACATGGTCACGTCTCTCCAAGAATGAAGAGAAAGCATTATCGGTCACCAACAACAGAGTTTTATCATTCACTTCTCGTGATTTTCAAACTTCAACGTCTCCGTCTCCTTTCAAAGCTGCAATCAATAATTCTCTTTAAAGGTACAGTTTCTAAACTCCTATCATTAGTGTTGTCGTTTGCCGTTTTAGTTCAAAATTTTGAGCATGGAGATTCCACTCTTGCGTTACCAAAGTATATCACTAGATCAGATCCAAAGTGGTTGTAGCAGCATCCCTTTTTCGTTATCAGATAATAAGGTTTTCAAGGGCAGATCGTTGTTCGATAGAAGAAAATGGAAGAACCCTTTTACTAGAATCAAGTGTTGTTCTTTGTTAGAACAAGGGCTGAAGCCGCGGCCAAAGCCGAATAAAATCGATGTTGAGGAATTGAAAGAGATTAAGTTGCCAGAGGCTCCGGTGAAGAAACCCTGTGCTGGTGTTTGTAGTCAGATAGAGAAGTTAGTGTTGAACAGAAAGTATAGGGAGGCACTTGAATTGTTTGAGGTTTTGGAGTTTGAAGGTGGTTTTGATGTGGGTACTAGTACCTATGATGCGTTAGTGAGTGCGTGTATTGGATTGAAATCTATTAGAGAAGTTAAGAGAATTTATAATTACATGCTTAGTACTGGATTTGAACCTGATCTGTATATGCGAAACAGGGTGTTGTTTATGCACGTGAAAATGGGGATGATGATAGATGCACGTAAGTTGTTCGAGGAAATGCCTGAAAGGAATGTAGTTTCGTGGAACATCGTAATTACAGGGCTTGTTGACTCGGGAGGTTATCTGGAGGCATTTCGTTTGTTTCTAGTTATGTGGGAGGAGCTGTCTGATGGTGGTTCTCGGATTTATGCCACGATGATACGGGCAGCTGCCGGACTGGGACTCATTTCTGTAGCAAAGCAGTTGCATTCGTGTGCCGTTAAAATGGGTGTTAGTGATGATGGTTTTGTGTCATGTGCATTGATCAACATGTATAGTAAATGTGGGAGCATTGAAGATGCACAAGGTGTTTTTGATGAGATGCCAGAGAAGACTACAGTAGGATGGAACACAATCATAGCAGGTTATGCACTTCATGGCTATAGTGAAGAAGCTCTAGATTTGTATTACGAGATGCGTGACTCTGGGGTCAAAATGGATCATTTTACATTTTCTATGATTATTAGAACTTGTACAAGGCTAGCTTCGTTGGAACATGCCAAGCAAGCTCATGCTGGGCTAGTTCGTCATGGTTTTGGATTTGATGTTGTAGCAAACACAGCACTTGTAGACTTTTACAGCAAATGGGGAAGGATAGAAGATGCTCGACACGTGTTTGACTTCATGCCCCGCAAGAATGTCATATCTTGGAATGCCTTGATTGCTGGATATGCTAATCATGGCCGTGGAGCTGAGGCTGTCGAGTTGTTTGAGCAGATGCTCTGTGGAGGAATGAAACCCAACCATGTCACTTTCCTTGCTGTTTTATCTGCTTGTAGCCATTCAGGATTATCGGAATGTGGGTGGAAAATTTTTGAATCAATGAGTACGGATCACAAGATCAAGCCTCGTGCAATGCATTATGCCTGTATGATTGAGTTATTGGGTCGAGAGGGACTCCTAGATGAAGCCTTTGCCTTAATACGAGATGCTCCCTTCAAACCTACAGCAAATATGTGGGCTGCCTTACTAACGGCTTGTCGAGTACATGATAATTTAGAGCTTGGGAAATTTGCTGCAGAGAATCTCTATGGAATGGAACCTGAAAAACTTTGTAATTATGTTGTACTTCTGAATGTCTATAACAGTTCTGGCAAGTTAAAGGAAGCTGCTGCTGTCGTACAGACCTTAAGACGAAAGGGTTTGAGAATGCTTCCAGCATGTAGTTGGATTGAAGTCAGGAAACAACCACATGTTTTCCTCTCCGGAGATAAAAGCCATATCCAAACAAAGGAGATATACAAGAAAGTGGATAGCTTGATGTTAGAAATTTCAAAACATGGATACGTTCCTGAGGAAAGAACTTTGCTTCCTGACGTAGATGAACAAGAACAGCGAGTATTGATGTACCACAGTGAGAAACTGGCTGTAGCTTTTGGGTTGATCAACACTCTAGATTGGATACCGTTGCAAATTGTGCAAAGCCATCGAATTTGTTGTGACTGCCACAATGCAATCAAATTGATAGCTGCGGTTACAGGACGGGAAATTGTTGTGAAGGATGCTAGTAGATTCCATCATTTCAAAGATGGGATGTGTTCTTGTGGTGATTATTGGTGATGGTAAAAATAGTCATTTTACATGGGGGAGCTAAGAATTTTATCATCTGTATTTTTTTGTTTATGTTTTTTGTCATTCATTTTCTTCGATAGATAACAGTAATGTTAGCATATACTGTAGTTTTAGTCTATAAAAGTCATAAAGTAGAACTATGACTTCTCGAATCGTTAGTGGTCAAAAAGCAGTTGTGAAGTACCAATACCATCCAATGGTAATATTGTTAATTGAGTCCAGTAATATCTCATCTTCGAATCACGCTACAGTTGGATGTAAAAAAAAAAAAAAAAAACAAAACAAAACAAAAAAACAGTTGGGAAGTAGAACATTATAACATTACAATGACTATAATTAATTTCCATTCAAATTATTTTCTTCCTGTCCCCTCTAAATTATGAACATCTATTGCATGATTATTATTTTTTTCACCTTTCTATTAAATGTGAAACTACTCACATACACAAGAGGTAAAGTGAAAGACTTCTTCCACATCTACATGAAGTGATTGGTAATTCACTACCTATGCAGCTCTACTAGTAGTTGATAATGTAATTGAATCAAATGAACAATTACTAGATACTACGAAATTTTTTTTTATTACTTTTTAGTTTTCTCCCATATCTCATGCAACTTATAAAAAATAAATGAAAAACTTATATATTCAATAGAGAACAAAACTATAACAAATTAAATAGCTTAATGATTTTGTTGCACCCGTATCAATTTATATTAATGAGATATCCACATGAATTTCATTTTGAAAAAAAAAACTCACATTATTATATGTCTTCCAAAATGCACGAGTCATGAAAATATTAAATATAAGCATATTCATATGAATTTCATTTCTAAAACTCACAGATCTATTACATGTCTTTCACAATGCATGAGCCATGAAAATTTACACTGACTAGAAGGTCGATCATAACCATCAACTAACAGTTTGACGTTAAAAGACAAGTGGACACCTTGATGTTAGAAATTTCAAAACATGGATGAGGAAAGAACTTCGCTTCCTGACGTAGATAAACAAGAACAGGTCAGCATTAATGAACCACTGTTAGAAAATTGGATGCCATCTGCAAATTGAACAAAGCCATCGGATATATATATGCTGTGACTGCCACAATATGTGTTCTTGTGGTGATTACTGGTGATGGTAACATATTGATTTTATCTGGGGACCTTAGAGCTTTATCATCTGTATTCTTTTGTTGTTCATTTTCATCCTTAGATATACAATAATGTAACAGCATCTCTAGTAGTCGTACACTTTTAAGGTAAAAAAAAAAAAAATAGAGTTTAATTTTCAAAGACTTCTCGAATTTTTTTTTTTTTTTTGGGGTCAAAATTGACTCAAAAAAGCATTTGTGTTGTGAACCAGAACATTATAAATTTATAATGTTACAGACTTACAGTGTCTAGAATTAATTTCTATTCAAATTAAGATCAGGTATTTAAATACAATAAAGTGGTCAGAATTGGTTTTTTAATAACTTGTAAATATATGTGGTTTTAGCATCTTAACGGTAGCTATATTTAAAAACCCCACAATTATTATTCTTACTTTCCAGTTTCCCCCCTCTCAATATTACACTTATTGTATAATAATCAAATACTAATTTTACTATGCATATTCCATATAAAATAAATTCATAAAGTAAAATAGCAGCATCTTCTATTAATAATAATAATAAATAAATAAATAAAACACTCCCTCTTAGAAACCTAGTAACTTATTAAAAATAAATACCTAATAACTTATAAAATAAAAAAAACTAGTAACAAGATTGATTAGCTTTTAGAAATCTCATTCAAGCCACATGGGTGGATTTATGGGATGGTATGAATCACACTTAAAATGCGAAACAATGGTTCCGTCTCGTATATCATAAATTCCGATATCCTTTCCTCCTCCTCCTCCTTCATGTAAAACAATGGTTCCGTCACGTACATCATAAATTCTAAAATCTTCTCCTTCTTCTTGTTCTTCTCCTTCTTGCTCTTCATGAGAAGAGTAAGATTCTTGACAATCGTCAGTAAAATATATACAATTAGACTTGCATCCTGAGATATCCGACGCTTCAAACGAAAAAGATGAATTATGACCCAAAAATACTGCTCTATTGCCCAAATCCTTGATTTCGATCCATGTATTTGTTGATAAGTACACTTTGAAAACCTGGAAGGCATATGTTCCATAAGTGTACCTTTCTTCTTCTGCTTCTTCATCAATAGGTCGCACTTGTACTCCTTCTTGTGAAATCACTAATAATGTATCCGATTCCGATGATTCTACTATATAAAGTTTCTCCAAAATATTATGAACAAGTTCACCTGGCAAT